>JAIFGZ020000414.1:2896946-4345419 GCA_019925245.2 Oryza australiensis | reverse complement strand
ACGCAGGGCTCATCTTTGTTCGGATGCGGATTAAGGTAGAACATGCGCCAAGAGTTGGAAGTGGGGAAGGATGCTAGAAGGCTTCGCAGACATGAATAAAAAGAGCAATATGTAGCATGGAATTGGGGTTCAAATGATAAAGTTGAAGGCCGTAATAGTCAAGAAGACCCCTAAAGAACTCGAGGTGGGGAGGCCGAAACCACAATAGAAAAAGAGGTAAAGACGACGAGCTCACCGGTGTTCGGAGCGGGGAACTCCTCACCGGCCGCCGGCGCCACCGACGATCTCCTTGGGAGGGAGAACTCCGTGCTTCACCATCTCCTTGAGAGTCGACTCCTTGACATCCGAAGTCGCCCATTGATCGAAGGGGATCTTTTTCTCTCCTGCCATGGATGTGGTTTTCGGGGAAATGGATCTGGCTTGGAAGATGGGGATTTGGGATGGGGATCTCTCGAGAAGAATGCGGAGGCTAGCTGGTGATGAAGTGTGAGCTTCTGGATCGGTGGATTGGGTGCGCGCGCGAGCCTAGGGTTTTCCGCTGCAAGCTGGTGAACAGTGTTGCGAGTGGGGAAATTTTTTGGGAAGACGAAGTGGCGGGGATGACCTCGAGGCTTTGTAAGAGATTTGAGGGTTTTTTCTAAGTCATCTCGCGATTGGGCCGAGCCCATGAGAGACTTACGGTCCAACTAAGGTGTGGCTTGACGCGTGTCCTTAGGGACTTAAGTGGATGAACTTGAGCAGATTTGCTTTGGCAATATGCACGTGTCTGAGTGCCCAGTACCTTTGGAAATCGTTTCATACCGCGGTTTTCACAATTTCATGAGAAGTTGGCACGATGCAATTTGAAAGGTGACAAACAGTGAAGCTTTTCATGGTTGCCTTGATGACAGGGACTGTTTGGTTTTTAAGCATTTGATTAAATGATTATATCAATGTTGTTTTTCCACTTTGGTGAAGATCTTTTTAGATTGAGACCAATATTATGGCAAGAGCTATTTAATATTTTGGTAATATTTTTCAGATGACTGAAAAACTTGTTTACCCATGAGGGATGATTAAAATATTTGTTCCAAGATGACTCGGGTAGATCCACTCGAATAAACATGAGCTTACCGAGTGCTTTTCACCCACGAGGTTGATTGAGCTATTTATTCTGAGATGACTCGGGCAGATTCACTCGGACAAGCGTGAGCTTGCCGAGTGATGAGATTTTTTTATGATTGCTTTAAGCATGAGCTAAGCATTTATATGAGAATGATTCTTTATAGTTCTTGATTATATGCTTAGTCTATTTTTGACTAATCACATAGTCGGGGGCTACACCTAATTAGGTGCATCAGGAGATGCACCTAGATATTTATTTTTTGATATTTTCCAGCCCTTCACGCTCTTTTGAGCCACTCGGGAGATTCAAGCGAGGTGATGGAATCACTCGGCGTTAGAAGCACTCGGCCAAAGAGTTGTTCGGCGTGTGCTATTTTGGTCCGAGGTTGAGTTATCTCGTCGACTGCAAAGGACTCGGGGCTACTATGGAGATTATGGCAATCGGATATCCACATGGCAAGCTTATCCGATTGGAGATAGGGATAGGTTACGCCTGCCAATTATGTAAACCGGCTATGACTTGGGTATTACGTTGCCGATTAGATAAGGCAACGACCCATAGTCACGGTTTGGTAAGATTGAGGAAATCGACTTAGAGTAGGATAGGGTTTCCGACTTGTAATCCCGCCTCCCAAGACTATATAAGGGGGGTAAGGGGCGTCCCTTGAGAGATATCAGAAGTAAGATCAGATTTCATATGCAACACAAGAGCCACAGATCTTGAGATCAATAAACACTCGGCGGATCGAATGCCCGAAACAGGAGTAGGGTATTACCTCACGAGAGGGCCTGAACCTGTCTAAACCTTGTTTTCCACCTAACCCATTGCGCTTGGCAATCTTGACTGCACCCCCAAATTTCTATTGTCGAAACCGAGTTTCGACACCAATCAATGTCCCAAACCACACAACACACCCAACCGTAACGGAGCCAACGCCACGGTTGTGAGAGGAACCCCTACCCCGGCGCCCAGACGAAGCTTGTTCAGAACGCCCCCGCTGAAGGAGGCTACCACCGGATTCCGCTGTGGCCAAGTGAACCATGTGCGTACAGGAGAAGCTCAGGAGGACCAGATCGTGCTGATGGGTATGATCTCTATCCATTCTGCACTAATCAAAGTTTTGTTTGGTTTTGGAAATCCTCATTCTTCCATAACCTCAAAAACAAGCACAGAACATAACCTACGTCTGGTAAACCCTAGGAAACCCATAATAGTGCATTCAACAGGAAGAGATATAACTGTGCCCCATACCGGCATCGATATGCCCATCAGAAATAGAGACATAGTATTTTCTTCAAACGTCATAATATCGCCACAAACCCTCAGTATCACTCTAGCATGGACCAGTTGACTGGGAACAAGATTACCTATGACCAAGAGATAGTCACCATGACCAACCCAAGGACTTCACCGACGAGCATAACCCTAGACCAAGATACAATGAGGTATGAGCAAACCACGAGGAAAATCACCGTACCCAGGGGCGAAGGAATCGCAAACAATGACTCAGGAAACCCAGCCCCGGATATGATATGAAGAGCCCATTCTGGTGAACCATTTCTACTCAAAGGTTAAAAGAAAAGCCTAGGAGATCGATGGATAAACCCAAAAAAAAGGGGCAAGCTTGAACTTATTGTTAGGGGGGTAGAGTGACATAACCCTGGACTCTCAGATTAAACACTATATTGAAGCTAGGTAAAACCAAACCGTCTCTAGATAACCTCTTGTCGCCCACCAAAATCACACGATTGCAATCCTACCAGATCACCACCCGTCTAGCCTAAAGGTTCCAACAGCTTTAGAACAAAGCAAGTCTATTATACAACTTAAGGAAATTAGAGACCTACTGAATCCTGCATGCTTGAAGGATGCCCCAAGGATTAAGAGCTGACAACATCATGTTATCTGAAACAAAGAATCGAAGTGGACCACCCTTAGAAACTCACTGATAGATTCCTGCGTCACCCGGAGCAGCCAACCGATTCATCAACCTACAGAGGAGGAGTCCAAATGGATCCATCCCATATGTTTATACCGACCGACTCCTGATCGTGACCTGACCCAAATCTCGGGACGAGATTTATTGTTAGGGGGGTAGGTTTGTAACACCCAGAAAATCTGGAGTTTTAAAAATCAAGACATAAAAATTGGAACTTGCAAAAATCTTTTGATTGATTGCACCTTGTCGTATTTATTTGCCTTTTATTCGCGAGTCTCTGATGCCAAGTTAAAATAAATGAATAATTGTTTTGAAAAGGATAAGGTTGAGAGCAATTTCAAAACCCTAAAAAGAAAAAGAGTAGTTGAAAGAATAAAATAATTAAAATAAAATTCTAAGAAAAATAAATTAGGGGGAGCTATGATCTAATAAAACTTGCTTTGGGAACAATATTAAAATATTAGGATAAAATACCAAGAATTTCTAAATATAATTAAGAAGGAAAATGCACATGTGAATACATATATATATACATACAAAATATACATATGAATATATATATATATGTATATATAAATAATAAAACAATTGATGAAAGGCGTGAAAACATATTTTACAAACTAATTTTAGGTGTGCTAGAATTTATTTTAAATTTTAGAGGTGAAAGGAAAAATAATTGGGAAAATAGAAAATTTAAATCGGGAAAATTGCACAAGTCCACTATTCATTGTCCGCCAAGTGTTTGACGCCGTACACGGGGCCTCGGACCGCTCGCCACCGCGTGCCGCGCGTAGTGCTCGCAGCGCGTGCCCCACGCCGTCGCACCGTGCCCGCGCCGAGCCGACGCCACCATCCTCGCCCGGCCGTCCTCGCGCGCCCGCGCCCGGCCCCCTCCCGAAGCGCCGCCACGCGCCGCTCACCATGCCCGGTCCCGCCGCCCTCGTGCCCACGCGTCGCCCTTCACCCCAGCCCCCTCTCCGCACGTCGCCTACACCTCCCCGTGCCCATGCCGCCGTCGTCATCGTCCTATTCCCAAGCCTCGCCGACGTCGGCCACGCGCGTGCCATGCCCGTGACGCACGCGACAGTGCCGCGCCGTGCCCTGCACCGCCACCGTGGTCTCACCGCGAAATCGATATAAATAGACCTCGATAGCACAAACTCTATACACCAATCTTGATCGCCATCTTTTCCTCTATAAAACCCTCAAAAGTCCCCAGCCGCCATAGCCTGTGTGCTAAGAATTTCGCAAAAGATCGGAGCCCGGTCGGAAGAACTCTAGCGCCGGCCGCCCGAAACGAAAATCCAAAATTCGACGCCCTCGGTCGAGTTCTTCCCAAATTGAAGGTACTTTCACGATCTCCGTGGTCCAAACTTTATTTTCCCCATGTTTCCCGAGCCAAATAGCCACCAGAAGTCACCGGCGACGAGCCCGCCGTGCCTCCCCTGCTTCTTCCGCCTCCGTGCGCACGGTGCCAGCTCGTCGTAGCGTTTCCCCGGCTGAACAAATCCCCTATCTAGCTTTCCCATACCCCGTTGATGCTCCCAGTCCCCTCGCCGTGGCCGTTCCATCACCGGTTAGCCGCCACGACGTGCGCCACTGCCGCCGCAAGCCTGCCGCCGGCACGCGCACGGCGCCAACCCTCTCCGTCGCCTCCCCGGCCAAACGAGCGCCACCGTTAGTCTCCCCGAACACCGTAGATGCTCGGCGACCCCTTGCTTCAACCTTAGCATCACCGGAATCCGTCGCCGACGAGCGTCGCTGCCGCCCTAGCCGCCTCGCCGACACCAGCCCTCCCCACCGCCCCTCTGGCCCGGCCAAGCCGTGGAATGGGACCCCCATAGCTCGTAGATGGGCAGAAGCTGAAGGGTTACGCGGAGGCTACGCTAGCCGAAAACAAAAACTTTTTACCGCGCAAACCAGGAACACTTGCAAGTAAGGGCCGATAGATCGTTACCGATTGGAGTAGAGTGCAGCGGAATAGCCAATCAGGGCAATCCGATCCGGGACTAGTGGCCGATTAGGACTCTATTTTGAATCGGATCTCATCCGTATCTCATAGAGTTGGCCGCCCACACGTCGTAAGCCCATAGGACTCTATCCGATCGGATCCCTATCCGATCGAGCCGTATCCGAGTCCAACTCGAATGCCTGTTCTTATCCCCTTAAGCGTGCGACCCGTAGGTTCAGGTATACTCGGTTTCGGCTATAGTCTAACTTAGCCGATCGTCGGCTCGAGTCTAACTCAGCCGACCACAACGCGCGCCTAGCAAGCACATATTAACACCATAGTATACAAGAATAATATCGGCTCGAACCTGTAATGTGTACACAAATCCCTTTGCCTCACGATACCGCTTAAGCTATAGGCAAGATGTGTGCCATCCCTTCAATAGCTTAACCATTCACTCGAACCGTATTGGATTATCCGTCGTTGATTGACTCCTCAATCAACTTAGCATGGCCATGCATTTCCATAATCCATTACCTCGAGGGCCCAAAGATATGTCTCCAAAGGAGGGGCAAATTCCATCTTGATCACTCACATCCCACTCCATGTTTCATAGCAAACCCGAAAACTACCTTTATAACTACCCGATTCGGAATAGCGTTTGGTAGTCCCAAAGTAGGCTACTACACATGTTGGAATCCATGGTGATCTCAGGTTTAAGGACTTTGTACCAACACTACCCGAGACCAACTAATGGCACATTGATTCCCGTAGTGTCCCATGGTGGGTCTATCCAACAATGTGTTCTCCAACACATGTGTCCATGTTTATTGATTTGGTATCTCCATACCCATGATCTATGAGACATGATCATCAATCAATAAACATGCCGATCTTATAATCATATTTGTTCCAACAATATGACATATGATCGTGGATCGTTTAGAAATAGATTCATACATATGGAGTCTCATAAATAAGTCACGTACTTATTGATCAATACAAGATGTCTATTTCATGGAACTGAATAACACTTTATTCATTTATACATAAACATTGACGTGATATCCAACATCTCCATGTTGCCTCAAGGGCATATCACTAACAATCTCCCACTTGCACTAGAGTCAATCATGTAAGTATCTAATACCCATTGCTCTTGTGTGCGCCTCATGCTTCGTGAGGGAGAGGTTTTGTCGGCGGATCGGCTATGTTGAGATCCGTGTGCACTTTGCATATCTTGACATCACCTCGTCCACTATCTCGCGGATGAGATGATATCGCCGAAGTATGTGTTTGGACTTCGATGTGACCTCGGCTCCTTGGCTTGCGCAATGGCTCCACTATTATCACAATAGAGAGAAATTGGACCAGTCGTACTAGTCATCACACCAAGCTCGAAACGAATTTCTTGATCCAAACGCCTCCTTTGCAGCTTCCGAGCAGCAATGTACTCGGCCTCCGTTGTAGAATCGGCAACGTATCCCGCTTGGAACTCTTCCAGTGATCGCGCCTCCGTTCGTGAGAACACGAACCCGATTGCGATCTATAATCATCCTTGTCCGTTTGGAAGCTAGCATCGGTGTAACCACTTACAACGAGCTCTTCTTCACCTCCATAGACTAGGAACATATCCTTAGTTCTTCTCAAGTACTTAAGGAAATTCTTTACGGCGATCCAGTGACCTTCACTGGATCGATCGGTATCTGCTCGTAGCACTCAAAGCGTACGAGACATCTGCGCGTGTACAAAGCATGGCATACATGATGGACCCAATTGCCGAAGCATATGGAACCATACCCATCTTATTCCGCTCATCATGTGTCCGAGGACACCGATTCTTGCTAAGATTAATGCCATGTGACATGGGCAAGAAACCTTTCTTGGAATCATGCATGTTGAACCTTTTCAACACCTTGTCAATGTATGTACTTTGGCTTAATCCAATTAGCCTCTTGGATCTATCTCTATAGATCCGAATGCCTAATATGTATGCTGCCTCCCCTAAGTCTTTCATGGAAAAACTATTTTTCAATGAAGACTTGACGGATTCTAGCATAGGGATATCATTTCCAATCAACAATATGTCATCCACATATAAGATTAGAAATATAATTGCGCTCTCACTGACCTTTTGTAAACACAGGCCTCTTCTTCGTTTTTGATGAAACCAAACCCTTTGATTACTTCATCAAAACGAATATTCCAACTCCGAGATGCTTGCTTCAATCCATAAATGGATTTCGTAGCTTGCATATCTTTCCAGCGATTCTGGATCGACAAAACCCCGAGGTTGTATCATGTATACATCCTCGCTTAAGTTTCCATTTAGGAAAGCCGTTTTGACATCCATCTGCCATATCTCATAATCGAAATATGCAGCAATCGCTAGGATAATCCGAATAGGTTTAAGCATTGCGACGGGCGAGAAGGTTTCATCATAATCAACTCCTTGAATCTTTTTAAAACCTTTAGCCACCAATCGCGCCTTATAGATGTGAACATTTCCATCCATATCGACCTTTTCTTAAAAACCCATTTGCACTCAATGGTTTTGACACCATCAGTGGATCAACCAAGTTCCAAACTTGATTGTCGTACATGGATTCTATTTCGGATTTCATGGCTCCCGCACTTGTTTGAATCGGGTCCCACCATCGCTTCCTCATAGGTCTTAGGCTCATCGTTGTCCAACAACAATATATCACGTTGTTCCGCACTGTACTGTCGGGTGCACGACGTGATCTTTCGTCTCCGTGGGCTGGTGTATCTACAACCGGTGGCGCAACACTTTGCTCCTCCCGTTGTGGTTCGTGGTCGCCGAAACGTTTTCGGTGTTTCTTGAACTTCTTCAAGATGCACCCTGCTCCCACTAACCCTTCTTGAAAGAAACTCTTTCTCCAAGAAGACACCGTGTCGGGCGACAAACACTTTGACTTGTTCCCGATTATAAAAGTAATATCCCTTAGTTTCCTTAGGATATCCCACAAAGAAGCACTTGTCGATTTGGGTGTGAGCTTGTCGACGTAAACGTTTTACATAAGCCTCACATCCCCAAATTTTGAGAAAAGACAAACTAGGGGGTTGCCTTCCATATCTCATATGGTGTCTTTTCAACCGACTTAGATGGAACTCTATTTAGTGTGAGCGCATGTTTCAAGAGCATATCCCCGAAGGATAATGGAAGATCACTTTGGCTCATCATCGATCGCACCATGTCCAACAAGGTGCGATTTCTCCGTTCGGACACTCCGTTCCATTGTGGAGTTCTGGCGGAGTCAACGTGGAACAATTCCACAATCTTTCGGATGATTACCAAACTCTTGGCTCAAGTATTCCCCTCCATGATCGATCGTAGAAACTTGATTGTTTTCCCTAAATGATTCTGTACTTCATTATGGAATTCCTTGAACTTTTCAAAGGATTCGGACTTATGCCTCATTAAGTAGATATAACCATATCTACTATAGTCATCGTAAAGGTAATGAAGTGCGATAACCACCTCGGCCGTTGAGCTCATTGGTCCACATACATCGTATGTATGAGTGCCAACAAGTCACTTGCTCTTTCACTGTGTCCCGTGAAAGGTGCCTTTGTCATCTTACCAAGTAAACAAGACTCACATGTCTCAAATGATTCAAAATCAAAAGAGTGAAGCAATCCATCCTTATGAAGCTTCTCCATGCGTTTCTTATTTATATGGCCTAAGCGACAATGCCGGATAAACGTGGGGTTTATATCATTAGAGAGTTGCCTTTCTCGTATTAATCTTATAGATGGGAGACGCTTCAAGATTCAAAACGTATAATCCATTCACCAATGGAGCATGAAAATAGAACATATCTCTCGAGATATATTGAACAACCATTGTTCATTGATCTAAAATCATATCCTTCCACTTGCAAACATGAAGCGGAAATAACGTTTTGACATAGTGTTGGAACACAATAACAATTATTTAATTCCAAAACTAATCCTGAAGGTAGATGAAGTGGTACTGTCCGACAAGAACCGTAGCAACGCTTGCTCCATTGCCGATGCGCGAGTTCACCTCGCCCCTTCTCAATCCTCTACTTCTTCTCATTCCCGCAATGACTTGCAAATATGAGCTACCGATCCGGTATCAAATACCCAAGAGTCAGTAGGTGAAGTAGCAAGATTAATGTCTATAACATTAATACCTGAAGCAAAAGTCGTACTTTGCTTCTTTTTGAGATCCTCCATGTACTTCTTGCGGTTCCTCTTCCAAGGTGCTGTCTCCTTGCAATAGAAGCAAACGGCATCGATGTCGCCGACCCCTTCTTGCCCTTCTTTGCATTAGAGGCACTCGCGATCTCATCGGGAGTTAACTTCCTCTTGGTGCAAAGCTTCTTGACAGTGGTTTGCGCTTAGCCTTCTGCATCATCATCACATGATGACCGTTTTCTCGGATACTCTCCTCACTGTCTTTAGCATCCCATGCAATTCAGCCAAGGTCCTATCCATATTGTTCATGTGATAATTCAATATGAATGGCTCGAAGCTCGGAGGGAGCGACCGGAGAATCACATCGAGCCAACTCTTGGCTAAGGGGAAAACCTAGTTTTCCGGACTCTCAATGTAGCCAATCATTTTTATCACATGCGGATCGACGGGATTCCCTCAACAAGCTCGCACGCAAACAAGGACTTTGAGGTGTTGAACCTCTCGGCCCGAGCTTGGTTCTCAAACATGCCACGCAGCCCGAATAATAGTGTGAGCATCACCGCTCTCATATTGCTTCGAAGCTCGGGAGACATTCTAGCAAGCATGAGACCTTATGTCTAGGGCATCATTAGTGTGCTTCTCGTAAGCCCTCCGTGCGGTTGCGGTGGCATTATTTGGCAAATCCTCGGGATAGGGTACTTCAAGAACGTACTCCTTACGCTCTTGCTTGAGAACAATTCTCAAGTTGCGATACCAATCCATTAAGTTTGTCCGTTTAATTTTTCCTTTTCGAGAATAGATCGCAAAATTAAAGGTACTGGTGTAGTATTAGCCGCCATTTATTCTACAACGGAAAAAGCAAAGTTTAGCACAATGTTTATGCTATGTCTATTGTTAAACAATTTAACATTAGACTCCCATTACGTATTTTCCACCTTCCCTCTAGGTTACGTATTGGGTCAAGATCCACATGTTAATTAATTTTCTAGTGAGCTTTGGCATCACTGCTAGAAAATTAGTAACATCGTAAGCAATACCTTGCTAATCACATCTCTATGTGACTCTTGTTGTTGGTGTGGCATCTCCATGCCCGGCGCCAACCTATGCCCCAAGGCCCAAAACTGTTTTGATAGCCTTGTTTAGTAAACCAAATGCTCCTGCATGTATATGTCGACATATACCCCTCGTGTTATGATAGAGAATGGCACTCTGCTTTGGCGACCCACCATTGACGAGCATAACGGTGACGGGTGCAACATTTGGAAGGGCATCATTACTACTTAATTTTGCGAGGATGCTATCCTATCAAACAAACATATCACATATGAAAGCAAGAAGAATAGCATATAGTGAAATAGTATGGCCCCCTTCACATGGTGATCTCCATCTCCATGCCGGTGTACAGGATCTCCATCTTCATCACCGTTCTTTCGAGTGCCGAATGCTTGATTTCTTCAAACTAAGCTACTACTATAGAAGCTCTAATTGAAGATTACATCGACTCGCAGGTTGTGAAAGAATATTACAAGCATTGCACGTATGAAAGAATATTACAGAGATTGCACATATGAAAGAATATTACATGCATCACATGCATCTCATACATCTCATACATACAATAGGGCCATACCATCTCAAAGCATTCTCTGCAAAAACAAGTTAGGCCTAGAAACGTTTTCTACTTATCGCAGAGCTACGGCACCGAGACGACCTATAAGGGGGTACGCACACGGAATTCATAGATCCAATCTATGAAATCGCTTACGGAAACCATATCGGCGTAATCATATTATGTCGTCCCGATACACTATCAAGGGAGATGGTTTGCGTAGGCGCGAGGCAGCTAACAAGATTGGACTACGAGATAGCTTCGGCATAATCACATTATACCGTTCCGATACACTATCAAGGAACGCTATCTCGAACCCAACTCAAACCGAGTTATATGGAAATTGCTTCGACGTAATCACATTACGCCGTTCCGATACACTATCAAGGAATGCAATTACCATTAACTCTCCTCAACGATCCCGTAAAACCGATTGATCTAATCAACCCGTGCGCAAAACTTGTTCCGATCCAATCTAAAACCCGAACTAAGCAAGATTAGCTCGATACCACCGAAGGGTTACGCGGAGGCTACGCTAGCCGAAAACAAAAACTTTTTACCGCGCAAACCAGAACACTTGCAAGTAAGGGCCGATAGATCGTTACCGATTGGAGTAGAGTGCGCGGAATAGCCAACCAGGGCAATCCGATCCGGAACAGTGTAGGCTGATTCTCGCAAGCCGACAGCCGATACCGGGACGCCGATTCGCCAATCAGCCGATTCGCAGATGCCGTAGCCGATCCGAGTCGTCCGACCGTGTTCTCGCGCCTCGCTCCGATGCGCCCGACCGCAGCCTATCCGGCCGATCAACGGCGCGCAACGTAGCAGCGCCTCTACGGTATCCACACGTCCGGGGACAAAACGTCGTACACCCGTGTGCTAGCACGCGATGCAAGGCTAGGGTTTGTCTCGAAAGTGGGGAGGGTTTCCGTGGAGATTGATCTCGGCGACTTCGTTGCACGCGATGCAATTGACGTGCCGCTGCTCTCCACCCCTCCCTCCTTTATATAGAGTTGGCCGACTGGGACTAGTGGCCGATTAGGACTCTATTTTGAATCGGATCTCATCCATATCTCATAGAGTTGACCGCCCACACGTCGTAAGCCCATAGGACTCTATCCGATCGGATCCCTATCCGATCGAGCCGTATCCGAGTCCAACTCGAATGCCTGTTCTTATCCCCTTAAGCGTGCGACCCTGTAGGTTCAGGTATACTCGGTTTTGGCTATAGTCTAACTTAGCCGACAATCGGCTCGAGTCTAACTCGCCGACCTCAACAGCGGCGCCTAGCAGCATATATTGACACCATAGTATACAAGAATAATATCGGCTCGAACCTGTAATGTGTACACAAATCCCTTTGCCTCACGATACCGGTTAAGCTATAGGCAAGATGTGTGCCATCCCTTCAATAGCTTAACCATTCACTCGAACCGTATTGGATTATCTGTCTGTTGATTGACTCCTCAATCAACTTAGCATGGCCATGCATTTCCATAATCCATTACCTCGAGGGGCCTAGAGATATCTCTCCAAAGGAGGGGCAAATTCCATCTTGATCACTCACATCCCACTCCATGTTTCATAGCAAACTGGAAAACTACCTTTATAACTACCCGATTACGGAATAGCGTTTGGTAGTCCCAAAGTAGGCTACTACACATGTTGGAATCCATGGTGATCTCAGGTTTAAGGACTTTGTACCAACACTACCGAGACCAACTAATGGCACATTGATTCCCGTAGTGTCTCATGGTGGGTCTATCCAACAATGTGTTCTCCAACACATGTGTCCATGTTTATTGATTTGGTATCTCCATACCCATGATCTATGAGACATGATCATCAATCAATAAACATGCCGATCTTAGAATCATATTTGTTCCAACAATATGACATATGATCGAGGATCGTTTAGAAATAGATTCATACATATAGAGTCTCATAAATAAGTCACGTACTTATTGATCAATACAAGATGTCTATTTCATGGAACTCGAATAACACTTTATTCATTTATACATAAACATTGACGTGATATCCAACATCTCCATGTTGCCTCTAGGGCATATCACTAACGAAGCCCCTTGAGCCCCGAGCTCCGCCCTCCTCGCCGTCGGCGTCCTCTTCCACGTCGGCTGCCGGTGCAAACATAGGAAGGAGAGATAGAACAGAGAGAGACCGAGAGAGGAAGAGAATAAAGGGAAAAGAAAAAGAGGAAAATAGGGAAAGAAATAAAAAGGAATTAAAAAAGAAAGTATTTAGGAAAAATATAGAGTAATGAAAAATTGGTTTTTCGAAATAAATTATTTAGGGAAATATATATTTAGAGAAATTGGAATAATGGTTGATTCTGTGAAAATAATTATTTAGGGATAATTATGAGATTAATTTAGGACCTAAGTACAACTTTTATCTAAACTCTAAATTATTAGGAAATTCACCAATATTATTTAACATAGCTATAATTAAGATATTATCATGACTTGTTATTTAACATTATCATAGGCTTCCCCAAAATCTAAAGTAACCAATATGGTTCCAAACATTAGGAATATAATTGTCACCTAAAAATTGTTATTAAACACTAATTTTATCATATGGATTTTCTGAAATTAAAATCTAAAATTATTTAATGCAGTGTCAAGCTTTAGGGTTAATTAGTTATTTTCGGGTTCAATTATTATAAACCCTAGGACTTCTCGACCCAAGGAATAGTTTGATAAAATTGAAGATAACCACTTCCTTTTATTAATTGAATCATCAACTCTAATATTTCTCAAACTTTAAACATATTAACTTAAAATAAATATCACATCATATTTAACTAAATCAGGTTCAATGCAAAACATCAAATCCCTATAACTCTTTCGCTCTAACCCGTATTTTATCGAACTCGAGCCTAGGTTCGCGTAGAATCATAGCCTAGTATTAGGAGCCGCTTTCGCGATTCATTTGGCTTTTATTGGATCTTATTGGATTTTATTTGAATTATAATCAAATTCAGATTGGATTTCCTGCACGTATGATAGAGTCCGAGGGAATCGTCGAGAACGTCGAAGACTCAAGCCAACAAGGTCACGAGCAAGGCAAGTCAACACTTCCCTTTGAACATATTGATCCTATTTTGCGAAATGATGTTGATTTAAACTTCAAAACATGCATGCTATACACAAATGAATACCTATGCTTGATATACCCTGCCTTGATATTGATTATCCTTAGATATTATCTTTGTAACCCTCGATGTGATATAACCGAAGGATGTCTTCGGTAAAATGATTAGCCATGCTTATGTTAGACTCTTGCATATTCATGTTTTTACAAAAAGCTATGTGCTTGGGCAACTACCTTAGGTAAGGTAGTTGATATACGGCATGTGGAGACATGAGCGCCACAATGCCTTGAGCATGATGAAAATAGTTTTGATAGAAGCAGTGAAAAGTACAAAACCAACGTTTTAGACTGGGGCGGATGGTTGGATTTGGGTGGATTTCGGGAAAGGCAAGAACCGCCCCTGGTCGATTAAGGACCGAGCCATGAGACTTACAACTTAGAACGAACCAGTACAACCATACTTCTCGAATGGGTATAGACATAGCGGAGTAGATAGCCGAGCGGAGGCAGTATCCCTGCATAGTGGTTCAGGTGTAGGTGTTGAGTTGAGGACCTACCAATAGGTAGAGTGTCCTGGGCCTAACAATGGTAGAGTGCCCGTGATTGTGATAAGACAAAAAAGCCTTTATGTGAATAATAAACTGAACTTAACAATGACTTAAAGATTAAGTGAGTTTTCTCTCTGACCCTGGGAACGCCAGAACTCCTCTCACTGCTAGGAAATGACGGCTAGAGTGCATGAGGACTTAAGTTCATGGAGCGGGTATAGCCAAAGTGAGGTTATCGAAAGGCTTTGTCGTGACCGTCCCATATAGAGGGATGAAAGCTCATTCAATGAGCAGTTGCGGAGTATGGGTAAAGTGTACATCCACTGCAGTATGAGTAAATCAATCTATTCGAATAGCCGTGCTTGCGGATAATGAGCGACATGACAAGTTTCTCCCGTGGCTAGACTCATAAATTTTAAAATGATGGGTTGGAATGCATAATGATTTTGTATGCTGGTGGACTCAGCTTCTCGACCTACGAGAAGGGATTGACTCCCCAGAAAAACCATGACGATCCGGAGAACCATCCTTGGTATCATGATGGATGGCAGACAGAACTGTCGCCGATTTGATATACTGTGAAACTAAAACTTGACTGGCTAGATGTTAGGTTTGTGAAATGATTTGCGAAAATTTGCTTTGTGCAAATAAACCACAGCCACCCTTTGAATGGCCCTATCATGTGCATCATTCCGTGTTGGCTTGCTGAGTACGTTGGGTACTCACCCTTGCTATACGCACAAACCTTCAGATGGTGGAAACGAAGAACTGGAGGACCCCTATGCTTACTACCAGGATGAATGAAGACAACAGAGTGCAATAGGTCTTAGTCCCCAGTCGTTGCCTGTAGGCGATCGACATGTCGCTGCCTTCCGTCTGCTATCTTATCTAATTTCTATTTTCGGTTGTATCCAGACCGGTAGGTCCTATATGTATTGGATATTGCCTTCGGGCTTATTATTGTAATACTTTTGGTGTAAGACTATTCGTGCACTTTGCACCTGATATTTCAGTACTGTATTCGTGGGTACCAAACTACTCGATCTAGGGAAATGGTATTATGAACACGAATGATTCCTGTTCCAAAAATGGGGGTCTACAGAGCTGGTATCAGAGCAGTGCGACTGTACTTGGGGATCGAAACGATGCAGCCCGAAGCCGGATCAATTGTTCCTCTGAAGAAAAAGGAGGCGATGCGCCGAAGGTTGTATTGATTGTGAGAATGTTTGATTACAAGGATCTTTGGTCCTATTTATACCCAAAAATAACATTATCTGTACAGACCCTGAACTCTATCTAAACTACTATTTAAAATACGACAATATCCTAGGAAGGACCCATGCTGTATTACAATAAACAATCTAAACAACTTCCTAATTTACAGATACAATTGCCGTTACAGGACTCTATCCATAGATGACAATATCTTTAATGCACAATTTGGAAACCGAATTTTCTATTTATCTTCAACCACTTTCACCGAAAACAGTTCTATCCTCTCCTCTGACTCAGCATCGGCCATCGGCTATCTTTGTCCGATCCAGCCTCAGCCGATTGACCTCGTAGCCGATCGTTACTCAGCCGATTTAAGCATAGCCTACACAGTCTCTATTCCTTCGCAGATTATTCTCCCAACCAATTCCGTTTCAAATTCGACCTTGAACTTCGGGATTTGGTTACCAAATTTGACCGTTAACACCCGGTCAACAAGGGTGCGAGCAAGGCAAGTCATCACTACCTTTGAACATATTGAGCCTACTTGCGAACTTGTGTTGCTTTTAAACTTAAACATGCATGCTATACACGAAGTATTCCAATTCTTGCTATACCATACCTTGATATTGAATACCAATAGATATATTCCTTGTAACCTACGATATGATATGTCCGAAGGAAATCTTCGGTAAATGCTTAGCCATGCTAATATTAGATTCATGCATACTCATGTTTACAAAATGCTATATGCTTGGGCAACTGCCTTGGGAATGGTAGTTGAGATATGGCATGTGGAGACATGAGCGCCACATTGTCCTGAGAATGATAAAATGAGTTTTGATGAAAACAAAAAATACAAGACCAATGTTTTCGACTAGGGCGGCCGGATGATTTGGGTGGACTCCGGAAAAGGCAAGTGTCGTCCCCGGTCAGTTAAGGACAAAGCCATGAGACTTATAACATGGAACGAGCCAGTACAACCGTACTTCTCGAATGGGGATAGACCTAGCAGAGTAGATAACCGAGCGGAGGCAGTATCCCTGCATAGTGGTTCTGATGATTGCGATGAGGCTGAAGGCCTGTGAGTGGAATGATGATGGATGATAAATTGAAATTAATTACAACTTAAAGGTGAGTTTTTCCCTTACCCCGGGAGCACCAGAACTCCTCGCACTGCTAGAAAAGGACGGCTAGAGTGCAAGAGGGCTAAAGTTCATGGAGCGGGTACTGCCAAAGTGAGGTTATTGAAAAGCTTTGCCATGACCGTCTCATGTGTTGGGACGTAGGCTCATTTGTTGGGCAGTCATGGAGTACGGGTAAAGTGTACATCCACTGCAATGTGAGTGAATCAATCTATTCGAATAGCCGTGCTCACGGATATAGAGCGGCGTAACAAGTTTCTCTCTTGGCTACACTCTAAATTTTAAAATGATGGGATGGTATGCATAATGACTTTATGAGCTGGTGGATCAACTTGTCGAGATGCGAGAAGGGGTAGACTCCCCAAAAAAAACCATGATGATCCGGTTGCGGGAAGCTATCCTTGGGATCACAATGGATGGTGGACAGAACCGTCGCCGACGTAATGAACTATGGAAATAAAACTTGACATGGCTAGACTTTAGGTTTGTGAAAAGGATTACAAAACTGGCTTTGTGCAAATGAACCACAGCCATTCTTTGGATATCCCCCTATCATATGCATCCTTGCTGTGATGTCTTGCTGAGTACGGTTGGTACTCACCCTTGCTATACGCACAAACCTTCACATGGAGGAAATGAAGACATGGATGACCCGTACGCCTACTACCAGGAGGGTGAGGAAGACGAAGGCGCCTAATAGGTCTTAGACTCTGGGCATTGCCTGTGGCAATGACATGCCGCTGCCTTTTGTCTACTGCCTCATCTTAATTCTGCTTTTGATTGTATCCAGACCGTGTGGTCCTATATATTAGACAATGGCCTCGGGCCTATAATGTAATATGTTTGATGTAAGACTATTCGTGCATGAGCACATGATATTTCATTAATGTATTTCGTGGGTACCAAACTACTCGATCCAGGGAAATGGTACTATGAACACGAATGGTTTTCGTTCCGAAAACAGGGGTCCACAGAGCTGGTATCAGAGCAGTGCGACTGTAGGATAAGACCCAATGGTGCCCCAACCCTGTATAGGTGGTTAAAGGGAAATATCCCTACTTAGGATTATTTCAAGTACAAACTATGTCTACAAAACAAAATGTGTTTTCCCTTATACTCTTGTCCCCTATTTCCCTCCTAAAATTATTTTGATGTTACCCCTCTCTAACTCTAAGTTATTTTCAAAAGCAGATGACAAGCCATGATCAGATCGGAGCTTGGGGGCTTGAAATCCCTCTAGAGGAGGGATATGTTGTGCAACTTAGG
This sequence comes from Oryza australiensis, assembly GCA_019925245.2. Lineage (NCBI taxonomy): Eukaryota > Viridiplantae > Streptophyta > Magnoliopsida > Poales > Poaceae > Oryza > Oryza australiensis. The sequence goes on along the minus strand of JAIFGZ020000414.1, from coordinate 4,327,342 downwards.
CAGTTGTTGCGATGCTTGAGGTACCCAGATACACCCACTTATCGGAGTAGGAGACATGGTACCGAGAACCACCCTGAGTGGGAAGCCGCCGTATCGATTGAGGCCCGTGTTGGTAGCGAGCCACCATACTGCTTCCAGACCCGCTACCGGTGAGACTTTATGGAGGCCGCACTTCACGATGTCGCTCGTGAGGCGTTCTTACGCCTTAATGCCATCCACCGGGTGGAGCTGACGGTGACCGAGTTTGTGCACCACCCATATCGAGAGGAGGGAAACTCTGTTTGCACCATGGAGGCCACACCCTGCTGTTACAACCCGATGGTAACCCGGCTGTCCCGATGGGCTGAAACTGCGGATGATTTCTACGAGGAAGCGCTGCTGGAAATTGATGAGCAGCAAAGGCGCATGAGCGACCTTGAAGAGGAGCACCGCAACTGTGGTAGCTAGATTAGCTCACTGAAGACTCAGCTCCAGTTCAACAGCGTGCAGTACGATCAGCTCTCAGTTTGATATGTCGCTCGAGGAGAAGCCCTGGTCACCCTGGAGGAGCAACTCAGGAAGAGCCAAAGGCAAGTCGGCCAGTTGACGGAGCAACTTCGCACCGTCCCGATCACCAGTGAGGGCGCTTCTACCTCTGCTACACCGCCACCACCCCCTACCCACGCCTTCCCGCTATTCTCCTCAGCCTCCTGCACCTTCCTCCACCACTCGGCAGCCTCGGTTCTCCCCTTCCCTCGCTCCCGGTCAACTGAGAATAACACAAACATCAAGCTCCACAACTCGGCGACAACCACAACCATGAGAATTTGGACTCACCTTCGGCATGCAACTCCTCAATCCTATCTCGAGGCAACCTTTTCCGCTAGTGCACATCCTTCGCTTCCTTTTGGCATTGGTTATCCACCCACTGGATAGCCCGACGGATAGCCTCAACCTCCCAAACGTTGTCGAAGACATGCTTCAAGACCTCGCTCTTGGCTTCCGACCAATCAACGATTTTCTACATAACAACACATAGCCGGAATTGGACTCTACTTCATGCCACGATGGCTCACCACTCCTGCCATCAAGTCGAGGGCCAAACAACAACAACAAGGGAAGCTTCTTTACTCCACGCCACGATGATCACACTCATCCTGCCATGAAGTCAGTGGCTACTTGGTATAGATACTAACCTGTATTTTCTGCAGAAGTGTTAACCCGACCTCATACATTGCTTCGACCTTGGCCTTGTCAACGGCATCATCGAACCCTCTCTTCATGGCGTCCCTTTCCTCCTTGCCCTCTTGGAACCAAGACGCTTGGAGGGGAGACACATACCTTGTTGAAGGCAGGGCCCACCTCATGCGGACGAACCCTTCGACATTGTCACTGGCACTGGCAGCCTCCTTGACCTTCCTGCGAGCCGGAGGCGGTTGAGCACCCGTGGTGTTTAGCCCCGACTAGGCGCTCGCGTCACTTGGCGGCGGAGAAGACCTTGGCGCATGTCACACCCCAATTTTCTCCCCTTGATTTAAAATTTTAACCTGTGAAATTATGCAAAGAAAATGCCGAGAATTAAATCTGATGAAACCCTAATAATTAAACCCATTTAATAAATGGAATTGGCTTGGTGGGATTTTTCTTAAATTCCGCATGTCAAAATACATAAACAGGATTTTTATTGGAATTTTTAAAGGAAGAGAAATAATTTTAAAAATTGAATAAGGATTATCGGAATTTAATTCCTTTTGGAAAATCCCCTTTTTCTTTATTTTTCTTCTTTTTTCCTTTCTCCCAGGCCATGGGCCCGGCCCACTCCTGTTTCCTCTCTCTCTCCGCGCGCACCCTCTCCTCTACTCGGCCACCCCGAGGCCGTGGCCCACCGCTGCGAAAGTCTGCATCGGCTCCCTACTGGTTCAAGACACTAACAGGTGGACCCCACCTGTCAGATCCGTCCCCGACCTCCGGCCGGCTGACGCGTGCTGACATCAGCCCACACCGCGTTGCTTCGTCCCACTCAACACCGCCCTGAGCATCGTGCGCCACGCGCCCTCTTCCTCCTTGTGTGCAAATGGACCGAACGGTTGGATCGGAAGACCCCAGCCAACCATTTCTCTCCCGCACATAGCCACCGCCATTTCCGCCACCCTTGGCCCACGTCCGCGCCTCTCGAGCCTATAAATCATACCCCCGAGTTTCGGTCATCATTTTCCCCAATCCAATCGTGCCTCCCGAGCTCGTCGACGCCCCCGCGCCCAAAAACCCTAACTCCTCCGCCGCTCATCTCCTCCGGCGCCCAAATTCCACCGCTCCGCCATTCGCTAAGCAATTGCACCCGCACCGTCGGCTTTGCCATTTCATGGAGAACCCCGGCCTCTCGTCGTTGCCCCGATTTGCTGTCGTTTCCACCGATCCCTTCGCCTCGTTCCCCATCACCGGCCGTGTGCCGCCGTGGTGAGCCGTCCTCCTCTTTCCCCCCCCCCCTTTCTCTCTCGGCCGCCGCTCTCCCGACTGTGTCGGAGCATTACGACTCGTGCCGTGTCCATGCGCTGCCCCCGAGCGTGCTGGTGACCGTTTGGCCCCTAGCCCCGCTGCGCACCGTCGTGACCCACCGACGAGTCGCGCCTCCTCCTCTACGTGCCAACGGATTCACTCGTAGGTGAATCCGGGCCATCCACGTGTCGGGGTCACCTCAGCGCCAAGTAAGTGCCAGCCACCCATGTGTCCGCCGCGTGACTGCCGCGTCGGAACCACATGTGTGCCACGTGGTGCGCGCGCGCACTTCGGTCGGTGGACCTGGTCCATCGTGCGCCGCCCTTCCATTTGCGACCGACTGGTGGGCCTTGTCTGTCGGTGCCGGCTAGCCCGGTGATGTCAGCACTAGCGGCTGATTGCACAATAAATCTTAATTTCTTTTTATTTATTAGTAAAAATCATAGAAAATTCATCCGAACTCCGTTTGAGTCTGTTCAAGTTGCAGTGTACTCATAAAAATGCCTAGAATCCATTAAAAATAGTTTTACTGCTTGTTTCAGTAGGCTTATAGCCAGTTTTTTCCGTGCTTTGTTTATCAATTAGATTCTGATGCCTCCGACGCTCCTGTTTACTTCGAATTAGTCATGGAAGTTCCTTAAGAGAAGGATCAAGGCAAGTCATGTTTTCCATTTGATTATATTGTTCCTAATTGCAAAGTATCTCGCTTTATCTATTAAATTGCATTGTTTCATAATGTCATGTGGGATGAGACCTATAGTTCTCAGCCTAGATTGATTACCTCCAACCATTGTTAAATTGGGATACAATATGACTAGATGTTGGATTAGGGAATGCTTAGCCTACATAGTTTGTGGGGGTGTCACCCCGGGGTACCCTATGGACTGGAATCTATGTCCCACTGAATTAAAAACCGAGAGTCCTCGGGACGTGGTCGATGGCTCGAGCCCTTCCTGCGGGGTCGGACGTCCCGAACTTTCCCTGAGTCCGACCTCGATTTTCCTCTCTCGACCTCGTCAGCCACGGCCCAACCTCGACCATCCTTGGGACAAGACTTGGCACACAAGAGGAAGAGGGAGGAGATAGCTCCGACAGGGACTGACGTTACCCGACAACACAGTACAGGTGTCTCAGGTGGAGAAGGGATCCCTAGGCAAGACAGAGAGAGCATAAGATGCCCACGATGTATAGGATCTAGCAGACCGTTTTGTACCTTTTTAGATGTTGTTTGTACTCACCTTTTAGCACATTAGACACAACTTTCTTGGCCCCCAAGTTCTCTTGTAACTGCCCCCCTTGAGCTTTAAAAGGGAGGGCAGGGCAAGGGGCTGGAAAAAAAGGAGGGCATGAAGGATTCTCATTCCCAGTTCTTGGCCAGCTTGCTTCATGCCCCAAGAACTCCTTCTTGTAATTCTTGTTCATCATACACCCCAACAAAGAACATTGGACGTAGGCTTATTATCCTTCGGGAGGGCCGAACCAGTATAATTCCCTGTGTCTTACTCTTTGGCTCATTGTCGCACCTCGAGTTTTGCCCCTAAATCATTTAAATAATTTACCCTGAACAAATCAGAATTTATCGAATTAATTTGGAGCCAACAAGTAATTTTAGAATACAATTAATAAATGAAAATGGCATGGTAGGATTTTTCTTAAATTCTACATGTCATAATACACTAACAGGATTTGTATAGGAATTTTAAGAGCACTAGAACTATTTTAATCAATTAAATAAGTAAGCAGCAATTAAATTAAGTCCCTTAATTAATTTTCCCATTTTCCTATTTGGGCCGTACGGCTTTCCTTTTTTTTCCCGCCGGCCCATTATCCTTTCGGCCCAGCTCTCCCGCCTCCCTCTCCTCACAGCCATGGGCTGAAGCCCATGAGTCGGCCGCATCTGCCGCAAGTCTACACGCCGTCCCTCGCGCCCGCAGGCCACCGACAGGTGGGCCCCACCTATTGGGGCTGCCTCCTTCGCGCCCGACGGCTCGCGCCGCCGCATCTCGCCTCCTCCGCGCCACCCCGTGCCACGCCGGGCCCGAGCACGCTCCACCATGTCGCACGCCGTTTTTCCCGCATCCCGTAACGGCTGCAACCGGATCCGAACCACCACCACGGATTTTCTCTCTCCCTCTCTGAGTCGGTTGCCCCGGCCTGAAATTCGAGTCCATCCCATGCTCGATTCAATCTCCCGAGCCTCCTATAAATTTCCCCGCTAGCTCCGCTGCTCTTTTCCATTTGCGTCACCTCACCCTTAGCCCTAATTTGTCGACGCCCAAAATCTGGCTGCCGTCGGCCGCCGCCGTCTCCCCCATCTCCGGTGAGCACGCCGTCCCTTTCCCTTCTTTTGTCCGTGCACGTCTTAGCCTTCCCGTGTCGTCCCGAGGCCGTCCCGAGCTGCCGCCGTGCGCGCCACCGCTTGCCACACTGTCCAGCGCCGCTGGTGAGCCGACCGGCCGCCGCGAGGCCATGGCCGGCAAGCCGAAGCTCGGCCGCCACCACCCCCAAAAAACCTAATCCTAGCTGCCACCACCACCGTTCGATCTCTCAGAACGGGCGAATCTAGACCACTCGACCCCGCGTGCCTGTCCCGCCATCCGATCCGGCCGTCGCCCACCGATGGCCGCCACATGTTGGGCCGCTGCCCGGTCACCGCACCCGCCAACCCCCCACGCGCCATGTGGCGCCTGCCGCCGCCCGGCGTGCCGCTTGCGCCGTGGCCGACGTGACGCCACCACCGCGACGCCGCCGGGCTGACGCGCATGATGTCATGCCGACATCGCCCTGCCAATCCCGCACCCGCTGCGCGCCCGGGACTTAATTGCATAATAATTTAATTCGTCTTTTCTGTTTAGTTTAAAAATCACAATTAAACTTCTAAAATTCATATCTTTTTAATCCGAGCTCCGTTTTACTCCATTCAATTTTTATTAAATCTAGAAAAATGTCAAGAATCCATTAAAAATAGTTTCTTGTGTTGTTTTAGTACACTAGTTTCTTGTGTTGTTTTAGTACACTTTTAGCTTGTTTTGTTGAAGTGCTTTGTTTGTCGTGTAGATTCTAATAGTTCCGGCTATCCCGTCTACCTCAAAGTAGTCGCCGAGGTTCCCCAGTCTCCAGAGCAAGGCAAGTCATACTTTAAATTGATCATATTGTACCTATTTTTATTTAAATATCTCTTTTCTCTCAAATATTGCATATGTTTTAGAATATCATTTCATGGGACTATTATACCTATTGTACTCAATCATAGGAATTGAATGCCTTATACCATTGATAACTTGGGTTCAATATGACTAGATGTTAGTTTATAACATGCTTAGTCTGGCATAGATCAACTAGCTCACTTAAGGGAATCACATTAATCAATTATTACATTGGAGACTAATACTCAGATGATGTCAAGTATGTAATCCTATTCTATTAATTCTGAAATATGATAATGGTGGGTTGTGAGCACATGGTTGGATATTGGTTAGCGTGCTCATGACAATTAAGGACCGGTTCTCGGGAAACCCTGGAAGAATTACCGTGCATACCACAAGCCAACATGGGTAATGGCTGGGTCTATAGCGTAGCTGTCTCTAGCCGACGTACCCTAGTGAGGGTGGGCGTGATGGAGTTGGGTCGGCCCCGTTTTAAGGGTTGATCGGCTTCCGGGTTCACCACGACACGAGAGGGGGCTGCCCATTACCCCGACGGGAGTGGGGGCGAAACCTTGGTGTGGTACGATTGGTTAGAGGGGTTATGTGAAGGGTCCTGTCATAGTTCCTTTCCGGGGGATCGTGGTGGTACACTGGCACACGGTAACGTGTTGTGGGATTGTGTCTTGTGGGTACAGTTGTTCACCTCTGATCAGAGTAAAACTATTCGAATAGTCATGCCCACGGTTACGGGCGATCAACCAGATTCATCTTGATTAGTCTCACTTACTTATATGAATGAACTGTTGGAACTTGACTAGTATTGGATGGATGGATGGGCCTGTTGCAATGTGGTTTTAACGTTGGACAATGTTTATTTAATATTGCTTAATTAATATTACTGTTTTGCTGCTTTCAACTATTACTATTTCTGAAATGCTATTTATGCAAATGAGCTTATATTCCTCCCTTGATAATTATCCTGCATCATACCTTCTCTTCCGGTATGACTGTTAAGTAAGATGGAAGTACTCAATCTTGCTTAATTTTTCCCTCCTCCAGAGCCAAAGGTTGCAGACGAAGAAAGTTTCGACGAGGTTTAGGCTTGCGTCCGCCGTCAAGGTTGCCTGTGGTGTTTTGGAGTTCTATCGCGGTGTTAGTTTCAATTTAGTCAGTCTTTTTCTTTTCCGCTGCATTTATGTAATTCTTTTATATTGTTTCTAAGACGTGGATTCTGTAATATCAATAATTGTCAATTTCTGTACCTCGGCTGATGCTTGGATGAGGAATTAATGCACAAATTAGCTGCAGAAATTCTGGCTTGAATTTCTGGGCGTGACACTCTTCTCCAGACTCGAGTCGACCATCAGATCCATTGGGGAACCGCTTCTCTACGTTTTCTTTCACCTCTTTGGGCACCCCCCTTTGAGGACTGCTGACCCACCCATCGATAGTTGGCGCGCCAGGTAGGGGCGATGTTCTTTGTTTCGTGCGATCTGATGGCGGTTTCCTTCCCCACTGACTTCGTTGTTCCCACCGAGACGACTTTCGTCTTCATCACCCTGGTGTTCCGCGCCGACGACTTCCGTCGCCTCACTCTCTGTCAGGCAGCCTCCGACGAGCTGGAGCGCACGGTCGCGCCGCTGCGTGCGGTGGTGAGGCTTAGGCACGCGGCTTTGCGCCCGGTGGCCTTGGACCTCAAGACTCGCATGATCGCCAGGGTTCGGCAGCCTGGGCCTCCGGCTGCCCGCGCGACAGCCCAGCGGGCGAACGGCATGTGGACCCAGGTCAAGCGCCCTAATCGGCTCTACCCCGCGCGTTCCGCTTCCTCGCTGCGAGGGTCGTCTGCCTTGCCCTTCCATGCTGACGGGTGTACTTCCACGCTTGCTAGCGCGGCGAATCCTGGCAAGGTCGCTCGCCACACCTCTCTTCCTCGTGCAGCGTCTGCTGGGTGGCGCCGTGGCCCAGTGTTCATTCCTGGTAACCGCTGGCCCGCCAACTTCGTCATGATGGCGGAAGTGTTGTCTAACGATGAGGCCACGGGCTCTCAGGAGTTCGACGCCCATCGCAACATGCGCCGTACTCACAACTTCGGGCAGATCACGCGGCACGAGCAGGCCCATCGACCCCACATCCAGCCCCGACGCTTGGAGTCTGACTTCACCATGGAGTTCGAGGGACATCAGGTCTTCCGGACGCCTGCGGCCAACTTGGTCGCCATTGAGCATGTGCTCAATGGTCTTGCAGACTCTTTGGAGGTCTGGAAGGCCATGGCCATGACCCAGGCAGCCGCTGCGCAACTCTACGTCTCGGGCCCGTCTGAGAGTCGCACCGGGAGTGCTCGGCGCTTGAGATCATGGCCGCAGCGGTGTGCGGGTCAATCAGCCTCCCCGTGTCCAGCCAAGGACGAGGCCACGAAGTCCAGGGCTGCCCCAGGTGGATGACCCGTCGCTCCAGGAGTGCTTGCACGGCCGAGTACCAAGGGAGCTCGAACATGAGAGATCTACGGGAGATAATCACGCAAAGGGTTGACGCCCGCATTGTTGTCGAGCGGCACGCTGCCGATCAGAGGCACCAGGAGATGCGGCGCCAGGACGAGTACGACCGGGTGCATGGACCTCCTGATGGGCCCCCCGGCGTCGTGCCTCGACATGATGGCTTTGTGGCCTTCACCGCCGAACTCCGGCGGGTCACGTGGCCCAAAGGTTTCCGCCCGACGGGGATCGACCCCTACGACGGCAAGACTGACCCCACCCTGTGGCTCCAGTTGTACTGCATAGCCGTTCAAGCCGCAAACGACGATGCGAACATAATGGCGAACTACCTCCCAGTCATGCTGGCATCGACTGCCATTAACTGGCTCGCAGGCCTCCCCGAGAACTCCATCGATTCCTGGGATGATCTCTGTGATGCTTTCGTTGCCAACTACCATGGCACTTGGCAACGTCCAGCCACTCGCTACGACCTCTGCCAGGTCCGGCAAGGGGCTAGCGAGTCTATCTGGGACTACATCCGATGTTTCTCAGAGTGCCGCAACACGGTTGCAAGCATTACCGATGAAGATGTCATGCGTATTTTCTCCGAGGGCCTTCGAAAGCCATCTGAACTGTTTCGCTTCCTCGTCCGAATGAAGCCGACCACCCCAGCTGAGGTGATCACCATAGCCAAGAACTTCGTCGATGCCGAGGACACCGAATGACACGAGATGGTTGCTCCCGAGTCTCGCCTCCCATGGGAGTCCCAAGGCAAGGAGCGGGCGAATCCCGAACGCCACTTTCCTAGAAGACCAGACCATCGACCTCTTCCGTGAGCTCGGCGGGACGAGGTGAAGCGAAAGCCGACCCCGAAAGTCGCGGCCATCGAGAGGCCAGGCTCAAGGGGAGAGCCATCAGGTGGGAGGCATTGGATAGTCCATGTTTTCTTCACCCGGAAGGTAATCACACCATCCGACAGTGCTACACCCTCTAGGACCACATGGCTCGGGAGGCTTAGAACCCCCAACCTCCGAGGCCTTGGAAAGGGAGGAGTGCAGACCCAAAGTGCCGAAAAGAAGATCACTGATAGAAAGAAGGCTTCCAGCAGCCGACCCACACCGTTAGCATGATCCTCGGAGGCGAGGCTACCTCGGAATGTCGACTCCAACAGAAGCTCCTCTCCCGACGAGTGAACGCCATCTCCTTCGAGCCGTTTGAGTGCCTCCGATGGTCGGATGTCTCGATCTCTTTCTCCCAGGCCGATCAGTGGGCCGACGTTCTAAAGCCGGGTCAGTTCCCGCTGGTGGTAGACCCGGTGGTGCTCAAGGTGCGCCTCAAGCATGTCCTCATCAATGGGGGGAGCGGTATTAACGTCCTCTTTCGAGGAACCCTCCGCGAGCTCGAGGTCTCACCCTCTGCTCTCGAGCCCATAGACTCGCCATTCTACGGCATTGTTCCCGGCCGGGCAAGCCTACCCCTCGGAGTCATTTCCCTCCCAATTACATTTGGGACGCGGGAAAACTTCTGCATCGAGTTCGTCAGGTTCTACGTGGCGGACTTCGAGACGGCTTACCATGCGGTGCTCAGCTGACCGGCCCTCGCCAAACTCATGATGGTCCCCCACTACACGTATCTGGTCCTCAAGATACCGGGGCCTCATAGGGAATTCTCCGAGCGAGGGGATGTCACAACCTCTCATGCCTGCGAATACGAGAGCCTCGCCCTGGGTGAAGCCGCCAATCCTTCGGCTCGCATCGAAGGATTCACGCCCCTGTGTGCCGATTCCAAAGGGAAGGCACCGATGAGGGAGGACGACCCCGGCCCTGAGCCGCCCATATCGAGACCCTCCGCAGGTTTCACCGAGTCCAAGATCGTCGCCCTCTCAGACACCGATCTCAGGAAGAAATAGGAAAGCGCGCTCATCGACTTCCTACATGCGAACATCGATATGTTTGCTTGGAAACCGGAAGACATGCCGGGAGTACCCAGGGAGTTGGTCGAGCATGAACTTCATGTCCTCCCCGATGCCAAGCCGATCAAACAAAGGCTGTGCAGCTTCTCTCAAGAGCGCAAGGATGAGATCCGGAAGGAGTTGACTAGACTGTTGGATGCGGGTTTCATTCGTGAAGTGTATCATCCGGAATGATTAGCCAATCCGGTCCTTGTAAAAAAGAAGAATGGGAAATGGAGAATGTGTGTTGACTATACCGATCTCAACAGGCATTGCCCTAAAGACCCATTTACTCTTCCCCGCATCGATCAAGTCGTTGACTCCACCGTGGGGTGTTCCCTCCTATGTTTCTTTGACTGCTACTCAGGCTATCATCAGATAGGCCTCAAAGCGTCCGACCAGGAGAAGATGTCTTTCATTACGCCGTTCAGGGCCTTTGGTTACACCACGATGGCCTTCAGTCTAAAGAACGTCGGGTCGACCTATCAGCGGGCTGTCCAGTGTTGTTTGGCCAACCAGATTGGTCGCAATTTCGAGGCCTACGTAGACGACGTCGTAATTAAGACGCAGATCCTTGACAACCTCCTGTCCGACATAGCTTAAATCTTTGTGAACCTGCGCAAGTACCGATGGAAGCTTAATCCCGAGAAGTGTGTCTTCATCATGCCCTCCGGGAAGCTTTTAGGCTTCGTCGTCTCCAGCTGAGGAATCGAGCCAAACCCCGAGAAGATCTCGGCAATCTTGAATATGCGAAAGCCGACTTGTGTTAAGGATGTGCAGAAGCTCATGGGTTGCATGACCTCTCTCGGAAGATTCATTTCCTGACTCGACGAGCGAGGGGCGCCGTTCTTCAAGCTGGTCAGGAAGGGCAAAGATCTTCTATGGACGGACGAGGCCGACAAGGCCTTTGCCGAGTTCAAACGCCTCTTGATCGCGTCGCCAGTCCTTACCGCTCTGAACCCCGAGGAACAACTGCTTCTGTATGTTGCCGCGACCACGTCTGTCGTCAGTACGATGCTGGTTGTCGAGCGCGCTGAAGAGGGTCACGCTTACCCGGTCCAAAGACCCATTTACTATGTATCTGAGGTCCTCGGGCCCTCAAAAATGCGCTACCCGCAGGTGCAGAAGCTGTTGTATACAGTCCTCATCACCACCAGAGAGCTAAGACACTACTTCCAGGCTCACAAGGTGGTGGTGGTGACCGAGTTCCCCCTTGGGGACATCATTCGGAACCGCGAGGCCACTGGGCGGATAGTCAAGTGGGCTTTGGAGATGGGTGGATTTTCCATCAACTACAAGCCGCGCAACGCCATCAAGTCCCAAGTCCTTACCGACTTTCGCCGACTTCTGAAACTCGGTCGACCTAGACCATGTATTTCGACGGCTCCCTCGGCATTGATGGTGCTGGAGCTGGTGTGCTTTTAATTTCCCCAAAGGGCGAGCATCTCAAGTACGTCCTCTAGTTGCTTCTCAAAGCATCAAATAATGTCATCGAGTACGAGGCCCTGCTCCATGGCCTTCAAATCGCCAAGTCCATCTGTGTTGACCGCCTTATGGTGTATGGCGACTCGAAGCTAGTAATTAGCCAGATCAACAAGGACTGGTCCTGCTCGAGTGAAAAGATGGACGCCTATTGCACCGAGGTCCGAAAACTCGAGGGCAAATTTAGCAGCCTCGAGTTCCACCATGTTCTCTGAGACGCCAATTCAGCGGCTGACCAACTGGCTAAGCTCGGGTCTTCTCGAGCCTCCATTCCGCAAGGGATCTTCCTCCACGAACTCCACAAGTCGTCAATCAAAGACTCGGAGCTTCCCGAGCCTACCCCTCCGCCTCTAGCCGAGGCGGTTCTTGCCGTCACCGACACCCCGGATTACTGGCGTCGAGAGCTCGTTAACTATATCGCTACCAACGCGCTTCCTCCCGACAAGGCCATGGCCGAACATGTCGTCCGAGGCAGCAAGCAGTATGTCATGGTGGGCTCTGAGCTGTTCAAGCGCGCGGCCTCCACCCGAGTACTCTTGTTGTGTGTTCCCCGGACTGTAGAATCTAGATCATTGGAGAAATTCACTCGGGTATCTATGGCAACCACGCGGCGCAAGGACGTTGGTCGAAAAAGCCTTCCGTGTGGGCTACTATTGGCCGACTGCCAATGAGGATGCCAAGGAGGTAGTTCGGTGCTACCAGGGGTGTTAGTTTTTTGCCAAACAACACCATCTCCCAGTGCAGGCTCTCCAGACGATCCCTCCGTCGTGGCCCTTCGTATGCTGGGGGCTTGACATGGTCGGTCCATTCCCGAAAGCACCCGGTGGTTTCACCCACCTTTTTGTCGCGATCGACAAATTCACGAAGTGGATTGAAGTAATGTCGTTGAAAGCTTGCACTGCCAAGAAGGCGACCGAGTTCATCAAAGGCATTACCTTCCACTTCGGCATCCAAAGGGAAATCATCACCGACCTCGGTACGCAGTTTACCGGGAACGATTTTTGGGAATTATGTGAAGAAAGATGCATCGAGGTCAAGTATGCCTTGGTGGCGCACCCCCGGGCAAACGGCAGTGCGAACGTGCTAATGGCATGATCCTGCAAGGTCTAAAGACCCGGGTCTTCGTCCCGCTCTGGAAGCATGAAGGCCGCTGGTTGCATGAGCTCCCTGTTGTGCTCTGGGGGCTCCGTACTTAGCAGAGCCGTGCCACGGGATGATCCCCATTTTTTCGGTCTATGGCTCGAGGCGCTTGTAACGTCCCGAAAATCGAGAACCGAAATCGGAACGTAAAATCGGAACTTTCAAAAACCTTGGCTTATTGCTTCTTCTCGGGTTTGTTGCTTCTTATTTGCCGCTCGGTTGCATAAATTTAGTCGTGGTCAATTTCCCTTTCGGTGATTTTGGATAATTTGGTGTTGTCGAAAGGGAGGTGCGAAAGCCGCATCAGGGTTTAACAGGGAAAACCGAGAAAAGCGCGGATTTGCAAAAGCGCGTTTTGGGAAATATAAAATAAAATTTTTGGTGGGGATAAGATAAATTAAGACACAAAATGAACAATAAAATTCTCGGGAGGCGTACTCGAAATTTGGGAAAAAAAATTTTTAAATAGAATGGGTGAATTATGAAAATTAGGAAAAAGGAATTTAAATAAATATGAAAAATAATTATGGAAAAATAAAAGTCAAGAAAAAGTTTAAAATATAATGTTAAAAATTATTTTTGGAATATTAGGATTTATTTTGGAATTTTTAGAAGGAAAGAAAATAGAAAATGGGAAAAGAAAATAGAAAATCGGGAAAAATCAAAAAGGTCACTATTCATCTTGCGCCAAGTGTTCGACGCCGTACCGGCCCGCGCGCGCGCGCACGCCACGCGCCGCGCCGCGCCGCGCGCGACGGCCTACACACCCGCGCGCCACGCGCCACGCGCGCGCCCGCCGCGCGACCCCGCACCGCCCGCGCCCGCCCGCGCGCCACCCGCCCCGCCGCGCGCCGCGCTTGCGCCACGCGCTCCGCCGCCGCAGCCCGCACCCGCGCGCGCGCGGTTGCGCCACGCGGTCCGTCGCCGCACGCCGACCGCGCGCCGCGCGCTTGCGCCACGCGCCGCCGCCGCGCGCCCCCGCCCGCCGCTCGCACCTCGCGCGCCGCGCCGTCCGACCCCGCCGCATCCCGCCGCCGCACCACGCCGCAAGCGCCGCGCCCGGCCCGCCTTCCGCGCGCCGCATGGAGACCGCCGTACCCGCCCCGAGCTGCGCCGCGTGTCGCGCCGCGCCGCACACGCCCGAGCCGGCCCTTCCTCTCCACTCGCGCCGCGCCGCGCCGCGCTATAAAAGGCCGCGCCCGCGCCACCTTTCGCCGCACCGCCGCCGCCCCTTTCCCTCTCGAACCGCGCGCCGCCGCCTAACCGTCGCCGCCGTGCGCAAGTCCTCTCCGTGCCCCACCGCTTCTCCCGAACCGCCGCTCGCGGTAAGCCCTCCTTGCGCCACCCTTGTTCCTCTCTACCGCCGCCTCTGTTTTGAAGCCCCGGTCGAGCACCTTGCGAGCGGTGAATAGTGCGCAGGGAAAAAGAAAAAAAGGAAAAATTAGGAAAAATTTTGGAAAATTTGGAAAATATTTTGGGGATAACTTGAGTAAAATTTTGGCAAAAATAAATTATTTTCTCGCATATTTTCCCAGTGCAAAGTTTGAAAAATCAGGATCGAACGTTTTCCGGGATTCCGTTTTGCGTCATTTCTAAATCCGGACTCCGACTAACTCTTTCTCGCCATTTAAATAGGCTTCTCTTTTGTGCTCAAACCCTCAAACCTCGAGCCCGAAATTTTCTCCGCTGATATCCTCAAATTTAATTTCCCAAAATTATTACGATCGCCGTTTTTGCGAAAACCCTAGTCGTCCACTCGATTCCAAAACACGGATTTTCCTAGCGACCCTTGTTCTAATTCGAGTAGAATTTTCGGCAAAACTTTTGGAGTTGTTTTCATGGCTTTTATGGTTCTTCTCGATCTCTCGGTATTTTATTGAATTCTAATTGAATTCAATTGATCTTTCGCATGTACGGGTAGCACCTGAAGAAACCGGCATCGACCCCGCTGAAGATACCACCCCTCAAGTGTGCGAGCAAGGCAAGTCATCACACTCTTTGAACATATTGATCCTACTTTGTGAAATGATGTTGATTTCACATTACAAATTGCATGCTTTACACAAACAATACCTATGCTTGACATACCCTGCTTTGATCTTGATCACCATTAGTATTTATTCTTTGTAACCTTCGATGTGATATGACCGGAGGATAACTCGGTACAAATGCTTAGCCCCGCTTACACTAGATCCCTGCATACTCATGATTTTGCAAAATGGCTTTGTGCTCGGGCAACTACCTTAGGGGAGGTAGCTGAATTATTGCCTGTGGAGACATGAGCGCCACATGGCCCTGAGAATGTTGAACTAGGCTTGTTGAGAATTGAAAATGCTATACAAATGTTTTAGACTGGGGCGGCTGGATGATTTGGGTGGATTCCGGAAAAGGCAAGTGCCGACCCTGGTCAATTAAGGACCGAGCCATGAGATAGCCGGGAAACAAGCCAGTACAACCGTACTTCTCGAATGGGTATAGACCTAGCTGACTAGATAGCCGAGCAGAGGCAGTATCCTTGCATAGATGGTTCTCTATGATGTGGTTACGGGATGAGAATGAGGCTGCGGCCTTGGTTGTGAATGGTGGAATTAAACCGATACTAAATAAACATAAAGATTGAGAAAGTTGCCCTTACCCCGGTGCGCTGAACTCCTCTCACCGCTAGAAAAGGACGGCTAGAGTGCATGAGGGCTTAAGTTCATGGAGCGGGTACGCCAAAGCGAGGTTATCGAAAGGCTTTGCCGTGACCGTCTCATGTGTTGAGGCGTAGGCTCATTTGTTGGGTGTTGCGGAGTACGGTAAAGTGTACATCCACCGCAAAGTGTGAGTAAATCAATCTATTCGAATAGCCGTGCTCGCGGATATTGAGCATTGTGACAAGACTTTTGCTTGGCTAGACTTTAAACTTAAAATTTGCTGGGATGGGTATGCATGATGATTTCATTCGGGTGGGTCAATTTCTCGAGAAGCGAGAAGGGGTAGATTCCCGTAAAATCATGACGAACCGGAGGCGGGAAGCCATCCTTGGAATCACGATGGATGGTAGACGAACCGTCACCGGATTAGTGAACTGTGAAAATTAAAACTTGATTGGCTAGTCGATAGGTTTGTGAAGAGAATTGTGAAAACGGCTTTATGCAAAATAACCCCACCATGTTCTTTGAATAACCCTATCATATGCATCAATTCGTGTGGCTTGCCGAGTACGGTTGGTACTCACCCTTGCTATACGCACAAACCTCCACTGATGGAAATGAAGAGCCGAAGACCCATACGCGTATTACCGGGAGGGCGAAGGGACGACGGCGCATACTAGATCTTAGCTCCGGCCGTTGCTCGTGGCAAATGACAAGCCGCCGCCTCTTTCCCCGCCGTATCTAAATTCTCGTTTTTATGTTGTATTCGGACCATAAGGTCCCGTGGGTTGAACATTGCCTTCGGGCCTATTGATGTAATAATGGTAATGTAAGACTATTCGTGCATGTGCACTTGATTATCCAGTACTGTATTCGTGGGTACCAACTACTCGATCCAGGGAAATGGTACGTGAACACGAAAGATTCCCGTCTCAAAACGGGGTCCACGAGCGGTATCGAGCCATGCGACCGTAGGCTAAGACCAAATGGCGCCCTACCCCTAACTAGTTGGCTAAAGGGAAATATCCCTACATAGGATCATTTTTAAAACTATTATTTCCGAAAATACAACTATACCTTTTCTACATCTGTATTTCCTTTTACCAAATGATTATAATAGCTCTCTCCCTCTAACCCTAAGTTGCCTTCAAAAAGCGATGTCGAACCACGACGGAGCCGGAGGTCACTATCCCGCGAGACGAGGGGTTTGTGGTACAACTTCAGTCCCTACTATGGTGTTTGAGGTACCGGAACCACCCACCTATCACACCAAAAGGCATGGCTCCGAAGGGTATCCACTGGGAGGCGCCGTATCCATAGAAGCCCGCATGGGAAGTGAAACATCCTTTTGCTTCCACACTCGCTACCACCGGGACCTAGCGCGCTATTCAGATGCGGCTCGCGAAGCCTTCCTTCGCCTTAATGCGATACATCGTGCCGAACTCACGGTGACGGAGTTCGTGCATCATCCTTATCGCGAAGAGGGCAACCCCGCATTGTGGAGGCCACACCCTGCTGCTACAACCCGATGGTCACGCGTCTATCACGTTGGGCGGAGACGTCGACGACGTTACGAGGAGGCCCCGCCGAGATCAACGACCACGCAGCCACGCCTCAATGATCTGGTCAAGAGCCACCAAGGCCGTGGAGACCAGATAAACATGCCGCAAACTCACCGCAGCCAATGGTGCCCAATATGAGCAACTCTCGACCGCTACATGGCCCGTGGGGAAGCTCGTAGAGCGGGAAGAGCAGCTCAGAAGAGCAAGCAAGAGTCGACCACTGGAGGGCACGCGCACTCGTCCCGTCTACGCCGCAGTACTTCCACCGAGCTTGTACCAACACCTCCCGCTCCCGTGCCCGACCACTTTACCTTATGACTCCAGCGTGCTTGGATACCTTTCAAGCCATGATGGAGCAAGCTTTATGTTGAGCACGAGCCTCGCACGCACGGTAGACCCCGCCGCGCCACGTCCATGGGACCCACCTCGAGCTCCGTAGCAGACCATCCGAGCCTGGTCGGGAGAGGAGAACCCCATCCGATCCACACCGACACGGAGTCCGAGGCGAACCTATGGAGGTCAAATGGGAGTCCAGCGACACCGACCCAATGGAGGAGGAAGCTCCCACTCGTCGCCCGACTCACACCGGAGGCCCTCACCCGCCGCACCGCTCGCAAGAGTACGCGGCCACCGAGTCGGAAGATTCGGCATGACTCGAGGCCACCACCTCCGAGCCATGGGGACTCCGGTTTGCTTCAGCGATGGACCACCCACTTCCCGCGCCGGCTCTTGCGGATGGTTGGACGACTAGGCGGGAGGACCTTCCCAGCTCGGCATCACGAACCACTCTCTATTTCCCCTTAATTGGTTGATGTAGTTGGACGATATAGTTGTTGTTGCTATCATGGCATGAAGGACTGTGTGTGTACAGTCCATGTACCCCTCTTATGTAATATGATGAACCTGAGCATCGCTTTACGGTGTCTTAATTCGTGAGCTTATTATTATTTCACCCCGCTTGTTGATTGAAGATCATTTAAAAGAACTTGAAGAAAAATCCCCTAGGAACCATAACCTAAACTGGTCCGATCTCTTAATACATCTATCTTCTTCAGATGGCACATCGCCGCAGAGCCGCAGCAACCAACGAGAACCCGCCAGAACCCAACCCTTCCACTCTGGCGGAGGTTATGGCTTTGCAGACCCAGCTACTCCAAGCGATTGCGAATAACCAGGGAAGTCGAGGAGGATCGAGTCTAGGAGAGTTCATGAGAGCTAAGCCACCAACCTTTTCCACGGCCGAAGAACCTATGGATGCTGAAGACTGGCTGAGAGTGATAGAGAAAAAGCTAACTCTCGTCAGAGTCCGAGAAGCTGATAGAGTTGTCTTCGCTACTAACCACCGGAGGGTCCCGCAAGTGACCGGTGGGACACCTACAAGGAAACGCGAGCTGAAGACGCCGGCGAACCAACATGGGAGGAATTCACGGCTGCGTTCCGTGAGAATTTCGTGCCACCTGCGTATGAGGATGAAGAAAAACGAGTTCCGTAGACTGCGTCAAGGAAACACCTCGCACAAGAGTATCCGAACAAGTTTACCCAGCTTGCCCGTTACGCCACCAAGGACTGCCGGGACGAAGAAGAGAAGATGGATAAATTCATCGAGGGACTAAATGACGAGCCGAGAGGACCAATGATCGGGCAGATCACACTAGTTTCCAAAGCCTCATCAACAAGGTCGTCCGGCTTGAGCATGACCAAAAGATGGCGACAATAACCGCAAGAGGAGGCTCACTATGGCTCGCCCATTTCGTGGAGCGCCACAACGCCCAAGGGAGCCACCCCGTCCGGATGGAAGCCAAACGTTCGGCAACCGGACGTTCCCCGCTTCGACCATGTCAACAGTCAGCTACACCTCGCCTTCGTACACCCACACCAACCCTAGCCGCTCCAGGAAGGAAGAATGTGAGCTGCTTCAATTGCAGAGAATTCGGGCACTACTCCAATAGCTGCCCAAAACCACGCAACACCCCGTGCGCACCGGCACCAATGCAACGCCCGTCCGAGGGACCCCACCTCGCGGGGACGAGGTCCTGCTCAGACCCCGCTACCCAACGAGGCCGCCACCGGCTTCGACGTGGCCAGTGAATCATGTGCGGGGCAAGAAGCTCGGAGGACCAGAGCGTATTGATGGGTATGTTCTCTATCAACTCTACACCAGTTAAAGTTTTATTTGATTCTGGAGCCTCGCATTCATTCATATCTTCCCGAGTAAGCAAACAACAACACCTACACCAAGTAACACTTAAGAGGCCTATGTTGGTACACTCACCTGGGGGAGACATAACCGTACCCCATGCCTGCATTAATGTGCCCATACGGATTAGAGACGTGGTGTTTCTCTCAAACCTTATGGTGCTATCACCCCAAACCATAGATGTCATACTCGGAATGGATTGGTTGACCAAGAATAATGGAATTATAGACTGCAATGAAGGGAAGTCACGGTATCCACCCCATGGGGATCACCGATGAGCATAACTATGGATCAAAACCCAAAGCTATGTGAACAAGCTGCGGGGGTGTTCACCATGCTACCTCTAGGCGGAATGCCGTAGTACAAGAATACCCGACGTGTTTCCCGAGGAATTGCCCGAATGCCCCTGGATTGCGACATAGAGTTTATCATCGATCTAATGCCCGGTACGCCCCCATATCCAAGAGACCTTATCGAATGCCGCCAACGAGTTAGAGGAACTCAAGAAGCAAATACGAGAACTACAAGAGAAGGGATTTGTACGCCCAGCCTCTTCTCCCCGGGAGCCCCGACTCTTCGTCAAGAAGAAGGATGGGAGTATGAGAATGTGTGTGGACTACCGATCGCTGAATGAAGTAACTATCAAGAACAAGTACCCGCTACTCGAATCGATGACCTATTCGATCAACTTAAGGGTGCGCAGTGTTCTCAAAGATTGATCTACGGTCAGATATCATCGCTGAAGATTAGAGCCGGAGATATTCCTAAGACGGCATTCTCTACACGTTACGGCTTATACGAGTTCACGTGATGTCCTTTGATTGACCAATGCCCCGCATATTTTATGAACCCGATGAACAAGGTATTCATGGAGTACTGGACAAATTCGTAGTGGTATTCATCGACGATATACTTATCTACTCCAAGAATGATGAGGAACACGCGGAGCATCTACGACTAGTACTGGAAAAGCTACGAGAGCACTAGCTGTATGCAAAGTTCAGCAAATGCGAGTTCTGGCTCAAGGAAGTCGCTTTTCTTGGCCACGTGGTTTCAGCCGGAGGAGTAGCAGTAGACCCCGCCAAGGTCGAAGCCGTTATGGAATGGAAGGCACCCAAGTCAGTGACGGAAGTTCGGAGTTTCTTGGGCTTGGCCGGTTATTACCGACGGTTTATCGAAGGGTTTTCCACCGTAGCCCGACCTATGACTCAACTTCGAAGAAGGAAAGGAAGTTTGAATGGAACGAGAAGTGTCAAAAGGCTTTCGACCAACTAAAAGAAAAGTTAACCACTGCCCCAATCTTAACCTTACCTGACAACCGGAAGGACTTCGTGATGTACTGTGATGCATCTCGGCAAGGACTAGGGGGAGTGTTAATGCAGGATGGGAAGGTCGTAGCGTATGCCTCGCAACAGTTACGACCGCACGAGGAGAATTATCCCACACACGACCTGGAATTAGCCGCGGTTGTTCACGCATTGAAAATTTGGAGACACTATCTGATCGGGAACCATTGTGATGTGTATACCGATCACAAGAGCTTAAAATACTTCTTTACTCAGCCTGATCTCAACCTACGACAAAGGCGATGGTTGGAGTTGATCAAGGATTACGATCTAGGAATCCATTACCATCCCGGCAAGGCAAATGTAGTGGCCGATGCGTTGAGTCGCAAAGCCCAATGCAACCACATGGAATTGGGAGGTATGGCTAATGAGCTCCAAGAAGAAATGGCTCGACTTAATCTGCACCTGATTCCTCACGGAGAAGTGAACTCACTGGAAATCCAACCCCTACCGAGGACTCAAATAGAGGAAGCCCAAAAAGGGAATGAGGAAACCCAGAAATCAAGGAACGCATGGCCGCTGGACGCGCTAAGGAGTTTTCAGTAGATGACAAGGGAATCCTGTGGTACAAGAAAAGAATATGCGTGCCTGAACGAGGTGGTTTGAGAGGATTGATCTTAAAAGAAGCCCACGAATCGGCATATTCGTTACATCCCGAAAGCACGAAAATGTACCAGGATTTGAAAGGAGAATACTGGTGGCCCAATATGAAGAGAGATGTAGCCGAATACGTAGCCGTGTGCGATGTGTGCCAAAGGGTGAAAGCCGAGCATCAACGACCGCGGCTTGCTGCAGCTCGCTCAAGATTCCCGAGTGGAAATGGGACGAGATCGGCATGGATTTCATAGTGGGACTACCCAAAACTGCGATCGGTTACGATTCCATTTGGGTAATAGTAGATCGGCTCACCAAGACTCGATTTATTCCCGTGAAAACTAACTACAACAAGCCAAGCTAGCGGAACTATATATGAGTAGGATTGTATGTCTCCACGGTGTACCAAAGAGGATTATATCGGATCGTGGTACCCAATTCACATCTCATTTTTGAGCAAAGTCCACGAGGCACTCGGCGGTCACCTCGCCTTCGCACCGCTTACCACCCACGCATCGACTGGACAAACCGAAAGGACGAATCAAGTGCTAGAAGATATGCCGAGAGCTCCGTGCGTTGGATTTCACCAAGGATTGGGAGAAATGTTTACCGTACGCCGAGTTCTCCTACAACAATAGCTATCAAGCCGCTCAAGATGTCGCCAAACGAAGCTCTATTTGGTCGCCGATGCCGAACCCCATTAATGTGGTCAGAAACCGGTGAACGAACCGTATTCGGACTCGACATAATCAAAGAGGCCGAGGAAAAGTTCGCTTGATTCGAGACCGATTACAAACAGCTCGATCACGACAAAAGAGCTACGCGGACACCCGCCGAAGAGAATTGGAATTTAAAGAAGGTGACTACGTGTATCTAAAGGTCTCACCACTACGGGGAACTCGGAGGTTCAAAGTCAAAGGGAAACTCGCACCAAGATACGTGGGCCCATTCTTGATAAGCGCTAGGAGAGGAGAAGTGGCTTACCAATTGGACCGCCCGAGAACCTCTCGATGTCCACCCAAGATTTCACGTGTCGCACTGAAGAAATGTTTGCGGGTACCGAAGAGCAAGCTCCTTTAGAAGCCATCCATGTCCACAGTGATCTTACCTACCCGAGCATCCAATCAAGATACTAGACGAGGCGTAAAAGAAGACACGGACCAAGTCATGGCGCATGTACAAAGTACAATGGAGCAATCACACGTAAGAAGAGGCTACCGGGAAAGCGAAGAGTTCCCGAGGACGAATACCCACACCTACTCAAGAATCGGTAAGAAATCTCGGGGACGAGATTTATTGTTAGGGGGTAGGTTTGTAACGTCCGAAAATCGAGAACCGAAATCGGAACGTAAAATCGGAACTTTCAAAAACCTTGGCTTATTGCTTCTTCTCGGGTTTGTTGCTTCTTATTTGCCACCGCTTGCATAAATTTAGTCGTGGTCAATTTCCCTTTCAGTGATTTTGGATAATTTGGTGTTGTCGAAAGGGAGGTGCGAAAGCCACATCAGGGTTTAACAGGGAAAACCGAGAAAAGCGCGGATTTGCAAAAGCGCGTTTTGGGAAATATAAAATAAAATTTTTGGTGGGCATAAGATAAATTAAGACACAAAATGAACAATAAAATTCTCGGGAGGCGTACTCGAAATTTGGGAAATTTTTTTAAAAATAGAATGGGTGAATTATGAAAATTAGGAAAAAGGAATTTAAATAAATATGAAAAATAATTATGGAAAAATAAAAGTCAAGAAAAAGTTTAAAATATAATGTTAAAAAATTATTTTTGGAATATTAGGATTTATTTTGGAATTTTTAGAAGGAAAGAAAATAGAAAATGGGAAAAGAAAATAGAAAATCGGGAAAATCAAAAAGGTCACTATTCATCTTGCGCTGGTGTTCGACGCGCCGTCCAGCCGCGCGCGCCGCCACGCGCCGCGCGCTCGCGCGCGCGACGCCCTACACTCCGCGCGCCACGCGCCGCGCGCGCCATGCCGGACCCGCACCGCCCGCACCGCCGCGCGCGCGCCCGCCGCCGCCGCGCGCGCGCTTGCGCCACGCGCTCCGCCGCCGTACCGCCCCGCACCCGCGCCGCCGCGCTTGCGCCATGCCCTCCGTCGCCGCACGCCCCACCGCGCCGCGCGCTTGCGCCACGCGCCGCCGCCGCGCGCCGCCCGCTCGCTCGCACCCTCGCGCGCGCGCCCGTCCGACCCCGCCGCATCCCGCTCGCCGCACCACGCCGCAAGCGCCGCGCCCGGCCGGCCTTCGCGCCGCGCGTGGAGACCGCCGTCCCGGCCCGAGCTGCGCCGCGTGTCGCGCCGCGCCGCGCCGCCGAGCCGCCCCTTCCCTCTCCACTCGCGCCGCGCCGCGCGCCTATAAAAGGGCCGCGCCGCGCCACCTTTCGCCGCACCGCGCCCCTTTCCCTCTCCCATCGCGCCGCCGCCTAACCGCGTCGCGCCGTGCGCAAGTCCCTCTCCGTGCCCCACTCGCTTCTCCGAACCGCCGCCGTCGCCGGTAACCCTCCTTGCGCCGCCCTTGTTCCTCTCTCGCCGCCTCTTTTGAAGCCCCGGTCGAGCACCTTGCGAGCGGTGAATAGTGCGCGGGGAAAAAGAAAAAAAGGGAAAAATTAGGAAAAATTTTGGAAAATTTGGAAAATATTTTGGGGATAACTTGAGTAAAATTTTGGGCAAAAATAAATTATTTTCTCGCATATTTTCCCAAGGTGCAAAGTTTGAAAAATCGGGATCGAACGTTTTCGGGATTCCGTTTTGCGTCATTTCTAAATCCGGACTCCGACTAACTCTTTCTCGCCATTTAAATAGGCTTCTTTTGTGCTCAAACCCTCAAACCTCGAGCCCAAAATTTTCTCCGCTGATATCCTCAAATTTAATTTCCCAAAATTATTACGATCGCGTTTTTGCGAAAACCCTAGTCGTCCACTCGATTCCAAAACACGGATTTTCCTAGCGACCCTTGTTCTAATTCGAGTAGAATTTTCGCAAAACTTTTGGAGTTGTTTTCATGGCTTTTATGGTTCTTCTCGATCTCTCGGTATTTTATTGAATTCTAATTGAATTCAATTGATCTTTCGCACGTACGGTAGCACTGAAGAAACCGGCATCGACCCCGGAAGATACCACCCCTCAAGTGTGCGAGCAAGGCAAGTCATCACACTCTTTGAACATATTGATCCTACTTTGTGAAATGATGTTGATTTCAAATTACAAATTGCATGCTTTACACAAACAATACCTATGCTTGACATACCCTGCTTTGATCTTGATCACCATTAGTATTTATTCTTTGTAACCTTCGATGTGATATGACCGGAGGATAACTTCGGTACAAATGCTTAGCCCCGCTTACACTAGATCCCGCATACTCATGATTTTGCAAAATGGCTTTGTGCTCGGGCAACTACCTTAGGGGAGGTAGCGAATTATGGCTGTGGAGACATGAGCGCCACATGGCCCCGAGAATGTTGAACTAGGCTTGTTGAGAATTGAAAATGCTATACAAATGTTTTAGACTGGCGGCTGGATGATTTGGGTGGATTCCGGAAAAGGCAAGTGCCGACCCCGGTCAATTAAGGACCGAGCCATGAGATAGCCGGAAACAAGCCGCACAACCGTACTTCTCGAATGGGTATAGACCTAGCCGACTAGATAGCCGAGCGAGGCGTATCCTTGCATAGATGGTACTCTATGATGTGGTTACGGGATGAGAATGAGGCTGCGGCCTTGGTTGTGAATGGTGGAATTAAACCGATACTAAATAAACATAAAGATTGAGAAAGTTGCCCTTACCCCGGGTGCGCCGAACTCCTCTCACTGCTAGAAAAGGACGGCTAGAGTGCATGAGGGCTTAAGTTCATGGAGCGGGTACGCCAAAGCGAGGTTATCGAAAGGCTTTGCCGTGACCGTCTCATGTGTTGAGGCGTAGGCTCATTTGTTGGGCATTGCGGAGTACGGGTAAAGTGTACATCCACCGCAGGTGAGTAAATCAATCTATTCGAATAGCCGTGCTCGCGGATATTGAGCATTGTGACAAGACTTTTGCTTGGCTAGACTTTAAACTTAAAATTTGTGGGATGGGTATGCATGATGATTTCATTCGCGGTGGGTCAATTTCTCGAGAAGCGAGAAGGGGTAGATTCCCGTAAAATCATGACGAACCGGAGGCGGGAAGCCATCCTTGGAATCACGATGGATGGTAGACGAACCGTCACCGGATTAGTGAACTATGAAAATTAAAACTTGATTGGCTAGTCGATAGGTTTGTGAAGAGAATTGTGAAAACCGGCTTTATGCAAAATAACCCCACCATGTTCTTTGAATAACCCTATCATATGCATCAATTCGTGTGGCTTGCCGAGTACGGTTGGTACTCACCCTTGCTATACGCACAAACCTCCAGCTGATGGAAATGAAGAGCCAGAAGACCCATACGCGTATTACCGGGAGGGCGAAGGGACCGACGGCGCATACTAGATCTTAGCTCCGGTCGTTGCCTCGTGGCAAATGACAAGCCGCCGCCTCTTTCCGCCGTATCTAAATTCTGTTTTTATGTTGTATTCGGACCATAAGGTCCTGTGGGTTGAACATTGCCTTCGGGCCTATTGATGTAATAATGGTAATGTAAGACTATTCGTGCATGTGCACTTGATTATCCAGTACTGTATTCGTGGGTACCAACTACTCGATCCAGGGAAATGGTACTGTGAACACGAAAGATTCCCGTCTCAAAAACGGGGGTCCACACAGTTCTCCAAGTTGACATGTGTCACGCCCAGAAATTCAGGCCAGAATTTCCGTAGCTAATTTATGCATTAATTCCTCGTCCGGGCATCAGCCGAGGTACACAAATCGACGATTATTGATATTACAGAATCCACGTCTTAGAAACCATATAAAAGAATTACATAAATGCAGCAGAAAAGAAAAAGACTGACTAAACAGAAACTAACACCGTGATAGAACTCCAAAACACCACAGGCAACCTTGACGGCGGATGCAAGTCTAAACCTCATCGAAACTTTCTTCTTCTGCAACCTCTGGCTCTAGAGGGGGGAAAATTAAGCAAGACTGAGTACTTCCACCGTACTCAACAAGTCATACTGGAGGAGAAGGTGTGATGCAGGATAATTATCAAGGGAGGAATATAGGCTCATTTGCATAAATAGCATTTCAAAAATAGTAATAGTTGAAAGCAGTAAAATAGTAATATTAATTAAGCAATATTAAATAAACACTGTCCAACGTTAAAACCACGTTGCAACAGGCCTATCCATCCATCCAATACTAGTCAAGTTCCAACAGTTCATTCCTATAAGTAAGTGAGACTAATCAAGGTGAATTTGGTTGATCGCTCGTAACTGTGGGCACGGCTATTCGAATAGTTTACTCTAATCAGAGGTGTACAACTGTACCCAAAAGACACAATCCCACAACATGTTACCATGCGCTGGTGTACCACCATGATACCTCGGGAAGGAACTATGACAGGACCCTTCACATAACCCCCTCTAACCAATCGTACCACACAAAAGTTTCGCCCCCACTCCCATCGGGGTAATGGGTAGCCCCCTTTCATGTCGCGGTGAATCCGGAAGCCGATCAACCCTTAAAACCGGGGCCGACCCAACTCCATCATGCCCACCCTCACTAGGGTACGTCGGCTAGAGACAGCTACGCTATAGACCTAGCCATTACCCATGCTGGCTTGTGGTATGCACGGTAATTCTTCCAGGGTTTCCCGAGAACCTGTCCTTAATTGTCATTAGCACGCTAACCAATATCCAACCATGTGCTCACAACCCACCATTGTCATGTTTCAATATTATTAAAATAGAGTCACAAACTCGATATCATCTGAGTATTAGTCCCCAATGTAATAATTGATTACTGTGATTCCCTTAAGTGAGCTAGTTGAGCTAAGCCAGACTAAGCATGTTCTAAACCAACATCTAATCATATTGAACCCAAGTTATCAATGGTATAAGGCATTCAATTCCTATGGCTGAGTACGATAGGTATAATAATCCCATGAAATGACATTCTAAAACATACGCAATATTTGACAGAAATGATATATTTAAATAAAAATAGGTACAATATGATTAATGTAAAGTATGACTTGCCTTGCTCTGGAGACTGGGGAACCTCGGCGACAACTTCGAGGTAGACGGGATCGCCGGAACTATCAAAATCTACACGACAAACAAATCACTTCAAAAAAAAGCTAAAAGTCTACTGAAACAACACAAGAAACTATTTTTAGTGGATTCTTGACATTTTTCTGGATTTAATGAAATTTGAATTGACTAAAATGGAGCTCGGATTAAAAAGATATGAATTTTAGAAGTTTAATTGCGAATTTTTAAACCAAAGAGAAAAGACTAATTAAATTATTGCGCAATTAAGTCTCGGGGTGACGCAAGAGGGTGCAGGATTGGCAAGGGCTGACGTTAGCACGGCTGACGCAAGCAGCGCGCCTGGCTCAGTCCACAGCAGACCGAGTCCACGGCAAACCGAGTCCACGGTGGGTGCGGCGGTGGTTGCTACGCGACGGCCATCCGAGAGAGCGGCAACCGGATTGGACGATGGCGGCACGAGGCGGGATTGGGCGGCTCGGATGCGCCCGATCCGAGCGATCGAACGGTGGTGGCGGCGGCTAGGGTTAGGGTTTTTGGGGGCGGCGGCGGTCGAGCTTTGGCTCACCGCCATGGCCGCGCGGCGGCCAGCCGGCTCACCGACATCACGGGACAGCGCGACAAGCGTTGGTGCGCACGGCGGTGGCTCGGATGGCCTCGGGACGACACGGGAAGGCTAAGACGCGCACGGACAAAAGAAGGGAAAGGGGCGACGTGCTCACGGAGATGGAGGAGACGGCGACGACCGACGGCGGTGAGATTTGGGCATCGGCAAATTAGGGCTAGGGGTGAGGCGGCGCAAACGGAAAGAGCGGCGGAGCTCACGGGAAATTTATAGGAGGCTCGGGAGATTGAATCGGGCACGAGATGGACACGAATTTCTTGTCGGCGCAACCGACTCGGAGAGGGAGAGAGAAAAGCTGCGGCGACGGTTCAGATCCGGTTGCGGCCATTGCGGGATGAGGGAAAAACGGCGCACGGTGCAGCGGAGCGCTCTCAGGCTCGACGTGGGCCCGGCATGGCACGGGGTGGTGCGGAGGAGGCGAGACGCGGCGGCGCGCATGGCACGGCGGCGGCGTGAGCCGTTGGGCACAAAGGAGGCGGCCCCGATAGGTGGGGCCCACCTGTCGGTGGCCCGCGGGCGCGAGGGACGGCGGGCAGACTTGCGGCGGGTGCGGGCGGCTCATGAACTTCGGGCCACGGCCATGAGGAGAGGGAGGCGGGCGCGCTGGGCCGAAAGGATAATGGGCCGGCGGGAAAAAAAGAGCGGGAAGCTGTACGGCCCAAATATGAAAATGGAAAAATTAATTAAGGGACTTAATTTAATTGTTGCTTACTTATTTAATTGATTAAAAATAGTTCCAGTGCTCTCAAAATTTCCATAAAAATCCTGTTAGTGTATTATGACATGTAGAATTTAAGAAAAATCCTACCATGCCATTTCCATTTATTAATTGCATTTTAAAATTACTTGTTGGCTCCAGATTAATTCCAGAAATTCTGATTATTTTAGGGTAAATTATTTAAACGATTTAGGGGCAAAACTCGGGGTGCGACAAACCTACCCCCCTTAAACGGAATCTCGACTCCAAGATTCAGAGGCACTGGCGAAGAGGTGCGGGTGCGCGGCCTTCAACTCATCTTCTCTTTCCCAAGTAGCTTCTTCTTCTGAGTTATGATTCCACTGAACTTTGCAAAATCTGATAACCTTGTTTTGAGTCCTTCTTTCACTGGTCTCGAGGATACGGGCTGGCCTCTCCACATAGGTCAAGTCCTCTTGAATTTCAATCTAGTATGAACTCGTCTGCTCTTCTGGTACCCTCAAATATTTCTTTAACTGAGACACATGGAACACGTTGTGAATACCACCCATGTTGGATGGAAGTTCAAGCTGATAGGCTACTTCTCCTCGATGTTCCCGATTTATGTATGGTCCCACAAAACGTGGTGCCAACTTGCCCTTGGTTTGAAAGCGGTGTACTCCCCGGAGCGGTGTAACACGAAGATACACATAATCCCCTCCTTCAAAGGCGAGATCTCTTTGATGATTGTTTGCGTAGCTCTTTTGCCGAGACTGCGCAATTCTCAATCTTTCCCGAATTGTTCAGACTTTTGCTTCTGCCTCACTTATCACTTCTGTGCCAAACAACTAACGCTCACCAGTCTGATCCTAGAAAAGGGGTGTGCGGCACTTCCGTCCATACAACGCCTCATAGGGTGCCATTTGAATGTTGGCTTGATAACTGTTATTATAGGAGAATTCTGCATAAGGCAAACTCTTGTCCCACGCTTTACCAAACTCAAGCGCACATGCTCTCAACATGTCTTCCAGAATTTGATTCACTCTCTCGGTTTGACCATCTGTCTACGGATGATAGGCCATACTGAAGTTCAAAAATGGTACCAAGCTCTTCTTGCAACTTCTGCCAGAACTTGGAAGTAAACTGACTTCCTCGGTCAGACACGATCTTCTTAGGCACTCCATGTAAACACATGATTCGAGCAAGGTATAGCTCTGCTAGCTTCTTTCCCGAGTAGGTAGTATGCACTGGTATGAAGTGAGCCACCTTCGTGAGTCGATCCACGACGACCCAAATTGAATCATACCCTGACGATGTACGGGGTAAACCCGTGATGAAATCCATTCAAATCTCTTTCCATTTCCATTCCGGGATTTGGAGGGGTTGCAACAATCCTATGGGCCGTTGATGTTCTGCCTTGACTCGCTGACAAACATCACAGAGTGCGACAAATTCAGCTATTTCTCTCCTCATACTGACCCACCAAAACTTCTCTTTGAGATCTTGATACATCTTTGTACTGCCTAGATGGATTGAATATTGGGTTTGGTGAGCTTCCATAAGGATGAGCTTCTTCAATTCTTTATCTTCTGGCACACACAATCTCTTTCCCATCTAGATTTTTCCATGCTCATCTTCTGTAAAGTCGCGAGCTTTTCTGACTCTCATGTCCTTCTTTAGTTCAGCCATCTCAGGATCTGATGCCTGAGCAGCCCGAATTTGATCAATGAGAGTGGGTTGAGCTTCTAGAGCGGCCACAAAACGAAAATCCACAACCTGTAGATTCAGTTGCTCAAATTCTCGCTGCAACTGGTTACACATTCTTTCTACGTTAATGGTGTTGCAGTAACTCTTCTGGCTCAAAGCATCTGCTACCACATTAGCTTTGCCGGGATGGTAGTTATCCCCAAATCATAATCCTTGATCAATTCCAACCATCTTCGTTGATGAAGGTTCAAGTCCGATTGGGTGAAGATATACTTGTGACTTTTGTGATCTGTGTACACTTCACAACGATTGCCGATTAGGTAGTGTCGCCAGATTTTCAAGGCATGGACCACTGCGGCTAACTCCAGATCATGGGTTGGATAATTGTTCTCATGTGGATGCAACTGACGGGAGGCATATGCGACCACTTTGCCTTCTTGCATCAACACACATCCCAGCCCTTGGCGGGACGCATCACAGTATACTTGGAAACTTTTGCTGGATCCGGCAGTATCAAGACTGGCGCAAACACCAACTTCTTCTTAAGCTCTTCAAAACTTTTGTTACATTCCACTGACCACTTGAATTTCTCATCTTTCTTCAACAATTGAGTCATCGGCTTGGCCATTTTGGAGAAATTCTCAATGAATCCGCGATAATAACCCGCAAGTCCAAGAAAACTTCGGATCTGGGTGACTGTCTTTGGCGGAGTCCACTTGGTAACTGACTCTACATTTGATGGATCCACGGCTACTCCTTGGGCATTCACAATGTGGCCGAGGAACTGTACTTCCTTTAACCAGAAAGCACACTTGCTAAACTTGGCGTAGAGTTGATGATCCCTCAACTTCTCGAGCACTAACCGGAGATGATGCTCATGTTCCTCCTCGGTCGTGGAGTAGATCAAAATGTCGTCAATGAACACCATGACAAATTTGTCCAAGAATTCCATAAACACCTTGTTCATCAAATTCATGAAGAAAGCCGGTGCGGTGGTCAATCCAAAAGACATGACCGTACACTCATACAAACCATACCTAGTGATGAAAGCGGTCTTGAGAATGTCATCTTCCCGAATTCTCAATTGATGGTAGCCTGACCGTAGGTCTATCTTGGAGAACACCTTTGCCCCCTTGAGTTGATCAAACAAATCGTCAATCCGTGGTAGAGGATACTTGTTGTTGATAGTGACCTCATTGAGTGCGCGATAATCGACACACATTCTCTTGGTCTTGTCTTTCTTCTCTACAAATATCACCGAAGCACCCCAAGGTGACGTGCTCGGGCAGATATAACCTTTCTGCAACTGTTCATCCACTTGCTTCTTGACTTCTGCCAACTCGATGGCTCCCATTCTGTACGGTCTCTTGTGAATTGGGGCGGTCCCGGGTACTAGATCGATCCGGAATTTAATTTTCCTTTCTGGTGGCATCTTGGTTAAATGTTCTGGAAAGACTTCAGGATATTCTCTGACTATGGGGATATCTTCTAATTTCATAGGGGTCTTTGCTGTTACTTCAGACGATTCCCCGGTAGAGACTTGATTCAAACTTGCTACCGTCTTGGCTTGCATGGGAGAACGAAAAACAATCTCTTCTCATTTTCCATTGATTAAAGTAACGGTGCGACTAGCACAGTCAATTACTCCCTTCTGTCTTGACATCCAATCCATCCCAAGAATGACATCCAGGCCTTTGGATTTAAGAAGGATAAGGGTGGCTAGAAATTGGGATCCTTGGATTTCTATTTTCACCAAGGGACAGTACTGAGCGGTGTCCAAATGGTTTCTAGGGGTTTGAACCCGCATAGGTATCTTAAGTTTCGCTACTGATAACCCATGTGTCCCAGCAAACTGCTTGGAAATAAATGAATGTGTAGCACCAGAATCAAATAACACTGTAGCAAGAGTGAGATTCATAGGAAACTGTTGACGAAAAATCAACACGCCGGCCGGGAGATCGCTTAGCTCCGGTGCAGGTCCTTGAATCGATGAAGCGCGGGCGTTCGGTCGCTTGATCCTGCCACCGACAAGATATACAAAGCAGCCGAAGTAAAGCATATCGCCAATAGGTCAATAACCAATATAGCCGATAGGCCAATCAGCCGATGACGTGATCCCAGCAGATACTGACGCCAGCTGATGCAGCTAGGGTTTCAATCCATCGGCTACGCGAGCAAACATCTATGTAAAGGTGATCGGCCAACGATAACATGATGATATATATAGCAATGTAATATGGCACAAAGCAATCACATGATAAAATAGATACTGATTTAAAGATTAAAACACACATCGGCTGGAAGTCTGATGTCATTAAATCCAAATAATTAAATATCCAATGAAGTCTATGCTGCAATCGGCTAGATCCAACTTGTGTACATTCCTTGCAAACCGATGCGATATCCAAATAACTCATCGGCTGAAACCCCGATGAAACCCTTAGTGGCAACCAACAGGCAGGCTAGAGATTATGGTTCTAATCACGACTTAGTAGGTCAAACTAAATTGATGCAGCACTAAGTATGAAAAGAAACACCATATCTAGACAATCAAGCCTTTGACTGATTTTCAGGGTGGTAGATGCCTAAGCTAATCTAATCTAGTAAACAATTTAGCCGGTATCAGTAGAAACCCTATAGCGAGAGACAACCGATAGAACTAAATTGAAATACCACGAGTAGATTAACATATGCATATGATAAATAGGCAGGCAAACATGTTAACCAAACTGAAATAATCCAAGAGGTCGAATGTACTGATGCAACCTTGGACAACACCGACGTAGCCAATACAATTGCCTGGGCCGACGAAACATTGGACTTACCCCTTCGCTGGAGATCGAGGCCAATGTAGCCCTGCGTCGGGTGCCAAATCCAGCAGGGTGATGAATAAAGTAGAAAAGGTAAAGGATGGCGATGCGTCGAATTGTATTGATTGAGAGATATCATACATGAACCCCGAGCTTACATATTTATACCCATGGGCTAACAAAGATCCTAACAGATTACAATCCAAACTTTTCTAAAGATAAAAAGGAAACAAACCAAGTCCTTATTGGACACTAATACACTTTCCTAAAGATAAAATAGGAAACTAACAAACTCTTCCTAAGATACAATTGCCTTTTTAGGACTCTATCCTTATATGGCAATCCTCATGAAGCACATCATCTTGATCCGATAGTGTCTCCAATGTTGTCGTACCGGAATCGGCTACATCGGCTTGCCTTGTCCGATTCGGTATCAGCCGATGGACACCTTAGCCGATTCGGGCTCCGGGGTTTACCAAATTCTGGCGTTAACAGAAATGTACCCAATATAACTTCGGGAGCTGCCTGCGCCTCTTCGGCGGACGCATGATTAACACGAGCTTGGATGAATCTAGGTCCAGTGCGCTTCGGCTTCGGACACTTGTCTTCAAAGTGCCTAGGTCACCACAGTTGAAATAGACTCCTGGCTTCCCTCCGGAGTCCTTTCTTGGAGGTAGTGGCTTGGACTGCTGCTGGGGAGGCACTATTGGAGGACGCGGAGCTGAATTGCGTTGCTGCTATCCACTGCCACTACCACTACTACTAGCTTGAAAATTCCCTAGGTGATAAGGTCGATGCTGACGAACAATCATGGTGGTAGGTCCACCCTGATTTTCGGACATGAAATGTGGCCTCTGTTGATTTCCCTGCTGTTGAGTAGGGCTGAACTGTACTGCCTTTCTTTTCTTGATCATCTTGTTGCGCTGGTCTTCCTGTCGAATGGCCTTGTCAACCAGCTTCTCAAAGTTAGCATACTCCCCTGAGATTAGCATGTCAGTGGGTTCATCATCCAAACTAGCCAAGAATTTCTCTTATCTTTCCGCATTAGTGCGCACGTCCTCTGGGGCGTAACGTGCAAGATGGTTGAACTCATGCAGGTACTCAGTAATTGACCGGTTGCCCTGCTCAAGAGAATGAAACTCACGCTTCTTCTGCGCGACTATTCCCATAGGAATATGTGCTGTCCTGAAACTGCGACAAAACTCTTCCCATGTGACTGTTGCTCCAGCTGGGCGAGTGACCAAGTAGTTGTCCAAGTAGAAGCGGGGACTTGCAACTGATGTGTAGCAGAAGAGACTTTCTCCTGGT
The DNA here is from genome assembly GCA_019925245.2 of Oryza australiensis. Lineage (NCBI taxonomy): Eukaryota > Viridiplantae > Streptophyta > Magnoliopsida > Poales > Poaceae > Oryza > Oryza australiensis. Next base: position 4,293,071 of record JAIFGZ020000414.1, on the reverse strand, counting down.
CCGTGCACTGCAGCAGATCTAGCTTCTTCTCAATAGCATGAAGCCAGTCATTGGCCTCCATGGGATTGGTAGTGCTGGAGAAAATCGGCGGCCGAACGCAAAGAAACTCTGGCAACATAGACTGGGGTGGTGGAGGAGCAAACAGGTTATTCTGCTGCTGCTGCATCTGTTGCAACATCTGCTGTTGCATCTGCTGGTGCTGTTGTTGCATTGCTGCATCATCGCAGCCATCATCTGCTTCTATGAAGCAAGCACGTGAGCAATAGTGGGATTCTCAGGTGGTGGCGGAGGAGCGTTGCCGTTGACATCATGATTGTCATTGTTGTTGCGTGACTGCCCATTGTTGTTGTTCGCTCCGCTGGTCCTGGTGTTCACCATCTGGAGAAGACGACCGAACCAAAAAAAGAAAAGAAGATAAACAGGCTGACTTAGAAACTAAACTTTATTATTGGAATTCAAATGCATTGTTCTAATCTTGATTAAAACAAGGAAAAGCACAAAACATCCTTAATTGGTCACCATACCACACTCGATATAGGCGCCGCCTAACCCACACACAAAGAAACCTAACACACAAAAACTACCAAGAAGACAAACTAAGCAAATCGGTAAAACTAGGAATGGCGACTAGAACGATCTGCGAGCTGTGGAGTCGAAACTGCTTCCTTCTGAGAGTCCCCCCTCACTAGAACGGCTCCTGGAGTTCTCCATCTTCATGTCGGTCTTCAACTCTTCCGAATCGATGGCAGTGCCCCATCCAATCCTGCCTCTTTCCTCAGAAGAACTCCGAGTTTCTTCTGAATCCATGTCTTCAGTTGAATTCTCAGAGCTTGAATCACTGGAGATGGAGATCCAACCGTTGTTGCCACCTCCGTCCCGGTATGCCGAAGCCGAGGCGAAAGCGACAACGGGTCCCGCAGCCGAGAGAAACCGGGGCAAAGCCGAAACCGGAACCGTGGAGCGGAGGAGCCGGAGGAGATGCAGGAGGGGTTGGTGGAGGAATCCGGGGCGCCAGCTGGATACGCACAGGTGCAGTGGTGGTCTTCCGAGGCGTAGTGCGAATCCTGACACCACCTGGTGCTGGGAGTCCTTTCAACTCAGCGACTTCCTTCTTGAGATGGACCACTTTGTCTTGCCGACTCACAATCCTCAACATCTTCCTGTCGTTCAGTGCCTTGGCTGCCTTGTGTAAGTCAGAGTGCATCTTGTCTAGTCCCCTGATCACTGTGCACATGCGGCCGAAAGTAGAGTCGTTCTCATCCGCGGTAGACTTGAAAGCGCTGACGTCGGAGGAACTGCCACGACGGGGATGGTAGTGATAAGCGGAGGTGCGAAGGTCACCATCGTGCAACTCCCTCATCCTTGCCATCATCAGATACGCAGCTTCTTGACAGGCATGCTCCGTTGTGCCTCCTGAAGTTGTGACTTCCATGTTGGGAATGCAAGTCCCCACAAAGCCGTGAACCTCCAGACGGACACGATGAGGCAACTCACCACTAAGAGGTGCGATTGTAGTGTACTCCGGCGCTCCAGGATACCCAACTGCCAGGGCCATGCGTGCCAGCTCTGCGACGAAGCCCACCATACCTTTTCCATAGTGCGTAGCTGGGGAACCTGCCATCTATAGAAACAAAGGAGTGGGAATCAAAGCATGCTCAAAACCAAAAGACCAAAGACCCATTTTCGCAAATTCTAAAACCCTAGACTGACTTTACTTTTTAAAACTTCCCCTCTTTTTTTCAAACTCATGCAAATGAAAAGATTAGAGGGCTCTTAGGGTTTCCAGTTGCCTTGTCCTACAGTCAAGGCCGGCACTGATACCAACTTGTCACGCCCAAAAATTCAAGTCAAAATTTTTGTAGCTAATTTGTGCATTAATTCCTCGTCTAGACATCAGCCGAGGTACACAAATTGATAATTATTGATATTATAGAATCCACGTCTTAGAAACCATATAAAAGAATTACATAAATGCAGCAGAAAAGAAAAAGAGTGACTAAACTGAAAATAACACCGCGACAGAACTCCAAAAAACCACAGGCAACCTTGACGGCGGATGCAATCCCAAACCTCATCGAAACTTTCTTCTTCTGCAACCTCTGGCTCTAGAGGGGGAAAATTAAGCAAGACTGAGTACTTCCACTATACTCAACAAGTCATACCGGAGGAGAAGATATGATGTAGGATAATTATCATGGGAGGAATATAGGCTCATTTGCATAAATAGCATTTCAGAAATAGTAATAGTTGAAAGCAGTAAAACAGTAATATTAATTAAGCAATATTAAATAAACACTGTCCAACGTTAAAACCATGTTGCAACAGGCCCATCCATCCATCCAATACTAGTCAAGTTCCAACAGTTCATTCATATAAGTAACTCAGACTAATCAAGGTGAATCTGGTTGATCGCCCGTATCTGTGGGCACGGCTATTCGAATAGTTTTACTCTGATCAGAGGTGTACAACTGTACCCACAAGACACAATCCCACAACACGTTACCGTGCGTCGGTGTACCACCACGATACCCCGGAAAGGAACTGTGACAGGACCCTTCACATAACCCCCTCTAACAAATCGTACCACACCAAGGTTTCGCCCCCACTCCCATCGGGGTAATGGGCAGCCCCCTCTCATGCCGCGGTGAACCCGGAAGCTGATCAACCCTTAAAACGGGGCCGACCCAACTCCATCATGCCCACCCTCACTAGGGTACGTCGGCTAGAGACAGCTATGCTACAGACCCAGCCATTATCCATGCTGGCTTGTGGTATGCACGGTAATTCTTTCAGGGTTTCCCGAGAACCAGTCCTTAATTGTCATGAGCATGCTAACCAATATCCAACCATGTTCTCACAACCCACCATTATCATATTTCAGTATTAATAGAATAGGATCACATACTTGACATCATCTGAGTATTAGTCTCTAATGTAATAATTGATTAATGTGATTCTCTTAAGTGAGCTAGTTGATCTAAGCCAGGCTAAGCATGTTCTAAACCAACATCTAGTCATATTGAACCCAAGTTATCAATGGTATAAGGCATTCAATTCCTATGATTGAGTACAATAGGTATAATAGTCCCATGAAATCACATTCTAGAACATATGCAATATTTGAGAGAAAAGAGATATTTAAATAAAAATAGGTACAACATGATCAATTTAAAGTATGACTTGCCTTGATGTGGAGACTGGGGAACCTCGGCGACTACTTCGAGGTAGACAGGATCGTCGGAACTATCAGAATCTACACGACAAACAAAGCACTTCAACAAAACAAGCTAAAAGTCTACTGAAATAGCACAAGAAACTATTTTTAATGGATTCTTGGTATTTTTCTGGATTTAACGAAATATGAATGGACTAAAATGGAGCTCAGATTAAAAAGATATGAATTTTAGAAGTTTAATTACGATTTTTAAACTAAATAGAAAAGACTAATTAAATTATTGCACAAGCGGGTGCGGGATTGGCAAGGGCTGACGTCAGCAGGCGGCGGCGCGGTCAGGCTGACGATAGTACGGTCGACACAAGCGGCGTCGGGCTCGGTCCACAGTGCGGGTGACGGTGGCTACCACACAGCGGCCATCTGGGAGAGCGGCGACCGGATCGGACGTTGGCAGCACGAGGGAGGATCGGGCGGCTCGGATGCGCCCGATCCGAGCGATCGGACGATGGTGGCGGTGGCTAGGGTTAGGGTTTTTGGCGGCGGTGGTGGCCGAGCTTTGGCTCGCCGGCCATGGCCGCGCAGCGGCCAGCCGGCTCACCGATGGCACGGGACAGCGTAGCAAGCGGCGGCGCGCACGGCGGCGGCTCGGGACGGCCTCGGGACGACACGGGAAGGCTAAGACACACACGGACAAAACAAGGGAAAGGGGTGACGTGCTCACTGGAGATGGAGGAGGAGGCGGCGACCGACGACGACGAGGTTTGGGCATCGGCAAATTAGGGCTAGAGGTGAGGCGGCGCAAACGGAAAAGAGCAGCGGAGCTCGCGGGGAAATTTATAGGAGGCTCAAGAGATTGAATCGGGCACGGGATGGACGCGAATTTCTCACCGGCGCAACCGACTCGGAGAGGGAGAGAAAAGTGGTGGCAGCGGTTTGGATCCGGTTGTGGCCGTTGCGGGATGCGAGAAAAACGGTGCGTGGCATGGCGGAGCGCGCTTGGGCTCGGCGTGGGCCCGGCGTGGCATGGGGTGGTACGGAGGAGGCGAGACGCGGTGGCGCACATGGCGCGGTGACAGCGCGGGCCGTCGGGCGCGAAGGAGGCTGCCCCGACAGGTGGGGCCCACCGGTCAGTGGCCCGCGGGCGCGAGGGACGGGGCGCAGACTTGCGGCGGGTGCGGCCGGCTCGTGGGCTTCGGCCCACAGCTATGAGGAGAGGGAGGCGGGCGAGCTGGGCCGAAAGGATAATGGGCCGGCAGGAAAAAAAAGCGCGAAGCCGTACGACCCAAATAGGAAAACGGGAAAATTAATTAAGGGACTTAATTTAATTGTTGCTTACTTATTTAATTAATTAAAAATAGTTGCAGTGCTCTGAAAATTCCCACAAAAATTATGTTAGTGTATTATGACATGTAGAATTTAAGAAAAATCCTACCATGTCATTTCCATTTATTAATCGCATTTTAAAATTACTTGTTGGCTCCAGATTAATTCCAGAAATTCTGATTATTTTAGGGTAAATTATTTAAACGATTTAGGGGCAAAACTCGGGGTGCGACAACATGCTCCACGAGTCCCCAAGGATTCGGCTCTATGAAGAAGGCATGGCAGAGCAAACGTGGGTCGAGGACATCGATAGCCTCAAAGAAGAGCGAATGGCGGCAGCGATCCAGATGGATCGGTACCAGCAGGTGTTTCGCTGATATCATGACAGGAGCGTCCAAGGGAGGTCCTTCAAGGTCGGCGACCTTGTCCTTCGAAGGGTGCGCTTCGGCCGCATGAACAAGCTCTCGCCTCCATGGGAAGGTCCTTTCATCATCTCCATCGTCACACATCCGGGCTCCTACAGGCTGATTCGCGAAGACGGACAGGAAGTGCCGAACTCGTGGAACATTGAACACCTACGCCGATTCTACGCGTGAACAGCTAAGTGCCTAGCCCTCCATCCTATCAATTCAGCAGTTTCAATTATCCCTCGACCTTTTTGCAGGTCATTTACCCGACCCCAAACGGCTCGGGGGCTCGGAAGCCTTCCTAAGCAGTATCGCCGGCTGCGTTGATCCCTTCTCGCGCGAACATACTCATGGCAAGTCCTGAGTAATGCGGCCCTAGCTTGATAGTAAAGGGTTCCAGAGAAGATATTCCTCCTGCTGAGCTTGAGCTGCTTAGGGGCTCATTCATTACCCGCTTCGACTAAACGTGGTTGGCTCAACTCCGAGTCCCTCGTGTAGTGACTTCATTCCTACTCGGGGCTGACTGGGGTCAGGACCGGCCGTGTTTCAGTCAAGTGCCAGCAAATGAGCTCCGGGCTCCTAACGACTAAATCCTGTGTATACGACTAAGACGCCTGGAGCTCGACTTGGGTCACCCAGACAATGTCTGTCGATGGATCGACTCACTCTACTTCGAGGGTTAGACACACAGAGATTGGTCGGATGATGATGACCTCGCGTTCATTCGCTACATACACAACTAAGTGACCTTGCTCGACTAAATGCCTGCCCGGATCCGTCCCGCCGGCTTTTGCCGCTCGGTCATGAGAGTTATATGCGTACCGGATGATCGTCGATCCTCCTCCGCCCACCTATTTGCCCTGCACTCGGCTGAGTCGATCCGAGTAGACTGAGGAAGCCTTCGGATTCCTTTGTTAAGGCACGAAGAACACTCGGCATCGGAGGTCGGTCACATGGTGAATAGAAGGCCGCCTCTTCGCGTTCCAACCCGCTATGGAGGAGAAGGATCTTCTTGGAGTTTGATCGTTAGCCCTCCAGACTTGGTCCATAGACGGTCGAGATCACTCAGCGGGATCTACTCAACGAGGCAGACGTCCTTGAGTTCGACTGGAAGCCTCCCGGTCGTCGGTCCGTTGACGGCCTAAGTCGCTCGGTGCGAACTACCTATAGTGGTAGCTTCCCCTGAGCTCGACTACTTGCCCTCTGGATTTGGACTATTGAAGGACAAACTCGCTCGGATGGTCTGTCACATAGTGATGTGTTGGGTGTCCAAAAAAAAATTCGGACATATCGTGAATCGTAAGTGGCATAAAAAGGAGACTAAAAAGTCTTCTTTATCATATTTTGGGTGGCAAAGAAGAAACTCTGATCCTAAGGATGGATGTTTCATTCTTCCTTAGGCTAGGGCGCTGCTCCTGTAGGGGTGTCACCCCGGGGTACCTATGGACTGGAATCTATGTCCTACTAAAGTAAAAACCGAGAGTCCTCGGGACGTGGTCGATGGCTCAACCCCTTCCTACGGGGTCAGACATCCCGACCCTTCCCCGAGTCCGACCTCGGTTTTCCTCTCTCGACCTCATCAGCCATGGCCCGACCTCGACCATCCTCGGGACAAGACTTGGCACGCAAGAAGGAAGAGGGAGGAGACAGCCTCGGCAGGGACTGACATCACCCGACAGCACAGCACAGGCATCTCAGGTGGAGAAGGGATCCCTAGGCAAGATAGAGAGAGCATAAGATGCCCACGGTGTATAGGATCTAGCAGACCATTTTGTACCTTTTCAGATGTTGTTTGTACTCATCTTTTAGCACATTAGACATAGCTTTTTTGGCCCCCAAGTTCTCTTATAACTGCCCCCCTTGAGCTATAAAAGGGAGGCAAGGGCAAGGGGGCCAAAAAAGAAGGAGGGCACGAAGGATTCTCATTCCCAGTTCTTGGCCAGCTTGCTGCAAGCCCCAAGAACTCCTCCTTGTCATTCTTGTTCATCACACACCCCAACAAAGAACACTGGACGTAGGCTTATTATCCTTCGGGAGGGCCGAACCAATATAATTCCCTGTGTCTTACTATTTGGCTCGTCTCTGGACTCAAGTCGACCATCAGATCCATCGGGGAACTGCTTCTCTACTGTTCTCTTTCACCTCTTTGGGCATCGCCCTTTGAGGACTGTCGACCCACCCGTCGACATAGTTCAACTAGCTCACTTTGGGAAAACATTACTATTAGCATATGACGATATTAATAATGATGGTCATGGAAATGTGACACGATGGTATAAGTTCAACTAAAACATGACCAACTGGTGGGCTGTGGGTGCATGGTTTTGATAGACGCACCGCTGGTAGTTAAGGACAGGTTCATGGGAAACATTGGGAGAATTAGCGTGTGTACCACAAGCCAGCGTGGGCAACAGCTGGACTTGTAGTGTAGCTTGTCCTTGTCCGACGTACCCAGGTGATGGTGAGCGTGATGGAGTTTGGATGGGCCGGGAAAGGCCTATGCAGCTTTCGAATTCACCTAGGCACAAGAGGGGGCTGTCTATCTTGGATTTAAAGGTAGGGGTGAAACCTTAAGTGTGGTATCGCTTGATCAGGAAGGGTTATGTGAATGGTCCTGTCACAGTTCCCTTTTCGATATATCGTGGTGGCATATCGATGCAGGAAACGTGTTGTGGGACTGTGTCTTGTGGGTACAGATGTACACCTCTGATCAGAGTAGAACTATTTGAATAGCCATGCCCGCGGTTATGGGCGATCGACCAGATTCATTATGATTAGTCTCATTGTTAGTGATTTAACCTAATGGAACTGGTTTAGAGTAGATGGATGATGCATGTCTCAACATGGTGTAGCGTTGAACAAAGATGGTTAATTTTGCTTAATTAAACACAACCATTTTATTGCTTTCAACTATTGTCTCTAAAATGCATGCTTTATGCACATAACCCCTAGCCTTCCTTTGGAATCACTTGCATCATACCTTCTTTGGTATGACTTACTCAGCCATGCTTCCTTTTCCCCCACCACAGAGCTAGAGGATTGAGCAGAAGTTGGATTTGAGGATGAGTAGGCTTGTCTTTACCTTGAAGGATGCCCGTGGAGTGGAGTTGCCACGCTACGAGTGCCAAGATATAGTTTAACTCATTTACTTTTCCACTGCATTTATGTAAGACTTTATAATGTTTCTAAGACGTGGATTTTGTATGTCTATTTGTCATTTGTATACCCTGGCTGGACCTGGACAGGGATTTAATGCACATTCAGCTTCAAAAATTCCAGGCATGAATTTCTGATCGTGACAGCGCAGCGCCAGGTGGAGGAGAAGATGTCAGCGTAGCGCTGAGTGAAGAAGATGACTTCGGAATAGCACTCAGTGGAGCAGACCTAGGACGTCACCAGCAACACAACCGACTTCATCTTTCCCCATCGTTGTGGCCGTCTCGCTGGTACCCGACCAGTCCTCGCTTGTCACAATTGACCTATTCGTGGCACCGGCTATAGTCGTGGCTGGCTTGTCTGACTCAGATTCGGCCTGGGCAGATGCGCTGATCCCCTCTTGGCAGCCGCCACCTTACGTAGTTGGCCTGTGTCAAGACCCTAGAACACAAGTTGACCAGAAAAAGAGTAGTCATGGACAAATCCACATGGTGGCACACGAAACGCAGCTATCTTGATCACGTACCAGGTGGACCAGCGTATCTTGGGGAAACCAGTCAGTTGCAGCATCGTTGGGTCTCGGGTGGTGGCTCCGGGTGAAGTTATCCCCTTCATCACCGCTCTCGTCCCCGTCGTCGCTCTCGTCGCCCCTATCGCCTGCGCCGCCACTGCTGCCCTCGTCGCCCCTATTTTCTCCATTGTCATAGCTGCTTGAGCGCCCGGATGGGTTGAGTCCTTCTTCATTTCTGGATCTGGTCCAGCTGACTCGGTGGTTTGCTGGCCTTTCACCGACGCGACCACAGCAGCATTTGGCTCCATTGTAGCCCCGTCCACCTTGGGCCCGCCTATGGGTTGCTGGTTCCTCGGTGTCTCTGGCTGCCAGGTTACGACTCGCTTGAAAGGTCGTCCCCCCGATAGGTTATCGGTGGCGCGCCTCTTCATCGGCATCTTAGGCAGCGATGGATGAGACACAAAGTTATCGGCTCCCTACAAGAAGGTGTAGGGGTTAATACTCCTGGTACCCGGGAAGAAGACGGATCATAAGTGAAGTTACCTCGGGGCGATTTGACTTGTGCTTCAATGGCTTGGGGCAACCCTCTGTGCTTATTGCAGTACCAAACTCGAAGAAGCTCGATAACCGAGCGGCAGCTTTATCCTTATCGCATGGCCTGGGAGACTCCTGAGTAGAATCCTTCTGGCCTCTATACTCCAAGGTTGGGTGACTACGGCTTTTCAGGGGTTGCACCTTGCGCATTACGAAGGTACAAGCTATGGCAACACCTGTCAAGCTGGCATCATGCAGCATCCAGATTCCCATCGGCAACCCCCCTCACCTGGTCCATCTCGCGGCAATCCGAGAGGAAGGACCAACAGTCCCTCACAACTGGAGCATGACCTATGAAGGGAGGTAAGCCAGGGAGCTGGTTCGAACAATAAAACCACTTTGCGCACCATCCCTTGTTGATGAAGCACAAGGGGAGATCGAAGAACTCTTTCTGAAACCCACTACCGCGGACAACCCAAGGATTTTTCTTCCCTAGCTAGGCCTTGAGTTGGTACAGGTACCGGAATAGGCCGAAGTGCAGATAGATCATGCAATGTGCCTCACACAGATGAACGAAGAAGGAGATTTGGAGGATCGAGTTTGGATTAAGATGGTGGAAGTTGATACCGTAATAGTAAAGAAGTTGACGGAAGAAGTCGTCAGTAGGGAGCCCTAACCCAAAGTAAAAGAAGGTCTACAAGACCACAACCTCGTTGGTATTGGGGTAGGGAACTCTTCGTCGGCAGTGGCCCGCCAGCCAATGAGTTCTTGCGGCGGAAGCATGCCATCTTCCACCACCGCCAGCAGATCTGCCTCTGTCACAGTTGATCTCATCCAAGATTGAATTTGATCTGAGATTGGGATTGATTCCGCCGTGGATTGAGACATGGTGGAGAAGGAAGATGAAAAGTTTTGAGACGGGACAGATTTGAGGTGCAGGCTGGAGAAAAATTGATCTTTCTAAGCTTCGATCTATTGGACCCTAGCAGAGAAGGAAAGAGGATTCGACGCGGTGAGGAAGACGAAGGGGTGCGGAACTATTTTGTTTGGGATCTAGGGCAACGGCTCTCCCGCTCGGTTTATTTATAATGCCCGGATTGCCTCGCGAGCTAGCCCACAAAAGGACTCTCCGATAAAGTCTGTGATTCCTCTTTGAAAGAATAATTACTCGGTTGGTCAGTCGGCTGATCACTCAGATGATTACTCGGCTATAACAAATACTTACTCGGCAATATCAAGGGTGAGTGCTTAGCTCGTCTTGCGTCTTCTAGATGACTTCACCAACTTTTGAGTCTTCATCAAGCTTAGTACTCAGAGGCTACTGTGGGGTACATGGTATCCGGGTACTCATGCCAAGGTGTTGATGAGAAAATTTCTGACGCACTGGCCTGAGAGATTTGCTTTACTCTAGTGCAGGTCCAAAGTATTGATTCGAGGTTCCTAGGCGTGCCAGTTGGTTTGTTCCTGCAACCAACAAGAAACTGAAAAGAGAAAACATTATTAGATCGATAGTCGATCGGCTGGTGGCCAATGACATATCATTTGATATTGTGCCGATGTAACTTGCACTGAATCGGCAGCAACTAGATTCGTCCAATCGGCTGTAGATGTTAACAGAATACAATCCAAATCTTAAAACATGTTTGAATCAAGTGACTGGATAGATCGGTAGTATACCGAAACAGTATAAATCACTTAAATCTAAAAATGTCATAAGGCAAGGATTATACACGTTTACAGCATAGCCGAAGAGATTAATCTAACATGTATTAGCTAGTACTCCGATACTGTTGTATACAAAGATATCATAACAGACTAAATACATTAAATAAGAAGCAATCAAATAAAGATGCCTTAATAAATTGATAACAAGCTTAACATATTTAATATAATGAGATCTTAATATAAAGGGCAGATTTAACATATCAAGCAAAACTAAAGTCTGCAAGACGGTTAAATCAGGTAAGATCGGCTGAAACCCTCATACTATCTTTAATAGCAATCATGAAGCAAATTAGATCTTTATGATTCTAAGGGTGACTTAAAAGATCGAACCTAACTGATGCAGAATTAAGTACCAAAAGAAGCATAGGATCTAAATTAGCTTAATTGAAAGCCTTTCAAGATGGTAAATATACTATATAATGTAGATTAACATTGAAATCTAAACCTATCGGCTATCATCTAGCAATTGACGCTAACCGATTAGGGTTTAGACTACAATATCGATCTAAATTATATAGCATATATGATAACTGTGCAGATTGCAATAACAAGATTAGAGTATCATGACGATAGAAGCACTAATCCCGAGAACGCACGCCGCTTGTAACAAGAGTTACCTCTCGTTGGAGATCGAAGCCCGATGCAGCCCAACTTGAAGCAAGAACTTGTCGAGATTAAACTAAAATAAAAAGGTGGCGATGCGCCAAGATTGTATTGATCGAGTGTTGATTGATTACAGATTACATGGTCTCGGGTCATATTTATACCCAATTACAAACACAGTCCTTGTAGGACATGACTCTTATCCTAACACTGTTTAAAACACGACAATTATCTAGGACAAGGTCCCCCCGACGTAATCTATAAGGAAACTATACAAAGTATCCTAATTAACAGAAACAACTACCTTTTCAGGACTTTATCCATAGATGGCAATATCTCTGAAGCACTGGAAACCAAATCCAATAATGATCTTCACGCTTTCCCACCGAAATCAGTCACATTTAGTTACCCCAATCGAAATCGGTTATGCCAGACACCTTATCCAATTCGGTCTCAGCCGATTGACTCCTCAGCCGATTTAGACTCAACCAATGCAGACTCTGTTTCCTAGAATTGCGTGTTCCTCCAACTCCGCTTCAATTGTAGATTCAAACCTGGGGATTAGCTTGCCAAATTTGGTCGTCAACACAAGGCCTCTGGGCCGTGCGGCATTGGGTGGGCCAAGTGCCCTAGGCCTATGCTCCTAACTTGTGAATTAAGAAAAGGAATAGAGATAAAGGCAATTAATCTTATCCCATATAAATAGATGGTAGGTACCCGGATTATAAGGGCTACCCTACCATATCTAGCCGGCCGCCTCCGTTACTATATAAGGAGGGCCAGGAAACCCTAATAGGGTAACGAAAGAGACTGATTGCTTACTGATACAGATCCAATCTACATACAGTTGGAGTAGGGTATTACCTCTGCCGAGGGCCTAAACCAATATAAACATCTATGTCACCATCTCTCCTTGATCTAGTGCATCTTATAAATTATATTGCCAATCACTAGAATCGACACTACCCAACCCTTTTTTCACCTTCCTCTTTTTTCACATCATAGCATTTTTTTCTATTTGAAATTATGCTATGTCCACCCGTTACTTAGGCCAGGCTTAGGCCTAGGAAAAAGTAAACTAGTTAGGATCAATCATGCTAGGGCTTGACTCCAACACGACTCACCCTTCAAGCTCAAAACCATTATCTACACCCAATCTAAGTAAGGGTTGGACTCATACTTTCATCCTGATGCTAAAGTGTGCTCACCATACGATGATCAAGCAAGCTTACCAAGTCCCACATATCATTAATCCATCCTCTTTTTCCTAATCATATCTCTCTCATCTCTTCATTTCTCTCTCCATCACCTCTCAACTGTTACCGGTGTTGGTTGCTAGAAAAATTGGTACTTCTTGGATTATCTCAATTCTAATAAGGTGATAAATAAAGAGATGGTTGCATAGTAGTAACAAGATGATCAACACAACAAACGAATTTGAAGTCAAATCACTAAAATCACAAATGACATATTAATAATGCTCGAAGTCAAATCATCAAAATCACGTACCTAGGAGTGCTCTGACGATGTTTGAAGTAAAGTTTGAGTTCCATGAGGAAACGACCTTAGCACTTAGGTTGTGAAGGGACATTATGAAGATATCGCGAGCAAACATGTATTGCTAAATGACATGAATTGCCTCTCTTTGTATGGGATGCAAAGAGATGATGCATTGGATGGAGATGATGCTCTCCCTATGTGTGGTGCATGCTAAGAAGGATGGAATTACCAAGAAACCCCAGACTCAAGAAGTGGGGTAATATAGCAAGGGGAGAAAACAACTAGTAACATTAAGAGAACATATTGATTAATATGATGACATATCCGGTGAAAACAAGCTAAGTGTTGGAAACTCGTGAAAATCATACCTAAAAGTTTTGTAAATTTATGAAAACAATACTAAAGATAGGTATAGATGTGAAATACATTCTCACCAAATATCTAGTTCAAACTCAACTTTATTTGGGAGTAACAAAAAAGACAAATTTTGGATGAAAGGACACTATTCACCTAAAAATTATCATTTTTGTTTCTCTCAAATGAAGTTGAGTTTTGACTTGAGATTTGGTGAGAATGTATTTCATATCTACACCTATCTCTAGTAAGTTTTTTATTAATTTACAAAACTTTTAGCTATGATTTTCATGAGTTTTCAACATTTAGCTCGTTTTTAGAGGATATTTCCCCTATTAATATAGCACCAAATTACCATATGCAATTAGCTCTAGAGATTTTCTTCCAAATTATTCGATATAAAATAAAACCAAAGAAAATGTTAACAAAACTAGAAACGCCTAGTTCTTGGATAAAGCAATTCTAATAAGGTGATAACTAACGAGATTGTTGCATAGAAGTAACAAGATGATCAACACAACAATCAGAGTTTCAAGTTGTCACTAAAATCGTAAATTTCATATTAATAATGCTAGAAGTCAAATCACTAAAATCACTTATCTAGGAGTGCTCTGATGATGTTTGATGTAGAGTTTGAGTTTGACGAGCAAACGGTCTTAGCGCGTAGTTCGTGGAGGAAGACAATGAAACTGTTGCGACCAAACACATATTACAAACTAGCCTAATTTAACTCTCTTTGTATGAAAAGCAAAGAGATGATGGCGTTGGATGGAGATGATGCTCTCCCTATGTGTGGTTCACACTAAGCAGAGGAATGGAATAACCATAAACCCAGACTTAAGAAGTGGGGTAATATTATGAGTGGATATAGGCGCTGGTAATATTTGGGGAACATATTCATTATAAACCCAGACTTAAGAAGTGGGGTAATATTATGAGTGGATATAGGCGCTAGTAATATTTGGGGAACATATTCATTATAATTAATATAGTATCAAAATTACCATATGCAATTAGCTCTAGAGATTTCTTTCCAAATTATCACATACTCAATTGAACCCAAAAGATATAAAAAGACAAAAAGGCCTACTTATCAGATAATTTTAATTCTAATAAGGTGATAACTAACGAGATTGTTGCATATAAGTAACAAGATGATCAATGCAATAACCAGAGTTTAAAATCAAATCACTAAAATCACAAATGGCATATTAGTAATGCTAGAAGTCAAATCACTAAAATCACAAACCTAGGAGTGCTTTGACGATGTTTGAAGTGGAGTTTGAGTTCGACAAGCAAACAATCTTAGCGTGTAGGTTGTGGAGGAAGACTATGAAGATGTCATAAGCAAACACGTATTATAAATGACTAGATTTGCCTCTCTTTGTATGGGATGCAAAGAGATGATAGCGTTGGATGGAAGTGATGCTCTACCTATGTGTGGTGCACACTAAGCATTGGAAATGGAATAACCAAGAAACCCATACTTAAAGAAGTGGGATAATATAGTGAGGGGAGAAAGACATTAGTAAATTAAGGAATATATTGATTATAATTAATATAATACCAAAATTGCCTTATGTAACTATCTCTAGAGATTTATTTGCAAATTTTTAGTTACACAGATGAACCAAAGAAAGTGTAAAAGACACTAAAAAGGCCTACTTCTCGAATAAATGCAACTCTAATAAGGTTATGACTAATGAGATTGTTGCATAAAAGTAACAAGATGATCAACACAAAAATTAGAGTCATGTCAACAAAATCGCAAATGGCATATTAATAATGCTAGAAGTCGAATCACTAGAATCACTTACCTAGGAGTGTTTTTACGATGTTTGAAGTAGAGTTTGAGTTTGAGGAGCAAACGGTCTTAGCACATAAGTCGTGGAGGAAGACAATGAAGATGTTGCAAGCAAACACGTATTACTAATTGGCCCAATTTGCCTCTCTTTGTATGGGAACCAAATAGATGATGGTGTTGGATGGAGACTATTCTGTCCGTATGTGTGGTGCACG
This sequence comes from Oryza australiensis, assembly GCA_019925245.2. Taxonomy (NCBI): domain Eukaryota; kingdom Viridiplantae; phylum Streptophyta; class Magnoliopsida; order Poales; family Poaceae; genus Oryza; species Oryza australiensis. Next base: position 4,277,764 of record JAIFGZ020000414.1, on the reverse strand, counting down.
CTAAGTGGAGGAATGGGATAAGCAAGAAATCTAGACTCAAGAAGTGGGTTAGTATATCAAGGGAAGGAATACGCCAGTAACATTTGGGGAACTATCGATTCTATTTAATATAGTACCAAAATTACCTTATGTGATTAGCTCTAGAGATTTGTTTCCAAATTATCAGTTACGCAATTGAACCGAAGAAAGTGTAAAATACATTAAAATGACCTACTTTTTGGATAAACATAATTCTAATAAGGTGATAACTAACGGGATTGTCGAATAGAAGTAACAAGATAATCAATACAACAATCAGAGTTTGAAGTCAAATCACTAAGATCACAAATGGCATATTAATAATGTAAGAAATCGAATAACTGAAATCACTTAACTAGAAGTGTTCTAATGATGTTTGAAGTATAGTTTGAGTTTGATGAGGAAACAATGTTAGGTAGGTCATGGACGAGGGCAATGAAGATGTCACGAGCAAACACGTATCACCAAATGGCCCGATTTGTCGCTTTGTACGGGAGGCAAAGAGACGATGGTATTGGATGGACATGATGCTCTCCCTATATGTGGTGCACACAAGCAGGGGGATGGAATAACTAAGAAACCAGGATTCAAGGAGTAGGGTAATATACTGAGGGGAGAAAGACTCTAGAAACATTTGGGGAACATATTGCTTGATTATAATTAATATTACAGAAAAATTAACATTTGCAGTTAATTCTAGAGATTTGATTCCATATTAATTATCAGGTATGCAATTGAACCAAAAAAAGTATAAAAGACACTGAAATGACCTACTTCTAGGATAATTTCAATTCAAAAAATGTGATGATTAACGAGATTGTTGCATAGCAGTAACAAGATGATCAACACAACAAACATATTTTGAAGTCTAATTACTAAAATCATGAATGGCAAGTTAATAATCCTAGAAGTCGAATAACTAGAATTAGTTAACTCGGAGTGCTCTCATGATGTTTGAAGTAGAGTTTGAGTTTGACGAGGAAACAATCTTAGCGCGCAGGTCGTGGATGAAGACAATGAAGACATCGCGAGCAAACACATATTGCTAAAAAGCCCGATCTGCCTCTCTTTGTATAGGGCACAAAGAAACGTTATCATTGAGTTGAGATGATGCTCTCCTATATGTGGTGCAGGCTAAGCGAAGGGATGGAATAATCAAGAAGTGCAAACTCAAGAAGTGGGGTAATATTGCGAGGGGTGAAAGATTTTAGTAAGACTTGGGGAACATATTGATTATAATTAATATAGTACCAAAATTACAATATGCAATTAGCTCTACATATTTGTTTCAAAATTATCAAATACGCAATCAAACCAAAAAGTGTTAAAACACTAAAATAATCCTACTTCTGTGATAATTTCAAGTCTTATAAGGTGATAACTAACAATATGATTGCATAGCACTAATAACATGATAAACAGAAGAAATAGAGTTTGATGTCAAATCACTAATATCGCAAATGGCATATATTAATAATGCTAGAAGTCAAATCACAAAAATCACTTACCGATGATTGCTCTGACGATGTTCGAAGTAGAGTTTGAGTTCGATAAGGAAATGATTGGAACATATAATCAATGGTTGGATATTCTGAAACAACATAGCACACAAATAAGAAGGCCATAACCTAAAACAACTAGATCTAGCACTTGAACAACAGCAATAATGATCATACAACCGGCTCAAATAGCAAAGCAACATAGGGATAAAAATGGAAGCTTTTCACCAAGATTTGCACAAGAATGTATTTCCCAAAGTTCATATTGTTAAGGGATTTTACCCTCCGTTGAGGAGCTCACAAAGAGGCGGACATTTTTCAATCCTATCCTCGTGAGGTTGCACGAATGCAGTCCTCATCCATTAGTGGTATCTTTTTTCTGGCGATAGTGAGATCCAGTGATCACAAACTTCTCCTGACCAACCACAAGCAAATCGGTTGCTCGGGAGCGACGCCTAGCCATCTTGGAGTACTCAACCTCCAATAGTAAGAAATACCCCACAAATATTTGGAATCAACTTTAATGCTCAAGATCTAAGAGAAAAGCATAACACTAGGTCTTAAACTCAAAATTCATGCATAAAGAATCAAGGGTTAATTAGATTCATGCCATTATAACTTTCACGGTTTGAAAATATGCCATTCCTATTCATCTATTTGTAGCTATGTCACTATAATTTTTTACATTATTCGAAATATGCCACTACTTACCCCTTTAATGCATTTTCTAACTTTTTTGTCCAAACTACCCCTACTCCTTCCTCCATCCCTATCCCTTTCTCTCTCATGTTCATCTTTCCAATATTTAGATCCCCGTTTCTACCCTTGGCGGCGAGGAGGTGGAGGTCGGGTAGGAGACATTGTGGCTGGTGCTCGTGTCCCTTCCATCGTCATGCCCATGGCAAATTTGAACCGACCGAGGACCAACGACCGGCCGACAACTCAGGCCACCGCGTGTGGAAAATATGATTGCTTGGAGCTTTGGTGGATATTGATGCGTGCAGCATTGCAGCAAGTCGACAACTAATTTACCTTGGAATTATGGAGGACTTTTGCATTTGGATCAAATCCTAGCGTTTCGGGTAATTGTTGGTTTGATCCATCACTTGTTGCATGTGCCTGCTCGGTTGGGTCCATGGCAGCTGCTCCGCTTCTAGACTGGCTGCTTTGAGCTTCATCTCGGTGGCCATGATATCTAGTTGGTAGAGAAGATGAACCGAAGGGAGGAGAGGAAGGAGGAAGAAGTAGGGTAAGTTGGTCCAAAAATTCTAAAAAGTATATTAAAGGGGTAAGTAGTGGCATATATTAAATAACAATGAAGCTATAATGGCGTGACTCCAAATAGATGAATACTAATGGTATATTTCAAAACCGTGAAAGTTGCAGTGGCATGGATCTAATTAACCTAGAATCAAAGCACCAAAGCCGATTGAAAACATAAAGCCAACATAGAGACTGAGTTCCTTAAAATTTTGGACAATCCAATCAATCGAATATTCCAATTGTTTTCAATGAAACACACAAACAGACTCAAGTTCATTGAGATTTCAGAATTTTTTTTGATCTGTTGCATACTTCGACCACTATCGGACATTCCAATTAAAACAAGAATAGACTTTAAGAAAACTTAATTTGAGCATTGTAGTCTATTCCAATTATTGTTGTGTGGAATCCCTAATAATAGTACGACATCTTAGACTAAGAAAATGAAATGATACAAGAATTACCATAGTCTATTGCCATGTTTTCTTGAATCAAATCATGGTGATACCTTTAGCCTTACAAGCACTTAGACAATTGCATTATGTGTTTCTAATTATGTTACCCTTAATCACCAAAATTAATTTGGTTAAGGGTTTTACATGCACTTGAACCATTTTTCTTACATTGTACTCCCTCGTGTACTACAGTTTAATGTTAGAACAATTTTTACTTTTTTTCCTCAAAGTCAGGCTTAGTGGACCTCCCTGATTTACTCCATGATCTCGCTTCTCTTAACCCTAGCACCATATCGAAAACAATGTTCAGGAAAATGGATGCAAAGTGAAAAGGAAGTTTAAAAAAGTCCAAAATAAAACAAATGTTAAAAAAGAATCTCATATAAGTCTCGGACAACCGCTAAATAAAAATGCAAACAAAGTCACGGAGACGACTAGGGTTAGGGTTTTGCTCGCACCGCCACCACGGCATCCTTTGTCGCCGCCTGAGTGCTTCGTCGCCGACGCTGCCGACTGCCGCATCCTCCGCTACCCCACGTGCTCTGTGGTAGGCATCCCAGTTGCGTCGCTCGCCCGTCGCTTCCTACTAGTTCCATGCCTCCACGACCTTTACTCCTCGTCGACGACAACAACGACCTCCGCGCTCGCTGGTCGCCGCCAAGAAGCTTAATTATCACCGTCCATTCCTTGTCAACGACCAACGTCGAGTTGTCGCCTCTTTACTATTCTTGGTTCCTGCCACTACCGCCTTGCCATGCAAATGTCGTGTCGTGCTAGCCCGCTACAGCGACCATGCTGTTCCGTGGCGGCATGTGGGCCATGGTGGAGGCCCTGGCACAACACGACCAAACAAGCCGTGCTAGCATGGCGCATGGCCTAACGGCCTGGGCCATGCTTAGGCCGTGAATGGTTGATACTTGCCTAGGTTAGCACGGGGTGGCTCGACCCATTTGGCCACATATACCTGAACCTAGAGATGGCCAGATGGGCCGAGCCAAGACGTGCCGGCCCGGGCACAGCGACACTGTTCACCAGACTGGCACGACACGACACAGTAGGTGGTGGGCCATGCCGGCATGGCCTGGTTAGGCGTGCCATGCCTGGGCCGTCGGCCGAGCCCATGGGCCAGCACGATGACACGGTTCCTGTAACGTGCCGGCTCAGGCATGACACGGCCCACGGGCCAACACGGACGGCGAGGAGGAGGGGCTATCGAGGCACGGCGGCGCTAGGGTTAGGGTTTAGGGTGACGGCAACGGCGGTGGCGGTGGCTACGGGGGCGACGGGAAGAAGGGAGAGTGGGAGAGGTCGGCGACAACGGCAACACGGATGGAGGGACGAGTGCGCGCGGCTGTAGCGGCGCGGTGTCGGTGTCGGCTGCAGCGACAAGGAAGGATCTGACGGCGCGGCACGGAGGGCGAACCCAGCGGCGCGGCGGCGTCGGCTGCGGCTGGGGAGGTGGAGCGACGGACTCAAACGTGCGAATAGGGTTTGCCGGTTTGGTTTTCGCCTTTTCGAAATAAACAGGCCGAACAGGTCGTCCTCGACCCATGGGCCATTGATGGGCCTGTGCCGGCAAGTCCACCCCGTGGACCGTGTTTAGACCGAGAGATCGGCACGTGGATCGACATGGCACGGTCCGTTACAGGAGCCATGCCTAACGGGTCGTACCGTGAGCGTGTCCGTGCCGGACCATGTCAAACGACCCATTCGGCCATCTCTACCTAACGGGCTAGGCCATACGTGGGCCATGAACAGTTGATGCGTGTCCGAGACCGGGGCCATTTAGCTACCTGTACCGCAAACCAAACTGCAAGCTGATTTGCCAGGCTGTGGGGGCGCTGCTGATTTGGCCACCTCCGGACGTCGTCATCTCATCTGCGTGCGCTGCTGCCTTCTCTCTTTCTCGAAACCCCCAAACCCCATTCTCTCTCTGTAGGGTTAGGGTTAGGGTTTCGTGCCGGCGCGCCCTCCCCTCCCTTCCCCGATGGCCGGAACCATCCACCCGTTCCACCAGCAGTGGCCGCCGGCGGCGGGCGCGCCCGCCCCAGCCGCCGCCGTCCCGCCGCCACCCCCGGTGCCGGGCGTGCCAGGCGCGCCCGACGCCGCCGCCGCCGCCGCCCGCCCCGACGAGGTACGCACCATCTTCATCACGGGGCTCCCCACCGACGTCAAGGAGCGGGAGCTCCACAACCTGCTCCGCTGGCTCCCCGGCTTCGAGGCCTCCCAGATCAACTTCAAGGGCGACCAGCCCATGGGGTTCGCGCTCTTCTCTTCCGCGCACCACGCCATCGCCGCCAAGGCCGCGCTGCAGGTGCTACGAGGGGTTTTCTCTCTCTCTTGGGTCTCCATGCCGGCAGGGTTGGTTAGGGTCTGTGCGGATGACGTGACACCGAGTTTTCTCTCTCCCCCTCTCTGCAGGATCTCGTCTTCGATGCGGAGACCAAGACAGCGCTGCACACCGAGATGGCCAAGAAGAACCTCTTCGTCAAGAGAGGTGCGTTCCCCCTTTTTTTTGTCGATGTGTTCGCTTTCGTCTTGCTGTCACGGTGTGTGGATCGGTAGAGTGCGTGTTGCTTTGCAGAGCAACCAGATATAGAATGTAAATTCAGGGCCGTCTTACATTTTGGTATTGATTTTTTTTGGTCGGATGGAATGGATCTGTTTAAATGTAGCAACTTGTGATGTTTGGCGCATACTGCTTTGCATCATGGAAGCTTCACATTTTATCATTTATTGAATCTTGGTAGAGAATGGCGAGGATGGCAATTAAGTTATCTGTTTATCAAACAGAAGCTCTAGTTCATTTTTTGTTTCATTGCATATTTCTGAAGCTTATGTAGAATATTAGAATAATTCCATATGGGAAAGGTGGGCAGCTATTGGCGCTTTGATGTCTTCCTTAAACTGTTTGGTAAACCTATGCAGGTCGGGACATTTAACCAATGTGTAGGTAAATTGGTGTTTTTCATATGGACTTCATAATTTTTTTATAGTATTTAGTTCTGTGTTGTGAGATAAGCACATTCAAGGCTATTTTGTTTTACCAGAGCTTTGTGTTGCCAAAGTTTAATCTTTGAAAATGTTATTATATCATTTCACATAAGCTTTAGGAAACGTGTTATGAAACGAAAGATGAACCAGTGATTATAGAGTTAGTGATCGTGATAAAATTACTATAACTTGGTGAAAAAATCTGGTGACATATTCTGTCTCCATGTACTCCTTGTATTGGGTGGTTGTTTATTTCCATTTACTCCATGAAATGTTTATTTCAATGTTTTGCATATCCATCATGTACTGATTTAATTAAGGCTTATGTTAGGTGTGGGAAATGATGCAAATGCTATGGACCAAAGTAAACGCTTGCGGACTGGTGGAGATTATACTCATCCTCCTTATGCTGCTCCCCCATATCATCCACCCCCACCTGCTGTTTCCATGTGGGGGACTCCAGGGTAAATTTCTTAATTGGTTGCTCTTTTTTCTTTCAAATAATTATGTACTGTTATGGAGCTCTAAAATCCTCTTTTTTGGGAGGTATCATTCAGTTATATCGCAGCACCACCCCCATACAATCATTATGCTGCCTATTCAGTGCCTCCGGTAGCAATGACTTCACCTTCTCCTGTACCAGGTCCAACTGCCTATGCTCCTGTTCAGGTACTTTGGAGTTATGTGCAGATTACATTCTGGGAAATAACTTGTTATATATCTCAGTTTTGTTTTGAGCTTAGCCTTAAGATCTAAATACTATTTCCTGATTAAATTTGACACAGGTCATTGGATAGCTCATAGTGTGCTGTAGCATCGTTAATTCTTTTTGTTGTTATCTGTTATGTACATAGTTATCATGGCGTCGCCATATCGTCGCCATAGCGACGCTATAGCGCCATGGCGTGATTTTGCCGCTCGCCACGGCCTCGCCACAGCTCAATGGCCTATGGCGTCCACTATGGCGCGTGTGGCGTCCGTGTGGCGCGTGTGGCGTCGCCAAACTCACGTGGCGCGACGTGGCGGACGCCATAGGAAGTTAGGGTTGCGCCAGCTTTTTTTTTTTCGCGAGATAGGGTAGCGTCGCCGTGGGGACATCACTAGCGCCCGCTCCTTCCTTGGCCAGCCGCCGGCGAAGGCGACGCACCTCCCTTGGCCGCCCGCACCTCCCGCCGCGCCGCATCTCCCGCCGCACGGCGCTCTCCCCGCCGCGCCGCATCTCCTGCGCGTGGTGCCTCTCTCCCGCCGCGCCGCATCTCCCTTGGCCCCCGGCGCCTCTCCCTGCTGTGCCTTCCCGACCGCGCTCGCCCGTGGCACCGCCCTCGCACGCACGGCGCTCGCCTCCCGCCACGCACGGCGCTCGCTCCTCCCCTTGTGTCCACGCCCAACTCCACGCCTCCCCTGCTGCAGTCCCGGTATGCTTCTATTAGCTTGTATCCTCCTCTTCCCTTGTATCTTCTCCTCATCCCTAAGCTCAACTAAACTCTTGGCAGCAAGGAGACATCTATAATGGCTGAACCAGTGTCAGGCAGTGCGACTGCAAGCACAGGAGATGCATCGATTACATATGATCCAAAGATTGATCCAAAGCGAAAGGCAAAGTCAGATGATCCTGGGTGGAAGTATGGGTTTTGGCCTGAAATTGGAAACAGGGATATGGTGCAATGTTGCTTGTGTAATAGACAAATGAAAGGAGGAATTACAAGGATGAAGGAGCATCTTATTGGTGGGTATGGAGATGTGTTGAAGTGTGAGAAGACTAAAACAGAAATTGCTCAAGAGTTGCATGATTACTTTTTGGCAAAGAAGAAGAAGAAGAGGCCACTAGTCTTAGATGATGATGAAGATCAGCAGGTTGAAGGCAATGAAGTGACAGAGGAGTCACTGCTACTCGGAACCATCAAACATCCTAGTTCAGGGACACGCAAAAAGAACACAATCCAAATTGAAGTTTAAACCTCCACTCCACACTCGCAACCAAGTCCGTTGCTTCCATGGTTAGGCGAACACCCAAACAAGTTGTGGAAGAAAGACATGCAAAGGGTCCTTATCAACCAAGTATACAAGCTACCATGAGGACAAAAGAAGAGAGAGATGTTGTTAATTTGGAGTGGGCTAGATTCTTTTATGAGTGTGGCATTCCTTTTAATGCTGCAAATTCTAGGCAATTTGAGATTGCTATTGAGGCCACGACACAATATGGTAGTGGGTACAAGCCACCTAGCTTCCATGAGCTTAGGGAGCCCTTGCTTGAGAAGGTTGTGAAGGAGACAGATGAATTGAGAGAAAAACATGAACAAGCATGGAAGTAATATGGATGCACATTGATGTCAGATGGATGGACAGATAGGAGAGGACACCATTTGATTAATTTCCTTGTCAATAGTCCAGAGGGCACATTTTTTTTTAGAATCAGTTGATGCTTCAAATGAAGTGCATGATCAGTTCATGCTAGCTGATTTGTTAGAGAAAAAAATTAAAGACATTGGAAAAGATAAGGTTGTCCAAGTTGTGACTGACAATGGGGCAAACTACAAGGCAGCAGGAAAACATCTCATGGAGAGGATTCCTACACTTTATTGGACCCCTTGTGCTGCACATTGCCTAGACCTTATGTTGGAAGAAATAGGGAATTTGAAGGCTTTTAAGAAGCCTATCGCACGTGCCCGGCATGTCACTACTTTTATCTATAGGCATGGAAGGCTTCTTAGTGCAATGAGGGAGAAGACCGGTGGGAAGGATCTTGTGAGACCGGCAGCTACTCGGTTTGCTACCACTTTCCTCACATTACAGAGTTTGCACAAGCACAAAGATCCATTGAAATTTCTTATTGCCAGTGATGAATTTACTAAGACCAAATTGGCAATGACAGAGGCTGGGAAGAAGGTATATGACACGTTACTTTCTAGAGAGTTTTGGCATGACATTGAGGATTGTCTTAGAGCTTCTCTACCACTTCTTATTGTATTGAGAGTGGTTGATGGTGATGAGAAGGCTGCTATGCCAGAGGTTGCCGCTCTCATGAAACATGCAAAAGAGAGGTTGAAGGCTGCCTTTTCTACTGCTAACAAGAAAAGTTTGCTTGATAAGATCATAGAAATTATTGAGAGGCGTTGGGACAGGCAAATGGACACCCCACTCTATGGTGCTGCCCTCTTCTTGAATCCTGGAAAGTTCTTTGATATCCAAAAGGAGAGTGATGAATATGTTGGCTATCTAAGGGGTTGCTTCAATGATGTGCTGTCACGAATGGTAAAAGATGAGGACACTCTCAACAAAATTGATCACCAATCCTTGCTCTATGAGGATCAACGTGGAGATATCTTCAAGAGTGACTTGGCAAAACAAACAATGAAGACAAAGAACCCTCGTGAGTGTTTTATTTGTGTTTAAACATACATATTCAGAATCAATTTTGGTTATTTACATTGTTGAAATTATTATTGTTTAGTTGATTGGTGGCGTACATATGGTGGCCGGTCCATTGAATTGCAAAGATTTGCAAAGCGTATTGTTAGTCTTTGTGCTTCATCCTCCGGTTGCGAGCGTAATTGGAGCACTTTTGAATTTGTAAGTCCTCTAGTGCACAATCCAAATAGCAGTCCCAATGAGGCAATGGTGGTTCTCTTTTATTAACTTTGTTTCTTTTCTATGATGGATAGATTCATACTAAGAAGAGGAACCGGCTAGAGCACAAAAGATTGAATGATTTGGTTTATGTTTCCTATAACCGGAAAATGACTAGTAGGTTCCAAATGCGCCGAGAGGAAGCCGGCAAATCCTATGACCCTTTGGTTATAGAAGATTTTGATTGGGACAATGAATGGGTTCATCCAAATGCCAAACCTTCAAGTGGATCAGACCAATGGGACCTCACATGGGACCAAGTTGATGAAGCCATTGGTGCATCACGTGAGCTCCGAGGACGTAACCTTCCTAGGAACACCCATACCTACGGTCGTCGTGCTAATCCTGCTGTAAGATTGGTGCAACAACAAGAAGCGCCGCCATTGCAAGAGTTAGAGGAAGATGAAGAAGATGAAATTATTTTAGATGATTTGGATGTGGCGGATGATTTTGGTGAACCACAAGTGGATGTTGTTGAAGGAGATGCAAATAACACAAGTGACAACATCGATCTTGATGAGTTTGCTCTTTGCTGATTTATGAAGCTTTAAGCCTTGAGCAATGAGACATTTGATCATTTGATGTCTTTTGTGCTACCCTAGAGTGTATTATGTACTCTAATTTCTCTGATCCTAGACTATTCTGTGCTATGAACCTATATATTGTTTGCTATGAACCTATATATAGCTATGGTTGTATCGCCACGCGGCAAAGTCTATGGCGTCGCCACGCCGCACGCCATAGTCGATATATCGTGTGAAGGTGGTTGGTCGCCGCGCCACGCCGTGTCGCCATAATAACTATGGTTATGTAAGATAATAATATGATGAATTCATATTTGCTTGTATAGAGAAGTCTAAATCTATGACCCCTGCACTTTACAATCTATGTACCGAAACAACTCTACTTTTGTTTTCTCCTCATGACATGTTACCTGGTTCCTCTATCTGTTAATGGGGAGATGGATTACTGTTCCTTCAGCTATTGTACTCAAATCACTTATATTGATACCAATCGCCTGTATTTTTTTTGTTGTCTTGTAATTTCAAATTTCTTAGGACATTCTGACATCTTAACACGTATGACAATATACTCTTGGCAATCTCATCATTCAAAGACAACCACTTCCTTTTTTTCACCCATTGAAATAAAATTGAACTATGAACATTGATAAAAATAAACTAAACTCTGTTGTCTTATATCCTCTACATGTTCTCAAGTTCCCTTAAAAGTTAAAAATGACCAAGTCATATGTACACAAATGTGTGAGTACATAAAGTCTTGTTTGCAAAGATGCTTTTAGTGTTGTTGATTGAACAAGATGCTTTTGTCATGATTTCAGTTAATAAACTGTGATGCTATTAAAAAAAGAGGTCGCTGCACTGCTGATGCAGAATACATTGTTTGGGGTCAATCTTTTGAGTGCTTTATATTGTTCAGTGAAAGCTAGTATTAATGGTATCTTTTGATTTTTTTTTCTTTTTCAGAATACAAAAGATAACCCTCCCTGTAATACCCTTTTCATTGGTAATCTTGGAGAAACTGTTATTGAAGAGGAATTGCGGAGCCTCTTCAGTGTGTAAGAATCGACACTAATATTGTTGTCCATTGTGTGCACTGGTGTTGCATGGTTTGGTTCTAGATAGTAGATATAACAGTTATAACTGATCATTATTCATTTTTCTTTCAGGCAACCTGGTTATAAACAAATGAAGGTGTTGCGCCAAGACAGGAACACTGTTTGTTTCATTGAATTCGAGGTAGGTACATACAATATTGTAATTATATCTCAAGCTTGTTGCTACCTTATCCTACGTTCTTATGCATCTCAATGTTTGTTTTAAATTTTAGGATGTGAATGCTGCTTCAGCTGTACACCATAATCTACAGGGTGCTGTTATTCCTAGCTCTGGTCGTGGTGGAATGAGAATTCAATATCCTTTATTTGCTCAATGAAATAAAATAATCTCTTACATTGGCATTCAATATCTATGTTTCCCTTTGCTGATTTTATATGGTATTTAAGTCCTTAACGTCTTGAACGTTTTCAAAAAATCCCTATGGCCGAAGGAAGGATTCTGTTGGTGGAATTGGGGGCCCTCTAAACGGAGCTCCTTCAAACTGAGACTGCTTGAGGGGATGTAACTTGAACTTGCATGGCATCATGGATTTCATGCTAGTCCATCCTACTAAATTATCATCTGCATATTTTTCTGCTAAATGCTTGTTTCTGTCATGTGGCATCACCATCTCCATTAGGTTGAATATCTGGCCATGATCATCTTCATTACATGGAGTTTCTTGGACATGATCATCATCTTTATTAGGTGGAGTTTCTGGGACATGATCATCATCTGATAGATTTTGCATTGTCACCATTATCATCGCTGGTGGTGTGGACTCCTTCATTCTCTCTATGTAGTTTGAGAAGCACATTTCGAGCATGTTGTAGATGTGCATTTGCTTCTTATCGTGGATATTCTGCAGTATTGTGTAGTTTCTTGTGTTTAGTTGCAACATTTCATGTGTCCATGTCATTGTCACTTTGCAAACAGGACATTCTGTAATAGTATATCAAAGTTTTCTTACTAGAAGTTTGAGATACTGTGGCATAATGGGAGATGATTCATAGAATCATGTCATGGCATGTTCATCTGGGAAGGACAGTTGATAGACATCATGGCATGGCATACTCATTTAAGGAAACCTGGAGCATTGTGTTCACCGCACGAAGCATGCAACTTCCTTTGTTCAACTTAGTTTTTTAGTACCTTTTTAGCATCCAAGCAGAGAGTAGCTAACACATGACAATAAAATGGAAACAGCTGCAAGCTTTTTGTTTTTCTGTAGCAGATGGTGAATGATCTGAGTTGCTGCAATTCGTTTGGTTAAGAGAAGCTCATGGATGCGGAGGACAGAGAGGTAAGCTGCTCTGCAGAGGTCTGTGAAGTAAAGATAGTCTTCAGGTTTTAACATTGCAACGAGGCAGCCATTGGAGGTTCATCATAACTTCATATTACGGTCCTGCAACTTGTAGCCACACGCGACACTGTATAAGCCCGTTCAAACAAAACAGTGTTAGTGCTGAAATTGTGTTTGCAATGGTATGGGAAGTGATGATGCAATTTGATGTTTGCTGGGGTACGAATATGATTGCTTGTTTAGTAAATTGGATTGAGTCTAAAATACAGGAGAAATCCACCAAGTGCGGCGGAAGCATTGCTGCATGTGGCTTTGGATTGAGTTTAAAATGCAGGAGGAATCTACCAAAGTGCGGCGGAAGCATTGCTTTATGTGCTTTCGCCAAGACGTGCTAACCTTCAACGTGCAATGGTGTCATATGGGCGTTTGGTTAATGAAATAACATAATGGCAATATAGCGGTTTACCCTCTACATGGTAACACTGCCAACATAGTACAGGCGAATCAAAACATGTTATTTGTTTTCTATTGTTCTCTAATAAGAGCTGCCAATTCCTCTTATGCTATGGATTAATCTGTGGACTTTACAGAATTTGCACTAAAACAAACACCGGTTGCAGTTACTAGAATTTAAGCTTGATAAATCGAGTCATCTACCGAAGATGATTTTGCCATGCAAACTACCCTTTTTAGCTCGAACAACGCCTGTAGCTTTGAACGCCAAAGCAGTGCTCATTGTCTGAAAGAACAAAAACGTGGAAACGCCAAAGCAGTGCTCATTGTCTGGAAAAACCAAAAGAAAAAAGGGCGGCATAAAGTCCGGATGTTCCTTTTTTTTTCCTGTGCATTCCGTAAGAAAGAACGGCATCACTATACATAGCAACCAATATGTCGCCAGTACAATCCTCAAATTGCTCAACAAAAAATGCTTCATGCAGTGTTAATTGAGAATTCGGATCAAAGCACAGGGGCATATGGCTGCGTCCCCTGCAAATATCATATCCTCAAAACTCCATATACAGTGAGTTAAGAATCGTCAGGGCAAAGAATCGTCTGGCTTCCAAGCTGGAATCCAGCTTGGCAGCTCTAGCAAAGGTCAGGGCAAAAGAAAACTGGGGCTCTCCTGTTGTTACTAACGATCCCCACCATTGATGATTAGAGATGGGTAAGGGACCTTCTTGATATCGACGAATGTCGAGTACTCGGGGTCCAATGGTTGCTTCCATGGCTCCCCATCCATTTGCATGTACGCATCCCTCCATTGCCCGCCTTTGATCTCCAACCGTATTGCTGCTGCCTGAAAACAGTAGATAGGGTTGCTTAAATAATTCAGGATATCAGTGTCGAATGCCATCTGGAGTTGCAAAGCACTTGTTTATCTAAACTGATGATGCCTTTCCCTGTTGAACTAAGTTGTAATACATTTTTTTTAACCTCATGTGTGATGTTTGTTCGTAGGTGACGTAGCAAAAAATTTACTACTACATTTTTAGCCTTTGAGCTTCAAATTGAACAGTAATGCATTAAATACCTTATTATGCTAGTCACATCTTGTGCAGGGAGGAAGTACCTGAGCTATGTGCTTTGCTGATATTAGTTCAACCATCACAAGGGATGCATGCCACCCTTGCTTCAATCCAAATATTTCAAGAAGACCATCATCTGATTGAGCTTCGACAAATCCTCTCTGTTTACATTAAAAAAGATAGAAGTTTCCTTAATGACATTCCAGTTAACAAAAACAGTATGCTTTTTAGTATTTGCGAGAAAGTTCACGCCATTATGTTTTTCCAATAAAGCAATCATAAAAATGACAAAAGCAATTTACTCAGCACACCTTTTCCAAGTATTCAGGCTTCAAGTTTCCCCATGGATTCCTTCCACTCGCATAGTTGTGAAGGTTTAACGCAACAATAGCCCTGACACTGAAGTACAGCATGGTTGCTCAATATAAACTGTATCTTCTATACGTGTGCCAAAAATAATTTCTAGCTCAGCCCTGAGACTTCATTATTTAGTGTGCTCATATATAATAGTATCAGAAGAACTAAAGTAATCTTTACAATAGTATTCTGCAGACTTCAAACTGGAGAACAGTGACTTATGCAAGGATCATTATTGTTTCTGAATTTCAGATCAGGAACTAAAATCATATAAAAATGACAAAAAGGAAAAAAAAAGTCAATTGCCTTGATGGTACAGGGATGTTCTCCCACTCAGAGCTGTCCAACCTCTTTATTGATAAACGGATAATGTTCGTCAATCCCCTGATATATGAAATAAAATTCAAAATAAGAGGCTTTTATCTATCTCTGCCAATTCTAACCTGAGTTTTGCAAATCAGTATCTGGAAGCTGATAACAGAAAAAAAAACATTTCATATCTATGTATAAATACCACTTAGATGAGTTTGGACAGAATTAAAAAAACAGTAAATACAATTAGAGTAAGTCCTAAGTTTTGATAAATATCATTAGAATACAAATTGACATGACATAATCAATTAACCATAATTGGCACTTGGTCAAAAGCAAATCTTGAGTATGTTTGCCCTTTGTAAGGAAAACACATTGTCATTGGGTCATTTCTTCCAAAAAAAGGTTGAGGAGAAAACATTAAAATAATTATCAGTAAAACAGCAGTATGCCTTAAACTAAATCGAGGGGGGAATACAACACCTCAGTTCAGGGTCACTGATACATTGTGTAAAAAACCATCCCTGCTTGCAGGTATATCCTGCGTAAATTAACTGTCATAAAATCAGCTAATCAGTATTTTAGTTAGCAACTGTTATAATCTTCTTTATCATATTCATCAACAAAACACAAAAAGCTTAATATGACAAAGTTAAAACGTCAATTCTGTGCCTGATCAACTGACAATTAGAACTTATAAGAGCCATCATTCAATAAATAACATGTGCTTCAACCCATGTATCAAACCCTATCTGAAGTATATGTGTTTGCAGTGAGAATATGTGAACGCCATTATATTGTAGTGCTTTCTATGTTACTTACAGCAGTTCAAAAATAGTAGCTTGTGTGAAGTGTTGAAAAAGGTAATGTCATGTGCGGCCAGACCTACGACCGGCAAGTGAAGGTCAGGAGCAGTATACCACAGAGCACATCCAATTACCGCCCAATTGAAATCCTTTGCTTAGGATTGAAGACATTTAATGTATCATCCATGACAAGTAAATTTCACAAATTAACAGGTATTTTGACCAAAATATCACAAAACTACAGATTTAAAGCGTTGTATCACAAAACTACAGATTTAACACTAAATTTATCACAAAACTACAAATTTAAGGCCAAGTATCATAAAACTACATATTTAATATTGAAGTTATCACAAAACTACAGCTTTTAGAGTTTAAACCCCTAGCACCATTGTTATGTTAGAGCTATAAACATTGTAGTTTTGTGACTAAATTGGTCTTAAATCTGTAGTTTTATGATAATTTTGTTACTAAATACATAGTTTTGTGACACCCCATCTTAAAATTTATAGTTTTGTGATAAATTTATATGTTAATATGTAGTTTTGTGATACACCGAGTTAAATATGTAGTTTTGTGATATCTGTAGTTTTGTGAAATTTACTCTATTTTTATATTTGTTATGGTTCATTATCTTTGCACCTAAAATTTATTTATTAGGGCCTCTCATTTAGGGGTGGTGTATCATTAAAGAAAGGCAAGGAAAAAGTTCTGTGATCTCCTATTCCCTTTATCCCTTCCCAGTCTCCTATATGCCCCTCCTGCTCGGACATTCTTCTTCTTGTTAATTAGTCACAGTACAAGCTGGTCTTGTCAGGAATTCGTTCTAGCTAACAGAACATACGCTGATACCTGAAAGTAAACGACTCATTAATATAATGGGCACACTGTTCTTCAGCAGTTCTCCCCTCTCTCTTCTTTTAAATAAGCTGTACCATTGTTGGTTAACATTTTTAGAACGTTAATAGACATGCAGGAGATCTCCTATTGACAGTAATCTTGACCCCATTCACAGGTCAACTTTATGAGCACACAAAGAACAGAAGACAGATAATTTGCACATGCTAATTCGATACCAGGAGTTTGAGCTGAGAAGCTTTTGAATTGCTATAAATGATGGAAATCTCATCCATGAGTGCATACCTTATTAGATAAAGGACCACTAGCAAGGAATGGCTTTTCATCCCGTAGATGGTGAAATCCATAAGCCACTTGAGCATCCATACCTGCATTACAAAGGAATTTGCATCCTCAAGGTCCCTTCAGAACATATGTAATATGCATATTGAAAATGAAAACATATAGTAACAACAAAGAAAGCCACACCATAGATAAGTTCTATGGATAGCTCTCTCTGACACTGATAACGAATGTAAGGGGTGACAAATAACTAAGATATAATTCATCTCATTATTCCAATTGTAGTGCTAACAATGTGCACTACTTTTGTTTATTATAGAATCAAAATAAGCAAATAGAACATCACCACAAACAATACAAACATACATGGTAGATAAAAAACGTTATGAGAATGTAATAACCAAAGGAGAATTTTTCAAACACCTAGTTACAAGGCTCTTAGCTTAAGTGACAAAGCACTTGAAGATACTTCCCCTTGATGAGATGCATCATATGAAACCATAATAGATACATAGAAATGTAGAATATGACAATATAAATTATTTACATGTGGCCAAGAATATATCTAGGACTTTGGAATATACTATAAACACACTATTGAATAATGAACACAACTATAAGTTATCATGTAAAAATTGTACCTATGCTGAAGTAATTATAGAATACGCCATCAAAGCAAGAAACTGTTTCAGGCAACTCCCCCTCAGCAGTGCCGTCCTGCAGGTTAGACTTCTATTAATCAAGCAGAATGCATTTGTACAACACTTGAAGAAGATAGTATAAATAATAACTCTCTCTAGTCATAAATATTTGGCATTTAGGAAAATATATGGTCAAAACTTTGAAATTTTGACCATCTATAATATATCAAATGCTTAGTTTAAAAACAAAAATATGGTATCATAGATTTGCCTTGAGAAATACAATCGTAATATCATAAATTTATTCTCCTAAAATTAATGGTCAAAGTTTCACAAGTTTGACCAAATCTTGTCCTAAACGTCATATTTATGACCAGAGGGAGTACAACATAAAATGTACACAGGGTAGACTTCCAATGCATTTGTACAACATTTGAATATAAGATAGTATAAAATAATTACATCATAAAAGGTACACTCTCCGAGATTCCTAAGGGAGTGAGGAAAATCCAGTTCTTCCTCTTCTTCATCTCCTCGTTCTGGCATAGAAACAACAATATGCCAACTGCAGAAAGAACTAAAGTAATCAGCAACCGCAAGTGGTTATATTGGGGATGTGAGCATTACATGTTGAAGGAGCTTGGTCGTAAATGCAACAATATTGGGACAATACGTTGAATAAACAAGTACTAACGTATAATTAGAAAAAAAGTAATGGTCCCATGTATGTTTGGTATCATGTTAGCGTCTAAAATTATATATATTTGGAAATAGAGGAGTACATTAATGGGACCATGGTAGTCCTCATTCAAGTAATACCTATGCAGTGTTCACGAACAAGTGATACCTATGCAGACTTAACCAGCTCAAACAAGGTTTGTTAATATAACAAAAATACGGATGAATCATCATTAAACTGCAACCAGAATGCACAGAAGATTAAAATAACTGGCCGACAAAGTAAAGAAGTCACCTGTCTAAACAAGAAACTGAACCAAAAATAGCCTTGTACAGAGATCGTTTAGCAGCTGCTTTCCATCCGAAAGGAAATGAAGCACCCTGAAAATAACTGTGAGGTCATGAAAACTTGCAGTAAGTAGCTTCATAGAAAAACAGAAAGAGTGCAAGAAAGAGATCTTTTTACCCAGCCAAAACTCCTGGAAAGATCATTTCCTGTCCCAAGTGGTATAACAGCAACTGGAGGAATTGGTTCCCTGTTCTGAACATAAAGGTCTCCTAAACATCCCAACACCCAACCTACTGTACCATCACCTCCTGCAACCTAGGTAGGTTACAAACTGCAAGTATTTAGAATTCTGAAACTTTTGGAATATGAGAAGGATTCTGCTGACGAGTACAGTTTGTGCCATTATATGAAAGAACAAAAATAAAAACATTTTTACAATTTAGTATCTTTGTTAAACTAGAATAATAACTGTAATCTTATAAGAGATGATGTGATTAGTATTCAGCAACTCAGGAGAAACACAGAATAATGGTGTGTTCTTTACAGCATGGAAGCTAAGAAAATGCATACATACCATGACTCTTAGATTATGGCGAATGGACTTTGCACTGTGATCACCAGCCTCAGCAAGTTGTTCCAAACAAGCCAACACATATTCCACAAAGTCAGAGGGCTTCACAACAGTAAGATCAAAAACCTGCTGACAAAAGGTTGTTAATAACAAAGCAGTTATTCCTTAATCATTTTAATTTTTCAAGAACAGCAGTCCTAATAATTGAAGATATTGTATGATGCTCAGACTTGACTTAACAGAGCAAGTATATATAGGAAAGCAAGTAATTTGGCGTATGATGCTCAAACTTTCTTTAACAGAGCAAGTATCTATAGAAAATCGAGTGATTTGGGTTGAGGTGACCAATTAACCTATTCTAGTTCTTTCTCTTGAGTCTTGGAAAATCAAGGGCATATAACCAAAGTGGACCAACAATTAAGCGGGAATTGAACCATCAATCGAGTGGGGATTGGGTCAATGAGCCAGCACAGTTACATACTTCAATATTTATTTATGGCGAGTGATGAATTTGTAGTTTAAGCGATATCCTACCGTTCTGCATTTTCAGATATGTTTTTTGCTGTAGTTAACTAAAAATAATTATTTGTGCTTATAAGAATGGATGTTAAATGACAGTAAATAAAATGGTATGAAATAAAGACAATTCAGACTGGTATGAAATAAACCAATTTTGGTGAAAGTTCAGAGCATATCAGAAAAGGCTAAAGCAATGCATTGTTTTGCATGGAACTATGGATTATCAGAATCTTTCCAGTATTTGCAGATAAGTTGATAACTACAACTAACTATTACACTTTTCCTTGGTTGGAAAACTGTTGGACATGATAGTATTCCATGCTCATGATGCTTCTGTGTCCTGCATCATATCCAAATTTTTCATGCCCGCATAAGCAAATTAACTGCTCTACTCTATTCCATAGGGTTCAGTCATGTGTTTCCCTAGCATTTTGTCATTGATATCTACCCATATTTTGTTTATAGTGCTATCATTGTATGAGCATGGTAACAATGGAACAATAGCATATCTAGACTAATGTACCAGATTCATACATCATAGATTTTAAAATATGCAGTATAGTTGGTTCACAATTGGATTTGACATGCTACCAGTGCAGATTTATATTATTGTTCTGGAACCATCACCTCAATACTCTATTGAAAGATGAAAACAATAATATCCATGGAAATTAGCTTAGTGGCAGCCTGACTACATATGCAGATTAGAACTAGCAGGGAGTTTTATTCCTTAATCACCTTGACATCCTTAATTCATAAACCCTGATGTATAACTTCAAGAAGATAGAGATTTTTTTTTATTTATTTGGTGACTAAACTACCTCATGAATAAAGTACTGATGTTATTCTACAGATCTGTTAATTACTACCAATAGTCCTTGCATGAACAACTGCCATCTTTGAACAAATGGAATCGTGTTCGATCTCTAACAATAATTTCTCTACCATATACTTTAGATATAAGTTTTGTGACACGATGGCAATCATGGCAAACTCTGAGGTTCTTGACTATCCGAATGGGAATATCATCACTTGTGTTAATCAAAGCAAATGCAATAGCCATCTTCTCACTATGACGGCTGAGTGCATTTTCCTTCTCTTCTTCTTCAATATCAAGCAGAACTTCCTTCTTGTCAGGGACATAACCTTCCTCCAACCTTATCCTACTATCAATCTCATCCCATTTAGCCAAAATCTCTTCTATAAAAGGATGGGACAGATCTCCAACAATGAATTGGTGAATAACTCCTTTAATCTCCACAGTGCTGCATCCTGGTGTCTTATCAACTCCCTTCTCACGCATTAGGTGCCTAATTTCCCTTGCAGAAGCATGCCTACCGGAGGCAGCATATATGTTACCCAGAAGAACATAAGCACCACTTTTATCAGGCTCCAATTCGATCCAATGCTTGACAACATACTCAGCCAACTCAACATTCTTGTGAAACCTACAACCAGCCATCAAAGCTCCCCAGGTCAAGGCATCAGGTTTCATGGGCATTTTCTCAACGATCTCTCTGGCTTCATTAAGCAAGCCATTTCGTGCCAGAAGGTCCACCATGCATCCATAATGCTCAATCTTCGGTTTGATACGGTACTTCCTCACCATAGAATTGAAAAGCTCCCGACCCTTGTCAACCAACCCAGTGTGTGTGCATGCGCACAGAGCACCAATGAAGGCAATGTCGTCTGGCTTCACACCTAAGCTCTCCATCTGGAAGAAAAACTCCAATGCCTCCGATCCTCGACCATGCATTGCCAGGCCTTTTATAATAGTAGTCCAAGCCAGCACATTCTTTTCCTTCATCGCCTTGAATACCTCCATGGCGAGCTGCATCTCACCACATTTGGCATACATGTCAACTAATGCAGTGCCCAAAAACACGGTGATCCTAATGTTATTTGCCTTCAGGTAACCATGTACCCACTTGCCCTGCTCCAACACCCCAAGTTGCGCGCACCCTGCGAGCACACCCACAAGGACCGTGTCATCCGGGATGACACCATCGGCCTGCATCCGTGTGAACAACCCCAGCGCCTCCCTCCCGTCTCCAGCCTGCACGTAGCCATTCACCATGGCGCTCCACGACACAGAATTCCTCGCAGGCATTTCGTCGAACAGCGCGCGGGCGTCGGCGACCCGGCCGGCCCTCGCGTAGGCCGTGATGAGCGTGTTGAACGTGGAGGCGTCGACGGAAGCCGCGGTGCGAAGCAGCTTGAGGGCGTCGGAGAGGCGGCCGAGGAGGGCCGCGTGGACGCGGATGAGCGCGTTGCTCACGAGGAGGAACCCCGCGAGTCCGAGCTTGACGGCGTGGGCGTGGACAGCGAGCGCGAGGCCCCGCGCGCCGGGGACGGCGGGGGAGAGGGCGAGCGACTTGAGGAGGGACGGGAAAGTGTGCGGGGTGGGGAGGAGGCCCGCGCGGAGGAGGTGCGCGTAGAGCGGGAGCGCGAGGTTCGGCCGCGCGGAGCCGGCGAGCGCCCGGATGAGCGCGTTGTGGAGGTCGGCGCTCCGCCGCAGCCACCCCGACGTGACCAGCGCCGCCTGGATCCGCGCGATCGCGCGCACGTCGCCGCCGCACCGCGACAGCAGATCGACGTAACGCCCGACGCCGACCATCTCATCACGTCTCACGTCGTGCTCGCCTAGCGCTCGACAAAATGCCTCACCCGCACATAACGCCACGCAACACAAAATGAGAGAGAGAGAGAGAGAGAGAGAGAGAGAGAGAGAGAGAGAGAGAGAGAGAGAGAGAGAGGAGGTGTTGACCTGGTCTTCGCCGATGAGCTCCTGGAGGCGGGATTTGAGGACGGGGCCGAGGCGGCCACCGCTGCGAGGGTTGACGAACGCGACGAGGGGGGACTCGGGGGCGTCGTCGTAAGCGACCTCGAACCACGGGTTGGCCGCCGACACCTCACCGCCGCCTCCTCGCCCACCCCGGGCCGCCGCGTTGCCCGCGACGTAGGCGAACGCCCCCGCGGAGGGGTCCCTGGCCCGCAGCGCCGAGTGAACCGCGTCCCGGAGCCGCTGTGGCAGCGCGGCGCGGGCGCGGAGGTCCTCCTTCTCGAACGCCGAGACGGCGGCGCGGCCGAACCCGCAGCTCCGGAACGAGAGCGACTCGATCAGTCCCCCCACAAGCGGCGGCGGCGGGGGAGGCGTCGGCGACCGCGGCAACGACGACGACACCTGGTCCCCGCGCTGCTCCGACGACGACATGGACGCCGCGTCCGAGCACGACCGCGACCGCGCACGCGATCGCGACCGGAGGTAGGGCGCCGGGGAATACGTCTTGGGAGGTGGGGGGATGACCGGATGGAGCGGAGGAGGGAGGACGAGGTGGTGGTGGAGGAGTTTTGTAAGGTTTCTCTCTCTCTGTCTCTTTTTTCTTTCTTTCACGCGGGAGGGAGGAGGAAGGAGGAGGACGATCGAATCGAAGGCGGAGGACGAAGCGCTCGCGCTCCTCGTCGACATGCAGAGCAACGAGAGGAAATAACGAAATTTGGAGCAGGACAGCTGGACATCAGAGATGATGCCAACCGAATGAAGGAACCATCATGGTTTTGAAGATGGTTCTAGGCACACTTTTTTTTAGCTAGTCTCCACGGTACGTTTTTTTATTGGGTTAATTAGATACGTACCATTATAAATTGGCGTGGTTGGAAAAATATCATTACTATTCAACAAATCGTAAATATGTCACTGGTTATTGGGTGAAACTCTCTCCACACCACTCTATACGCACGAATCGTCGTCGTTGACCACGTTTGACAGAAACCTTCTCGTATTGACCTAAATACCCCTCGGTCGAGTTGTTGCAGCCAGACTGTGTGGACTGGTGTCGCCGCTCGAACACGGCGCCCGCCTTGGCTGGTCCGGGCCGGCTCGAGGAAGGCGACGAGCGGCTTGGCCTTCGCGGCGGGGAGGGCACGGACACCGACGGCGACGCCTCATCCGCTTCCGCCTTCGCCGCCGCCGCCGCCCTTCCATTGCCGACGGCGGGACGGGTGGCGGAGCTCGCACGTCGTCGGCTCTCCTTCTCGGCATCCGTCTCCTTCGACCTCGCCACTGACTCGCCGGACGCCTCCTCCTTCACGGCGACCTCGCCGGTCGCGGCAGCAGCCTCCTTCTCCCCTGCCTCCTGGTAGTTGACGGCGGCTGCGGGGTCATTCTCCGGCCGCTTCAGATCTGACGAGTTCGACTCTTTGCACGACCGGTCTGACTCATGGCCGGAGACCCTGTCCTCCACGGCCCCGGCCTCTTCCGGCGATCCCTTCCGTACATCATCATCCTCCTCCTTCGCCGTCGGCGGCTTCGTCTCGCCGAAGAGGCTCCGTTGACCTAAAAATGGACTGTGTGGTCTGGCTGCAACAGCTCAACCGAAGGGCATTTTGGTCAATACGAGAAGGTTTGTCAAACGTGGTCAACGACGATGATTCATGCGTACAGAGTGGCGTGGAGAGAGTTTCACCCAAGAACTAGTGGCATATTTGCGATTTGTTGAATAGTAATGGCATTTTTTCAACCACGCCAATTTATAATGGCACATATCTAATTAACCCTTTTTTATTACACCACAAATGCGCAGACACGTATCAAGGTAATAACACATTTATACCCTCGCGAATATGTCCTTTAATACATGCTAAGTTATAGATATCACTAAAATTCTATTGAAAACCCACGTGCATGTGCATAATATTTATAGACAGCTTTAGATATAAGAATTTTTTAGGTGAGTATTTCTATCTCCATAAATCCATGGATTTGGATAGGATATGTAGTTACGTTATAAAATTTAGATGAATTATTTTGTTCATATTTTAAATAAAATCTAAAATTTTAAATAGCTACTACAGTCTAATTTACAAGCTTCAAATATAAGGGCTCCTTTGGCAGCCCGGGATCCCAGGGATCTCGGCCCAATCTACATTTGGAAGCCCACGAGGTGAGGATTTCCTGACTCACTCCGCGCGGGATCCTTAAAAAAGAGCCCTGACCTCGAGAGGTCAGGATAATTTCTTTGCTCGCTCTAGACGTTGTGTCGCTGCTTTCTCTCTCGCGTGCCCGAGAGCGAATGCCGCCGAGCCTCCTTCTCTGTCGTCGGCCTCCTCCGGCGAGACGCCGCCTACCGTCCCTTCCTCCTCAAATCAAGGTAAACCCTTCTTCTCTTTCCCATCCGCTCCTTCTCCTTTAGGGTTTTCCCTTGACTCAATGGCTCAATTCGCTATTCTCTTCTCTCAAATTGCATCTCCAGACCGACCACTGTCAATCTTGCTCCCACCCGAAGCAACACGACGAATTCTCTCGTGTGGGAGCGCCTCCCACTACTAGAGAAAGCCATACTAGTCCCGGTTGGTAACCCTCAGTAGTCCCGGTTGTCAAACCGGAACTACGAATCCGAGACTAGAGATAGGTGACCTCTAGTCTGGTTAAATAACCGGGACTAGAGATGCATCTTTAGTCCGGTTGGAGCCACCAACCGGGACTAAAGATGGCGGAGCCACGTGGCGGCTCAGTCATCTTTAGTCCGGTTGGTGGCTCCAACCGTGACTAAATATTTTTATTTTTTTTAATTTGTCCTTTCTCCAGAGTACTACATATATATATATATATATATATATATATTACACATATACATATATATGCAACATGCATATATATGTATAAATATATAATTTACACACATTTAAATGAACTTAAGAAAGGAAATATATCACTATGGGAAATCCCCTTTTTGCCGAGTGCTTGGGACACTCGGCGAAGCCTGTTTAACACTCGACGAAAAGTTCGCCGAGAGTTACACTCGGCATAGGTCACACGGTGAACTTTGGATCGACAAAGAGCTCTTTGCCGAGAGTTTTCATCGGGCACTCGGCGAAATCATCGCCGAGTGCCGCGTCGACACTCGGCAACAAAAAGTACACGTTAGGTTGGGTATACGGTGACGGAAAAGTTTGCCGAGAGCCAGAAAAAACACTCGGCGAAGTTTCAATTTTGCCGAGTGCCGGGGAAGAAAACACTCGGCGAATGCCCAAACTTCGCCGAGTGTTTTAACAAAAGCTCTCGGCGAACTTGAAAACTTCGCCGAGTGCTTTGCAAAACGCTCGGCGAAAGTGGATATTTCGCCGAGTGCTTTTGCCACGAGTCCTCGGCGAAGTTTGTGCACTCGGCAAAGAGGGTATCCGAACCCCCGGGTTACCCTCTTTGCCGAGTGTTTTGGTCATTGCACTCGGCGAAGGCCCTCTTTGCCGAGTGTTGCACTCGGCAAAGTGAAAATTTTAACCCTCTTTTATTTGTTCGATCGCATATTTCACAAATTTTCAATATATACATCACATTCACAATCCCAATCATTTCACAACCCCATAAGCATCATTGCACATCCCATAAGCATCATTCACAATCCACAAAACATAAACATTCACAATCCCAATCATTCCACAACCCCATAAGCATCATCCATAGTAATCAACCCCATCGAGCCCTGGAGTAAAAACTCCAGTATTTGTGGTTCTTCGATTGGGTCGACTCTGCTCATGGCTTGTTGTGTGAAAGCATATCCATTCACATCATAGCCGGAAAATGACTTAACCCTATATGAACAGCCACCAGAAACTTGCCTCAACTCGGCACTCATAGACGCATTGTTTTGGCCCTGCAAGTTAAAGCAGGTTGTAGAGTCAAACTTCGCCAGCATAAGCAAAAAGATTAAGCATTAGACAGAATTTCGATAGTACCTTATTTTTGAACCAAGAAATAAAATCGGGCATTCCATTTCCCGCACCCTGCCTTAGAAGGTTTTCGACTTCTTGCGGGGTAGGTTCCCTTGGTTGACGCCAAAATTGATGTTGAAATTCCCTGAAGAACGAGAACAAGAGGGTTGAACAATGAGAATAGTGACTAATTGGTAACAAATTTCTTGAGAAGTTACCGCATGTACGGCTCCACTTCATCGAGGTTGGTCAACACGTATAGCATGATGTTGCGCTACTCATGATGATTCAATCTCTTGTTGGTCGCTTCACTAGCAGTTCCAAGTTGGCCTCGGAAAAGACTGAGGTTCAATTCATCTTCGCCAGCATTGTAATGAGGAGGTG
Source organism: Oryza australiensis (assembly GCA_019925245.2). Classification (NCBI taxonomy): domain Eukaryota; kingdom Viridiplantae; phylum Streptophyta; class Magnoliopsida; order Poales; family Poaceae; genus Oryza; species Oryza australiensis. Next base: position 4,251,052 of record JAIFGZ020000414.1, on the reverse strand, counting down.
GATTATGTACGGTAGGAAGGTTGTCAGCATAGTATTTTGATGTGAAATTTGAAACCTCCTCCAGAATATATGCCTCTGCAATGGAAGCTTCAATCTTGCATTTATTTTTACATTTCGTTCTAATAACCTTCAAACATCTCTCAATTACATAGCACCAACGGCACTGCATAGGCCCCCCCATTCGGCACTCGTGTGGGAGATGCAGAATCAAATGCTACATCGGATTGAAGAAGATCTTCTCTAACTTACATAGCAACACAGGTGCCATTCTTTCCATTTCGTCAATCACAGTCGGAGATAACTCCTTAGCACACAGCTGACGGAAGAAATTGCTCAACTCTGCAAGGACTAGCCAGACATGCTTAGGGACATAGCCATGAACCATCACCGGGAGAAGCTGCTCAATCCATATGTAGTAGTCATGACTCTTGAGCCCGTTGATTCGCATGGTAGATAAGTTTACTCCCCTCTTCAAATTGGCTGCATACCCATCAGGGAACATCAACGTTTGGAACCATTCGAGTACTTCCCTCCTTTGGGCCCTCGTCAGAACAAAATCGGCCTTAGGCTTTCTCCATGACTTGCCGCCTCTGGGAGGCGCCATGTCTAGCTTTGATCTATTGCATAACATAGTTTGATCCACTCGAGCTTTTACGTTGTCTTTTGTCTTATCAGGAATGTCCATGATTGTACAAAAAAGTGCCTCGACGACATTCTTTTCGATGTGCATCACATCAATGTTATGTGGAAGAAGGATATCTTGAAAATATGGGAGCCTCCACAAGGCAGATTTTTGAGTCCAGGCATGTTGCTCACCATATCCCAGAAAACAACCGTCTTCTTCATTGATCTTAAGAGCTTCTAACTGAGCACGAACCTCGGCACCTGTCATCATCTGTGGTGCAGCCTCGGTAATTATTACATCTTTTGTAAAGTTCTTGATGTCCCACCTGAATGGATGGTCAGGAGGGAGGAATTGTCGATGTTTGTCAAAAGAAGAATATTTACCACCCTTCACTAACCGGATGAACTTCGGAGCGGCCTTGCATACCTGGACATGGAAACTTCCCGTGAACACATCATCCGCAGAATAACCCATATGCCGGCAAGTCATGCAGGGAGTTATGGTACCAAATATGCATTTTGAAGTTTGTCTTTGTAGCTCGGTCATATGTCCATACCCCTTCCTCCCAAGTACGGACCAAATCATCAATCAAAGGCTCCATGTACACACTCATATTCTTCCCCGGATGTCCAGGAATTATCAACGACAAGAATATATTTGATCGTTGGAAGATGACGTCGGGGGGGGGGGAGATTGAGGGGAATAACGAACATGGGCCAACATGTGTATGGGGCAACCGCCATTCCATAAGGGTTGAACCCATCCGTTGCCAACGCAACCCGTACATTACGAGCCTCTAGAGCTTTCCCAGAATGAATCACATCAAACCTTCTCCAAGCTTCACCATTGGATGGATGTACAAGCTTCTCAGGATTGTATCGACGCCCGAGCTTGTGCCATGTCATCTGTTTCGCGGATTCCTCGGTCATGTAAAGCCGTTGGATCCTCGGTACGAACGGAAGGTACCGTAAGATTATCATGGGGATAGCGAGCTGCCTCTTATGCCCATCACCAGAGTCTACCTCTACGAACCTAGAGGATCCACACTTTGCACAGTATTTTGCTTCCGCATGCTCTTTCCTAAATAGGATACATCCGTTCGGACAAGCATGTATCTGCTCATATGGCATCTTAAGTGCACGAAGGAGTTTTTGTGCCTCATACATGCTCTTTGGCAGAAGGTGACCATTCGGAAGCAGGCTCCCAACAACTTTCAACATAACATCAAAGGCCTCTCTACTCCAGCTAAACTGGGACTTTACCGCCATTAGCCGTGCAATGGCATCCAGTTGAGAAACTTTTGTATGCCTATGAAGGGGTAGCTGTGCCGTAGACAACATGTCGTAATACGCCTTTGCGGTAGGCTCCGGCTCCTCCTCCCTACATCCTTCATCGAAGTGTGCTTCTTCATAGTCATTTAACATGTCTCCTACCGCGGCATCAGAATCAAACTCCTCGATGCGTTGTCGGACAACCTCGTCTCTCCCATGGTAGGCTTCACCATGGAACGTCCACCGAGTATAATCAGCTGTAAAACCATTCTTGAAAAGGTGTTTGCCCATGATCTCTTTTGTTTGTCGCTTCATGTTACCACATTCACATTTGCTACAGGGACACCATGTGGTTCGTGCTCCTTTAACCTTGGCAAATGCAAGTTCCAAGAAAGCATCGGTCTTCTTGATCCATTCATCGGTCAACGAACCGTGACTTGAGCGGCCTGTATACATCCATTCACGGTCATCCATCCTCTATCATATCGAATAATCATATAAATATTATTTCCATCTACCGAGTGCCTCTAATGTCTAATAGGTAAAGATAGGTCCTAATCCCACCCGAGGATGTGTAGATGAGTTTACTTCCCATGCTCTAGTACTCCGCTCCAAGAAAGAATTTCGACAGCACCTCCCCGCTGTTCTCCAAATACACGTCTCGACAGGGAGACTGTGTATCCGGAGAACAACCGGGAGATACTACGAAATTCCGAGTCGGACCGAATACTAGACCATGGAAATTAAACTCATCTACACATTCTCCGGCTATCAAAAAACATGGACAATTCGAAAAGATACGGTCAAAGATATGCAAGAAGACACATATTTTCATCCGTATCTCTTTCGAACAGGAGACGCCTAAGGTTACGTTATACACGAGACAAACTACGGTAAAGACAAGGCACCTGCAAAATAGGGAAGCACGGCTCGATGGCGGCACACAAGCGACGGCATGGCAGCTGCGATGCGACTCCATTCATACGGGTATATATACAATAATCATTAAATATATACGTGCATACAATAAATATCATTCCTTTTACCATTGATTTGTTTTTAATAAATACCTAAATTTGTTTCTTTTTGCCATCAATTTGTTTCTAATGTTCCACATGGTATTAATCGATTTCTAATACAAACAATTTCAAATCTATTAACAAAATCTCACAAAAACATTCTAATGTATGTAAAATTTGACAAAAAATTACCGAAGGGAGGGAGCCGTCAATCGAGGATGGCGCCGCGGGGGCCCGCGCGGAGGGGTGGTTGGCGGCGGGAGGCGTGGCGGCGTCGGACGGGGCGACGTCGGCCGGGCCGGCGGGCGTCGGCGGGGACGGGCCGAGGGAGACGTCGGCCGGGGCGTTGCCGTCGGCGGGCGGCTCTACGGGAGGCGGCGGCCGGGGGCTCGGCCGGGAGGCGGCGGCCGGGGCTCGGCCAGGGAGGCGCGGCCGGGGCGCGCGCGGCGGATGCGGCGGCGAGATAGAATTTTCGCTAAGTCACAAAGTGAATGGCGCCGAGAACAGAAGGCCATATAAGCGATATTTGCCGAGTGCCTTACTTTGCCGAGTGCCACCGATCGGGGCACTCGACAAAATCGAGCTTTGCGAGAGCCGGATCGAGGCACTCGGCAACGCGTATTTTGCCGAGTGCCTAGGGTTAGCACTCGGCAAACGAGTATTTCGCCGAGTGCCTAGGGTTAGCACTCGGCAAAGCATGCGATAAGGATATTTTTTGAACCATTTTGCCGTGTGTCACATTTGTGCCGAGAGCTACGCTCGGCAAACAATTTTATCAGTTTTTTTGCTTCAAATAATTTAGAAATTATCAAACGGACTCAAAAATTTACAAAATTTTTGCATAAACCCATATATGCTATTTATTTCCTAAGGAAAAAGATTTGAAATCAAACGACAATTCGGCCGTCACTTTCTCTCCAAATCTAACCAATCCTTCTCAACACTTATAATCTACTCCGGAGAATCTTCAGTTTTGTGAGCGTCGTACCTGATAAAATATTCGAAACCTTCTCAATTTTTTACCCCAGCCTCGACGTATGATATCATGACATCCTAACAAATTTTATGAATTTCTGACTTCGTTTGCTATATTTACAATTTTGAAATCATTCGGTCAACACGTTCCTAACCATGTTGCATGAAGAAAAACATCTCAATTTCCGTTCATTTACCACATATTGACTCAAAAGGGTCTAAATAACATGAATATAATTTTTGCACTAACTTTTTTTTATTTTTTTAACCACTTGTAGTTCTAATTTGAGACTTGCAAAAAAATCACAAAAATACAATAAATCAAAGAAATATAGCAAAACTAATTGAAAAATTACCAAATTTGATAATTCAAGATTACATGCTATATTTACATAATAGAAAAAGTTTGGAGGATGGATGAGGAAAAATTTTGACATGTTTGCCGAGAGCCAGGTAAAGACACTCGGCAAAGGTTGTATTTTGCCGAGTGCCTAGCCCTGGCACTCGGCAAAGATGGTACCAAACGGTATTAGTTAACGGCGGTTAGTGTTTTGCCGAGTGTCCCATATTGGCACTCGGCAAAATAGTACTTACGCTGAGGGCCATGTGGAGGCACTCGGCAAAAAGTACTTTTTGCCGAGTGTTTTTGTTCGCCGAGGGCAAACACTCGGCAAAGTGTCCTTTTGCCGAGAGTTTTTTTGCCAGAGCCCTCTCGACAAATACATTGTTCGCCGAGTGCCCGACTTAAAGCTCTCGGCAAAAAATTTTACACTCGGCAAACATGGGCTTTCCCGTAGTGTATATATATATAACCAAAATATGTACAATATTCATACATGTTTCCTAGCTAGCTTATAAAAAAAATCTCTAATCTACTTTGCTGTGGATGGAGTGGTTTAGCTACTAAAACTAATGAAGAACTCCCCCACAGGATCAATGACCTGCTCGTTAATAAATCCCATCAATTCTTCCCTTGCGGTTTGTATGAAAATCTCGTGGGGGAGGTCGTTCTTACTCGCATAAGCTGTCATTAATTAGAATAAACGAGAAATAAATATATGAAGTGAATAAGAAATCGAGACGTAATGTATGAATTGATGTTATACGTACATCTAGATCATCGACAGTTTTGACTTCGGTCACAAAGCGGTGAATATAGTCGCAGACGTAATATCCACATAGGTTGGTTCCCTGCGACTATTTTGCACACTAAAAGAGAAACGACAACAAATTTAATATGCATTTCATATTTTAGAACATAATAATGATTCAATTCAAATTAGGAGCATGCATGTTACTCACTGAAAACTTCATCCGCACAGAGAGCTTATCTTTCCAATTTCCGCGAACAGTGACCCGAAGTCGTTCCCATGCCCTACGTGCAATGAAAGTTAGCACGTAATTATCCGAGAACCGCATATATGCAATAGAAAGTAAGATGGCATTACCTGTTAAACAGTTCAAATAATTTGGAGTACGTGGACTCTGGTTTATCCATTGAGTCAAAGACATGGATCTTCGACTGACCCATGTCAAGTACTAACAGAATCCAGTGGAATCTGTAAATTGGTTTAGATGACACATATGAAACTTTATGTATGCATGGGATTGAAATTAGTTCGGAAAGAAAGAAAAAACTTATGCAGTATTGTAGGGCAGAAGGATGAAGGACTGGAAGTGTTGCTTCACAAGCGCGTTGTATATGTTGTCCACGGTGTCATTAGGAAACTGATCAACCAATGGGCTGTTGATTTTGCGTGGATCCATGAATCCATGCTTGGTGCATTCGTGCTTGTTGCAGTATTGGATCACCATTCTACAACGATTAAAAAGAATTTTAGTCAGTTAAATTCAAGGAGGTAAGAAACGAAATAACAGGGTGATACTTACAAAACCCGCGTGGTTAGAAGTGAGACGTTGAAGGCATCAAGTTGGTACAGGTCGAATATATCTTTGAATCGGAGATAGAGGTAGTCATCTCCATCGAAGAAGTAGTCAATTGAATATTTGCATGTTATCATGTCTTCACCCTTCCTGGATCGTTGCATGTACCACTGATGGAAGCGGTACATGTGAGGTGGAAGCCTTTTCACTTGATCCGGCTTGACAAGAGGCTTTCCAAGTTTGAACTTGTATTTAAGCGGAGCCTTCGCCAAGGATGCACGCCCGTGTAATTGATCCATATTAATTCCAGCTTCTTCCATGATTGTCTTAAATCAGTTCTAATATTTGAAATCGTGCTGAACTCCAGAGGCTTCTGTGGCTGCATGCCAAGCTGGGGTACATCTTTGCCCGCTTTCTTCGCCCTACCAGCAGCCTTGGACGATCGCTTTGGTGTGGGTGGCGGCGTCTTCTCAATTCTATGAGTCTTTCTTGGACGACTGCTTGATATTGATGGCGCGCTCTTTGATGATGATCGTTTAGGAGTCGGTGCTCGTTGTGGCGACGGAGGAGGGTTGGAAGGCGGTGGAGTTGGAGACGGCCGTTTAGGAGTCGGTGCTCGTGGAGGCGATGCAGGAGGCGGAGGAGGCGGAGGTGGCGAAGGAGGCGGAGGAGACGGCCCACGTGGAGGCGAGGGCGGTGGAACGATAGGAGACGCTGTTCGTCCGGGGAATTTTATGAAGATCTTCCTCCAGAGAAATATTCCATGAGCCGTTTCTCCTAGCGTCATCTCCCCGTCGCCTCCGGGGATATCCAGCTCTAGATCTTCATAGCCGCGTTCCACCTTGTCGAAACTTGGTTTCGGCAATATATTTTCTGGGGTCGCAGTCGAGATCGCCAAGCACGATGGGTTAGAAGAAGAAGAAGATTTAGACAGGTTCAGGCCCTCTCGTGAGGTAATACCCTACTCCTGTTTCGGTGGATTCGATCCGCCGAGTGTCTTTATTGATCTCGTGATCTAAAGCTCTTGCTTATGAAATCGTATCTCAGATCTAGTGTTGGATATCCCTCAGGGGACGCCCCTTACCCCCCTTATATAGTCTTGGGAGGAAGGGTTTACAAATCGAAAACCCTATCTTATTCTAAGTTGGTTTCCTTAATCTTACCAAACCAGGACTATAGGCCGATTGCCTTATCTCTATCGGCAACCGTAACACCCAAGTCAAGTTCGGCTTACAGATATAGCAGGCGCAATCTATCCCTACCTCCAGTCGGATAAGCTTGCCATGTAGATACCCGATTGCCATAATCTCCACAGTAGCCCCCGAGTCCTTTTCAGTCGACGAGACAAATCAGCTTCAGACCAAAGCAGCACTCAACCAAAAAATCTCTTTGATCGAGTGCTTTTGGCGCCGAGTGATTCCATCATCCCTGCCTGAATCTTCCCGAGTGGCTCCAAAGACTGTGAAGGGCTGAAAAAATTTCTTAAAAATAAATATCTAGGTGCATCTCCTGATGCACCTAATTAGGTGTAGCCCCCGACTATGTGGTTAGTCAAAAATAGGCTAAGCATATAGTCAAGAACTATAAAAAATTATTCTCATGTAGATGCTTAGCTTATGCCAAAGCAATCATAGAAATCTCATTACTCGGCAAGTTCATACTCATCCGAGTGAATTTGTCTGAATTATCTCAGAACAAATAATTCAATCAACCCTCATAGGTAAAAAGCACTCGGTAAGCTCTTGCTTATCCGAGTGGATTTGCCCGAGTAATCCCGGAATAAGTATTTCATTCATCCCTCATGGGAGAACAAGTTCTTTCAATCATAAAAAATATGACCAAGTTATTAAACAGCTTTTGCCATAATACTGGTCTCAATCTATAAAGATCTTCACCAAGGTGGAAAACAAACAGCATTGGTAAGATTACTCGACCAAATGCCAAAAAACCAAACAGGCCTTGTTCACCAAGGCAGCTATAAAAACTCAGCTGTTGGTCACCTTCCAAATTGCATCGTGCCAGCTTCTCATGAAGTCAAGCAAACCGCGGTATGGAAGGATCTTTAAAGGTATAGGGCACTCGGACACGCGCATATTGCCAGGGCAAATCTGCTTAAGCTCATCCGCTTAAGTCCCCAAGGACACGTATCGGACCACACCTTAGCTGGGCCGTAGATTCTCTTATGGGCTCGGCCCACTCACTAGAAAACCTAGCGCAACCCTCAAATCTTTCTATAAAGATACGAGGTCGTCCCCACCTCTTCGTCTTCCAAACGATTCCCCTTTTTTCGCGGCACTGTTCACCAGCTCTCCGCAGAGAACCCTAGACTTGCGCACTCCCAAATCCATCCATCTAGGAGCTCGCTCTCTGCAACAACCAGCCTCCACAGCCAAATCTCCCACGTTCCATCACCAAAGATCCAACTTTTTCCAGCCAGATCCACCTCCCAACAACCCATTCTCATGGCGGAGGAAAAAAGGATTCCCTTCGACCAATGGGCCGCTTCGGATGTGAGGGAGTCTACCCTCAAGGAGATGGTGAAGCACGGCGTGCTTCCACCAAAGGAACTCGTGGGATGGCGCCCGGCGGCGGGGGAGGACTTCCTGACCCCAAACACCGGTGAGCTCGTCGTCTTCACTTCCTTTTTCTATTGCGGGTTCAGCCTTCCCACCTCCGAGTTCTTCCGGGGGCTTCTGGACTACTATGGGCTTCATCTCTACCATCTGAACCCCAACTCAATGCTTCACATAGCACTCTTCATTCATGTGTGTGAAGCCTTCCTTGGCATTCTCCCCCACTTCCAACTCTTCCGGCGCATGTTCTATCTCAAACCGCATCCGAACAAAGATCAACCTTGCGTCGTTGGCGGGGCAGGTTTCCAGCTTCGCGGATCTCTCCGCAAAGATTACTTTTCTCTCCCTTTGAAGTCTTCCAACAAGGGATGGCACGCAGGCTGGTTTTACAGTAGCAATCTCGAACCCAGCCTGCCCGCTTTTGTCGGTCTTCCTCCTATCCCCAAGCCATCTTGGAGCACCGTCCCGGTAGCCCAAGACTGGGACGAAGCCAATGATTTGCTCGCGAAAATCCTGGCGATGAAAAAGAGAGGTCTTCGCGGGGAACAGATCACTCGGCACTTCATCAGGTGCCGACTGGCGCCGATCAAGGAGCGGTCGAAGCCGGCCTTCGAATATGAAGGCGGGACGGACCCCAATCGGGAAGATCCAGATCCACTCACATATGAGATCCTGAAGATCCGAATGTACAAACTCTTCTCGTCTGGGATAGCAGTTGAGCGGGTCCTCATCCTGCCGGTCCTTCCCTTCAGCATCCACTGGCCTCCTCCTCCGGTAAGCCGACTGGTTGCTTCATAATATCTTTCAATCTTGACATCTTGTCTCTTAATGTTGCACTTTCTTTCTTCTGCAAGAAAACGCCTCTATCACCTCCAGGCCATATAAGGTGTCCCACGATGACGCGCCGCGCCAGCCCAAGAAACCGACCGGCGGGATCAAGATTCAAAGTGACCCGGTCGGGAAGCGAGCGGCGCGAGTGAGGACTCGAACAAACGTGCGAGCAAAAGGAGGCGATCATCGAGGATTCGGATGACGACATCCCGGCTCCTCCAGTCGAGACCCCGCCACTAAGGCGATCGCCGCGGACGGCACCGAAGATCCGCCGGTCATCCAGGTATGCTCTGAAACCGAAGTCCTGAACTCTTTTGTTAAAAACTTCTCTTTATCTTTACCCTTGCTGTATTCGCTTTCGCAGGAGGCCCCAGGACATAGATCCTGCCGGAGGGGGTGAAGGACCGACTCCGGCCGCTGCTCCCGAAGTGCCAAGGCCAGCAGAGCCAAAACCCCGGAGCCCGCAACCGAGTGCGAGCGTTCCGGAGAAACAACCTTCGCCTCCGAAGGAGGACGCCCCTAGGAAGGAGCCCCCGACGGCCAGTCGGGATATCCCGACTGGAAACCAGTCATCAGCCGGGAAACCCGAGGCTGCGGCTCAAGCACCCCCGACTGGGGGTCACTCGGCGCAGAGCCCGAAGAAGAAGAACAGCCCGACCGCTCCACCTAGGCAGGCAGCCACCGAAACCGGTGAGACTTGCTTCAAGCACTCTTTCGCTCTTTCAATTTTGAATCTTTCGTCTTTATTTGTCTTTCTTGCTTGCCACCACGGTAGAAGAGATCCCCAGGTTGCAGTCTTCTGAGACCTGGGTCCCCCCGATCAGGATCGAGTGGCGGGATTCGGAAGGCGAGAGGCAGGGCATCATCCTAGACCGGCAAGCTGAAAAAGATGAAAGGGATGCCCTTGTCGAGAGCCTGAATGAGGCGACCCGACTGCTCAACGTAAGCCTTGGTCTTTCTCTTTGATTATGTCATCGTTATTTTTCAGTCGATCACTCCTCTGCTTTCGCGTGCAGAAAGAGTATTGCCGCTCAATGGCAAAATCTGAAGTGCTGGAGAAGCTGGTCCCCCACTTAAACTCCTTGGAGGACGTTCAGCGACAGCTGAAGGCCACTCGGGAGGAGGCCGCATCAAGGGAGGCGGCTTTAAGGAGGGAGATTGCGGAGCTTCGGGAAGCGAACCTCGACCTCCGCGGATCAATCGGGAGTAAGCCCGCCTCTCCCAGCTTCATCATGATTCTCATGTTGATCTTGGCTATTGATGATCTTCTTTCGTTGTAGAAAATTCTTCGGAGGTCCACTCGCTTGAAGTCCAGCTGGAAGCGGTCAGCCTTGACAAGGCCGAGGTGGAGGCCGAGTTTGAAGGTAATCTTCTTTGAAGTCGAATTCCGTGTGCTGCTTTATATCCGAGTGCTTTGAATGATCGGACTTTTGGCGGCTTATAAGATGAAGACCCGAGCCCAATACGACGTCTTGCTTGGGCGGATCAAATCCAGCGACGAGATACGGGAAGAGGTCGCCAACGCCGCCACGCCGATCTTGCTGTCCTTGTTCGATCAAGGAGTTGGGGCGCTCGCCGGAGCCGATCGAGATATTTGACAAGCTGCGGCGGCTCCCGAACGATACTGTCCAATATCACCGGCAAAGCATGAGGGCTGGTCGGCTCTTGCTCGGACCAAGTCCCTTTACCCCGAGTGGATATCCATTCAGTCGGGGAGGGCTTTGCTGACGGAACATCGGACGAGCAGGCCTTAGACATGCTAAGTGAGGCGCAAGAGGCGGCGAAGAAGATATCTCTTGATATAGTAAACAACTTCAGGATTTAATTTGTATTCTGACTTTTGCTTTGTAAATGTCGCGTAACTGTAACACTCTGACGTGGAACTTTGTGACTCTTTTTAATTTATTTATGTCAATGCCTTGATTCGAGCTTTTGCGTGAAATTTCTTAAGTAGTTTTCGTCATGTCATCAAGCCTAGGCTCGATTAGGTCATCGGAAAACTCTCGAGTCCTTAGACACCGAGCTCGAGTCAAAGGACATTAAACAATGATAAACCAAATTATGCACAAGAGTTGACGAGGGAAGCTTGAGCTTTATTGACATGTGTACAGCCCCCGACTGCTAGCTCAAGAAGTCATCTTGCTTGAGGTTGGCAGTCAAGGAAAACATGAGGCTTTAGCCAAATTAGGCATAAAATCGTCGGAGATGCTCGATGTTCCAGGAGTTCTCCACCATAGACCCGTCTTCATGCTTTAGCCGTATGCACTGGCCGAGTCACTTCGGCGATTATGTATGGTCCTTCCCATAAGGGAGATAACTTGTGTCGGTCTTTGGTGGTCTGGATCTTGCGTAGGACCAAATCGCCAACAATGAAAGCTCGTGCTCGCACGTTGCGACTGTGGTATCTTCTGAGCCCTTGAAGGTATTTGGCCGACTGGATGAGGGCTGCCTCGCGGGCCTCTTCCAATCGGGTGAGGTCATCCACTCGGTCAGGGTCGTAGCGTTCATCGTTGAAGCTGCGGACCCGGAGGGACTCATACTCTATCTCGTTTGGCAACATGGCTTCTGCGCCATAAACCAAAAAGAAAGGAGTTTGGCCGTGGCCCGACCGGGTGTGGTTCGCAGCGACCATAGAACCGAGGGGAGTTCTTGGACCCACTTGCCGGCGTAAGGGCTTAGCCGGTCGAAACGCGAGCCTTGATGCCTTGAAGGACCATGCCGTTGGCTCGCTCGACTTGCCCATTGCTTTTAGGGTGAGCTACTGATGCATAGCAGATTTTGATTCCGAAGTCTTCGCAGAATTCCTTGAAGATGCCTCCCGTGAATTGAGTCCCATTATCAGTTATGATTCTGTTTGGGACGCCGAAGCGGTGCACGATGTTGAGGAAAAAGTCTCGTGCTTTGTCGCGGTGATTGTGGCGACCGGCTTAGCTTCAATCCACTTGGAGAACTTGTCGATTGCGACGAAGAGGTGTGTGAAGCCTCCGGAGCTTTCTTGAAAGGGCCAACCATGTCCACCCCATACCGCGAACGACCGGGAAAGTGGGATTGTTTGAAGCTCTGGGCGGGACATGGCTTTGACGGGCAAAAGCGGCAGCCTTCGCGAGGTTCTTACGACTTTATCCGCGTCGGAGACCGCGGTGAGCCAGAAGAATCCTTGCCTGTAAGCTTTGCCGACCAGAGTGCGTGCTGCCGCGTGGCTTCCGCATATGCCCGAGTGGATATCTTGGAGTAATTGTTTCCCTTCTTCGGGTGTGATGCACCTCATTAGAATTCCGGAGGGGCTTCTCTTGTATAGATCGGAGTCGACCATGACGTACGCTTGGCAACGACGCCGGACGCGTTCTGCTTCATCCCGGTCATCCGGCAGCTCTTGCTGGGTTAAAAATTTGATGAGCGGCGTCCTCCAGTCGGTATCGATCATGGCGACTTCGTTCGTGGTTTGCTCGTTGGGAGCCGTCTTTGCCATGATGGTTGGTTCGTAGAGATGTTCCACAAAGACGTCTGTTGGGGCAGCTTCGCGCTTAGATCCGAACTGTGCGAGCTCATCGGCAGCTTCGTTGTTATGTCTCAGGACATGTGAGAGTTCTAGCCCATCAAACTTGTCCTCAAGCTTGCGGACCTCTTGTCGGTAGGCCTCCATAGTGTCATTTAAGCAGGACCAGTCCTTCATCACTTGATTGACGACCAGCTGGGAGTCGCCTTTCACAATAAGCCGACGTATCCCGAGTGAGACTGCGAGGCGCAGTCCATGTAGAAGAGCCTCGTACTCGGCAACGTTGTGTGAGGTGGAGAAGTGGAGGTGAAGGACGTATCTTAGCCTTTCCCCAGTCGGGGAGATCAGCACGACTCCTGCTCCCAAGCCGGTGATCCTCTTGGATCCGTCGAAGTGCATGGTCCAGTGTTGGAGGTCTTCTCGAGGCACGTGTTCTTGCTGTTCAGTCCACTCGGCCAGGAAGTCCGCTAAGGCTTGTGACTTAATGGACGTCCTGGGCTTAAAAGTTAAGTCCAGCGGCATCAGTTCTAGGGCCCACTTGGCGATACGCCCGGTTGCCTCGCGGTTGTGGATGACGTCGCCGAGTGGGAAAGAGGTGACGACGGTGACCGAGTGACCCTGAAAGTAGTGTGCCAATTTCCTCGCGGTTATTAGAACACCATAAAGCAATTTTTGTACCTGAGGGTAGCGGATTTTGGCTCCTGCCAATACTTCGCTAACAAAGTAAATTGGCCTTTGAATCTTCTGGGCCCGTCCTTCTTCTTCGCGTTCAACCACAAGGACCGTACTAACCACTTGGTGAGTGGCTGAGACGTACAGCAACAGGGGTTCCTGGGGCTGAGGCGAAGCCAGGACGGGTGGCGTGGTAAGGAATTCTTTGAAATCTTCGAAGGCCTTGTCGGCTTCTGTGGTCCACTGGAAGTCGTCTGTCTTCTTTAGCAGTCTGAAGAAGGGCATGCCTCGTTCGCCGAGTCGGGATATGAAACGGCTTAGTGCCGCCATGCAGCCAGTGAGCTTTTGGACGTCTTTCTGATTACTCGGGGGCTTCATGTTTAAGATAGCGTTGATCTTCTCTGGATTTGCCTCAATGCCGCGATGTGACACCATAAAGCCAAGCAGCTTGCCTGATGGGACGCCAAAGGTACACTTCTCCGGGTTTAACTTCATTCTGAAGGCCCGGATGTTTGCAAAGGTTTCTTCTAAGTCGGCGATCAAGTCTTCTTTCTGCTTGGTCTTGATGACAACATCGTCGATGTAAGCTTCAACGTTCTTGCCGATCTGCGTCCGGAAACATCTTTGGATCATGCGCGGTATGTGGCTCCGGCGTTCTTGAGGCCAAAAGGCATGGTGATGTAGCAAGTAAGCCCCAAACGGCGTGATGAACGATGTTTTTAAGCGGTCGATTCTTTCAAGCTGATCGGTGATAGCCCGAGTAACAATCCAAGAAACTCGGGAGTTCGCAGCGGTGTTGAGTCGACGACTTGGTCGATGCGAGGCAGCCCGAACGGATCTTTGGGGCGGCTTTGTTGAGGTCGGTGTAGTCAACGCACATGCGCCATTGCCCCGTTTTCTTGCGGACCGGGGACTGGGTTGGCTAACCGTCGGGATGGAGGACTTCTTTAATGAAGCCGGCAGCCAAGAGCTTTGCAAGCTCTTCTTTGATCGCGTCTTTTCGATCCTGTGCGAATCTGCGTAATCGTTGTTTTATTGGTTTGGCGTCATCTTTGACGTTCAAAGAATGCTCGATCACCTCCCTAGGAATTCCGGGCATATCGATGGTTTCCAAGCAAAAACATCTTTATTATTTTGGAGGAAGGTGACGAGCGCGCTTTCTTATTTGGGATCTAGGTCGGCGCCGATTACAGCAGTTTTGGAGGGATCAGACGAATCAAGGGAGATCTTCTTGGTCTTAGCGTCGCCGGATCCAGATTTGGCGATCTTCTTCGCGGGGACTTCGCCCTCTGCCGAAGTCGATGCAGCCAATCGGACTTCTTGTTGGCCACGTAATCTCTCGCGAGATTGGGCCATGTCGCAGCTCTCCTTGTCGCAGGTGAAAGCTTGCTTTACGTTGTTGCGAAGAGTGATGACGCCGTTGGGACCCGGCATCCTCATGCAGAGGTAAGTGTAGTGAGGGATCGCCATGAACTTGGCAAGCGCAGGCCTTCCGATGATGGCGTGATATGCTGTCTCGAAGTCGGCCACCTCGAAGGTAACGTTCTCCGTTCGGAAGTTCTCTCGGGCTCCGAAGGTGACTGGGAGGGAGATGTGCCCATGTGGTGTTGAAGATAGCCCAGGGATAACTCCGTGGAAGGGAGCTGAGCTTGCTTTCAGTTCGGCCCTTGGGATCTGCATCTCATCCATGGTCTTGGCAAACAGGATGTTGAGGGCGCTGCCCCCATCGATGAGGACGCGCTTAAGCCTGATGTTGCGGACCACGGGGTCCAGGACGAGTGGATAGCGCCCCGGGTGGACCACTCGGTCAGGATGATCCGAGCGGTCAAACGTGATGGCCACTTCCGACCATCGCAGATACTGAGGGACTTCGGGTTGAGCCGCATTGACCTCCCGGTCAGTTAGCTTTTGTTTCCTCTTGGACTCATAGGCTAGTGGCCCTCCGAAGATATGGTTGAGCTCCCCCACTGGGTCTTGAAAAGGTTCGGCGTTTTCAGCCGCATTGTTCTTTTTAGCGCCCGACGGGCCAGCCTCGTCAGCCGGCTTCTTGTTGAGCTGTGCCGCGTACTGCTCGGCGAACTGCTTGTAGATAAAACAGTCCTTCGCCGCGTGCTTATGATTCGGATGGTGGGTGCACTGGGCGTTCATGATGGCGTCGTAGGCGGCGACTCGGGGACGTCGTTGAGTATTGGACGTTGCGGCCACTAGGTCTTCAGATCGGCGCTTGCGATCTTTTGGGCCCCGGTTGCCGTTGTTGCCGCCATCCTTCTTAGGATTTCGGCTTCCTCCTGCTTGCTTGTCCTCCCTTCCGTCGGGCCGGTCTTGGCGGGCGGCCTTAATGGCGTCATTTGATTTGGCGTATGAGTTCGCCGTCTCGAACATTTGTTTCACCGTCTTCGGTGGTTTGCGCCCGAACTTGCCGATAAGCAGCTCATCACGGACTCCCTTCTGGAAGGCGGTGATGATGATGTCATCGGTGATGTTCGAGATCTTGTTGCGCTTCTCGGAGAAACGACGAATGTAATCCTTCAGGGGCTCGTCCGGCTTCTGGATGACGTTGTAAAGGTCGAAGTGTGTGCCGGGCCTCTCGAAGGTGCCTTGGAAGTTGGCGATGAAGTGGTCCCTCAGCTCGCTCCACGAGCCGATTGAGCCTCTTGGCAGGCTCGTGAGCCAATTTCGGCCGAGTTTGCGAGGGCCACGGGCGAGTAATTGGCCATGGCTTTATTATCGCCACTGCAGCTCGGATGGCAAGGGTATATACGCTTAACCAAGATTCAGGGTCGGTCTTGCCATCGTACCTTTCAATCCCTGTAGGCTTAAAGCCACTCGGCCAATGCACTCGGCGGAGCTCCCGAGTGAAGGCCGGTACTCCATCGTCGCCGCTATCGGGTGATCCCCTTCGATCTTCCCGAGTGCGTCGGTCGCGCTCCTGGTAGCGGCGATCGAGGACTTCCCGCAGATCACTCGGCGGGGTCTTTGGTTGGCTGGTTGGGTAGCTGGAACTGTTGCGGCGGACTCGGTGGTGGACGGGCGGACGTCCGTGTCGTTTGTCGCGGGAGTCGGCCGTCTGCTCTTGGTACCTCAGTGTGGACTCGCGAGGTGGGCCTCTTGGCCTGGTTGTCGACCGAGCCGGCTCGGGCCTCCTGTAGTCTCCTGACTTTAGAGGTGGAAGCCGGCTTTTGTCTGGCGTTTCGGCCACGGATTCAGTCGGCCTTCGTGCCGAAGTGGTGGGATGGCCGTTAGCCGTGGCAGCGACGATGGTCTTGATCTTGTCGAGTATAGGAGTCACGTTGGCCGGAGCCGTCTCCATGACGGTGTCCAAGAGCGTGAGCGCGGCGACAGCGTTCTGCTGCGGCGTCTGGAAGATGTTGGTGTTGCGGACCCGTGTTTGGAGGATGGCCTCCTGGGCAGATCGTCCGGCTGCACGTAGATCCTGCTTCCTTTTGTCAGCCTCGTCCTTGCGTTGTTTCTCCTCCTCGGCTGTCTTGCGCTCAAGCTCCACCCTGGCTCGCTCCTCTTCGGCAAGCCTTCTGGCCATGGCTGAGTCGGACTCATCTGGCTCGGCCATGAGGACGTCGAAGCACTTCGGCTCACAGTCCATGCGGCAGTCGGAGTTGTCGGCTTCGTCAGAAGGGATGCCGTAGAGATTGTCGGCGCCGCGGAGCTGAGGTATCCATTGAGCTCGAAGATGAGCAGGAGCCGAATGACGGGAGGATGACAACCTCCCTTGATCTGGATAACCCGGATCGGATCGTTCCACCCGAGTCGAGCTTGGGGAGTAGGCTCCTTCGAGTGGATTGCCGCTGACTCGGGGGAGAGGAGTTTGCTGTAGACCTCGGCGGCATTTGGTAACCCAAACGGCACCGAAAGGTCTTCGTCGGAATAGATCGCTTCCGTCGGGGAGGCGAGAAGGTTGGCGCAGATCTCGGCGGTATTCGGTAATCCGAATGGTGCCGAGTGAAGTCCGTCGTCGGAGAAGGTGGATCGCATCTTGGTCTTCAAGATGTTGTCGAAGATCTCGGCGCTGTTGGGGAGCCCGAATGGCGCCGAGTAGGTCTTTCCCTCCGACTGGTTCGAATCTGAGTCGAAGGAGGAGTCGTTGGCGAAGTTGGCGGCGAAGTCGCCGAGTCTTGAGGGGGATCCCATCACGCTTGTCGGCGAGATTGTTGAAGAAGTCTCGGCGCGCGCCCCCTACCTGGCGCGCCAACTGTCGAAACTTGGTTTCGACAATATATTTTCTGGGGTCGCAGTCGAGATCGCCAAGCACGATGGGTTAGAAGAAGAAGAAGATTTAGACAGGTTCAGGCCCTCTCGTGAGGTAATACCCTACTCCTGTTTCGGTGGATTCGATCCGCCGAGTGTCTTTATTGATCTCGTGATCTAAAGCTCTTGCTTATGAAATCGTATCTCAGATCTAGTGTTGGATATCCCTCAGGGGACGCCCCTTACCTCCCTTATATAGTCTTGGGAGGAAGGGTTTACAAATCGGAAACCCTATCTTATTCTAAGTTGGTTTCCTCAATCTTACCAAACCGGGACTATAGGCCGATTGCCTTATCTCTATTGGCAACCGTAACACCCAAGTCAAGTTCGGCTTACAGATATAGCAGGCGCAATCTATCCCTACCTCCAGTCGGATAAGCTTGCCATGTAGATACCCGATTGCCATAATCTCCACACACCTGTTCAATTTTAACCTTCGAGTACGAAGGTGGAACGGGCCGGGAGTGGTAGGTGTCGTCTCGGGCTACTGGAATAGCCATGCCCGACACGACCTGTTCGAGAAGATTGCTTATTAGTTAGTAATGAACGTTGATTGAAAAGTTATTCAAGAAAATATACGTACAACATAAAAGTATGAACATACCTTTATTGTTATGTTTTTCAGCGGGATGTGCGGCTCACACGGGTCCGTGTGTGATGTCATCCACGGGGCATGGGGGACCCGGTTGAGCTTGTGGGGCCGCTCGCCTTCATTTCCGATAGAAGCGCGTTCTTGCTGCTCTGTTGGAGTTTTACGGTGTTGCTGGATCCGGCTGTTGGCTAACCCACTGGATCCGCTCCTCAGCCAACCTTAAGGCCAGCCTTTCGTCGACAATTTGATCGATCTGCGAGAGCTTCATTTCCATCTCAGTGAATCTAGCATCATTCTCTCGCTTTGACCTCATTCGGCTCCTGTATGTGTCGACGTCGCCTTGGAACCCGTATTTCTAGGGACGACGCCTTTTCCTCGCGTACGCCCCAGTGTGCTTTGGGTTTTGGAGGACGAGCGTTAGCTCGTCCTTCTCTCTATCGGCCCGAACGCGCCCGAGGAACCGGCCCGCACCGCCTCCTCTAACCTCCGTCCGGCTTCTTGAATTTCATCACCAAAGATCACTGTGCCATCGACGGGATTAAGTGAGTCGCCGTGAGCATAGAACTAGTTCTTTGATCATTCCGGCCAGTTTGTTGTGCCTGGAACGATATCCCGTGCTTCTAGGTCGGCTTCCATTTTTTCCCATTTCTCCATTGCTTTTTTATAGTCGCCTGACCCAAGCTTGTGATGATATTTCTTTTTGGCCGCGTTGGCCTTGTTCTTTTCTATGATAGCTTGCGTTTCTTCACTGGTCTTGTGCTCAACAAAAGCATCCCAATGATCTCGAGCTTTGGGAACTTGTCAAAGTCTCGTGTCCGGCCCTTCAGGATATATTTCTTGTGTAATGTTTCTTGTAGTTCCGAAGAGCTCGCCATTTTCTTCAACGTCCATTCCTTGACCCTTGCCCGATCGAGTGGGATGGTGAACGTCTGCAGCATTGTCGTCCACGCATCTCTTTCTCTGAGTCTGGGAGATAGCTCTGCTCCTCTCCTCCTTTGGTTGACCGCCTTCAGTTGGCAACGCTTACGGGCACGTGATCCCTCACCACCCATCCGCTGTGCGCCACAAACTTCCTTGCAGCGTCCTCTGGGGCAATTGGTCGACCGTCAGGTGCCACCTCCGTTATGACATGTCGACCCTCTATTTTCTTGCTGAGGCCACGTGGCCTCTTCTGTCCAGCGAAGGCGGAGGCGGAGGCGGAGCCCTCATTTCCCTCCTCGTTCCTCTCCTCGTCTCCCCCCTCATTCCCCTCCTCGTTGAGGTACTGATCTGGATCTTCGTGTCCCTCCTCGTTGTAAAACTCTGTTCCTCGTGCGATCTCATCAAGGAGAAACTGTTCCTCGTCACGATCCGCCATTTGATTGTTGTGGGTTGAGGACTTAATCAAAGAATTTTGAAAAAAAAAATTTCGGTTAATACATGTATCAATTATTCAGGAATATCATGTATGTCTACGTAAAAAAATATAGACAAAAAAGAAGAACATGGAAAAAAATAGATGAAATCCGACAGACACTAGATCCAATTGTGCACATCCACAATGGTGATATTTTTCAGAAGTCACTTTCTGGATTACATCCACACCGAACGACCGAACGAACGAACGACCGACCGAACGACCGAACGACCGACCATTCGTTCAATCTATCATTCACGTCTCCGTTTGTTCGGATCCTTAACCCCAACCCTAACCCTAAACTATCGTTCGTTCACGTCCGTTTGTTCGGACCCTTAACCCTAACCCAAACCCAAATCCTAAACTATCGTCCGTTCGTTCTAACATTCGTTGACATCTGTGAGTACGATCATCTGGAGGAGAGGAGAGAAAGAGAGGAGAATGATGTGAGGGAGATAAGGTGGAGAGGGGAGGAAGTGGAGAGGAGAGGAGAGAGAGAGGATGTTGCATGCCTATGTACGTTGTAACAACCGAACGAACGACCGACCGACCGAATGAACGAACGACCGACAAAACGAATGAACGAACGAACGAGTGTTCGTTCGTCCGTCCGTTCGTTCGTCCACGTCCGTACGTCCGTACGTCCGTCCGTCCGTCTCGTTCGTCCACGAACGAATGAACGAACGAATGAATGATCAAACGAACGAACGAACGAGTGTTCGTTCGTCCGTCTGTCCATTCGTCCACGTCCGTACGTCCGTTTGTCCGTCTGTTCGTCCACGAACGAACGACCGAACGACCAAACGAACGAATGAACGGATGACCGACCGACCGACCGAACGAATGAGTGTTCATTCGTCTGTCCGTCCGTTCGTCCACGTCCGTACGTCCGTACGTCCGTCCGTTCGTCCACGAATGAACGAACGAACACTCGTTCGTTCGTTCGTCCGTCCGTCCGTTCACATCTGTTTGTTGATTTTATCGTTCTCGTTCTTTCAAAAATACAAACTTCACAAGTCACATACACGTTCAAATTTAAATCTATTCATGCATTTAAATTTAAATACACATTCAAAATTCACAATTCACAATATTCATGCATTAAAATTTAAATAAACAGTCCATTTACATATAAAGTCCATACAAATTTACACATACACATCGAAATCATATTCACAAATTTACACATACACATCGAAATCATATTCAAATCCTCCTCATTCATTTACATTCACGTAATTTGCAAATTTAAACATAGCACAGCAGCGGCAGCGGCGGCGACGGTGGCGGCGGCGGCATGGAGGGAAGGCGACGGCGGCGGCGAGGATGCAGGCGGCCGACGGCGTGGAGGGGGAGGCAAGGTTTAAGGGTTTAGGGGGTGGCCGGCCAGCGTGGGGATCAGGGAGGGGGCGGCAAGGGGAGCGGGCGGCGTGGAGAAGGGGCGGCGGCGACGGCGACGACGGCGGCCACGACCATGGCGGCGATGGCGATGGCATCAACGGCGGCCTAAACCCTAGCGTGCATCACGAAGAAAAAAGGGCGGCGGCGGCTAACCTGTGGCAGCGGCGGCGACGGCGACGAAGACGGCGGCGCGGCGGTCCTCCGGCGATGACGACGGCGACGAAGACGGTGGAGACGGCGTGCTGCGGCGGCATCCTGGTGCTCGGCGACGGCGACGACGAAGAAGACGATGCAGTTGTGCGAAAACGGCTAAGTGTTTGGATCCTAGTGAGGCGCTCGCTATATATAGGTATGACATCTCTTGTCCGGTTGAAGCTATCAACCGGGACTAGAGATACTATAGTCCCGGTTAGTGGCTTCAACCGAGACAAAAGATATGATCTTTAGTCCCGGTTGAAGCCACAACCCGGGACTAGAGATGGTGGGGCAGCCACGTGGCCCGAGTAGGTGGCCATCTATAGTCCCGGTTGAAGCCACCAACCGGACTAGAGATGTTTTCCGCCACGAAATTCACCTCTAGTCCGGTTGGTTTTAAAACCGGACTAATTATTAGTGATGCCCTATTATATTGTGTTATATTCATATATAATTATAATTAACATATGTTCATATATATAATTAACATATGTTCATATAATTAACAAAAATATTATAAATTGAAATAATAACATATAATTAACATTTGTCACATTTCAAACTATTTAAAATTTAAATAATAATATATAATTAACATATGACATATTTGAAAAATATTTTAAATTGAAATAATAACATATAATTAACATTTGTCGTATTTAAAACCCTTTTAAACCATAAACCCTAAACCTAAACCCTTTACCATTAACCCTTAACCTAAACCCTAAACCCTGTTTTAAACCCTAAAACCTAAACCCTAAACCCTCGTACGGCCTGCGTGATTGACATGTAGAAGTATTGCGGCACGAGCTGGAACGTCAATGCCTTCTCCTCTGATCTAACATCGTCTCTCATGCTCTTGGAGGCTGCTCCATTCTCATCACTGTAATAGAGCAGTGGCAATCCCTTCTCACTTTGTTCTACCTTGTTCTTCGATTGCTCCATCTCATCCCAATACTTCAGCACATCATCTTCAAAGATGACACCAAGCTCGTCTGCCTGGCAAGAAACAAGTGTCTAAGCAACACAAATCCAGAAAGCACCATTCCTTTTCAATTACAAAAAAGAGAGCATCATTCTTGCATTGATCCGAGTAGAAAGAAAAGAATCAAACCTTGTAAAACGTTGCTTTGCATAATAGTAGAGCAGAATGGCTGGGGATGGAAGCTCGGGAAGGAGATACTAGAGAAGAGAGCTTCCTCCTCAAGCAGGTAACTATGAGGCCAAAAGCTAGTGCAATAAGGCCACCAGCTAGTTCATGAAAAAAAGGTTAGATCAATAACAGATAAACAGATAAACAAAGACAGTCTTGCAGCCAAAAGAAGCTACTGCTATAAAATTTTCTCAGTGATGAGCATGGTTAACCATATGCATGATGCAAGACAAAACTGCATTTACCTATGTTCTTGGCTGGGCTCCATTCTTTCGAGCGACATGAAGCAAATCTCACACTCTAATGAGTCAGGATCAATGAAATAGCTTATCTTAGTCGTCTCATCCGTATCCGCATCCAGCTGCTCTTGATGATCCGTGGAGAGGCCCCGACGCCTTCTTCCTACCTTCTTCACTCATCTTGGTCTCTTCAACATGTCATGATCCATCGTAGTAGCCTTCTTCACTGATCTTGGTCTCTTCAACATGTCATGATCCGGATCACGGTCTTTTTTCTTGCTTTTCTCCCTTTGCTTCATAATCTTTTTGTCTTGCTCTTTCTTAGATAATCCTCCTCCGCTTGTAATTCTCCTTGAAGCACGCCTGCCTCAGCTTCTTTGTCCTCTCCGTCAGCTCCACCGTCAGGTTCCGCTCCATCAGCGCACAGAAATTCTCCAGTGTCTCTAGCTCCCGCCGCATCACCATCGCTGACATCCCCTTGCTCCCCATCTCCTGCACTAACGGCATAGCCGTGGAAGGCAAGAATTGAAATTGGTTGGAGAAGAAGACGATGAGGCTGATGATCAAGAAGCCAGGTTAATACGTGCTGAAGTTGGTTCAAGATATTGTTTCCCACCTTCCTGAAGACTCTTACGTGAGCAACATTGTGAGTATGGAGCATTAGCTGTTAGAGCATTATTGTCCTACCCACAAGTTAGGATCTTCTGTTTTATTACATTTGCAGGGACCAAGACCGAGGTCGACATGCTCCATACTCACAGAAGATCCTAACTTGTGGTCAGGACAATAATGCTCTAATAGCTAATGCTTATGTGGCAATTCACGAGAATAAGGCAGAAGACATTAGCAACGAGAACTTGAACATTGCCACTGAAAACAACGAAAGCACACCTCTAAATCACGGGAAGCCATCACGGAATGAGGTGGCTGTCAGATTATCTAAGAAAGAGCAAGACAGAAAGATTATGAAGCAAAGGAAGAAAAAATATGAACTCATTACATATGTAGGAAGGATAAAACGAATCTGTGAAACAGAGGTTGGTGTAATCTCTCATTACATATGTAGGAAGGATAAAACGAATTTATGAAATAGAGGTTGGTGTAATCACTCAATGTTGCTCACCTAAGAGTGTTTAGGAAGGTGGGAAACAGTATCTTGAACCAACTTCAGCATGTATTAACCTGACTTCTTGATCATCAGCCTCATCGTCTTCTTCTCCAACCAATTTTAGTTATTGCGCCTTCCACGACCATGCCGTTCGTGCAGTAGATGGGGAGCAAGGGGATGTCAACGATGGTGATGCGGCGGGAGCTGGAGGCACTGGAGAATTTTTGTGCGCTGATGGGGCGGAACCCGACGGTGGAGCTGACGGAGAGGACAAAGAAGCTGAGGCAAGCATGCTTCAAGGAGAATTACAAGCGGAGGAGGATTATCAAAGAAAGAGCAAGACAGAAAGATTATGAAGCAAAGGGAGAAAAGCAAAAAAAAGACCGTGATCTGGATCATGACATGTTGAAGAGACCAAGATCGGTGAAGAAGGCTACTACGATGGATCATGACATGTTGAAGAGACAAAGATCGGTGAAGAAGGTAGGAAGAAGGCATCGGGGCCTCTCCACGGATCATCAGGAGCAGTTGGATGCGGATATGGATGAGACGACTAAGATAAGTTATTTCATTGATCCCGACTCATTGGAGTGTGAGATTTGCATCATGTCTCTCGAAAGAATGGAGCCCAGCCAAGAACATAGGTAAATGCAATTTTGTCTTGCATCATTCATATGGTTAACCATGCTCATCGCTGAGAAAATTTTATAGCAGTAGCTTCTTTTGGCTGCAAGACTGTCTTTGTTTATCTGTTTATCTGTTATTGATCTAACCTTTTTTCATGAACTAGCTGGTGGCCTTATTGCACTAACCTTTGGCATGATAGTTACCTGCTTGAGGAGGAAGCTCTCTTCTCTAGTATTTCCTTCCCGAGCTTCCATCAATTCTGTTCTACTGTCATGCAAAGCAACATTTTACAAGGTATGATTCTTTTCTTTCTACTCGGATCAATGCAAGAATGATGCTCTTTTTTTTCTAATCGAAAAGGAATGGTGCTTTCTGGATTTATGTTGCTTAGACACTTGTTTCTTGCCATGCAGACGAGCTTGGTGTCATCTTTGAAGATGATGTGCTGAAGTATTGGGATGAGATGGAGCAATCGGAGAACAAGGTAGAACAAAGTGAGAAGGGATTGCCACTGCTCTATTACCGTGATGAGAACGGAGCAGCCTCCAAGAGCATGAGAGACGATGTTAGATCAAAGGAGAAGGCATTGACGTTCCAGCTCGTGTCGCGGTACTTCTACATGTCAATCACGCAGGCCGCACGAGGGTTTAGGGTTTAAAACAGGGTTTAGGGTTTAGGTTAAGGGTTAATGGTAAAGGGTTTAGGTTTAGGGTTTAGGGTTTGTGGTTTAAAAGGGTTTTAAATACGACAAATTTTAATTATATGTTATTATTTCAATTTAAAATATTTTTCAAATAGGCCATATGTTAATTATATATTATTGTTTAAATTTTAAATAGTTTGGAATATGACACATGTTAATTATATGTTATTATTTCAATTTATAAAATTTTTGTTAATTATATGAACATATGTTAATTATATATATGAACATATGTTAATTATAATTATATATGAATATAACACAATATAATAGGGCACTGTAACAATTAGTCCCGGTTTTTAAAACCAACTGGGACTAGAGGTGAATTTCAGTGGCGGGAAAACATCTCCTCATTTTTGCACATAAATCTAGAGATGAAAATGTATAGAAAACAACCGCGAAATGCGAAGTGCTAAGATTGTAGATAGCACATGACATGTAGATAGCAAAATGTATAGAAAACAACCACAAATCTATAAGAGGAAGAAGTTGCTAATCTTGTAGATAGCAAATATTTGTGTATTATCACCAAAGAAGTTGCTAACCTTGGCATCACCGGACCTCTAGCTAGAGAAAAAATTTGAAGATGTACAAGTGTGGCTGGCTCGGGATGGATGAAGAAGAAGGAGTATATAAAGCAAAATCTCTAGTCCCGGTTGGTAACACCAACCGGAACTAGAGATGGCATCTCTAGTTCCGAGGCAACGGTTTAAAAATTCAACGGCTCTCTAGGACCTTTAGTCCCGGTTCGTGTCAAGAACCGGAACTAGAGGTGACGGTTCAAATGTTGTCAGAGCTGCCAGAGCGCCGGGCACCTTTAGTCCCGGCTGGTAACACCAACCGGGACTAGAGATAGCATCTCTAGTCCCGGTTAGTGTTACCAACCGGGACTAAAGGTGTCCGGCGCTCTGACATGCTCTGACAACATTTGAACCAGGACTAGAGGTGATCTTTAGTCTCGGTTCGTGACACGAGCCAGGACTAAAGTTCCTAGAGGGCCGTTGAATTTTTAAACCAGGACTAGAGATCATCTCTAGTCTTGGGTGCAAGGACTACTGTGGTTTTTGCCACTTCAACCAATGATGGTTTCTCTAGTAGTGTCCTGTCCAAGGTCATCCTTAACCGTGACCCCGTTAGCTGTCCCTGAGCGCAGCATGTACCGGCGACTTAGTTTGAGGCTGATCTTGGCAGGTTCGTGTCCTTGATCCAAACTTTGTGTTGTGATTGTTTATGATTCGGTTTGTTCATGGGGATCACACAAACATAAATAAGTTACAGATGGCAGCTAATAGCTTGTTTTGGTGTACATATATTTAGCTCACTCATCAATGTCCTAGTAAGAGAAATATCACTATGACGGGACATCACATGGCTAAGCCGTCACAACTAAGTCATCTCAAACGGGTCTAAAAAGAGGCCGACAAAGATATACACACACAGACATTTTAGATGTGTATAAAACTCGAGCCCATCACAGATGATAATTATCGGTGACGGGCACAATAAAAAGCCCGATAAAGATAACAAATATTATCTTTGTCGGGCTCCCATAGAAGCCCGTCACCGATGTGTACCATCGATGATGGGCCCCAAACTACAGCGTGATTGAGATAATAAGTATAGCCCGATATTATGGCCTGTCACCGATGAGTGCATCGGTGATGGGCTTATACACTTGCTCAACAAAGATAACTTTCACAGTCTATAAATACCCCCATCATCCATTGTTCTAGTTATCCCACGGTTGGGAGGAGGAGGAGGACGAATGTGGATCCCCATTTTTGGGACGGGAATCTTTCGTGTTCTTAGTACAACTCTATCTGCTTCTCGAACTCGGACGAGAGTTAGCTTTTTCTCGATCACCCTCAACCAGTCCTCTGCATCCATGGGTTCTTCGGCCGTGGAGAAGGTTGGTGGCTTAGCTTGCATGAACTCTCCTAAACTTGATCCTCCTCGACTTCCCTAGTTGTTGGCAATTGCTTGGAGCAACTGGGTTTGTAAGGCCATAACCTCCGCCAGAGTGGAGGGGTTGGGTTCCGGCGGGTTCTCGTTGGTTGCTGCGGCTCTGCGGCGATGCGCCATCTGAAGAAGATAGATGAATTAAGAGATCGGACCTGTTAAGGTCATGGTTCCTAGGGGATTTTTATTCAAGTTGTTTTTAAATGATCTTCCATCAGCAAGCATGGTAAAATAATAATAAGCTCATTAATTAGGATACCACAAAGCGATACTTAGGTCCATCATATTACATCAAAGGGGTACACGGACTGTACATGCACAGTCCTTCATGCCATGATAACAACAACTACATCGTCTTACTGCATTAACTAGTTAAGGGGGAATAGAGTATGGTCCTTGCTGCCGAGCCGTCCAGAGCGAGATCAAGCTGGGGTGGTCCTCCCGCCTAGTCGTCCAACCATCCGCAAGAGCCAGGTGCGGGAAGTGGGTGGTCCGCTGCTGAAGCAAATCGGAGTCCCCATGGCTCGGAGGTGGTGGCCTCGGGGTCATGCCGAATCTTCCTGCTCGGTGGCCGCGTACTCTTGCGAGCGGTCTGGCGGGTGAGGGGGCCTCCAGTGTGAGTCAGCCGACGAGGGGGAGCTTCCTCCTCCATTGGATCGGTGTCGCTGGACTCCCATTTGACCTCCATAGGTTCCGCCTCAGACTCCGAATCGGTGTGGATCTGGATGGGGTTCTCCTCTCCCGATCCAGGCTCGGATGGCACTGCTACGGAGCTCGAGGTGGGTCCCATGGACGTGGCAACAGTGGGATCTATCAGGTACGGCGCAGGCTCTGTGCTCAACATAAAAGGTTGCTCCATCATGGCTTGAAAGGTATCCAAGCATGCTGGAGTCATAAGGTAATAGTGGTCGGGCACGGGAGCG
This sequence comes from Oryza australiensis, assembly GCA_019925245.2. Classification (NCBI taxonomy): domain Eukaryota; kingdom Viridiplantae; phylum Streptophyta; class Magnoliopsida; order Poales; family Poaceae; genus Oryza; species Oryza australiensis. Next base: position 4,223,147 of record JAIFGZ020000414.1, on the reverse strand, counting down.
GGAGGTGATGGTACAATCTCGGTGGAAGTACTGCAGCGTGGACGGGGCGGGTGCGCGGTGCTCCTCCAGCTGGTCGACTTGCTGCTTGCTCTTCCTGAGCTGCTCCTCCAGCTCTACCAGGGCTTCCCCATGGGCCATGTTGCGGTCTGAGAGTTGCTCGTATTGGGCACCGTTGGCTTGCAGTGAGTCTGCGGCATGTTGATCCGATCCCCACACCACGGTGGCTCTCGACCGAGATCATTGAGGCGTGTCTGCTGGTCGTTGATCTCAAGCAAGGCCTCTTCGTAGCAGTCATCTGCCGTCTCCGCCCAGCGTGATAGACGTGTGACCATCGGGTTGTAGCAGCAGGGGGTGGCCTCCACGGTGCAAACTGGGTTGCCTTCCTCGTGATAGGGATGGTGCACGAACTCTGTCACTGTAAGTTCCGCACGATGTATCTCATTAAGGCGAAGAAATGCTTCGCGGGCCGCATCTTGGATGGCTGCTTCCGCTAAATCCCGGTGATAGCGGGTGTGAAAGCAGAAAGATGTTGCACTTCCCATGCAGGCTTCCACGGAAACGGCCGCCTCCCATGCTGGATATCCTTCGGAGCCATGCCTTTTGATTTGGTAGGTGGGTGGTTCCGGGTATCTTAAACACCACAGCAGGGACTGAAGCTGTGCCACAAACCCCTCGTCTCGTGGGATGGTGATCTCCTAGGCTCCGTCATGGTTCGACATCTGCTTTTGAAGGCAACTTAGGGTTAGAGGGAGAGAGCTATCATTATAATCATTTGGTAAATAAAAGGAAATACCGATGTAGAAAAGATATATTGGTATTTTCAGAAATAATAGTTTGGAAATGATCCTACGTAGGGATATTTCCCTTTAGCCAACTAGTCAGGGGTAGGGCGCCATTTGGTCTTAGCCTACGGTCGCATGGCTCTGATACCAGCTCTGTGGACCCCCGTTTTTGGGACGGGAATCTTTCGTGTTCTTAGTACCATTTCCCTGGATCGAGTAGTTGGTACCCACGAATACAGTACTGGATAATCAGGTGCACATGCACGAATAGTCTTACGACGACATTATTACAACAATAGGCCCGAAGGCAATGTTCAACACACGGGACCTCATGGTCCGAATACAACACAAAAAGCAGAATTTAAATACGGCAGTGGAATAGAGGCAGCGGCATGTCATTTGCCACAGGCAACGACCGGAGCTAAGATCTAGTAAGCGCCATCAGTTCCTTCACCCTCCTGGTAGTACGCGTATGGGTCCTCCGGCTCTTCATTCCCATCAGCTGAAGGTTTGTGCGTATAGCAAGGGTGAGTACCAACCGTACTCAGCAAGCCAACACGGAATTGATGCACATGATAGGGTTATTCCATGAATGGCTGGAGTTTCTTTTGCATAAAGCCAATTTTCACAATTATTTTCACAAGCTAACAACTAGCCAAATCAAGTTTTAGTTCCATAGTTCATTAATCCGGCGACGGTTCTGTCTACCATCCATCGTGATACCAAGGATGGCTTCCCGCCTCCGGTTCGTCATGATTTTCTGGGGAATCCACCCCTTCTCGCATCTCGAGAAGTTGATCCACCAACGAATGAAATCATGCACACCCATCCCAGCAGTTTTAAATTTAAAATCTAGCCAAGCGAAAGTCTTGTCACGATGCTCGATATCCGCGAGCATGGCTATTCGAATAGATTGATTCACTCACACTGCAGTGGATGTACACTTTACCCGTACTCCGCGACAGCCCAACAAATGAGCCTACGTCTCAACTCATGAGACGGTCACGGCAAAGCCTTTCGATAACCTTGCTTTGGCAGTACCTGCTCCATGAACTTAAGCCCTCATGCACTCTAGCCGTCCTTTTCTAGCAGTGAGAGGAGTTCTGGCGCACCCGGGGTAAGGGAAGACTTCCTCAATCTTTAAGTTCATTTAATATCGATTTAATCCCACCATTCACAACAAAGGCCGCAGCCTCATTCTCATCACATAAACCACATCATAGAGAACCATCTATGCAAGGATACTGCCTCCGCTCGGCTATCTAGTCGGCTAGGTCTATACCCATTCGAGAAGTACGGTTGTACTGGCTCGTTTCCCAGCTATCTCATGGCTCAGTCCTTAATTGACCAGGGTCGGCACTTGCCTTTTCCGGAATCCACCCAAGTCATCCGGCCGCCCCAGTCTAAAACATTTGTATCTCATTTTCACTTTTCATCAAACTTAGTTCATCATTCTCATGGCCATGTGGCGCTCATGTCTCCACAGGCCGCATTTCAACTACCTTCCCTAAGGTAGTTGCCGAGCACAAAGCTTTCTTACAAAATCATGAGTATGCAGAGATCTAGTATAAGCAGGGCTAAGCATTTTTACCGAAGTCAGCCTCCAGTCATAACACATCGAAGATTACAAAGAATAATTCTAATGGTGATCAATATCAAAGCGGGTATATCAAGCATAGGTACTCGTTTGTGTATAGCATGCAATTTGTAATTTGAAATCAACATCATTTCATAAAATAGGATCAATATGTTCAAGAGGGTGATGACTTGCCTTGCTCGCACGCTTGAGGGGTGGTGTCTTCAACGGGGCCGATGCCGGTTTCTTCAGTGCTATCCGTACGTGCGAAAGATCAATTGAATTCAATTAGAATTCAATAAAATACCGAAAGATCAAAAAGAACCATAAAAGCCATGAAAACGACTCCAAATGTTTAGCCTAAAATTCTACCGAGCTAGGATAAGGGTTGCTAGGAAAAATCCGAGTTTTGGAATCGAGTCGATGTCCTAGGGTTTTCGCAAAGACGACGATCGTAATTATTTGAGAAATTAGGTTTGGAAATGTCAGCGGAGGAATTCGTGCTCGAGGTTTTGAAGGTTTGAGCACAAAAGAGAAGCCTATTTAAATGGTGAGAAAGAATTAAACGAAGTCCGGATTTAAAAACGACGCGAAACGAAATTCCGGAAAAAGTCCGATTTCGAATTTCAACTTTGCACCGAGAAAACATACAAGAAAATAATTTATTTTTGCCCAAAATTTTACTCAAGTCTTCCCAAAATATTTTTCCAAATTTTCAAAAATTTTCCTAATTTTTCCCTTATTTTTTTCTTTTCTTTCTTTTTTTCTCTTTTTCTCTCGTCGCACTATTCATTGGCCGCAACCGTTCGGCCGGGTCCGTCAAACAGAGACGGAGGCGGTGCGACAAAAAGGGCGAAGCAGGGGGCTTACCGGCAACGGCGGCCTCGGGGAGGGGTGATGGGGCACGGGGAAAGGCGTTGCGCACGGCGGCGCTCGGAACGGAGAGAGGCGCGGCGGTGGTGTGGCAAAGAGGGCGGGCGCCGCCCTTTATAGGCGTGGCCGAGGGGCTCGCGCGGGCATGGGATGGAGAGGGGAGGGGCCGGCTCGGCGCGAGCGCGGGGAGGAGACACGCGGCGACGCTCGGGGATGGGCCGGTGCGGCGGCGCGCGGCGGCCGAAGCGCGCGACGCGGCGGCGGGTCCGGCGCGGCATGCGCGCGCGGCGTGGGGGTCCCGGCGCGGCACGGCTGCGTGGCGCGAGGCGCGGGCGCGGGGCACGGGGCGGCGCGCGTGCGGTGAGCGCGGACGGCGCGGGCGCACGAGGTCCGGCGCGAGCGCAGCGCACGCGCGGCGCGTGGCGCGCGCGGCGTGGGCGCGCGGGGTGGGGCGTGCGCGCGCGGCGCGCGCGGGCGGGCGACGGCGCGTACGCGTCGAACACTTGCGCGCCATGAACAGTGTAATTTCCGATTTTTCCGATTTTCCATTTTAATTTTCCATTTCTATTTTTCTTTCTTCTAAAAATTCCAAAATAAATTCATAAAATTCAAAAATAATTTTTAACACAATATTTTCAATTTTTCTCCACTTTTATTTTCCCACAATATTTTTCATATTTATTTATTTAAAATCTCTCTTTTCAAATTTCAATATCCTCCCTTTATTTTTTCAAAATTTTCCGGATTTGAGTACGACTCCAGAATTTTTATTATTTATTTTGTGTCCCAATTTATCTTCTCCCAACCATAATTTTTATTTTATATTTCCCAAAACGCGTTTTCATAAATCCGTGCTTTCCGATTTCTTTCTTTTTTAAAAAAATCCTGGATACGGACTTTCGCATTTTTCGTTTCAACAATTCCAAATTATCCAAAAACACCGAAAGGGAAATAGATCACGTCTAAATTTATGCAACTGAGCTGGCAAATAAGAAGCAACAAACCGAGAAAGAAGCAACAAGCGAAGGTTTTTAAAAGTTTCGATTTTTACGTTCCGATTTCGGTTTCTTCGATTTTCGGGATGTTACAACGAATTTTTGTCTCTTTTTTAAGAAAATTTAAAAAATAGTAGGTCAATGCCCTTGTAGCCCCATGGTCTTCTCTTTCTCCAGCTTCTGTCCCATTCTCGCTGCCATCTTTGTCGTCCTTGTGATAGGCTCCTTCTTCTATGTTACCCCAAATGCTCAGGATATCTCAGTCGAAGATGGTGTAAAGCTCGTTTGCATTAACAGGTAAAAAATACGTAAACTATTAGCTGCCATAGACGAGCTTTAATGAGTTTACGTATTTTTTACCTGTTAATGCAGACGAGCTTTACATCATCTTCGACGGAGATATCCTGAGCATTTGGGGTAACATGAAAGAAGGAGCCTATCACAAGGGCGACAAAGATGACGGCGAGAAAAGGAAAAGAAGCTCGAGGATGAGAAGGCCTTGGGGCTACAAGTGCAATGACTCCCGAGCAGGCGCGGATTAGGGGATAAGCCTCTTCTCCCATCATGCACATCCAATATATATCTATTTTCACGATTTACTGTATATTCTACATTTTTGTCGGAGTCGTAGTGCCCTGTTTGTACCCCATACATCCATCATTGTTGAAGGAGAGCTCTATGCTTGTAGTTATGGATAAAAACGGGTACGTGAAAATCAATCAACCTCAAGAAAGCACATACTCCTGCGGTTATTCTTGAAGCGCACAAGAACATAAGAAAATCATAGGTGAAAGTCACAGGCCAAAAATATACGGGAACGAGTATGGTCAAGTTCTTTTCCCAACCGTTTTCATCCTTACTTGTAGTATACATGCATCATTGCTAAAGGAAAGTTCACAAAAATAGTATTTATAGTATTTACGTATACTAAACAATTAGAAATACTATAAATAATTATAGTATATAGTAATTTACAAGGAAATAATACTTCGAAAAATTCTATTGGTGACAGGCTCGAAGTCAAGCTAATCGGGCTTAATATCTAAGTCCGTCACCGATGAGAGCATCGGTGACGGTCTTTAATGAAAGCCCGATAGAGCTGATGATCTCATCCGATCAGGCTTAATCTCTAAGCCCGTCACCGATGGTAACATCGGTGATGGTCATTAATTATAGCCCGATAGAAATGATGATATTATCTGATCGGGCTAGGTATTTAAGCCTGTCATCGATGACTAAATCCGTGACGGGCTTTAGGTTTAGCCCGTCACTGATGGAATTTTTCCATCGTCCTCGCGCGCCGAACTAGATCTTATCTGTGAAGGGTATTACATTAAGCCCAATTGAGATGATTCATCTCAATCGGGCTTATTCTAAAGCCCGTCACAGATGTTCTCAAATTCCTTTAAAAGAGCGCGCTGATTCAGATCTACATAATATGGCAAAAAATTTCTAAGTCCTCGAAGAACCCTAGCGTCGCTGGCCGTCCCCGAGCCCGGTGCCGTCCTCCCTCGCCGGCACCGAGCGCCGCCGGCCATCACAGAGCCCGGCGCCGTCCTCCCTCGCCGCCGCCACCGAGCACCGCCGGCCGTCCCCGAGCCCGGCGCCGTCCTCCCTCGCCGGCACTGAGCGCCGCCGGCCGTCCCCGAGCCCGGCACCGTCCTTCCTTGCCGCCGCCACCAAGCGCCACTGGTCGTCCCCGAGCCCAGCACCGTCCTCACTTGCCACCACCACTGAGCATCGCCGGTCGTCCCCGAGCTCGGTGCCATCCTCCCTCACCGCCACCACCGAGCGCCACTGCCAGGTTAGTTGATGTAGATGTTGATGTTGATCTTGATGTTGTACTGATCTTGTTTTTGTACTGCTGACCTTGATGTTGCACCACTGAGCGTCGTTTAAGTTATTGATCTTGAGTTAGGCACTCGCTAGATAAAATTTTGGTAAGATTATTTGAGCTACATTTGATTTTAGATTAACTAAAGTAACTAAGAGTTAGTTACCAAAATTTTGTGTCCTATCAATACTTTAGTGCCAAACCAACGATGAGTGACAAATTCTACTGACCATGCATAATTTTTGTAAAATGTGTTCAAGCATCGATGTAACACTATATGTGAAGGGTTACGCGGAAGCTACGCTAGCCGAAAACAAAAACTTTTTCTACCGCGCAAACCAGGAACACTTGCAAGTAAGGGCCGATAGATCGTTACCGATTGGAGTGTGCAGCGGAAACAACCAATCAGGGCTATCCGATCTGGAACTGTGTAGCCGATTCCCGCGAGCCGACAGCCGATTCCCTGTGCTACAGCCGATCCGAGTCGCCGACTACGTTCTCGTTGTCGATATGCCGCAGTCGCCTCGCTCCGATTGCAGCCGATTTGTAGCCGATCAACAGTGCCGCAACGTAGCAGCGCCTCTACCGGTATCCACACGTCCGGGAATAGAACGCTGAACACCCGTGTGCTAGCACGCGATGCAAGGCTAGGGTTTGGCTCGAAGGTGAGAGGGTTTCCGTGGAGATTGATCTCGCCGACTTCTAAAGCCGCGTGTGATCAGATTGATTTCGGCGCAATCAATTGACGTGTCACAGCTCTCCACCCCTCCCTCCTTTATATAGAGTTGGCCGACGGGACTAGTGGCCGATCAGGACTCTATTTTGAATCGGATCTCATCTCGAATCTTATAGAGTTGGCCGCCCATACGTCGTAAGACCATAGGACTCTATCCGATCGGATCCCTATCCGATCGAGCCGTATCGGAGTCCAACTCGAATATCTATTCTATCCCCTTAAGCGTGCGACCAGTAGGTTCAGGTATACTCGGTCTCGGCTATAGTCTAACTTAGCCGATCGTCGACTCGAGTCCAACTCGGCGGACTGTCAACGGCGGCGCCTAGCAGCACATATTGACACCATAGTATACAAGAATATAATATCGGCTCGAACCTGTAATGTGTACACAAATCCCTTTGCCTCACGATACCAATTAAGCTATAGGCAAGATGTGTGCCATCCCTTCAATAGGTTAACCATTCACTCGAACCGTATTGGATTATCCGTCCGTTGATTGACTCCTCAATCAACTTAGCATGGCCATGCATTTCCATAATCCATTACCTCGAGGGCCCGAGATATCTCTCCAAAGGAGGGGCAAATTCCATCTTGATCACTCACATCCCACTCCATGTTTCATAGCAAACCCGAAAACTACTTTTATAACTACCCAGGTTATGGAATAGCGTTTGGTAGTCCCAAAGTAGGCTACTACACATGTTGGAATCCATGATGATCTCGGTCTAAGGACTTTGTACCAACACTACCTGAGACCAACTAATGGCACATTAATTCGTGTAGTGTCTCATGGTGGGTCTATCCAACAATGTGTTCTCCAACACATATGTCCATGTTTATTGATTTGGTATCTCCATACCCATGATCTATGAGACATGATCATCAATCAATAAACATGCCGATCTTAGAATCATATTTGTTCCAACAATATGACATATGATCAGGGATCATTTAGAAATAGATTCATACATATCGAGTCTCATAAATAAGTCACGTACTTATTGATCAATACAAGATGTCTATTTCATGGAACTGAATAACACTTTATTCATAAATACATAAACATTGACGTGATATCCAACATCTCCATGTTGCCTCTAGGGCATATCACTAACAATCTCCCACTTGCACTAGAGTCAATCATGTAAGTATCTAATACCCATTGCTCTTGTGTGCGCCTCATGCTTCGGCTGAGGGAGAGGTTTTGTTAGCGGATCGGCTATGTTGAGATCCGTGTGCACTTTGCATATCTTGACATCACCTCTGTCCACTATCTCGCGGATGAGATGATATCGCCGAAGTATGTGTTTGGACTTCTGATGTGACCTCGGCTCCTTGGCTTGCGCAATGGCTCCACTATTATCACAATAGAGAGACATTGGACCAGTCGTACTAGTCATCACACCAAGCTCAGAAACGAATTTCTTGATCCAAACAACCTCCTTTGCAGCTTCCGAAGCAGCAATGTACTCGGCCTCCGTTGTAGAATCAGCAACAGTATCCTGCTTGGAACTCTTCCAGTGGCGTGCCTCCGTTCGAGCGTAACACGAACCCGATTGCGATCTATAATCATCCTTGTCCTGTTTGGAAGCTAGCATCGGTGTAACCACTTACAACGAGCTCTTCTTCACCTCCATAGACTAGGAACATATCCTTAGTTCTTCTCAAGTACTTAAGGATATTCTTTACGTCGATCCAGTGACCTTCACTGGATCCGACGGTATCTGCTCGTAGCACTCAAAGCGTACGAGACATCTGGGCGTGTACAAAGCATGGCATACATGATGGATCCAATTGCCGAAGCATATGGAACCATACCCATCTTATTCCGCTCATCATGTGTCCGAGGACACTGATTCTTGCTAAGATTAATGCCATGTGACATGGGCAAGAAACCTTTCTTGGAATCATGCATGTTGAACCTTTTCAACACCTTGTCATTGTATGTACTTTGGCTTAATCCAATTAGCCTCTTGGATCTATCTCTATAGATCCAAATGCTAATATGTATGTTCGTCCCCTAAGTCTTTCATGGAAAAATTATTTTTCAATGAAGACTTGACGGATTCTAGCATAGAGATATTATTTCCAATCAACAAAATGTCATCCACATATAAGATTAGAAATACAATTGCGCTCCCACTGACCTTTTTGTAAACACATGCCTCCTCTTCGTTTTTGATGAAACCAAACCCTTTGATTACTTCATCAAAACGAATATTCCAACTCCGAGATGCTTGCTTCAATCCATAAATGGATTTCGTAGCTTGCATATCTTTCCGAGCGACTCGGATCGACAAAACCCGAGGTTGTATCATGTATACATCCTCGCTTAGGTTTCCATTTAGGAAAGCCGTTTTGACATCCATCTGCCATATGTCATAATCGAAATATGCAACAATCGCTAGGATAATCCGAATAGATTTAAGCATTGCGACGGGCGAGAAGGTTTCATCATAATCAACTCCTTGAATCTATTTAAAACCTTTCGCCACCAATCGCGCCTTATGGATGTGAACATTTCCATCCATATCGGCCTTTTCTTAAAAACCCATTTACACTCAATGGTTTTGACACCATCGGTGGATCAACCAAGTTCTAAACTTGATTGTCGTACATGGATTCTATTTCAGATTTCATGGCTCCAAGCCACTTGTTGGAATCGGGTCCCACCATCGCTTCCTCATAGGTCTTAGGCTCATCGTTGTCCAACAATAATATATCACGTTGTTCCGCACCTATGTACATCGGCGCACGACGTGATCTTTCGGACCTCCGTGGGGCTGCTTGTATCTACAACGGTGGCGCAACACTTTGCTCCTCTGTTGTGGTTCGTGGTTGAAACATTTTCTGGTGTTTCTTGAACTTCTTCAAGATGCACCCTGCTCCCACTAACCCTTCTTGAAAGAAACTCTTTCTCCAAGAAGACACCGTGTCGGGCGACAAACACTTTGCCTTGTTCCCGATTATAGAAGTAATATCCCTTGGTTTCCTTAGGATATCCCACAAAGAAGCACTTGTCGATTTGGGTGTGAGCTTGTCGATCGTAACGTTTTACATAAGCTTCGCATCCCCAAATTTTGAGAAAAGACAAACTAGGGGTTGCCCTGTCCATATCTCATATGGTGTCTTTTCAACCGACTTAGATGGAACTCTATTTAATGTGAGCACAACTGTTTCAAGAGCATATCCCCGAAGGATAACGGAAGATCACTTTGGCTCATCATCGACCGCACCATGTCCAACAAGGTGCGATTTCTCCGTTCGGACACTCCGTTCCATTGTGGAGTTCCTGGCGGAGTCAACTATGGAACAATTCCACAATCTTTCGGATGATTACCAAACTCTTGGCTCAAGTATTCTCCTCCACGATCGATCGTAGAAACTTGATTGTTTTCCCTAAGTGATTCTCGTACTTCATTCGGAATTCTTTGAACTTTTCAAAGGATTCGGACTTATGCCTCATTAAGTAGATATAACCATATCTACTAAAGTCATCGGTAAAGGTAATGAAGTAATGATAACCACCTCTGGCCGTTGAGCTCATTGGTCCATATACATCGGTATGTACGAGTGCCAACAAGTCACTTGCTCTTTCACTGTGTCCCGTGAAAGGTGCCTTTGTCATTTTACCAAGTAAACAAGACTCACATGTCTCAAATGATTCAAAATCAAAAGAGTGAAGCAATCCATCCTTATGGAGCTTCTCCATGCGTTTCTTATTTATATGGCCTATGCGACAATGCCGGATAAACGTGGGGTTTGTATCATTTGGGAGTTGCCTTTCGTATTAATGTTATAGATGGGAGACGCTTCAAGATTAAAACGTATAATCCATTCACCAATGGAGCATGAAAATATAACATATCTCGAGATATATTGAACAACCATTGTTCATTGATCTAAAATCATATCCTTCCGTTTGCAAACATGAAGCGAAATAACGTTTTGACATAGTGTTGAAACACAATAACAATTATTTAATTCCAAAACTAATCCGAAGGTAGATGAAGTGGTATCTGTGCCGACAAGCAAGCCGTAGCAACGCTTGCTCCATTGTCGACGCGCAGGTTCACCTCGCCCTTCTTAAGCCTCTACTTCTTCTCATTCCCTGCAACGATTTGCAAATATGAGCTACGATCCGGTATCAAATACCCAAGAGTCGGTAGGTGAAGTAGCAAGATTAATGTCTATAACATTAATACCTGAAGCAGAAGTTGTACGTTGCTTCTTTTTGAGATCCTCCATGTACTTCTTGCAGTTTCTTTTCCAGTTGCCTGTCTCCTTGCGGTAGAAGCAAACGGCATCGATGCCGCCAACCCCTTCTTGCCCTTCTTTGCATTGGAGGCACTCGCGATCTCATCGGGAGTTAACTTCCTCTTGGTGCAAAGCTTCTTGACAGTGGTTTGCGCTTAGCCTTCTGCAGCATCATCACATGATGAACGTTTTTCGTATACTCTCCTCAGCTGTCTTTAGCATCCCATGCAATTCGGTTAAGGTTCTATCCATATTGTTCATGTGATAGTTTAATATGAATGACTCGAAGCTCGGAGGGAGCGGCGGAGAATCACGTCCGTAGCCAACTCTTGACTAAGAGGGAAACCTAGTTTCTTAAGACTCTCGATATAGCCAATCATCTTTATCACATGCGGACGACGGGATTCCCTCAACAAGCTCGCACGCAAACAAGGACTTTGAGGTGTTAAACCTCTCGGCCCGAGCTTGGTTCTCAAACATGCCACGCAGTCCCGAATAATAGTGTGAGCATCACTTGCTCTCATATTGCTTCGAAGCTCGGGGGTCATTGTAGCAAGCATGAGACGGCTTATATCTAGGGCATCATTAGTGTGCTTCTCGTAAGCTCTCCATGCGGTTGCGGTGGCATTATTTGGCAAATCCTCCGGATAAGGTACTTCAAGAACGTGCTCCTTACGCTCTTGCTTGAGAACAATTCTCAAGTTGCGATACCAATCCATAAAGTTTGTTCCATTTAATTTTTCCTTTTCGAGAATAGATCGCAAATTAAAAGAACTGGGTGTAGTATTAGCCGCCATTTATTCTACAACGAAAAAGCAAAGTTTAGCACAATGTTTATGCTATGTCTATTGTTAAACAATTTAACATTAGACTCTCATTACGTATTTTACACCTTCCCTCTAGGTTACGTATTGGGTCAAGATCCACATGTTAATTAATTTTCTAGTGAGCTTTGGCATCACTTTGCTAGAAAATTAGTAACATCGATAAGCAACACCTTGCTAATCACATCTCTATGTGACTCTTGTTGTTGGTGTGGCATCTCCATGCCCCGGCCCCAACCTATGCCCCAAGGCCCAAAACTGTTTTGATAGCCTTGTTAAGTAAACCAAATGCTCTGCTTGTATATGTCCGACATATATCCCCTCGTGTTATGATAGAGAATGACACTCTGCTTTGCAGACCCACCATTGACGAGCATAACGGTGACGGGTGCAACATTTGGAAGGGCATCATTACTACTTAATATTGTGAGGGATGCTATCCTATCAAACAAACATATCACATATATGAAAGCAGTAGAATAGCATGAAATAGTATGGCCCCCTTCACATGGTGATCTCCATCTCCATGCCGGTGTAGAGGATCTCCATCTTCATCACCGTTCTTCCGAGTGCCGAATGCTTGATATCTTCAAACTAAGCTACTACTATAGAAGCTCTAATTGAAAATTACATCAACTCGTAGGTCGTGAAAGAATATTACAAGCATTGCACGTATGAAAGAATATTACGGGGATTGCACATATGAATGAATATTACATGCATCACATGCATCTCATACATACAATAGGGCCATACCATCTCAAAGCATTCTCTGCAAAAACAAGTTAGGCGTAGAAACGTTTTCTACCTATCGCAGAGATACGGCATCGAGACGACCTATAAGGGGTACGCACACGGCGGTAATCATATGAAATCGCTTACGGAAACCATATCGGCGTAATCATATTATGCCATCCGATACACTATCAAGGAAGATGGTTTGCGTAGGCGCGAGGCAGCTAACAAGATCGGACTATGAGATAGCTTCGGCATAATCACATTATACCGTTCCGATACACTATCAAGGAACGCTATCTCGAAGCCGACTCAAACCGAGTTCTATGGATATTGCTTCGACGTAATCACATTACGCCGTTCCAATACACTATCAAGGAACGCAATTACCATCAACTCTCCTCAACAAATCCCGTAAAACCGATTGATCTAATCAACCCGTGCGCAAAACTTGTTCCAGATCCAATCTAAAACCCGAACTAAGCAAGATTAGCTCTGATACCACTGAAGGGTTACGCGGAAGCTACGCTAGCCGAAAACAAAAACTTTTCTACCGCGCAAACCAGGAACACTTGCAAGTAAGGGCCGATAGATCGTTACCGATTGGAGTGTGCAGCGAAAACAGCCAATCAGGGCTATCCGATCTGGAACTGTGTAGCCGATTCCCGTGAGCCGACAGCCGATTCCCTGTGCTGCAGCCGATCCAAGTCGCCGACCGCGTTCTCGTTGTCGATCTGCCGCAGTCGCCTCGCTCCGATTGCAGTCGATTCGTAGCCGATCAACAGCGCCACAACGTAGCAGCGCCTCTACCGGTATCCACACGTCCGGGAATAGAACGCCGAACACCCGTGTGCTAGCACGCGATGCAAGGCTAGGGTTTGGCTCGAAGGTGGGAGGGTTTCCGTGGAGATTGATCTCGCCGACTTCTAAAGCCGTGTGTGATCGATTGATTTCGGCGCAATCAATTGACGTGTCACGGCTCTCCACCCCTCCCTCCTTTATATAGAGTTGGCCGAGGGGACTAGTGGCGATCGGGACTCTATTTTGAATCGGATCTCATCCGAATCTCATAGAGTTGGCCGCCCATACATCGTAAGACCATAGGACTCTATCCGATCGGATCCCTATCCGATCGAGCCGTATCGGAGTTCAACTCGAATATCTATTCTATCCCCTTAAGCGTGCGACACTGTAGGTTCAGGTATACCAATTAAGCTGTAGGCAAGATGTGTGCCATCTCTTCAATAGCTTAACCATTCACTCGAACCGTATTGGATTATCGTCCGTTGATTGACTCCTCAATCAACTTAGCATGGCCATGCATTTCCATAATCCATTACCTCGAGGGGCCAGAGATATCTCTCCAAAGGAGGGGCAAATTCCATCTTGATCACTCACATCCCACTCCATGTTTCATAGCAAACCCGAAAACTACCTTTATAACTACCCGATTACGGAATAGCGTTTGGTAGTCCCAAAGTAGGCTACTAGACATGTTGGAATCCATGATGATCTCGAGTCTAAGGACTTTGTACCAACACTACCGAGACCAACTAATGGCACATTAATTCGTGTAGTGTCTCATGGTGGGTCTATCCAACAATGTGTTCTCCAACACATATGTCCATGTTTATTGATTTGGTATCTCCATACCCATGATCTATGAGACATGATCATCAATCAATAGACATGCCGATCTTAGAATCATATTAGTTCCAATAATATGATATATGATCGAGGATCATTTAGAAATAGATTCATACATATCGAGTCTCATAAATAAGTCACGTACTTATTGATCAATACAAGATGTCTATTTCATGGAACTGAATAACACTTTATTCATAAATACATAAACATTGACGTGATATCCAACATCTCCATGTTGCCTCTAGGGCATATCACTAACAATATGGACAGCTAATATCATCGGACCTTGATGTTTTATACTCCTAGATTTGTGTGGGCTGATGGTAGGAAGGCTACATGTATGCACCTGACTTTAACTGTAGGAATGCTAGATTAGTTATGTTTCACTCAATTTTTTTCTTACAACAGAGGATGAAAAACTTCGTCACTAGGATTTTTGGACATCGTTAACACTAAATAATATAACAGAGAAAAATATAATGAATCCGGTAAATACTCGATCATATTGTGCACATCCAAGCTGGAGGTGTGAAGGCCATGGTGATGGAGAACACAGTGGCAGTGGGGACTCTTGTTGATGAGTAATTTTGATCAGGAAGATGATTTAGAATCACAACTGATTCTCTCAATCCTGAAAGAGACTTCTGAAGAGTGTCACCACAACTTCTGAACAATTGGATCGAGTATTTGCCAGATTTCATCTATATTTTCCTCTGTTATATTATTTAGTGTTAAGGATGTCCAAAAATCCTAATGTTAATGATGACTCCTAGTGTTATTTTTTTATTTTGTGATTTTGTAAGTTATTTAGAGGATGTCTCAGCACGACGAATCAATTTTGACAACTAGTGGGTCCATAAGGACACGGACCCTTAGAAGCCTTAATAAAATCCCAAAAGAATGGTACACCATAACAGAGGTGGACCTCCTAGGAGTGCCGTCCGCTCCCCCGAATGTGCCCACGAAGTTCAAGACGGTCTGCGGGATAATAGGGAGGCAGACCTTTAGTATTTTGCATGATCACATCAAGGAGGTGCCGAACGTCTAGAAGGAAACTGCTTGGCTGAAGTTCAAGGAGAGCTTCAAATATCCTACAGCCGATGAGGACAGGCTACAACGGACATCTTTCCAGATGATGAGACATGCTTGGAAGAGCTTTAAGTCTAAGCTGGTCACCGACCACATCCTCAAGCCCAGCACCCCGGAGGCATTCGAGAAATACCCCTTCATCACGCCAGTCGTGTGGGAGTTGTTCTACGTGAAGAAATCAACTGCCAAATCCCGAGTCAGAAACGAGGCTTATAGGGCACTCTAGGCTCAGTACATTCATCCGCACCGGCTTGGCAGCGGAGGATATGTGGGGAAGCAGGAGCAATGGCAGAAAGAGAATAAGGCGACAGAGGCATCAAACGCGCCGCCTTCATTTGCCGATATACCGCACCCACGTGCAAGGAGCTGGACAAGGGCAAGGGCCGTTAAGAACAACGATGGGACGTTCACTCTGCCAAATCCCCAGGATCAACAAGTTTACGAAAATATTGTAAGTGTCTCACCTTATTATGTTAGTTTCTTTATATATATCATACACTTGATTTATACCAATCTTACTTGTAATGCAGAAAGAGTTGGTTGCCGTGAACAGTCCTCCCAAGAGGCCTGTGCTTATAGACGCGAGGATGACATCCTCACGCAAGCGTTGGGCACCAACGAACATTGTGGACGGACAAGGGGCGTTGGTTCTAATGTCCCCTAGAAATATGGATTTCCATAATACGCCGGGCAGTATAAGAAGCGGGCCGTTACGAAGAAGGCGGAAAGAGATGCACGCCTAGTTGAGAGGATACAGGAGCAGGTTAGAGCCGAACTGAGCTCAGAAATTGAAGAGAAGCTAGACCATACTACGAAACGGATTAGGCAGCAGATCTGCGCCGAGCAGCAGACCATCGCGTGAACCGTCGCTCTGGATCGAGAAAGTCCAATGCAAAATGGAGCAGTTGTGCATCAATTGAGGTGGTGGAAAATCCAACACCGGTCTTAGCCGCCGTTGACCTTATAACAATAAAACTCTAAGCCAAAATACGTAACACTCTTAACAAATCCATTTTCGACAAATTATCTAAAAATTATGTTTGGATCTATCGCAGGAACCGACTAACTGCGTGCTAAGAGTCGAGGTGATGCTCTCTTTCACGGTTCCGGTGGCCGAGGGACTAGCATTCAATCCAAACGCCGATACAAGAGTGCACGGGTTGCAAATTATGGCCGGATATGCAAAAGTGCAAGTGGACAAAGTGAACGATGATTGGGTCCATCTGCCGCTGCAGCATCCACCGAACGACGAGATCCTAACCCTAGGAGTTGCACGAGGAAGCTTTATCCAATGGCCGAAGGAGCTCATTGACATTAAATTAACTTCGATGTCAGCCCCTCCATCTCCCTTAGGTGTTCCAACCCCTCCATCTCCCTTAGGTGATCCACAAGATGACTCGATCGAGCTGCAATATGACACCTACTTTGGCGGGTCAGCCCTGAATGGCCTGCTCGCTCTGAACCATCATCTTTGGAGAAAGTCAAGAAAGTGGCATCAGAGCCATCTGTATGCATGCCATTTGAAGTACAAGACCACTTCATTCGCATGGCAATGCCACCAGCACCGAAGAAACCAATTTTGGACTACCGACGCACAGTCAACAAAAGAAAATTGCGACAATTTTCCAAGGAAGAGTTCATGAAAGATATAGCACAGAAGTACGAGCAAGAAATGCTTGAAAGTTTAGGGGTGAAGAGTTATACTGATGTGCACAATATTGCAAAGGCCCCTCAGCCAGCTATGTTCAAGTTAGGTGCTCCTTTGACCACCCCTGAAAATATGGCAACGTAGTTGGAAATTGCACTCAAATGAGAAGGGTAGAAGAGTGATACCTACAGATGGCAAAGGAGGGTAAAGAGACGTTCACCGTCTTTTATAGGGACGAGGACGTCCATCACGAGGATGGTATAATCTGGGTCCCATTTGAGAAACTATTTTAGCTATACAATTTGAGGGACCTAAACGTATCGATATTTCAGCTA
Source organism: Oryza australiensis (assembly GCA_019925245.2). Classification (NCBI taxonomy): domain Eukaryota; kingdom Viridiplantae; phylum Streptophyta; class Magnoliopsida; order Poales; family Poaceae; genus Oryza; species Oryza australiensis. The sequence continues at coordinate 4,205,813 of JAIFGZ020000414.1, read as the reverse complement.
TGGGCATTGTAAGTATACTCGAACCCCTCGCTATTATTTCTAAGTTGATATCGTCATAGAGTGTCTAACTTGTTTTCTTATGCAAAAGGGGACGCTTGAATGTAGAGCAACCTATAACAAAGTAGGATTCCTCGATCCAGGGGTTATCAATTCCAAGCAGATTGATGACGGACCAAGGTCCCAAAAATGGGTGCTGGACTATCTCTACAACTCCTTTCTCAAGCTTAAGGAAATGAATACGATCCTTTTGCCCTACAACTTTGAGTAAGTGTGACATTTGTTGTTGTACATACCATTTGTGCTTGAAGGTGTTAATTGCTCTCTCCATTTGTATGCAGTCATCCTTGGATCATTCTTGCCATCCATTTAAATGAATTTAGGATTATCGTCATGGATGGATTAAGGAAACCACATGAAGCTTTCCAATCCGTCATTGACATCCTAAATAAGGCACTTCTAAAGTATAATAAAAAGTGCCATCGACACGCTCCATGTGCCGATACATTTTGGGTTTGCTACCACTGTTGGTGCCAACGTCAAGAACCAGGCATGATGATATGTGGTTTCTACGTGATGAAATTTATGTGGTTTTACCTAGAGGACCGCAATTGCCACATTTCAGATTCTGAGGTTCACCATATTTGTTAAGACGTAAATACACGTTTCTAAACACATATTATGTTTTCACATATTCAATCCTTTTATTTGCAGAAATTAGCTCCTGATAAGTTAGTTATTGCCACATGTTTGCTTAGGCCTCGCTGAACAACTCTGCGGATTCATCTTTTGACATGTCATCTTGTCAGGCGGCGCATATCATGTTTCGAGAGCTCCAGATGGGCTAATGACTTTCCTTGAGGCTGGCAGCCCTGGTAACACTTTAGACCGTCAATCCACAACAAAGAATAAGCATTAGAGTCAATCGACCACAAAGAACAATTTTGATAATCATTTGTAAATTACAATTTTGTCAAATGTGTTCATGAGAAATATGTGAATAATGGATGTGTTTGTGGATAGATGTGTGAATGTCAGATATATGTGAATGTATGTGAATTTCAGATATATGTGAATTTTTGCTGCGGGCATGGCTAGCCAAAAAATATTTTTTTCTTTCTGGGAAAAACTCATCGGTGACGGGCTTTAAAGGAAGCCCGATGGAGATTACAGTCATCTGTGACGGGTGTAAATTAAAGCCCGATTGAGTTGTTAGTTATCCGTGACGGGCATAATTTAAAGCCCGATTGAGTAGTTCGTTATCCGTGATGGGCTTTAGTTGTGGCCCATTTGAGATTGTACAATCGGTGTCGGGCCCTTGTTTGACTGGTCTTCTAGGTCAAACCTATCGGTGACGGGCGTAAGTTTAAGCCCGACAAAGATAATTAAAATCGTGACGGGCTTTTGCCCGATAGAGATGACTTCTCACATTGGTGACATTTTCGTCTGGACGAGCGCCATACCCGACACAGATGAGGGTTACTACCCGATTGAGATGAGGATGACCGTTGTTAATATGATTTGCGGTTTTGCACTCTGGCCCATTGCAATGTAAACACCTAGTTGCAGGGTTGTGTTCTGTAGCTTTGGGGGCCAGTCTGATTGTAGGGCAGTAGTGTAAAGGAAAGGAATTTTGTCATGATTTACCACTTTGCAGATTGAAGAATTGTAGTTCCTAAGAATTCTATATTTTCATAAGAAGCACTGTCATTTGAATTATCTATGTGGATGTATTGATGGAGATAAACTTGGTTGAATGTTGTCGATGTTGAACACAAATTTGACTTTTGCTGAATCTACTACCATCATGATGCTAGTATATTGGTGTATATTATTTTTAATGATGTTATTTGTATTTTTAATGACATTCTACTTTTTTGCAATTTTTATGTACTTTACGTAGGCCTTTTTCAATTTATCTGTCCTTTTTATATTTTTCTTTTTTTCTGATTTTTTAAAATTTTTCATGATTTTTTTAAAAAAATTCTATCATCTCTGACAAGTTTCTCCTTTTCTTTTCTCTTCCAAATGGTAGCAGGGTAAACTTTTTGGCCGAGAAAGGACCCCTCTAGGAAGTGGAGGGGGAGTGCATGTCACCTCAAAAATCCCCTTAGGGGAAAATTTCCTGGGTTTTTTCCTCGGGCTGCCAAATGAGGCCTAAAGTGGAATATGCCAAATAGTGACTAAGTTGATTTGTAGAGTTTAGATTTGTTGAGTTGTGATCCAAATTCATTTACAAACATATAAAGGCCGACTTCGAACAGAGCGAAGCAGAGGCCCGTCGCTGGAGGCTTGGGCTGGAGCAAAGCGGCAACATTAAGAAGGTTCTTCAGCGTTTCAACATGCATGATGCAAAGCCTGTTAGTACTCCTATTGCACCTCATTTTAAATTATCAGCTTTACAATGCCCTAGTACTGATGATGAGGTTGAATACATGTCAAGGGTTCCATATTCTAGTGTTGCTGGTTCTTTAATGTATGCATGGTTTGCTATCGTCTGGATTTATCTGATGCTATGAGATTGGTTAGTAGATACATGGCTAATCCTGGAAAAGAACACTAGAAGGTTGTTCAATGGATTTTCAGGTACTTCGAGGCACAACAGATGCTTGTTTCAAATTTGACAGGAATGATAAGGGACTTATTAGCTATGTGGATTCTGATTTTGCTGCTAATTTGGATAAGCGAAGATCACTCACATGTTTTGTGTTTATTATTGGTAGTTGTGCCATGAGTTAGAAGGCAACATTGCAGCATGTTGTTGCCCTTTATACCAATGAAGCAGAATACATGCTGAAGCATGTAAGAAATCAGTTTGGCTGAAAGGATTGTTTGCTGAGCTTTGTGAAGTTGATTCTTGCATTAACCTATTTTGTGATAGTCAAAGTGTTATATACTTCACTAAAGATGAGATGTTCTATGAGAGGACAAAGCACATCGATATCAAATACCATTATGTTCACGATGTGGTTGCACAAGGTAAGGTAAAAGTATGCAAGATAAGCACTCATGATAATCCTGCTGAGATGATGACAAAGTCAGTTCATGTTGCTAAGTTTGAGCTTTGCTCAATCTTAGTTGGTATAACAGTTTCGCCCAAGAGGCTATTTGGCGTCAAAAGTGTTTTATTTGTTGTGTTCAGGGTGAAGGTTTGATTTATGCTACAAGAAGGAATTTGTCTCACGATGTAGTTTGTTGAGTTGTGATCAAAATTCATTTACACGCATATAAAGGCCGACTTCGGACGGAGCGAAGCGGAGGCCTATTGCTAGAGGCCTCCCCGCGGTATGGATCGTCATCCTTTAGGGTTTCACCTTTATATATACTTCCTGTAAGCTGCCATTTGGGATAAGCAAAAAAATATTGTAAATCCCCAACGTTTGTAACCTCACCCGATATAGTGAAGATTTGTTGGCTGGTGCACGTGGTTTTTTCCCTCCTATCTTAGGAGGATTTTCCACTTTAAATCTCATGTCCTCTGTGATTGATCTGTTGTTCTTCATCGTTTATCTATCGATCGTTTCCTAACAAAATTTTGTTCTAAAATAAGTTGATTTCCCTTTTCTTGGAAATACGGGATTTTAAAAATATGAATAAAAAAATGTGAAATTTAATTACTACATTTTGTAAAATTTCTATAGAAATTAGAAACGCATGAATTTTGTGAAGAGTCTTTTGGATGGCAAGTAGGAAAATGCGGGAATTGAAGAAAACATAAGAGGGAGAATTAAGTGTTTTCCAATGTCCACTGTATAAGAAGTGACCACTCTTATCCTTAAATAAAAAACAAAAAAGAAGTAACCCCTCTTTAAATAGAAAAGAAGAGGCCCACTCAATTCAAGGGTATTCAGTTGAATACCCAAGATTTTTGGACAAAAAATACATATATGAGATATATATTTCATATGTATACATGAAAATATAGAAAATAAATCCTATTGATCAAAAGAAGCCCAACAACAAAGCCTTGCAGTGGCAGGCTGGCTCCCTCCTCCCACCTCTCTCATCTTCTCACTATGCATGCCTAATAGCAAAAAAAGCCCAAAGTCAACCCTAGACCACTCCTGGTCATTGTTGGTGGTTGCATGTCGCAACACATCCCTCCGTCTTACTCAATGACACGGCGCTGCGCCGCCATCACGCACGCGCAGATGCGGAGTAGACCGCGACGCACGGATGCCCGTCGAGGCCTCGTCCTCAACCAGTCACGGACGCCCTTCCCTTGCTCGGCCAGCCCTCTCTCTCGTCATCTCTCCCGCCCCACACCACCGGCACCACTGATCGCGTTGTCGTGGCCGCTCTCACAAAACACGCTGCGCACGCCCTACCACCCCTATCAGACTGCCTCACCGAACAGTCCCAATTCGATTCAACAGGTAACCCGTTCAATCCCCATTCCTCAATGTCTTGAATGTGAATATGTGAACCCAATTTGTTTTTGTTATTGCTTGCTCAACTCAAGTAGTCTAGCCAAGACAAAGGAGATGCCGAATTTGTACCAAATTTGCTGTCTAATTCTGTAGACTAGATAAGTGATAAAATTTGAACTTCAGCAGTGTTTATTCTAGTGCTTTGCTGCCTAATTTTGTGATGACATGATGTTAATCGACAAATTCTTGGTAGATTGTACTGCATATGTTTTTTCACAAAGTATCACAATAATTCAAGAAAATTGCTAAAAAACATGTCGCAAGTTCTAATTCCATAAGTAGTACTAAAATATCATAGTATTGATTATACATATCAAATATTGTGCTCGTCTTGTAAAAAGGATTTATTTTTACCCCTTTTCATTTCGAATACCTAATCTTAAAATCTTGGGCCCGCCCCTGCAACTAACTCTAGTGGTATTTCTACAAGTATGTGTGCTCGGGCATAGTCTTATCTAGGAAGACAGGTTAGAGAAATGGACAACGTAGTCGGCCTGGGTGGTGACAGGCCCAGCCATCGTTTAAGGTCGGCAACATTAGCTCTACTTACGTTAGTGTGTATTGGCATATTAGTATCACCCCTTCTCTTCCCTTTCTTTGGTGGTCCTACTGTACTTGAAGCAATCAAGTCAAAGTATTATGGCTTCACTACAACGGTCATTCTCATCTCAATCGGACGATAACCCTCATCTGTGTTGGATATGGTCTCCGTCACGGAGCAAAGGTCACTGATATGAGTAGTCATCTCTGTCGGGCAAAGGCCCGTCACCGATGTGTGTCATCTTTGTCGGGCCTAAAGAATAGGCCGTCACTGATATGTTTGACCCACAAGATCAGTCAAACAAGGCCCGACACCAATGATATAATCTCAAACTGGCCCTGATTAGTCATCCGTCACAGATGACTAATATCTCCATCGGGCTTAAGTTAAAGCCCGTCACCGATCAGTCTTTCCAAAAAAATTACTTTATTTTTTGGCAAGCCTCAGGCCTTTGCTAGCCATGCCCGCTGCAAAAAGATAGAAATAGAAATATTTCACATACATCTGACACTCCCATAAATATATTCACATCCATTATTCACACATATTTCACATTGCAAGTATAAAACACATATAACAATATTATAATATAATAATATCAGAATTGATTACATATTTATATGTGTTTGTCATATTACAAAATGTATTTGTCCACTATTTCATTTCTTTGACTTTAACCCTGTATTTGTGTTGAACACATTCCTTTGGAATTTAATATATCATTGACTATAAAGTCCGCTATCTCCTCTCTAATCCCGTCAAAGCTAGTAGGCGTAGACTTGGATGTATTTTCCTACATGTACATTCAAAAAATTAGTTGATCGATATATATAATTCAAAGTAGTTAGTACATATCACAATTGAGATCACAAACCTCAAATTCGGTCATAGTCTTGAACTTGTTGTATAGGAATCACATGTTGTGGCACACATGGAACCCGCACTGCTCACCTACTTGCTGTTTGATGGGGATGTCCTTTTTGTGGATGAGGGTTTGTTGAAAATTGCTATGAGGCCCTCCTTTCTCCACATACATTCCCCACGCTTCGTCTCGGGGTCCAATCATACGTCTTACTGATTTTGGAATTTATGTAGTGGCATGTGCTCCACTTTGGTGTAATGACTAGAAGGATCCAATGGACACTACGACATTAATATAGGGAAAGTTAAATTCTAAAACACTACGTGTCATGCAATTGCATATACTTAGGGTACACACTTACTATTGATTATAGGCGCAGAGGAAGTAGTCCTTGTCTTGTTGGGCCAGCAAGGTCTCAAAAATATAGGCCACCATGGCCTTCTTGTCATGAACTAGATTGGCGACCGTGACAATTTGTGGATCCAGGAAGGCCACAGTCGGTGCATTTCTCTGGCACCATTTCCAACTAAGCCTACACATAAGACAAACACTCTTATAAGCATGTTGCAAGGATTGATTTTTACCAAAATTGAGGAACACAAGAATACTTACAAGGAGTAGCACTTGAGTAGACTTGTGTCCACCGCTCGTAGTCTATGGAGGTCGAACAAGTCCTTGAAGTCTATGGCGACGCAGGTTTCAGGCCCAAAAAACGGTTCTTTGCCGTGATAGCCTATGACGTCAGTGCCCTTTTTCGTCCTCTTGGCGCTTGTCGTCTACATGTAGTAGTGGTGGAGATCCCTGCATGCGGTGCCCATCGTTCGTAGGGCGTCGTCTCCAACCAAAGGCATGCCATTGGTGAACTCCGTTGATATGTTCTTGCCCATTTCTAGCTTCTTTGGTTTTAGACTCGAGGGCCTGGCCTTGCCTTGGGGTCTTCCTCTCCCCCTTGTCGCAGGTTTGAGTTATTTGCAGAGGAGAGGAATGCGCCTTCCTTGATTTCTTGAGCAGTGGGGGATTAATTTCTTTTGTCGTGCTGTCGGCTTCCATTTGAATGGCTGGAGCAGCGGGAGCTGGATGGGCTGAAGGAGCAGGTGTCGGTCGGGGTGGCGGCTGAACGCTTGGTGGAGTGGCTGACTTCGCAGTCAACTTGATATCAATAAGCTCCTTGGGCCATTGGATAAAACTTCCACGTGTAGCTTCTAGAGTAAGGATCTCATCGTTCGGTGGGTACTGCAGTGGCAAATGAGCCCATTCATTCTTGACTGCGTCAACTTGCACTTTTGCCGTGTCGGCTATCAGTTGCGCCCCATGCACTCTTGTATCGGGGTCGGCTTAAATGCAAGTCCTCGGCCCTTTGCAACAGTGCGGGACGACAACACCTTAATTAATAGTGTGCGGTGTCTTGGTTCCGCGATTTCATCCATATTTTTAGAATGTTATATTAGAAGGATTTTTAAGAATGTTACGCCTTGTGGCCGAGAGTTTTACCTTTATTTGATCGACGGCTGTTGCAAATGATTGTTGAGGTTCTGCCACCTCAGTTGATGCACAACTGCTCCATCTTTGTGTCGGACTATCTCGTTGCGGAACAATGGTACGCTCGATGTTCTGCTGCGCCTGCTCTTGTCGTATCTCTTCCCTTATCTTTACAGCCATGTCATCAGGCTGTGCCTTTACTTCGACGCTTGTCTTGGCTCTGACCTGCTCCCGGATCTTCTCGACCAGCCGGGCATCTTTTTTGGCCTTTGATAGGGCCCGCTTCTTGTATTGTCCCGCATATTATGGAAATCCATATTTCCAAGGGACCAAAGCGCCAACTCCCCGTGTACGTCCACGGTGTTCGTTGTTCCCAACACTTGAGTGAGGATGTCATCCTCGCGTCTAGAAGAGCAGTCCTCCTCTTCGGAGGTCTGTCTCACGGCAACCAACTCTTTCTGCAATACAAGTGAGCTTAGTATAAATTGAAAGTACGATTTGTGTAAAGAAACATATTTGTAAAATCAAAGTGGGTTTGATTCTTCTTTTGATGATGAACAATTGGCATATGGGATTATTGCTTTGTGTGTTTTGTTATTTGGATATTTATTGACAAAGTGGTTTTGGTTTTCGGACAATGAACGGTGTTCGATCGGCTGCCACGTGGAGTCGACCGAGGGCTTATCTTGTCGATCGCCCGGAGGTGTCAGGCGTCGGCCGGACGAGTTGCACTATGAGTCGAGCCGGCGGCCAATCCCGATCCAGTTGCCGATTTTGATTCGGTTTTGGGTTCGGTTTGTTTCCTTGCATATACATGGGAGTTTCGTGTTCCTATGCACGTGTATGTTGGATCGAATACCCAATGAAAAGCCAACCAGAGGGGGGTGAATGGTTGGTGCACCCCAAAAACAAAGTTTTAGCGGAAATAAAACTTTACCTCTGTTCTGATGCCAGTCTGACCGAAGATGTCTCGCCGGTCTGACCACTCTGTAAGATCGGTCTGATCGCCCAGTGAACTCCGGTCTAACTACCGTAGCCAATCGCCTCAGCCGATTGCTCGATGTAGCCGATGCCGATGAAGTCCGATGCCAGCCGGTCTGACCGTCTATGTGCTTGCGGTCTTACCGGGTACAAGCCGCGGTCTGACCGCAGTAGAGTTTGTGGTCTGACCGGCGTGTAGATCCGGTTTAACCGACAATTATGCCGCCGCACCGAGGAAGAAGAAGACACAAAAAATTCTTAAGAAGATTGATCTTTATTGAAACTCTCTGTGTTTACAAAGTGCAAACAAATCACTCCTCACAAAATCTCAAGCTAAACTTGAAACCCTAACCGAAAAACTCTAAAACTTGAACTCAAAGCGATACCGAGAGGCCACGCCTGCCCTCACTATTTATACACAAAACCCACAGCCAAAAGCCACGAATCCTACTCATACAAGAAGTCCTAATCCACTAGGAAACCTTCCCGTACAAGAAACAAACTTGATATAAACCAACCGTAACAATCTCAGTCTTCCCAAAACCAAAATTCCACTTTCCATACGCACACAATATCTCCATCGTATGCCATACGGAAACTTCACCAATCATGTGCATCAATCTCTACCCTTCAGCATCCCGCATGATCTCCATCTTGGACGTCACCTTATCTCCAAGTTGTCTCCAACTCGATCACCGGCGACACTTTCCCGAGGCGTAAAGAGTACCTGCACACAATTAAACAAAGAATACCATATCCGAGCACAAGCTATCCAAACTTGACTCATTGTTAGCATAAATGAACATACACGTGCATAGGAACACGAAACTCCCATGTATATGCAAGGAAACAAATTGAAACCAAAACCGAATCAAAATCGGCAACCAGTCGGACTAGCTCGGCGGTCGACCATAGGCAAGCTGTCCGGTCGACCGCCGGACACCTCCGGTCGGACCGGTAGTACAAGCCCAATCGGACCGGGCTGTGGCGGCCATTGGCGAACAACTGTTCATTGTCCGAAAACCAAAACCACTTTGTCAATAAATCTCCAAATAACAAAACACATAAAGCAATAATCCCAGATGCTAATTGTTCATCATCAAATGAAGAATCAAACCCACTTTGATTTTACAATCTCCCCCTTGATGAACACATTGGCAAACAAAATAAAAGTGTTGTTTTGGTGTTTGGAAAATTAAAAACAAAAAATGATAAAAAGCATTTGAGTGCTCAAAAATCAAAGAAAATTTCTCTCCGTTTTGAAAAGAAAGAAAATCCCTTGACCCAAAAAAAAACTTGCACTTTGTTTGTTGCTTGTTCTCCCCCATGTGATATTTAAACAAAAACAACATTTGTTCTCCCCTTTTTGATAATGTTTTCATAAAGCATAAGAATTATGATTATGAAAGTTTAAGAGCTTAGCACCATACATAAAGCAAGTCATGTCATGTGTTGCAATAATAAGAAGATAAACTTATCAATTATATAGCAAATATTCACTAGAGTATAATCATGAATCAAATATTTTATAATTAAGAACAATAACGCAATAAAAATTCATGAATTCAAACGATTTATAATGTAACATCTTTACAAGCACATCGGTTGAAAGATAAACCCAAATATATATACCTATTGCAACATTTATTCTTTCTCAAATTTATCTTTTTGCACATATAATTCAAGAGAAAAATTTTTCATATTGATTTGAGCCATATTTGTTGCTCATATTTTTCTCTCAATTATTCCAGGTACGTCCTTGTCGTCAAGACTGTTTCCAAGGATCCGACACCCATTATTTTTGCTCACATCGAATACGTCCTTGTCGTCAAGACTGTTTCCAAGGATTCGGTATTCATTTTTTTCTCTCATAGATAACATTTTATTCTCTTTACACAATGAGCAATTTGAAAGTAATTTGAGGAATAATAATTCAACATAATATATATATAAGCATTTATAATCCAACACATGCACTAGTATCAACATTGCATATTTCTTTAATTCAAGTATGATTTTAAAGTGTCATGCATTATCTCACTTAAATATAAAATCTAGATCACATAAAAATACTAGAATACATACAAGCTATGCTAGTGACAAATAAACCTTCATAATATTGCTAGCATGCACATGAACAACAATATGTATGAATAAAGCTCTCTTTTTCAATTTATTTTAATCATGTAGCTTGATAAAACAAAGAGCACAAAAACTCCCTCTCAAAACATGCCAAAAGGATGAATGATTCCCAATTCCCCTCGAAGAAAAGCAAAGCAAGAAGAATCCAATGGTTTTGTAAAAATATCAGCAAGTTGCAACTTTGTGTCCAAAAATTTCAATTCAACATCCTTCTTCTCAACATGATCTCGCAAGAAGTGAAAGAGAATATCAATGTGCTTAGTGCGTGAGTGTTGAACATGATTCTTAGCAATGTTTATAGCACTTGTATTATCACAATAAAGAGGCACTTTTTCAAAAGCAAGACCATAATCTTTCAAGGTAGAAATAAACCAAAGAATCTGTGAACAACAACTTGCAGCAGCAACATATTCAGACTCAGTAGTGGATTGAGCTACACTAGATTGTTTCCTAGAAGACCATGCAATCAATGAAGTTCCAAGAAAATGACATGTTCCACTAGTACTTTTTCTATCAATTCTACAACCCGCAAAATCAGCATCGGAATATCCACTTAAGCAAATAGAAGATGAAGTAGAATACCAAATTCCAAACTCAAGTGCATGACTTAAATACCTCATAATGCACTTGACCGCTTGACGATGCGAAGCACGAGGAGAAGCTTGAAAGCGTGCACACAAACACACAGCAAACTGCATGTCTGGTCTAGAAGCAGTTAGATACAACAAAAATCCAATCATGCTTCTATACTCCTTTTGATCCACAGCTTCACCATCTTCATTGGGATCAAGAACAACAGTAGATCCAATGGGTGTAGAGATTGGCTTGCAGCTCTCCATCTTGAACCTGCGCCAAAAATCTTTGGTGTACTTCGTTTGATGGACAAACATACCTTGAGCTGTTTGCTTAATTTGCAATCCCAAAAAGTATGACAGTTCACCCATCATGCTCATTTCAAATTCCCTGCGCATAGTCTCGGCAAATTCTACAACCAAAGAGTGAGTTGAACAACCAAAGATGATGTCAACATAAATCTGAATGAAAAGTTGATTTTCACCATGCTTAAGAACAAAAAGCGTTTTGTCAATTTTTCCCATTTGAAAACCTTTTTCAAGCAAAAAGTTCTAGTCTATCGTACCATGCTCTAGGTGCTTGTTTCAAACCATACAAGGCTTTTGACAATTTAAAAACATGGTTGGAAAAATCAGGATTTTCAAAACCCGGTGGTTGTTTAACATAAACTTCCTCCTGTATAAAACCATTAAGAAAAGAACTTTTAACATCCATTTGATACAATTAAAAACCTTTGGAAGCAGCAAAAGCTAGCAAAAGTATAATTGCTTCAATCCTAGCAACAAGAGCAAAAGTTTCATCAAAATCCAAACCCTCCACCTGAGTATAACCCTAAGCAACAAGTCTAGCCTTATTTCGAACAATCAAACCATCCTCATTTTGTTTATTTTTGAAAACCCACTTGGTTCCAATAACATTATGTCCAGAAGGAGGTTCAACTAAAGACCAAACATTATTTCTTTCAAAATTGTCAAGTTCTTCATGCATGGCATTAATCCACGATTCGTCAGTTAATGCATGAGTAACATCTTTGGGTTCAAAAGAAGAAACAAAAGCAGAATTCGCAAAATCATGCGCAGTTACCTTAGATCTCGTCGTCCGCTCATGTAAGTTACTTATTATTTGTACCGGCAGATGTCGTCGCTGAATGTGCAAAGGTGCAGTGATCTCAGAAGTTGATTCACGTTTAGGTTCAGCACTGGTTGTGGCCCTCGATGAATCCTCGTGATTGGAATCGACGGAGTCCGAAGCGGTCGGCCCCTGCCGGTCTGACCGAGCCTCTGGCCGGTCCGACCGGACAGGCTCTATCGGTCTGACCGGCGACACCTGGCCGGTCTGACCGGGCAGGTCGACCTCGTCGTCGTCGTCGTCACTTTTGTCTTCAAAGATTCGACCATACTCCCCCTGAGCCTGGGGTAGTGTACCTAAAAGATCTGGTCTAGTACCGGGACTAGCCTCATCAAAAGTGACTTCACAAGTCTCGACAATTTTGATAGTTTCTAAAACAAGTACACGATAGCCACGAGTGTGTGCGGGGTATCCAAAAAATAAACCATCAGTTGAACGTGATTCAAACTTGTCCAAATTTCCAAATTTTAAAACAAAGCACTTACAACCAAAAACACGCAAATGTGAAACTTTGGGCTGACGTCCAAAACGAAGCTCATAAGGAGTTTTGCCAAGTTTAGATCGCAAGAAAATACGATTAGAAACATAGCAAACAGTGTTAATAGCTTCAGTCCAAAATTTTCTAGGAGTGTGATATTCATCTAGCATTGTCCTAGCCATCTCAACCAAAGAACGGTTTTTTCTTTCAACAACACCATTTTGTTGAGGAACACGAGGAGAAGAAAATTGATGTTCAAAACCTTTTTCATTGCAAAATTGTTCAAAAGAAGCATTTATAAATTCACCACCATTATCACTTCTAATGGTTTTCAAAGAATTGGGAAATTCACAATTTAAACAAAGAACCAAACTCTGAAAGTGTCCAAAAGCCTCATCCTTGGTTGTCATGAAGAAAACCCAAGAATATCGAGAAAAGTCGTCAACAATAACCAATACATACCATTTTCCTCCGACAGATTGCACTCTAGCTGGACCAACAGTGTCCATGTGTAAAAGCTGTCCCGGTGCATCCGTCATCACAGAAAGAATCGGTGTGTGTGAAGAAGCAACCATTTTACCATGACGACATGGTGCACAAACCAAATCAGAATCCCTTTTGAGTTTAGGCAAACCACGAACAAGATCCAAACCACTTAAACGAGTTAAATGTTCAAAACCAACATGCCCAAGTCTGCGATGCCAAAACATCAAATCTTTGTTGAATTTCACAACTAAGCATGTTACAACAGGAGAAACAGGGTTTTCAAAATCAGCTTTAAAAACTCTCCCATAACGAGAAATGTTTAAAACAGAATCACCACAAGAATCAAATATTTCACTTCTAGTTTTCTTGAAATGAACTTCAAAGTTTTCTCAACAATTTGTGAAACTGAAAGTAAATTGTACTTTAAATCCTCGACCAAAGCTACCTCTTTTAATTCAAAATTTTCACTTACCTTGACGGAACCAGTAGCAAGAACGACACTAGTTGAAGCATCCCCAAAGATTATTGATTCCGTCTTGGATGCCATCTTGAGGGAGAACCAATTTTTATCTCCGGTCATGTGTCGCGAACAACCGGAGTCCATGATCCACACGTTCTCCTTCCTCGCCACGAAAGCCTCATTTTCTTCTTCTAAAGAATCTTCATCTCCACGCGTCATGAGACAAATGCCGGAGATGTTCTTGCCCTTCTCCTCCTCACTGTCAGAATCTATGTCGCTGAGTGGCTCAAAGGCGGCATAGACTTGACTCAGCGCTTTCTTGATCATCTCCTTGGAGCGCCTACCCTTGGGATTGTCATCTTTTGTCTTTTCGACGCTCTTTTCATCCTTCTTGCTCCTCCCGAGCTTGGGGCAGTTGGAGCGGATGTGATCCAAGGCGCCGCACTCAAAGCAACGCGTTGGTCCTCCCTTTTTCCTGAACCTAACTCTGTTCATAGCTCTAGAAAGTTTGTTAGTAGCAAGAGCCAAATCCTCCTCGAATTGCTTGAGTTGTTCATCGGACATGGCGTTAATTAAACAAGAGCATTTGGAGATGATGAAGAAGCAACATCTGAAGAAGTCGAAGGAGAAATCAAAGCATTTGACTTAGAATCCATTTTTCGAGAAAAAATATTCATCTCATGAGTTTTGAGTTTTGTATAAAGTGAATCCAAAGTCAAATTTGCCATGTTAACAAATTCTTGAATAGAAGTTACTTTCATCTCCCAAACAGACATGTCAAGACCATTTAAAAAGTGGCGAGAAATCTCATACTGTGGATAATTAGTGTCATAAGAAGCATCAACAGATCTAAGATTGCTCAAAATTTTATTAAACCTACCAAGGTAGTATTGCAAAGCTTGCGGAGTTTCATCTCAAATTTTATATATTCCTTTTTAAAAGGTCTCGACGAAGTCTTTTATATTTGTTGTTCCTTGATGAAAGTTTTTCAAAGCGTTCCAAATCTCATTTGCGGTTTGAAGATGAGAAACACGGCCAAAATCAGAACGCGAAATTCCATTCAACAAAATATTTCGAGCTTTGCAATTATTATTAAATTCAATTTTCAAAGCATCAATATTACTACACTAATACTCGAAATTGGTGCCATCGAAAACATGTAGTTTTGTTGAAAATTTATCCGACATGACAAGAAAACTTTCGATTGAAGAAAATCCAAAGCAGAAAAACGTGGCTCTGATACCACTTTTAGGATCGAATGCCCAAAGAAAAGCCAACCAGAGGGGGATGAATGGTTGGTGCACCCCAAAAACAAAGTTTTAGCGGAAATAAAACTTTACCTCATTACGATGCCGGTCGGCCGAAGAAGTCTCGCCGGTCGGCCGCTTGTAAGGCGGTCGACCGCCCGGTGAACTCGGTCGGCGCGCCGTAGCCGATCGCCTCGTAGGTGCTCGATGTAGCCGATGCCGATGAAGTTCGATGCCAGCCGGTCTGACCGCCTATGTGCTTGCGGTCTGACCGGGTAGAAGCCACGGTCTGACCGCAGTAGAGTTTGCGGTCTGACCGGCGTGTAGATCCGGTTTAACTGACAATTATGCCGCCGCACCGAGGAATAAGAAGACACAAAGAATTCTCAAGAAGATTGATCTTTATTGAAACTCTCTGTGTTTACAAAGTGCAAACAAAGCACTCCTCACAAAATCTAAAGCTAAACTTGCAACCCTAACTCGAAAAACTCTAAAACTTGAACTCAAAGCGATGCAGAGAGGCCACGCCTCCCCTCACTATTTATACACAAAAATCGCAGCCAAAGGCCACGAATCCTACTCATATAGAAAGCCCTAAACACCTAGGAAACCTTTCTATATAAACACAAACTTGATATACAACAACCGTAACAATCTCGGTCTTCCCAAAACCAAAATTCCGCTTTCCATACACACACAATATCTCCATCGTATGCCATATGGAAACTTCACCAATTAAGTGCATCAATCTCTACCCTTCAGCATCCCGCATGATCTCCATCTTGGATGTCACCTTATCTCCAAGTTGATTCCAACTCGATCACCGGCAACACTTTCTCGAGGCGTAAAAATTACCTGCACACAATTAAACAAAGAATACAATATCCGAGCACAAGCTATCCAAACTTGATTCATTGTTAGCATAAATGAACATACACGTGCATAGGAACACGAAACTCCCATGTATATGCAAGGAAACAAACCGAAACCAAAACCTCGGCAACCAGTGTGACTGGCTCAGCCAATCTGACCACAGGCAACTGTTAGTGATATGCCCTAGAGGCAACATGGAGATGTTGGATATCATGGTCAATGTTTATGTATTTATGAATAAAGTGTTATTCAGTTCCATGAAATAGACATCTTGTATTGATCAATAACTACGTGACTTATTTATGAGACTCTATATGTATGAATCTATTTCTAAATGATCCCTGATCATATATCATATTAATGGAACTAATATGATTCTAAGATCGGCATGTTTATCGATTGATGATCATGTCTCATAGATCATGGGTATGGAATACCAAATCAATAAACATGGACACATGTGTTAGAGAACACATTGTTGGATAGACCCACCATGAGACAGTACAGGAATTAATGTGTCATTAGTTGGTCTCAGGTAGTGTTGGTACAAAGTCCTTAGACCTGAGATCATCATGGATTCCAACATGTGTAGTAGCCTACTTTGGGACTACCAAACGCTATTCCGTAACTGGGTAGTTATAAAGGTAGTTTTCGAGTTTGTTATGAAACATGGAGTGGGATGTGAGTGATCAAGATGTAATTTGCCCCTCCTTTGGGAGAGATATCTCTGGGCCCCTCGAGGTAATGGATTATGGAAATGCATGGCCATGCTAAGTTGATTGAGGAGTCAATCAACAGACAGATAATCCAATACGGTTCGAGTGAATGGTTAAGCTATTGAAGGGATGGCACACATCTTGCCTATAGCTTAATTGGTATCGTGAGGCAAAGGGATTTGTGTACACATTACAGGTTCGAGCCGATATTATATTCTTGTATACTATGGTGTCAATATGTGCTGCTAGGCGCCGGTGATGGCAGTGTCGGTGAGTTGGACTCGAGCCGACGATCGGCTAAGTTAGACTATAGCCGAAACCGAGTATACCTGAACCTACGGGGTCGCACGCTTAAGGGGATAAGAACAGGCATTCGAGTTGGACTCGAATACGGCTTGATCGGATAGGGATCCGATCGGATAGAGTCCTATGGTCTTACGACGTATGGGCGGCCAACTCTATGAGATTTGGATAGGATCCGATTTAAAATAGAGTCTTGATCGGCCACTAGTCCCAGTCGGCCAACTCTATATAAAGGGGCGAGGGGTGGAGAGTTGTAGTATTGCATTGAACCGAATCCGCAACATAAGCCGCCGAGATCAATCTCCACTTAAACCCTCCCCACTTTCGAGCCAAACCCTAGCCTTGCATCGCGTGCTAGCACAGGCGTGTTCGGCGTTCTGTTCCCGGACGTGTGGATACCGGTAGAGACGCTGCTACGTTGCGCGCTGTGGATCGGCTACGAATCTGCTGTGGTGGAATCGGTTGCGGTCGAGCGCATTGGAGCGAGGCACGAGAACGCGGTCAGACGACTCAGCGAATCAGCTACATCGGCGAATCGACTGATTGGCGAATCGGCTGTCCCAGGAATCGAGTGTCGGCTTGCGGGAATCGGTCATCGACCGCCACGGTTCCGGATCGGATAGCCACGATTGGCTGTTTCCATTGCAATACTCCAATCGATAACGATCTATCGGCACTTACTTGCAAGTATTCCTGGTTTGCGCGGTAGAAAAGTTTTTGTTTTCGGCTAGTGTAGCTTCCGTGTAACCCTTCGGAATTGCCGTCTGCCGCCCGGACACCTCGGTCGGACCGGCGTGCAAGCTCGGTCGATTTTGTGGCTTTGAACACATTCATTGTTAAACCAAAACCACTTTGTCAATAAATCTCCAAATAACAAAACATACAAAGCAATAATCCCAGATGCCAATTGTTCGTCATCAAATGAAGAATCAAACCCACTTTGATTTTACAATCTCCCCCTTGATGAACACATTGGCAAACAAAATAAAAAGTGTTGTTTTGGTGTTTGGAAAATTAAAAACAAGAAATGATAAAAAACATTTGAGTGAGTCAAGTTTGGATAGCTTGTGCTCGGATATGGTATTCTTTGTTTAATTATGTACAGGTAATTTTTACGCCTCGGAAAAGTGTTGCCGGTGATCGAGTTGGATTCAACTTGGAGATAAGGTGACGTCCAAGATGGAGATCATGCGGGATGCTGAAGGGTAGAGATTGATGCACATAGTTGGTGAAGTTTCCATATGGCATACAATGGAGATATTGTGTGCGTATGGAAAGCGGAATTTCGGTTTTGGGAAGACCGAGATTGTTACGGTTGTTTTATATCAAGTTTGTACTTATATAGGAAGGTTTCCTAGGTGTTTAGGGCTTTCTATATGAGTAGGATTCGTGGCCTTTGGCTGCGGTTTTTGTGTATAAATAGTAAGAGAAGGTGTGGCCTCTCTGCATCACTTTGAGTTCAAGTTTTAGAGTTTTTCGAGTTAGGGTTTCAAGTTTAGCTTGAGATTTTGTGAGGAGTACTTTGTTTGCATACCCCCTTTTAGGTCGTCTCGATGCCGTTTCTCTGCGATAGGTAGAAAATGTTTCTACGCCTAACTTGTTTTTGCAGAGAATGCTTTGAGATGGTATGGCCCTATTGTATGTATGAGATGCTTGTGATGTATGTAATATTCTTTCATATGTGCAATCCCTGTAATATTCTTTCATACGTGCAATGCTTGAAATTTTCTTTCACGACCTACGAGTCGATGTAATTTTCAATTAGAGCTTCTATAGTAGTAGCTTAGTTTGAAGAAATCAAGCATCATGCACATTGGAAGATGGTGCCGAAGATGGAGATCCTCAGCGCCGACATGGAGATGGAGATCACCATGTGAAGGGGGCCATACTATTTCATTACATGCTATTCTACCTGCTTTCATATATGTGATATGTTTGTTTGATAGGATAGCATCCCTCACAATATTAAGTAGTAATGATGCCCTTCCAAATGTTGCACCCATCACCGTTATGCTCGTCAATGGTGGGTCAGTCAAAGCAGTGTCATTCTCTATCATAACACGAGGGGTATATGTCGGACATATACAGCGGGAGCATTTGGTTTACTTAACAAGGCTATCAAAACAGTTTTGGGCCTTGGGGCATAGGTTGGCGCCGGGGCATGGAGATGCCACACCAACAACAAGAGTCACATAGAGATGTGATTAGCAAGAAGTTGCTTACCGATGTTATTAATTTTCTAGCAGTGATGCCAAAGCTCACTAGAAATTAACTAACATGTGGATCTTGACCCAATACGTAACATAGAGGGAAGGTGGAAAATACGTAATGGGAGTCTTATGTTAAATTGTTTAACAAAAGACATAGCATAAACATTGTGCTAAACTTTGCTTTTGTTGTAGAATAAATGGCGGCTAATACTACACCCGGTACCTTTAATTTGCGATCTATTCTCGAAAAGAAAAAATTAAATGGAACAAACTTTATGGATTGGTATCGCAACTTGAGAATTGTTCTCAAGCAAGAGCGTAAGGAGTACGTTCTTGAAGTACCCTATCCGAGGATTTGCCTACTAATGCCACTTTGCAGCTTGCACGCAGAGCTTACAAGAAGCACACTAATGATGCCCTAGATATAAGTGTCTCATGCTTGCTACAATGTCCCCGAGCTTGAAGCAATATGAGAGCGGCGATGCTCACACTATTATTCGGGGACTGCGTGGTATGTTTAAGAACCAAGCTCGGGCGAGAGGTTCAACACCTCGAAGTCCTTGTTTGCGTGCGAGCTTGTTGAGGGAATCTCGTCGTCCGCATGTGATAAACATGATTGGCTATATCGAGAGTCGGAAAAACTAGGTTTTCCCCTTAGCCAAGAGTTGGCTACGATGTGATTCTCAAGTCGCTCCCTCAGAGCTTCGAGCCATTCATATTGAATTATCACATGAACAATATGGATAAGACCTTGGCTGAATTGCATGGGATGCTAAAGGCGAGGAGAGTATCCGAGAAAAACGGTCATCATGCGATGATGATGCGAAGGCTAAGCGCAAACCACTGTCAAGAAACTTTGCACAAAGAGGAAGCTAACTCCCGATGAGATCGCGAGTGCCTCTAATGCAAAGAAGGGCAAGAAGGGGTCGGCGGCATCGGATGTCGTTTGCTTCTACTTGCAAGGAGACAGGCCTTTGGAAAAGGAACTGCAAGAAGTACATGGAGGATCTCAAAAAGAAGCAAAGTACGACTTACGCTTTAGGTATTAATGTTGTAGACATTAATCTTGCTACTTCACCTACTGACTCTTGGGTATTTGATAACGGATCGGTAGCTCATATTTGCAAATCGTTGCGGAAATGAGAAGAAGTAGAGGCTTAAGAAGGGCGAGGTGAACCTGCGCGTCGGCAATGGAGCAAGCGTTGCTACGATTCTTGTCGGCACGATACCACTTCATCTACCTTCGAGATTAGTTTTGAAATTAAATAATTGTTATTGTATTCCAACACTATGTCAAAACGTTATTTTCGCTTCATGTTTGCAAGCGGAAGGATATGATTTTAGATCAATGAACAATGGTTGTTCAATATATCTCAGAGATATGTTCTATTTTCATGCTCCATTGGTGAATGGATTATATGTTTTGAATCTTGAAGCGTCTCCCATCTATAACATTAATACAGAAAGGCAACTCTCTAATGATACAAACCCCACGTTTATCTGGCATTGTCGCTTAGGCCATATAAATAAGAAACGCATGGAGAAGCTCCATAAGGATGGATTGCTTCACTCTTTTGATTTTGAATCATTTGAGACATGTGAGTCTTGTTTACTTGGTAAGATGACAAAGACACCTTTCACGGGACACAGTGAAAGAGCAAGTGACTTGTTGGCACTCGTACATACTGATGTATGTGGACCAATGAGCTCAACGGCCAGAGGTGGTTATCAGTACTTCATTACCTTTACCGATGACTTTAGTAGATATGGTTATATCTACTTAATGAGGCATAAGTCTGAATCCTTTGAAAAGTTCAAAGAATTCCAGAATGAAGTACAGAATCATTTAGGGAAAACAATCAAGTTTCTACGATCAGATCGTGGAGGGGAATACTTGAGCCAAGAGTTTGGTAATCATCTGAAAGATTGTGGAATTGTTCCACAGTTGACTCCGCCAGGAACTCCACAATGGAACGGAGTGTCCGAACGGAGAAATCGCACCTTGTTGGACATGGTGCGGTCGATGATGAGCCAAAGTGATCTTCCGTTATCCTTCTGGGGATATGCTCTTGAAACAGCTGCGCTCACACTAAATAGAGTTCCATCTAAGTCAGTTGAAAAGACACCATATGAGATATGGACAGGGCAACCCCCTAGTTTGTCTTTTCTCAAAATTTGGGGATGTGAGGCTTATGTAAAACGTTTACAGTCTGACAAGCTCACACCCAAATCTGACAAGTGCTTCTTTGTGGGATATCCTAAGGAAACTAAGGGATATTACTTTTATAATCGAGAACAAGGCAAAGTGTTTGTCGCCCGACACGGTGTTTTCTTGGAGAAAGAGTTTCTTTCAAGAAGGGTTAGTGGGAGCGGGGTGCATCTTGAAGAAGTTCAAGAAACACCAGAAAATGTTTCAGCGACCATAGAACCACAATAGGAGGAGCAAAGTGTTGCGCCACCAGTTGTAGATACACCAGCCCCACGGAGGTCTGAAAGATCACGTCGTGCGCCTGACAGGTACACAGGTGCGGAACAACGTGATATATTGTTGTTGGACAACGATGAACCTAAGACCTATGAGGAAGTGATGGTGGGACCCGATTCCAACAAGTGGCTTGGAGCCATGAAATCCGAAATAGAATCCATGTATGACAATCAAGTTTGGAACTTGGTTGATCCACCTGATGGTGTCAAAACCATTGAGTGCAAATGGGTTTTTAAGAAAAAGGCCGATATGGATGGAAATGTTCACATCTATAAGGCGCGATTGGTGGCGAAAGGTTTTAAACAGATTCAAGGAGTTGATTATGATGAAACCTTCTCGCCCGTCGCAATGCTTAAATCTATTCGGATTATCCTAGCGATTGCTGCATATTTTGATTATGAGATATGGCAGATGGATGTCAAAACGACTTTCCTAAATGGAAACCTAAGCGAGGATGTATACATGATACAACCTGAGGATTTTGTCGATCCAAAATTGCCTGGAAAGATATGCAAGCTACAGAAATCCATTTATGGATTGAAGCAAGCATCTCGGAGTTGGAATATTCGTTTTGATGAAGTAATCAAAGGGTTTGGTTTCATCAAAAACGAAGAAGAGGCCTGTGTTTACAAAAAGGTCAGTGGGAGCGCAATTGTATTTCTAATCTTATATGTGGATGACATATTACTGATTGGAAATGATATCCCTATGCTAGAATCCGTCAAGTCTTCATTGAAAAATAGTTTTTCCATGAAAGACTTAGGGGAGGCAGCATACATATTGGGCATTCGGATCTATAGAGATAGATCCAAAAGGCTAATTGGATTAAGCCAAAGTACATACATTGACAAGGTGTTGAAAAGGTTCAACATGCATGATTCCAAGAAAGGTTTCTTGCCCATGTCACATGGCATTAATCTTAGCAAGAATCGGTGTCCTCGGACACATGATGAGCGGAATAAGATGGGTATGGTTCCATATGCTTCGGCAATTGGATCCATCATGTATGTCATGCTTTGTACACGCCCGGATGTCTCGTACGCTCTAAGTGCTACGGCGGATACCGATCGATCCGGGTGAAGGTCACTGGATGCGTAAAAGAATATCCTTAAGTACTTGAGAAGAACTAAGGATATGTTCCTAGTCTATGGAGGTGAAGAAGAGCTTATTGTAAGTGGTTACACCGATGCTAGCTTCCAAACAGGACAAGGATGATTATAGATCGCAATATGGGTTCGTGTTACTGCCGAACGGAGCGCGTCATTGGAAGAGTTCCAAGCGGGATACCTTGCGATTCTACAACGGAGGCCGAGTTCATTGCTGCTTCGGAAGCTACAAAGGAGGCTGTTTGGATCAAGAAATTCGTTTGAGCTTGGTGTGATGACTAGTATGGCTGGTCCAATGTCTCTCTATTGTGATAATAGTGGAGCCATTGCGCAAGCCAAGGAGCCGAGGTCACATTAGAAGTCCAAACACATACTTCGGCGATATCATCTCATCCGCAAGATAGTGGACGAGAGGTGATGTCAAGATATGCAAAGTGCACAGGGATCTCAACATAGCCGATCGCGACAAAACCTCTCCCTCGGCCGAAACATGAGGCGCACACAAGAGCAATGGGTATTAGATACTTACATGATTGACTCTAGTGCAAGTGGGAGATTGTTAGTGATATGCCCTAGAGGCAACATGGAGATGTTGGATATCACGGTCAATGTTTATATATTTATGAATAAAGTGTTATTCAGTTCCATGAAATAGATATCTTGTATTGATCAATAACTATGTGACTTATTTATGAGACTCTATATGTATGAATCTATTTCTAAATGATCCCGATCATATATCATATTAATGGAACTAATATGATTCTAAGATCGGCATGTTTATCGATTGATGATCATGTCTCATAGATCATGGGTATGGAATACCAAATCAATAAACATGGACACATGTGTTAGAGCACATTGTTGTTGGATAGACCCACCATGAGACACTACGGGAATTAATGTTTCATTAGTTGGTCTCGGGTAGTGTTGGTACAAAGTCCTTAGACCTGAGATCATCATGGATTCCAACATGTGTAGTAGCCTACTTTGGGACTACCAAACGCTATTCCGTAACTGGGTAGTTATAAAGGTAGTTTTCGGGTTTGCTATGAAACATGGAGTG
The DNA here is from genome assembly GCA_019925245.2 of Oryza australiensis. NCBI lineage: Eukaryota > Viridiplantae > Streptophyta > Magnoliopsida > Poales > Poaceae > Oryza > Oryza australiensis. Next base: position 4,182,250 of record JAIFGZ020000414.1, on the reverse strand, counting down.
GGATGTGAGTGATCAAGATGGAATTTGCCCCTCCTTTGGAGAGATATCTCTGGGCCCCTCGAGGTAATGGATTATGGAAATGCATGGCCATGCTAAGTTGATTGAGGAGTCAATCAACGGACGGATAATCCAATACGGTTCGAGTGAATGGTTAAGCTATTGAAGGGATGGCACACATCTTGCCTATAGCTTAATTGGTATCGTGAGGCAAAGGGATTTGTGTACACATTACAGGTTCGAGCCGATATTATATTCTTGTATACTATGGTGTCAATATGTCTTGCTAGGCGCGCTGTGTGACATCGGCTGAGTTGGACTCGGCCGACGATCGGCTAAGTTAGACTATAGCCGAAACCGAGTATACCCGAACCTACGGGGTCGCACGCTTAAGGGGATAAGAACAGGCATTCGAGTTGGACTCGAATACGGCTTGATCGGATAGGGATCCGATCGGATAGAGTCCTATAGTCTTACGACGTATGGGCGGCCAACTCTATGAGATTCAGATAGGATCCGATTTAAAATAGAGTCCTGATCGGCCACTAGTCCTAGTCGGCCAACTCTATATAAAGGGGCGAGGGGTGGAGAGTTGCAGTATTGCATTGAACCGAATCCACAACATAAGTCGCCGAGATCAATCTCCACGGAAACCATCCCCACTTTCGAGCCAAACCCTAGCCTTGCATCGCGTGCTAGCACACGGGTGCTCGGCGTTCTGTTCCCGGACGTGTGGATACCGGTAGAGGCGCTGCTACGTTGTGCGCTCTGGATCGGCTACGAATCTGCTGTGGTGGAATCGGCTGCAGTCGCGCATCGGAGCGAGGCGCGAGAACACGGTCAGACGACTCGGCGAATCGGCTACATCGGCGAATCGGCTACATCGGCGAATCGGCTGATTGGTGAATCAACTGTCCCCAGGAATCGGCTGTCGGCTTGCGGGAATCGGCTGTCATCGGCCAGCACAGTTCCAGATCGGATAGCCCTGATTGGCTGTTTCTGCTGCAATACTCCAATCGGTAACGATCTATCGGCACTTACTTGCAAGTATTCCGGTTTGCGCGGTAGAAAAGTTTTTGTTTTCGGCTAGTGTAGCTTCCGCGTAACCCTTCAAGCCGCCCGATCGACCGCCGGACACCTCCGGTCGGACCGGCGATACAAGCCCGATCAGATCGGTCAGTGCGATCGGCGAACACTTGTTCATTGTTCGAAAACCAAAACCACTTTGTCAATAAATCTCCAAATAAGAAAACACACAAAGCAATAATCCTAGATGCCAATTGTTCATCATCAAATGAAGAATCAAACCCACTTTGATTTTACAATCTCCCCCTTGATGAACACATTGGCAAACAAAATAAAAAGTGTTGTTTTGATGTTTGGAAAATTAAAAATAAAAAATGATAAAAAGCATTTGAGTGAGTCAAGTTTGGATATCTTGTGCTCGGATTTGATATTCTTTGTTTAATTATGTACAGGTAATTTTTATGCCTCGGAAAAGTGTTGCCGGTGATCGAGTTGGATTCAACTTGGAGATAAGGTGACGTCCAAGATGGAGATCATGCGGGATGCTGAAGGGTAGAGATTGATGCACATAATTGGTGAAGTTTCCATATGGCATACAATGGAGATATTGTGTGCGTATGGAAAGCGGAATTTCGGTTTTGGGAAGACCGAGATTGTTAAGGTTGTTTTATATCAAGTTTGTACTTATATAGGAAGGTTTCCTAGGTGTTTAGGGCTTTCTATATGAGTAGGATTTGTGGCCTTTGGCTGCGGTTTTTGTGTATAAATAGTAAGGGAAGGTGTGGCCTCTCTGCATCACTTTGAGTTCAAGTTTTAGAGTTTTTCGAGTTAGGGTTTCAAGTTTAGCTTGAGATTTTGTGAGGAGTGCTTTGTTTGCACTTTGTAAACACAGAGAGTTTCAATAAAAATCAATCTTTTTAAGAATTCTTTGTGTCTTCTTCTTCCTCGGTGCGGCGGCATAATTGTCGGTTAAACCGGATCTACATGCCAGTCAGACCGTTACTCTACTACGGTCAGACCGTGGCTTCTACCCGGTCAGACCGCAAGCAGATAGGCAGTCAGACCGGCTAGCATCGGACTTCATCGGCATCGGCTACATCGAGCAATCGGGCGAGGCGATCGGCTACGGCAGTCGAGACCGGAGTTCAGCTGGGCGGTCGGGCCAGGGCCTTACCAGCGGTCGAGCGGCGAGACTTCTCGGTGAGACCGACATCAGAACAGAGGTAAAGTTTTATTTCCGCTAAAACTTTATTTTTGGGGTGCACCAACCATTCACCCCTCTCTGGTTGGCTTTTCTTTGGGCACTCGATCCTACAATATTAAGGTGAGACACTTATGATATTTTCATATACTTGTTGGTCTTGGGCATTTGGCCATGTGATTGTTCCATCGCTGTTCTTCACAGCCCTTGCCCTTGCCCAGCTCCTTGCCCTTCCGTGCGGGATCTCAGCAAAAGGAGCCGACGTGTTGGATGCCTCTGCCGCCTTATCCTCTTTGTGCCATATCTCCATCTTCCTGGCATATCCCCCGTGCCAAGCCGGTGCGGGTGAATGTTCTGAGCCTGGAGTGCCCTAAAAGCCTCGGCTTTCGCTCGGGCTTCCTCACTATTTTTCTTCTCGACGAACTACTCCCACACCTCTTGCATGATGAAGGGGCATTCCCCGAAAGGCTCCCCGGCACTAGGGTTGTTGATGTACTCGTTCACTAGCCTGGACTTGAAGTTCTTCCAAGCAAGTCCCATCGACCTGAAGGCCATAGTCTTCGTCCTTTCCTCATCGGTTGTGGGATAGTCGAAGCTCTACTTGAACTTCAGCCATGCAGATTCCTTCTCGACTTCCAGCACGTCCTTCATGTTATTAGCCAAGATCGTGAAGCTCTGCCTCCCTATAATCCCGCAAATTGAGCTAATTTTTTTGCACACGTGTTTCGGTGCGATCGAATTTCCTAGGAGGTCCACCTCTGTTATGGTGTACCTCTCCCTTGGGATTCTATTGCCGCTCCTAGGGGTCCATGACCTTGTGGACCCACTAGTTGTCGCCGACGGTGTTCCATCGTTAGCGACATCCTCTAAATAGCTTGCAATATCATAAAAATGAAAAAAATAATTTAATCAAGAAGAAGAGGGATTGGACATAAAGAAAGAAGAAGAGGAGACGAGGAAATTCAATAATTTGTCATATGTCAAAATTCTCAAACTTTTTGAAAGTATTTTTGAAATGGATGAGAAAGGGAGGTTTACAATCAGAAAGTATTTTTGAAAGAGATGAGAAAGGGAGGAAAATAAATTGTTGAATTTATTTTTGTCTCTATGAAATTGCTTTTAAAGCTTTTCCAAACTAAGTATATTAATTTGCTTGTTTAATCATGCAATTATAAACCTATTACAAGTCCTATCCAAACAGATTTCACAATGTACATACACAAGATCACAACATGCATTTTCAAACATCACGGCATACTGCATTTTCAAACAGAGGATCATACCTCACATATACACACTTAATATCTCTCTTCATAGCAACAATTAGGGCATCAAACATCAGGGCCATACACACATGCAGCAACAACTTATCAAACATATACACACATGCTCTCGGAACAGATAATACATTTCTCTTTTAAATTTATTTTTTATGAGACTAACTAATAGGCCTAACATCAATATATACCAACATATATTCTCAACACAAAAATTAAGAAAAACAACACCATTATACAAAAGGTCTTTTTATACACAAATATATTCAAAAGTAATCGGTATACTAAATAACAGTCCCATTATACAATTATTGGTGCCACACATACAACATTCACAAGGTTATACACACAGATTCACAACATTCATCTTAGATTATACACACAACACCAACATAACTTCATCTCAGATTATACACACATGCAGCACCAACATAACTTCATCTCAGATTCACTAATATTAGCATGGCCTGGAGCTCGGTGGATGAAGACTAACCTGGAGCTCGGTGGCGACGAGGGAAGATGATGGCCGGCGGCGCTTGGTGGCGACGAGAAACGGCAGCGCTCAGTGGCAACTAGGGGTCGAACGGTGGCATGCGACGAGGGAAGAAGATGGCTAGTCTATGGCGATGGGGTCGGGGACAACAAAGACGACGAGCAACCTCAGATATAGACACATGCATGGCACATCAAGAAGGGCTAGGGTTACATGCATGGATGGAAACTAATCGGCGTGCTCTAGGATGATGCGTGGTGCTTGGTGTCGGCGAGGGTAAGGGATGATGCGAGGTGCTCGGGGACATCGTCAATGGGCTCGGGGACGATGGCGACATGCTCGGGGATGATGTCACCGGGCTTGGGAGGACGCGAGGGACGACGACAACGTGCTCTGCAGAAGGTGCGAGGGTTCTGAGTGAGACTGAGGGACTTAGAAACTTTGCACGCTAATGTATAGATATGACCAGATTTGGAATCACATCGGTGACGGGCTATACATTAAGCCCGATTGAGATGAATCATCTCAATCGGGCTTAATACAAAGCCCATCACGGATGATGAAGGATTCAACGCCCTAACGGCCGACGAAAAAATATTATCGGTAACATGAAGGGTTACGCGGAAGCTACGCTAGCCGAAAACAAAAATTTCTACCGCGCAAACCAGGAACACTTGCAAGTAAGGGCCGATAGATCGTTACCGATTAGAGTAGAGTGCAGCGGAATAGCCAATCAGGGCAATCCGATCCGGAACAGTGTAGCCTATTCCCGGAGACAGCCGATTCGAGTCATCCGGCCGCGTTCTCACGCCTCGTTCCGATGCGCCCGACCGCAGCCGATCAAGAGCGCGCAACGTAGCGCGCCTCTACCGGTATCCACACGTCCGGGGACGAACGCCGTACACCCGTGTGCTAGCACGCGATGCAAGGCTAGGGTTTGGCTCGAAAGTGGGGACGGTTTCCGTGGAGATTGATCTCGGCGACTTCATTGCACGCGATGCAATTGACGTCCCGCAGCTCTCCACCCCTCCCTCCTTTATATACGGTTGGCCGACGGGACTAGTGGCCGATTAGGACTCTATTTTGAATCGGATCTCATCCGTATCTCATAGAGTTGGCCGCCCCACACGTCGTAAGCCCATAGGACTCTATCCGATCGGATCCCTATCCGATCGAGCCGTATCCGAGTCCAACTCGAATATCTATTCTATCCCCTTAAGCGTGCGACCCGTAGGTTCAGGTATACTCGGTTTCGGCTATAGTCTAACTTAGCCGATCGTCGGCTCGAGTCCAACTCAGCCGACTGTCAATAGCGGCGCCTAGCAGCACATATTGACACCATAGTATACAAGAATATAATATCGGCTCGAACCTGTAATGTGTACACAAATCCCTTTGCCTCACGATACCGGTTAAGCTATAGGCAAGATGTGTGCCATCCCTTCAATAGCTTAACCATTCACTCGAACCGTATTGGATTATCATCCTTGATTGACTCCTCAATCAACTTAGCATGGCCATGCATTTCCATAATCCATTACCTCGAGGGGCCCAGAGATATCTCTCCAAAGGAGGGGCAAATTCCATCTTGATCACTCACATCCCACTCCATGTTTCATAGCAAACCCGAAAACTACCTTTATAACTATCCAGATTACGGAATAGCGTTTGGTAGTCCCAAAGTAGGCTACTACACATGTTGGAATCCATGGTGATCTCGGTCTAAGGACTTTGTACCAACACTACCCGAGACCAACTAATGGCACATTAATTCCTGTAGTGTCTCATGGTGGGTCTATCCAACAATGTGTTCTCTAACACATATGTCCATGTTTATTGATTTGGTATCTTCATACCCATGATCTATGAGACATGATCATCAATCAATAAACATGCCGATCTTAGAATCATATTTGTTCCAACAATATGACATATGATCAGGGATCGTTTAGAAATAGATTCATACATATCGAGTCTCATAAATAAGTCACGTACTTATTGATCAATACAAGATGTCTATTTCATGGAACTGAATAACACTTTATTCATTTATACATAAACATTGACGTGATATCCAACATCTCCATGTTGCCTCTAGTGCATATCACTAACAATCTCCCACTTGCACTAGAGTCAATCATGTAAGTATCTAATACCCATTGCTCTTGTGTGCGCCTCATGCTTCACCGAGGAGAGGTTTTGTCGCGGATCGGCTATGTTGAGATCCGTGTGCACTTTGCATATCTTGACATCACCTCGTCCACAATCTCGCGGATGAGATGATATCGCCGAAGTATGTGTTTGGACTTCGATGTGACCTCGGCTCCTTGGCTTGCGCAATGGCTCCACTATTGTCACAATAGAGAGACATTGGACCAGTCGTACTAGTCATCACACCAAGCTCGAAACGAATTTCTTGATCCAAACGCCTTCTTTGCAGCTTCCGAAGCAGCAATGTACTCGGCCTCCGTTGTAGAATCAGCAACGTATCCCGCTTGGAACTCTTCCAGTGACCGCGCCTCCGTTCGGGCGAACACGAACCCGAGTTGCGATCTATAATCATCCTTGTCCGTTTGGAAGCTAGCATCGGTGTAACCACTTACAACGAGCTCTTCTTCACCTCCATAGACTAGGAACATATCCTTAGTTCTTCTCAAGTACTTAAGGATATTCTTTACTGGCATCCAGTGACCTTCACTGGATCGGACGGTATCTGCTCGTAGCACTCAAAGCGTACGAGACATGCAGGCGTGTACAAAGCATGGCATACATGATGGATCCAATTGCCGAAGCATATGGAACCATAACCATCTTATTCCGCTCATCATGTGTCCGAGGACACCGATTCTTGCTAAGATTGATGCCATGTGACATAGGCAAGAAACCTTTCTTGGAATCATGCATGTTGAACCTTTTCAACACCTTGTCAATGTATGTACTTTGGCTTAATCCAATTAGCCTCTTGGATCTATCTCTATAGATCCGAATGCCCAATATATATGCTGCCTCCCTAAGTCTTTCATGGAAAAACTATTTTTCAATGAAGACTTGACGGATTCAAGCATAGGGATATCATTTCCAATCGAATATGTCATCCACATATAAGATTAGAAATACAATTGCGCTCCCACTCGACCTTTTTGTAAACACAGGCCTCTTCTTCATTTTTGATGAAACCAAACCCTTTGATTACTTCATCAAAACGAATATTCCAACTCCGAGATGCTTGCTTCAATCCATAAATGGATTTACGTAGCTTGCATATCTTTCCAGCGATTCGGATCGACAAAACCCGAGGTTGTATCATGTATACATCCTCGCTTAGGTTTCCATTCAGGAAAGCCGTTTTGACATCCATCTGCCATATCTCATAATCGAAATATGCAGCAATCGCTAGCATAATCCGAATAGATTTAAGCATTGCGACGGGCGAGAAGGTTTCATCATAATCAACTCCTTGAATCTGTTTAAAACCTTTCGCCACCAATCGCGCCTTATAGATGTGAACATTTCCATCCATATCGGTCTTTTCTTAAAAACCCATTTACACTCAATGGTTTTGACACCATCGAGTGGATCAACCAAGTTCCAAACTTGATTGTCGTACATGGATTCTATTTCGGATTTCATGGCTCCAAGCCACTTGTTGGAATCGGGTCCCACCATCGCTTCCTCATAGGTCTTAGGTTCATCGTTGTCCAACAACAATATATCACGTTGTTCCGCACTGTACTCGGGTGCACGACGTGATCTTTCGTACCTCCGTGGGGGTGTATCTACAACCGGTGGCGCAACACTTTGCACCTCCCGTTGTGGTTCGTGGTCGCGAAACATTTTCGGTGTTTCTTGAACTTCTTCAAGATGCACCCTGCTCCCACTAACCCTTCTTGAAAGAAACTCTTTCTCTAAGAAGACACCGTGTCGGGCGACAAACACTTTGCCTTGTTCCCGATTATAAAAGTAATATCCCTTAGTTTCCTTAGGATATCCCACAAAGAAGCACTTGTCGATTTGGGTGTGAGCTTGTCGATCAGTAACGTTTTACATAAGCTTCGCATCCCCATATTTTGAGAAAAGACAAACTAGGGGTTGCCCTGTCCATATCTCATATGGTGTCTTTTCAACCGACTTAGATGGAACTCTATTTAGTGTGAGCGCATTGTTTCAAGAGCATATCCCCGAAAAGATAACGGAAGATCACTTTGGCTCATCATCGACCGCACCATGTCCAACAAGGTGCGATTTCTCCGTTCGGACACTCCGTTCCATTGTGGAGTTCCCGGCGGAGTTAACGTGGAACAATTCCACAATCTTTCGATGATTACCAAACTCTTGGCTCAAGTATTCCCCTCCACGATCTGATCGTAGAAACTTGATTGTTTTCCCTAAATGATTCTGTACTTCATTCTGGAATTCTTTGAACTTTTCAAAGGATTCGGACTTATGCCTCATCAAGTAGATATAACCATATCTACTAAAGTCATCGGTAAAGGTAATGAAGTACGATAACCACCTCGGCCGTTGAGCTCATTGGTCCACATACATCGGTATGTACGAGTGCCAACAAGTCACTTGCTCTTTCACTGTGTCCCGTGAAAGGTGCCTTTGTCATCTTACCAAGTAAACAAGACTCACATGTCTCAAATGATTCAAAATCAAAAGAGTGAAGCAATCCATCCTTATGGAGCTTCTCAATGCGTTTCTTATTTATATGGCCTAAGCGACAATGCCGGATAAACGTGGGGTTTATATCATTAGAGAGTTGTCTTTCGTATTAATGTTATAGATGGGAGACGCTTCAAGATTCAAAACGTATAATCCATTCACCAATGGAGCATGAAAATAGAACATATCTCGAGATATATTGAACAACCATTGTTCATTGATCTAAAATCATATCCTTCCGCTTGCAAACATGAAGCGGAAATAACGTTTTGACATAGTGTTGGAACACAATAACAATTATTCAATTCCAAAACTAATCCCGAAGGTAGATGAAGTGGTGCTTGTCGACGCAACGTAGCAACGCTTGCTCCATTGCCGACGCGCAGTTCACCTCGCCCCTTCTCAATCCTCTACTTCTTCTCATTCCCGCAACGATTTGCAAATATGAGCTACGATCCGGTATCAAATACCCAAGAGTCGTAGGTGAAGTAGCAAGATTAATGTCTATAACATTAATACCTGGCGAAGTCGTACTTTGCTTCTTCTTGAGATCCTCCATGTACTTCTTGCGGTTCCTTTTCCAAGGGGCTGTCTCCTTGCAAGTAGAAGCAAACGGCATCGATGCCGCCGACCCCTTCTTGCCCTTCTTTGCATTAGAGGCACTCGCGATCTCATCGGGAGTTAACTTTCTCTTGGTGCAAAGTTTCTTGATAGGTGGTTTGCGCTTAGCCTTCGCATCATCATCACATGATGACCGTTTTTCTGGATACTCTCCTCACTGTCTTTAGCATCCCATGTAATTCAGCCAAGGTCCTATCCATATTGTTCATGTGATAATTTAATATGAATGGCTCGAAGCTCGGAGGGAGCGACGGAGAATCACATCGTAGCCAACTCTTGGCTAAGGGAAAACCAGCTTTTCCGGACTCTCAATGTAGCCAATCATCTTTATCACATGCGGTGACGGGATTCCCCTCAACAAGCACGCACGCAAACAAGGACTTTGAGGTGTTGAACCTCTCGGCCCGAGCTTGGTTCTCAAACATGCCACGCAGTCCCCGAATAATAGTGTGAGCATCGCTGCTCTCATATTGCTTACGAAGCTCGGGGGACATTGTAGCAAGCATGAGACAGCTTATATCTAGGGCATCATTAGTGTGCTTCTCATAAGCCCTCCGTGCGTTGCGGTGGCATTAGTTGGCAAATCCTCGGGATAGGGTACTTCAAGAACGTACTCCTTACGCTCTTGCTTGAGAACAATTCTCAAGTTGCGATACCAATCCATAAAGTTTGTTCCATTTAATTTTTTCTTTTCGAGAATAGATCGCAAATTAAAGGTACTTGGGTGTAGTATTAGCCGCCATTTATTCTACAACGAAAAAGCAAAGTTTAGCACAATGTTTATGCTATGTCTATTGTTAAACAATTTAACATTAGACTCCCATTACGTATTTTCCACCTTCCCTCTAGGTTACGTATTGGGTCAAGATCCACATGTTAATTAATTTTCTAGTGAGCTTTGGCATCACGCTAGAAAATTAGTAACATCGGTAAGCAACACCTTGCTAATCACATCTCTATGTGACTCTTGTTGTTGGTGTGGCATCTCCATGCCCGGCGCCAACCTATGCCCCAAGGCCCAAAACTGTTTTGATAGCCTTGTTAAGTAAACCAAATGCTCCCGCATGTATATGTCGACATATACCCTCGTGTTATGATAGAGAATGGCACTCGCTTTGGCGAGACCCACCATTGACGAGCATAACGGTGACGGGTGCAACATTTGGAAGGGCATCATTACTACTTAATTTTGAGAGGGATGCTATCCTATCAAACAAACATATCACATATGAAATCAAGAAGAATAGCATATAATGAAATAGTATGGCCCCCTTCACATGGTGATCTCCATCTCCATGTCGCGCGAGGATCTCCATCTTCGGCACCATATTCCAAGTGTCGAATGCTTGATATCTTCAAACTAAGCTACTACTATAGAAGCTCTAATTGAAGATTACATCGACTCGCAGGTCGTGAAAGAATATTACAAGCATTGCACGTATGAAAGAATATTACAGTGATTGCACATATGAAAGAATATTACATGCATCACATGCATCTCATACATCTCATACATACAATAGGGCCATACCATCTCAAAGCATTCTCTGCAAAAACAAGTTAGGCGTAGAAACGTTTTCTACCTATCGCAGAGCTACGGCATCGAGACGACCTATAAGGGGGTACGCACACGGCGGTCCCGCTATGAAATCGCTTATGGAAACCATATCGGCATAATCATATTATGCCGTCCCGATACACTATCAAGGGAGATGGTTTGCGTAGGCGCGAGGCAGCAACAAAGTCGGACTACGAGATAGCTTCGGTATAATCACATTATACCGTTCCGATACACTATCAAGGAACGCTATCTCGAACCCAACTCAAACCGAGTTATTTGGAAATTGCTTCGACGTAATCACATTACACCGTTCCGATACACTATCAAGGAACGCAATTACCATTAACTCTCCTCAACGATCCCGTTAAACCGATTGATCTAATCAACCCGTGCGCAAAACTTGTTCCAGATCAATCTAAAACCCGAACTAAGCAAGATTAGCTCGATACCACTGAAGGGTTACGCGGAAGCTACGCTAGCCGAAAACAAAAATTTCTACCGCGCAAACCAGGAACACTTGCAAGTAAGGGCCGATAGATCGTTACCGATTAGAGTAGAGTGCAGCGGAATAGCCAATCGGGGCAATCCGATCCGGAACAGTGTAGCCTATTCCCGAGACAGCCGATTCGAGTCGTCCGGCCGCGTTCTCACGCCTCGTTCCGATGCGCCCGACCGCAGCCGATCAAGAGCGCGCAACGTAGCGCGCCTCTACCGGTATCCACACGTCCGGGGACGAACGCCGTACACCCGTGTGCTAGCACGCGATGCAAGGCTAGGGTTTGGCTCGAAAGTGGGGACGGTTTCCGTGGAGATTGATCTCGGCGACTTCTGTTGCACGCGATGCAATTGACGTCCCGCAGCTCTCCACCCCTCCCTCCTTTATATAGAGTTGGCCGACTGGGACTAGTGGGCCGATTAGGACTCTATTTTGAATCGGATCTCATCCGTATCTCATAGAGTTGGCCGCCCCACACGTCGTAAGCCCATAGGACTCTATCTGATCGGATCCCTATCCGATCGAGCCGTATCCGAGTCCAACTCGAATATCTATTCTATCCCCTTAAGCGTGCGACCCTGTAGGTTCAGGTATACTCGGTTTCGGCTATAGTCTAACTTAGCCGATCGTCGGCTCGAGTCCAACTCAGCCGACTTGTCAATAGCGGCGCCTAGCAGCACATATTGACACCATAGTATACAAGAATATAATATCGGCTCGAACCTGTAATGTGTACACAAATCCCTTTGCCTCACGATACCGGTTAAGCTATAGGCAAGATGTGTGCCATCCCTTCAATAGCTTAACCATTCACTCGAACCGTATTGGATTATCCGTCGTTGATTGACTCCTCAATCAACTTAGCATGGCCATGCATTTCCATAATCCATTACCTCGAGGGGCCAGAGATATCTCTCCAAAGGAGGGGCAAATTCCATCTTGATCACTCACATCCCACTCCATGTTTCATAGCAAACCCGAAAACTACCTTTATAACTATCCAGCACGGAATAGCGTTTGGTAGTCCCAAAGTAGGCTACTACACATGTTGGAATCCATGGTGATCTCGGGTCTAAGGACTTTGTACCAACACTACCCGAGACCAACTAATGGCACATTAATTCCCGTAGTGTCTCATGGTGGGTCTATCCAACAATGTGTTCTCTAACACATATGTCCATGTTTATTGATTTGGTATCTTCATACCCATGATCTATGAGACATGATCATCAATCAATAAACATGCCGATCTTAGAATCATATTTGTTCCAACAATATGACATATGATCGAGGATCGTTTAGAAATAGATTCATACATATCGAGTCTCATAAATAAGTCACGTACTTATTGATCAATACAAGATGTCTATTTCATGGAACTGAATAACACTTTATTCATTTATACATAAACATTGACGTGATATCCAACATCTCCATGTTGCCTCTAGTGCATATCACTAACATAACGAGGCTGAAATAAGGACCGTCACGGATGACTCATCGGTGATGGGCCTTAAATTGAAGCCCAATTAGTAAATTAACCATCTCTGTCGGAAAGCAATTAAGGCCCATCACGGATGACTCATCGGTGGCGGCCGTTAAGTTAAAACCCGATAAGTGAGTTAATCATCTCTATTTGGCACAAAGCTTAAGCCTGTTTGATCTGGACATTTTCCTTATCGGTCTATTATATAAAGCCCATCACTAATACAATTTTTCCACTTGTATTTATTTATTTCACTGAATAATTCACTAAATAATTCAATAATACAAGAAATCACTAAATAATTCAGTAAAGTTCACTAAATTACTATTATCATATAATTAACTAAATTACTATTTTCATATAATTCAATAAATAATTTAGTACAGCTTCAATAATTTATTTAAGTCACTAAATAAATATCAAAATTAACTAAATTCACAATATTAATTACTATTTTCATAGTATTCACTAGATAATTCAGTAAAGTTCAATAATTTATTTTGAACAAAAGTCTTGTTAATACAAAATACTTCATTCATTACAACAAATAGCAAAACAAATAAGTACACAGTCATCAGTCACAAGGTTATGCCTTTCGTATGATCTGACCAAGCATATGCCACATCCTCTTGGGGATCATCGTCAAGATCGATGTGAGGTCTGACATGAAGATTCTGATTGTATTCTTCTTCGTCGACGACGTTGTCAACCCCTACAATTCGGCGCTTGCCATCGCTGACGATGTGCATCTTCTTGTTTGGAGGGTCTTTTATGTAGAATATCTGCTCGACCTGTTTCGCAAGCACGAATGGTTCATCGGTGTATCCAACCTTGGATAGATCTATTAAAGTGAAACCTTCCTTGTCGACTTTGACACTGGTGCATATATTCACCCAACGGCATCGAAACAGAGGGACTTTGAATGTCACGTAGTTCAGCTCCCAGATCTGTTCAATGCAGCCATAGTATGTGTTGGACCCAACTTGATCCTGCTGGAATGCATCTATACGGACTCCGTTGTTTTGCACTGTGCTTTTGTCATCTTGTTGTACGGTGTAAAACGTGTAACCGTTGATATCGTATCCTTGCCATGTGTCTATCTCCCAACACGGTCCCATCACCAACAACCGTACTGCCTCAGTTGAATCATTCGTCGACATTGTAATATGCTTCTTGAACCATTCGTTGAACCTGGAGTTATGTTCTATGTTAATCCACATGTCCGATCGCCCCAAGTTCTCCTGTCGGATTTCCGCTAAATGCTCCTCAAAGTATGGGGCACATTCTGCCATATGTTGGAGCACAGCGAAATGAGCCTGCGAATAGGAGGCTCAATCAGGCACAACTCTTTTCTTGCCTATTGTGCCAGCTCCTGACAACTTCATTCGTGACGAGACTATTAATGACCAAATTTGGTAAGCAAACTATCAGATCTGGATCTAAAGACCGAAGCCGATTTGGAAAGAATCGAGTTCTTCTGAAGAAAGTGCGCGCCAAGTGCAGACCGAATCGGCTGAAGGACTTTATCGGCTGAGACCGAATCGGATAAGGACATCTGATATAGCCGATTCGGATTGGGATAACAGATATGACTGATCTTGGAAGGAAGATGTGAAGATCAGTCATTAGATTCAGTTTCTAAGTGCTTCAGAGATATTACCATCTACGAATAAAGTCCTAAAAAGGCAATTGTATCTTTAAATTAGGATATTTTGTATAGTTTTCTTATAAATAATGTTGGTTTGTTTTAGGTATATCTGTAATTCAATATGTAATAGAGATAGGAATCGTGTCCATTACGGACTTATCGTGTATCTGGGTATAAATATGACCCAAGACCCTGTAAATATATGAATCAATACAATCTCGGCACATCGCCACCTTTTCCTTTAATAGTTTCGACAAGTACTAGTTGGGCTGAATCATTTGATCTTCAGCGAAAAGGTAATTCTTGTCACAGTAGTTTGCGTTGTCGGGTTTAGTGCTTCCATCATCATGATACTCTAATTCTGTCTTCGTAATCTGCATAGTTATCATATATGCTATATAATGTAGATCGACATTGTGGTCTAAACCCTAATAGGCTAGTATCAACTGCTAGATGATAGATGATAGGTTTAGGTTCCAATGTTAATCTAGATTATATAGTATATCGATCATCTTGAAAGATGTTCATAGACTTGTATAGATCCTATGCTTCTTTTGGTACTTAATGCTACATTGGTTAGGTTCGATCTATTAAGTCGCTTTTAGAATCGTAACAGATCTATCTTGTTTTATCATCATTATTAGAAATAGTATCAGAGTTTCAGCCGATCTTATCTATTTTAACTGTCTTGTATGTTGTGTATTTACTTGATATGTTAAAGTTGCCCTTTATATTAAGATCTCTTTATAATTAAATATATTAAGCTTGTAACCGATTTGTTAAGTCATCATAGCATATGATCGGTCCCTGTTTAATATATTTGGTTAGTAACAATATTTTAGTATAAAGCAGTATTAGAGTACTAGCCGATACATGTTAGATTAATCTCTTCGGCTATGCTGTGAACAAGTAGAATCCTTGCTTTATAGTATCTTTAGATCTAAGTGACTTATACTATCTCGGTATGCTACCGATCTATCCCAGTCACTTGGATTAAAAATGCTTTAAGACTTCGATTGTATTATGTTAACATCTGCAGCCGATCGGATAAGTCTAATGGTTGTCGATTCAGTATGCATGGCATCGACTTAACCCTAGATGATACGTCATCGGCCCCCAGCCGATCGGCTATCATTTGCAAGCTAATACTTTCTATTGTTTCTTGTTGATTGCAGGATCAAATCAACTGGCATGCCTAGGAACCTCGTGAAGGGTTACGCGGAAGCTACGCTAGCCGAAAACAAAAATTTTCTACCGCGCAAACCAGGAACACTTGCAAGTAAGGGCCGATAGATCGTTACCGATTGGAGTAGAGTGCAGCGGAATAGCCAATCAGGGCAATCCGATCTGGAACAGTGTAGCCGATTCCCGGAGACAACAGCCGATCAATAGCGCGCAACGTAGCAGCGCCTCTACCGGTATCCACACGTCCGGGGACAGAACGCCCTACACCCGTGTGCTAGCACGCGATGCAAGGCTAGGGTTTGGCTCGAAAGTAGGGAGGGTTTCCGTGGAGATTGATCTCGGCGACTTCGTTGCACGCGATGCAATTGATATATGGCAGCTCTCCACCCCTCCCTCCTTTATATAGAGTTGGCCGACGGGATTAGTAGCCGCTCGGGACTCTATTTTGAATTGGATCTCATCCGTATCTCATATAGAGTTTGGCCGCTCACACGTCGTAAGCCCATAGGACTCTATTTTGAATTGGATCTCATCCGTATCTCATATAGAGTTTGGCCGCTCACACGTCGTAAGCCCATAGGACTCTATTTTGAATTGGATCTCATCCGTATCTCATATAGAGTTGGCCGCCCACACGTCGTAAGCCCATAGGACTCTATCCGATCGGATCCCTATCCGATCGAGCCGTATCCGAGTCCAACTCGAATGCCTGTTCTTATCCCCTTAAGCGTGCGACCCGTAGGTTCAGGTATACTCGGTTTCGGCTATAGTCTAACTTAGCCGATCGTCGGCTCGAGTCCAACTCAGCCGACACATCAACGGCGGCGCCTAGCAGCACATATTGACACCATAGTATACAAGAATATAATATCGGCTCACGAACCTGTAATGTGTACACAAATCCCTTTGCCTCACGATACCGTTAAGCTATAGGCAAGATGTGTGCCATCCCTTCAATAACTTAACCATTCACTCGAACCGTATTGGATTATCCGTCTATTGATTGACTCCTCAATCAACTTAGCATGGCCATGCATTTCCATAATCCATTACCTCGAGGGGCCAGAGATATCTCTCCAAAGGAGGGGCAAATTCCATCTTGATCACTCACATCCCACTCCATGTTTCATAGCAAACCCGAAAACTACCTTTATAACTACCCGATTACGGAATAGCGTTTGGTAGTCCCAAAGTAGGCTACTACACATGTTGGAATCCATGGTGATCTCGAGGTCTAGGGACTTTGTACCAACACTACCCGAGACCAACTAATGGCACATTAATTCCTGTAGTGTCTCATGGTGGGTCTATCCAACAATGTGTTCTCTAACACATATGTCCATGTTTATTGATTTGGTATCTCCATACCCATGATCTATGAGACATGATCATCAATCAATAAACATGCCGATCTTAGAATCATATTTGTTCCAACAATATGACATATGATCGGGATCGTTTAGAAATAGATTCATACATATCGAGTCTCATAAATAAGTCACGTACTTATTGATCAATACAAGATGTCTATTTCATGGAACCGAATAACACTTTATTCATTTATACATAAACATTGACGTGATATCCAACATCTCCATGTTGCCTCTAGGGCATATCACTAACAATCTCCCACTTGCACTAGAGTCAATCATGTAAGTATCTAATACCCATTGCTCTTGTGTGCGCCTCATGCTTTGGCTGAGGGAGAGGTTTTGTCAGCGGATCGGCTATGTTGAGATCCGTGTGCACTTTGCATATCTTGACATCACCTCTGTCCACAATCTCGCGGATGAGATGATATCGCCGAAGTATGTGCTTCCGAAGCAGCAATGTACTCGGCTTCCGTTGTAGAATCAGCAACGGTATCCGCTTGGAACTCTTCCAGTGACCGCGCCTCCGTTCGTAACACGAACCCAGTTGCGATCTATAATCATCCTTGTCCTGTTTGGAAGCTAGCATCGGTGTAACCACTTACAACGAGCTCTTCTTCACCTCCATAGACTAGGAACATATCCTTAGTTCTTCTCAAGTACTTAAGGATATTCTTTACGCGCATCCAGTGACCTTCACTGGATCGTCGAGTATCTGCTCGTAGCACTCAAAGCGTACGAGACATCCGAGCGTGTACAAAGCATGGCATACATGATGGATCCAATTGCCGAAGCATATGGAACCATACCCATCTTATTCCGCTCATCATGTGTCCGAGGACACCGATTCTTGCTAAGATTAATGCCATGTGACATGGGCAAGAAACCTTTCTTGGAATCATGCATGTTGAACCTTTTCAACACCTTGTCAATGTATGTACTTTGGCTTAATCCAATTAGCCTCTTGGATCTATCTCTATAGATCCGAATGCTAATATATATGCTGCCTCCCTAAGTCTTTCATGGAAAAACTATTTTTCAATGAAGACTTGACGGATTCAAGCATAGGGATATCATTTCCAATCGTAATATGTCATCCACATATAAGATAAGAAATACAATTGCGCTCCCACTGACCTTTTTGTAAACACAGGCCTCTTCTTCATTTTTGATGAAACCAAACCCTTTGATTACTTCATCAAAACGAATATTCCAACTCCGAGATGCTTGCTTCAATCCATAAATGGACTTCCGTAGCTTGCATATCTTTCAGCGATTCTGGATCGACAAAACCCCGAGGTTGCATCATGTATACATCCTCGCTTAGGTTTCCATTCAGGAAAGCCGTTTTGACATCCATCGCCATATCTCATAATCGAAATATGCAGCAATCGCTAGGATAATCCGAATAGATTTAAGCATTGCGACGGGCGAGAAGGTTTCATCATAATCAACTCCTTGAATCTGTTTAAAACCTTTCGCCACCAATCGCGCCTTATAGATGTGAACATTTCCATCCATATCGGCCTTTTCTTAAAAACCCATTTACACTCAATGGTTTTGACACCATCAGTGGATCAACCAAGTTCCAAACTTGATTGTCGTACATGGATTCTATTTCGGATTTCATGGCTCCAAGCCACTTGTTGGAATCGGGTCCCACCATCGCTTCCTCATAGGTCTTAGGCTCATCGTTGTCTAACAACAATATATCACGTTGTTCCGCACTGTGTACTGTCGGGTGCACGACGTGATCTTTCGACCTCCGTGGGGTGGTGTGTCTACAACCGGTGGCGCAACACTTTGCTCCTCTGTTGTGGTTACGTGTCGCGAAACGTTTTCGGTGTTTCTTGAACTTCTTCAAGATGCACCCTGCTCCCACTAACCCTTCTTGAAAGAAACTCTTTCTCCAAGAAGACACCGTGTCGGGCGACAAACACTTTGCCTTGTTCCCGATTATAAAAGTAATATCCCTTAGTTTCCTTAGGATATCCCACAAAGAAGCACTTGTCGATTTGGGTGTGAGCTTGTCGACGTAAACGTTTTACATAAGCTTCGCATCCCCAAATTTTGAGAAAAGACAAACTAGGGGTTGCCCTGTCCATATCTCATATGGTGTCTTTTCAACCGACTTAGATGGAACTCTATTTAGTGTGAGCGCAATGTTTCAAGAGCATATCCCCGGAAAGATAACGGAAGATCACTTTGGCTCATCATCGACCGCACCATGTCCAACAAGGTGCGATTTCTCCGTTCGGACACTCCGTTCCATTGTGGAGTTCTGGCGGAGTTAAGTGGAACAATTCCACAATCTTTCGATGATTACCAAACTCTTGGCTCAAGTATTCCCTCCACGATCTGATCGTAGAAACTTGATTGTTTTCCCTAAATGATTCCGTACTTCATTCGGAATTCTTTGAACTTTTCAAAGGATTCGGACTTATGCCTCATTAAGTAGATATAACCATATCTACTAAAGTCATCGGTAAAGGTAATGAAGTACGATAACCACCTCGGCCGTTGAGCTCATTGGTCCACATACATCGGTATGTACGAGTGCCAACAAGTCACTTGCTCTTTCACTGTGTCCCGTGAAAGGTGCCTTTGTCATCTTACCAAGTAAACAAGACTCACATGTCTCAAATGATTCAAAATCAAAAGAGTGAAGCAATCCATCCTTATGGAGCTTCTCCATGCGTTTCTTATTTATATGGCCTAAGCGACAATGCCGGATAAACGTGGGGTTTATATCATTAGAGAGTTGCCTTTACGTATTAATGTTATAGATGGGAGACGCTTCAAGATTCAAAACGTATAATCCATTCACCAATGGAGCATGAAAATAGAACATATCTCTGAGATATATTGAACAACCATTGTTCATTGATCTAAAATCATATCCTTCCGCTTGCAAACATGAAGCGGAAATAACGTTTTGACATAGTGTTGGAACACAATAACAATTATTTAATTCCAAAACTAATCGAAGGTAGATGAAGTAGTACTGTGACAAGCTGACAGCTAGCAACGCTTGCTCCATTGCCGACGCGCAGTTCACCTCGCCCTTCTCAATCCTCTACTTCTTCTCATTCCCGCAACGATTTGCAAATATGAGCTACCGATCCGGTATCCGGTAGGTGAAGTAGCGAGATTAATGTCTATAACATTAATACCGAAGCGAAGTTGTACTTTGCTTCTTTTTGAGATCCTCCATGTACTTCTTGCGGTTCCTCTTCCAGTGGCTCTGTCTCCTTGCAATAGAAGCAAACGGCATCGATGCCGCCGACCCCTTCTTGCCCTTCTTTGCATTAGAGGCACTCGCGATCTCATCGGGAGTTAACTTCCTCTTGGTGCAAAGTTTCTTGACAGTGGTTTGCGCTTTGCCTTCGCATCATCATCACATGATGACCGTTTTTCTGGATACTCTCCTCACTGTCTTTAGCATCCCATGCAATTCAGCCAAGGTTCTATCCATATTGTTCATGTGATAGTTTAATATGAATGGCTCGAAGCTCGGAGGGAGCGGCGAAGAATCACATCGCAGCCAACTCTTGGCTAAGGGGAAAACCCGGTTTTCCGGACTCTCAATGTAGCCAATCATCTTTATCACATGCGGATCGACGGGATTCCCTCAACAAGCTCGCACGCAAACAAGGACTTTGAGGTGTTGAACCTCTCGGCCCGAGCTTGGTTCTCAAACATGCCACGCAGTCCCCGAATAATAGTGTGAGCATCGCTGCTCTCATATTGCTTCGAAGCTCGGGGACATTGTAGCAAGCATGAGACAATTATATCTAGGGCATCATTAGTGTGCTTCTCATAAGCCCTCCGTGCGTTGCGGTAGCATTAGTTGGCAAATCCTCGGGATAGGGTACTTCAAGAACGTACTCCTTACGCTCTTGCTTGAGAACAATTCTCAGGTTGCGATACCAATCCATAAAGTTTGTTCCATTTAATTTTTCCTTTTCGAGAATAGATCGCAAATTAAAGGTACCGGGTGCATTAACCGCCATTTATTCCACAACAAAAAAGCAAAGTTTAGCACAATGTTTATGCTATGTCTTTTGTTAAACAATTTAACATAAGACTCCCATTACGTAATTTTCACCTTCCCTCTAGGTTACGTATTGGGTCAAGATCCACATGTTAATTAATTTTCTAGTGAGCTTTGGCATCACGCTAGAAAATTAATAACATCGGTAAGCAACTCCTTGCTAATCACATCTCTATGTGACTCTTGTTGTTGGTGTGGCATCTCCATGCCCCGGCGCCAACCTATGCCCCAAGGCCCAAAACTGTTTTGATAGCCTTGTTAAGTAAACCAAATGCTCCCGCCGTATATGTCCGACATATACCCCTCGTGTTATGATAGAGAATGGCACTCTGCTTTGCGCACCCACCATTGACGAGCATAACGGTGACGGGTGCAGCATTTGGAAGGGCATCATTACTACTTAATTTTGAGAGGGATGCTATCCTATCAAACAAACATATCACATATGAAAGCAAGAAGAATAGCATATAATGAAATAGTATGGCCCCCTTCACATGGTGATCTCCATCTCCATGTCGGCGCCGAGGATCTCCATCTTCGGCACCATCTTCCAATGTGCATGATGCTTGATTTCTTCAAACTAAGCTACTACTATAGAAGCTCTAATTGAAGATTACATCGACTCGCAGGTCGTGAAAGAATATTACAAGCATTGCACGTATGAAAGAATATTACAAGGATTGCACATATGAAAGAATATTACATGCATCACATGCATCTCATACATCTCATACATACAATAGGGCCATACCATCTCAAAGCATTCTCTGCAAAAACAAGTTAGGCGTAGAAACGTTTTCTACTTATCGCGAGCTACGGCATCGAGACGACCTATAAGGAGGGTACGCACACGGCGGTCCCGCTAGCCGGTTAGCGGGCGGGGGTCGAGGGGAAGCCAAGGACGAAATTCATAGATCCAATCTATGAAATTGCTTACGAAACCATATCGGCATAATCACATTATGCCGTCCCGATACACTATCAAGGGAGATGGTTTGCGCAGCGCGAGGCAACAAACAAGATCGGACTACGAGATAGCTTCGGCATAATCACATTATACCGTTCCGATACACTATCAAGGAACGCTATCTCGAAGCCGACTCAAACCGAGTTCTATGGATATTGCTTCGACGTAATCACATTACGCCGTTCCGATACACTATCAAGGAACGCAATTACCATGAACTCTCCTCAACAAATCCCGTAAAACCGATTGATCTAATCAACCCGTGCGCAAAACTTGTTCCGATCCAATCTAAAACCCGAACTAAGCAACTGGCTCGATACCACCGAAGGGTTACGCGGAAGCTACGCTAGCCGAAAACAAAAATTTTCTACCGCGCAAACCAGAACACTTGCAAGTAAGGGCCGATAGATCGTTACCGATTGGAGTAGAGTGCGCGGAATAGCCAATCGTGGGCAATCCGATCTCGGAACAGGTGTAGCCGATTCCGGAGACAACGGCCGATCAATAGCGCGCAACGTAGCAGCGCCTCTACCGGTATCCACACGTCCGGGGACGAACGCCCTACACCCGTGTGCTAGCACGCGATGCAAGGCTAGGGTTTGGCTCGAAAGTAGGGAGGGTTTCCGTGGAGATTGATCTCGGCGACTTCGTTGCACGCGATGCAATTGATATATGGCAGCTCTCCACCCCTCCCTCCTTTATATAGAGTTGGCCGACGGGATTAGTAGCCGCTCGGGACTCTATTTTGAATTGGATCTCATCCGTATCTCATATAGAGTTTGGCCGCTCACACGTCGTAAGCCCATAGGACTCTATTTTGAATTGGATCTCATCCGTATCTCATATAGAGTTTGGCCGCTCACACGTCGTAAGCCCATAGGACTCTATTTTGAATTGGATCTCATCCGTATCTCATATAGAGTTGGCCGCCCACACGTCGTAAGCCCATAGGACTCTATCCGATCGGATCCCTATCCGATCGAGCCGTATCCGAGTCCAACTCGAATGCCTGTTCTTATCCCCTTAAGCGTGCGACCCGTAGGTTCGGTATACTCGGTTTCGGCTATAGTCTAACTTAGCCGATCGTCGGCTCGAGTCCAACTCAGCCGACCACATCAACGCGGCGCCTAGCAGACATATTGACACCATAGTATACAAGAATATAATATCGGCTCGAACCTGTAATGTGTACACAAATCCCTTTGCCTCACGATACCGCTTAAGCTATAGGCAAGATGTGTGCCATCCCTTCAATAACTTAACCATTCACTCGAACCGTATTGGATTATCTGTCTATTGATTGACTCCTCAATCAACTTAGCATGGCCATGCATTTCCATAATCCATTACCTCGAGGGGCCCAGAGATATCTCTCCAAAGGAGGGGCAAATTCCATCTTGATCACTCACATCCCACTCCATGTTTCATAGCAAACCCGAAAACTACCTTTATAACTACCCGCTTACGGAATAGCGTTTGGTAGTCCCAAAGTAGGCTACTACACATGTTGGAATCCATGGTGATCTCAGGTCTAGGGACTTTGTACCAACACTACCCGAGACCAACTAATGGCACATTAATTCCCGTAGTGTCTCATGGTGGGTCTATCCAACAATGTGTTCTCCAACACATATGTCCATGTTTATTGATTTGGTATCACCATACCCATGATCTATGAGACATGATCATCAATCAATAAACATGCCGATCTTAGAATCATATTTGTTCCAACAATATGACATATGATCGGGGATCGTTTAGAAATAGATTCATACATATCGAGTCTCATAAATAAGTCACGTACTTATTGATCAATACAAGATGTCTATTTCATGGAACTGAATAACACTTTATTCATTTATACATAAACATTGACGTGATATCCAACATCTCCATGTTGCCTCTAGGGCATATCACTAACACCTCGAAGCAATAATTTGGACCTGCACCAGAGTTAAGCAGATCTCTCAGGCCAGTGCGTGGGAAATTTTCTCATCAACACTTTTGGCACGCCCGGTGGGACCCAAATCACAAGACAGACGCCATGGTAGACATCAAAACCTTCGATGTTGATCCAGAGAACATCATTCCGGTCACCATGGATAAGTTAACACTAGAGCAAAAGGCCGAGCTTGAGGAGATAATGAACAAGCTGCAGAGTCAGTATCTGCACTCATTTACACAAACTCGGTCCAGCACGGTCGTCCAGAGGTACAAACTGAAACTGCCAGCCGATGACGAGCCCAAACCAAGCTCTGGCAAGGGCAAAAAGCCTCAAGAGATCAAGCAGAAAGATGGGCCAGAGCTGAACAACCTCCAAGAGAGGATTGATTATGCAGTTCATCATGCCTTGATCAACCAATCTGGGATACTGGTTAACACCCTCAACAACATGATCAGTACGGTGGTCGACTCCAGGATAGCCGAACATCAAGCCAGGGGACCAGTATTGTCAGGGACACCCTGGACGTTCCATTTTTGCAAGATAAGGTGAAACGCTTCAGCTCATCTAACGCGCATAACAAAACATTCGAGGTCCCGAGAGAGGGATAAGTGAGACATTGCTAGGCCTTTAGCCTGCCAGTCAACTTCAGCCTGAGATGTGCCCGTCAAACCACTCAAAGGTGGTGCTGATGAGAATTTCGATTCCCACGCACTGGCCTGAGAGGTTTGCTTTACTCTAGTGCAGGTCCAAATTAGTCACCTCTGGTGTCATCAAGGGCGTGCCAGTTGGTTTGATCCTGTAACCAACAAGAAAACAATAAATAGGCATTAAGTTAAAATTAAATCCTACCGGATCGGCTGAAGACATCAATAAACATATAATTGCTATCCAAAAGCACATTTATACTAAGTGATTGGGATTGATCGGTAGTATATCGAGATAGTATAAATCACTTAGACTAAAGGCACATCAGGATAATAATTATCTGCATTGACAACCTAGCCGATACTGCGCTAAACCTAGATCAATCGGCTGTCAACATAACTTGACAGATTGATACTGTCTTAGAGCATTTAAATAGATTGAGATCTTAATATAAAAGACGGCTTTAATACATCTAATAGCAATTAACACTAAAAGATAACTAAAACAGGTAAGGATGGCTGAAACTGTAGAGCTGTCTCTAATGATAAACATTAAACATAATAGATCTTTGTAGTTCTAAAAGTGACTTAATAGGTCGATTAGATGCAACATTAAGTACAAAAAGAAATACTAGATCTATATAAGATAATGAAAACCCCTCAAGACGGTAGATACGACATATAATCTAATTCAATCTCTGGATCTATCTCTATCGGCTACTGTCTTCAGAGAGAAATCAGCCGATTGCAAGATAGATCTAGACATTGTTCTAGATTATATGCCACATATGATAGATTAAGCAGTTTATAACATTGAAACTAGAGTATCATGACGATGGAAGCACTAATCCCGATGATACAAGCCACTTGTAACAAGGAATTACCTCGTCCGGAGATCGAAGCCGATGCAGTCCGAGCGAAAGCAAGAACTTGTCGAAAGGAATAAAATAAAAGGGTGACGATGCGCCGAAGTTGATTGATTGTGTGTTGTTTTTTGTTACAAGCCCTCGGGTTTTATTTATACCTGGATACATAATGAGTCTGTGATGGGCATGATTCCTATTACAGATTAGATTACAAAACAAACCGACATTATCACGAAAGGAAACTAACAAAATATCTTAATTTAAAGATACAACTGCCGTTATAGGACATTATCCACAGATGGCAATATCTTTAACACACAATTTGGAGATCGAATCCAACACCTTATCTTCATGTTTTCCTTTCAGAACTGGCTCCACTTATACCTCAACTCGAAATCAGCTATCGGCTATCCTGGTCCGATTCGGGCTTAGCCGACGGACTCCACAGCCAATTCGGACTCAGCCGATATGGCCTCTGTTCTTCGCAGATCGCACATCTACTTTGATTTTGTTTTAGTCTCTGCTTCAAACCCGCAGATTTGGTTACCAAATTTGGTTGTTAACAGGTGGCGACAAGATGTGTTACATGTTCAGGAGACTTGACAAAATCGGCTAAAGATCTACAATGTCTCAAATATTCCTAACTCGTACTTGTGTGAATCTAGCTCCTAGGATATGTGCTAGACTCACACTTTCATCCCAAGCATGATTATGCATAGCGAATACCCTTAAACTGAAAAGAACTTAAGTATTACATTTCTTAGATAATTACATAGGTTGACCGGCCAAATAAATATATCAGAGAGCAGCAGACAGCAGTGGCTTGTCTACCCATCCCACAAGCACACCGACTAGGGGTTTAACCTGTTAAGTTTTCATCCTAGAAGAAACAGTCGAGTACCCGCATCACTCAAATAACTAAGTCTAAGACCTACAAGCAAATGATTAATTCAATAGCAAGTGTCTGTACATTATTAGAAATAATGTACTGGCAAGCACCAAGACAAGCCTAACATTCTACATGTAAGGCATATAATCAAGGATGGCATTATACGGTTCATTTTAGCATAAAGCAAGTTTTATTTGCATAAAACACTTTCAGATCTGTTTTGCTTTCAAAGGAAATTTCAGCAAGCAGATTTTTAGCATATGAGCATCAAAGTAGACATTAATCATGTACAAATATACACCTCATTACCCTCCATGGCAGCAAGGAATTCATTCACAAAATTCAACATGATTTGAGGGAAATTTCAGCATTTAGGAAGAAAAATTCAAGTCTATGCTCAATACATATCCACACGTCGCTCATGACCGTGAGCACGGCTAATTGATTAGTTTAGACTCTGCAAAGTTTGTACACTTTACCCATATGATGTGAATCACTCATATGAAGTGAAGCGCTCTAATTTTGCTCGGTACCCGTCGATACCACCGTACTCTGCATGTTGAGTACAGACTAAAGGTCACAACGAAGCCTTTACACTACTTAGTTCCTAGCCTTTACACTACTGTATACGAAATGAACTGACATTGAGTGAAGTCCTTAGGTCGATTTGGGCACACTCTCCCCCTATCGGCATACGAATACATCAATCGCATACAACTTGAGGCCCAAACCTAAAATCCATGTTTTTCATCATTTTATTTGTCAAAATCACAAGTATTCAAGTTCTTCCAGTTTATTTAGAAATAAATTTTAAAGTTTATAATGAGCCCATAATGTCGAGGAAAAACATTTTAAGCATGGCTAAGCATTGTAGTGCTCTAGTGATATCAAAACTCATGATATAAGGTGGTATAGACATATTTTTCCTAAGGTTAGGAATGAAGGTTATGGACTTATGTGGGGTTAAGGTGATATGCAAGTATTGGGAGTTGGTCTAGCAAGTTTAGCAAGATTTTACTTTATTAGTATACAATCAACATGCAAGATTTGCAAACATTTTCAATAACCTCCAAAACATGGGATCAAGGTGATCAAAGAGAAGGAGGTGGGACTTGCCTGGAAAGGTCAGCATCCTAATCACTTCTTCACCGTTTAAGCATTCATCTATAAAAAGTATATGTTATGTAATTAAACACCAAAATATGTGAAAAATTAAAAATTCTCTAAAATGCATGATCTTTGCACATTGAGTAGGTACTGATCTAAAATAATTTTCGGTGAAATAATTTTAATTTTTTCTTATTCCATTCAGGAGTTATGATTTTTAGAAGTTTTATCGGGTCGTAGTGGCATAGGATCAGGCGCCGTTTGGACAGGGCTCCTATAATTGGATTTTTGTTAATTTGACTCCACAGAGGGGTGAAGATTGGTTTTTCTAAGACTAACACATTTGGTTTCATAATTTTTAGAGTTATTACGAATTTCCTATGGGTTTTACAATTTATAACGTGGTCTACGTACATAGTCTCTACACGGCTTTAGAGGTTTTATTTTCAGAGCATGTTCTATTTTCTAATGTGGAATAAAAATAAATAATTTAGTTAACAAATCTAATCTTTGTTCAAATTTTTAGACTTTAATTTGCTCCACTACATATCCTATAAATTAGAGAGTGTTCCGATGTGAGCTATTTAACATATCAATCTAGGATTAGTCTTATGATGTAAGTGACCTAAACTTTAGTGTATAAGGAGGGAACTATGGCCACACTGGTATATTAAGTTTTAATTAGACTTATCTTGGAGCTATATTATATATATATATATATATGTGTGTGTGTGTGTGTGTGTGTGTGTGTGTGTGTGTGTGTAGTGCTTAACTATTATAGTGATTAGCACCTTGGTTGTATGCTTAAGGTTTATTGATATTTTGGTATATGAGTTGCCATATTTTATTTTACCTAATTGAAGTTTATTATTTGCTGGTTCTAAAGAAGCTTGGTTCACTCAAAATGAATTAAAAATGAATTTTGTTCAAATTTTACAAGTTGGAGGGTACATAAAAGGGGTTTATTTCTTATTTAAATATTTGAGTGATGTTGTTACACAGTAAGCACATGTTTTTATTTTTATAACTTGAAAATATGTGTTTTGGTGAATCTACAGAACTTTAGTTTACTCACAACGGAGTTAATATGAATTTTAAATAAATATCTGAAGTTCAGCTCACCTAAATCACAGCATTTTGATGTATGTAATTTTTAAAGGCATTTAGTACAAAGTAGCTATAGGTTTTTATTTTTCCTATATAGAGTGGGAAAGTTGGTGGGTCTGTGGAATTTGAGTTTTCCAAAAACAAGTTAAATTGAATTTCCTATATATTTTAGAATTTTGAGGTAGCCCTATCGGTGATTTTCCTTATTTGAATTTTAGAGGTAAAATTTGTGCAGTGGGTGCCAAGTTTTATGATTCCAAATTAAAGTTCATCTTTTTAGGAGTTCACAGAATTTTGTTTCAATCCAAAATGTGTTGTAATTTATTTTATATAAATTTTACAAGTCTAACCATTTCTCTGCCGAAAGAATAGTGTTGTGACTGTTTATTTTTTTGTATTCTAGCCAAAGATTCGGTGGGGCCCGCAGGTCAGTGATTAAGCAACTTGGAAAAGGAGTCCCTGGGTTCTTGTTCATTTACAGATGGATCCTTGGGCCCACAAGTCATACGGGTGATATTTACAAAAAGACCTTACATCTTTTAAACATCGCTAATTAGAGTTCTAGGCGCCTAATGCCGTGGGGCCCATCTGTCATATGCACGGGTGAGGAGGAAGCAGCAACTGAGGCAGGGCTCGGCCGGTCGGCAGGCTTTGTTGACGGCGTCGGCGGCGAACGGCTGCCCGGCTGAGGAGGCAACCCAAACGAAAATGGCGGAGAGGGTGATGGCAAAGCCAATGGAGGTCTTCACGCAGGCTGAGGTGGTCGGAGTCGCGCCGGCGACGAGTATGGGCGGCGGTGGCTTTCGGGTGACGATGCACATGCGTCTACGACTCGGATTTGTGCAAGCTAGAGCAGGTGTGTGAGGGCTTGAGTACTCTGGGGACTCACCGAGTAGATTTTCCGAGGAAGAAAAGCTCCGGCGAGGCGGCGGTGATGGAGGAACCCGACGACAACGGCGGAGAACTCCGGTTGCATGGCGTCAGCCCAATTCAGCCGTCGAGGTGCCAAACCAGTGTAAGCAGGGTGTTAGGTAGGTCCTAGAGATGCTCTGCACGCAAGGAATTGGTCTGCGGCTTACCGGTGTGGCCGGAGCTAGAGAAGACGGCGGTGATCTCCCTCCACGTTGCGCCGTTTGTTGGGGTCTTTGAGGGAAAACGGCGAGGGAGTCACGGTGAAGATGATGACGCAGTGCCCTGGCCTTGCCTCGGTCCACCACGGCCGGAACATTGACGACGAGGTGGCAGCGGCGCTCCGGAGCATGTCCATGGCAGCGGTGGCGAGGTGCACGTTCCCGATGCTTGGCTGCATGGATTGAGAAGGTGTCAAGAGAGGAAGTTTTCGGCATGGTGAGGGGATTATGGAACGGGAAAGAGGTGTCGACGAGCGCGGCTTGACGTCGACTTCCATGGCTTCCTTCCCCGCGGCCGGCAATAGAGGAAAGAGTGTGTAGAGCGATGTGGAGAACTTTCTGTCGGTTTCTTTGGCTTGGCTGTGAAAATGAGTTGGGGCGACGCAGTTAGGGGTGGTCAAAGGCGAGTTTAGCACCAGACATGTCGTGGCCATTCGTCGAGCATGCCGACGGCTCAATCTCCGGCGCCTCCTGTCAGTTTACTCCTGTCCCCTGGTCGGCTCTGGCCTGTTCCAGGCGTTCCCAGGCTTCCCTTGAGCGGCTGGTTCTTTGCACAGAGATGGAGCAAGTTTGAGCAGCTGCCATGTGTGGAGATTATGGCAATCGGGTATCTACATAGCAAGCTTATCCGACTGGAGGTAGGGATAGATTGCGCCTGCTATATCTGTAAGCCGAACTTGACTTGGGTATTACGATTGCCAATAGAGATAAGGCAATCGGCCTATAGTCACGGTTTGGTAAGATTGAGGAAACCAACTTAGAATAAGATAGGGTTTCCGATCTGTAAACCCTCCCCCCAAGACTATATAAGGGGGGTAAGGGGCGTCCCTTGAGGGATATCCAACGCCAGATCTGAGATATGATTCCATAAGCAAGAGCTTTAGACACACAAGATCAATACAAAACACTCGGCGGATCGAATCCACCGAAACAGGAGTAGGGTATTACCTCTCGAGAGGGCCTGAACCTGTCTAAACTTTCTTCTTCTTCTAACCCATTGTGCTTGGCGATCTCGATTGCGACCTCAGAAATCATATTGCCGAAACCAAGTTTCGACAGTTGGCGCGCCAGGTAGGGGGCCGCGCATCGAGACTTCTTCGACAATCTCGCCGATAAGCGTGATGGGATTTCCTTCAGGATTCGGCGACTTCGCCGCCAACTTCTTCAATGACTCCTCCTTCGACTCGGACTCAAACCAGTCGGAAGGAAAAACCCACTCGGCGCCGCTCGGGCTCCCCAATAGCGCCGAGATCTACAACAACATCTTGAAGACCAAGATGCAATCTACTTTCTCCGACGACGGACTTCACTCGGCACCATTCGGATTACCGAATACCGCCGAAATCTGCGCCAATCTTCTCGCCTCCCAGACGGAAGCGATCTACTCAGATGAAGACCTCTCAGCGCCGTTTGGGTTACCAAACGCCGCCGAGGTTTACAGCAAACTTCTCTCCCCTGAGCCGGCGGCGATCCACTCGGAGGAGCCTACTCCCCCAAGCTCTGACTCGGACCGGAACGATCCAGATCCGGGTTCCCGATCAAGGGAGGTCGCCGTCATCCTCCCATCATTCGGCTCCTGCTCGTCTTCGGAGCTCAATGGATACCTCGGCTCCGCCGGCTTGGACAACCTCTACGGCATCCCCTCTGACGAAGCCGACAACTCCGACTGCCGCATGGACTGTGAGCCGAAGTGCTTTGACGTCCTCATGGCCGAGCCGGACGAGTCCGACTCAGCCATGGCCAGAAGGCTTGCCAAAGAAGAGCGAGCCAGGGTGGAGCTCGAGCGCAAGACAGCCGAGGAGGAAAAACAACGGAAGGACGAGGCTGACAAAAGGAAGCAGGATCTGCGTGCAGCCGGACGATCTGCCCAGGAGGCCATACTCCAAACACAAGTCTGCAACACCAACATCTTCCAGACGCCGCAGCAGAACGCTGTCGCTGCACTCACGCTCTTGGACACCGTCATGGAGACGGCTCCGGCCAACGTGACTCCAATACTTGACAAGATCAAAACCATCGTCGCCGCCACGGCTAACGGCCATCCCACCACTTCGGCACGAAGGCCGACGAATCTGTGGCGAAACGCCGGACAAGAGCCGGCTTCCACCTCTAAAGTCGGGAGACTATAGGAGGCCCGAGCCGGCTCGGTCGACGACCAGGCCAAGAGGCCCACCTCACGAGTCCACGCTGAAGTACCAAGAACAGACGGCCGACTCCCGTGACAAACGACACGGACGTCCACCCGTCCATCACCGAGTCCACCGCATCGGTTCCAACTACCCAACCACCAACCGAAGACCCCGTCGAGTGATGCGCGGAAGTCCTCGATCGCCGCTACCAAGAGCGCGGCCGACGCACCCGGAAGATCGGAGGATCACCCGCAGCGACGATGATGGAGTACCGGCCTTCACTCGGGAGCTCCGCCGAGTGCATTGGCCGAGTGGCTTTAAGCCTACAGGGATTGAAAGGTACGATGGCAAGACCGACCCTGAATCTTGGCTAACCGTATACACCCTTGCCATCCGAGCTGCAGGTGGCGACAATAAAGCCATGGCCAATTACCTGCCCGTGGCCCTCGCAAACTCAGCCAGAAATTGGCTCACGAGCCTGCCGAGAGGCTCAATCGGCTCGTGGAGCGAACTGAGAGACCACTTCATCGCCAACTTCCAAGGTACCTTCGAGAGGCCCGGCACACACTTCGACCTCTACAATGTAACCCAGAAGCCGGACGAGCCCCTGAAGGATTATATTCGTCGTTTCTCGGAGAAGCGCAACAAGATCCCGAATATCACCGATGACATCATCATCGCCGCCTTCCAGAAGGGAGTCCGTGATGAGCTGCTCATTGGGAAGTTCGGGCGCAAACCACCGAAGACGGTGAAGCAAATGTTCGAGACGGCGAACTCATACGCCAAATCAAATGACGCCATTAAGGCCGCCCGCCAAGACCGGCCCGACAGAAGGGAGGACAAGCAAGCAGGAGGAAGCCGAAATCCTAAGAAGGATGGCGGCAACAACGGCAACCAAGGCCAGAAAGATCGCAAGCGCCGATCTGAAGACCTAGTCGCCGCAACCTCCAACACTCAACGCCGTCCCCGAGTTGCCGCCTACGACGCAATTATGAACGCCCAGTGCACCCACCATCCGAATCATAAGCACGCGGCGAAGGACTGCTTTATCTACAAGCAGTTCGCCGAACAGTACGCGACGCAGCTTAACAAGAAGCCAACTGACGAGGCTGGCCCATCTGGCGCCAAAAAGAACAACGCGGCTGAAAATGCCGAACCTTTTCAAGACCCAGTGAGGGAGCTCAACCACATCTTCGGAGGTCCGCTAGCTTATGAATCCAACGGGAAACAAAAGCTAACCGACCGGAGGTCAACGCGCTCGGCCCGAAGTCCCTCAATATCTGCGATGGTCGGAAGTGGCCATCACGTTTGACCGCTCGGATCATCCTGACCGAGTGGTTCACCCGGGGCGCTACCCACTCGTCCTGGACCCCGTGGTCCACAACATCAGGCTTAAGCGCGTCCTCATCGATGGGGGCAGCGCCCTCAACATCCTATTTGCCAAGACCATGGATGAGATGCAGATCCCGAGGGCCGAACTGAAAGCAAGCTCAGCCCCCTTCCACGGAGTCATCCCAGGGCTGTCTTCAACACCACTCGGGCATATCTCCCTCCCAGTCACCTTCGGAGCCCGAGAGAACTTCCGAACGGAGAACGTCACCTTCGAGGTGGCCGACTTCGAAACAGCATATCATGCCATCATCGGAAGGCCTGCGCTTGCCAAGTTCATGGCGATCCCTCACTACACCTACCTTTGCATGAAGATGCCGGGTCCCAACGGCGTCATCACTCTTCGCAGCGACGTGAAGCAAGCCTTCACCTGCGATAAGGAGAGCTGCGACATGGCCCAATCTCGAGAGATATTACGTGGCCAACAAGAAGTACGATTGGCTGCATCGACTTCGGCAGAGGGCGAAGTCCCCGTGAAGAAGATAGCCAAATCAGGATCCGGCGACGCCAAGACCAAGAAGATCTCCCTTGATCCGTCCGATCCCTCCAAAACTGCTGTAATCGGCGCCGACCTAGATCCCAAATAGGAAAGCGCGCTCGTCACCTTCCTCCAAAATAATAAAGATGTTTTTGCTTGGAAACCATCTGATATGCCTGGAATTCCTAGGGAGGTGATCGAGCACTCTTTGAACGTCAAAGATGACGCCAAACCGATAAAACAACGATTACGCAGGTTCGCACAGGATCGAAAGGACGCTATCAAAGAAGAACTTGCAAAGCTCTTGGCTGCCGGCTTCATTAAAGAAGTCCTTCATCCCGACTGGTTAGCCAACCCAGTCCTGGTCCGCAAGAAGACGAGGCAATGGCGCATGTGCGTTGACTACACCGACCTCAACAAAGCCTGCCCCAAAGATCCGTTCGGGCGCCTCGCATCGACCAAGTCGTCGACTCAACAGCCGGTTGCGAACTCCCGAGTTTCTTGGATTGTTACTCGGGCTATCACCGAGATCAGCTTGAAAGAATCCACGCTTGAAGACATCGTTCATCACGCCGTTCGGGGCCTATCACTACGTCACCATGCCTTTCGGCCCGAAGAACGCCGAGCCACATACCAACGTATGATCCAAAGATGTTTCCGAGACGCAGATCGGCAAGAACGTTGAAGCTTATGTCGATGATGTCGTCATCAAGACCAAGCGAAAGAAGACCGATTGCCGACCTAGAAGAAACCTTCGCAAACATCCGGCCTTCGAATGAAGTTAAACCCGGAGAAGTGCACCTTCGGTGTCCCATCGAGCAAGCGCTTGGCTTCATGGTATCACATCGCGGCATTGAAGCAAATCCGAGAGAAGATCAACGCCATCTTAAACATGAAGCCCCCGAGTAACCAGAAAGACGTCCAGAAGCTCACTGGCTGCATGGCGGCATTAAGCCGTTTCATATCCCGACTCGGTGAACGAGGCATGCCCTTCTTCAAACTGCTAAAGAAGACAGACGACTTCCAGTGGATCGGAAGCCAACCAAGCCTTTGAAGATTTCAAAGAGTTCCTTACCACGCCACCCGTCCTGGCCTCGCCTCAGCCCCAGGAACCTCTGCTGCTGTACGTCTCAGCCACTCACCAAGTGGTCAGCACGGTCCTTGTGGTCGAACGCGAAGAGGAAGGACGGACTCAGAAGATTCAAAGGCCAATCTACTTTGTCAGTGAAGTATTGACAGGAGCCAAAATTCGCTACCCTCAGGTACAAAAGCTGCTCTATGGTGTTCTAATAACCACGAGGAAATTAGCACACTATTTTCAGGGTCACTCGGTCACCATCGTCACATCTTTCCCACTCGGCGACGTCATCCACAACCGCGAGGCAACCGGACGCATCGCCAAGTGGGCCCTAGAGCTAATGCCGCTGGACTTGACCTTTAAGGCAAGAACGTCCATAAAGTCACAAGCCTTGGCGGACTTCCTGGCCGAGTGGACTGAACAACAAGAGAACGTACCTCGAGAAGATCTCCAACACTGGACCATGCACTTCGACGGATCCAAGAGGATCACCGGCTTGGGAGCAGGAGTCGTGCTGATTTCCCCGACCGGGGAAAGGCTGAGATATGTCCTCCACCTCCACTTCTCCGCCTCACACAACGTTGCCGAGTACGAAGCTCTTCTACATGGACTGCGCCTCGCAGTTTCACTCGGGATACGTCGGCTTATTGTGAAAGGCGACTCCCAGCTGGTCGTCAATCAAGTGATGAAGGACTGGTCATGCCTAAACGACACAATGGAAGCCTACCGGCAAGAGGTCCGCAAGCTTGAGGACAAGTTTGATGGGCTCGAACTATCACATGTCCTGAGACATAACAACGAAGCTGCCGATGAGCTAGCACAGTTCGGATCTAAGCGCGAAGCTGCTCCAACAGACGTCTTTGTCAAGCATCTCTATGAACCAACCGTCACCGCAAAGACAGCTCTCACCGAGCAAACCACGAACGAAGTCGCCATGACTGATACCGACTGGAGGACGCCGTTCATCAAATTCTTAACCCAGCAAGAGCTGCCGGATGACCGGGATGAAGCAGAACGCGTCCGGCGTCGTTGCCAAGCATACGTCATGGTTGACTCCGATCTATACAAGAGAAGCCCCTCCGGAATTCTAATGAGGTGCATCACACCCGAAGAAGGGAAGCAGTTACTCCAAGACATCCACTCGGGCATATGCGGAAGCCACGCGGCAGCACACACTCTAGTCGGCAAAGCCTACAGACAAGGTTTCTTCTGGCTTACTGCGGTCTCCGACGGGCTGCGAACCACACCCAGTCGGGCTACCGGCCAAACTCCTTTCTTTTTGGTCTATGGCGTAGAAGCCATGTTGCCAAACGAGATGGAATATGAGTCCCTCCGGGTTCGCAGCTTCAACGATGAACGCTACGACCCTGACCGAGTGGATGACCTCACCCGATTGGAAGAGGCCCGTGAGGTAGCCCTCATCCAGTCGGCCAAATACCTTCAAGGGCTTAAAAGATACCACAGTCGCAACGTGCGAGCACGAGCTTTCATTGTTGGCGACCTGGTCCTACGCAAGATCCAGACCACCAAAGATCGACACAAGTTATCTCCCTTATGGGAAGGACCATATATAATCGCTGAAGTGACTCCGCCCGGTGCATACCGGCTAAAGCGCGAAGACGGGTCTATGGTGGAGAATTCCTGGAACATCGAGCATCTTCGACGATTTTATGCCTAATTTGGCTAAGGCCTTATGCTTTCCTTGACTCGCCAACCTCAAGCAAGATGACTTCTTGAGTTAGCAATGGGGTACACATGACAATAAAGCTCAAGTTTTCCTCGTCAACTTTTGTGTATAACTTGGTTTATCATTGTTTAATATCCTTTGGTTTAAGCTCAGCGTTTAAGGACTGAGAGTTTCCCGACGGCCTAATCGAGCCTAGGCTTGATGATAGCCAAACGAAAACTACTTAACAAATTTCACGCAAAAGCTCGAATCAAGGCATTAACATAAATAAACTAAAAATATCGCAAATACTACATAAGAGTGTTATGGTTACGCAACATTTACAAGACAAAGTCAGAAAGTCAGATCAAATCCTGAAGTTATTTACTACATCAAGCGATATCTTCTTCGCCGCTTCCTGCGCCTCGCTCAGCATGTCCAAGGCCTGCTCATCCATCGTTCCGTCAGCAAAGCCTTACCCGATTGAATGGATATCCACTCGGGGGTAAAGGGACTTGGTCTGAGCAAGAGCTAGACCAGCCCCCATGCTGGCTCCTTCGGTGATATTGGCCAGATATCGGTCGGGAGCCAGCCGCAGCTTGTCGAATATCTCGATCGGCTCCAGCAAGCTGGTCCCAACTCCTTGATCGAACAAGGACAGCAAGATTGGCGTGGCGGCGTTGGCGACCTCTTCCCGTATCTCGTCGCTTCGTTTGATCCGCCCAAGTAAGACGTCGTATTGGGCTCGGGTCTTTACCTTGTAAGCTGCCAAAAAGTCCCGGGTCATTCAAAACACTCGGGGACAAAGCAACACAAGAAGTTTTACTTCAAAGAAGGCTACCTTCAAACTCGGCCTCCATTTCAGCCTTGTCGAGGTTGGCTGCTTCAAGCTGGACTTGGAGTGAATGGACCTCCGAGGAATTTTCTACAAAAAAGAAGATCGTCAGCAACCAAGGTCAACAGGAGAATCATGAAGAAACTTGGAAAGACGGGCTTACTCCCGATTGATCCTCGGAGGTCAAGGTTCGCCTCCCGAAGTTCTGCGATCTCCCTCCTTAAAGCCGCCTCCCTTGATGCGGCCTCCTCCCGAGTGACCTTCAGCTGTCGCTGAACGTCCTCTAGGGAGTTCAGGTGGGGAACCAACTTCTCCAGCACCTCAGACTTTGCAATAGAGCGGCAATATTCCTTCTGCACGCAGTGGCAGGAGAGTGACCGATTGAAAGATGACAACGACATAATTAAAGAGAAAGACAAAGGCTTACGTTGAGCAGTCGGGTTGCCTCATTCAGACTCTCGACAAGGGCATCCCTTTCATCTTTTTCGGCTTGCCGGTCTAGGATGATGCCCTGGCTCTCGCCTTCCGAATCCCGCCACTCGATTCTGATCGGGGGAACCCAGGTCTCAGAAGACTGCAACCTGGGAATCTCTTCTACTGTGGCTGGCTAGCAAGAAGGACAAATGAAGACATGAAAGATCCAAATTGAAAGAGTAAAAGAGCGCTTCGAAACAAGTCTCACCGGTTTCGGCGGCCGCTTGCCTAGGTGGAGCGGCCGGGCTGGCCTTTTCCTCTCGGCTTTGCGCCGAGTGGCCCCGGTCGGGCGCTTGAGCCGCGGCCTCGGGTTTCCGTGTTGGTAGTATCCGGTCGGGATATCCCGACTGGCGGCCGGGGGCTCCTTCCTCGGGACATCCTTCTTTGGAGGCGAAGGTTGTTTCCCCGGAGCGCTCGCACTCGGTTGCGGGCTCCGGGGCTTTGGCTCTGCTGGCCTTGGCACCTCGGGAGCGGCAGCTGGAGTCGGCCCTTCACCCCCTCCGGCAGGATCAATGTCTTGGGGCCTCCTGCGAAAGTGAATACAGCAGGGGTAAAGATAAAGAGAAGTTTTCAACAAAAGAGTTCAGACTTCGGTTTCAGAGCATACCTGGATGACCGGTGGATCTTCGGTGCCGTCCGTGGCGATCGCCTCAAAAGAGGAGTTTCGGTGGGGGGAGCCGGGACGTCGTCATCCGAGTCCTGTATAATCAGTCTCCTCTTGCTTGCGCGCTTATTCGAGTCTTCACTCGGCGCTGCTCGCTTCCCGACCGGGTCGCCTTGGATCTTGATCCCGCCAGTCGGCTTCTTGGCAGGGCGGTGCGGCGCGTCGTCATGAGACACTTTGTATGGCTTGGAGGAGATAGAGGCGTTTTCCTGCAGAAGAAAGAAAGTACAATGCTAAGAAACAAGATGTCAGAATTGAAAGATACTATGAAGCAACCAGTCGGCTTACCGGAGGAGGAGGTCGGTGGATGCTGAAGGGAAGGACTGGCAGAATGAGGGCCCGCTCAACTGCAATCCCAGACGAGAAGAGTTTGTACATCCGGATCTTCAAGATTTCGTACTTGAGTGGATCTGGATCTTCCCGATTGGGGTCCGTCCCGCCTTCATACTCGAAGGTCGGCTTTGACCGTTCCTTGATCGGCGCCAGTCGGCACCTGATGAAGTGCCGAGTGATCTGTTCCCCGCGAAGGCCTCTCTTTTTCATCGCCAAGATCTTCGCGAGCAGCTCGTTGGCTTCGTCCCAATCTTGGGCTACCGGGACGGTGCTCCAAGATGGCTTAGGGACAGGAGGAAGACCGACGAAGGCTGGTAGGCTTGGTTCGAGGTTGCTAATGTAGAACCAGCCCGCGTGCCAACCCTTGTTGGAAGACTTCAAAGGGAGAGAAAAGTAATCTTTGCGGAGAGATCCGCGGAGCTGGAAACCTGCCCCGCCAACGACGCAAGGTTGCTCTTTGTTCGGATGAGGTTTGAGATAGAACATGCGACGGAAGAGATGGAAGTGGGGTAGAATGCCAAGAAAGGCTTCACATACATGAATGAAGAGAGCTATGTGAAGCATTGAGTTGGGGTTCAGATGGTAGAGATGAAGCCCATAATAATCCAGAAGCCCCCGGAAGAACTCGGAGGTGGGAAGGCTGAACCCGCAATAGAAAAAGGAAGTGAAGACAACCAGCTCACCGGTGTTTGGGGTCGGGAAGTCCTCCCCCGCCACCGGGCGCCATCCCACAAGTTCCTTTGGCGGAAGCATGCCGTGCTTCACCATCTCCTTGAGGGTGGATTCCCTCACATCCGAAGCGGCCCATTGGTCGAACGGAATCCTTTTTTCCTCCGCCATGAGAGTGGGGTTGATGGGAAGTGGATCTGGCTGGGAAAGGTCGGATTTTTGGCAAAGGAACATGGAAGATTTGGCTGCGGAAGCTAGTTGTCGCAGGAAGCGAGCTCCTTGATGGGTGGATTTGGGAGCGCGCAAGCCTAGGGTTCTCCGCAATGAACTGAAGAGCAGTATTGCAAGAAGGGGAATTTTTGGAAGACGAAGAGGCGGGGACGACCTCGCGTCTTTTATAGAAAGATTTGAGGGTTGCGCTAGGTTTTCTGTTAATTGGGCCGAGCCCATAAGAGAATCTACGGCCCAGCTAAGGTGTGGTCCGATACGTGTCCTTAGGGACTTAAGCAGATGTGCTTAAGCAGATTTGCTCTGGCAATATGCGCGTGTCCGAGTGCCCTGTACCTTTAAAAATCCTTTCATACCGCGGTTTGCCTAGCTTCATGAGAAGCTGGCACGATGCAACTTGGAAGGTGACCGACAGCTAAGTCTTTTATAGCTGCCTTGATGACAAGGGCTGTTTGGTTTTTTGGCATTTGGTCAGGTAACCTTACCAATGTTGTTTATTTTTCACCTTGGTGAAGATCTTTATAGATTGAGACCAGTATTATGGCAAAAGCTATTTAATAACTTGGTCGTATTTTTCATATGAATGAAAGAACTTGTTTCCCATGAGGGATGAATGAAATATTTTTTCCGGGATTACTCGGGCAAATCCACTCGGATAAGCAAGAGCCTACCGAGTGCTTTTCACCCATGAGGGTTGATTGAATTGTTTGTTCTGAGATGACTCGGGCAAATTCACTCGGATGAGTATGAACTTACCGAGTAATGAGATTTCAGTGATTGCTTTAGCATGAGCTAGGCATCTACATGAGAATGATTTTTTATAGTTCTTGACTATATGCTTAGCCTATTTTTGACTAACCACATAGTCGGGGGCTACACCTAATTAGGTGCATCAGGAGATGCACCTAGATATTTATTTTTTGAGAAATTTTTATATGTTTTTTCCAGCCCTTCACAGTCTTTGGAGCCACTCGGGAAGATTCAGGCAGAGATGATGGAATCACTCGGCGCTAAAAGCACTCAGTCAAAGAGATTTTTTGGCTGTGTGTTGCTTTGGTTTGAAGCTGAGTTGTCTCGTCGACTGAAAAGGACTCGGGGGCTACTGTGGAGATTATGGCAATCGGGTATCTACATAGCAAGCTTATCCGACTGGAGGTAGGGATAGATTGCGCCTGCTATATCTGTAAGCCGAACTTGACTTGGGTATTACGATTGCCAATAGAGATAAGGCAATCGGCCTATAGTCACGGTTTGGTAAGATTGAGGAAACCAACTTAGAATAAGATAGGGTTTCCGATCTGTAAACCCTCCCCCCAAGACTATATAAGGGGGGTAAGGGGCGTCCCTTGAGGGATATCCAACGCCAGATCTAAGATATGATTTCATAAGCAAGAGCTTTAGATACACAAGATCAATACAAAACACTCGGCGGATCGAATCCACCGAAACAGGAGTAGGCTATTACCTCTCGAGAGGGCCTGAACCTGTCTAAACTTTCTTCTTCTTCTAACCCATTGTGCTTGGCGATCTCGATTGCGACCTCAGAAATCATATTGCCGAAACCAAGTTTCGACACCATGTGGGGCCAAGGCGAAGAAGGCAAGGCAAGAGAGAGATGGGTACAGACTTGAGTGCATTTGACTTTGGTTGATTTTCTTGAGTTCATTTCTCTCCCTCCTCTTTGCAGCTTAATACTTGATCTGTGGGCATGGTAAATTGTTTATATTTTTACTGAAGGTAGTTAACCATCCTTAGGTTCCATTTTCTTTGGTTTCACTCAAAAGTCAGCTGTGGTTTGCTCTCGTAATTCAACAAAGACAGGGTATTTTGAAACTCATTTGAATTTTTAGAGGGCTAAGATAGAGGAGAAAAATTCTTGAAAAATTATATTTAATTAGGTTAATTAACCTAGTATTTTATTAAATTATTTCATGTATATACTTATGTGCATTTTAATGTTTTTTGGATAAGTTGGCATTTTAGCCGATTAAAGTTATTAATTGGCCTATTATAGCACTGTTTTGTTTAATTTGTTTGGGGCATCAAACCTAGCTTTTAATTTGCACAAAAATTAGGTTAAGTTTTACATAAAATTTAGCACCTTCATGAATTTTTCCATGATTTTATCCTATATGGTTTAGAAAATTAAGGTAGCCTTCCTAGGTTTATGTGTCTACGCTAGGTACACGCGACTGTTTTATTCTTCGGTTTCATATTAACTTCCTCTTGGGCTGAGGAAATGATCTATGGATTAAATTTTTTAAGTCTACAGGCTTGCATCCAAAATTAATTGTAGATTCGCTTGGTAAACTTAACTCGGCTAGGCTACGCGTATATGACCTATAATGAGATGCGTTTTCAAAATCCGAATATACGTAAATGACCTATGTCAAAGTGGACTTTATGTTAGCATGCAGCCTTCTTCATGAGCGTGCACTTTCATCCTAGGTCATAAATAAAAGTTTTTAATTTATTCTAAAGTTTGGGTCTACCTTATAGGCCTAGATCGGTCTCACCTAATTAGAAAAGGAAAATTTTAGTTCTCAAATTTTTGAATCATGTAAATAGGTTGGAGTTCCTTAACCCAAGGTAGAAAATGAAA
This sequence comes from Oryza australiensis, assembly GCA_019925245.2. NCBI lineage: Eukaryota > Viridiplantae > Streptophyta > Magnoliopsida > Poales > Poaceae > Oryza > Oryza australiensis. The sequence continues at coordinate 4,139,970 of JAIFGZ020000414.1, read as the reverse complement.
ATTCTTGGTTCACAAAATTGGAAAACATTAATTTTATTTTGTTTAGACAAAATTTCGTCGACCCTAGAATTTGGATACGTGACAAGTATTCCTCCCTAAGGGTAAATTTCCTCAGTACAGGGCCTTGGCCACAGATGGGTTGCCGACTACTTCAAGAGTTCCTCCGGAACAACCGATCACGCCAGGATCAGTTCCCTTCAAGCCGTTCATGCCGCCATCGGCATCAAAGCCGATGGATTTCCAACCCAGGGTCCTAGTAAGGCCACAGGCTCACCATGTAGGCCACGAGATCCCTCAGATGTCCTCAAAACAGATTACGGCCATGTTCAGTGCAAACCAACCACCTGTTCTGCCTAAGGTGCCGATAGGATCCTATCCATCAAACTTCCCACAACATCCTATCGGCTCACAGCCTCTCCAGGATCATTAGCCTCCCATGATGCACCAATCTCCCCAGCATTATCCAGGAGGCAACTTTAATCAGCATTATCAATCTCATTTGCCTCAAATGCAGTATCGGCAAGGACCACTCTAGTTTGATCAGTACGAGCCGATGCAGCAACAAGCACAGGAGGTGCCTCAGCAGAACAAACCTTGGGTGGACTTGATAGCCGACGTAATGAGAGAGCAATTCAGCCTCAAACCCAAGGACACGAGCAATATGTATCGGTATGCTTACCCTGAGTACTTTGAAAGAGTTCCATTGCCTAACCGATACAAGGTGCTAGATTTTTCCATGATCTCAGGGCAGGACAATGTTTCTACCTATGAGCATGTTAGCCGATTTTTAGCCTAGTGCGGAGAGGCATTGGCTACAGACGTCCTGAGGGTTAGACTTTTTCCCCTCTCATTCTCTGGAACGGCTGTCACCTGGTTTTCTTTGCTCCCATACAACTCTGTACAGAGTTGGGCCGATTTGGAGAAGCAGTTTCATTGGTACTTTGACACCAGCATCCATGAGATGAAACTGTCTGATTTGACAGCCATCAGGCAAAAGCATGATGAATCGGTCCAGGACTACATCCAGAGATTTAGAGATATGAGGAACCGATGCTTCCGATTCCCATTAGCCGATTTAGCCTTCCAAGGTTTATCAACCCCCATCAAGGAAAGGTTTTTGGCTCAGGATTTCGAAAAGTTGGCACACTTGACCCAAAAAATCACAGCCCATGAACAGCGCTTCCAGGAGGCCAAGAAGACTTTCAAAAAAGTGAGCCATGTTGCCTATGCCTCTGAGTCAGACTCCAGCGACAACGAATCTGAAGTAGCAGCAGTCGAATGGGCAAGGAACAAAAAGACCATCACTTGCCAATGGGTGAAAAATTTGGCTAAGGAAGAAAAATACGACTTTGACATCACCAAAGCTGACAAGATCTTCGACCTCCTGCTTCGGGAGAAACAAATCCAACTTTCGGCTAACCATGTCATTCCATCGGCCGAGGAGTTAAAGAAGAAAAAATATTGCAAATGACACAACACAGGCTCCCACAGCACCAATGATTGCAAGGTGTTTTGCCAGCAAATCTAGTCGGCTATTGAAGCTGAGAAGATCAAATTTGAAGATCCAGAAAAGCCGATGAAGGTCGATGGGAATCCTTTTCCCGTTAACATGGTTTATGTCAGCCGTTGATCAGCCAATCACCATCCCAGAAAAATGGATAGCCTAGTCAGATTCATGAAGGAACATGAAGAGAGGGAAACAGGCAGAGTTTATAAAGTACATCCAAGAAGATACGATCGACGGGAAGAGGCTTACCATCGGCAACATGATGGCTTCGATCCCTATTGGAGCTGCTATTTCTTCAGGTTTTGCTGGAATCAGGGGATGAGACTGCCCGGCGTGCAGTGGCTACGAGGATGAGCAGATTGAGAGCTCCAGCCGATTTTCGCCCAGAGAAAATCGGCCAAGACAAAAGAAACGCCCCGTGCACCAAAGGTTGGGCCCTATCCATGAAGATTTCTTTCAGGAGGACTTTGAGGATGACGAAGAGCAAGCTGTCAACCCACAATGGTGTCCCTCCGACACTTTTACGAAGACCCAGAAGCGGAAGGTGCAGCGGTTGAAGATCGAAGATTGGCTAAAAAAGAAGAAGGAACAAGAGCGCCCAAGGAAGAAATGGCGCGTAAAGAACAATGTTGTTGCAGCCGATGAAGACCCAGCCGACCAAGCAAGAAGAAAGGCCAAGGGAAAGGCCGTGGCCGCTGCGTTGGTTAATATTGTTTTTGTGTTACCAGCCAAATTTGAAGCGGTCCAAGCCGATGCAGGCGTCGTAGAGGAGTCATCGGCTAAACTTGTGTTGTCCCTGGAGCAAGCGATCTTTGAAAAGCCAGAAGGGATGGGACATCGGAATCTCAAGCCTCTTTACGTCAAAGCATTTGTCAATGGGAGGACGATGTCAAAAATGCTGGTCGACGGGGGAACTGCCGTCAATCTGATGCCCTATGCTACTTTTAGAAAGCTGGGCAACGGAGCCAACGATCTCATAAAGACGAACATGGTCCTCAAGGATTTTGGCGGGAACCCATCGGAGACCAAAGGGGTTCTTAACATTGAGCTGACCGTCGGCAGTAAGACAGTGCCTACCAACTTTTTTATCATCGACGGGAAAGGGACATATAGCCTGCTGCTGGGGAGGGACTGGATCCACACCAATTGCTGCATCTCTTCCACCATGCACCAGAGCTTGATCCAATGGCAAGGCGACAAGATTGAAATCATGCCAGCCAACAGGTCAGTAAAAGTAGCCGATGCCAATTTAACACTTTGGGAAATCGACGGCATCGAATGCTTATCCGGCAAAGTTTGGGAGGCCGATTTTCTAAAGGTATCCGATTCAACTATACATCAAATTGGAGATGAGGAGCCTCAATTATTACTTTGAGGGCGCCGTGGAGGGCTCGAGCGTCTACACCAAGGACACCGTGGACGATCTGGATGGCAATCTTGGGCAAGGTTTTATGTCGGCTGACGAGCTTGAAGAGGTTGATATAGGTCCAGGAGATAGACCTAGGTCGACATATATTAGTAAAAAATTGTCTTCTCATTTTAGAACCAAGCTTATTGATTTATTGAAGGAATATAAAGATTGCTTTGCTTAGGAGTATTTTGAGATGCAATGTCTTAGCCGATCGATTGTTGAACATTGGCTCCCAATTAAACCAGGATATCGGCAATACAAGCATCCTCCAAGGAGATTCAAAGTCGATATGTATGACATAATTAAGGCCAAAATTACTCAGCTATATGATGCTGGTTTTATTCGGCCATGCCGATACGCTGAGTGGGTTTCTAACATAGTTCCAGTGATCTAGAAAAATGGCAAACTCAAGGTGTGCATCGACTTTCGAGATTTAAATAAGGCTACCCTAAGGATGAGTACCCTATGCCAGTAGCCAATTTGCTTGTTGATGCAGCCTCAGGGCACAAAATCATAAGTTTGATGGATGGCAATGCTGGGTACAATTAGATTTTAATGGTTGAGGAAGATGTCCATAAGACTGCTTTCAGGTGCCCAGGTGCAATCGGCTTATATGAATGGGTTGTCATGACTTTTGGACTGAAGAATGCTTGAGCTACTTATCAGAGGGCCATGAACTATATTTTTCATGACTTAATCGGTTTCTTTGTCAAAATTTATATTGTTGATGTGGTAGTCAAATCCAAGGAAGTTGAAGACCATATAGCCGATTTAAGGAAAGTTTTGGAGAGAACTAGAAAATATGGCCTGAAGATGAATCCCACTAAGTGCGCCTTTGGAGTATCGGCTGGGCAATTCCTAGGTCTTGTTCATGAAAGGGGGATTGAGGTGACACGAAGAAGTATCAATGCAATCAGGAGTATTTGACCTCCACAGGACAAGAAGCAGCTGCAGTCCTTGATCGGCAAGGTGAATTTCATTAGGCGTTTTATTGCCAATTTATCCGAGAAGATGGAGCCTTTTACACCTTTACTAAGGTTGAAAGCCGATCAAGAATTTACTTGGGGGGCAGAGCAGTAGAAAGCTTTGGATAACATCAAGGATTATTTAAGCTCCCCTCCAATTTTGATCCCTCCACAAAAGGGAGTGCCCTTCAAGTTATATTTATCAGCCGACGAGAAGTCTATCAGCTCAGTTCTGATCCAGGAGTTTGAAGGCAAGGAGAAATCAATATTTTATCTCAGTAGAAGGCTTTTGGATGCAGAAACAAGGTACTCCCTAGTGGAAAAGTTGTGCTTGTGCCTATAATTTTCTTGTACGAAGTTGAGGCATTATTTATTATCCAACGAGTGCATGATAGTTTGCAAAGCCGATATAGTCAAATATATGCTATCGGCTCGAGTCTTAAAAGGAAGAGTTGGAAAGTGGATTTTTGCCTTAACAGAGTTTGACTTGAGATATCAAACACCTAAAGTAGTTAAAGGGTAAGCTATAGCCGATTTCATTGTTGAGCATAGAGATGATTCAATCAGCTCAGTCGACATTATGCCCTAGACAATGACTTTCGATGGATCAATTTGCACAAATGGATGCGGCATCGGCTTAGTAATCATATCACCCAAGGGGGCAAGTTTCGAATTTGCCTTTTCAATTGCGCCTTATGCCACAAACAATCAAGCTGAGTATGAGGCGATCCTTAAAGGTCTACAGTTTTTAAAAGAAGTTGAAGCCGATGCTGTAGAAATTATGGGCGACTCACTGTTGGTCATCATCCAATTGATAGGAGAATAGGAATGCAAAAATGATGCGTTGATGATCTATTATCGAAATGCCGAGAGTTGATGGATAATTTTTGGCTAGTTACTTTAAAACATATCCCTAGAGAGCGAAATGCAGAAGCAAATGATTTGGCTCAAGGCACATCAGGCTACAAGCCGATGACAAGGGATATTGAGGTGGAAATTGCAATAATCACAGCTGACGACTGGAGGTATAATGTTCACAACTATTTGAAAAATCCTTCCCAGTCGGCTTCAAGGAAATTGCGCTACAAGGCTTTGAGATATGTTTTGCTCAGCAATGATCTATACTATCAAACTATTGATGATGTGCTGCTCAAATGTTTAAGTGCTGATCAAGCCAAAGTTGTCATGGGTGAAGTACATGAGGGTATCTGTGGCACTCATCAATTGGCCCATAAAATGAAATGGTTACTTCGGAGAGCTGGATATTTTTGACCGACAATGTTGGAGAATTGCTTCAAATATTTTAAGGGTTGTCAAGACTATCAAAAATTTGGAGCCATCCAAAGAGCACCAGCATCGGCTATGAACCAAATTATCAAGCCTTGGCCGTTCAGAGGATGGGGAATCGGCATGATCGACCAGATCAATCCACCCTCAAGTAAAAGACATAAATTCATATTGGTGGCAACCGATTATTTTACAAAGTGGGTGGAAACAATTCCTTTGAAGAAAGTTGATTCTGGGGATGCAATCGAGTTTGCCAAAGAACACATCATTTACAGATTTGGTGTCCCTCAAACCATCACAACTTATCAGGGATCTATCATTGTCTCAGATGAGTTTGTCTAGTTTGCAGAAGGCATGGGAATCAAGCTTTTAAATTCTTCACCGTATTATGCGCAGGCTAATGGACAGGCATAAGCATCCAACAAAAGTTTAATCAAATTGATAAAGAGGAAGATCTCTGAATATCCAAAGCAATGACACAGCCGATTGGCCGAATCATTGTGGTCCTATTGGATGGCCTGTCATGGATCAATCCAAGTACATCCGTATAAATTGGTATATGGACATGAAGCTATTCTGCCATGGAAAAGCATCATCGGCTCACGGAGGATTCAATTGCAAGATTAGTTGACAGCCGATGATTATCATAACTTAATGGTAGATGAATCGGAGGATTTGGTTTTATCAAGGATGCATACTTTGGAGAATGTGACTAGGGACAAAGAAAGAGTGGCTCATCATTATAACAAGAAATTTGTACCTAAATCTTTTGAAGAAGGCGAGTTAGTCTGGAAATTGATACTGCTGATTGGTACAAGGAATAACAAATTCGGCAAGTGGTCACCTAACTGGGAGGGGCCTTTCAAGATCCACAAATGCATCTCTAAAGGAGCCTACATGCTAGAAGGATTGGATGGAGAGGTGTTTGGAAGGGCTCTAAACGGAAAATACTTGAAGAAATACTATCCCAGTATATGGATCAACTCATGATTCAACTGTATTAAGCCGATACATGGTAGCCGAGGTGCTTACATCGCCTTTAGATGGCCGATATAAGTTATATCACCCTTAGTCATTTTATTCTTATCATAATCGATTGTACAGTGCCGACATGTGATGGCCGATACAAGTTATATCGCCCTTAGTCATTTTATTCTTATCATAATCAGTTGTATAGTGCCGATGTGTGATGGCCGATATAAGTTATATTGCCCTTAGTCATTTTATTCTTATCATAATCAGTTGTATAGTGCCGATGTGTGATGGCCGATATAAGTTATACCGCCCTTAGTCATTTTTTATTCTACTTATACATGTTGGCCGATTTAGTTTGTTGTCCTTGAGATGTAATTTTGTCAATGATCGGCTCACATTGAAAAATTAAGGGGGCATATACATATACAAAGTGAACTCAAGTGGACTTCAAAATTTTTTTTTTGGACCTCGCAAAGATTACGAGCATCGACGCAGAAATAATATGACAAATGTCACTGTAGGAGTTCACAAAAACTGGTGTGACCAAGTTATATTACAATCGGCATGAAGATTCACATGGGTTCAAAATTGTAAGTCCTATTACATAGATCGGCTTAACCAGTCAAGAAGTTGTTAATGGCTGATATTGCCCGCTGATGGATTTGATCAACTTCTTCAATCACCTTGGCATCGGCTATGTCAATTCCGGGGATTGGCTTCAAGGCCTTTGTAAGATCTGCCAGATTCTTCATCGAAGGTTTCAGTTCAGACTTTGATCCTCGATGGTTTTTGGAAGACTAGCAATGCGTTGCTCCTTCGATGTTATATCGGCATCAAGCTAGGCAAGCTCAGCCGCCAATTCTTCTCTCCGCTTGCGCAGCTGATCAAGGTTGGAGTTGGGTTCAGTTGTCATCTGATCCAATTTTGCTTTCTCTGTTATGATCATCTGCCGATTGGCTTCAATGGTAGCCTCTAGAACCTTCCTCTCTCGCCGATCGGCCATTCCCTGTCGCGCCCTCTCGAATTTGTGTCGATGAAGTTCAAGGAAAGCGGCTTGAGAGATGACATTGGCTAAGTGGTCTGGAATCTGATCTTGAATTTCTTCAAGTCTTCCTCTTATTGATCCACAATCAGTGACTAGAAAGTCTAGGGAGCATTCAAGCCGTTTAGCTATGTCAGATAATTGGTCTTTTAGATCATCAGTGAGAGGGGCTAAGGATTTGCTTGTGGTCTCCTCATCATCATCCATGAATTCTTTTATGTCAAAAGAAAACATGTCGGCTAGGTTCTGCAAAGCAAAAGTTGAGTTTTTGAGGTGTTCAAAAGATTTGAACGAGCCGATTTGGGTTTGAAAGAAAAACATACAGGGATGATGGGAGCTGGTGTTTCTTCTGCCTCGACATGATGGCTACCCCTAGCCGATTGAGTCTGTTCGCTTGATACATGGGGGCAACCAATGGAGAGCGAGGAGGCTGCACGAGAAAAAGGAAAGAGGCAAGATTGGTTCAGAATTGGTTGAATGTAAAATTGAAAGCAGTTTGAATATGAAAGTACCAATGGAGGTGGAGCCAGCCATTTCCTTGAAGCCAATCTCTTTTTACAAGACGAAAGCTTAGTGAGAGTTGAAGTGTGAAAATTTGGAATGAGAATTTTTCAGAAAAAGAACATACCGGCTGAGGTCGATGTTGAGGCTGGCGTCTTGGAGGACTTGGCGTTTTTTGAAGGGTTGGGTCGTCGGCTGGCGGCGTTTGTGCGGATCTTATTGTTTCACTTGTGGCTGCTGCAACCTCGTTAACAACTTCATCGATTTCTTCCTCCATCACTTCTCGATCAAGGGCCTCCTCTGTGTCTGGGTCCAATGGCGGTAGATCATCGGCTGTGGCTGTCTTCTATTTCTTGGAAGTTTTCTTCTTCACAACCGATGAATCGTTAATCGATGGCTTCACCCTCTTCTTCCTTTGGAGGGGCTCGCGGGTTTGGCCGTGCAACAGGGTGGCTACCTTAGGTGTGGTGAAGCCGATTGATGAATGGGTGAGGCCACCACTACGTGGGAACAGTCCTTGAGCGTATTGGATCCTAACCCCAATGTGGGGAGGAGAAGAATCGGTTGTCTGCAAATATAAGAAGATGTGGTTAAATTTTTGAAGAATGTTAGCTCACAAATGAAGGAAGCGGCAAAAGAGAAGACGTTTACCTCAGGACCGATTTTGGGAGGATGGTTGTCATATACATCGAAGCCGATTGGTGAAAGAGGTGCTTCTTCAGTTCAATCCACCATCGGTTAAAAGCTGCACTCCTCATCATAGCCAATTCCAAGTTATCAATGCTACCGAGGGGATGGCCTTCGATGTTTAACAACTTGTGCATCATCAAGCCTAAAGTGATCTCTCCCCGGATTTGGATTTTGTCAATGAAGTATAGACCAATCGGCAGCTGACCCATTCCCATTTTCCTAGCAACCACCTTGGGATGATAAAATTCATATGACATTATGACATTTCTGCCTTAATGGATGCCGACCGGGAGGATGCATGGAGAGATTGCCACTGAGAAAACTTTCCTTGACTTTTCATATTTTTTAGAATTGATTTCATTGAACCTAAAGTCATGAGGGAGTTGAAAATCTTCATAGCTTGCATAAGGGAACCAGATTCTTGTGTTCTTGGGGAATCCATCATACAAGTTGCAGAACCAGTCACTATGGAGTTCAGCCGATAGTTTTGATCCAGAGTAGGAGGTGGCAGCTTCTCCATATGACATGCATCGGTGCATGGTGATTTCTTCACCGTCCTCATCTGTCATTGGCTGTGTCCTTGTGAATTCAGCTTCAATTAATTTAGGTCTTCCGGCAACCTTTTGGGTGTGAAGGATTAACCATAGTTGCAGGAACCACCATGGGCCACTGGTGCCTATAGCCGAATTGGTTGCAATCTCAGCCGATGTTGCGTTCAGCATTTGATAGCAGTAACCCAACAAGTACTTGCCTAGGGGAAGTTGTTGTTTTTCTATGAGGGCTTCGGCTATGTGTTGCCAGTTTGATGTGGGACCACAGCTCGAACCACAGAATATGAACTTTTCAAACCACATCATCAGGAAAGCTACATGCTCCCTAGGGCTTATAGGGCCGGTTCCCATATTTTGACTTATAAATCTGTTCCAGCCCCCGATAGCCCTAGTTTTGATGGAATACCGACACTTGGTGTTGAATCGGACAGGATTGACTGATCTTGTAATGTCCAGGCCGGTTTTCATGGTCACATCTATTAAGGTTGGTGTCATTGGCCCTTGTTGAAAGAAGAAGACATTAAAGGTGTTGGACCAGAAGTAACTGGCAACCGATAGTAAAGGTTCATCCTTGGGCATATCAGCTAGTGTAAGGGCTAAGCATTGCGCTATTCCCAATTCTTGCCAGTGAGTATACTCGCTAGCCGATATCCTAGCATACCATGTTGGCCAAGACTTATCTGTGGAAGGCCATGATTTGAAGGTACCGACCCAGTAGGTTAGGCTAGGGTTTGCTAATCTATAATGGATTCTATTGGTCTTGGCGTTTATGAAATCAGTTGGGTCCTCATTGCCAATTGGCCCAAGAAAATACCAGTTGATGTGAATAAGGCTAGGGATTGCGATTTGATGCGCAAGGTGCTACAATGGAAGGAAAAAGGAGAAATCGTGAAAGGCAAGAACATCGGTCTATTGCGAAAAAGGAAATAGCGTTGATGGGACTTACCTCTGGGAACTCAGCCGATGACGTGGTAGAGGGGGCAGTTGATGAAGACATTGCCGTAGTTCGATGTTGCCGCTGCGAAGAAAATTGCCTACGAGTGCATCGAGAACGTCGGGGAGGTCGCCGGTGAAGGTGCAGATTGGAATTGTTTGGAGTTAAGGCGGCGGAGGCAAAAAGTGACGGCATGAAAAACTCTAAGGTAGTAGTTGTTATTTAAAGAAACATGCTGACGGTCGAAATGGAAAAGTCCTAAAATATCTCCAAGATAAGATTCGGTAAATCCGCAACATTATCAATATCACAGACTTGGGGGGCATGTGTTAACGACCAAATTTGGTAAGCAAATTATCAGATCTGGATCTAAAGACCGAAGCCGATTTGGAAAGAATCGAGTTCTTCTGAAGACAGTGCGCGCCAAGTATAGACCGAATCGGCTGAAGGATTTTGTCGGTTGAGACCGAACCGGATAAGGACATCTGATATAGTCCATTCGGATTGGGATAACAGATATGACCAATCTCGGAAGGAAGATGTGAAGGTCATCATTAGATTCGGTTTCTAAGTGCTTCAGAGATATTGCCATCTACGGATAAAGTCTTAAAAAGACAATTATATCTTTAAATTACGATATTTGTATAGTTTCCTTATAGATAATGTTGGTTTATTTTAGGTATATCTGTAATTCAATCTGTAATAGAGATAGGAATCGTGTCCATTACGGACTTATCGTGTATCTGGGTATAAATATGACCCAAGACCCTATAAATATATGAAACAATACACAATCAATACACAATCAATACAATCTCGGCGCATCGCCACCTTTTCCTTTAATAGTTTCGACGAGTTCTTGCTTCTAGTTGGGCTGCATCGTTTTATCTCCAGCGAAAAGGTAATTCTTGTCACAGCGGTTTGCGTTGTCGGGGTTAGTGCTTCCATCATCATAATACTCTAATTCTGTCTTCGTAATATGCATAGTTATCATATATGCTATATAATGTAGATCGACATTGTGGTCTAAACCCTAATCGGCTAGTATCAACTGCTAGATGATAGATGATAGGTTTAGGTTTCAATGTTAATCTAGATTATATAGTATATCGACCATCTTGAAGATGTTCATAGACTTGTATAGACTTGTCTCGGTATGCTATCGATCTATCCCAGTCACTTGGTTTTAAAATGCTTTAATACTCGGATTGTATTCTGTTAACATCTGCAGCTGATCGGATAAGTCTAATGGTTGCTGATTCAGTATGCATTGCATCGGCTTAACCCTAGACGATACGTTATCGACCACCAGCCGATCGGCTACCGTTTGCAAGCTAATATTTTCTATTATTTCTTGTTTATTGCATGATCAAATCAACTGGCACGCCTACGAACCTCGAATCAATAATTTGGACCTGCACTAGAGTTAAGGAGATCTCTCAGGCCAGTGCATGAGAAATTTTCTCATCAACAGAGACGCTGGTACTCCGATAGGATTGACCTCGGCCATATAATCAACGCAAAATTCAATAACCTCTTCGGTTGTGTAACCTTTAATGATGCTCCCCTCTGGTTTTGGTCTGTTTCTAACGTAAGATTTTAGAACTCCCATGTACCTCTCGAACGGATACATTTCTCTTAGAAATGCAGGGCCACAATATTTTGTTTGCTTCACAAGATGTACAGGGAGTTTGAGTCATGATATCAAAGAAAGACAGAGAAAGAAACATCTCCATGTGACAGAGAGTATTGACAATATCAGTCTGCAATCCGTCTAGGTCATCAGGATCTATAACCTTCTGACCGATTGCATTAAAGAAGGCACACATACGTTGGATCATGTGGTGTCGAAGCTTGGTTTCGGTAATAGAATTTTGGGGGTGCAGGCAAGATCGCCAAGCACGATGGGTTAGCTAGAAAACAAGATTTAGACAGGTTCAGGCCCTCTCGTGAGGTAATACCCTACTCCTGTTTCGGGGATTCGATCCGCCGAGTGTATATTGATCTCAAGATCTAAGGCTGAATGCTAATAGCTCATCTGATTTCTGATGTCTGATCTAACTTCTGATATCCCTCAAGGGACGCCCCTTACCCCCCTTATATAGTCTTGGGAGGCGGGCTTACAACTCGGAAACCCTATCTTACTCTAAGTCGGTTTCCCCAATCTTACCAAACCGTGACTATGAGCCATTGCCTTATCTCAATCGGCAACGTAACACCCAAGTCATATTTGGTTTACATAATTGGCAGGCGCAATCTATCCCTACCTCCAGTCGGATAAGCTTGCCATATGGATACCCAATTGCCATAATCTCCACAGTAGCCCCCGAGTCCTTTTCAGTCGACGAGACAACTCAGCATCAAACCAAGACAGTATACAGCCAAAAATCCTTTGGCCGAGTGCTTCTGGCGCCGAGTGATTCCATCATCTCTGCCTGAATCTCTCGAGTGACTCCAAAGACTGTGAAGGGCTGGAAAATATCCAAAAAATTCTCAAAAATAAACATCTAGGTGCATCTCCTGATGTACCCAATTAGATATAGCCCCCGACTATATGACTAAGCACATAGTTAAGGACTATAAAGAATCATGCTCATATAAATGCTTAGCTCATGCTAAAGCAATTATAAAAAATATCATTACTCGGCAAGCTCACGCTCGTCCGAGTGAATTTGCCCGAGTCATCTCAGAACAAATAACTCAATCAACCCTCGTGGGTGAAAAAACACTCAGTAAGTTCATGCTTATCCGAGTGAAGCTACCCGAGTCATCTCGGATCAAATATTTTAATCATCCCTCATGGGTAAACAAGTTTTTCAGTCGTCTAAAAAATGCGACCAAAATATTAAATAGCTCCTACCATAATATTGGTCTCAATCTAAAAAAGATCTTCACCAAGGTGAAAAAATAGCATTGATATAATTATTTAATCAAATGCTTAAAAATCAAACAGTCCCTGTCATCAAGGCAGCTATGAAAAGCTTCACTGTTTGTCACCCTTCAAATTGCATCGTGCTAACTTCTCAAGAAGTCAAGCAAACTGCGGTATGAAAGGATTTTCAAAGGTACAGGGCACTCAGACACGTGCATATTGTCAAGGCAAATCTGCTTAAGTTCATCCACTTAAGTCCCTAAGGACACGCGTCAGGCCATACCTTAGCTGGGCCACAGGTCTCTCATGGGCTCGGCCCAATTGCGAGAAAACTTAGTGCAACCCTCAAATCTCTTACAAAGCCTCGAGGTCATCCCCGCCACTTCGTCTTCCCAGAAAAAATTCCCCAACCGCAACACTGTTCATCAGCGCGCAGCGGAGAACCCTAAGCCCTTGCTCGCGCCCAATCCACCGATCCAGAAGCCTGCGCTTCGCTCACAGCTAGCCTCCACATCCATCTTTTCTGACCCCCATCTTAAATCCCATCCTTCAAGCCAGACCTGCTCCCCATCCAAACCACACTCATGGCGGACGATAGGAAAATCACTTTTGAGCAGTGCGCCACTTCGGATGTGAGGGAATCCATCCTCAAGGAGATGGTGAAGCACGGAGTGCTCCCTCCCAAGGAGATCATGGGCTGGCGCCTGGCGGCAGGTGAGGAGTTTCCCACCCCGAACACCGGTGAGCTCGTCGTCTTCACTTCTTTCTTTTACTGTGGCTTTAGCCTCCCCACCTCCGAGTTCTTTAGGGGGCTTCTTGATTATTATGGTCTTCGTCTCTATCATTTGAACCCCAACTCCATGCTCCACATTGCTCTTTTCATCCACGTGTGTGAAGCCTTCCTTGGCATTCTTCCCTACTTCCAGCTCTTCCGTCGCATGTTTTACCTTAAACCGCATCCGAATAAGGACCATCCTTGCGTCGTTGGTGGAGCGGGTTTCCAACTCCGCGGATCCCTCCGCAAGGAGTACTTTTCTCTTCCCTTGAAATCCTCCAACAAGGGCTGGCATGCGTGCTGGTTCTATATTAGCAATCCTGAACCTAGCCTGCCAAACTTCGTTGGCCTTCCCCCTGTGCCCAAGCATACCTGGAGCACCGTGCCAGTAGCCCAAGACTGGGAAGAAGCCAAAAAGTTGCTAGCGAAGATCTTGGAGATGAAGCAAAAAGGTCTTCGTGGCGAGCAAATCACTTGGCACTTCATCAGGAGCCGACTGGCACTGATTAAGGAGCGATCGAAGCCAGCCTTCGAGTACGAGGGCGAGAGGGACCCCAATCGGGAAGACCGTGACTCCCTCAGCTTTGAGATCCTGAAAATCCGGATGTACAAGGTCTTCTCGACTGGAATTGCAGTCGAACATAGCCTCATGCTGCCGGTCCTTCCCTTCAGTCTGTATCGACCTCCTCCTCTGGTAAGCCAACTTAACCTCTTCCATTGTCTTGTAATCTTGATGTCATATCTCTTAGTATTGTAAGAATCTTTCTTGCAGGAAAATGCCTCCATCATTTCAAAACCATACAAAATTCCTCATGATGACGTGCCGCTTCGTCCTGCCAAGAAGCCGACCGGTGGCGTGAAGATTCAGAGTGATCCGGCCGGAAAGAGGACGGCTCCGAGTGAAGATATTAGCAAACGGGTGAGCAAGAGGAGGCTCATCATCGATGACTCAGACGATGACGTCCCAGCCCCTCCAGCCGAGGCAACCCCTCCAAGGCAGTCACCAAAAGCGGCACCTAAGATCCGCCGATCATCCAGGTATGCCGTATGACTGAAGTTAAGCTCTTCGAAAATTTCTCTGTCTTCATTCTGACTGCGCTCATCGTTCGTTTGGTAGGAGGCCCCAAGATATAGACCCTGCTGGGAAAAGCGAAGAGCCAACGCCTGCTGCAGCATCCGAGGCATCCAAGCCCGCGGAACCAAAACCCCGGAGCCCTCTCCCAAGTGAGAGCGCTCCGGGTGGAAGGCCCTCGCCTCCTAGCGAAGATATCCCAAGGAGGGAGCCCTCGACCACCGCCGGGATCCCCGACTTGAAATCGATCGGCTATAGAGAAACCCTCGGCTGCGGCTCAGAAGGCCCCGACTGAAGACCAGTCGGTCAAAAGTCAGAGGGAAAAGAGCAGCCGGGCAGCGCTAGTTAAGGATCCGGCTACCGAAACCATAAGTCTTGAGTCGACATTTCATCTTCAATCTTCAGTTTAACTCTCTCGTGGCTTCATATGTTCCTCCCGATCTACCCAGCCACGGTAGAAGAAATTCCCAGGTTACGATCTTCTAAAACCCAGGTTCCCCGATCAAGTTCGAGTGGCGGGATTCGGAAGGGCAGAGGCAAGGCATCATCTTGGATAAGCAAGCGGAAAGCGAAGAAAGAGATGTGCTTGTGAACAGCTTGAATGAAGCGACTCGGCTACTCAACGTAAGTCTTGATCCTTTTCTGTTGTTGTATCATCATTTCTTTTCAGTCGGCCAACTTCAGATCCTGTGTGCAGAAGGAGTACTGCCGATCAATGGCTAAGTCCGACGCGCTCGAGAAGTTGGTCCCGCATCTAAACTCCCTGGAGGACGTCCAGCAAAAACTTAAGACCACTCGAGAAGAGGCCGCGTCGAGGGAGGCAGCCCTGAGGAGGGAAATAGCCGAACTCCGGGAAGAAAACCTCGACCTCCAGGGTTTAGTCGGGAGTAAGCTTAACCCTCTCAGTCTCTTTATGGCTTCTGTGTTGATTTCGATTGCTGATAACCTCTCTTGTTGTAGAAAATTCATCGGAGGTCCACTTACTTCAAACCCAGCTGGAAGCAGTCAACCTCAGCAAGGCCGAGCTGGAGGCCGAGTTTGAAGGTAAGCTTCTTCAAAGTAACACTCTTTGTACTGCTTTGTCGTCGAGTACTTTGCATGATCATGTTCTTTTGGCAGCTTACAAGGTCAAGACCGAGCTCAATACGATGTTTTCTTGAGAGGGTCAAACAAGCTAGAAAGGTCCGAGAAGATGTTGCTAACGCGGCAACACCGATCCTACTGTCCTTGTTCCATCATGGAATCGGGACCAGCTCACTAGACCCAGTTGAAGTCTTTGACAAGCTTAGGCGAGCCCCTGACCAGTATTTGACCAACATTTCTAAGGCGGCTGTCATGGGAGCGAGCTTCGCCCTTGCACAAACGAAGTCACTCTACCCTCGAGTGGACATCGATTCAGTCGGGGAGGGCTTCGCTGAGGGAACTTCGGATGAGTAGGCCCTCGAATTAATTAGTGAGGCTTAGGAGTCGGCCAAAAAGGTGGCTGCCGATGTAGTAAATCACTTCCGGCCTTGATTGTCTTGTAAACATTGTATGATTGTGACGTTCTGATGTATCCTGTAAATATTCAGTCTATTTATGTTCACGCCTTGATCCGAGTTTTCATGTACAATTTCTTAAGTAATTTCCGTCCGACTGTCACCAAGCCTAAGCCTGATTAGGTCATCGAAAAATTCTCAGTCCTTATGCATTGAACTCGAATCAAGGATCATTAAACAATGATAAACCGAATCAGGCGCATAAGTTGATGAGAAAAACTATGCTTTATTGACATATGTACAGCCCCCGACTGCTACCTCAAGAAGTCATCTTGCTTGAGGTTGGCAGTCAAGAAAAAACATGAAACTTAAGTCAGTTTAAGCATAGAATCGTCGAAGATGCTCGATGTTCTAGGAGTTCTCCACCATAGATCCGTCTTCACGCTTTAGTCGATATGCACCTGGCCGAGTCACCTCAGCAATTATATACGGTCCTTCCCATAAGGGGGATAACTTGTGACGGTCCTTGGTGGTTTGAATCTTGCGCAGAACCAGATCGCCAACGATAAAAACTCGTGCTCGAACGTTGCGACTGTGGTATCGTCTAAGCCCTTGAAGATATTTTGCCGACTGGATGAGGGCTGCCTCACGGGCCTCTTCCAGTCGGGTGAGCTCATCCACTCGGTCTGGGTCATAGCGTTCATCGTTGAAGCTGCGAACTCGGAGGGATTCATACTCCATCTCGTTTGGCAACATGGCTTCTGCGCCATAAACCAGAAAGAAAGGAGTTTGGCCGGTAGCCCGACTGGGTGTGGTCCGCAAAGACCATAGAACCGAGGGGAGCTCTTGAACCCACTTGCCTACATAAGGACTTAGGCGATCGAACACGCGGGCCTTAATGCCTTGAAGGACCATGCCGTTGGCACGCTCGACTTGTCCATTGCTTTTGGGATGTGCAACTGACGCATAGCAAATTTTGATTCTGAAGCCTTCGCAAAATTCCTTGAAGATGCCTCTAGTGAATTGAGTCCCATTGTCGGTTATAATTCTGTTCGGGACGCCGAACCGGTGCACGATGTTGAGGATGAAGTCCCGCGCCTTGTCAGCGGTAATTGTAGCAACCGGCTTAGCTTCGATCCACTTGGAGAACTTGTCAATTGCGACGAATAGGTGCGTGAATCCTCCTGGAGCCTTCTTGAAAGGGCCGACCATGTCTAAGGCCCATACCGCAAATGGCCAGGATAATGGGATTGTTTGTAGCTCTTGGGCTGGGACATGGCTCTGTCAGGCGAAAAATTGGCAGCCTTCACAGGTTCGTACTACTCTGTCCGCGTCGGAGACCGTGGTAAGCCAGAAAAAACCTTGTCTGTAGGCTTTGCCCACCAAGGTGCGTGCTGCCGCGTGGCTTTCGCATATGCCCGAGTGGATGTCTTGGAGTAGCTGTCGTCCTTCCTCGGGTGTGATGCATCTCATCAGGACTTCGGAGGGACTTCTCTTGTATAAGTCGGAGTCAACCATGACGTAAGCTTGGCAACAACGTCGGACACGTTCTGCCTCATCCCGGTCTTCTGGCAGCTCTTGCTGTATTAAAAATTAGATGAGTGGTGTCCTCCAGTCGGCGTCAATCATGGCGACTTCGTTTGTAGCTTGTTCGTTGGGAGCTAGCTTTGCCGCAACAGTTGGCTCATAGAGGTGCTCGACAAAAACGTCTGTTGGGGCGGCTTCACGTTTGGACCCGAAGTGCGCCAACTCGTCAGCTGCTTCGTTGTTGTGTCTTAGGACGTGTGGTAGCTCGAGTCCATCAAACTTGTCTTCAAGTTTGCGAATCTCCTGTCGGTAGGCCTCCATGGTGTCGTTTAGACAGGACCAGTCGTTCATGACTTGGTTCACAACCAGCTGGGAGTCCCCTTTCACGACGAGCCGACATATCCCGAGTGAAACTGCGAGCCGTAGTCCATGCAGCAGGGCTTCGTACTCGGCGACATTATGTGAGGCGGAGAAGTGGAGGTGGAGGACGTATCTTAGTCTTTCCCCGGTCGGGGAGATCAGCACAACTCCTGCTCCCAAGCCGATGATCCTCTTGGATCCGTCGAAGTGCATGGTCCAATATTGAAGGTCTTCCCAAGGTACATCTTCTTGCTGTTCGGTCCACTCGGCCAAGAAGTCCGCCAGGGCTTGTGACTTTACAGACATCCTCGCCTTAAAAGTTAAGTCCAGCGGCATCAGCTCCAGGGCCCACTTCGCGATGCGCCCAGTTGCCTCCCGGTTGTGGATGACATCGCTAAGGGAAAGGAGGTGACGATGGTGACCAAGTGACCCTGAAAATAGTGCGCCAATTTCCTCGCGGTTATCAGAACACCATATAGCAATTTTTGTACCTGAGGGTAGCGAGTTTTGGCTCCTGTCAGCACTTCCCTAACAAAGTAGATCGGCTTCTGGATCTTCTGGGCCTGCCCTTCTTCTTCGTGCTCGACCACGAGGACCGTACTAACCACTTGGTAGGTGGCAGAAACGTATAGTAGCAGGGCCTCCTAGGGCTGAGGAGAGGCTAGGATGGGCGGCATCGTGAGGAATTCTTTAAAATCTTCAAAGGCCTTGTGGGCTTCCGTAGTCCATTGGAAATCGTCTGTTTTCTTCAGCAACCTGAAGAAGGGCATGCCTCGTTCGCCGAGTCGAGAGATGAATCGGTTTAGCGTCGCCATGCAGCCAGTGAGCTTCTGGACATCCTTCTGGTTACTCGGGGGCTTCATGTTCAAGATAGCATTGATCTTTTCTGGATTGGCTTCAATGCCGTGATGTGACACCATGAAGCCGAGCAATTTGCCTGATGGGACGCCGAAAGTGCACTTCTCCGGGTTTAACTTCATTCTGAAGACCCGAATATTTGCGAAGGTTTCTTCTAGGTCAGCAATCAGGTCTTCTTTCTGCTTGGTCTTGATGACGACATCGTTGACATAAGCTTCCACGTTCTTCCCAATCTGCGTCTGAAAGCACCTCTGGATCATGCGTTTGTATGTGACCCCGGAGTTCTTCAGGCTGAAGGGCATGGTGATGTAGCAGTAGGCTCCAAACGGCGTGATGAACGATGTGTTCAGGCAGTCAGATTTTTTCAAGTTGATCTGGTGGTAGCCCGGTAAAAGTCCAAAAAGCTCAGGAGTTGGCAGCCGGCTGTTGAATCTACGACTTGGTCGATGCGAGGCAGCCCGAATGGATTTTTGGGGCAGGCTTTGTTGTCACCTCCTGCTGCACGGATGGCGAGAGTGTACACGGTCAGGCACAAGCTCGGGGTCGGTCTTGTCGTCGTACTTCTCGATTTTGGTCGGCTTGAACCCATTCGGCCAATGCACTCGGGAAGCTCCCGAGTGAAAGCTGGTACTCCGTCGTCATTACTGTTGGGTGATCCCCTCCGATCTTTCTGAGTGCGTTGATCTTGCTCTTGATAGCGACGATCGAGGACTTCCCGCAGATCACTCGGCGGGGTCCTCGAAAGGCTGCTTCGGTAGCTGGAGCTATTGTTGCGGCGGACGCAGTGGTGGACGGGTGGACGTCCATGTTGCTTCTCGCGGGAGTCGGCCGTTTGCTCCTGATTCTTGTGCTTGGACTCATGGCGTGGGCCTCTTGGCCTGGTTGTCGACCGGTCTGGCTCGGGCCTCTTCTAATCCCTTGACCATAGCGGCGGGAGTCGGCTTCTGTCGGGCGTTTCAGCCATGGACTCAGTCGGCCTTCGTGCTGAGGTGGAGGGATGACCATTGGCCGTAGCTGCAACGATGGTCTTGATATTGTCTAGGATTGGGGTTACGTCGGGGGGAGCCGTCTCAATGACGGTGTCCAGGAGAGTGAGGGTAGCGACGGCGTTCTGCTGTGGCGTTTGGAAGATATTGGTGTTGCGGACCCGCGTTTGAAGTATAGCCTCTTGAGCGGATCGTCCAGCTGCCCTTAGATCCTGCTTCCTTCTGTCGGGTTCCTCTTTGCGCTTCTTCTCCTCTTCGGCCAGCTTGCGCTCTTGCTCAATTCTGGCTCATTCTTCTTCTGCAAGCCTGCGGGCCATGGCTGAGTCGGTCTCGGCCACCTCAGCCATGAGGACGTCAAAGCACTTCGGCTCGTAGTCCTTGTCGCAATCAGAGTCGTTGGCTTCGTCCGAGGGGATGCCATAAAGGTCGTCAAAACCTGAAGAGCTGAGATATTCGTCGAGCTCCGAGGATGAGCATGACCCAAACGGTTGGAGGATGACCGTGACTTCCCTTGAGCCCGGGTGGTTCGGATCTGGATCGTTCCAGTCTGAGTCAGAGTTTGATGATATGGATTCCTCCGAGTGGGTCGATCTTGACCCGGGGGGAGGAGCTTGCTGTAGATCTCAGCGGCGTTTAGTAATCCAAATGGCGCCGAGAGGTTTCCTTCCGAGTAGATTGGCTCTGACGGGGAGATGAGAAGACCACTGCAGATCTCAGCGACGTTCGGTAGCCCGAACAGCGCCGAGTGAGTTCTTCCCTCAGAGTGGATGAACTGCGTCTTGGAATCCAAGATTTCGTCGTAGATCTTGGCGCTGTTGGGGAGCCCGAACGGTGCCGAGTGGGTCTCTCCTTCCGACTGGTTCGAATCCGAGTCGAAGGAGGAGAACTTGTCGAAGTCGGTGGCGGCGAAGTCGCCGAATCCTGAAGGAGATCCCATCGCGTTTGTCGGCGAGATTGTCGAGGAAGTCTTGACGCGCGGGCCCCTACCTGGCGCGCCAACTGTCAAAACTTGGTTTCGGCAATAGAATTTTGGGGGTGCAGTCAAGGTCGCCAAGCACGATGGGTTAGCTGGAAAACAAGATTTAGACAGGTTCATACCCTCTCGTGAGGTAATACCCTACTCCTGTTTTGGGGATTCGATCCGCCGAGTGTATATTGATCTCAAGATCTAAGGCTGAAAGCTAATAGCTCATATGATTTCTGATGTCTGATCTAACTTCTGATATTCCTCAAGGGACGCCCCTTACCCCCCTTATATAGTCTTGGGAGGCGGGCTTACAACTCGGAAACCCTATCTTACTCTAAGTCGGTTTCCCCAATCTTACCAAACCGTGACTATGAGCCATTGCCTTATCTCAATCGGCAACGTAACACCCAAGTCATATTTGGTTTACATAATTGGCAGGCGCAATCTATCCCTACCTCCAGTCGGATAAGCTTGCCATATGGATACCCGATTGCCATAATCTCCACATGTGGTGGACTTTGGGTGATAGATTGCGTCTGATAGCAATTGGCAAGATTTGCATGATGGGCATGTGACAATCATGAGACTTCATTCCAACCAGTTTTAGCTCATCCAATTTGACGTATTTACTTATCCTTGTTGAATAGCCTGATGGAAATTTGATATCTCTGAGGCATGATAGCATTGCGATCTTCTCATCCTTGGCCAATGTGTGGTAAGCTGGCGGGAGGTACACTCTGCCTGTCGCTGCATCAGTTACAGGCAGGAGTTCACTGCGAATATTCATCTCCTGTAGATCAAGGCACGCATTCAACCCATTCTTTCTCTTCCAGAGAATATTCAGCAGTAGCCCTACCAAACTCTCACACACATTTCTCGACATTCAGATCAATGCAATGACGGACCTTGATATCTTTACAGTAAGGAAGTCGCCAAAATATGCATTTTTTTTCTTCCACAGACCCTTGTCCATTGCCTTTGTTTTTCTCTTGCTAAACTCATTAGTTAGCTCCTTGACTATGTTGTGGACCTCATCTCCGGACAGATGGTTGGGTGCAGTCTGAAGTTCTCTTTTACCGTTGAAAAGTTTCTTTTTCCTTCTAAATGCGTGTTGGAGAGGGAGCCATCTCCTATGACCCATGTAAATCATCTTTCTGAATTTCTTCAGCCACCTGCTACGTGTATGTTTCATACAGTCGGAGCAGGCCTTCTTTCCTTTCACGGTTTGTCCAGAAAGATTGCCCAGTGTGGGATAGTCATTAATAGTGCAGAACAATAGAACGCATAGGTTGAAGTTCTCCTGGCCGTAGCATCCCAAGTTTCCACACCTTTTTTCCAAAGAGTCTCAAGGTCATCGATAACAGGCTCCAAGAACACATCAATGTCGTTGCCGGGCTGTTTCGGTCCTTGGATTAATAGGCATAGCATAATGTATTTCCTTTTGAAGCACAACCATGGCGATAGGTTATAGTTTGCAATCAAAACTGGCCACGTGCTATGAGAACTGCTCATGTCTCCGAAAGGATTCATGCCATCTGTACACAAGCATACTCTCATGTTTCTAGGGTCGGCTGCGAAATCTGGGTATTTTCGATGAATATTCTCCATTGTCAACATACTAAATTTGCTTCAGTGGGGTTGGCAAATATTCTCTTGAAACTATTGATGATAGGCAGGTACCACACAGCCTTCATCGAACCACCCCGCTTTGACTGCTTTCCTTCATCAGCACTTTTTGTTCTCTTGTATCGAGAAGCCTTGCAGACAGGACAAGCATCTAGGTCAGCATATTGCTTGTGATTGTTAACAACTAAATTTGGTAACCAAATCCTTAAGTCTCTGCCGAGATATAAACGGAATCGGATCGGAAGAACAGAGGTCGAGTCGGCTGCGGTGCGATCGGTTACGAGGTCAATCGACTGAGGTTGAGTGCGACAAGGATAGCCGATAGTCGATGCTGAGTTGGAGGAGAAGATAAGGTCATTTTCAATGAAAGTACTTAAAGATAAATAGAAGGTTCGGTTCCCAAATTGCGCGTTAAAAGATATTGCCATCTACGGATAGAGTCCTGTAACGGCAATTGTATCTGTAAATTAGGAGTTTGTTTAGATTGTTTATTGTAATGCGGCAAGGGACCATATCCCGGGATATTGTCGTATTTTAAATAGTAGGTTAGATAGAGACCGTGGTTCGCACGGATAATGTTATTCTTGGGTATAAATAGGACCCGAGATCCCTGTAAGACCTATCAACACACATCCAATACAACTTTCGGCGCATCGCCTCCTTTTTCTTCAGACGAACAATTGATCCGGCTTCGGGCTGCATCGTTTCGATCCCCAATTTAAGGTAAATGTTTGTCGTTAGTGGTGTATCTCGTCGAATTTAGTGCTTCCATCGCTATGATACTCTAACTTCGATGATTTATGCTGCGGTAGTTATCATATATCACATATAATCTAGAGCAATGTTTAGATCTGTATTGACATCGATTTGTTTCTATCAAGAATCAACAGCCGATAGAGCTAGATCTAAATGTTGGCCTAGATTATATGCGATATCCACCGTCTTGAGGTATTTACATCAGCTATAGTAGATCTGATTGTTCTTTTTATACTTAATGTTGCATCAATATTGATCTATTAAGTTGTTTTTAGAGCTTTTATGATCTATTCGGCTAGATGTATATGTTTAGAGACAGTGCCGGGGTTGCAGTCGGCATTATCTATTTTAATATCCTTTTGATATATTTACTATCAACTTTATTAAAGCCGCCCCTTATATTAAGATCTTGCACTAGTTAAATGCCCTAAGCCAGAATCAGTCTGTCAGCCATAGCCGACACCCGACTGATCTAGGTTTAGCGCATTTAGCTTAGATCAATATATTTTCATAAGACGTATCGGAGTACTAGCCGATTCACAGTTACACTTACGGTATCGGCTAGGCTATCAAAACATATATTTATTATCCCATTATATATTTCGATTAAGTGGTTATACTGTCTCGGCACAGCCGATCTATTCTAGTCACTTAGTTTAAGTGCACTTCGGGATAGCATATATATGTAAATTGACTCTCACAGTCGATCCAGTAGGATCTAACTTAACCCATAACGCATATATCTTTATTTTTCTTGTTGGTTAAGAGATCAAACCAACTGGCACGCCTTGTACAACATAGGTAGCTGAGAAGGACCTGCACTGGAGCTAAGCAGATCTCCCAGGCAACCGCGTGAGAGAAATTTCTTGTCAACACGCTTCTTGGCACTTCTAGTGGGATTATCTCTGTCAACTCGTCTGGGACGCATCGACGCTGCTGACAAGATGGTCGACCTCAAGAGCCCCAGCGTTTCTCAGGACAACGTCGTGCCTGTGAAGATGGAACAATTATCGGTTGAACAACAAGCCGACAACAAAAAGATGGTAGAAGAGCTTCAAGCCAACTACCAACAGTCGTTCACCCAAGCAAGGTCTGGTGATGTGCACCAAAAGTACAAATTCAGCATGGACGAACTCAAGGCGTCCTCCTCTGGAGGATCAAAGGACAAATAGAAGACGGAGGAGCCGATTCAAGAACAAGGCGATTCAGGCCTGCATATTTTGCAAGACCGAATTGATTCGGCCGTCCACCATGCGCCCATCAACCAGAGTGGCATTCTTGTCAACACCCTTAACAATATGATTGCCACTGTGGTCGACGCCAAGATAGCCAACCAACTGTAGCGGGGGACGACTTACTTCACAAACGACCAGTTTCCTGGTTACAGGATGTTGGCCACCCAGAATCGGCCGATTCCACCACCGACATAGCCAGGGCCTCCAGGAAAAGGGTCCTGAACCAGCCGAATCCGTCTGGATCGGCTGCGAGACCGGTGGTCACCATGCTGGACCGGCAACAACCACTTCCCCAGGACCAGATCGCCAACATGTTCGAAGACAATCGGCAATTAGAGCCGGCTGCCCAGATTGGCCTGGATAGACAGTACAACGCCGACGGCCGACAGCTGTTCCCGGGCCCACCAACGCCACCACCGTCAAATCGGCCGCCTCCCGCTGGCCATCCGCTCCAGTACCAGTATCAAGGAGGCCATCAAGATCATCACTACAGGCCCCAGACGCCACCAGTATATTGGCAAGCACCAGCAGGACAACCGGACGTGGGCCGATTTGATTGCGAACGTCATGCGCGATCAATTCGGCCTCAAGCCAAAGGACTTAGGAAACATGTATCGGTATCCTTATTTGGATCATTTCGAGCGAATTCCATTGCCAAACTGGTACAAAGTCTCAAACTTCTCGAAATTCTCAGGGCAGGACAGCGTGTCAACCTACGAGCATATCAGCCGATTCTTGGCGCAGTGTAGCGAAGCATCGGCTACAAATGCCTTGAGAGTTCAACTGTTCCCCTTGTCTCTTTCGGGATCGGCTTTCACCTGGTTCTCTTCAATGCCTTACAACTCAATTCAGAGTTGGGCCGATCTCGAAAAACAATTTCATAGCTACTATTCAACGCTTCAGAGAGATGAAGAACCGATGCTACAGCTTGGTGCTGTCGGACACACAGCTAGCCGATTTGGCCTTCCACGGCCTGATCGCGCCGATCCGTGAACGCTTCTCCGCTCTGGACTTTGACAGCCTGGCGCATCTGGCGCAGAAGGTGATGACCCATGAGCAAAGGTTTCAAGACAACAGGAAGGTCGTAAAAAATATAACTCAAGTCATCGTTGAATTAGACTCTGATTCCAACGATGATGACGCAGAGGTGGCGGCAGCCGAATGGGCTAAGAATAAAAAGGCCATCGTCTGTCAGTGGCTGCTGAAGACGGCCAAAGAGGAAAAATATGATTTTGACATCACCAAGGCCGATAGGATCTTCGATCTATTACTCAAGGAGAAGCAGATCCAGCTTCCCGAGAACCATGTGATCCCATCGGCTGATGAACTAAAGAAGAAAAAGTACTGCAAGTGACACAACTCTACATCCCATGGTAATAACAACTGTAAAGTCTTCAGACAACAGATCCAGTCGGCAATAGAAGCTGGGAAACTCAAGTTTGCCGATTCTACTCGGCCTATGAAGGTAGACGACAACCCCTTTCCGGTCAATATGGTTCAAGCCGGCCCCAGGCAAGCTGATCGGCAGCGCAGAATGACGTACAGCTTAGCCGAAACATTAGAAGGGGTCAAGACAGAGGGGTGAGTCGACTCGAAGCCAAGCCACGCCAATCAACATGGTGCGCCCCATTGCCCGATCGGCTGATCGATGGCCAATCAACACAAACAGCCGACGCCGCTTCCAACAACAATCTTGGCGGGAAGAGGCTTGGTTTGAAAGATTTTATCGGCAAGAGCCAGAAACACGAGGCCACCGGTACGATGGGAATCACAGCGGTGCCGATCCTCATTGGCATTGTGAATTTTTCAGGCACTGTTGGGAACCAGGATGAGACTGCCGACGCTAGATAATTGCCCGACCAGCAGCGAGTACCCCAAAGACGAACACAGAAGCCAGCCAATCACTAGTCCAACTCAGTTCATCCCAAGGGCCATACAGCTCAACCGGCACCGGCAGTCCGTTCACGATCGGCTAGGGCCGATCCATCAAGACTTTTTTGACGAAGACGAGAACGATGACTACTACGACGAAGGACAGGCCGATGATGAAGAATCGACCAACCCTCAATGGTGCCCCTCTGACCTCTTCACCAAAACGCTGAAACGAAGGATTCAAAGACTAAAGCGTGAAGGAAGGGAAGAAGAAGTTTGGCAGATGATCGAAGAACAATGCCGTCGGCTGGGTAAAATCAAGAGGCGATTGATCCCCAAAAAGAAAATCGCCACAACCGACGAGGAACAGACCAGAGAGAGTATAGCCGATCGAGCCAGAAGGGCAGCCAAAGGGAAAGACAAAGTCTCTGCATCGGTCAATATGGTATTCATATTGCCAGCCAAATTCGGTGCTCCTGAAGCCGATGCAGACAATATCGAGGACGCCTTGGTCAAGCTAAAACTATCCCCGGATCAAGCAATTTTCGACAAGCCAGAGGGGACCGAAAATCGGCATCTCAAGCCGCTATACGTAAAAGGTTTCATCAACGGCAAGCCGATGTCAAAAATGCTAGTGGATGGGGGAGCCGCAGTAAACCTGATTCCCTATGCAACATTCAGGAAATTGAGAAAGGGAGCCGAAGACCTGATCAAGACTAACATGGTACTAAAGGACTTCGGCGGCAACCCATTAGAGACCAAGGGCGTATTGAACGTTGAGCTGACCGTCGGAAACAAGACTGTGCCCACAACCTTTTTTGTCATCGACGGTAAGGGGTCTTACAACCTGCTGCTCGGGAGGGATTGGATACATGCCAACTGTTGTGTCCCTTCCACTATGCACCAGTGTCTACTTCAATGGGACGACGACAAGATAGAGATTGTACCAGCCGACAGGTTAGTAAGCGTCGTGAATGCCGATTTGCCACTCTGGGAAATCGATGGCATTGATTGTTTGTCCGGGAAAATCTATCAAGCCGATTTTCTAAAAGTGTCCGATTCTGCAATACAGCCAATTGGAGAAACGATGGGCCGCAGTTTCTGCTTTGAGCAAGACGTCGTGGAGGGCTCGAACGTCTACGGCATGGACACCGCGGACGAAGATGATGGCAAGCTTGGGCAAGGTTTTACGTCGGCCGACGAATTAGAAGAAATAAACATAGGCTCTAGAGACAGGCCTAGGCCGACGTATATCAGCAAAAAGTTATCCTCTCATTGTAGATCCCAGCTTATTAATTTGTTGAAAGAATATAAAGATTGTTTTGCTTGGGAGTACTTCGAGATGCCCGGTCTTAACCAATCTATCATTCTTCATCAACTGCCAATCAAGGCAGGCTATCGGCCGTTCAAACAACCTCCCAGGAGGTTCAAATCCGATATGTATGATGCGATCAAAGCCGAAATAACTCGGCTATATGATGCTGGATTCATTCGGCCTTGCCGATACGCCGAGTGGGTCTCAAAACATTGTCCCAGTATTGAAAAAGAATGGCAAACTTAGGGTGTGCATCGATTTCAGAGACTTAAATAAGGCTAACCCTAAAGATGAATACCCGATACCTATAGCCGATTTGCTCGTAGACGCTACATCAGGCCACAAAATCATCAGTTTTGTGGATGGCAATGCAGGCTACAATCAAATCTTCATGGCCGAAGAGGACATTCACAAAACTGCTTTTCGATGTCCTGGGGCAATCGGCTTATATGAATGGGTCGTTATGACGTTTGGGCTGAAAAATGCTGGGGCAACGTATCAACGGGCCATGAATTATATCTCCCACATCATGATCGGCTCTCTAGTGGAGATCTACATCGACGATGTCGTTGTCAAGTCCAGGAAGATAGAGGACCATATAGCCGATCTAAAGCAGGTTTTGGAGCGGACAAGAAAGTATGGCCTGAAGATGAATCCGTTGAAGTGCGTGTTCAGCGTGTCAGCCGGGCAATTCCTAGGGTTTCTTGTTCATGAAAAGGGAATTGAGGTTACACCAAGAAGCATCAACGGTATCAAGACGATACAACCTCCGAAGGACAAGAAGCAGCTTCAGTCATTGATCGGCAAAATCAACTTTATCAGGCGGTTCATAGCCAATCGTTTAGAGAAGATGGAGCCGTTCACACCACTGCTTTGGCTTAAAGCCGATCGAGCATTCACTTGGGGGGCAGAGCAGGAGAAGGTCTTGGATAATATCAAGAGTTATTTAAGCTCGCCTCTAGTTTTAATGTCTCCACGGAAGGGAATACCGTTCAAGCTGTACCTGTCAGCCGATGACAAGTCAATCGGCTCAGTTCTAATCCAAGAGATTGAGGGCAAAGAAAAAGCTGTCTTCTATCTCAGCCAACGGTTGTTGGACGCAGAAACAAGATATTTACTAGTGGAGAAGCTATGCATGTGCCTATATTTTCGATGTACGAAGTTAAGGCATTATCTGCTATCCAATGAGTGCACAATAATATGTAAATCCGATGTCGTCAAATACATGCTATCGGCTCCAGTTTTAAAAGGGCGGATTGGAAAGTGGATTTTTGCCTTGACAGAATTTGATCTGAGGTATCAAGCACCTAGGGCAGTTAAAGGACAAGCTATAGCCGATTTTATTGTGGAGCACAGAGATGACTCAATCGGCTCAATCGAGATTATGCCTTGGACATTGACATTTGATGGCTCGGTGTGCACCAACGGCTGCGGCATCGGGTTGGTCATTATTTCGCCTAGGGG
Source organism: Oryza australiensis (assembly GCA_019925245.2). NCBI lineage: Eukaryota > Viridiplantae > Streptophyta > Magnoliopsida > Poales > Poaceae > Oryza > Oryza australiensis. Next base: position 4,110,944 of record JAIFGZ020000414.1, on the reverse strand, counting down.
GCAAGCTTTGAATTTGCTTTTTCTATTGACCCCCTACTACAAACAATCAAGCTGAATACGAAGCAATGCTCAAGGGATTGCATCTTCTCAAAGAAGTCGAAGCTGACGCCATAGAGATAATGGGGGATTCACTATTGGTCATCAGCCAGTTGTCACGGGAGTATGAATGCAGGAATGACGCGCTGATGGTCTACTATCAACAATGCCGAGAATTGATAGATAGCTTTCGGCTAGTTACACTGAAACACATCCCTAGAGAGCATAATACAGAAGCCAATGATTTAGCTCAAGGGGCATCAGGCTACAGGACGATGATAAAAGAAGTCGAGATAGAATTCGCTGCCATGACAGCCAATGATTGGAGGTTTGAGGTCTACAGCTATTTATAGAACCTCTCTCAATCGACTTCAAGGAAATTGCGATAAAAGGATTTAAGATATGTTTTGCTCGACAAAGACCTCTACTATCGGACGGTTGATGGTGTGCTACTCGAGTGTCTTAGTGCCGATCAAGCTAAGGTGGCTATCGAAGAAGTACATGAAGGGATATGCGGCACACATCAATCAGCTCACAAGATGAAGTGGTTGCTTCGGAGACCAGGATATTTTTGGCCGATGATGCTGGAGGACTGTTTCAAGTATTATAAAGGCTGCTAGGATTGTCAGAAATTCGGCACCATGCAAAGAGCACCAGCATCGGCTATCAACCCAATCATAAAGCCTTGGCCGTTCAGACGATGGGGTATCGACATGATCGGCCAGATCAATCCACCTCAAGCAAAGGGCATAAATTCATTCTGGTGGCAACATATTATTTTACAAAATGGGTGGAGGCAATTCCTTTGAAAAAGGTTGATTCTAGGGCATATTATCTACCGATTTGGCGTCCCACAAACAATAACAACAGAGCAAGGATCTATCTTCATATCGGACGAGTTTGTTCAGTTTGCCGACGGCATGGGGATCAAATTACTTAATTCTTCACCATACTATGCACAAGCCAACGGACAAGCAGAGGCTTCAAACAAAAGTTTGATCAAACTAATAAAGAGGAATATTTCTGAGTACCCTAAACAATGGCATAGCCGATTAGCCGAATCACTTTGGGCATATCGGATGGCATGCCATGGATCTATCCAGGTCCCTCCGTACAAGTTGGTCTATGGACACGAGGCAGTGCTGCCATGGGAAAATATCATCGGCTCGAGACGAGTTCAGCTACAAGATCAGCTCACAGCCGATGATTACTATCACCTGATGGTAGACGAATCAGAGGACCTAGTTTTATCATGGATGAAGGCCTTGGAAAAGGTAACAAGGGATAAGGAACGAGTAGCCTGTCATTACAATAAGAAAGTTGTGCCTAAGTCTTTTGAAGAGGGCGAACTCGTTTGGAAATTGATACTGCCGATTGGAACAAGAGACAATAAATTCGACAAGTGGTCACCAAATTGGGAAGGGCCTTTCAAGATCCACAAATGCGTCTCTAAAGGAGCTTATATGCTAGAGGGTTTGAATGGAGAAGTATTTGGAAGGGCTCTAAACGGAAAATATTTGAAAAAATACTACCCAAGCGTTTGGATCAACTCATGATTCGGCTCTGTTTGTTCAGCCTATTTGTGTTAGCCGATGTTCTCTATTAAAGCGAGCATCACCTTTAGGTTATTTTTACGCAAAGTTTTTCCCTAGTTTCTGCAATCGGCCAGTGTTAGCCGACCGCGATAACAACAATGTGCGATTGTGCTAAGGTCCTAATTTTGTCAACGTTGAAGACACCAACAAAATTAGGGGGCATATATATACACAAAACCTAAGCCGATTACACAAAGGTGGCATAGAAAGGTGGACGTCAATTTTTTCAGAGTCATAACGTCGGACAAGATTTTACAGAAGCCGATCACAGGATAATTCCAGAAGGCCAAAGCCGATTACAAAAGTTTGAATTTCTAAGCCATTACAATCAGCTCATTGCTTTAAAAAGTTAGCTATGGCCGACAACGCCTTGCGCCTAATTTGATCTACTTCCTCAATGGCCTTAGCGTCATCGGCATCGGACCCAGTCACTGGCCTCACCGCCTTGGTCAAATCCTTCAGATGAGACACGGCCGCCTTGATGCTTGATCGCTTGTCTTCGATCTCTTTAGGCAGGTTGGCCATGTATTCTTCTTGCACTTGGATCTCCGCAGTGATTTGGACGAAGTCGGCTATTATTTGATCCCTTCGCGTCCGAAGCTGTTCAAGTCTGGCGGCCAGCTCTGTTTTCAAGGCGTCGAAGTCGGCTTTCTTGGACTTGATATCTTCTTGACTTGATTTCGTTGCTACCATCAGTGACTGGTTCTCTCGATGATCGGCAAGGCGCTGCTGGGCTCGCTCATACTTTACTTGGTGTGCCTCTAGAAACGTGGCCGGGACGATGGCGTCGACCATGGCGTCTGGCAGCTGGCTCTGAATTTCTTTGAACCAAGCACGGATTGGGCTGCAGTCGGCTACCAGCGCGTCTAGAGGGACCTCTAGCCGATTGCCAATATCGACTAGAACCGCTTTAAGGTCTGCGTCGAGCAGAACCAGTGCCCTTTCGCCTCCTTCGTCAGGATCTTCAAACTCCGACAAATCGAAGCCCAAGAGATCGGCTATATTCTGCAAAAAGAAAGTAACAGTTTAGAAAAGTAACGAACTTATCAAATCGACTGATGAGGTTGAGCGAGGCTTACCGTGGGCATCGGAGCCGGAGTGGGTTCCGCATCGGCTTGGTCACCACCTGCAACCGAAATAACTTCTTCGTCCACATGACCACTGCCCGCAGCTGACTAGGTGTGCTCACTTGATTCCTGGGGGGCAGGTGTTGGCGCACGTGGTGGCTGTAGAGAGAGTTAGTTGGGAATCAGCTGAACAATACACGAAGTGAGAAGATGGGGACTTACTGATCACAGGGGAGCCGATTTCTTCATGGTCACGCGTTTAGTTCTCTGCCGATTCAGAGATGCAGAGAAGGCATGAGCGAATACAGATGAGTGGTTTAAAGAGGGGAAAGGAGTGAAGTTATTTACCGTTATCGGCCAAGCAGGACGCCTCGGAGGGCTTGGAGTTTTTTGGACGCTGCTCTCGTCGGCCGATGGAGTTCCGATATATTTTTCCGAGCTAGAATTGGCTGCGACTACATCAATAGCTTCTGCAACTTCTTCATCCTCCACTTCTTAAGCCAAGAAGGCATCCACGACCGGATCAACTGGGGACAAGTCATCGTCGGCCGGGGCTCGCTTCGCCTTCTTGGCTGCCCTTTTTCTTGCTTCGGCGGCCGGAGTAGTAGCAGCCGATGGCTGAGCCCTCTTTGTCTGACGAAGCGGCTCACGGGTTTGGCCGTGAAGTAATGTGCTTACCTTCGGCGCGTTGAAGCCGATTGGGGATGGCGCCAGTCCACACACGTTCGGCAGGATGCCGAGAACGTAGTTGATCACCACCCCACTTCGGCTAACTGGGGGAGGGGAATCGTCGTTTGTCTACAAGATAAGAAACTTGGTTGGACGATGATATGAGTAATGACCGGTGAATAAACAAGAGCTAGGAAATGTTCTTACCGATGGAGCTTTGTTAGGGTCGATGATGGTCAGAAACATCGTAGCCGATTGGTGGAACAAGTGTTGTTTCCACTCGCTCCACCACTGGTTGAAGATTGGTGATTTGGTTATCGCCAGGTTGATTCTGTTCATGCTGCCGAGAGGAGGAGTTGGGAGTTGAACTAGCTGAAGCATCATTACGTTGCCTTCGATCCTTCCCCTCGATTGGATCTTATCGGCAAACCATAAGCCGATGTGCAGCTGGCCCATTCCAAACTGCCTCGCCGCCACCATGGGGTGATAAAACTCATAAGTTTTTGTGACGTCGCGGCCTTGATGAATGCCAACGGGAAGGATGCAAGGGGTGATAGCAGTGACAAAAATTTCCCTTGGCGCCGTGTATTCTTCTGAGTCGAGTTCATCTAGCCAAAGATTGTCTGGCTGTTCAAGTTCGATGAAGTCTTCATATGCGAACAAGATTTTGGAGGCGTTTGTTAAACCGCTGTACAGCCGATCAAACCATTCTGTGAAGACTTCGGCTGTCAGTTTTGAGCCCGGGTAGGTTGAAACAGCTTCACCATAGGACGTCGACCGCCAAGTGATTTTTTCTTCATCATCCACAATTCTCGGCTCTATCAATGGGAACTCAGTTTGAAGGGGGGCAGGCAGTTCAGCTATCTTGTACAAATGTAAGTTGAGCCAGAGCTGTAGCAGCCACCATGGACCCCCAGTGCCGACAGATTGCTTGGTGGCCAGCCGTGCCAAAGCTGAGCCCAACACTTGGTATAGATAACCCAATAGGTACTTGCCTAAAGGGATGTTCTTTTTCTCTACAAGGGCTTCGGCTATGTGCTGCCAGTTGCTAGTTGGGCCGCAGCTAGATCAACGGAATACAAATTTCTCTAACCACATAAGGAGGAAGGTGGTGTGTTCCCTATCAGAGATCGGCCCATCCTTCATGTTCATAGAGATAAAACCGCTCTAGCCGCCGATGCTTTTGGTCTTGAAGTTATGTTGGCACTTGCGCTGAAGATCACTTGGGCTAACTGTGGAAGTAATGTCCAAGCCGGTTATCATTACCACATCCATCCGGGTGGGGGTCATCGGCCCTTGTCTAAATAAGAAAGCATTGAGTGTGTCGGACCAAAAATACTAAGCAACCGATAGAAGGGATTCGTTTTTGGGCATGTCGGATATTGTCAGTTCTAAGCACTGAGCTATTCCAAGCTTGGTCCAGTGCATCCTTTTCCTAGCCGATATCCTTAAGAACCAGGCTGGCCAAGACTTGTCGGTTGTGGCCATGATTTGAGGGCTGGCCAATATGACAGGTTGGGTGTGGAAAACCTAAAAGGGATCTGATCGGTTTCTGCGTTTATTATTTCACTCGGGTCCAAATTGTCGATCAGCCCTAGGAAGTATTGGTTCTGATGAGCTAGGTTGGGGATTGCGATTTGGTGGGTTAAGTGCTACAGAATGAGAAAAGGAACAAGGAATTATGAAGAGGCATGAGCTAAATCGTAGAAAGGAAAAGGGAGTGAAGCCGACAGACTTACCTCGGGATAAGATGGCTGCTGCGACGCAGCGGAAGGAGCGCTTGGGGAAGCCATTGCTGGGGGTTGTTGCCTCTCAGGGTTCGCCGGAGAAGATGAGGGCTTCGAGGTCGCTGGGGTTGCCATGGAGGTCGCCGGAGAACTCGAGAGTTACTGAGGTGGTTGCTTGTTTGTGGCAATGTGACATGTGCGGTGGCCGCAGAGGCGGTATTTAAAGAGTATTTTTGGTAGCCGAAATGGTTTAGGTCGGAAAGAGCGGGAATTTGGAAAAGCAGCAAATCCGCGATATTATCTTATCACAGACCTGGAGGGCATGTGTTAACAGCTAAATTTGGTAACCAAATCCATAAGTCTCTACCGAGATATAAACAGAATCGGATCGGAAGAACAGAGGTCGAGTCGGCTGCGGTGCGATCGGCTACGAGCTCAATCGGCTGAGGTTGAGTCGGGCAAGGATAGCTGATAGCCGATGCTGAGTCGGGGGAGAAGATAAGGCCGTTTCCAATGAAAGTGCTTAAAGATAAATAGAAGGTTCGGTTCCCAAATTGCGTGTTAAAAGATATTGCCATCTACGGATAGAGTCCTGTAACGGCAATTGTATCTATAAATTAGGAGTTTGTTTAGATTGTTTATTGTAATGCGGATGGGACCATATACCGAGATATTGTCGTATTTTAAATAGTAGGTTAGATAGAGACCGTTGTTCGCACGGATAATGTTATTCTTGGGAATAAATAGGACCCGATATCCCTGTAAGACATATCAACACACATTCAATACAACTTTCGGCGCATCGCCTCCTTTTTCTTCAGACGAACAATTGATCCGGCTTCGGGCTGCATCGTTTCGATCCCCTATTTAAAGTAAATGTTTGTTGTTAGTGGTGTATCTCGTCGAATTTAGTGCTTCCATCACTATGATACTCTAAATTCGATGATTTATAATACGCTAGTTATCATATATCACATATAATCTAGAGCAATGTTTAGATCTGTCTTGACATCGGCTTGTTTCTATCAAGAATCAGCAGCCGATAGAGCTAGATCTACAGGTTGGCCTAGATTATATGCGATATCCATAGTCTTGAGGTATTTACATCAGCTATAGTAGATCTGATTGTTCTTTTTATACTTAATGCTGCATCAATATTGATCTATTAAGTCATTTTTAGAGCTTTTATGATCTATTCGGCTAGAAGTATATGTTTAGAGACAGTGCAGGGGTTTCAGCTGGCCTTATCTGTTTTAATATCCTTTTGATATATTTACTATCAATTTTATTAAAGTCGCCTCTTATATTAAGATCTTGCTCTATTTAAATGCCCTAAGCCAGAATCAGTCTGTCAGCCACAGCCGACAGCCGATCTATGTTTAGCACATTTAGCTTAGATCAATATCTTTTCATAAGACGTATCGGAGTACTAGCCGATTCATAGTTAGACTTATGGTATCGGCTAGGCTGTCAAAACATATATTTATTATCCCATTGTATATTTGGATTAAGTGGTTAATACTGTCTCGGCGCAGCCGATCTATTCTAGTCACTTAGTTTAAATTCACTTCGGGATAGCATATATATGTAAATTGACTCTCACAGCCGATCCAGTAGGATATAACTTAACCCTTAACTTATACATCTTTATTTTTCTTGTTGGTTAACAAATCAAACCAACTAGCACGCCTTGTACAGCACAGGTAGCCGAGAAGGACCTACACTGGAGCTAAGCAGATCTCCCAGGCCAGCGCGTGAGAGAAATTTCTCGTCAACAGTGATACAGTATGCAGTCGTTTGAACAAGCGTGAATTCTATGGACCTCTAACCCCAGGGGACACAAAATCTGCTTTGCTTCATATGTCGTCTCGGGCAATGTGTTCTCATCTGGAAGCATGGTCTTTAGAATTCCCAAAAGTTGTGTGAAACTCTTGTTTGTCCATCCACTGCTTGCCTTCAGCTTCATTAGCTCCAAGGTAGCTGACAATTTTGTGTGTTTTTCCTTACATCCGGAGTATAGAGGCTTCTCCGAATCACTAACCAACTAGATTTATGAGAAATGACTACTATTTTTTAATTACTTTTGCACTTTCTGATTTCCTGGAAAAAATGAAAAAAAATCGCCCTCTTCCTCCTCCTACCAAGACATTGAACAGTGGGATAACCACTCCAACTATGTGATTGGGGTATTTATAGAGCGCAATAAATATCTATAATGGCCAACGAACCAGCAACTATGACGGGTATTACAGTTATCTTTGTCAGGCCTAACTTCGATATAATGATATTATTTTCATCAATTAAAATTTAGTTTATAATAAAATAATTATCAATCAAATATTTAAAGAGTTGAATCTTAAAATGCGTGCGTGTCTTATTCAGTGGGACGAAGGAGTAATAGTTAGCTCAATTAATTATAAGTTGTCACATGAAGCCTAAACCAGAGGATCCACATGGATTCGATACAATACTTTCTGGTGAAAGCTACAACGTTTTTTTATGCTTCCAGAATATTTCTTTTGGACATAAACAGTATTTGTTTAGAAGGGTATTTTGTAAGTCAGCAAAACTGTATAGTTAGTTTGTGATGGTTTGGCTCATGAGGTTAAGACCAAGTTCATGTAAAGAAGATGAACAATGGATTGGTATAAAAAACTATTAGAGTATATATGGTGGTTATTAGAATATTAGGATAGGATTGATTTGTTTATAGTCGTTCCTTATCTTCTATCGTTGTATTCTATCTACTAGCATAATTACTAGCATAATGCTTATGCATTGCAATGGATCTTTTTAAAAAAGTTGTTTATTTTATATATTTTAAAGCCCCTAAAAGAAGTTATTAATTACTAATATATCATAGAGCGATAAAAAAATTCCGTAATAAGATATTCAATTCACATATTTTCTTATATGGGGTCTTGTTGGTGTAGATAGAAAAAAATGTAAAGTCCTTTTTCACTTTTTGTGGGCTTCACATGATAGTTGGGGGTGATGCTAATAGAACCGCCACCATCACTACTATCTTTTAAGATACTATAGATATATGAATCATCCCAAACGCTCAATGCAATCACTCAAGTATTCCCTCTTCCTCTACTAGTCAACAAAAATTGAGGATAGTTTAAGTGAGCAAACAAGTAAAATTTGAAGTTAAAGATAAATGTAACCTATACTCGTGAACATTGTCAAACTATGGTGGTTGCACTGTACCACTTTAGCTCACAACCTTTTCATTATCGTGGTTGAAGTTTTCCTAGTTTTGTAACCTCTTTATCTATTGGTTCTTATTTGCCTCTCGGTTTCTCGCTAAATTCTGATGTCCAGGATAAGCTCAAGTAGTAACCAGAAGAACCTCAATAGATATCATAGGAACAAGGCAAGACTCCTTTGATTATGTTGAACCCAATTTGCAAAAGCATGTTTTCTCGCCATTTGCAAATATGTCGGGTAGAGTTCAATATCATGTTGCTATTTGCATACTGCCTTCAATTACTGATCTTGTATACCTTGTCAAACTATAGATTGATAATATCTATGGGTAATATCTATGGGACCATACTACATGCATAAATGCTTAGCCATGCATAGTGAAGAAGTAGGATACACTTAACGGAAATAGCCCATTGGTTGAGATAGGTGAATGGGAATGAATCATGCTTGGATCAGGAATGGTAATAGACATTAATTTTCAAACACGGACGAATGATAGGGCTAATTATGTAATTTATTCTGGATGCATGTAGCCCTGTCTAAGTTGATTAAGGACCGTTGGTTGGGATGTTCGCTCAAGTAATACCGTACAAGCACGCGTCGCTATTATGGATAGGGCTAGACCAAGTACCTTGCGGGGTTGTGGCTATTTACTCCAGTAAACCAGTTGTGGGTTCTTGTGTATTGAGAGAAGTGTGGTATGGCCATGGTTATAAAATGTGAATAACTGGCTGGAAGTACCTGTTGTCCATAGGAGGTATGAAGAAGGTTTATTTGTAGCACAAATAGCCTGGGTCAAATATTTGGCGCATGCTTGAGAAAGTCATGTCATGGACCTCCATGATTTCTCTTATCTTGACCAGTTGAGGGTGAGGTCATAGAGTGGGACCATGTCATGTGGGTAAGTTATACCGCTCTACAGAGCAATTTGCGTACATGCTTTTGAATTCAATCCTGATAAATTTGTATTCTAATTGGATATATTATGGACAACTTGACACATCAAAAAGGATAGTCAATAAAAAATAGTTGGATAATGACCGCAATAATAATATTCAAGTTTATGGAGATTTGGACCATGTATGCCAAGTATATAGTATGATAGTAGAAAAACCTTGACATGATCAAACAAATCAAACCTATAATATTCAAAATATTTTGAAGAAAGGATATTTGTTTGATTTGCCTTGAAATTTATACTTTAAATGATCTGCTGCATTAGGATGGATGTTAAATATGGAATTCATATCAATATCATTAGATTTTATGATTAGTAAAGATTACTAACTCTGTGCATGCAGCACATGTTTTTGCAATACATACTTGACTAAAAATAATTACTTGTGTCGAAATACTTTCTAATTTCTTTAGCTGCATGTGTTACAAAATTTGAGCTACTATATTGTTAGTCTTTCCAATTTATTGATGTTGCAAGTCAAATGTGCATTAATGTGTTTCGAGAAAATGGGAGACGCATAAAGATGGGTGTAGGGGCATTAATCAACCCATGTTCTTACTTTGGAGGAAAGATAAAATAGTCACTCACTTTTGCTTAACTTGGATCAATAGCAATCCGTAGAAGAAAGTAGAAAAAAGATGTTCTCCCCTTCTCTTTTTATGGAGAGAAAACGGTGGAAATTTGACACCCCTCCTCCACCTCCTTCAATGATGGCACTATGGCTATCTCTAGAGAAAGACAAAGAAAAGACAAGCTAGATCCTCCAAACAGTTTAAATTAAACCAATAGCCACGCCTAAAACATACATACGAGCAAAGAGAAGAAACATTTGTACAATGATGCAATCATGATATTCTTGTTTACAAAGATTTAGGCCATTTATGTCATGCATGTGGTATGATTGTGAGAACACTGATTCAATATTGCATGGTTAGTGGAGAAAGGTTTGTAGTTTATTTATGATTAAGAGGTTATTCTTTTTCATTTTGCAAAAACAAGATGATAAAAAAATGCTTCATTTTGTTGACTAACTATTACTTTTTTGTTTTAATGTATTGCCACTCTAGCATGTATTATGTGTTTTGAGAAAGTGGGAAGCACATAAATATGTGTGTACACCAAGAATTCAACCCATGTTAATACTTAAGTGGGCAAATAAAATAGTCACTCAAAATTTCCTGATGTAGTTATCAGAATAACGAAGAAGAGAGCAGAAAACTTGTTCTTCTTTCCTTCTGATGGAGTGCAAACAGTGGAAATCTTGCCCCATGTCTAGTTTCATTGGTGGAATTATGGCCATCCCAAGAGAAAGAAAAAGAATAGTAGAGTCAGATCTAGCAAAAGATGACCTCTCCAATTCTTTGGATCAAACTAATAGCCATGCCTAAAACAAGCTTACGAATAGAGAGTTGGACAATTAGCAGAATGATGATATTCATGTTTATGAAGATTTGGGTCATGTATACCATTTATGTGGTATGACCGTGAGAATAGCTGATTCAATATTTCAGTCAGTGGAAAAAGCTTCGTAGTTTATTTAACAGATGAGATCAATTTTTTTTCATTTTGCAAAAATAAGATGCTCAAAAACATGTTCATTTTGTTCACTCAGTGTTCCTTTTCTACATTTTTAATGAATTGCTATTCACATTCCTTAAATTCCTTAATGTGTTTCGAGAAAATGGGAAGCACATAAATATGTGCATACACCAAGAAATCTCATGTTTCTTACTTATGTGGAAAAAGAAAACAGTCACTCACAATTCCTCAATGTAACTCTTTAGGATTGCGAAGAAGATAGCAGAAAAACATGTGTTCTCGCACCAGGGCAGGGTTCACCTTGAACATTATTGACACTCCTGGGCTCATTGAAGGTGGATACATCAATGAGAGCAAACGGTGAAAATCTTGTCCAATGTGTAGTTTCAATGGTGGAATTATAGCAATCCCAAGAGAAAGATAATGAACATGTGAGCAAAATCCAGCAGCAGGTGATTTCTCCAACGCTTTAAATCAATCTAATAGCCAGGTCTGCAACATGCTTACAGATAAAAGAGAAGAAACAGTTGGACAATGACAACAATGATGATTTTCATGTTTATGAAGATTTGGGCCATGTATGCCATTTATGTGGCATGGTCGTGAGAGCAGCTGATTCAATATTCCACGATCAGTGGAAAAAGCTTCATAGTTTATCTAAGAGACGCGATCAATTTTTTTTTTCATTTTGCAAAAACAAGATGCTCTAAAACATGTTCATTTTGTTCACCCGTTGTTCCTTTTCTTCATTTTCAATGTATTGCCATTTGAGCATGAATTATTTTTTTGAAAATGGGAGGCATGTAAGTATGTATGTACACCAAGAAATCCCATGTTCTTACTTATGTGGGCAAATAAAATAGTCACTCACTATTCCTCAATGTACCTCTTTAGAATTGCGAAGGAGATAGAAGAAAAAACATGTTTGTCCTTCCCTTCTTATTGAGAGCAAACAGTGGAAATCTTGCCCCATGTCTAGTTTTAGTGGTGGAATTATAGCCATCCCAAGAGAAAGAAAAAGAATAGGGGAGCAAAATCTAGCAACAGATGATTTCTCCAACACTGATGATCAAACTAAAAGCTAGGCGTACAACATGCTTACGGGCAGAGAAAAGAAATTGTTGGACAATGACCACAACAATGATATTTGTGTTTATGAAGGCTTGGGCCATGTATGTCATCTATGCGGTATGGTCATGAGAACAACTAATTCAATATTCCATGATCTGTGGAAAAAACTTCGTAGTTTATTTAAGAGACGTGGTCATTTTTTTATTTTGCAAAAACAAGGTGCTAAAGCACATGTTCATTTTGTTCATGTTGTTGTACTGCTAATCCTGGTGGAGTGGAGCTGGAGCCCTGCCGAACGCTTCAGTTCCAAACAGATCTAGATGGAGCACTTCAGTAAAATAAACTAGCAAGGTGGAGATACCTTTCACCAGCTTCAGACTTCAGCTCCAGCTCCAAACTCCAGCTGGAGCTTGGAGTTAGAGCCCTACCAAACACCCCCTAAGGCTGGTTCTGATTTTGTTCGTGTTGTTGTACTGCTTGGTTCAAATGGTCGTGTGACTGAGTGTTGGATTCCAAAATCTCTTTTATCTAACCCCAACATGGAGGCCTCGACATTTTCTTGTTCGTAGGTATTTTGTCGGCATACTCCCCATATGCGTTCAATGTGGAGACGGCGATTGCTTTTTAAGGTAACATCAATGTACTTTTGAATTGACATAATTTGCTCTACTTTCTTATTTATTAGCTTTTCATATGATAGTCTTTGAGGAAGTAGTTTTGGTTATAATACAAGTGGATATATGTCAATTCATGAGAATCTTGGTGATATCATTGGCAATTGGATGTCTTTTTCAAAATCTTTGATTTCTTCTTGATTTTTCTTCGAAGAGAATTGGAGGTTATTTTGAGAGAGAGTTTATTCTTTTTCTATGCATTCGTGTTTATTTTTATGCATTGTTCTTGAATCTGAAAATAAATAAAAATGAGAAAAAGAAGAGCTTTTTTTTATACCTTTAGTGTATTCTTGTGCATGCTAGCAAAAAAATTGAGGTTTATTTGTTGCTATGTTAGTTTGTACGTATTTTACTCTTTATATGAACCTTAGATATTGCTCTTCAGGGAGATGATGCATGACACTTAAATTAAGAAAATATGCAATATTGAAGCTAGTACTTAGTTTGGATGACTAATGCTTATATATATGCTTGCTGGATTGTTATTCCTCAAATTGCTTTTGTAAATGCTACAAGTGCAAAATTTGCTTGTATTTACTTTTAAGAGAGGTAAAAATGAATACTGAATCCTTAGAAACAATCTTGATGGCAAGGATGTTCGCGGTGAGGAAAACCTTGGAGAACCACGACTGTCGCTGTTAGTGCCGAGAGAACCAGTGCCAAGGAGGCTCTTGGGGAGAAGTCGGCAGCACTTGATAGGTTGCAGGTGGAAAGTGCCAAGTGACAGGAAAGGACCCGGGTGTTGTGGGAACATTTTCAACATGAAGTAGATGTTGCACGGTATTCACGTGAGGGCTTGATCGAGGCGCTGTAACCGACGCTCCGACTCCTTTTCCCAGGTTGGCTTGAGGGGGGCGATTTGTGGACGCAGGTGGTGGAGTAGCTCCCGGAGGGGCCGGCTGTTGCGAGGAGGCTGTCAGAGTTTGTGGCCACCTCCAACGCCGGTCATGCCTTGGCGATAGTGAAGTCCCATTATTCTCGAGTTAGCTTGGAGGCCATCTTGGAAGGATATGCTGCCGACGGCTTGAAAGAGGATGCTCAGAGGCTAGAGGAGGAAGCAAGGCCCATTGCTGCAATTCTTGTTGGCGATCTTGATTTATAAACTTGTTTTCCTTTGGGTCCTGCATGGAACTGTTGATTAGGGCGGTGACACTTTTTTTGTTGTAATATAGTAACTTAGCTTGTCAAGCGTCATAGCTTTGTGTAATGTTACCGTGGAAGCCTTGTGGCGGTGGAGCGGGCTTGGGAGCCGAGTGGACGTGGTCTGTATTTCCACGGTCTGAGGACCCAAAATAGGACCTCTTGTGTATATGTGCTAGTTCAGGGTCAACCTAGCACACATAATTACAAAGATAATATCACAGCTAACATCATGAAGGGAAACTATTACTTATTAACAAATTTACTGTGATAAGCCTTATGGCTCTCTTACATTTACTTACCTTAAGGGCAACACAAGAATAAGATAACACAGCGAAAAAGAAAAAATAAACGCGTGGAAACTCCATTCAACATGCCACAGGCAGTCAACTGGGGCACATGGCCTAATCCTCAACTTTAGCAGCAAACTTCTCAATGAACACAGAAACCTTCCTTCAGGAGTTGAGGAAATTGCAAGGTGAGTACATAGAATACTCAACAAGTACACAGAAATATGCATATGCATAGCTGACAAAGAAAGACTCTAGCTATTTTGCATAACACAACAGTTGCGATATAAATAATTTATGAAAGGATATTTAAAATAACATTTATAAATAAGGGTTGTTACCAACCAACTATCCACACATGACCCGTCCACACAGGACCATACAGTTATATTCATTAACATGCACATAGCTCATAACCATTACAGGTTTTCAAAAACTACCCCTCATTTGAAATCACCAAGCATGTCCATGACCGCGGACGCGGCTATTCGAATAGATTAGTTAACACTCTGTAGAGGTTGTACAACTTTACCACAAGATACATCATCCTTTTGACGGCCAATCGACAATGTCACACTTCAGGTTGTGTGCAGCCAAGGAATCAGTAACGAGGCCTTTTAGAAACTTTGCCTCAACACTGCCTTCTCCCATGAGACATCTTTTCCTCACACAGCCAAGAAAGTACGCATGGCTAATCCTAATGCCTAACATCTAATCACCTGGGCTAATAGTGCCAAGACTCGGAATCTTACTGGGCCAGGTCCTTCCCATTTGGACATGTGGGAATCATAGCTACTCTATCCTGAGTTGAGCCCAATGTTCAACAGACAAAGACTAGGGTGACAAGGTATTACAGGTAATCGATAACTATCAAAGGAATGGTATAATAACAATTAGGACACACTACCCATCGATACTTTATAAATAAAATCATGCATGTTCAAAACAAAACATTTTATAAACTGGGTTCAATATGTTCAAAGATTGCATTGCATACAAGTACTGTCCTTGCACTCTGTCTTCTACAGCGAACAACTCCTTTGCTCCAACGTTTACACAATCGCAGACAAGAAACAAATAAAAAACAAAATGACTATTAAACAACTTAAAATGAAATAATAAATGGAACCAGGAGGTAGAGCTCGATTTTAGAAGAACTTAGGAAAAAGAATAGGTCTAATTGGAGTTTGGACGGAAAAGTTATGACCTCTGGAAGTTTGAGTTTAGAGAAAATCCAAGGATAAAAAGATGGAATATTGCAAGAATATTCTCTAGATATTTAATTTTGGGAATTTGAATTATTTTTGAATAGGAAAATATGGTGGGGCCCACTAGTCAGTGGCATGGCTCACGGTGGACTTGGTGTACTATGGACTAACTGATGTGGACTTCCACATGGAAACACGTGGACAAGGATGGGACATGGCAATGACGTGGATGGATCTAGGGCTGAGTAGCAATATATCGGTTTATGAAGATTGAATGGCTTAGTTTGTTTGGGGATTTTGGATGCGGGACCCACATGTCGGTGGCATCGGAGTGGAGGAGAAGGGAGCAGAGCCGGCTAAGGCTTGGCTCGGCGCCATGGGCATGGTCACCATGGCTAGGACGATGATGGCACGACGGCGTTCGGCGGCAACGGCGATCGGCGGCATCGTTGAGTGGCGGTGGTGGCAAGAGGAGGTCAAGGCGGGTGCGATGGCGCGGCATCAGTTCTGGGGCGGTGGTGTGGATGTGTTAACGACCAAATTTGGTATTGCATGCATCGGATTTGGAGTTAAGGCCAAAGCCGATTTGGAGCGGATCAGGATTTTTGGAAACAGAGTGCGCGTCAATTGCAGACTGAATCGGCTAAAAGAGTTCGTCGGCTGATGGCCGAATCGGCTAAGGTGTTCGTTGGTCGATACCGAATAGGACAAGGTGTTGATGAGAAAATTTCTCATGCACTGGCCTGAGAGATTTGCTTTACTCTAGTGCAGGTCCAAATCTATTACTTGAGGTTCATAGGCGTGCTAGTTGGTTTGTTCCTGCAACCAACAAGAAACTAAAAAGAGAAAACAGAGTTAGATTGATAGCCGATTGGCTGGTGGCCGATGACATATCATTTGACATTGTGCCGATGTAACTTGCATTAAATCAGTAGAAACTAGATTCGCCGCATCGGCTGTAGATGTTAACAGAATCTAATTCGAGTCTCAAAGCACTTTAAACCAGGTGACTGGGATAGATCGATAGTGTACCGAGACAATATAAATCACTTAGATCTAAAAGTACTATAAGACAAGAATTAAACTTGTTTACAACATAGCCGAAGAGATAAATCTAGTGTGTATCGGCTAGTACTCCAATACCACTTTATACAAGGATATCATAACAGACTAAATATATTAAACAAACAACAATCAAATGTTAAAGTTCTTTAACAGATTGATAACAGGCTTAACATATTTAATACGATGAGATCTAACTATAAAGGGCAGATTTAACATATCAAGCAAAACTAAAACATGCAAGATAATTAAATCAGGTAAGATCAGCTGAAACTCCGATGCAATCTCTAATAGCGACCATGAAGCAGATTAGATCTTTATGATTCTAAAGGCAACTTAATAGATCAAACCTAACCGATGCAACATTAAGTACCAAAAGAAACATAGAATCTAAAATAGCTTAATGATAACCTTTCAAGATGGTGTTAACGGCTAAGTTTGGTAATCAAATCCTTACGTCCCTGCCGAGATGGAAGCGGAATTGGATCGGAAGAACAGAGGTCGAGTCGGCTAACATACAATCGGCTGCAAGGCCAATCGGCTGAGGTTGAGTCGGACAAGGACAACCGATAGCCGATGCTGAGCCAGAAGAAGATGGAACCGTTTCTGATAAAGATGCTTAAAGATAAAAGAAGATTCGGTTCCCAAATTGCACGATAAAAGGCCAATCGGCTGAGGTTGAGTCGGACAAGGACAACCGATAGCCGATGCTGAGCCAGAAGAAGATTGAACTGTTTCCGATAAAGGTGCTTAAAGATAAATAGAAGATTTGGTTCCCAAATTGCGCGTTAAAAGATATTGCCATCTATGGATAGAGTCCTGTAACGACAATTGTATCTGTAAATTAGGAATTTGTTTAGATTTCCTATTGTAATGTGGCATGGGACTATGTCCCGGGATATTGTCGTAACATGTATAGTAGATTCGATAGAAACCATGTCTTGCATGGATAGTTTTATTTCTGGGTATAAATAGGACCCGAGACCCCTGTAATCAGACATCATCACACAATCAATACAACTTTCGGCGCATCGCCTCCTATTTTCTTCCGACAAACACTTGATCCGGCTTCAGGTTACATCGTTTCGATCCCCGATTAAGGTAAATGTTTGTCATTAGTGGTGTATCTCGTCGAATCTAGTGCTTCCATCGCTATGATACTCTGGATTCGACGATTTATGTTGCGCTAGTTATCATATATCGTATATGATCTAGAACAATGTTTAGACCTATCTTGACATTGGCCTATTTCTGTCAAAAACCAACAGCCGATAGAATTAGATCTAGGGGTTGGCCTAGATTATATGCGATATCCATCGTCTCGAGGGGTTTACATCAGCTATAATAGATCTGATTGTTCTTTTCATACTTAATGTTGCATCAATTTGACCTATTAAGTCGTTTTTAGAGATCTTATGATCTATTCGGCTAGATGTATACTCTTAGAGGCAGTGCCGGGGTTTCAGCCGGCATTATCTGTTTTAATATTCCTTTGGTATGTTTACTATTAGATTTATTACAACCGCCTCTTATATTAAGATCTTGCTGTAGTTAAATGCCCTAAGCCAGAATCAGTCTGTCAGCCACAGCCGACAGCCAATTGATCTAGGTTTAGCGCATTTAGCTTAGATCAATATCTTTTCATAAGATGTATCGGAGTGCTAGCCGATTCACAGTTAGTCTTATGGTATCGGCTAGGCTGTTAATGCATGTATTTATTATCCCTTTGTACATTTGGATTAAGTGGTTAGTACTGTCTCGGCATAGCCGATTTATCCTATTTGTCGAAACTCGGTTTCGGCAATAGAAAATTGGGGGTGCAGTCAAGATCGCCAAGCACAATGGGTTAGGAGGAAAAGAAGATTTAGACAGGTTCAGGCCCTCTCGTGAGGTAATACCCTACTCCTGTTTCGGTGGATTCGATCCGCCGAGTGTCTTTATTGATCTCGTGAATCTAAAGCTCTTGCTTATGAAGTCTGCTATCGCCTAAGATCTCCCTCAAGGGACGCCCCTTACCCCCCTTATATAGTCTTGGGAGGCGGGGTTACAGATCGGAAACCCTATCTTACTCTAAATCGGTTTCCTCAATCTTACCAAACTATGACTATGAGCCGTTGCCTTATCTAATCGGCAACGTAATACCCAAGTCGTAGTTGGTTTACAGATATGGCAGGCGCAATCTATCCCTACCTCCAGTCGGATAAGCTTGCCATGTAGATACCCGATTGCCATAATCTCCACAGTAGCCCCCGAGTCCTTTTCAGTCGACGAGACAACTCAGCTTCAAACCAAAACAGGCGCAAAAAATCTCTTTGGCTGAGTGCTTCGGCACCAAGTGATTCCATCATCTCTGCTGAATCTTCCGAGTGGCTCCAAAGACTGTGAAGGGCTGGAAAATATCTAAAAATTCTCAAAAATAAATGTCTAGGTGCATCTCCTGATGCACCTAATTAGGTGTAGCCCCCGACTATGTGGTTAGTCAAAAACAGACTAAGCATATAGTCATGAACTATAAAAAATCATTCTCATATGAATACTTAGCTCATGCTAAAGTATTTATATAAATCTCATCACTCGGTAAGCTCATGCTCATCCGAGTGAATCTGCCCGAGTCACCTCAGAACAAATAACTCAACCAATCCTTATGGATGAAAAGCACTCGGTAAGCTCATGCTTATCTGAGTGGATCTGCCCGAGTCATCTCGGAACAAATATTTCAATCATCCCTCATGGGTAAGAAATCAATTCGCTCGGTAAGCTCATGCTTATCCGAGCTGATCTTCCCGAGTCATCCCGGAAATTTGCCCGAGTCATCTCGAAACAAATAATTCTCATATAAATGCTTAGCTCAAGCTAAAGCAATCATAAAAATCACATCACTCGGCAAGCTCATGCTTATCCAAGTAGTTCGCCCGAGTCGTCTCGGAACAAATAATTTATTTAGCCCTCATGGGTAAGAAATCAATTCACTCGGCAAGCTCATGCTCATCCGAGTTAACTTGCCCGAGTCATCTCAGAACAAGTAATTCTATCGACCCTCATGGGTAAGAAAATCAATTCACTCGGCAAACTCATGCTTATCCGAGTTGATTTGCCCGAGTCATCTCGGAACAAATAGCTTAATCAACCCTCGTGGGTAAAAACACTCGGCAAGCTCATGCTCATCCGAGTTAACTTGTCCGAATCATCTCGGGACAAATAATTTAATCAACCCTCGTGGGTAAAAAACACTCGGCAAGCTCATGCTTATCCGAGTTAACTTGTCCGAGTCATCTCGGGACAAATAATCTCATCAACCCTCGTGGGTAAAAAACACTCGGTAAGCTCATGCTCATCCGAGTTAACTTGTCCAAGTCTTCTCGGGACAAATAATTTAGTCAACCCTCATGGGTAAACAAATTTTTCAGTCATCTGAAAAATACGACCAAAATATTAAATAGCTCCTGCCATAATATTGGTCTTAATCTAAAAAGATCTTCACCAAGGTGGAAAAAATAGCATTGATATAATCATTTAATCAAATGCTTAAAAACCAAACAGTTCCTGTCATCAGGACAGCCATGAAAAGCTTAACTGTTTGTCACCTTTCAAATTGCATCGTGCCAACTTCTCATGAAGTTATGCAAACCGCGATATGAAAGGATTTTAAAGGTATTGGGCTATGTAACACGTGCATATTGCCAGGGCAAATCTGCTTAAGTCCATCCACTTAAGTCCCTAAGGACACGTGTCAAGCCACACCTTAGCTGGGCCGCAAGTCTCTCATGGGCTCGGCCCAATCACGAGACGACTTAGCAAAAACCCTCAAGTCTTTTTACGAAGCCTCGAGGTCGTCCCCGCCACTTCATCTAATCATCTTGGTCTCTTTATGCCTCCGATGTGAACTTGTAGGTATCTAGCTTATTTATGTTAATGCCTTCATTCGAGTCTTCATAGAAAATTTCTTAAGTAATTTTCATCCGACTGTCACCAAGCCTAAGCTTGATTAGGTCATCAAAAAATTCTCAGTCCTTATCTATTAAACTCAAATCAAGAAACATTAAACAATGATAAACCAAATATAAACAAGTTATCGAAGAAAACCATGCTTTATTGACACGTATGCAGCCCTCGACTGTCAACTCAAGAAGTCATCTTGCTTGAGATTGGCAGTCAAGAATAACATGAAACTTACGGCAATTTAAGCATAGTATCATTGAAGATGTTCAATATTCCAGGAGTTCTTCACCATAGATCCATCTTCGCACTTTAGTCGAAATGCTCTTGGCCGAGTCACCTCAGCGATTAAGTATGGTCCTTCCCATAGTGGAGATAATTTGTGATGGTCCTTGATGGTCTGGATCTTGCGTAGAACCAAATCATCAACAATGAAAGCTCGCGCCCGAACATTGCGACTATGGTATCTTCTAATCCTTTGAAGATATCTTGCCGACTGGATCAAGGAAGATTTTCTTCATTTTGGCGTCGCCTTGTCCCGACTTGGCTATCCTCTTTGTAGAAATTTCACCCTCTTCAGATGTTGATGTAGCCAGTCGGATTTCTTCCTGGCCACGTGATATCTCACAAGATTGGGCCATATCACAGCTTTCTTCGTCGCAGGTGAAGGCTTGTTTGACGTAGCTGCGCAGGGTGATGACGCCGTTAGGGCCAGGCGTCTTCACGCAGAGGTAAGTGTAGTGTGGTATCGCCATGAATTTGATGAGTGCAGGCCTTCCGATGATCGCGTGGTAGGCCGTCTTTGAAGTTGACCACCCCGAAGGTGGTATTCTCCGTTCAGAAATTCTCGCGAACTCCGGAGGTGACTGGAAAGGCGATGTGCCCGAGTGGTGTGGGCGACAGCCCCGGGATCACTCCGTGGAAGGGGGCTGAGCTTGCCTTCAACTCAGTTCTCAGGATTTGTATCTCATCCATGGTCTTGACGAACAGGAGATTGAGGACGCTGCCCCCATCGATCAGGACGCGCTTCAGCTTGATGTTCTGAACCACCAGGTCAAGTACCAAGGGATACTGCCCTGGGTGAACCACTCGGTCAGGATGATCCGAGCGATTAAACGTGATGGCCACCTCCAACCATCGTAGATGTTGTGGAACTTCGGGTTGTGCCACGTCGACCTCACGATCCATCAGCTTTTGCTTCCTCTTGGACTCATAAGCCTGCGGCCCCCGAAGATGTGATTCAGCTCACCCACGTGGTTTTGAAAAAAGCTCCGAATTTCCAGTCGGGTTGTTCTTCTTGGTTCCCCATGGACCGGTTTCATTAGTCGGCTTCTTGTTTAACCGTGCCACATATTACTCTGTGAATTGCTTGTAGATGATGCGTGCACTGAGCGTTCACGATCGTTCATGATCGCGTCGTAAGCCGCAACTCGGCGACGGTGTTGAGAACCGGACGTTGTGGCAACCAGGTCTTCGTGCCGGCGCTTGCGATCTTTCTGGGCCTGATTGCTGCTGCCGTTATCCTTCCTCGGATGCCGGCTTCCTTCCGAGTGCTTGTCATCCCTTTTGTCAGGCCGGTCTTGGCGTGCCGCCTTGATTGCATCGTTGGACTTGGCGTAGGAGTTTGCCGTCTCGAACATTTGCTTCACCGTCTTCGGTGGCTTGCGCCCAAACTTTCCAACTAACAGCTCATCACGGACTCCCTTCTGGAAGGCGGCGATGATGATGTCATCGGTGATGTTGGGGATCTTGTTGCGCTTTTCGAAGAAGCGCCGGATGTAATCTTTCAGAGGCTCGTCCGGCTTCTGGATGATGTTATATAAATCGAAGTGAGTGCCGGGCCTCTCGAAGGTGCCCTGGAAGTTGGCGATGAAGTGGTCCCGCAGCTCGCTCCACGAGCCGATTGAGCCTCTCGGCAGGCTCGTGAGCCAGTTCCTGGCTGAGTTGGCGAGGGCCACGGGCAGGTAATTGGGCATAGCCTTGTTGTCACCGCCTGCTGCGCGGATGGCGAGAGTATACACGGTAAGCCACGACTCGGGGTCAGTCTTGCCGTCATATTTCTCTATTCCTGTTGGCTTAAAACCATTCGGCCAGTGCACTCGGCGAAGCTCCCGAGTGAAAGCTGGCACTCCGTCGTCGCCGCTATCGGGTGATCCCCTCCGATCTTCCCGAGTGCGTCGGTCTCGCTCCTGGTAGCGGCGATCGAGGACTTCCCGCAGATCACTCGGCGGGGTCTTCGGTTGGCTGGTTGGGTAGCTGGAGCTGTTGTTGCGGCGGACGCGGTGGTGGACGGGTGGACGTCCATGTCGTTTGTCGCGGGAGTCGGCCGTCTGCTCCTGGTACTTCGGCGTGGACTCGCGGGGTGGGCCTCTTGGCCTGGTCGTCGACCGATCTGGCTCGGGCCTCTTGTAGTCTCCTGACCTTAGAGGCGGAAGCCGGCTCTTGTCTGGCGTTTCGGCCACAGATTCAGTCGGCCTTCGTGCCGAGGTGGTGGGGTGGCCGTTAGCTGTGGCTGCGACGATGGTCTTGATCTTGTCGAGTATCGGAGTCACATTGGCGGGTGCCGTCTCCATGACGGTGTCCAAGAGAGTGAGCGCGGCAACAGCGTTACTGCGTGGCGTTTGGAAGATGTTGGTGTTGCGAACTCGTGTTTGGAGGATGGCCTCCAGGCGGATCGTCCGGCGGCGCGAGATCCTGCTTCCTCTTGTCGGCCTCGTCCTTGCGTTGCTTCTCCTCTTCGGCCGTCTTGCGCTCGTGCTCAATCTTGGCTCGCTCTTCTTGCAAGCCTCCTGGCCATGGCTGAGTCGGACTCGTCCGGCTCGGCCATGAGGACATCAAAGTACTTCGGCTCATAGTCCATGCGGCAATCGGAGTCGTCGGCTTCGTCGAGGGGATGCCACGGAGGTCGTCGGCCGGCGGGGCTGAGATATCCATTGAGCTCCGAAGATGAGCGGGAGCCGAATGATGGGAGGATGACGGCGACCTCCCTTGATCTGGGTAGCCAGTGCGGATCGTTCCGTCCGAGTCGAGCTTGGGGATGTGGGCTCCTCCGAGTGGGTCGCCGCCGACTCGGGGGAGAGAAGTTTGCTGTAGATCTCGGTGGTGTTTGGTAACCCAAACGGCACCGAGTGGTCTTCGTCCGAATAGATCGCCTCCGTCGGGGAGGTGAGAAAATTGGCGCAGATTTCGACGGTATTCGGTAATCCGAATGGTGCCGAGTGAAGTCCGTCGTCGGAGAAAGTAGATTGCATCTTGATCTTGAAGATGTCGTCGAAGATCTCGGCGCTATTGGGGAGCCCGAACGGCGCCGAGTGGGTCTTTCCTTCCGACTGGTTTGAATCCGAGTCGAAGGAGGAGTCGTCGAAGAAGTTGGCGGCGAAGTCGCCGAATGCTGAAGGAGATCCCATCACGCTTGTTGGCGAGATTGTTGAAGAAGTCTCGACGCGCAAGCCCCTACCTGGCGCGCCAGCCGAAACTTGGTTTCGGCAATAGAAAATTGGGGGTGCAGTCAAGATCGCCAAGCACAATGGGTTAGGAGGAAAAGAAGATTTAGACAGGTTCAGGCCCTCTCGTGAGGTAATACCCTACTCCTGTTTCGGTGGATTCGATCCGCCGAGTGTCTTTATTGATCTCGTGAATCTAAAGCTCTTGCTTATGAAGTCTGCTATCGCCTAAGATCTCCCTCAAGGGACGCCCCTTACCCCCCTTATATAGTCTTGGGAGGCGGGGTTACAGATCGGAAACCCTATCTTACTCTAAATCGGTTTCCTCAATCTTACCAAACTATGACTATGAGCCGTTGCCTTATCTAATCGGCAACGTAATACCCAAGTCGTAGTTGGTTTACAGATATGGCAGGCGCAATCTATCCCTACCTCCAGTCGGATAAGCTTGCCATGTAGATACCCGATTGCCATAATCTCCACACTATTCACTTGGTTTAAATGCACTTTGGGATAGCATATACATGTAAATTGATTCCCTCAGCCGATCCAATAGGATCTAACTTAACCCTTAATGCATACATCTTTGTTTTTCTTGTTGGCCAACAGATCAAACCAACTGGCATGCCCTGTATTTCACAGATAGCCGAGAAGGACATGCACTGGAGCTAAGCGGATCTCCCAGGCCAACGCGTGAGAGGAATTTCTCATCAACAGATGGTAGATATACTATATAATTCAGATCGACAATGAGATCTAATCCCATCGGCTGTCATCTAGCAATTAATGTTAGCCAATTGAAGATTAGATCGCAACATTGATCTAAATTATATAGCATATATGATAACTGTGCAGATTACGATAACGAGATTAGAGTATCATGATGATGGAAGCACTTATCCCGAGAGCGCAAGCCGCTTGTAACAAGAATTACCTCCCGTCGAAGATCGAAACCCGATACAACCCAACCCGAAGCAAGAACTTGTCGAGATTAAACTAAATGTCGAGATCATATGTTGATTCTTTTACAAGGTCTTGGGTCATATTTATACCCAGATACATGATGAGTCCGTGATGGACATGATTCCTATCTCTATTATAAATTGAATTACAGATATGCCTAAAACAAACCGATATTATCTATAAGAAAACTATACAAAATATCCTAACATAATAGATACAATTGCCTTTTAAGGACTTTATCCGTAGATGGCAATATCTCTAAAGCACTGGAAACTGAATCCAGTAATGATCTTCCCGCTTTCCCACCAGGATCAGTCACATTTAATTACCCCAATAGAAATCGGCTATATCAGATATCCCTATCCGACTCGGTCTTAGCCGACTACCTCCTTAGCCGATTCAAACTCAGCCGATACGTGCTCTAACTCTAAGAATCACACATTCGTTCAATTCCGCTTCAATTATAGCTTTAAACCTGGGGATTAGCTTGCCAAATTTGGTCGTCAACACATGCCCCCCAAGTCCGTGATATTGTTAATGTTGCGGATTTTGTGTGATCCTATCCTCCGAGAAAACCTAGAGAATTTTCGTTTCAGCCATTAGCGCGCCTCTTTAAATAACGCCCCAAGCGCATTGAAAGACTCACGCCGTCACTTGCACATCCATAGCTCTCAGCCAAAAATTCCCAAAATCTCTCCGGCGATCTCCTCGGAGCTCTCAACAACCTTGCGGCGATCTCCCTTTCCGGCGACGAGCTCACCTTCTTCAATGGCATCTTCCTCTGCTCCTTCTGGTGCTTCATTGGTCGAGTTCATTGAGGTAAGTTCTATCGGCTGAATCCTCTTTCTTTTTCGTTTGCCGCCATAGACCAGCGTTTTTTGGCCTCTAAGATTCGTCTTTATTTTCCATTGTAGCACCTTGCTCATCAAATTGCTATCCCTAGTTTGCTTCATGATGAGCGGTACTTCCTAGGCGCAATCGGCAACATAGATCCCACCGAAGTTTTCAATGCTGAAACCAATAGGATATCCTATAGGATCTAGAACCCTAGCACAGCACATTGGAATGGCACGTTCATATCTTGGCCTTCAACTGACATATCATGGCCAGCTTGGTATGCAAGGATGCTAGCTAGCAAACAAACTCACTGGGACGAAGTAGGCATAGCCCAGTGCTTGGCACTTTCAATAGCCGATCAGCCCAAGGATGAACCCCTTATGTCGGCTGCAACCTATTTCTGGAACAACACCTTCAATGCCTTCTTCTTCCAGCAAGGACCCATGACCCCTACCCTGCTTGATGTGGTCATGATAACTGGCTTTGACACAATGTCATCGGCTAATCCTAACCGATTTGACACCAAGTGCCAATACTCCTTTAAGACAAGGTCCATTGGAGATTGGAACGGTTTTATAAACCAGAACATGGGCACTGAATCAGTAAGCCCCAGAGAGCATACTGCCTTCTTAATGATGTGGCTTGAGATATTCATCTTCTGTGGTTCTAGCTACGGCCCCACAGCCAACTGGCAACATATAGCCGAAGCCTTAGTATCAAAGACCAAAGTCCCCTTGGGAAAATTTTTACTAGGCAATATGTACCAAACCCTCAACCAAGCATCGGCTAAAATTGCAGCCGATTCGATTATAGGAGCTGGGGGTCCCTAGTGGTTTTTGCAGCTATGGCTGGTCCTCCTGACACAAAAAATTTCTAGCAGACCCAATCTAGCCGATGTTGAATTTCCAAGGGTCGAGCCGATTGTGAATGATGATAATGAAGAAGTGACTACACACTGATGTATGTCTTTTGGAGAAGTTGCCTCTATCCATTAGGGCTCCAAGCTATCAAGTCAACTCCTAGCCGATTGGTTCACTGGTTTCTATTATGGTTTCTCAAAAAACAATCGGATTTGGTTCTTTTATTCAGGTTGCCCAGAGTTTGAACTCCCCACATATTTTAATTTTGATGAACTCAACTCAGAGGAATTTCCAAAGCCAAGGGAAATCTTTACTACAACTATCACTTCTTGCATCTTACCAATCGGCATTCATCAAGGCAGGAATGTCTCCAAATCTTATGATTTCTACTACCCAATGTCGGCTGCCAGACAGATCGGGCTAGGACAACTGCCGATTGGCCTGTATTTAACTAACAAAATTGAGAAAAGGGGGTGAGATCACTTCAAGACTAATGATGGATCGGCTGATGAACATAGAAGGACCCCCTCTCGGCAGTATAGGAACTTTGGAGCTAGCAATGAAAAGGAGCTTAGCATATGACAGATGGTGGATCAAATTGAAGAAACACATCTTCCTCAGCCATCCTCCATGTACCTCACCACACTTCTTCCAGACTTAGTCCCTGAAGTAAGTATTTTTCCCTTGTTCAAAAATCTTTTCAAGTTATCAGCTAATCATCTGCTTAATACTTAACCATTTTCCTTCTCTTTTTTGCAGACAACCGTTCTTCTCCCCCATATGAGAGCAACTCAGGGGTTGAGATCCAATATGCCGCAGGGCGTATCCCAAGTGATGGACTTGCTCGATCTATCATCGGCTTCAACGCGCTGAAGATAACAACACTTCTGCACGGCCAAACCCGCGAGGCGCTGTCAAGAAAGAAAAGGTCCAAGCCGTCGGCTGTTGGTCCATCGGCTATGCAGCAGAAAAAGGCCGAAGAAACAAAAGACAGCTCCAGCCGACAGTTTGCCATCCTTGGATCCGACCATGGAAGAGTTCCTCGATCAGGAAGTCATGGAGGAAGAAATCCATCAAGCCATTGAGGAAGCGACAACCGAATCAAGTGATTCGAGCAAATACGCACCAACACCATCAGCCGATGATCATCCTCGACAAACACCATCTCCTCCAAGGCATCCTCCTCGCCCTCAACCAGTATGCATCTTTCCTTTCTTGAAGTTTTGGTAATTTAAATTTTTCTCGAAGTTTCTTTGTTCTTAACCAAACCCCTTAGCTTGCAGCGCAAAAAATTGGCTCATCAGCAACCACGCCCAGCTTCACCAGTAACTTCAAAACTCTGTCTCTTCTCTTTTTGTTGGCTTGCCGATTTCAACAAACACTTGTCTTTTTTACATAGCCCCCTCATTCTCCATTGGCTACCCCATGTATCAAGTGAGCATACTCCATCGGCTAGGGGTAGCCACCATGTCGAAGAGGAAGAACCGGCACCGACTCCCACTGTCAAGGTAAGAAACTTTCTCAAGAACAGAATTGGCTACTTAAATTTCTTTACACTTCAACAAACTTGACTTGTATCTTGCAGGCTTTAGCCGATATGTTCTCTTTTGATATAAGGGAGTTCATTGGTGAAGAAGAGGAAACCATCAGCAAGGCCCAAGCTCCTATAGCCGATGAGTTGAAAGAGAAACTCCTAGACTTAGCCCGTCGGCTAGATGGCTCTCTGGATTACCTGGTCAGCAATTGTGGGCCGATCAGAGCAAGGTTCGAAGAGATCGAAGGCCAGCTTCCAGACGAAATAGCTGATACCATTTCCCAGGCCGCTTATCTTGATCAATATCATCATATATTGGAAAGGGCAAGGCAACGGATTGTTGACAGGAGGACGAGAGCCGATCTTGAGGCGATGGTAGAAACTAATTGGTAGTCTATCATCATTGAGAAAGGCAAACTAGATGAGATGACCGCAGGGCCATCTTCTATTGAAGCCAACACCGATTGGCTGAAAAAGCGAGAAGCAGACCTCGTGGCCGAACTTGAAAGATGCAGAGCTGAACTGGCTTCCTAAGAAAAAAGGTTTGCCGATCTCCCAAGGGCCGTCAAGGAACAAAAGGCCACAGTGAAGTCTTCAATTTAGTACATGGGGGATCTGAGGAAATAACTGAAAACGATCCTAGGCACTGATGCAACCGATGCCTAGGCGATATAGGAGATTGAGCAAATCAGACAAAGGGCGATCTCGGCCATCAACCAACTGACCAACAACTGAAGACGATCTTGTAACAGGGCTAGTTCTTTTGTGACCTCAGAAAACTTGTAATATATTCTTGTATGTATCGGCAAACCTGTAAACTTTCTGCGACCTACCTTGTCTTGAAAAATTTCAAAGTTCGCAAAAATTTTGAAATCCACTCGATTTTGACTTTAGATATGTATGTTCCCCCCCTAATTTTTCATTGTGAGCCGATCATTGACAAAATTACATTTCGAGGACAACACATGAAATTGGCCACAATGTATATGTTAAATCATAACCGATCATTATAAGAATGAAATGACTAAGGGCGATATAACTTATATTGGCCATCACACATCGGCAGAGCACAATCAATTATGATAATAATGAAATGACTAAGGGCGATATAACTTATATCGGCCATCTAAAGGCGATGTAAACACATCGGCTACCATGCATCATCTTAGTACAGCCGAATCATGAGTTGATCCATATACTGGGATAATACTTCTTCAAATATTTTTCATTTAAAGCCCTTCCAAACACCTCTCCATCCAATCCTTCTAGCATGTAAGCTCCCTTGGAAACGCATTTGTTATCTCTTGTACCAATTGGCAAAATTAACTTCCAAACTAGCTCGCCTTCTGAAAATGATTTAGACACAACTTTCTTGTTATAATGACGAGCAACCCTCTCTTTATCCTTGGTCACCTTTTCCAAAGCAAGCATCCTGGACAAAACCAAGTCCTCCGATTCATCCACCATTAGATTGTGGTAATCATCGGATGTTAACTCATCTTGCAATTGAATCCTTCTTGAGCCGATGACACTTTCCCATGGCAGTACAGCTTCATGCCCATATACTAATTTGTAGGGAGGCACTTGGATTGCTCCATGACAAGCCATCCCATAAGACAACAGTGCTTTGGCCAATCGTCTACGACATTGCTTTGGATATTCAGAGATCTTCCTCTTTATCAGTTTGATCAAACTTTTGTTGGATGCTTCGGCCTGTCCATTAGCCTGCACATAATATGGTAAAGAATTTAGCAATTTAATCCCCATGCTTTCTGCAAATTGGACAAACTCATCCGAGACAAAGATAGATCCCTGATCGGTTGTAATTGTTTGAGGGACACTGAATCGATACATGATGTGTTCTTTGACAAACTCAATTGCATCCCCGGAATCAAATTTCTTTAAAGGAATTGCCTCCACCCACTTTGTAAAATAATCGGTTACCACCAATATGAATTTATGTCCTTTACTCGATGGTGTATTAATCTGGCCAATCATATCAATTCCCCATCCTCTGAACGGCCAAGGCTTGATAATAGGGTTCATAGCCGACGCTGGTGCTCTTTGAATTGCTCCAAATCTCTGACAGTCCTGACAACCTTTGTAATATTTGAAACAATCTTCCAGCATCGTCGGTCAAAAGTATCTTGCTCTCCGGAGTAATCATTTCATCTTATGAGCCGATTGATGAGTACCACAGAAGCCTTCGTGCACTTCTCCCATTAAAACTTTGGCTTGGTCAACACTCAAACATTTAAGTAGAACTTCATCAATTGTCCGATAATAGAGATCGTCGTCGAGCAACACATATCTCAAAGCCTTGTAACGCAATTTTCTTGAAGCCGATTAGGAAGGGTTCTTTAAATAATTGAAAACCTCATACCTCCAATCGTCGGCTGTGATTGTTGCAACTTCAACTTCCACATCTTTGGCCATCGGCTTGTAGCCTGATGCCCCTTGAGCCAAGTCGTTTGCTTCAACATTCTGCTCTCGAGGGATATGTTTGAACATCACAAGCCAAAAACCATCCATCAATTCCCGACACTTCTGATTGTAGATCATCAACGTGTCATTCTTGCATTCATATTCTCCTGCTAATTGGCGGATGACCAACAAGGAATCACCCATAATCTCCACAGCATCGGCTTCGACCTCTTTCAAAAGTTGTAAACCCTTGAGGACTGCTTCGTATTGAGCTTGATTCATTGTAGCTTAGGGTGCAATAGTATAAGCAAACTCAAAACTCGCCCCCCGGGTGATATGATAACCAAACCGATGCCACAGCCATGGGTGCAAACTGATCCGTCAAAGAACAATGTCCAAGGCACCATGTCGATCGAGCCGATTGAATCATCTCGGTGTTCAACAATGAAATCGGCTATAGCTTGACCCTTAACTGCTTTGGGTGCTTGATATCTTAGGTCGAATTATGTCAAAGCAAAAATCCACTTTCCAACTCGCCCTTTCAAAACTGGAGCCGATAGCATGTATTTGACTACGTCGGATTTGCAAATAATGGTGCACTCGTTGGATAATAAATAATGCCTGAACTTTGTACAAGAAAAATATAAGCACAAGCACAAATTTTCTGTAGGAGAGTACCTTGTTTCTGCATCCAAAAGCCTTCTGCTGAGATAAAATATTGCTCTTTCCTTGCCTTCAAACTCTTGGTCCAAAACTGAAATGATTTATTTTTCATCGGCTGACAAATACAACTTGAAAGGCACTCCCTTCTGTGGAGAAATCAAAACTGGAGGGGAGCTTAAATAATCTTTGATGTTGTCCAAATCTTTCTGCTGCTCTGCCCCCCAAGTAAACTCTTGATCAACTTTTAGCATTAGCAAAGGCATGAACGGCTCCATCTTCTGAGATAAATTAGCAATGAAATGCCTGATGAAATTTACCTTGCCAATCAAAGATTGCAGCTGCTTCTTATCTTTTGGAGGTTGAATACTCTTGAGCGCACTAATACTTCTCTGTGTTACTTCAATCCCCCTTTCATGAACAAGAAAACCCAGAAATTGTCTACCCGATACACCAAAAGCACATTTGGTAGGATTCATCTTCAAGAAATATTTCCTCGTTCTCTCCAACACTTTCCTTAAATCGGCTATGTGGTCTTCAACTTCCTTGGACTTTACCACAAGATCGTCAATGCAGATTTCCACTAAAAAACTGATTAAGTCATGAAAAATATAATTCATGGAGCATTTTTTAAACCGAACATCATGACAACCCATTCATACAAACCAATTGCACTAGGGCACCTAAAAGCAGTCTTATGAATGTCTTCTTTCAGCATTGCCATCCATAAAACTTGTAATCTTATGTCCTTAGGAGCAGCATCGACCAATAAATCGGCAATCAGCATGGGATACTCGTCATTAGGGGTAGCTTTATTTAAGTCCCTAAAATCGATACACACCCTAAGCTTCTAGTTCTTCTTGATCACTGGGACTATGTTCGAAACCCACTCAGCGTATCAGCACGGCCGAATAAAACCGACATCATATAGCCGAGTAATTTTGGCCTTAATTGCATCATACATATCAGCTTTAAATCTCCTGGGAGGTTGTTTGTATTGCCGATATCCTGGTTTAATAGGGAGCCAATGTTCCACAATCGATCGGCTAAGACCTGGCATCTCAAAATACTCCCAAGCAAAACAATCTTTATATTCCTTTAATAAATCAATAAGCTTGGTTATAAAATGAGAAGACAAATTTTTACTAATGTATGTCGGCCTAGGCCTATCTCCTGGACCTGTATCAACCTCTTCAAGCTCGTCGGCCGACATGAAACCCTGTCCTTGCTTGCCATCGAGATCGCCCACGGTGTCCTTGGTGTAGACGCTTGAGCCATCCATGATGTTCTCAAAGTAATAATTGAGGTTGTTCGTCTCCAATTGGCTTTATAGTAGAATTGGACACCTTTAGAAAATCAGCCTCCCAAACCTTGTCGGACAAGCAATCGATGCAGTCGATTTCCCAAAGGGTTAAATCGGCATTGCGTACGTTTACTGACCTGTCGGCTGGAACGATTTTGATATTGTCGCCTTGCCATTGGATCAAGCTTTGGTGCATCGTAGAACGGATGTAGCAATTGGCGTGGATCCAATCCCTCCCCAGCAGCAGGCTATATGACCCCTTCCCGTCGATGACAAAAAAGGTGGTAGGCAATGTCTTACTGCCGACGGTCAGCTCAACATTAAGAACCCCTTTTGTTTTAGATGGGTTCCCGCAAAACTCTTTAAGGACCATATTTGTCTTGATGAGGTCATCGGAGCCCTTGCCCAGCTTTCTAAAAGTAGCGTAGGGCATTAGATTGACAGCAGCTCCCCCATCAACTAGCATTTTTGACATTGGCCTCCCATTGACAAATCCTTTGATATAAAGAGGCTTAATATGTCGATGTTCTGTCTCTTCCGGTTTTTCAAATATTGCTTGCTCTGGGGACAACACGAGTTTGGCCAGTGATTCCTCTACGGTGTCTGCATCGGCTTGGGCCTCTTCAAATTCGACTGGTAACATAAAAACCATATTAACCGATGCAGAGGCTATAGCCTTTCCCTTGGCCTTTCTCTTTGCTTGTTTGGCTTGGTCCTCATCGGCTGCAATGACATTGTTCTCTACGCACCAATGCTTCCTTGGGCGCTCTTGGTCCTTCTTCTTTCTTAGTAGATAATCAATTTCGGCTTGAACCTCTTGTAGCCGACCCTCACTCTTCGTCCGCTGCACCTTCCGCTTCTGGGTCTTCGTAAAAGTGTCGGAGGGGCACCATTGTGGGTTGGCAGCTTGTTCTTCGTCATCATCGAAGTCCTCTTGAAAGAAATCTTCATGGATTGGGCCCAACCTTTGCTGAACAGGGCGCTTTCTCCGTCTCGGCCGATTCTCTCTAGGCGACAATCGGCTGGAGCTTTCAGCCTGCTCATCCTCATAACCACCACAGGCTGGGCAGTCTTGGAGCGATGGTAGCCTCATCCCCTGGTTTCAGCAAAACCTGAATAATTCAAAGCTCTAATGGGGATCGAAGCCATCATGTTGCTGATGGTAAACCTCTTCCTGCTGATCATGTTTTCTTGGATGCACCCTATAGATTCTGCCCGTCTCATGCCCCTTCATGAACTTGACCAAGCTGTCCATCTCTCGAGGGTGATGATTGACTGATTGGCGGCTGGCATAAACCATGTTAATGGGAAAAGGATTCCCATCGACCTTCATCGGCTTCTTTGGATCTTCGAATTTAATCTTCCCAGCCTCTATAGCTGACTGAATTTGCTGGCGAAACACCTTCCAGTAGTTTGTACTATGGGAACCGGTGTTGTGCCACTTGCGATATTTTCTCTTTTCAACTCCTCGGCCGACGGGATGACGTGATTGGCCGGGAGTTGGATGCATTTTCCCGAAGCAGCGGAGTCGAAGATGTTGTCATCTTTAGTAATGTCAAAGTCGTTCTTCTCCTCTTTAGCTGAATTTTTCACCCATTGATAGGTTATGATCTTCTTGTTCCTAGCCCATTCGGCTACTGCCACTTCGGTTTCACTATCGGTTGAATCAGAGTCAGAAGCGTAAGCAACGTGGCTAACCTTCTTAAAGGCCTTCTTGGCTTCCTGGAAATGTTGCTCATGGGCAGTGATTTTCTGGGCCAAGTGCGCCAAGATTTCAAAATCTTGGGCCGAAAATCTCTCCCTGATGGGTGTTAGCAAACCCTGGAAGACAAGATCGGCTAGCTGGGAATCGGATAGCACCAAGCTGTAGCACTGATTTCTCATGTCTCTGAACCTTTGGATATAATCTTGGACTGATTTGTCGTGCTTTTGCCTGATGGCTATTAAGTCGAACAGTTTCATCTCATGGATGCCGGTGTAGAAGTACCGATGAAACTGCTTCTCTAGATCAGCCCAACTCTGTATAGAGTTGTATGAGAGCGAAGAAAAACAAGTAAAAGCCGATCCAGATAGGGAGAGGGGAAAAAGCCTAAATCTCAAGGCGTCTGTAGCCGATGCTTCTCCGCACTGGCTAAAAATCAGCTAACGTGCTCATAGGTAGAAACATTGTCCTGCCCTGAAAATTTGGAAAAATC
The DNA here is from genome assembly GCA_019925245.2 of Oryza australiensis. Classification (NCBI taxonomy): domain Eukaryota; kingdom Viridiplantae; phylum Streptophyta; class Magnoliopsida; order Poales; family Poaceae; genus Oryza; species Oryza australiensis. Next base: position 4,076,540 of record JAIFGZ020000414.1, on the reverse strand, counting down.
TGATACTTTGTATCGGTTGGGCAATGGAACCCTCTCAAAATACTCAGGATATGGATACCAATACATGTTGCTAGTGTCCTTGGGCTTGAGACCAAACTGCTCTCTCATCACATCGGAATTAGGTCCACCCAGGGCTTGCTTTGTTGAAGTGCCTTTTGCGCATGCTGATGTATCGGTTCATAATGATCAAACTGGAGTGGTCCCTGCCGATACGGCATCTGAGGCGAGTGACGCTGGTATTGCTGGTTGAAGTTGCCTCCTGCGCGCTGCTGAGGAGATTGATGCATCATGTGAGGCTGCTGATCATGCAGAGGCTGAGAGCCGATAGGATGTTGAGGGAAGCTTGACGGGTAGGATTCTATCGACACCTTGGGTAGAGCAGGTGGTTGATTTGTGCTGAACATGGCCCCAATCTGTTCTGGAGATATCTGAGGAATCTCATAGCCCGCATGCTGAGGTTGTGGCCTCATCAGGACCCTGGGTTGAAATTCTGGCAGCTTTGATGCCGATGGTGGCACAAACGGCTTGAGGGGAACCGATCCTAGCGTGAACGGCTGTTCTGGAGGAACACCTAAAGTAGTCGGCAACCCATCTGTTGCCTAGGCTTTGTATTGAGGAAATTTGCCCTCAGGGAGGATTACTGGTCCCCTGGAGTCGACAACTGTATTAATCATGTTGTTGAGGGTATTGACCAATATTCCAGACTGATTGATCAAAGCATGATGGACGAGATAATCGATCTTGTCTTGGAGATTGTTTAGCTCCGGCCCCTCCTCCTATTTGATTTCTTGAGGCTTTTTGCCCTTGCCAGAGCTAGATTCGGATTCATCATCATCTGGCAATTTCACTTTGTACCTCTGGACGACTGTGTCGAACTGAGTTTGGGTAAAAGAGTGCAGATACTGGCTCTACAGTTTGTTCATTATCTCCTCAAGCTCAGCCTTGTGCTCTACCGTCAACTTATCCATGTGTTAACGACCAAATTTGGTAACCAAATCTCTGGGTTCAAGGCCAAGATTGAAGCGGAGTTGGATCGGAAGTGTGATCTGTGGAGAAACAGAGGCCGCATCGGGTAGGACCAAATCGGCTGGGAAACTAGTCAGCTAAAAGGCCGAATCGGATAAGGATAGCCGATAGCCGATTCTGATTCGAGGATGAAGATGGAACCGATTCCGATAAGGAAGCTTGGAGATAAATGTTAGATTCGGTTCCCAAATGTTCGTTAAAGATATTTCCATCTATGGATAGAGTCCTGTAACGGCAATTGTATGTGCAAAATAGGGATTTGTATAGATATTCCTTTTGTAATGCGACATGGGGCTGCGTCCCGAGATATTCGTACTACAAATATTAGATAAGGTAGAAACCGTGTCTTACACGGATATTGTTATGCCTGGGTATAAATAAGACCCGAGGGCTCTTTGTAAAGAGATCAACAAATATACAATCAATCAATTTCGACGCGTCGCCACCCTTTTTTATTTTAGACGAGTTCCTGCTATTGTTCGGGCTACATCATTTCTAATCTCCAAACAAGGTAATGATTTGTCATTAGTGGTTTTTATCAAAGGGACTAGTGCTTCCATCGTCATGATACTCTAGTTCTGATGGCATAAATAACGCAATTTATCATACGTGGCCTATAATCTGAAGCAATTTCTAGATCTGTCTTACGATCGGTTGATTTCTACCTAAAGATCGCAGCCGATAAGGATAGATCTAGGGGTTGAATTGGATTATATGTCGTGTGTACCGTCCCGAGGGGTTCACATTGACTCATATAGATATGATATTTCTTTTTGTACTTGATGCTGCATTTAATTGACCTATTAAGTCGCTCATAGAACTATTAAGATCTGTTTAGTTTAATGTTTACCATTAGAGACAGCGCTGGAATTTCAGCCAGCCTTATCTGTTTTAGTTATCTTTAGTTTTAATTGCTATTAGATATATTAAAACTGCCTTTTATATTAAAAGTGCCCTAAGCCGATATCAATCTGTCATGCTGTGCTGACAGCCGATTGATCTAGGTTTAGCACATTTAGATCAGATTAATATCTTTTTAGAAAATGTATCAGAGTATTAGCCGATTCACATTAGATCTGCAGTATCGGCTAAGTTATCAATGCAGATAATGACTACCCTAATGCGCTTTTAGCCTAAGTGATTTATATTGTCTCGACATAGTCGATCTATCCCAATCACTTAGTTTAAGTGTGCTTTGGGATAGTAATTATGTGTAAATTGATGCTTTCAGCCAATCCCTAGGATCTAATTTCAACTTAATGCCTATCTCTTGTTTCTTATTGGTTACAGGATCAAACCAACTGGCACGCCCTCAATTCACCAGAGGCGACCAATTTGGACCTGCACTAGAGTAAAGCAAATCTCTCCGGCCAGTGCGTGGGAATCGAATTTCTTATCAACACGCTTTTGGCACGCCTGGTGAGACCAAGTGCAGACTTCCGAGTTCAACACAATGTCCAGCGACAGGAACCCAGAAATCAACGAGGAAAACGTCATCCCGGTGAGGATTGAACATTTGTCAGCTGAGCAACTAGCCGACTACAAACAGATGGTCGAGCAGCTGCAGGCTAATTACCTGCAATCCTTCACCCAGACCAGGTCTAGGGTTGTCCTCCAGAAGTTTAAATTCAGGCTCGAAGACCTCAACACGTCCTCCGAGGAAGACAGGAAGGGAAAGAAGAAAATGGAGGATGTTAAACAAGAACAAGACGATTCAGAACTACACACCCTGCAAGACCAAATCAATTTGGCTATGCATCACGCCCTTATCAACCAAAGTGGCACACTAGTCAACACTCTCAACAATATGATAGACACCGTGGTTGATTCAAAGATAGCCGATCAGCTGCAAAGAGGGCCAACCTACTTCACCGACGGCCAATTCACGGGCTACAGGGTGTTGGCAACCCAAAATCGGCTGATACCACCGCCAGCGTAGCCAAATCCACCAGGAGGGGCCTCGATCCAGCGCAACGTGCACGGATCGGCTTCAAGGCCATAACCGACGACAGCCTCCTTCCCAGGAGCAATTGGCGAGCATGTTTGACCTCAATCGGTGACTCGAGCTGGTTGGCAACCTCGTTCTAGGGCCACATCACAACTCCGGTGGCCATCGGCTCCCTCCTGAGCAGTCATCACCATTGACGAATCGGCCGTCTCCCGCTGTTAACCAACTCCAATACCAATATCCGGGGGGCCAACATGATCACCAGTATCGGCCGCAAACGCCACCACCACTTCAGTATCGGCAAGGACCCATGCCGTATGAACAATACGAGCCGATACCCCAAGCTCAAGACAACAGACCTTGGGCCGATCTGATTGCTGATGTAATGCGTGATCAATTCGGTCTCAAGCCAAAGGACTCTGGTTACATGTACCATTATCTGTATCAAAAACACTTCGAGAGAGTACCACTACCAAACCGGTACAAGGTGCCAGACTTCTCCAAGTTCTTTGGGCAGGACAACGTATCTACTTACGAACATGTCAGCCGATTCCTGGCTCAATGCTGGGAAGCATCGGCCACAGACGCACTCATAGTCTGCCTGTTCCCGCTCTCATTGTCTGGATCAGCTTTTACCTGGTTCTCGTCGCTGCCACACAACTCAATACAAAGATGGGCCGATCTGGAGAAACAATTCTATAGCTACTTCTATTTCGGCAACCACTAGATGAAACTGTCGGACTTAACCAGCATCACATAGAAGCACGAAGAATCGGTCCAAGATTATATTCAACGTTTCAGAGAAATGAGGAACCGATGCTACAATCTGATCTTATCGGACTCCCAGATGGCCGATTTGGCATTTCATGGTCTTCTGCCACCAATTAACGAAAGGTTTTTGGCTCAAGACTTCGAGAGCCTGGCCCACTTGGCCCAGAAAGTGACGGCCCATGAGCAGAGATTTCAAGAATCTAAGAAGGCCTTCAAGAAAGTCGCCCACGTCGCCTACGCAACTGACACCGAATCAAGCGACAGTGATGCGGAGGTGGCAGCAGCCGGGTGGACCAGGAACAATAAAGCAATAACCTGTCAATGGTTGAAAAGGTCGGCCAAGGAAGAGAAATATGACTTTGACATCACTAAAGCCGACAGGATCTTCGATCTGCTGCTGAAGGAGAAGCAAATTCGGCTACCATACAACCACGTTATCCCATCAGCTGATGAGCTAAAAAAGAAAAAATACTGCAAGTGGCACAACACCACCTCCCACAGCACAAACGATTGCAAGGTGTTCAGACAGCAAATCCAATCGGCCATTGAAGCTGGGAAGATAAAGTTCGAAGAATCGGCTAAGCCAATAAGGTTGATGGCAACCCCTTCTCGGTCAACATGGTCCAAACCGATCACGGGTGAGCTGATCGGCAGCACCGAATGATGTACACTTTAGCCGAAACAGTTAGCACCGACTCATGATCACCCCATAGAGAGCCGATTGGAGATATGACTGTGTCAATCAACATAGTGCACACCGACGCACAATCGGCCGATCGTCGGCCCAGGCCGGATAGCTTGTTGCGATACCAATGTAGGATCCAGGAGGAAGAAGAGAGCCGGCGCGGCAGGCCGAACCAAAGGGCGCCGGATCGGCTGGGCATGGCGTACTACCGCCGCCACGACGGTTGTGATCTGCATTGGCATTGCGAGTTCTTTAGGTTTTGCTGGGAGCAAGGAATGAGGTTGCCAACCCTCGAAAATTGCCCGGCGTGTAGTGATTACAGAGAAGACGAATATAGGGAACCACAACTAGAGAGTTCTAACTGATTCGTCCCCCGAGCCGTTCGGCTCAACCAACATAAGCCTCCTATTCATGATTGGCTCAGCCCCATCCACCAAGACTTCTTCCAGGAGGAAGATCAAGAAGAGGCCGACGACAAGTAATCGGCCAACCCCCAATGGTGCCCTTCGAACCTCTTTACCAAAACACAAAATAGAAGCATCCAGCGGCTCAAGAGCGAGGGGCAGGAGGAAGAAGTACAGCGGATAATCCAATAGCAACAGCGTCGGCAGGGCACAAAGCGATGGTGCGTCAACAAACAAGCGGCCCCAGCCGACAAAAGCCTAGCCGACGAGAACCCAGCTGACCAAGCTAGGAGGGCGGCAAAAGGAAAAGGAAAAGCTACTACATCGATTAACATTGTCTTTATACTGCCAGCCAAATTCGGTGCTACAGAAGTGATGTAGACAACGTGGAGGATACCTTGGCAAGGCTAGATCTGTCCCCAGAGCAAGTTGTTTTCGAAAAGCCGGAGGGGACTGAGAATCGACACCTCAAGCCGCTTTATGTGAAAGGATTTGTTAACGGAAAGCCGATGTCGAAGATGCTGGTCGATGGAGGGGCCGCAGTCAACTTGATGCCCTATGCCACCTTCAGGAAGCTAGGCAAAGGAGCCAAAGATTTAATCAAGACAAACATGGTTCTCAAAGACTTCGGCGACAATCCATCGGAAGCCAAGGGCATTTTGAATGTGGAGCTGACCGTCGGCAACAAGACCGTGCCCACGACATTTTTCGTCATCGACGGGAAGGGATCATACAGCCTACTGCTTGGGAGGGACTGGATTCACGCAAACTGCTGTATCCCTTTCACAATGCATCAAAGTTTGATCCAATGGCAAGGCGACAAGGTCGAGATCGTGCCAGCTGACAGGTCAGTGAACGTCACTAATGCCGATTTGCCACTTTGGGAAATCAATGGTATCGATTGTCTATCCGGCAAAATCTGGCAAGCCGATTTTCTAAAGGTGTTCGATTCTGCTATACAGCCCATTGGAGACGAAGAGCCTCAATTATTACTTTGAAGGCGTCGTGGAGGGCTCGAGCGTCTACAACAAGGACACCATGGACGACAACAACGACAAACTTGGGCAGGGTTTTATGTCGGCCGACGAGTTAGAAGAGATTGATATAGGTCCAGGAGATAGGCCTAGGCCGACATATATTAGAAAAAAAATTGACTTCTCGTTTTAGATCCAAGCTTATCGAGTTATTAAAAGAATATAAGGATTGTTTTGCTTGGGAGTATTTCGAGATGCATGGTCTTAACCCATCTATTGTTGTGCATCGGTTACCTATAAAGCCTGGATATCGGCAGTACAAACAGCATCCCAAGAGGTTTAAAGCCGATATGTATGATGCGATTAAAGCCGAAATCACTCGGCTATACGATGCTGGATTTATTCGGCCCTGCCGATATGCAGAGTGGGTTTGAAACATAGTTCTAGTAATGAAGAAAAATGGCAAACTTAGGATGTGTATTGATTTCAGGGACCTAAACAAAGCTACCCCTAAGGACGAATACCTAATGCCCATAGCCGATTTGCTCGTGGATGTTGTTTCCGGCCACAAAATCATAAGCTTTATGGATGGCAATGCAGGTTACAATCAGATTTTCATGGCCGAAGAAGATATCCACAAGACTGCTTTCAGATGCCCAGGAGCAATCAGCTTATACGAATGGGTTGTCATGACATTTGGCTTAAAGAATGCTGGAGCAACTTATTAAAGGGCCATGAACTACATTTTTCATGATATGATTGGCTCTCTAATGGAGATCTACATTGATGACGTTGTCGTCAAATCCAGGGAAATAGAAGACCACATAGCCGATCTGAGACAGGTTTTGGAGAGAACGAGGAAGTACGACCTAAAAATGAACCCAGTAAAGTGTGCATTCGGCGTGTCAGCCGGGCAATTCTTAGGGTTTCTTGTTCATGAGAGAGGAATAGAGGTTACACCATGGAGCATCAATGCTATCAAGACAATTCAGCCTCCGAGGGACAAGAAGCAACTGCAATCTTTGATCGGCAAAATCAACTTCATCAGACAATTCATCGCCAATCTTTCAGAAAAGATGGAGCCTTTCACACCATTGCTTCGGCTGAAAGCCGACCAAGCATTCACTTGGGGGGCAGAGCAGCAAAAGGCATTGGAAAATATCAAGGATTACTTAAGCTCACCTCCAGTTTTGATTTCTCCACATAAAGGGATACCATTCAAGCTATATCTATTAGCCGACGAGAAGTCGAGATCGAAGGGAAGGAAAAGACCATCTTTTATCTCAGCCGACGGCTTCTAGATGTAGAAACAACGTATTCACCAGTGGAGAAATTGTGTCTTTGCCTGTGTTTTTCATGCACAAAGTTGAGGCATTACTTGTTATCCAATGAGTGCATCATGGTATGCAAAGCCAATGTAGTAAAATACATGCTATCGGCTCCAGTGCTAAAAGGACGAGTTGTCAAATGGATTTTTGCCATGACGGAGTTTGATCTAAGATACCAGGCACCCAGGGAAGTTAAAGGACAAGCTATAGCCGATTTTATAGTGGAACACAGAGAAGACTCAATCGACTCAGTAGAAATTATGCCTTGGACTCAGACTTTCGATGGCTCGGTTTGCACCAATGGTTGCGGAATCGGCTTGGTAATAATTTCTCCCAGGGGGCAAGCTTTGAGGTTGCTTTTTCAATCACGCCCCATGCCACAAACAACCAAGCCGAGTATGAAGCCGTACTCAAAGGACTACAACTACTCAAGGAGGTTGAAGCCGATGCCATCAAAATAATGGGAGATTCACTATTGGTCATCAGCCAGCTGTCAGGAGAATTTGAATGCAAGAACGACGTGCTGATGATCTACTATAAAAAATGCCAAGAATTGATGGACAGCTTTTGGCTAGTGACTTTGAAGCACATCCCAGAGAACAAAATGTAGAAGCCAATGATTTAGCTCAGGGGGCATCAGACTACAGGCCGATGACGAAAGGTATTGAAGTAGAGATTGCCACCATGACATCCGACGACTGGAGATTTGATGTTTACAACTACTTACGAAACCCCTCCCAGTCGGCTTCAAGGAAATTGCGCTACAAGGCTTTTAGATATGTCTTGCTCGACGAAGATTTGTATTATCGGACGATTGATGGCATGTTGCTTAAGTGTCTTAGTGCCAATCAAGCCACAACAGCTATCAAAGAAGTGCATGAGGGAATTTGTGGTACGCATCAATCGGCTCACAAAATGAAGTGGCTACTTCGAAGAGCATGGTATTTTTGGCCGATGATGCTGGAAGATTGTTTCAAGTAATACAAAGGCTGCCAGGATTGTCAGAGGTTTGGAGCTATCCAGAGAGCACCAGCATCGACTATGAACCCAATCATCAAGCCTTGGTCATTCAGAGGTTGCGGAATCGACATGATCGGCCAAATCAATCCACCCTCGAGTAAAGGACACAAGTTCATATTGGTGGCAACAGATTATTTTACCAAGTGGGTGGAAGCAATTCCTTTGAAGAAGGTCGATTCTAGGGACGCAATCGAGTTTGTTAAGGAGCACATCATATACCGATTTGGCATCCCTCAAACTATAACTACGGATCAGGGATCTCTTTTCATATTGGATGAGTTCGTCCAGTTCGCCGACGGCATGGGGATCAAGTTACTCAATTCTTCACCATATTATGCTCAGGCTAACAGGCAAGCAGAGGCTTCAAACAAAAGTCTAATCAAGCTGATAAAGAGAAAGATTGCTGAATACCCCAAGCAATGGCACAGCCGACTAGCCAAGTCACTTTGGGCCTATCGGATGGCTTGCCATGGATCTATCCAAGTGCCTCCATATAAACTGGTCTATGGACATGAAGTAGTGCTGCCACGGGAAACAATCGTCGGCTCCAGAAGGATTCAGCTACAAGATCAGCTTACAGTCGATGATTATTACAACTTGATGGTGGATGAATCGGAAGATTTGGTTTTGTCAAGAATGAGGGCCTTGGAAAAGGTGACAAGGGACAAGGAGCGAGTAGCCTGTCACTATAACAAGAAAGTTGTGCTTAAGACGTTTGAAGAGGGCGAGCTCGTTTGGAAATTAATATTGCCAATCGGATCAAGGAATAATAAGTTTGGCAAGTGGTCACCGAATTGGGAAGAGCCTTTCAAGATCCACAAATGCGTCTCTAAAGGGGCCTATATGCTAGAAGGATTGGATGGAGAAGTATTTGGAAGGGCTCTCAATGGCAGTATTTGAAGAAATTTTACCGAAGTGTTTGGATCAATTCATGATTCGGCTATGGTTGTGCCGATTCGTGTTAGCCGATGCGTTGTGGGACACAAGCATCGCCTTTAGGACGTTTTTCACGCCACGTTTTCCCCTAATTTTTCTACATCGGCTCAGCCTAGCCGACGGCGATAAGATTTTTGATTTGATAATTTTGTTAATGCTAAGGATACCATCAACACAATTAAGGGGGCATACATATATATTATTAGAAATCAGACTTAGCAAATTTTTTGAGTTCGAAGTTTTCGAAGCATTCAAGGCATTATTGGCAAGCATGCACATGAGTGGCATTGATCAAACTAAGTACAAAAGAATTTGAGCCGATTACAAGATGAACTGTGAGTTTGAGGTACAAGAATTTCCTAGCCAACTATTACAAGTAGTTCAGCACGAGAGGAAGTTGGTGATGGCCGATATTGCCCTATGGCGAATTCCGTCTATCTCTGCGATCACCTTAGCGTCGGCTGCATCATTCCTTCGGATTGGTTTCATCGTACTGGCCATATCGGATAAATGTGATACGACCGTCTTGATCTTCGCTCGTTGGTCCTTGATTTCTTTCGGCAGGCCGGCCACACGCTGTTCCTTGGCTAGGATGTCGGCTTCAACATTAGCAAGTTCAGCTATCAGTTCTTCCCGACGCTTGCGAAGCCGATCAAACTTGACAATCGGCTCGGTCTTCAAGGCATTGAACTTGGCCTTCTCAGCGGTGATTTCTTGTTGGCTGGCTCTGATGGTGGCCTCCAGCGCTTGGTTCTCTCGGTGATCGGCTATTCTCTGCTTGGCTCGCTCGAACTTGTGCCGATGCGCTCCCATGAAGGTGGCCGGTGCGATGGTGTCGGCCAGTTGATCTGGCAGCCGATCATGGACGTCTTCAAACTGACTACGGATGGAGCCGTAGTCGGTGACCAAGTGTCGAAACTCGGTTTTGGCAATATATTTTCTGGGGTCGCAGTCGAGATCGCCAAGCACAATGGGTTAGAAGAAGAAGAAGGTTTAGACAGGTTCAGGCCCTCTCGTGAGGTAATACCCTACTCCTGTTTCGGTGGATTCGATCCGCCGAGTGTCTTTATTGATCTCGTGATCTAAAGCTGAAAGCTAAAAACTAATCTAGAATCTGATCTCTGATCTCCTCTCGGAATATCCCTCAAGGGACGCCCCTTACCCCCCTTATATAGTCTTGGGAGGAGGGCTTACAGATCGGAAACCCTATCTTATTCTAAGTTGGTTTCCTCAATCTTACCAAACCGTGACTATAGGCCGATTGCCTTATCTCTCTCGGCAATCGTAATACCCAAGTCATGTTTGGTTTATAGATATGGCAGGCGCAATCTATCCCTACCTCCAGTCGGATAAGCTTGCCATGTATATACCCGATTGCCACAATCTCCACAGTAGCCCCCGAGTCCTTTTCAGTCGACGAGACAACTCAGCTTCAGACTAAAGCAGCACTCAACCAAAAAATCTCTTTGACCGAGTGCTTTTAGCGCCGAGTGATTCCATCATCTCTGCCTGAATCTTCCCGAGTGGCTCCAAAGACTGTGAAGGGCTGAAAAAAATTTCTCAAAAATAAATATCTAGGTGCATCTCCTGATGCACCTAATTAGGTGTAGCCCCCGACTATGTGGTTAGTCAAAAACAGACTAAGCATATAGTCAAGAACTATTAAAAGATCATTCTCATGTAGATGCCTAGCTCATGCTAAAGCAATCATTGAAATTTCATTACTCGGCAAGTTCATACTCATCCGAGTGAATTTGCCCGAGTCATCTCAGAACAAATAATTCAATCAGCCCATATGGGTGAAAAACACTCGGTAAGCTCAAGCTTATCCGAATGGATTTGCCCGAGTAATCCCGGAACAAATATTTCATTCATCCCTCATGGGAAACAAATTCTTTCATTCATATGAAAAATACGACCAAGTTATTAAATAGCTTTTGCCATAATACTGGTCTCAATCTATAAAGATCTTCACCAAGGTGGAAAAATAAACAGCATTGATAAGATTACTTAATCGAATGCCGAAAAAACCAAACAGCCCTTGTCATCAAGGCAGCTATAAAAACTTAGCTGTCGGTCACCTTCCAAGTTGCATCGTGCCAGCTTCTCATGAAGTCAAGCAAACCATGGTATGGAAGGATTTTCAAAGGTATAGGGCACTCGGACACGCGCATATTGCCAGGGCAAATCTGCTTAAGCTCATCCGCTTAAGTCCCTAAGGACACGTATCGGACCACACCTTAGTTGGGCCGTAGATTTTCTTATGGGCTCGACCCACTCACCAGAAAACCTAGCGCAACCCTCAAATCTTTCTATAAAGATGCGAGGTCGTCCCCGCCTCTTCGTCTTCCAAACAATTCCCCTTCTTGCAATACTGCTCATCAGTTCATTGCGGAGAACCCTAGGCTTGCGCGCTCCCAAATCCATCCATCAAGGAGCTCGCTTCCTGCGACAACTAGCTTCCGCAGCCAAATCTTCCACGTTCCTTTGCCAAAAATCCGACCTTTTCCAGCCAGATCCACTTCCCATCAACCCCACTCTCATGGCGCAGGAAAAAAGGATTCCGTTCGACCAATGGGCCGCTTCGGATGTGAGGGAATCCACCCTCAAGGAGATGGTGAAGCACGGCGTGCTTCCGCCAAAGGAACTTGTGGGATGGCGCCCGGCGGCGGGGGAGGACTTCTCGACCCCAAACACCGGTGAGCTCGTTGTCTTCACTTCCTTTTTCTATTGCTGGTTTAGCCTTCCCACCTCCGAGTTCTTCCGGGGGCTTCTGGATTATTATGGGCTTCATCTCTACCATCTGAACCCCAACTCAATGCTTCACATAGCTCTCTTCATTCATGTGTGTGAAGCCTTTCTTGGCATTCTTCCTCACTTCCATCTCTTCCGTCGTATGTTCTATCTGAAACCTCATCCGAACAAGGACCAACCTTGCGTTGTCAGCGGGGCAGGCTTCCAGCTTCGCGGATCTCTCCGCAAAGACTACTTTTCTCTCCCTTTGAAATCTTCCAACAAGGGCTGGCACGCAGGCTGGTTCTACATCAGCAACCTCGAACCGAGCTTGCCAGCCTTCGTCGGTCTTCCCCCTGTCCCCAAGCCGTCTTGGAGCACCGTCCCGGTAGCCCAAGATTGGGACGAGGCCAACGATCGCTCGCGAAGATCCCGCGATGAAGCGAGGGGTCTTCGCGGGAACAAATCACTCGGCACTTCATCGGAGTGCCGACTAGCGCCGATCAAGGAGCGGTCGAAGCCGGCCTTCGAGTATGAAGGCGGGACGGACCCCAATCGGGAAGACCTAGATCCACTCACATACGAGATCCTGAAGATTCGGATGTACAAACTCTTCTCGTCTGGGATATCAGTCGAGCGGGCCCTCATTCTGCCGGTCCTTCCCTTCAGCATCCACCGGCCTCCTCCTCCGGTAAGCCGACTGGTTGCTTCATAATATCTTTCAATCTTGACATCTTGTTTCTTAATGTTGCACTTTCTTTCTTCTGCAGGAAAACGCCTCTATCACCTCCAAGCCATACAAGGTGGCTCATGACGACGCGCCGCATCACCCCGCCAAGAAACTGACTGGCGGGATCAAGATTCAGAGTGACCCGGTCGGGAAGCGAGCGGCGCCGAGTGAGGACTCGAACAAACGTGCAAGCAAAAGGAGGCTGATCATTGAGGATTCGGATGACGACGTCCCGGCTCCTCCAGTCGATACCCCACCTCTAAGGCGATCACCGCGGACGGCGCCGAAGATCCGCCGGTCATCCAGGTATGCTCTGAAGCCGAAGTCTGAACTCTTTCGCTAAAAACTCTTCTTTATCTTTACCCTTGCTGTATTCACTTTCGCAGGAGGCCCCAGGACATAGATCCTGCCGGAGGGGGGTGAAGGACCGACTCCGGCCGCTGCTCCCGAAGTGCCAAAGCCAGCAGAGCCAAAGCCCCAGAGCCCGCAACCGAGTGCGAGCGCTCCGGGGAAACAACCTTCGCCTCCGAAGAAGGACGCCCCTAGGAAGGAGCCCTCGACTGCCAGTCGGGATATCCCGACTGGAAACCAGTCATCGGCCGGGAAACCCGAGGCTGCGGCTCAAGCACCCCCGACTGGGGGTCACTCGGCGCAGAGCCAGAAGAAGAAGACCAGCCCGGCCGCTCCACCTAGGCAGGCAGCCACCGAAACCGGTGAGACTTGCTTCGAAGCATTCTTTCGCTCTTTCAATTTTGAATCTTTCATGTCTTCATTTGTCTTTCTTGCTTGCCAGCCACGGTAGAAGAGATCCCCAGGTTGCAGTCTTCTGAGACCTGGGTCCCCCCGATCAGGATCGAGTGGCGGGATTCGGAAGGCGAGAGGCAGGGCATCATCCTAGACCGGCAAGCTGAAAAAGATGAAAGGGATGCCCTTGTCGAGAGCCTGAATGAGGCGACCCGACTGCTCAACGTAAGCCTTTGTCTTTCTCTTTGATTATATCATCGTTATCTTTCAGTCGATCACTCCTCTGCTTTCGCGTGCAGAAAGAGTATTGCCGCTCAATGGCAAAATCTGAAGTGCTGGAGAAGCTGGTCCCCCACTTAAACTCCTTGGAGGACGTTCAGCGACAGCTGAAGGCCACTCGGGAGGAGGCCGCATCAAGGGAGGCGGCTTTAAGGAGGGAGATTGCGGAGCTTCGGGAAGCGAACCTCGACCTCCGCGGATCAATCGGGAGTAAGCCCGCCTCTCCCAGCTTCATCATGATTCTCATGTTGATCTTGGCTATTGATGATCTTCTTTCGTTGTAGAAAATTCTTCGGAGGTCCACTCGCTTCAAGTCCAGCTGGAAGCGGTCAGCCTTGACAAGGCCGAGATGGAGGCCGAGTTTGAAGGTAATCTTCTTTGAAGTCGAATTTCGTGTGCTGCTTTATATCCGAGTGCTTTGAATGATCTGGGACTTTTGGCAGCTTATAAGATGAAGACCCGAGCCCAATACGACGTCTTGCTTGGGCGGATCAAATCTAGCGACGAGATACGGGAAGAGGTCGCCAACGCCGCCACGCCGATCTTGCTGTCCTTGTTCGATCAAGGAGTTGGGGCCAGTTCGCTGGAGCCGATCGAGATATTTGACAAGCTGCGGCTGGCTCCCGAACGATACCTGGCCAATATCACCGAAGCAGCCAGCATGGGGGCTGGTCTGGCTCTTGCTCAGACCAAGTCCCTTTACCCCCGAGTGGATATCCATTCAGTCGGGGAGGGCTTCGCTGACGGAACAACGGACGAGCAGGCCTTAGACATGCTAAGTGAGGCGCAAGAGGCGGCGAAGAAGATATCTCTTGATGTAGTAAACAACTTCAAGATTTGATTTGTATTCTGACTTTGCTTTGTAAATGTCGCGTAACCGTAACACTCTGATGTGGAACTTTGTGACTCTTTTAGTTTATTTATGTCAATGCCTTGATTCGAGCTTTTGCGTGAAATTTCTTAAGCAGCTTTCGTCTGGCTGTCATCAAGCCTAGGCTCGATTAGGTCATCGGAAAACTCTCAGTCCTTAGACACTGAGCTCGAGTCAAAGGACATTAAACAATGATAAACCAAATTATGCACAAGAGTTGACGAGGAAAACTTGAGCTTTATTGACATGTGGACAGCCCCCGACTGCTAGCTCAAGAAGTCATCTTGCTTGAGGTTGGCAGTCAAGGAAAACATGAGGCCTTAACCGAATTAGGCATAAAATCGTCGAAGATGCTCGATGTTCCAGGAGTTCTCCACCATAGACCCGTCTTCACGCTTTAGCCGGTATGCACCTGGCCGAGTCACTTCAGCGATTATGTATGGTCCTTCCCATAAGGGAGATAACTTGTGTCGGTCTTTGGTGGTCTGGATATTGCGTAGGACTAGGTCGCCAACAATGAAAGCTCGTGCTCGCACGTTGCGGCTGTGGTATCTTCTGAGCCCTTGAAGATATTTGGCCGACTGGATAAGGGCTGCCTCGCGGGCCTCTTCCAATCGGGTGAGGTCATCCACTCGGTCAGGGTCGTAGCGTTCATCATTGAAGCTGCGGACCCGGAGGGACTCGTACTCCATCTCGTTTGGCAACATGGCCTGTGCGCCATAAACCAGAAAGAAAGGAGTTTGGCCGGTAGCCCGGGGTGTGGTTCGTAGCGACCATAGAACCGAGGGAAGTTCTTGGACCCACTTGCCGGCGTAAGGGCTTGAGTCGGTCGAAACGCGAGCCTTGATGCCTTGAAGGACCATGCCGTTGGCTCGCTCGACTTGCCCGTTGCTTTTAGGGTGAGCTACGATGCATAGCGATTTTGATTCCGAAGTCTTCGCAGAATTCCTTGAAGATGCCTCCCGTGAATTGAGTCCCATTATCGGTTATGATTCTGTTTGGGACGCCGAAGCGGTGCACGATGTTGAGGAAAAGTCTCGTGCTTTGTCGGCGGTGATTGTGGCGACCGGCTTGGCTTCAATCCACTTGGAGAACTTGTCGATTGCGACGAAGAGGTGTGTGAAACCTCCTGGAGCTTTCTTGAAAGGGCCAACCATGTCCAGCCCCATACCGCGAACGGCCGGGAAAGTGGGATTGTTTGAAGCTCTGGGCCGGGACGTGGCTTTGTCGGGCGAAAAACTGGCAGCCTTCGCAGGTTCTTACGACTTTATCCGCGTCGGAGACCGCGGTAAGCCAGAAGAATCCTTGCCTGTAAGCTTTGCCGACTAGAGTGTGTGCGCCGCGTGGCTTCCGCATATGCCCGAGTGGATATCTTGGAGTAGTTGTTTCCCTTCTTCGGGTGTGATGCACCTCATTAGAATTCCGGAGGGGCTTCTCTTGTATAGATCGGAGTCGACCATGACGTACGCTTGGCAACGACGCCGGACGCGTTCTGCTTCATCCCGGTCATCCGGCAGCTCTTGCTTGGTTAGGAATTTGATGAGCGGCGTCCTCCAGTCGGTATCGATCATGGCGACTTCGTTCGTGGTTTGTTCGTTGGGAGGCGTCTTTGCCATGATGGTTGGTTCGTAGAGATGTTCGACAAAGACGTCTGTTGGGGCAGCTTCGCGCTTAGACCCGAACTGTGCTAGCTCATCGGCAGCTTCGTTGTTATGTCTCAGGACATGTGAGAGTTCTAGCCCATCAAACTTGTCCTCAAGCTTGCGGACCTCTTGTCGGTAGGCCTCCATAGTGTCATTTAAGCAGGACCAGTCCTTCATCACTTGATTGACGACCAGCTGGGAGTCGCCTTTCACGATAAGCCGACGTATCCCGAGTGAGGCTGCGAGCGCGATCCATGTAGAAGAGCTTCGTACTCGGCGACGTTGTGTGAGGCGGAGAAGTGGAGGTGAAGGACATATCTTAGCCTTTCCCGGTCGGGAGATCGGCCACGACTCCTGCTCCCAAGCCGGTGATCCTCTTGGATCCGTCGAAGTGCATGGTCCGTGTTGGAGGTCTTCCCGAGGCACGTGTTCTTCTTTGTTCAGTCCACTCGTCCGGGAAGTCCGCTAAGGCTTGTGACTTAATGGACGTCCCGGGCTTAAAAGTCAAGTCCAGCGGCATCGGTTCTAGGGCCCACTTGGCGATGCGCCGGTTGCCTCGCGGTTGTGGATGACGTCGCCGAGTGGGAAAGAGGTGACGACGGTGACCGAGTGACCACTGAAAGTAGTGTGCCAATTTCCTCGCGGTTATTAGAACACCATAAAGCAATTTTTGTACCGAGGGTAGCGGATTTTGGCTCCTGCCAATACTTCGCTAACAAAGTAGATTGGCCTTTGAATCTTCTGGGCCCGTCCTTCTTCTTCGCGTTCAACCACAAGGACCGCACTAACCACTTGGTGAGTGGCTGAAACGTACGCGACGGGGTTCACGGGCGAGGCGAGGCCGGACGGGCGGCGTGGTAAGGAATTCTTTGAAATCTTCAAAGGCCTTGTCGGCTCGTGGTCCACGGAAGTCGTCTGTCTTCTTTAGCGATCGAAGAAGGGCATGCCTCGTTCGCCGAGTCGGATATGAAACGGCTTAGTGCCGCCATGCAGCCAGTGAGCTTCTGGACGTCTTTCTGGTTACTCGGGGGCTTCATGTTTAAAATAGCGTTGATCTTCTCTGGATTGGCTTCAATGCCGCGATGTGACACCATGAAGCCGAGCGTTTGCACGATGGGACGCCGAAGGTGCACTTCTCCGGGTTCAACTTCATTCGAAGGCCCGGATGTTTGCAAAGGTTTCTTCTAAGTCGGCGATCAGGTCTTCTTTCTCGCTTGGTCTTGATGACGACATCGTCGACATAAGCTTCGACGTTCTTGCCGATCTGCGTGCGGAAACATCTTTGGATCATGCATTGGTATGTGGCTCCGGCGTTTTCGGCCAAAAGGCATGGTGATGTAGCATAAAGCGCCAAACGGCATGATGAACGATGTTTTCAAGCAGTCCGATTCTTTCAAGCTGATCTGGTGATAGCCCGAGTAACAATCCAAGAAACTCGGGAGTTCGCAGGCATTGTTGAGTCGACGACTTGGTCGATGCGAGGCAGCCCGAACGGATCTTTGGGGCGGCTTTGTTGAGGTCGGTGTAGTCAACGCACATGCGTCATTGCCCCGTCTTCTTGCGGACCAGGACTGGGTTGGCTAACCAGTCGGGATGAAGGACTTCTTTAATAAAGCCGGCAGCCAAGAGCTTGGCCAGTTCTTCTTTGATCGCGTCTTTTCGATCCGTGCGAACCAGCGTAATCATTGTTTTATCGGTTTGGCGTCATCTTTGACGTTCAAGGAGTGCTCGATCACCCTCCCTAGGAATTCCGGGCATATCGGATGGTTTCCAAGCAAAAACATCTTTATTATTTTGGAGGAAGGTGACGAGCGCGCTTTCCTATTTGGAATCTAGGTCGGCGCCGATTACGGCGGTTTTGGAGAAATCGGACGGATCGAGGGAGATCTTCTTGGTCTTGGCGTCGCCGGATCCGGACTTGGCTATCTTCTTCGCGGGGACTTCGCCCTGCCGAAGTCGATGCAGCCAATCGGACTTCTTGTTGGCCACGTAATCTCTCGCGAGATTGGGCCATGTCGCAGCTCTCCTTATCGCGGTGAAGGCTTGCTTCACGTCGCTGCGAAGAGTGATGACGCCGTTGGGACCCCGCATCTTCATGCAAAGGTAGGTGTAGTGAGGATCGCCATGAACTTGGCAAGCGCAGGCCTTCCGATGATGGCGTGATATCTTTGTTTCAAGTCGGCCACCTCGAAGGTGACGTTCTCCGTTCGGAAGTTCTCTCGGGCTCCGAAGGTGACGGGAGGAGATATGCCCGAGTGGTGTTGAAGACAGCCACAGGATGACTCCGTGGAAGGGGCTGAGCTTGCTTTCGGTTCGGCCCTCGGTATCGCATCTCATCCATGGTCTTGGCAAATAGGATGTTGAGGGCGCTGCCCCATCGATGAGGACGCGCTTAAGCTCGATGTTGCGGACCACGGGGTCCAAGACGAGTGGATAGCGCCCAGTGAACCACTCGGCGGATGATCCGAGCGAGTCAAAGGTGATGGCCACTTCCGACCATCGCGAATGCGAGGACTTCGGGTTGAGCCGCATTGACCTCCGGTCGTTAGCTTTTGTTTCCTCTTGGACTCATAGGCTAGTGGCCCTCCGAAGATATGGTTGAGCTCCCCACTGGGTCTTGGAAAGGTTCGGCATTTTTGGCCGCGTTGTTCTTTGGCGCCGAGATGGGCCAGCCTCGTCGCCCGGCTTCTTGTTGAGTGCGCGCCGCGACTTCTCGGCGAACCGCTTGTAGATAAAGCGATCCTTCGCCGCGTGCTTATGATTCAGATGGTGGGTGCACTGGGCGTTCATGATGGCGTCGTAGGTGGCGACTCGGGGACGGCGTTGAGTATTGGAGGTTGCGGCCACTAGGTCTTCAGATCGGCGCTTGCGATCTTTCGGCCCCGGTTGCCGTTGTTGCCGCCATCCTTCTTAGGATTTCGGCTTCCTCTGCTTGCTTGTCCTCCCTTCGTCGGGCCGGTCTTGGCGGGCGGCTTTAATGGCGTCGTTGGATTTGGCGTATGAGTTCGCCGTCTCGAACATTTGTTTCACCGTCTTCGGTGGTTTGCGCCGAACTTGCCGATGAGAAGCTCATCACGGACTCCCTTCTGGAAGGCGGCGATGATGATGTCATCGGTAATGTTCGGGATCTTGTTGCGCTTCTCGGAGAAGCGACGAATATAATCCTTCAGGGGCTCGTCCGGCTTCTGGATGACGTTGTAAAGGTCGAAGTGTGTGCGGGCCTCTCGAAGGTGCCTTGGAAGTTGGCGATGAAGTGGTCCCTCGGCTCGCTCCACGAGCCGATTGAGCCTCTTGGCGGGCTCGTGAGCCAATTTCGGCTGAGTTTGCGAGGGCCACGGGCGTAATTGGCCATGGCTTTATTGTCGCCACTGCGCTCGGATGGCAAGGGTATATACGGTTAACCAAGATTCGGGGTCGGTCTTGCCATCGTACCTTTCAATCCCTGTAGGCTTAAAGCCACTCGGCCAATGCACTCGGCGGAGCTCCCGAGTGAAGGCCGGTACTCCATCGTCGCCGCTATCGGGTGATCCCCTTCGATCTTCCCGAGTGCGTCGGTCGCGCTCCTGGTAGCGGCGATCGAGGACTTCCCGCAGATCACTCGGCGGGGTCTTCGGTTGGCTGGTTGGGTAGCTGGAACTGTTGCGGCGGACTCGGTGGTGGACGGGTGGACGTCCGTGTCGTTTGTCGTGGGAGTCGGCCGTCTGCTCTTGGTACTTCAGTGTGGACTCGCGAGGTGGGCCTCTTGGCCTGGTTGTCGACCGAGCCGGCTCGGGCCTCCTGTAGTCTCCTGACTTTAGAGGTGGAAGCCGTTGTCTGGCGTTTCGGCCACGGATTCAGTCGGCCTTCGTGCCGAAGTGGTGGGATGGTCGTTAGCCATGGCAGCGACGATGGTCTTGATCTTGTCGAGTATAGGAGTCACGTTGGCCGGAGCCGTCTCCATGACGGTGTCCAAGAGCGTGAGTGCGGCGACAGCGTTCTGCTGTGGCGTCTGGAAGATGTTGGTGTTGCGAACCCGTGTTTGGAGGATGGCCTCCTGGGCAGATCGTCCGGCTGCACGTAGATCCTGCTTCCTTTTGTCAGCCTCGTCCTTGCATTGTTTCTCCACCTCGGCTGTCTTGCGCTCGAGCTCCACCCTGGCTCGCTCCTCTTCGGCAAGCCTTCTGGCCATGGCTGAGTCGGACTCATCTGGCTCGGCCATGAGGACGTCGAAGCACTTCGGCTCACAGTCCATGCGGCAGTCGGAGTTGTCGGCTTCGTCAGAAGGGATGTCGTAGAGATTGTCGAAGCCCGCGGAGCTGAGGTATCCATTGAGCTCTGAAGACGAGCAGGAGCCAAATGACGGGAGGATGACAGCGACCTCCCTTGATCCTGGGTAACCCGGATCTGGATCGTTCCAGTCCGAGTCAGAGCTTGGGGGAGTAGGCTCCTCCGAGTGGATTGCCGCCGTCTCGGGGGAGAGAAGTTTGCTGCAGATCTCGGCGGCATTTGGTAACCC
Organism: Oryza australiensis; assembly: GCA_019925245.2. Taxonomy (NCBI): domain Eukaryota; kingdom Viridiplantae; phylum Streptophyta; class Magnoliopsida; order Poales; family Poaceae; genus Oryza; species Oryza australiensis. The sequence continues at coordinate 4,055,953 of JAIFGZ020000414.1, read as the reverse complement.
AAACGGCACCGAGAGGTCTTCGTCAGAATAGATCGCTTCCGTCGGGGAGGCGAGAAGATTGGCGCAGATTTCGGCGGTATTCGGTAATCCGAATGGTGCCGAGTGAAGTCCGTCGTCGGAGAAGGTGGATCGCATCTTGGTCTTCAAGATGTTGTCGAAGATCTCGACGCTGTTGGGGAGCCCGAATGGCGCCGAGTAGGTCTTTCCCTCCGACTGGTTTGAATCCGAGTCGAAGGAGGAGTCGTCGGCGAAGTTGGCAGCGAAGTCGCCGAGTCTTGAGGGGGATCCCATCACGCTTGTCGGCGAGATTGTTGAAGAAGTCTCGACGCGCTCCCCCTACCTGGCGCGCCAACTGTCGAAACTCGGTTTCGGCAATATATTTTCTGGGGTCGCAGTCGAGATCGCCAAGCACAATGGGTTAGAAGAAGAAGAAGGTTTAGACAGGTTCAGGCCCTCTCGTGAGGTAATACCCTACTCCTGTTTCGGTGGATTCGATCCGCCGAGTGTCTTTATTGATCTCGTGATCTAAAGCTGAAAGCTAAAAACTGATCTAGAATCTGATCTCTGATCTCCTCTCGGAATATCCCTCAAGGGACGCCCCTTACCCCTCTTATGTAGTCTTGGGGGGAGGGCTTACAGATCGGAAACCCTATCTTATTCTAAGTTGGTTTCCTCAATCTTACCAAACCGTGACTATAGGCCGATTGCCTTATCTCTCTCGGCAATCGTAATACCCAAGTCATGTTTGGTTTACAGATATGGCAGGCGCAATCTATCCCTACCTCCAGTCGGATAAGCTTGCCATGTATATACCCGATTGCCACAATCTCCACACCAAGAAGTCAAGGGAGCACTCCAGCCGTTTGGCTATGTTCGACAGGGTCGCCCGTAGGTCCTCGTCCGACAGTACCATGGCCTTGTCGGTATCTTCATTAGGGTCCAGAAACTCTAAGAGGTCGAAGTCAAAAAGATCGGCTACAGACTACAAGACAGAAGACAGTTAGAAGAGTTGACAAAACTAATGAGCCGATTTATGAAGTTAAACATAACTTACTTGGACAACTGGGACTGAGGTAGCCACGTCTTCGGCATCACTACCACCTGGAACCGCTGGTGTGTTCTCGCTTGATACGTGGGGGGCAGCTGTCGGAGAACGAGGAGGCTAAAAAAGATACAAGTCAGAAATCGGTTGTGTTGATAAGAGGAAAATGAAGGATGGCAGAACTTACTGAGGGGGGAGGGGCCGTCTTTTTCTTGGCAGCCAGTTTCTTCGCCTACAGACACAGAAAACCGATGAAACATAAAACTTGGAAAAGGTAATAAGATCAAGTGATCATAGGTGTTTACCGGTTGGGAGTGAGGAGCGCGCTTTGGAGGGCTCAGAGTCTTTTCGATGGTTTGGTCAGCCGATGGAGTCCGAGCGTATTTGTTTGAAGAGCTCGTTTCGGCTGCGGCATCATCGATAGCTTGGTCCATCTCCTCATCCCTTACTTCTTCTTCAAGGACGGCATCCACGTCTGGATCGACTGGAGGCAAGTCGTCGGTTGGGGTTGGTTTCGGCTTCTTTGAGGTCTGTTTCTTTTTCTCTACAGTCGGGGTAGCAGCAGCCGACGGTTTTGATCTCTTCTGTCGATGCAATGGCTCACGGGTTTGGCCATGAAGAAGTGAGTTTTCTTTTGGCGCTTGGAAACCGATAATCGACGGGGCTAGCCCACAGGCGCCAGACAGTACACCAGGAACGTAGAGGATTGCTACTCCCCTATTGCTTGTGTGCGGAGGGGAGGTATCATTTGTCTGCAGAAGAATGAAGCACAGTTAGTCAAATATACGGGTAATAGCCGAAAGGAACTAACAAGAGAAAACACTTACCGATGGGGTCATCTCCAGATCGACGATGGTCAAGTACATGGAGGCCGATTGATGGATCAAGTGCCGCTTCCACTCATTCCACCATCGACTGAAGACGGTTGTCCTCGTCACCGCCAAGTCGATGTTGTCAATACTACCCAGAGGGGGACCGGGGATGTTGAGCAGCCGATTCATCATGATGTCTCCTTCGATTTTGCCCCTAGCCTGGATCTTGTCTGAATAATAGAGGCCGATTGGCATTGGCCCATGCCAAGTTGTCTCGCAGCCACCATCGGATGATAAAATTCGTAAGACTTCTGGATATTGCGCTCTTGGTGGATGCTGACGGGGAGGATGCAAGGCGTTATGGCCGATATGTAAATCTTCCTCGGCTTTTCATATTTTTCAGAGTTAAGCTCATCTAGCCAGAGATCGTCTGGGAGTTCGAACTTGTCAAAATCTTCATAGGCGAACCATATCCTCGAGCTGCTTGGGAAGCCACTATACAGATTGCTGAACCAACTTTTGAAATGATTGGCTGTCAGCTTGGATCTAGGATAGGTTGCCGCTGCTTCCCTGTACAACAGGTATCGATGGGTGGTCACTTCTTCGTCATCTTCGAACCGTGATTGGATCAGGGGGAAATCGGCTTCTAATGGAGCTAGCCTTTCTGCGATTTGATAAGTGTGAAGATTCAACCATAGCTGCAGTAACCACCAGGGTCCTCCCGTATTGACGGCCTGCTTGGAAGCTAGTCTAGGCGATGCATTGTTTAGCATCTAGTACAAAATAGCCGAGTAGGTATTTTCCTAAGGGGACTTGCTTTTTGCTAACCAGAGCTTCGGCCATGTGCTGCCAGTTGCTAGTCGGCCCACATCTTGATCCATAGAATACAAAATTTTCCAACCACATCAGGAGGAAAGCTGCGTGTTCTCTCTCAGAGATCGGGCCGTCTTTCATGTTCATCGATATGAAGCCGCTCCAGCCTCCTATGCTCTTGGTCTTGAAATTATGGGTGCATTTGATGTTGAGGCCGGCTGGGTCGACTGTGGAGGTTATATTCAGTCCCGTGATCATTGCCACATCCAAGAGAGTTGGCATCATCGGCCCTTGTCTAAACAAAAACACTACGTAGTTTTCACCCTGTGCCAATGGTCAAAAAGTGTTCCAATAAGCCTAATTTAGTTGCGATAACAATATATCGCAACGAAGTGACTAGCGTTGCATGGTGTGGTAATAAAGTCCGTTGTAATAAGTTCTGACAACTCTTTTAGTTTAGTTGCAATAAGTATGGATTTTGCAACATCGTTTCGCGTTGTGACACATGGTAAGCGCATCAGATTTTAGCATTGCAAAAGGTTCTATTGCCACGATGTGGATGTTGCAAATGGATCAATCGCCACAAAAAACATCATTGCAATATTGCATACTGCAACACAAGTACGATGTGACGAGATGTGGTACTGCCACACAAAGTGTCTCGTTGCAATAGTATTCTCTATCTATTGCAACGTAAACTTTAGTGATGCACTAGGCTCGGGTGCCCTATTGCCATGTTATGCTCTTGTTGCCAATAGTTAAAAACTGCAACATAGATATGATGTGGGAAGATGAGGTGTTGCAACGCAACATGTCCCGTTGCAATAGTCTCCCTCTATCTATTGCCACGGTATGATCAATGTTGCAATAATAGCTTTTTGCCACGCAAATAATCATAGGATTTTCAACGGCTTTATGATTGGCCTAAAAACATTTTTTTATTACAAATTTAATACCGATGGCAATGCAAATTTTAAAACATTTAACACACAATAGATTTCACCATAACTCAAATAGTTATTGCATTGTGATACAAATGATGATCCAAAAGTTTATTACAAGGTACTAATATATACAATCCAAGACAAGGTACTAAAATATGGAACTCAAATAGTATGGAACACTCCAAAAATAACTCTGCAATTGGGTTTGTCTTTGCTGGGTACGTTGGCAGCAGTGAGGGGTGCAAGTTGGCCAAATCTCAGCGCTCAGCTCAAATCTTGTCAGTCTGCTGTAAAAAATTGCATGAAAATCATTAATTACCCACCGGTTACCATAACTAAATCAATTGAAATATGACAATATTTATGACTGCCACATGTTTAATTTGCAAATAGTATAGCTTACCATGTCTTTCTTTTTTCATGAACGAGTTTTGATAGCATTTTGCATGAGTTGATGTGTAGAAATAAAACTTGGTGCAGAATTAGCAACATTCTTTTGAAACAAAATTTTGCTAAGAGTCGCAGCTCGATTATTGTTCACAACTGACAGATCTACTTTCTGAGTGGTCAAGACACTTTGTGGACCATCCTATAAACAACACAACAAAGAATAAACTTGATTTGTATCACTATACAAGTAATAGGTTTGTCGTGCACAGAATGAACATTTGTTACCTCCTTTGATAGTGTCTTGTCATGCATAGATTGAACAGGTGTTGGCCCTGTAACAACTTCAGTGGCAGAAGACGTGTTCTCTGTATATAGACATAAGCAACTAAATTAAGCTCAGGGGTACTCACACACAACAGAACAGGGAATGGAAAAGATTAGGAAAACCATCTCTGAAATGTTTTTTTGAGCTAGAAATAAAATTGCATGAAACACTAGGTCAAGGTAACTCCCTAGACACCATTACACAAATATGTTTAGGCAGCTCGCCTGGATACCATAGCTGCAAGATTGTGAGCTACAGAGTTACAAGCCCTTGGGCAGTGCTCAATAGAGCAAACAACAAAATGATAAGAAGCTATAGATCTGGTTTCCAAAATTATCAGGGCTACAGAGGACCTGTGAATACATGGGCTTCTTAAAGCATTCACCACATTTATTGCATCAGAACAGGCTATCACTAGTTATATCATAAAAAAATTTAATACTAGTAGCACTTGGAGAAAATAGGAGCAACTTCATACAGTAGTGATACTAATAGCAACTTCATACTAGTAGCAACTTCATGCAGGAGTAACTTCAATAGTTCAAGGTAGCAACTTTAATCAGAACAGGAATCATAAATAGTGGTACTCACATCAATAACCTCATTCACAGTTGGTTGAGTTTCAGCTTGGGCAAATCCTATGTTTTTTGTGGCTGCCGGGGTGGTAATCTGTGAATCGGCAGGCATAGATAACATCAGTGCATATTGATATACAAAATAATCATGGCCACATATTTTGTGATACAGCTTGAAAATTATACAACAGAACAGTGGTGCTCAGCTTTCACGTTATTCGTTATAATTACACTACAACAAAACTTGATGGGAGAACAGAACAGGGGTACTCACATACAACAGATCAGATCAGGGGTACTCACAATAAATCAGAACATGAATCATTAATAGTGGTACTCACATCAATAGTCTCATTCATAGTTGGTTGAGTTTCAGCTTGGGCAATTTCTATGCTTTTTGTGGCTGCTGGGGTAGTCTGTGAATCAGTAGTCACATACAACATCAGTGCATATTGATATACAAAATAATCATGGTTACATATTTATTAAAATATATTACTGTTCCATTCTTCCTTCTCTCTGTTGTGCAACCAAAGATAGAAACTCTCTCTTCAGTTCCTCCATTGCATTTCTGTCTTCTTGCATTTGTCTCCTAGTTTCTTCCTTGTCCCTTTCCCGCTCAGTAGCTTGTTCTTCAAGTTGTGCCTTTAACTTCTCAACCTCACCTTGCAGCTCAATATTTCTTTGTTTGGCTGCAAAGGAGGCATTGGCTTGTTCTTCTAGTCTCTCGCTCAGCAGTTGGGTGCGGGATGGGTATTTTGCTAAGTAACCATGGCCATGGACTCTGTATGACACATTTTTGATGGTATCATTGTAACATTTTTGGAACACTCGGTCTTCATCTTCTCTAGGGAAGACATGTTCATCTGAAAGTGTTTCTGCCTCAGCGATTTTGAAACATGCATGCTCCTGATGAAAAAAAAGAGTATAAGGTAACGTTACTGTGGCGCCTTATAAACCAAGATAATGTTTCATTTCACTCACATAAACTTCCCTAGATGCAGGGTCTGACCATTCTTCACCCTTCATGTGAGTACGCCTCCATAGTTTCAAACCAGTTGGCTCTTCACCATTTTCTGGGTCTCTCTGTCACAACAGACAATGTTAACAATTTAAATTTCAAGAACAAATGGTTGTTGGATAAGTTTAGTTATCAATTACCAGCTCATAGCTACACTGTGAGAATGGTTTTGATCCCATCAAATGCTTGGTCTTTTGTTTCTTGCGATTTTCAGAATTCTTGGTGCTGCGTCTCTGAAAAACATTGTAGAAGGGCATGAATGTCATATCATAGGAATGATGTTTCATTCTATAAGAAATCTGTGCATACGGTACCTTGAAAGCTGCAGTTCCAAAATATAGCAACAAGTAGTGCCACTCAACAATGTCTAGATCTTCAGGCTTATATTTCATTCTCTCCTCATAGGTATCGTATGCCCTGTAGGTAGCACTAAATGTTGCGCGCCATCCTTTGTATCATTCGTTTGCTACAATTTTTATCTTTTCCATGGGATTCTCAATGTCCTGAAAGTCCCACCTACTCTGTTCGTTCGCACATAAAACAATGATAAGGTTAACGTCGTATATTATGAACATGCATTGGAAAAAAAATTCACCATACCAGAATGTCATTAGCAATAGCATTTTTGACATGTTCCTCAATATCTTTCCACACCTTCACTCCAATAATTGGTGCTCTTTTCCGCATAAACAGGACCACCTCATCCGCAAAATGGCGTTCGTTTGGTCCGATGGGACCTCCAGTTTTTGCAGAAAATTGTATTGGTAGTTTTTGTTTGTTAGCCTTCATTCGCTGCTTGGCTATACTAAAACCTTTGAGGCATCCGCGTCCTACTTTTTTAATCGGTTCCGATGGTCCTTCCAAAAAGCATGTCAAAGGGAGTTTATCAATCATCTATCGGAAAGGGCACATCTATCAAACATATGAGGTAGGTACCAATACCTTTCCTTGGTGCCTCTGCTTCCGAGCATGACACAGTCATTTTGCTTTTGATACACACTCATCTCTGGTTTGATCATCTAAATATGACACTGCATTCATATTATATTTAACATTAGCGTGTTGTGTATTTGATCGGTTAAATGATAATGGGCTCTTCCAAAAAATATTACAAATATCACGAAGACGGCCGGTTTCCCTTAACCATTCTGTGTAAGTTCTGATTGTTTCCTCCCTAAAGTCGTCCTTCAAATCTGCAGGGTCATGAATATATGCACATGGAAATTTTGAATCCTGTATGCATGGAAAGTGATGTGTAAATGGAGCAGTACTTACCCATATCATTGTCATGGTTTTGGAGGTCTGCAAGCCACTCCTTGTATGCATCAAGTAAATCATCCGCCATCTGTTCAGCACTACGAACGTCAACCGGAGGTCGTTTGATGGGTGTTATGCTTACTGGTTGGTCAGACTCTTCATTCGTTGACAATACTATTCCAATTGTCTTCTCTTCCTCATTATCTTCTATCATTGACTGGACATCATGACTAAAATCAATCGGTTTAAGACTTGCTAGTGCACTGCTACATCGTTTCTTGTAGTACATGTAGTCTCTCACAGTGTAACCCACTCTTTCTTTTAGTTGTAGCAATGAAACAAAAGTGATGTCATCTCGTTCAATTGATATGTGGTATAATTCTTGTTCTCGATCTTCCCACTTGCAGTGGACTTTTAGCAGCCATCTGTTAGCTTTGTCACTGCCAAGAGAAAAAAATTTAGCAAACAAAACATGCTTCTAACTATAAAACTACATTTTACTATGTTATGGAGAGGTAAATACAACAGTTAGGATATCATAAATATTCATTGAGTTTGACAATCCGCCCAACATAAGGAGAAATAAAGTTGTTAGCCTTAGTCATATGGGTTCATAAATTCATAATTTGCTTGCATGTATACTACTTGTCGTTTTGAAGAAGAGACAAATTTGACTCGTCATTGATATGTCCTTAGCTAAAAACTAATGAAATATTATTCTCTATATGTCATTTATTACTGCTGTCTTATGAACTGGAACAACAAGCTACTTGGGCCTATAACATGGGAACGGTACGATAACATAAAGGGATTAGAAGATGGCCAAGTATATGTTCAATCATAGAAAAAGCTAGGGCTGCTATGTATTCTGTGAGCTAGATAATTTTATTCATTGAAATGGAAATTTGCTGCAGGAACTAATAATAATACAATCCTTAGATTTTGAAATGTAATACAAATCATTATTAAAACCCCAAATACAATCCTCGATCATTATTAAAAACCTAAATACCTAAATACCTAAATACCTAAATACCTAAATATTATGGCACAAAGTAGTATTGAACTCTACTGTATTAAAACCTCATACCGATTGTTCTCTGCTTCATCAGCGTCGACACCATCTGGAAGCGCGATTGCATGAATTACACCCATTCGTAGGGTCTTGGTGGTGCTTGTACCACCGCCGGTGTTGTCTAGCTTGTCCGATTTCGACATCTTTAGGATCTGAGGTGAGGAAAAATAAATATTCAAAAGTGAATGAGAACTTCTAGGTTCAAAGAAATTAATGGCGTGCACAAGTGGTGAAGGGCCAGTGTCGCTTCTGCGTGCTGCTGATCGCCGCCGCAGCCATCATCGATCTGGTTTGCTTGGACCTCAAGTCCGCAGGGCAGCACTGGTATGGGGCACTGCGTTGGGTGCAGAGACATCGCAGGTGACTCACCGTGCTGCTGATCGCGCAGCTTTGAGGGCGACGGTGTTGGGTAGGATCGGCGACTGATCGTGCGGCAGCGATGGGTAGGATCGGCGACTGATCGTGCAGTTTCGAGGGCAGTGGCGTGGTGCCGATCACCGCCCTACACCGTGATGGAGGAGACGTGGAACTTGGGCTGTGCGCAGGAAACTGAAAGGAAAGGGCGGATTCTATGCGCTTGATTGAGGGAAACAAAATGGCAAGCCAATTGCTGCCTACCTATCCGGATGCCGCAATGAAGCTAGGACCAGGCGAGACTTTGTCAGAGTGTGGGTTTAATTTTTACACTTAAAAAACTCTGACGCCAACAGCTTGAAAAGTTGGAGGTACTTTGAATTTAAACATCTAAAAGTAACCTAAAAAGACCGTGTATTGTGCGCATTGTTCCCGTTTCGTCCTCTAATTCGTAGTCGGTTTTTAAAACGGCCATAACTTTCGCATACAGACTCCGATCGAGACGTTCCATATATGAAAATCGATCAGAAAAAAATTATATTTTCCCCAAAAAAGCCTTAGAAGATTGCCTTTTCGAGCCCGGAAGCTTTTTTCCAATTTTGAGCGTGTCTTTCGAATTTTTCACAGGCCACGTCTTTTGCTTGTTTACGCTCAAATTTTATGTGGTTACCTCTCGTGTGCTCCTAAGTCCATAAAAAATATGAAACAAATAAAAAGAAAAAGTGAAAATTTTCCTCTCTTGCTCAACAGCAGATGAAAATAAAGAAAAGAGAGAGGCAAAAGAGGAATAGTATCTAAAGGAGCATATTAATGTCTAGGATTATCTATATTTGATTAAATTTTAATATTATTGTTTTAAACCTATATTTAATAAATTTAATTTGGCCCTATTTAATGCATTATTTATATTTAATGAATTTAATTTGACCCTACAAGATCCAGGGGTATATATATATCCCGTCTTCTCCACCGATCCAACAAGTTTGACATTTTCTTTTTTTCACATAAGTTGTCAAAGTAAACCATAGGTATGAGAGCTTGTTTAAAAGTTTGTAATCACCTCGACTAATTGTTCCCTTAGTCTAAAAAAGGGTCTAATTGTTCCCTTCAAACTAATAGTCGACCATGGGTTTGATTAAAATGAAGCTTATATCAAATTTGGACGGCTAATAATTTTTATATCGAATTTGGATAACTTTGAAACTGCAAATATCGAATTTGGATAACTTTGGATGGTTTTTTTATATCGCCCTAACTCCCCCCGTCCTCCCAGTCCGCCCAAACGCGACTGCGGCGGCGAACCCTAGCGACCCTGTGATCGGCGATTGGCGGCGGCCAAAAAATAGGGTGGCCCTGTCGTCTCGTACAACCCTTTGCCGTCCCCTAGCCACATGCTCCAAACCCGATCCGGACTCGAGCTGCCGCCGGTCCAGCCCCATACCGATCCAACGGTCCATATCAACTGGTGCATCATCTCTATTTCCATCACACGTGGTTTCCTCAGAACGTGTCGTGAACTGCAACTGGCCAGCCCAACAAGCAAAAAAGCCCAGCAAAAAAGCAAAAAAGCAAACAAGCAAAAAAGCAAAAAATCAAAAATTCCTGCTCCTCCCCTCCCCTGTGCCCGATTTGGCTGTGCCCTGCGCGTGACTCCTCCCCTGTTGGCGGCGTCAAGTTCCTAGGGTTTAGGGTTTAGGCTAATCCTAGGCCTGGTGCGACAGCTCCCCTCCTAGCCGTGACTATCCTCTCCTGGCGCGGCACCGTGTCGACTTCTTTTGGCGCAGCTCGCCCCTCCCAGACCCAGTCCCGGCGCCGGCTCGTCTCCTCCAGTCTCGGCGTGGCGGCTGCGGCTCCTCCCCACGCGGCAGCGGCTCCTCCCGCCCTGTTCCTCCCCGGCGCCCCTGCGGTTCCCCGGCCAAGGTGGATTTTATTTTAATTTTCGGATGCCAAAACCCTAAACAGTAAACCCTAACTTTTTTGTTTGATTTTTGGTTGGATTTTGGTAGCTTACAGAAGTAGGAATGTATTAGTCCTTTACTTATGCATTATGAGATTTGATTATAGGATTTGTGAACTATGAAGAGGAATGGAGACGTTGCAAATAGTTCCGGAAGCATGATGCAATGAAACGCGCTTTAGCTTCATCTCCCGTGTGAGGGTGAAGGGGAAGCAGGTATTGGCCGCCTATATAAAGTGCTTCTTCGGTAATTCTGTTTCTTTTGCACTGTACAACATCAAGTACATATTTCTATTATCAAGATTCTGCTCTATTGTGCATCATGTAGTTACTGAATTTCTTTTTTTTAGCATCTAGCTCACTGAACATGTGCACTTCTCTGAACATGTTAGATGTATTGTGCTAACATTATAGGAATAGTAGTAGAACTTAAGAGTAACGTCTTGTCACTTATCTGGAATTTTTGGTTCGGCATACCCCATGTAAAAATCCTGGCTCCGCCCCTGGGATCTATTCTTAATTTTGTAAGAGCAATACAAGCACTATAAGAAATCCAAATGAGTGGGCAATAGTTGTTGTGTACAAATAAACTACGCATATTCAGAAGATCAAAGCCCTATAGAAGATAATGTTGATGTTGGCATCGACACGGATGAATAATCTGTCGTCTGGTTGTTTTTAAGTGCATACTAGTGTTATATGCTATTATGCTTATTTGCTTTACTGTTCCTGTTTCTAAAACTTTGCTTTACTGTTGGTCATATATGTAGAGGCAGTTTTTAATTTGGGCTCGGATCGTGCGTGCTATGATTGAAACTATTGATTTGCAAGCATGTCACAATCTGACAGGAGTTGGATGCGGTTAGACAAGTCACCACCAGAGTGGAAAAAAGGATTACTTGATTACCTTGAATCATTATTCAGAGGCACCTTTGCTGGCCAAACTGCACCATGTCCTTGTGCAAAGTGTCGCTGCAAAGCATACATAACAAAATATCAGGTTGAAAGGCAATTGCTTCTTTTTGGTTTTGATGAGAGTTTCAGCAAAGGCGATGATTTAGATGTAATTGAAAACACTGATGAAGGAGACTGCTTAGAAGAGAGAACAGGTGATGGGGCTTCTATGAAGGATTTGGTTTCGTTACTAATCAAGGGTGCTATACATGGAGACATCATTGGTGATGAGGACCCAAATGCGGATGCAAGGGCTTTTTTTAATCTACTAAAAGAGGCCCAAAAGGAACTATATCCAGGCTGCAAGGAGGCAACTAAAGTATCATTCATTGTGAGGCTCTTTCAGATTAAATGTATGTTTGGTATTAGTAACAATGCATTGGCAGCCATACTTCAGCTATTCTCGCTTGTGCTCCCTGAAGGGCATTGTGTTCCTGACACCTTGGACAAAGTGCAAAAGGTTGTTCGAGATCTTGGCCTTGACTACCAGAAGATTGACGCCTGTGTTAATGACTGTGTTTTATTTAGAGGAGATTATACTGACATGGATACCTGTCCAACATGTGGAGAACAAAGGTGGAAGACATTTGATGTTCACCCTGCAGCTGTTGCTAGTGGTAAAGGAAAGAAGCGGTATCCACGCAAAGTACTGCGTTGTTTCCCACTTATTCCCCGTCTGCAAAGACTATACATGAGAGAGACAACATCATCATACATGCGGTGGCATAAAGAAGGATTAGTACGCGATGGGAAAATGCGTCATCCAGCAGACTCCCCAGCTTGGAAGCACGTGGATGACAAGTACAAGGATTTTGCATCTGATCCTCGAAACATTAGGCGTGGCCTTGCATCTGATGGCTTCAATCCATTTGGGATGTTTAATGTGACCTACACAACATGGCCGGTGATCATTATCCCATATAACTTGCCTCCATGGTTGTGTCCAAGCAACCGTATTGGATGATGTCAATGTTGGTACCGGGACCAAAATCTCCAGGAATGAGCATTGATGTATATCTGCAGCCATTGATTGATGAGCTAAAAGAACTTTGGGAAAGGGGTGTCGAGACTTGGGATGCAAAAGAGAAGAAGAACTTCACCATGCGGGCTGTTTTACTCTGGACCATCAATGATTTCCCTGCATATTCCATGCTTTCTGGTTGGAGCACAAAAGGCAAGTTTGCATGTCCGTACTGCCACAAAGATACAGATTATTTATGGCTGAAATATGGGTTCAAGCATTGCTACATGAGACATCGCAGTTTTTTTCCCAAGAACCACAAGTGGAGAAAGAACAAAATCAGCTTCAACAACATGGTTGAAACCAGGGAATCTCCGGTGCCATTGATGGGAGAGCAGGTGTTGCAACAATTTCAGAGTTTCAAGCAACTAGAATTTGGGAAGACGGCAAGGAAGAGGAAGCAGCGGGATGAAGATAATAGATGGCACAATTGGAGGAAGAAGAGCATTTTTTTTGAACTTCCTTACTGGGCATCATTACTCATAAGGCATAATTTGGATGTCATGCACATTGAGAAGAACATATGTGAGAGTATTTTGGGGACACTGCTGGACATAGAAGGGAAAACTAAGGACACCGAGAAGGCTCGCCTTGACCTACAACATTTAGGGATAAGGCAGGATCAACACCCTGTGGTCAAGAATAATAGGTACACCCCTGCCTCCAGCATTGTATAGTTTGGGTAAACAAGAAAAAGAATATTTTTTAAAGTTTCTAGAAGGCGTGAAGATGCCTGATGGATATGCCTCCAATATTAAGAAATCCGTCAACGTCGATGGGTGTAAGCTTTCTGCACTGAAAACCGATGACTACCATGTTATTTTTCATAAACTTTTACCCTTGGTGGTACGAGGCATATTGCCTAAAGATGTTATAGTCCCCTTGATTGAGCTTAGTATGTTTTTCAATCCTATATGTTCCAAGGAACTAGACACTGTAGAACTTGACCGCCTGAGCATATCTATTAAGGAGACACTTTGTCGGCTAGAGATGATATTCCCACCTGCATTTTTTGATATAATGGTACACTTGCCAGATCACCTAGTAGATGAGGCTAAACAAGGTGGTCCTGTGTGTTATAGATGGATGTATCCAATTGAGAGATATCTGCGTACACTTAAAGGATATGTGAGGAATAAAGCGTACCCTGAAGGTTCAATAGCAGAGGGGTATATTTCTGAGGAGTGCATGACATTTTGTTCTCGCTTCTTGGAAGACGTCGACACAAAGCTTAATCGTCCAGAGCGTAATCAAGGTGCTGCAGTGGATGAACCACCATCTGGACTAAGCATTTTTGGGAGTATTAACTACAGTAAGAAGGGAGGTACTATTGCGTTAATACCTCCTGGTAAGATGCATCAGCTGAGGCACTATATACTTACAAATTGTGATGAGGCAGCGCCATGGATTAAGTAAGATTGACATTTAAATTTGATTTTGTTTCTACCCTTTTGTGCTATGTACTTTATTAAGCAAACTAAAACATTTTGTTTTAACTGTAGAAAGCATTTGGACGAGCTAACCAAATTGGGTACACGAAATGTTGAAGTGCGGCACAAGGCCCATTTTGTAGGCTGGTTTGAGCGTGAAGTGAGTTAATGTTTTCATGTGTTGTAATGGTGGCAAACTAATGCTGCTTTGTAATTGCTAACATATTTTTTTAACTTCATGCAGATAAAGAAATTGTACGAACAAGGGAATGCAAGCGAAATGTTGTATGCACTTTCGCGTCGTCCTGACAACCGGGCTCGTTTTTTTAATAGATGCTCCATAAATGGATTCTTGTTTCGAACAGCATATACTGACAAGAATCTTAGTACACAGAATAGCGGGGTTGTCGTGAAAGGAGATGGTAGTACCGGAAATATGAACGTACGGCGTGATTCGGAAATATTGTCACTTGAATTCTCTCGGTGAAAAGGAAGTTGTACTATTTCGGTCGACGGTATGACGTTCCTGCAGGTGGCAAAAATAAAGGGAGAGGTTACAGTCAAGATCAATATGGGATTATTGATATTGATACAACACGATTTCGATACAGCGGTGAACCTTATATTCTAGGTACACAAGCTGAGCAAGTCGTTAATGTTAAAGGTGTCAAGAAACCTAATTGGTGCAGTGTTCTCAGAATGAAACCTAGGAATCTATTTTCCATGCCTGAAGTAAAAAATATTGGAGATGAGTGTGAAATTGATCTGGATTCACTGGTCGTGGGAGTGGAATATATGAATGTCCGCAGAACATGAAGAGTTAGCAGTGGGAGGAGGAATGACATGGAAGGGGTTAATGTAGATGCATCTCGTGATTGACGGGTTGATTGCGGCCTCGGAGATGAACCAACCGAATCTCGGTTGCTCGAGGATGAAGATGACACGACGACACATATGTTGGTGATGGCTATGTTGCACCGCTTAATTTTGTGGGGCAAGATCCGGATGATGAATTTTTTGTTTAATTTCTCCATCAAGCCCCAATAGAGCACTGACTAGGTGGTAAACATTTAAGCATCTTTTTAAACAGTAGTGAAATGGTTCCAGTTTTTAGGTACCTATTTTCATGATGAAATGGTTGCTGAACGAAGTTTCCATGATGAAATGGTTGCTTTTTTTTAGTTGAAAACACAAGTAATAATGTTATACACTAGTGAAATGGTTCCTATTTTTAGATACCTGTTTTTTAGCTGAACTCAATTTTCCATAGTGAAATGGTTCCTGTTTTTTGAGTTTTAATTCAAGTGGGCGTACTGCTCAATCTTTGTATGCTACTTTTTGCCCGCTTCTGTTTTGGTCGCTTTCTTTGTATGCTACTGTTTTTGCCCAAGGCATTAAGCCAAGGTATTTGTTTATGTTCGCGGTCTCTCAAATGGTGGAGTGCAAGAGCAGCTGAAGAAGGGGGCAGAAGTGATCAAGAGCAACGCACTCTACTATCATAGGAAGATGGTGCTCCGATGAAGGGACTTACAAATGATCACGTATGCTTGAAACGTCTAGTGTATGTCCTAATATCAGTCTGTTGGCTTTGAGGGGGTGATGTCCCCAGGCACGGTTTCTTTATGTTGTCTATCTTTAGCTATGTGGGGCTCTGGAATTTGGTTTTTATTGTTTCTTCTTTAGAACTTGGTGCTGCATGTCGGTTGGAGCCCTTTGCACTCTAGGACATGACTAGCAGTTGTGCTTTTGGTTTCACCGCAAACATTATGAACTTGGTAATGAAATTTGGTAAGCCGTTGTGGAAAAAATGTAAGGTTTTTAATCTCTGACAACATCAATATCATTCGGCATGTATGCTGGCTGTTGATATTTTACAGCAATAGGGCTTTCGGGTTTATTGTAGCATGAGCTAAGTAAAAGAAGCATTTTCTGTTCTTTTGGGTCACGACAGATCCAATGATTTAACAAGTAATATATAATCTCAACAAACAATCTTCCTTCCCGAGATTTTTTATATATGTTTATATTTATAAAATCATAACTTTACAACCAAATAAAATATTATATTTTTATTTTGTGCTATTTTTTATAGAGTTATTTTGTGCTATTTTTACAACCAAATAAAACATCCCGCTACGACAATTTTTTGCCTTTTTTTAGAGTTTTGCAACCAAATAAAAGTGTTGCCATAACATATCTTATTGCAACAACATAAATGTGTTGTCATATTATCACTTATTGCAACAAAGTAAATTGTGTTGTCATATTATAACTTATTGCAACTAAATTAACGTGTTGCAGAGGAAGATGCTCATCCTACTACGGGAAGATGAGATACATACAAAAACTGATGAAACCTAACACTCCACCTAGCCTAGTGCAGCGGTAGTGGTGATGAGTCCTACTTTAGGCGTCGTGGGTTCGATTCCATGCTGCGGCATTTTTTACTTATTTTGTTGTGGTGTTATAACTTATCGCAACAATATAAAAGAGTTGCCATAATATCTCTATCGCAACCATTTGAACGTGTTGCCACAATCTATCTATAGCAACAAACTAAACGTGTTGCCATAATATCTCTATTACAACCGTTTGGGACGTGTTGCCACAACCTATCTATTGCAACAACCTAAACGTGTTGCCATAATATCTCTATGGCAACCATTTGGACGTGTTGCCATAACCTCTCTATTGCAACAACAAAATCATGTAGCAATAATATCTCTATCGCAACCATTTGAACGTGTTGCCATAACTTCTCTATTGCAACAACATAAGCGTGTTGCCATAATATCTCTATCGCAATCATACGATTAAGTGTTGCGATTATACATGTCTATTGCAACACAAAAAAAACTTTCACAACACCACCAAAATTGTTGTAAAAGCCCCCCCATATTGCAACAATTTCACGAACTCGTTGCAATAGAACAGCCTATTGTAACTAATTATATGACGTTGACAAAACTTTGGTTGCTATAGGGTGAAAACTACGTAGTGTTAACACATTTAGCGTATCTCACCAAAAGTAGGTGGCAGCCGATAGGAGGGGCTCGTCCTTGGACATGTCGGCTATTGTCAAAGCTAGGCATTGGCTTATACCTAGTTCAGTACAATGGGTTTGCTGCCTAGCCGAAATTCTTGAGTACCAAGCTGGCCAGGATTTGTCTATTGAAGGCTAGGACTTGAAAGCACCAGAGCAATAGGCCAGATCAGGAGAGGAAAACCTAAAGGGGATCCGGTTTGTTTCGGCATTGATGAACTCACTAGGGTCTAGGTTGTCGATTGGCCCTAATAAGAACTGATTGGGACTAAGAAGGTCTTGGATGGCGATTTGGTGAGCAAGGTGCTACAAATGAAAGGATAGAAGAACAAGATTAACGAAGGTAAAAACCAAATTGCAAGGAATAAGGGGCTATAGCTGATGGAACTTACCTCGGGGTATTCTGCCTGAGCTGTGTCGGAGCGAGTGCTTAATGACGCCATTAATGGAGGGGATCGTCGTCGCGGAAGGGTTCGTCGGTGATGTCACGCTTCGGGTTCCGATGGGGTCGTCAAGGGGACGAAAAGTTTTTTTGTTTATGGCTAGGGCTTGAGGATGTAAAAGTGATAGCGTGGCTTGGTTCGTCGCAAGGCGGGTGTTATTTAAAGAAATTTCGTGACAGCCAAAACGGATTAGGGCGAAGTTTGCGCGGGAAGTTGAAACAGTGTCAAATCCGCAATACTATCATATCACGGACTTGGGGACATGTGTTAACGACCAAATTTGGTAACCAAATCCCTGGGTTCAAGGCCAAGATTGAAGCGGAGTTGGATCGGAAGTGTGATCTGTGGAGAAACAGAGGCCGCATCAGCTAGGACCAAATCGGCTGCGAAACTAGTCGGCTAAGGCCAAATCGGATAAGGATAGCCGATAGCCGATTCTGATTTGAGGATGAAGATGGAACCGATTCCGATAAGGAAGCTTGGAGATAAATGTTAGATTCGGTTCCCAAATATTCGTTAAAGATATTGCCATCTATGGATATAGTCCTGTAACGGCAATTGTATCTGCAAAATAGGGTTTTGTATAGATATTCCTTTTGTAATGCGACATGGGGCTGTGTCCCGAGATATTGTCATACTATAAATAGTAGATAAGGTAGAAACCGTGTCTTACATGGATATTGTTATGCCTGGGTATAAATAAGACCTGAGGGCTCTTTGTAAAGAGATCAAAAAATATACAATCAATCAATTTCAGCGCATCGCCACCCTTTTTATGTTAGACGAGTTCCTGCTCTTGTTCGGGCTGCATCATTTCTGATCTCCAAACAAGGTAATGATTTGTCATTAGTGGTTTGTATCAAAGGGACTAGTGCTTCCATCGTCATGATACTCTAGTTCTGCTGGCATAAACTGTGTAATTTATCATACATGGCCTATAATATGGAGCAATTTCTAGATCTGTCTTACGATCGGCTGATTTCTACCAGAAGACTGTGGACACCCCGAGTATTATACCATCCAGTGTCCAACGCAACCACCACATACAATTGGAGGAGTGGGATCCAACAACACATAAATAGCCACTCGTCCCAATGTGCCCATGGTCACGGTTGACACCTTTTGCTATTATAACCGGAATGCCGAGTAGTGAGCGCAAGAGATAACCATAAGATAGCTTGCCAGTCCACTCCGTCATATGCTTGTCAAACCACACGAAGGCGGCGACCAAAACATACCCCAGTGACTCGATCCAAAAACGCTATCCCCAATTATCTCAAGCGATCAAAACCCGTTACTCATGCTTAGCTAGTCCCCGGAATGCGACTAGCCTCACACTTTCATCGCAAGCAATTAATAAACATAGCAAGTACCATAATAGGGATAAAGTGCAGCGAGATACATGACACATAATAGGGTCCGAGGTCCCAACATACAACACATAAATATAGCAGCGGAAGTCTCAGATAGAGCTCATAAGCAAAAGATAAAACCGGTGGTGCCACAACCCCACTAGGGCAAACCAACCGGGCAAGAGCCAAGCTGCAAGACATCACTCATCGCCCTCGTCGCCTTCGGCAGAGCAATGACCACACAAGAAGCATAACTCATAACCGGTATCCTCACCTGAAACAGCGGCGCTGGGTTAAGTACAAGATTGTACTCGCAAGTCTTACCCAAAATTATATATACATAAGGGAGAGAGAGAAGTATGCAAGCTTTCTAGCCTGTAGTGGGTCTGTAGGTTCAACATTTGCTTAAAGTTAATTTTATTTAGCAATTAATGAGTAAAATAAGCAAGGACGAACAAATCCCGCATCATTTTAATTTATGGATAGCAAGTATAAAATTCTGAAATGTATAAGCAAATAAGCCCAAATGGCGCTCTCATTATCAATCATGGACTACCAAAGCCCATACCAACATGGCACAGCATGCCAACATCACCATCAAACATAAACCCATCCATAATAACCCACATTTGACGCTAACATAACTGACTAACACATCAAGCATTGTCCATAACCGAGGACGCGGCTATTCGAATAGATTATACTCTGATCAGAGATGTACAACTGGACCCACACGAGATGAACAAGGATCAAATGCTACCCACCACACAGGTGCGGTCCGCCAAGTGATTCGAGCTCATCACACGTCCTTTCCTAGCCCCACCCCAACCACCTAAACCACACCGGGGCTCCCGACAACTCAGTCACGTGCGTGTGATGTGACTAA
Source organism: Oryza australiensis (assembly GCA_019925245.2). Lineage (NCBI taxonomy): Eukaryota > Viridiplantae > Streptophyta > Magnoliopsida > Poales > Poaceae > Oryza > Oryza australiensis. Next base: position 4,036,259 of record JAIFGZ020000414.1, on the reverse strand, counting down.
GGGGGGTCACCACGTGGGAGATACCCCCTGCCGCACTCGGCCAACCGGGCACTCCGCGGATCCCAAATCCTCACGCTTCTCCAATGGGCATAGATGATCACAGTAAGTCTAGTACTCAAACAAGCCATCCCATGCTTCGCATGTGGTAAGTACGAATGGTGCTCGAATAGATGTCAAAATGTTCAGTCCTTAACGACCCGGACGGGGCTACATTCATCAGGGGAAACCAACCTCCCATCATTCCCTTTCACCCGCCCCAAGTCTAGCATATTTCATCGACCATTATTTAGTGTAAGTGCTCAAGTTTTAGGCCCATTAATCCAAGTTGTCTATATATCACAATTAATAATATTGTCCATCACTATAGTTCTAGTAGCACTAAGCATGGCTAACCACCAATGAATAAAGCAACCCAAATATTCCCAACAGTAATAATAAGGTATAGGTACAAAAATATAACAAGAATTAAATGCATGTATAGGTTCTACCCATACTCTCAAAACCGACAATATCATACACTAGACAACGCATGCATATATATTAATAGATTGCAAACAAAACATTTTTCAGAGAAAGCATAGGTTCTATATGCTTAGGTGCTTGCCTTGCTGCTGCAATGGATCACTCTCAACCTCAGGAAGTGGCTCGTTACTCTCCGGAATCTCCGAATCTATCGAAAAGAAGCAATATGCGAATAAGAGCCAAATAAACATGCACATGTAAAATGATCAATAAATCATAAACTAAATACAGTTGGTAGGATACATTTTAACTTGAATTTAGGTGAAAGAATCATCAGATTATCTTATAAGGTTTGGGAGATATGAAAATGACAAGGTCTTAGGTCATATAATGGCAGATTCCGCAATTAATTTAGTACACTTTAGGACATACAAGCAATTGCATTTCAAACAAGGATTCTATACATGTAGATATTTTTAGGTGAAGGTACAGTACTCACAGATGCTAATAAAAATTATTTCACAGCTATATGTGTTGTCTTTATTTATTTATGGATTTTACAAGTTAAACCACTGGTAAGGCAAATAAATTACTAAACATGATTTAATAGGTAGTTTCGTCAAAACCAATTTCATAGCAGTGAAGAGTACTAAAACACAAGCTCAACAAAATTGGTTTCACATTTTTAGCATTTACCAACAATTTCTTATGCATTTTACAAGATCTAGTCTATTAAAAGGATACATGTAACTATTTATCTTTTTACAGAGAAAACCAGTACAAAAGTTAGTTATTTTTATTTCACAACAAAGTAGATCACATTTTTATGAATACATAGAAATTTAGCTCACCACTTTTGGAGCTCTCAATAATTAGTTATGCATTTTTGAAGCTTAGCATATTTTTTTGTACAGATTTTAAAACAAAAATCATTTTCTACCGAGATGTACGTGAGGTTCAGCAGGCAGCAGTGAGCTCCGATGACGGTGACGTCCTGCAGTGGCGGTAGAAACACGGCGGTGACTCGGTGACGGCTCGATCTACTATATGCATGTAAGAATAATGGCTTGACTCATCGATAGGAAGTCACAGGGGTGGTGTAAACTCGGGGACTCGACGCGAAACTCACCAGAGCGGCGGGAATTAACGCATCAACACTCAGCAGCAGTGGAGAGGAACGGCAACGTCAAGCTCACCGGTGCTGTACGGATGGAGACGTGGTTTGGGGCTGCTTCAACCGATATCAAAAGAGATGAACTCAGGGTGAGTTGCAGCCAACTCCTAGCTGCAACAATTGAGTGGAGGACCTGTCGAATGTTAGAGGCACCATGGATGGCAAGGAAGCTCACCAAATGGAGGAAGACAAACTTATGCTGCTGCTGCAGCCATGCATGCTGAAACCACCATTTTCTTGTTCTTTCTCGATCTCTCTCAACTCTCCATGCATGTACAGGATGTTGGTATGGATGGATAGCTTGGGTAATGGGGATTATTATGGTCTAACATGTAGGGATTGATTTTGGATTATTGGATGGGATTTGGGGAGGAGAAGTGAGCTGGGAGCTCAGCTTGAAGGGAAAAAGAAAGAACAGGCAAAGGAAGTGAAAGGGGAGGAAGAAGAAAGGGTTTTCTCTGCGCATCTTAAGTCCTGGGGGAGGGAAGCACGTCCAAGGGTGGGTTTTGGGGCTAATGAGGCATCCAAGGTCAGTGACAAGTGGGCCCAAGTCGTGGGTATCTATAAGGGTGAGAGAGGTGGGTGAAAAATTGAGTACATAATTGTTCTTACAATTTTCCAGGATTTATTTTCTTCCTCTCTCTTGGTTAATTCTATTTGACCATGAAAAATTTGCTCAAAAATTCTGAGATTTGGTGTGGTGATAGGTGTTGGTTTCTAGGTTCCATTTTTCAAAGTTTCACATATCAATTCAAAATATTTTAAATCTGGTGAAAAGATGAAATTGGTTAGGCTGAAAATTAGATTGAATTTTTAGGAGGTCTAAACAGAAAGTAAAAATTCCAAAAATTTATATTTAGTGATTATAAATAATCTAATATTTGAATAAAATATTAAACACCTATACTTCGGTTCAAGTTATTATTCAATTGGATGTTGCTTTGATTTTGCAGATTAAAGTTAATAACTCATCACATGTGATCATTTTGCAACAAATTAAATATGCAACCTAATGAACAACAAATGCACATCTAATTACCTGGTTTGTGACCTAGGGCTGTTACAGCTCTCCCCCCCTTAAAAACAATCTCGTCCCCGAGATTGCGACATGTTGGTGAAGAAGGAAGGATAGTTATTTCGGAGATGATCCTCATGTTCCCATGTGGCTTCATCCTCGGTGTGGTTACTCCACTGAACTTTGAGGAATGGGATGGAGCGATTGCGAGTGACACGCTCCATTGGTCGAGGATGCGAATTGGATACTTGCTATAAGAAAGATCGGGTTGTAGGTCAAGATTTTCGACATTGGTTTCTTCGGTCGGAACCCGGAGGAATTGCTTCAGTTGTGAGAAATGAAAAACCTTGTGAAAAGCTGAGAGTGATGGTGGAAGGTCCAGCTTGTAAGCAACGGCCCCTCGCTTAGCAAGAATGCCAAAAGGACCGATATAATGAGGCGCCAATTTTCCTTTCACTCCAAACCGGTGTGTGGACTTGAATGGAGTGACCTTGAGATACACATGGTCACCAACATTGAAGGCAAGCTCACGTCTACGATGGTCGGCATAACTCGTTTGCCTAGATTGAGCGGTTCGCAAGCGCTCCCGAATTAACCGTACTTGCTCCTCGGCTTCTTTGACTAAGTCCGGACCAAAGAACGGTCTCTCTCCAGACTCAGACCAGTTGAGAGGTGTTCTACATCTCCTTCCGTACAAGGCTTCGAAAGGAGACATTTGGAGGCTAGGTTGATAGCTATTGTTGTACGAAAATTCAGTGTACGGGAGACATTTTTCCCATTTTGCTCCATAATCAAGAACACAAGCTCTCAACATATCTTCCAAGATTTGATTTCCCCTTTCAGTTTGGCCTCCAGTTTGTGGGTGGTATGCGGTGCTAAAAGAGAGTTTGGTTCCCATAGCCTTGTGTAGACACTTCCAAAAATGATAGGTGAATTGCGGTCCACGGTCCGAAATAATTTTTTTGGGCACACCATGGAGACGAACAATGCGAGAGAGGTACAACTCCGCCAATTTACTCACTTTGGATGTGGAATGGACGGGGAGAAAATGAGCCAACTTGGTGAGTCGAGCAACAATTACCCATATGCAATCATGGCCATTTTGTGAGGTGGGTAGACCGGCGATAAAATCCATTCCAATTTCTTCCCACTTCCATAGGGAAATAGGGAGTGGTTGAAGAGTGCCCGCTGATCTTAGGTGTTCGGCTTTCACCCTTCGGCAAGTGTCGCACTCGGGAACATACCATGCAACTTCCCGCTTCATAAGGTCCACCATAATTTTTGTTTGAGATCTTGGTACATTTTGGTGCTACCCGGATGGATAGAGAAAGGAGTGTTATGCGCTTCACTAAGGATTAGCTGGAGCAATTCATGGTTCTTAGGTACCACCAATCTTTTTCCAAACCACACAACACCATTTGAGTCTTCGGAAAACACTTAGTGGCACCATGTGAGATTTTAGCACGGATATGTGCTATCCCCTTGTCATTCTTTTGTGCTTCTTTGATCTGGTCATAGAGGGTAGGTTTCACTTCTAGGGCAGCAAGAAAACCATGTGGCACCATCTCTAGTCCAAGCCTCTGAATTTCCAAACATAAGGTCTCCGATCGGGGTTTTACCGACAAGCAATTGCATTGCGGTTTTTGGCTCAACGCATCAGCAACAACATTGGCCTTCCCCGGGTGATAATGTAGACCCATGTCATAATCCTTGATGAGTTAAAACCACCTTCTTTGCCTTAGGTTCAGATCTGATTGGGAGAAGATATATTTCAAACTTGTGTGGTCGGTGTAGATTTCGCAATGGTTACCGATAAGATAGTGCCGCCATATTTTTAGTGCATGAATAACAGCGGCTAATTCAAGGTTATGGGTTGGATAGTTCACTTCATGAGGTCTCAATTGACGAGATGCATATGCCACAACTTGGCCTTCTTGCATACGAACACAACCGAGTCCTTGACGAAAGGCATCACAATAGTTATCGAAGCTTTTGTGGATATCGGGTAGAACGAGAACGGGAGTGGTGGTTAACTTTTCTTTCAAAGTCTGGAAACTTGCTTCACACTCAGCTGACCACACATACCTCTCATTCTTCTTCAATAGTTGGGTCAAAGGCTTAGCAATTTTGGAGAAATTCTCGATAAACCGACGGTAGTAGCCGGCTAGACCAAGAAAACTCCGGATGTCGGATGGATTTTTGGGTTGTCCCTAATCTAACACCTTTTGAACATTACTTGGATCTACAGCAACTCCACCTTCCGATAATACATGGCCAACAAATCCAACTTCTTTTAACCAAAACTCACATTTGCTAAACTTGGCATACAAACGGTGTTCACGTAATTTTTCCAACACAAGACGGAGGTGCTTCTCATGTTCTTCTTCAGATTTGGAGTATATGAGGATGTCATCAATAAAAATGACCACAAACTGATCAAGATACTCCATGAAAACCGAATTCATCAAGCTCATGAAGTATGCCGGTGCATTGGTCAAACCAAAGGACATGACGGTATACTCATATAGACCATAACGGGTAGAGAAGGCTGTTTTTGGAATGTCCTCCGATCTGATTTTTATTTGATGGTAACCCAATCTCAAATCAATTTTGGAGAAGACATGAGCACCGGTGAGTTGGTCAAAGAGATCATCAATTCGAGGCAATGGGTACTTGTTCTTGACAGTCACTTCATTCAACGGACGGTAATCAACACACATCTGCAAGCTAAGGTCCTTCTTCTTAACAAAGAGAGCCGGACATCCCCAAGGTGAGGAGCTCGGCCTAATGAACCCTTTTGCTTGCAGCTCCGTGAGTTGTTTTTCAATTCTTTTAACTCGTTTGGAGGCATAAGGTAAGGGCTTTTTGATATTGGAGCCGTTCCGGGCAGCAAGTCTATAACAAACTCAACTTCCCGATCCGGCGGCATTCCCGGGAGTTCCTCGGGGAAGACATCGGGGTACTCACACACCACTGGTACAGCAGCTATGTCAATGGTTTTGACACCCGAAAGAGCATGGAATTGTGGGGGATGATCATCAAGAGCAAGAGAAAGCGGTACGTCGGTATTATTTTTCAGTGTGATGAGACGACGGCCACAATCAATAACCCCATGATTTTTATGCAGCAAATGCATACCTAGGATGACATCTAAACCCTTTGTGTGAGGATGATGAGGTTGGCAATGAACTCTACCCTTTGTATAATTATTTTTGTGCCCCGACTAACATATTCGGCTTTCATCTCCGAACCGGGTGATGTAACTATTAGTGGTGGTTGTAACTTGCTATATGGAATGTGATGCTTGGCTATGAAATCTTTAGTAATAAAAGAATGAGTGGCTCCGGAATCAAATAATATGGTAGCAGGATGAGAGTGGACAAGTAGCATACCGACTAGAACATCCGGTGCATCATTCGCCTCCTCGGCGGTAACATGATTCACTCGGCCCCTCCTCTGATTTTGCTGATCTTGAGGTGCTGCCCTGGGAGGTGGATTGGGGCGCGGTGCTGCTTGTCTTGCCCCCTGGAATTGTGCACGACGAGGATATGGGCATTGGTTAAGGAAGTGGCCCGCTTGCCCGCAATTGAAGCAGTTGTTGGAGCGAACGGGCGGGTGAACGGCTTGCTGATTTCCGCCCACAGGAGGCGCAACACGCTGCTGGGGAGGACGTGGCACGAATCCATGCTGACGAGGAGGTGGTGGACCTTGATAACGCGGAGGGGGCGGCTGCCAACCATGGGGTTTTTGCGAACTACCTGCGGCTGAAATCTGCGCAGCCCTCTTGCGCTTGCGCTCATTCTCGAGGTTCTTATCTTGCTCTCCACAACCACGGACGTATTGACGAGGTCCTGGAAGTCCGTGAAGGAATGTGCAGCAAGCTCGAGTTGCATCTCCGCCGACAACCCGACCATAAACCGATTTTGCTTGCGAGCATCGGTATTGACATCGTCGGGAGCATAACGAGCTAAGTGGTTGAACTCATGGAGATACTCCATGACGGTCTTCTTGTCTTGAGTGAGAGCTAGGAACTCGCGTCGCTTGAGGTCCATGATACCCCTCGGAACATGAGCGGCACGAAAGGCATCGCGAAACTCGGTCCAAGTGACAACGTGACCGGTGGGTTTCATGGCGAGGAAATTATCCCACCAATCACCGGCTGCGCCATGGAGTTGTTCAGATGCCAAGCTGACCTTGTCAGCGTCGGGGCAGCAAATAAGAGCAAGCTTCCGCTCAATGGTGTGAAGCCAATCTTCAGCATCGAGCGGATCGTCGGAACGAGAGAACACCGGAGGTTGAGCTCGCTGAAATTCAGCAAGTCCCCCGGCGCCATGGTTCCCACCACCACCACCCGCACCTTGAGCAATGTGGGCGGCAGTAGGAGCCGCACTAGCAACAATTTGTTGGAGGACAGCGTTCTGAGCCTCACGGTTGCGCTCCACGGCCATGAGAACTTTGGCCATGGTAGGAGGAGGAGATGGTGACCCCTCTTGGTTGCGACGAGAACCCTCCGGACTATCCCGATCATGGGACCGAGTGTGACGATGAGACATCCTATGGATCAAGGATATCAACGATGGTTAGTGACAGGAAAATTAAGGAATAACAATGGTCTAAAAGTTAGCACGTATCGCACAAGGTACTCTAAGTCTAAAACTACAGACTTAATATGAATGCACAATACAAATGAACAATCCAATTATACACCAATGTGGCATGTTATGTTAGCATGATATGATGCACCAAAGAAGAACCATTAACAACCAAACGGGCTTATCCAATGCTAAAGCCTGAGCAAGAAGCAATAAACCAACGTAGTTTTCCAAACACGATCAACATAGCGGGTCAAAAGCGTATCAATCGCATGGAACGAGAAAGTCCAAATAAACCAATAGTACAACTTGGCCACTACAGCTATATGACACATTTCTATCGAGCGTCTCTCAGCTGGGAGTACACTTTTGCAATCTTTTTTTTGTCGAATTTTTGAGTTGGTATATTTTACTTCTTCCGAAACAAGGTTCTGAAATTTCTCAGGTTATCAAACAGCAGTCACTTAAATTTTTTTTGAAAGAGCTACAGAAGTACTAAAATTCTGAAAATTTTTGTGTGAGTGTCTGGAGTAGTTGCCCAACTCCATAAAAATTATCAGGGTAAAACAGTGAGTAATTTTTCCTATAGACATGTTTAGCTACAGACTGTTCCAAAAATTCCAGATTTTAACCAATCGATAGTTTGGAGGTCTAAAACAAGTTTATAATTTTTCAAAATTTATGGGGACGCTAAGAATAACATAAGTAACAGTAAGGCACCATCTTAGAGTAAAAATTGTACATTTTAGTTGCATTTACAAACTGAAAGTGAATTTCAATTGCCTCAACTTACCGGTTACATCATCGGTCTAATATTTGAGTAAGAGAAGTAATAGATTTATTTTGCAACACAATTAGATCAAGATGAGTGAAAATCTGAGAATAAGGTGAGAAAGAATTCTAGAATGAGATGAGGAGTAAAAAGGATTCACACATCCTAAGATTTTCACAATCGACTCAAGTTGAATATTTTGCAGATCATTTTCAAATTGCTAACTTAGCTCTAGCCTACAGTAGGCATTGCTCTGATACCAACTGTTGTGGACACCCTAAGTATTATACCATCCAGTGTCCAACGCGACCACCACATACAATTGAAAGAGTGGGATCCAACCACGCATAAATAGTCACTCGTCCCAATGTGCCCATGGTCGCCATTGACACCATTTGCTATAATAACCGAAATGCCGAGTAGTGAGCGCAAGAGATAACCATAAGATAGCTTGCCAGTCCACTCCGTCATATGCTTGTCAAACCACACGAAGGCGGCGACCAAAAACATACCCCAGTGACTCGATCCAAAAACGCTATCCCCAATTATCTCAAGCGATCAAAACCCGTTACTCATGCTTAGCTAGTCCCTAGGAATGCGACTAGCCTCACACTTTCATCGCAAGCAATTAATAAACATAGCAAGTACCATAATAGGGATAAAGTGCAGCGAGATACATGACACATAATAGGGTCCGAGGTCCCAACATACAACACATAAATATAGCAGCGGAAGTCTCAGATAGAGCTCATAAGCAAAAGATAAAACCGGTGGTGCCACAACCCCACTTGGGCAAACCAACCGGGCAAGAGCCAAGCTGCAAGAGATCACTCATCGCCCTCACCGCCTTCGGCAGAGCAATGACCACACAAGAAGCATAACTCATAACCGGTATCCTCACCTGAAACAGCGGCGCCGGGTTAAGTACAAGATTGTACTCGCAAGTCTTACCCAAAATTATATATACATAAGGGAGAGAGAAGTATGCAAGCTTTCTAGCCTATAGTGGGTCTCTAGGTTCAACATTTGCATAAAGTTAATTTTTTTAGCAATTAATGAGTAAAATAAGCAAGGACGAACAAATCTCGCATCATTTTATTTTATGGACAGCAAGTATAAAATTCTGAAATGTATAAGCAAATGAGCCCAAATGGCGCTCTCATCATCAACCAAGGACTACCAGAGCCCATACCAACATGGCACACCATGCCAACATCACCATCAAACATAAACCCATCCATGATAACCCACATTTGATGCTAACATATCTGACTAACACATCAAGCATTGTCCATACCCGAGGACGCGGCTATTCGAATAGATTATACTCTGATCAGAGGTGTACAACTGGACCCACATGAGATGAACAAGGATCAAATGCTACCCACCACACATGTGCGGTCTGCCAAGTGATTCGAGCTCATCACACGTCCTTTCCTAGCCCCACCCCAACCACCTAAACCACACCGGGCTCCCGACAACTCAGTCACGTGCGTGTGATGTGACCAAGGCGGGGTCACCACGTGGGAGATATCCCCTGCCGCACTCAGCCAACCGGGCACTCCGCGGATCCCAAATCCTCACGCTTCTCCGATGGGCGTAGATGATCACAGTAAGTCTAGTACTTAAACAAGCCATCCCATGCTTCGCATGTGGTAAGTACGAATGGTGCTCGAATAAATGTCAAAATGTTCGGTCCTTAACGACCCGGACGGGGCTACATGCATCAGGGGAAACCAACCTCCCATCATTGCCCTTTCACCCGCCCCGAGTCTAGCATATTTCATACCCCATTATTTAGTGTAAGTGCTCAAGTTTTAGGCCCATTAATCCAAGTTGTCTATATATCACAATTAATAATATTGTCCATCACTATAGTTCTAGTAGCACTAAGCATGGCTAAGCACCAATGAATAAAACAACCCAAATATTCCCAACAGTAATAATAAGGTATAGGTACATAAATATAACAAGAACTAAATGCATGTATAGGTTCTACCCATACTCTCAAAACCGACAATATTATACACTAGACAATGCATTCATATAAATTAATAGATTGCAAAAAAAACATATTTCAGAGAAAGCACAGGTTCTATATGCTTAGGTGCTTGCCTTGCTGCTGCAATGGATCACTCTCAACCTCAGGAAGTGGCTCGTTACTCTCCGGAATCTCCGAATCTATCAAAAAGAAGCAATATGCGAATAAGAGCCAAATAAAGATGCACATGCAAAATGATCAATAAATCATAAAATAAATACAGTTGGTAGGATTATCTCATAAGGTTCGTCAGATTAGGTGAAAGATTCATCAGATTATCTCATAATGTTTTGGAGATATGAAAATGACAAGGTCTCAGGTCATATAATGGCAGATTCCGCAATTAATTTAGTACACTTTAGGACATACAAGCAATTGCATTTCAAACAAGGATTCTATACATGTTGATATTCTTAGGTGAAATAAAAATTATTTCACAGCTATATGTGTTGTCTTTATTTATTTATGGATTTTACAAGTTAAACCACCGGTAAGGCAAATAAATTACTAAACATGATTTAAGAGGTAGTTTTGTCAAAACCAATTTCACAGCAGTGAATAGTACTAAAACGCAAGCTCAACAAAATTGGTTTCACATTTTTAGCATTTGCCAAAAATTTCTTATGCATTTTACAAGATCTAGTCTATTAAAAGGATACATGTAACTATTTATCTTTCTATAGAGAAAACCAGTACAAAAGTTAGTTATTTTTATTTCACAACAAAGTAGAGCACATTTTTATGAATCCATAGAAATTTAGCTCACCACTTTTGGAGCTCTCAATAATTAGTTATGCATTTTTGAAGCTTAGCATATTTTTTTGTATAGATTTTAAAACAAAAATCGTTTTCTACCGAGATGTACGTGAGGTTCAGCAGGCAGCAGTGAGCTCCGATGACGGTGACGTCCTGCAGTGGCGGTAGAAACACGGCGACGACTTGGTGGCGGCTCGATCTACTGTATGCATGTAAGAATAATGGCTTGACTCATCGATAGGAAGTCACAGGGGTGGTGTAAACTCGGGGACTCGACGCGAAACTCACCAGAGCGGCGGGAATTAACGCGTCAACACTCAGCAGCAGTGAAGAGGAACGGCAACGTCAAGCTCACCGGTGCTGTACGGTTGGAGACGTGGTTTGGGGCTGCTTCAACCAAAATCAAAAGAGATGAACTCAGGGTGAGTTGCAGCCAACTCCTAGCTGCAACAATGGAGTGGAGGACCTGTAGAATGTTTCTATAGATGTTCAACATGGAGGGAACTCAGAAAGAGGCACCATGGATGGCAAGGAAGCTCACCAAATGGAGGAAGACAAACTTATGCTGCTGCTGCAGCCATGCATGATGAAACCACCATTTTCTTGTTCTTTCTCGATCTCTCTCAACTCTCCATGCATGTACAGGATGTTGGTATGGATGGAGAGCTTGGGTAATGGAGATTATTATGGTCTAACATGCAGGGATTGATTTTGGATTATTGGATGGGATTTGGGGAGGAGAAGTGAGCTGGGAGCTCAGCTTGAAGGGAAAAAGAAAGAACAGGCAAAGGAAGTGAAAGGGGAGGAAGACGAAAGGGTTTTCTCTGCCCACCTTAAGTCCTGGGGGAGGGAAGCACGCCCAAGGCTGGGTTTTGGGGCTAATTAGGCACCCAAGGTCAGTGACAAGTGGGCCCAAGTCGTGGGTATCTATAAAGGTGAGAGAGGTGGGTGAAAAATTGAGTACACAATCGTTCTTGTAATTTTCCAGGATTTATTTTCTTCCTTTCTCTTGGTTAATTCGATTTCACCATGAAAAATTTGCTCCAAAATTCTGAGATTTGGTGTGGTGATAGGTGTTGGTTTCTAGGTTCCATTTTTCAAAGTTTCACATATAAATTCAAAGTATTTTAAATCTGGTGAAAGATGAAATTGGTTAGGCTGAAAGTTAGATTGAATTTTTAGGAGGTCTATACAGAAAGTAAAAATTCCAAAAAATTATATTTAGTGATTATAAATAATCTGATATTTGAATAAAATATTAAACACCTATACTTCGGTTCAAGTTATTATTCAATTGGACGTTGCTTTGATTTTGCAGATTAAAGTTAATAACTCATCACATGTGATCATTTTGCAACAAATTAAATATGCAACCTAATGAACAACAAATGCACATCTAATTACCTGGTTTGTGACCTAGGGCTGTTAAAAAGATCGCAGCCGATAAGGATAGATCTAGGGGTTGAATTGGATTATATGTCGTGTCTACCGTCCCGAGGGGTTCACATTGACTCATACAGATCTGATATTTCTTTCTGTACTTGTGCTGCATCTAATTGACCTATTAAGTTGCTCTTAGAACTACTAAGATCTGTTTAGTTTAATATTTACCATTAGAGACAGCGCTGGAGTTTCAGCCAGCCTTATCTGTTTTAGTTATCTTTAGTTTTAATTGCTATGAGATATATTAAAATTGCCTTTTATATTAAGATCTTAATCTATCTAAGTGCCCTAAGCCGATATCAATCTGTCATGCTATGCTAACAGCCGATTGATCTAGGTTAGCACATTTAGATCAGATTAATATCTTTTTATAAAATGTATCGGAGTATTAGCCAATTCACATTAGATATGCAGTATCGGCTAAGTTATCAATGCAGATAATTACTACCCTAATGCGCTTTTAGCCTAAGTGATTTATACTATCTCGGCATAGCCGATCTATCCCAATCACTTAGTTTAAGTGCGCTTTGGGATAGTAATTATGTGTAAATTGATGCTTTCAGCCGATCCCTAGGATCTAATTTCAACTTAATGCCTATTTCTTGTTTCTTGTTGGTTACAGGATCAAACCAACTGGCACGCCCTCAATTCACTAGAGGCGACCAATTTGGACTTGCACTAGAGTAAAGCAAATCTCTCAGGCCAGTGCGTGGGAATCGAATTTCTCATCAACACCATGGTGATTAGGATGATGTTTTTTTATCAACATCCGAAGTCTTGATGTCTACCATGGCGTCTGTCTTGTGATCTGTGTCCCACCAGGCGTGCCAAAAGCGTGTTGATGAGAAAATTTCCCACGCATTGGCCTGAGATATTTGCTTTACTCTAGTGTAGGTCCAAATCAAATTGCTTGAGGTTCGTAGGCATGCTAGTTGGTTTGTTCCTGCAACCAACAAGAAATTAAAAAGAGAAAACAGAGTTAGATTGATAGTCGATCGGCTGGTGGCTGATGACATATCATTTGACATTGTGCCGATGCAACTTGCATTAAATCGACAAAAACTAGATTCGCCCCATCGGCTGTAGATGTTAACAGAATCTAATTCGAGTCTCAAAGCACTTTTAAACCAAGTGACTGGGATAGATCGGTAGTGTACCAACGCAGTATAAATCACTTAGATCTAAAAATACTATAAGACAAGAATTAAACTTGTTTACAGGATAGCCGAAGATATAAATCTAGTGTGTATCGGCTAGTACTCCAATACCGCTTTATACAAGGATATCATAACAGACTAAATATAATAAACAAACAACAATCAAATGTTAAAGTTCTTTAACAGATTGATAACAGGCTTAACATATTTAATATGATGAGATCTAACTATAAAAGGTAGATTTAACATATCAAGCAAAACTAAAACATGCAAGATAATTAAATATGATAAGATCGGCTGAACCTCTGATGCTATCTCTAATAGCGACCATAAAGCAGATTAGATCTTGTTAACACTGAAATTTGTTAATTGAGTTCCTAAGATCGTAAAGGCAGAGCGAAATCGGATCGGCTGAAGAAAGGAATCGTATCAGTTAAAAAGGGATCGGCTGCAGGATTAGTCGGCTGAGGATGGGTTGAACGGGAGCAGACGACAGCCGATTCTGAAGTCTGGAAGAGATGAAGCCGTGTTCAGTACGGAGGCTTTGGGATAAGTGAGAGATTCTGCTGTTAGGTATGCGTTAAAAGATATTGCCACTCATGGATAGAGTCCTATAACGGCAATTATATCTGTAATCTAGAGGTTTGTTAGATTGTTAGTTGTGACACGGTATAAGTTCCGCTAGGGATAATATGGTGATTTAAACAGTGGTCTAGATAGAGTTCAGGGTTGTTACAAGTATTTGTATTTCGGGTATAAATATGACCCGAGGCCCTCTGTAAACAACAATTGAATCAATCTAATCTTCGGCGCATCGCCACCCTTTTCTTTTAGACGAACACTCTGTTTGGCTTTGGGCTGCATCGTCTCGACCCCCAAGCTTAGGTAAATGTTTGTTATTAGTGGTAAGATTATCTGTTTCTAATGCTTCCATCGCGATGATACATTAGAATTAGTGGTTTTACTGCGCCATATATCATATAACGCATATGAATTAGGTCGATGTTTAGATCTATCTTATAGTTGGCTCATCTCGTCAAGAATGTATGGTCAACAGGGCTAGGTCTAAGGGTTGGCTGGTTCATATGTGGTATCCACCATCTTAAGAAGTGTAAATCGGTAGTAACAGATTGAATGTTTCTTTTGATACTTAATGCTACATCAAGTTTGAACTATTAAGTCGTCTTTACAACTATCAGTGATCTGTTCTTCTGGGATTTACATTATCTAGAGATAGCGCCGGGGTTTCAGCCGGCCTTATTTACCCTAATATAGCCTTTTATGTCAAGATCGCGTTCCTGGCGGATGTTGCTTATACGTTTGATCTAGGAATATTATCTTCACATAAGATTCATCGGAGTACCAGCCGATTCAATGTTAGCTTTCCAGTATCGGCTAGGTTATTGATCTGTATATTTATTATTCTTCGCTATGTTTGGATCGGGCGGCTGATGTTGTCTCGGCGTGTCCGACCCATTCCAGTCACTTGGCTCGAATATGGTCTAGAATAGCATATATACATCCATGGATCTCCTTAGCCGATCCCGTGGGGATCTAACCAAATGCTTAGCATACACTACCTTGTTTTTCTTGTTGATTAGCAGATCAAATCAACTGGCACGCTCTACATGGTGTAGGCAGCCGAGAAGGACCTGCACTGGAGTCAAGCAGATCTCCCAAGCCGGCGCGTGAGAGAGATTTCTCATCAACACGCTTCTTGGCACGCCCAGTGGGACTGTCTTTATCGGCTCGACTCGGACGAATAGACTCTGCCGGCAAGATGGTCGATTCCAAGATCCCTGGCATCACACAGGACAATGTCGTACCTGTAAAGATGGAACAACTATCGGCTGAACAGCAAGCCGAATACAAGAAAATGGTGGAGGAACTCCAGAATAATTACCTTCAATCCTTCACCCAAACAAGGTCTGGAACTGTGCACCAAAAGTACAAGTTCAGCCTGAACGATACCAAGGCACCCTCATCAAGCGATGCGAAAGGCAAGCAGAAGGTGGAAGAGCCAACTCAAGTGCAAGATGATCCATCCGTATACTCTTTACAAGATTGGATCGACTCGGCTGTTCATCACACACTGGTCAATCAAAGCAACATCCTGGTCAATACCCTCAATAATATGATCTCTCACGTGGTTGATGCCAAGGTAGCCGAGCAGCTGCAACGGGGCCCCACGTATTTTGCAGATGGCCAGTTTCCTGGTTACAGGACACTAGTCACCCAGGATCGGCCGCTTCCACTGATAGCGCAACCAAACCCGCCAGGAGGAATCGGCCACCTGAGTCCAGGCGAGACGGCTATAAGACCAGCGGTCACTATTCTAAATCGACAACAACCGTTGCCTCAAGGTCAACTCGACAACGTATTCAATAATAATCAGCAGCCAGAGCCGATTGATCCTGGCAGGCGGCAGAATGCCGAGGGCCGACAGTTGTTCCCAGACCCACCAACGCCACAACAGGAGCCTCGGCTGACACCCGCTGATCATCGCTACCAATACCAAGGGTGCCGTCAGGATCACCACTACAGACCTCAAACACCGCCATAGCTGTATCGGCAAGCACCCATGCCGTATGACCCATACGACCCGATACAGCAAGATAACCGAGCCTGGGCCGAGCTAATCGCAGACGTCATGCGGGATCAATTCGGCCTCAAACCAAAAGATTCAGGGAATATGTATTGGTACCCCTATCCGGAACATTTCGAAAGGGTCCCGCTGCCCAACCGATACAAGATCCCAAACTTTTGCAAATTCTCAGGACAAGACAACGTTTCTACCTATGAACACGTCAGTCGATTCTTGGCACAATGCGGTGAAGCATCGGCTACGGACCCCTTGAGAGTTCGGTTATTCCCCCTTTTTCTTTCAGGATCGGCCTTCACTTGGTTCTCCTCGCTGCCTTACAACTCAATCCAGAGTTGGGCCGATCTTGAGAAACAGTTCCACAGCTATTTTTATTCCGGCAACCATGAAATGAAGTTGTCGGACCTCACCAGCGTCAGGCATAAACACAATGAATCGGTCCAAGACTACATTCACCGCTTCAGAGAAATGAGAAACCGATGTTATAGCCTCGGTGCTATCGGATGCTCACCGGCCGATTTAGCCTTTCATGGTTTGATCGCGCCGATCGTGAACGATTCTCTCGCACAGACTTCGATAGTCTAGCCCACTGGCGCAGAAGGTGACGGCCCACGAACAGCGTTTCCAAGAAACCAGAAGGCCGTCAAGAGCATAACCTGTGTCATTGTCGATTCAAATTACAGTCCGACGATGACGAAACAGAAGTGGCGGCCGAATGAGCCAAGAACAAGAAGGCCATCGTCTGCCAATGGCTGCTGGGCTAAGGAAGAAAAATACGATTTTGATATCACTAAAGCCGACAAGATCTTTGATTTACTGCTCAAGGAAAAACAGATTCAGTTACCCAAAAATCATGTGATCCCGTCGTGAAGAGTTGAAAAAGAAGAAGTACCGCAAGTGGCACAACTCCACGTCTCACGCCACAAACGATTGCAAAGTCTTCGACAAAATCCAGTCGGCCATCGAGGCCGGAAGTTAAAATTCTCCGACTCAAATCGGTCCATGAAAGTAGACGGCAATCCATTCCCGGTCAACACACCATGCCGGCCCGGCGAGCTGATCGACAGACGAATGGTGCACGGCTTAGTCAATACGTTGATCGAGGCCAAAACGGAAGATGACCAGATTGGATGCCACACCGTGCAAATTAATATGGTGCGCCCAGTGTAACATCCTGAAAATCGAGGAATTTAAAACCGGGAATCAAAAATCAGAACTTACAAAAACCTTTTGATTGTTGCTTCTTGATCGAGTTTTCGCTTCTTATTTGCCAGCTTGGTTGCATAAATTTATACGCAAGCGATTCATCTCGGTGTTTTTGAAAAACCAAACGATTCGAATTTCTGCTGGGAGAAAATTTTCGGAGTTTAGAATTGGGAATTTTAATATAAAATAGGGAAAGGCTTATGGATTTATAAAAATATATAATTGGGAGCAAAACATTATTTAGGTGATTGAGTAATATTAATTAGTGAGAAAAATGAGTAATAAAATATTTTAGGGTATGTATATGAAATCTAGAAATTTATTTGAATCAAAATCACATTTTGTGGAATTGAGGAAAAGGATTAAATTAATTATGTAAACTATATTTTTAAAATAATAAAAGTGGGTAAAAAGGTTGGACATATATTTTAAAACTTAGTTCTAGATGTTTTATATTTTATTTTGAATTTTGGGGGTGGAAGGAAATAAAATTGGGAAAATAGGAAATTTAATTCGGGAAAATCGGAAAAGTCACTATTCATTGCGCGCCACCTGTTCGACGCCGTACCCGGACCCCGGACCGCCTCGCCACCGCGCGCCGCGCGTCACTCGCCGTACCAGGGGCCTCGTGCACGCACGTTCTCGCCGGTGTCACCCTCCTGCGCGCACAGAGTCGCCGTTACGTCGCGCACACCGTTCCACGTCGCGCCGTGCGTCGGCCACGCCCGTGCCGCGCCGCCCGCGCCCGACCCTCCCCGAGCGCTGCCACGCGCCGCTCGCCGCGCCAGGCCCCCTCCCGAGCGCCGCCATGCGTCGCATTGCACCCCAGGCCCCTCCGCGCGTGCCCGCTACTCCCGTGCCACACCGCCATTGCCGCCGAGCTCAAGCCGAAAACATCCCGCTATAAATAACGCTCCTCGGCCACAACTTGAAACACAAAAGCTGTGCGCAATTACCTCATCTAGCCCCTCCCCAAATTTCCCCAAAAATCATGCGGTGTGCGGGTCGAATTGTGAAGAACACCGAAGAACCCTAGCGCCGGCCGCCCGAGGCACAATCCAAAATTCGTCGCCCTCGGTCGAGTTCTTCCCAAATTGAAGGTACTTACACGATCTCTGTGCTCTAAACTATATTTCCCCCATGTTTCCCAAGCCGATTAGCCACCGGAGTTCGCCGGCGACGAGCCCGCCATGTTTCCCCTGCTTCGGATGCCGCCATGTGCATGGTGCCAGCTCGCCGTAGCGTTTCCTCGGCCGAACAAATCCCCTAGCTAGCTTCTCCGTACCCTTTTGATGCTCCCAGTACCCTCTCCGTGACCGTTCCATCGCCTGTTAGCCGCCGCAACGTGCGCCGCCGTCGCCATGGCCGCCTCGCCGTCGCCGGCCCATCCCACCGCCTCCCCAGTCCGGCCGTGTCTCAAAATAGGGTCCCCGTGGTTCGTAGATGGTGCGTGGCCCTTTATCCCCCGCGCTCCGGTCCCCCTCGCCGTCGTTCGGTGGTGCCATGGCCGTCGGCTTCGCGGAGAAGAAGAAGGGAGTGAAGAAGGGAAGAAAAAGAGTGAAAGGAGAGAAGGAAACAAGAAAAACTGGTTGGCGCAGTGGGGAGGAACGAGAGAGAGAAGAGTGAGGTCGCGGGATCGAATCCCTCCCCGCGCCATTTGATTTTATTTTTCCTCTTCCTTTGCCAGCGCAAGAGAGGAAAGAACGAAGAAAAGAAAAAGAAGGAGAGAGAAGAATGAGATAGGTTCGCTAGCCCAGTGGCTTGAGCCGAGCCGTGAGAGGGAGAGGGCGCAGGATCGACTCCAGCTGAAGCAAAGTTTTGAACATTTTTATTTTAATTTTTTCTGAGGGATTAAAAATAAGAATAAGCTTGGTAAAGAAGCAAAGTTTTGAACATTTTTATTTTAATTTTTTCTGAGGGATTAAAAATAAGAATAAGCTTGGTAAAAATCCTAGAAAAATATTTAAATTCTTTTAAACTCTTCTAAAATTTTATTCACAAAGATGTTGCATCTTTCAAAAGAGTTTATTTATTTACTTTTAAATTGCTTTACAAATAATTATGGAGTTTATATTTAGACATCGAACTTTTGATCCGATAAATGTCCAAAATGTTTATATATTTTGGAGGGGTCCATTCATTCATTTAGGTTATACTCATAAAACAAGAATCTTTTCAAAAGATTATAAACTATCTTCATAATTTAGGATCAACCCTTTTTCTTCATATATGTTTTATGTTAAATCCTTCCCAACCCATTTTCGGTAGACCACGACACCAATTAATTTTGGTTATTATAAACCCTAGGGCTTCTCGACCCGAGAAATAACTTGATGAAATTAAAAGGTAATCACTTCTTTTTTTTAATTGAATCATCAACTCTAGTATTTCTCAAACTTTAAGCATATTAAGATAAGTATCGCACCCTTCTTAACAAAATTGAATTCATTACAAAACTTCGAATCCTTATAACCCTTTCGCTCTAACCCGTATTTCGTCGAAACTCGAGCCTAGGTTCGCATAGAGTCATAGCCTAGTGTTAGGAGCCGCTATTGCGATTTACTTGGTTTTCTTTTGGATCTTACTGGATTCTATTTGAATTCTAATCGAATTCAAATTTGATTTCTCGCACGTACGATTAGCGTCCGAGGAAGGCGTTGAGTATGCAGAAGACCCCAACCAACAAGTGTGCGAGCAAGGCAAGTCAACACATCCCTTTGGACATATTGATCCTACTTTGTGAAATGATGTTGTTTTCAATTATAAATTGCATGCTATACACAAATGAGTGCCTATTCTTGATATATCCTGCCTTGATATTGAATACCCTTAGAACTATTCTTTGTAACCTTCGATGTGATACAACCGGAGGTTATCTTCGGTAAAATGCTTAGCCACGCTTATACTAGATTCTTGCATACTCATGATTTTACAAATTAGCCTCGTGCTTGGGCAACTATCTTGGGAAGATGGTTGAGACACGGCAAGTGGAGACATGAGCGCCACGTTGCCTTGATCATGTTGGAAATGGCTTTGATGAAAAATGAAAATACAAACCAATGTTTTTAGACTGGGGTGGATGGATGGATTTGGGTAGATTCCGGAAAAGGCTAGTACCGTCCCTGGTCAGTTAAGGACCGAGCCATGAGACTACAACTTAGAACGAGCCAGTACAACCGTACTTCTCGAATGGGTATAGACCTAGCTGATTAAATATCCGAGCGGAGGCAGTATCCTTGCATAGTAGGTTCAGGTGTTGGCGTTGAGGTAAGGGCTCGCCGGTGGGGGTCCACCACTGGTGGGTGCCTGGACGATAGTTAAGGGCCTTCCGGCAGGGGGTGTACCGCTGGTTGGTACCTGGGCAGAGATCGGGCATGCAATCAACATGAAGAAATGAAGACATGAAGAAAAGGACATGAAGATGGAAAGTTCAAGGATAGAGCAATTCTTTCTCTTACCCCGGGAACGCCAGAACTCCTCTCACTGCTAGGAAATGACGGCTAGAGTGCATGAGGGCTTAAGTTCATGGAGCGGGTACTGCCAAAGTGAGGTTATCGAAAGGCTTTGCCGTGACCGTCCCATATAGAGGGATGTGAGCTCATTCAATGAGTAGTTGCGGAGTACGGGTAAAGTATACATCCACTGCAGTGTGAGTTAATCAATCTATTCGAATAGCCGTGCTCGCGGTTAATGAGCGACGTGACAAGTGTTTCCCGTGGCTAGACTCATAAATTTTAAAATGATGGGTGGGATTGCATAATGATTTTACGTGCTGGGAAATCAACTTCTCTATTTGGGAGAAGGGGGAAGACACCCCCAGAAAACCATGACGAATCGGAGGCGGGAAGCTATCCTTGGGATCACAATGGATGGTGGACAGAACCGTCGCCGACTTAATATAATCTGAAACTAAAATTTGACTTGGCTAGATGTTAGGATTGTGAAATGATTTGTGAAAATTGGCTTTACGCAAAAGAACCTCAGCCATCCTTTGAATGACCCTATCATGTGCATCATTCCGTGTTGGCTTGCTGAGTACGTTGGGTACTCACCCTTGCTATACGCACAAACCTCCAGATGAAGGAAATGAGGAAGACCCATACACATACTACTAGGAGGAATGAAGACAATGGAGCGCAACAGGTCTTAGTCCCTAGTCGTTGCCTGTGGCAATCGGCATGCTGCTGCCTTCCGCTATCTTATCTAATTTCTGTTTTCGGATGTATCCGGACTGGTAGGTCCTATATGTATTGGATATTGCCTTCGGGCCTATTATTGTAATAATTTCGTTGTAAGACTATTCGTGCACTTTGCACCTGGTAATTCAGAACTGTATTCGTGGGTACCAAACTACTCGATCCAGGGATAAGGTACTATGAACACGAATGATTCCCGTCCTCAAAAACGGGGGTCTACACCCAGTCATCAGATCGGTTGGCCGACAGCCGATCCATGAACGAAGCCGACACCATCATCAATACCGGTCTCGGCGTGAAGAAATTTATGACGAAGCACCTCGCCGGCACGAGCCAAGTACTCAGAGCCGACGATACATGGTGAACCGTGATGATGCCGATCCACATTGGCATTGCGACTTTTTCAGGTACTGCTGGGAATCCGGCATGAGGCTACCAAGATTGGAAGATTGCCAAGCATGTAACGATCACCGCAATAATGACGAACGCGGGAGTTTGTCGTCTGCAAGCCCAGTTCGGCTCATCCCTAGAGCCGTCCAACTAAACCGAAGGCGGCAACCTGTCCACGACCGGCTCGGTCCGATCCATCAGGACTTCTTCATCGACGAAAACCGGGATGGAGACTACCGCGATGACGAAGAGGCCGACGATGAAGAATCGGCCAACCCCCAATGGTGCCCGTCCGACCTCTTTACGAAAACCCAGAAGAGGAGAGTTCAACTGCTCAAACGTGAAGGAAGAGAAGACGAGGTGCAACAAATGATCCACGAGCAACACCGTCGGCTGGGCAAAATCAACAGACGGTGGGTACCCAAGCAGGAGAACGCTGTGGCCAACGAAGAGCAAGCCAAAGAAAGCCCAGCCGACCAAGCCAGAAGGGCAGCCAAAGGGAAAGGTAAAGCTTCCGCATCGGTCAACATGGTCTTCGTGTTGTCGGCCGAGTTCGGCGCCCCCGAAGCCGACACGGATGCTATCGAAGATGACCCAACAAAACTAGCAATCTCGCCGGACCAGGCCATCTTCGACAAGCCTGAAGGAACCAAAAATCAGCACCTGAAACCGTTATATGTTAAAGGATTCGTTAACGGCAAGCCGATCTCCAAAATGCTGGTCGATGGGGGAGCGGCAGTCAACCTCATGCCTTATGCAACTTTCAGAAAACTCGGAAAAGGGGCCGAAGACCTAATAAAAACCAACATGGTACTCAAGGACTTCGGCGGCAACCCATCGGAGACCAAAGGCGTTCTCAACGTCGAACTGACTATCGGCAACAAAACTGCCCACAACGTTCTTTGTCATCGACGGGAAGGGGTCTTACATCCTGCTGCTCGGAAGGGACTGGATCCACGCTAACTGCTGCATCCCTTCTACAATGCACCAGAGTCTGATCCAGTGGGACGGCGACAAGATCGAGATCGTGCCAGCCGACAGGTCAGTTAGTGTCGTCAGTGCCGATTTGCCACTTTGGGAAATGAAGGCATCGATTGTTTATCTGGGAAAAATCTGGCAAGCCGATTTTCTAAATGTGTCCAATTCAACAATACAGCCCATCGGAAGCGACGAGCCGTAGCTGCTGCTTTGAACAAGACATGGTGGAGGGCTCCAGCGTTCTCGGCGTAGCCACCGTGGACGAAGACGATGGCAAGTTAGGACAAGGCTTCACGTCGGCCGACGAGTTAGAAGAAATTGACATCAGCTCTGGTGATAAGCCGAGGCCGACATACATTAGCAAAAATTTATCTCCTCATTATAGATCCCAACTTATTGAATTACTAAAAGAATATAAAGCTTGTTTTGCTTGGGAATACTTCGAGATGCCCGGTCTTAGCCAATCGATAGTAGTCCATCAGCTGCCGATCAAAGCAGGATATCGGCCATTCAAACAGCCTCCCAGGAGGTTCAAGGCCGATATGTACGACGCAATTAAAGCCGAAATCACTCGGCTATACGACGCAGGATTCATTCGGCCTTGCCGATACGCCGAATAGGTCTCGAATATCATCCCGGTATTGAAGAAGAATGGCAAACTTCGGGTGTGCATCGATTTCAGGGACCTAAACAAGGCGACCCCAAAAGACGAATACCCAATGCCAATAGCCGATCTGCTTGTCGACGCTGCCTCAGGCCATAAAATCATCAGTTTCATGGACGGCAACGCAGGATATAACCAGATATTCATAGCCGAGGAGGATATTCACAAGATAGCTTTTCGATCCCCTGGTGCAATCGGCCTCTATGAGTGGGTGGTGATGACATTCGGCTTAAAGAACGCTGGGGCAACATATCAAAGGGCAATGAGTTACATCTTTCATGATATGATCGGCGCAGTAGTAGAGATATACATTGACGACGTCGTCGTCAAGTCAAGAGAGATAGAAAGCCACATTGCCGATCTGAGACAAGTGCTGGAGCGGATGAGAAAATATGGTTTGAAGATGAATCCGCTTAAATGTGCGTTCGGCGTCTCGGCCGGGCAATTCTTGGGGTTCCTCGTCCATGAAAGAGGGATTGAAGTCACACCAAGGAGCATTAATGCTATTAAGACAATTCAACCCCCAAAGGATAAAAAACAGCTTCAGCCATTAGTCGGAAAGATAAACTTCATCAAACGGTTCATAGCTAACCTCTCAGAAAAAATGGAGCTGTTTACACCATTGCTTCGGCTTAAGGCCGATCAGACCTTCACATGGGGGGTAGAGCAACAGAAAGCGTTAGACAACATAAAAGACTATCTAAGCTCTCCTCCAGTTCTAATGCCCCCACAAAAAGGAATGCCATTCAAGCTGTACCCGTCAGCCGACGACAAGTCAATCGGCTCTGTCCTAATCCAAGAAGTCGACGGCAAAGAGAGAGCCATTTTCTATCTTAGCCGGCGGCTGCTAGACGCAGAGACCAGGTATTCACCTGTCGAGAGGTTATGCCTATGCCTCTATTTCTCATGTATAAAGTTAAGGTACTATCTGCTGTCCAATGAGTGCACGGTAACTTGCAAAGCCGATGTAGTCAAGTACATGCTGTCGGCTCCAGTGCTCAAAGGAAGGATCGGAAAGTGGATCTTCGCGCTAACAGAGTTAGATCTAAGGTACCAGGCTCCAAGGGCAGTAAAAGGACAAGCCATAGCCGATTTCATTGTGGAATATAGAAACGATTCGATCGGCTCCGTGGAAATTATGCCTTGGACTTTGACTTTCGATGGCTCCGTATGCACCAACGGCTGTGGCATCGGCTTAATCCTTATTTCGCCCAGGGAGGAAAGCTTCAAGTTCGCTTTTGCCATTGACCCCCACGCTACGAATAACCAAGCCGAGTATGAAGCCGTTCTCAAAGGGCTAACTCTGCTCAAGGAGGTGGAGGCTGACGCAGTCGAGATAATGGGAGACTCGTTGCTCGTCATCAACCAATTATCAGGAGAATATGAGTGCAAAAACGATGCACTGATGATCTATCATCGATAATGCCGGGAGTTAATGGATGGTTTCTGACTAGTCACTTTGAAGCATATCCCCAGGGAGCAGAATACGGAGGCCAATGATTTGGCTCAAGGGGCATCAGGCTACCGGCCGATGCTGAGAGACGTCGACGTAGGTGTGGCCACCATCACAACCGATGATTGGAGATTTGACGTCTACAATTATCTCAAATACCCTGCTCAGCTGGCCACAAGGAAACTACGATACAAGGCGCTACGGTACGTATTGCTCGATGAAGACCTATACTATCGGACGATTGATGGCGTACTACTCAAGTGTTTGGGGGCCGATCAAGCCACAGTGGCCATCGGGGAAGTACACGAAGGAGTCTGTGGCACGCACCAATCGGCCCACAAAATGAAGTGGCTACTTCGCCGAGCCGGATACTTCTGGCCGACAATGCTAGAGGATTGTTTCAAATACTATAAAGGGTGCCTAGACTGCCAAAAGTTCGGCACGATACAACAAGCACCAGCGTCTGCCATGAACCCAATCATCAAACCGTGGCCCTTCAGGGGATAGGGCATTGGTATGATCGGCCAGATCAATCAACCTTCAAGCAAGGGGCACAAATTTATCCTAGTGGCCACGGACTATTTCACAAAATGGGTAGAAGCGATCCCCCTCAGAAAAGTGGATTCTAAGGACGCAATCGAGTTCGTCAAAGAACACATCATCTATCGGTTTGGCGTTCCGCAAACAATAACGACCGACCAGGGGTCTATCTTTGTCTCAGACGAGTTTGTCCAGTTTGCCGACGGCATGGGGATCAAGCTGCTTAACTCTTCGCTATTACGCGCAAGCCAACGGGCAGGCCGAAGCATCAAACAAAAGCTTGATCAAGCTGATTAAAAGAAAGATCTCTGAGCATCCTAAGCAATGGCACACCCGATTGGCCGGATCATTGTGGGCGTATCAAATGGCATGCCACGGGTCAATCCAAGTCCCCCCGTACAAACTGGTCTATGGACACAAAGCAGTGCTTCCATGGGAAAGTGTCGTCGGCTCAAGGCGCATTCAGCTACAAGACCAACTCACAGCCGACGATTATTATCACCTCATGATAGACGAGTCGGAGGATCTCGCTTTATCCAGAATGAAAGCTTTAGAAAAAGTAACAAAAGATAAAGAACGAGTAGCCAGACATTACAATAAAAAGGTTGTACCTAAATCTTTTGAAGAAGCCGAACTCGTTTGGAAACTTATACTGCCAATCGGGTCTAGAGACAACAAATTCGGCAAATGGTCACCAAATTGGGAGGGGCCTTTCAAGATCCACTAATGCGTCTCTAAAGGGGCTTACATGCTAAAAGGGTTGGACGGAGAGATATTCGGAAGGGCCCTCAATGGAAAATATTTAAAGAAGTATTACCTGAGCATGTGGATAAATTCGTGAGTCGGTTATTGTCACAGCAGGCCGACCCACGACAGCCGATGCCTTACGAGGCATCGCCTTTAGGCATTCGCATACACCACCTCATGCGCTCCACGATCAGCTCATGATTCCCCGGCAGAGAAGATCAGAATGAATGAACGAATCAAACTCACAAATTTTGCCGACATCAAAGCTATCAACAAAACTTGGGGGCATACACATGCGCGAGACAATCGAAAGAAGCAGGCCGATTGCAACACAAAAATCAGGCTGGAGAAATTGAAAAACCCCAATTCCGACACAAAAGTCAGGCGAAATCAGGAACATTAAAATGAGCTTTATTCGAAATCGGCGCGAAGCCGTCTTCGATTACATGTTCACTAAGTCGTCCCTAATGGCCGCCAGGGCTCGTTCAATGGGCTTCGTAGTCTCCATCTCTAGAGCATCTAGGATCAGGTACTCCAGCCGAGTGACCCTTATGTCGGTGGTCGTGGTCAGTAGCTCGTTGGCAAGTTGGCTTGCCTGCCTTCCAGCCGGTCGAGGCGCGCGAGCGTCGAAGACGCCATGGGGACAGCAGCCGGGATGCCACCAAGATGAACAGGAGGCCTGGCCGCCGGGTGACGAGCCTCCAACTCCCTGAAGCGTTTCAGGTTCGCGCTCACTCGTCGGTCTTGGCTAACTGACAATTCGTACGGTGTCTCCATGATCTCCAGGATCACCCGAAGCGGATGAGGCGGCTGCGAGGGAATCCGTTCCTGAGTATTCGAAGGGAGGAAATGGCGAGAATAGATAAGTTGGGGAATCACCTGGTTCACTGACGAGCTCAAAGAAGCCATGGGAAGCCTTGCCGAAGACTTGGAAGATTGGGCGTTGTACTGTTGGGGGTTGTCTCCTTCGGTCGTGAGTTATTCGGGAAGAGCCGGAGGAGCCCATTTATAGAAAGAAAAGATACGGTTTTTAGATGTGAAAGGTCGCTGCCAACCCGAGAGTCGAAGCAAGAGTCGAAGAGATCGTCATTAGAAGCATCGGGAATCGTTGAATGACCAGCGACTGCGCAAGTCTAGATACCTACCGCCCAGGACTCACGGGTTCTTGAAGTACAGATTCGGGGGAGTCGGCCTACGAAGACAGATCGGCGACGTAATCGGATATTTCCGGCCGATAACTAGCGAGACAGGTGTCCGACGGATAAATGCTAAAGGTCGGGGCGTCACCTCGGGGTCGATTTCGAACCGAACAAGTTGAGACGCTGCACACAGCCAAGGGGCAATGTTACCTACGAACACAGCCGATTGTATCTACAAGCGCAAATAATATAGACTATCCGATTACATCACAAGAACACAAGTACGGCACAGAGATGCGAGCTGACCTCATAAGGTCGGACAGTCTACAATCTCATTTCTTCAGGAAATCGGCTATGGCCGACAGCGCCGTCCATCTAATCTGGTCGATTTTGCCAATTGCCCTAAGGTCGTCGGCCTCGGACCCGGCCACCGATCGGGCACTCCGCACAAAGTCGCGCAAATGCGCCACGGCCGCCCTGATGCCTTGGCGCTCGGCTTCAACCCTGGCCGGCAGATCGGCTATGTACTCCTCGTGGACGTCGATTTCGTTCGTAACTTGAACGAGATCGGCCACCAATTGATCCCGACGGGCGCGGAGTTGCTCAAGCTTAGCCGCCAGTTCTGCCTTCAGGCGGTCAAAGGCGACCTTCCGGCTCTCGATGGCTTCTTTTGTCGATTGTATGGCAGCCGACCGCACTTGACTCTCACGACGATCAATGATTCGTTGCCGGGCTCGTTCATATTTGAACTGGTAGGATTCCATGAAGGTCGCCGGCAATATAGCTTCGGCTACGGCGTCCGGCAGCTGGTCTTGGATGTCCCTGAATCACGCGCGTATTGAGCCGCTGTCGACCACCAGCGCGTCCAATGAAGCTTCCAGCCGATTGCCGATATCGGCTAGAGTGGTCCTCAGGCCCTCAGCCGACGCTGCGAGCGCTTCTCCGCCGATATCACCAACCTCCTCAAACTTCGACAAATCAAAGTTGAGAAGGTCGGCCACGTTCTATAGTGGAAAGAGAAAGGATCAGGGGCATGACAAAACCGATAGTTGAGATTAGTAAGCGTACCGTCGGCGCTGTTGTCAGGGCTATTGGCTCGGTTGGATCATCGCCCATGGCCGTCCGACCCTCTTGGCCGACGTTATCGTCACTACCCCCAATAGGCGCAGTACATTCACCCAACGCCTGGGAGGAGCCGATGGAGATCGTGGGAGCTGCAGAAGAAAGGATTAGTGAATGAGCCGATTGATTACCACAGACAAAGGGATGGGGGACGATTACCGGCGGTGCGAGGCGAGGAGTGCGACCGGCCAATTTTTTGAACTGCGAAGAACAGACGAGTTTGGTGCAAGCGATCATCGCGAAACCAGGCCCAACGAAGTAAAAGCTTATCGGAGGACGTCTTGTCGGCGGGCTTGGGGCTGGCGAAGCGTCAGTTGGGGCGTTTACCGACTCGGGACTCGAAGCCCCGGTTTCGGCCGTCACCTGGGCAGCCGTTGGTGCCTCATTGACAGCAGCGTCGAGGAATTGCTCGATGGCCGGATCCAGCGGAGGGAGGCTGTCGGCCGATGCAGCCGATTTTGTCTTTTTTGCCTTCTTGGGGGCGGGCGCGGCTGACAAACGCGGTGGTGGTGCCGTTTTTCTTTTCGGAGCGATCGGATGACGCACCTGCCCTCGCAGTAGTGATGATAGTTTGGGCGCCCCCCAGCCGATGGCTGACGGAGCAAGGCCCCCTACATCCAGAACGCCTGGGTTATATTCAATCGGACGTCCAGAGTCACTTATCGTCGACCGCTCTGTTTCCGTCTCCTACAAAGTCGAAACATGAATGTTAAATCGGCTAATACGGCCGATGAGTGAATCGTAAGAAAAAAATCGTTGGCTTGAAGCAGGAATATACCGAGGGGATCTCGTCGGGCAGAAGCAGGTCGATGTAGCAAGACGGCCGTTAGTGAAAAATGTGGCGTTTGAGTTCAGACCACCATCGGTCGTAAGCGATGCTTCTCCTCGTCGAAAGTGTGATTATGTTGGCGTCGCCGAGGGGGGGAACCGGCTATGTTCAGCAACCAATTCATTATCAAGTCTTGGCCGACCGCCCCCCTGGTTTCAATCTTATCGGCGTAAAAGAAGCCGATGGGCAGTTGCCCAAGACCGAACTGCCTCGCTGCCGATACTGGATAATAGAATTTGTAGCTCCGGGCTGCCGATCGGCCTTGGTGAACTTCGGTCGACAAGATGCAAGGAGACAGAGAGGCGATGAACAATTCTCTACACCTTGGGTTATCGGCTGAGTTGAGGTCATCCCAGTTGAAATCAATCGGCAGCTCAAACGATCCCTGGTCTGGATAGAAATACCAAGCGCGGTTGTCGCGGGACAACCCATCGTAAAAAGCTGTGAACCAGTCGGCCAACAGCTCGGCCGATTGCTTTGAGCCTTCATGGGCGGCGGCTGCTTCTTCGTAGTTCGTGCATCGCCTGGTGTCAATCTGGTTACCTTCGTCGTCTTCAATCGGCTCTAGCCACGGAAATTCGGCGTCTGTCAGACAGGGCCGACCAGCTACATTCTGGGTGGCTAACACCAGCCAGATTTGGAGGAACCACCAAGGGCCACCGGTGTTGACTGGGGCGTTGGCAGCTATTTTTGTGGAAGCTTGATGTAGCATTTGATATGTGTAGCCGAGGAGGTATTTTCCCAGTGCAAATTCCTTCCCGTCTGCTAGGATTTCGGCCATGATTTGCCAATTAGCGGTCGGCCCACAGCTCGATCCGCAGAACACAAACTTTTCCAGCCACATCATCAGGAAGGCGGTGTATTCCCGGTGGCTGACTGCCCCGTCTTTCATGTCTTGGGCGATGAAGCCGCTCCATCCGCCGATAGCTTTGGTTTTGAACTGATGTTGGCCTTTTCGGTTCTAACCGATGTAATGGTCATCATCAGTAGGCCGTAGCCGATAGAAGTGGCTCGTCTTTCTCCATGCCAGCGATGGACAATTCCAAGCATTGGGCAAGTTTTCTCTCTTCCCATTGGGTGTACTTGGCCGACTGTATCCTTCTATACCATTCAGTCCAGGCTGCATCAGTGGATGGCCAAGCTTTGAATGTTCCGTTCCAATGGGAGAGAGATGGTTTGGCGGTGTAAAAAGGGATGTGATTGGTTTTGGCTATGATTACATCAGTTGGGTCTGTGTTGCCGATGGGTCCGAGGAAATATTTATCCGCTTGTGTCGAATTAGGGATGAATACTTGGTGAGACAGATGCTACAATCCGAAGAAGGGGAGAGGAGTACTAGTTAGAAATGATTGTGTTTTACGGTTCAGGGACAGGAAAAGTACTAATTGGTTGAGAATAAAATTGTAGATCAGAAGAAAGTACCTGGGGAAACTCGGTTGTAGCAGCGGCTGGAGCAGTTGCGGTGGCGGCAGTGGATGGCACCGTGGTTGCGGCCGGAGCGACGGTGGTGGCCGGCGAGTTGGAGGTACTCGATGCAGCGGCGGAGGCCATCGGGAAGTTCGGGGGCGAGGATGAGTTTGAAGAACGTGGGAAAGGATGTCGAGCGCCGATGGAGTCGCCGGAGGAGAGAGATTTCTCGTCAACAGATCTTTATGATTCTAAAGGCGACTTAATAGATTGAACCTAACCGATGCAGCATTAAGTACCAATAGAAACATAGAATCTAAAATAGCTTAATGATAACCTTTCAAGATGGTAGATATACTATATAATTCAGATCGACAATGAGATCTAATCCCGTCAGCTGTCATCTAGCAATTAATGTTAGCCGATTGAAGATTAGATTGCAACATTGATCTAAATTATATAACATATATGATAACTGTGCAGATTACGATAACGAGATTAGAGTATCATCATGATGGAAGCACTAATCCCGAGAGCGTAAGCCGCTTGTAACAAGAATTACCTCTCGTCGGAGATCGGAACCTGATGCAGCCCAACCCGAAGGAAGAACTTGCCGAGATTAAACTAAAAGGAAAAAGTGGCGATGCGCCGAAATTGTATTGATTGTGTGTTGATTATTTTACAGGGTCTTGGGTCATATATATACCCAAATACGCGATGAGTCCATGACGGACACGATTCCTATCTCTATTATAAATTGAATTATAGATATGCCTAAAACAAACCGACATTATCTATAAGAAAACTATACAAAATATCCTAACTTAATAGATACAATTACCTTTTCAATACTTTATCCATAATGGCAATATCTCTGAAGCACTGGAAACGGAATCCAATAATGATCTTCATGCTTTCCCACAGGGATCAGTCACATTTAATTACCCCAATCAGAATCGGCTATATCAGATATCCCTGTCCGACTCAGTCTTAGCCGACTGTCTCCTTAGTCGATTCGAACTCAGCCGATACGCGCTCTAACTCTGAGAATCACACATTCCTTCAATTATGCTTCAATTATAGCTTCAAACCTGGGGATTAGCTTGCCAGATTTGGTCATCAACACAAGGTAAGCCAATGTAGCCGATTCCGGTAAGGTAACATTAGAATCATCTTCGGATTCGTTTGAAGTGCTTAATGAGGATTGCCATGCACAGATAGAGTCCGAGAAAGGCAATTGTATCTATTAATTAGGTTATTTTAAATAGTTTCCTTATAGATTATGTTGGCAAGAGTCCGTCTAAGGGGCTTATATGTAATTTGAATTGTAATAGAGATAGGAATCGTGTTCGACAAGGACATATCTTGTATCTAGGTATAAATACGGTCCAAGACCATGTAATTTAACAACAATCAGTTCAATACAACTTCGGCGCATCGCCACCTTTTCCTTTCAATTACTTTGACGAGTTCTTGCTTTGAGATGGGCTGTATCGGGTTCGATCTCCGACGAAAGGTAAAGCTTGTTATGGCGGCTTGCACTCTTGGGATTAGTGCTTCCATCATTATGACACTCTAATCATGTTTACGTAAATCGCCTAGTTATCATATATATACTATATAATCAAGATCAATATTGCGATCTAACCCTAATCGGCTAGCATCTGTTACTAGATAACAACCGATAGGATTAGATATCGACGTCGACTTGGATTATATAGTATATCCACCATCTCGAAAGGCTTTCGTAGATTTGTTTAGATCTTTTGCTTCTTCTTATGCTTAGTGCTGCATCGGTTGAGTCTGACCTACTAAGTAATATTTAGAATCATAATATCTATCATGCTTCATGTTTGCTATTAGAGATAGTATCGGAGTTTCAGCCGATCTTACCTGTTTTGGCTATCTTGTTCATTATATGTTTACTTGATATGCTAAATCTGCCCTTTATATTAAGATCTCACTGTGACAAAATATGTTAAGCTTATTATTGATCTGTTAGGTTATCTTAACACTTGATCGGTTCCTGTTTAATGTATTTAACCAATAATGATATCTTATATAAAGTGGTATCGGAGTACTAGCCGATATATGTTAGATTTATTACATGCTATGCTATAAATATGTATAATCTTCTTCTTAAGGTACTTTTAGACATAAGTGATTTATACTGTCTCGGTACGTTACTGATATATCCCAATCACTTGGTTTAAACATATTTTTAGACCTAGATTATATATTATGGATATCTACAGCCGATCAATTAGATGTAATTTCCCTTGGTCGATTCAGTGCATATTGCATCGGCTCAATATAAGATGATATGTCATCGGCCACTAGCCGACCGGCTATCTTTTTCGAACTAAGACTATTTTCTTTCTTTGTTTCTTGTTGGTTGTAGGATCAAACCAACTGGCACGCCCTATGAACCGATAAAACAACATTTGGACCTGCACTAGAGTAAAGCAAATCTCTTAGGCCAGTATGTGACAATTTTACCATCAACACGCTTTTGGCACGCCCAGTGGGACCAGACAAGACATCATGGTGGACATCAAATCATCGGAAATCGACCCAGAGAACATCATCACCGTCACCATGGACATACTCACGCCAGAACAGAAGACCGAGTTTGAAGACATGATGAACTAGCTAAAGAACCAGTTTTTGCACTCATTCGTCCAAACTCGATGGGGCACGGTTGTTCAACGTTATATGAACCCAAGTCAAGTTTTGGCAAGGAAACCAAGCCCCAGGACATCAAGCAAGAAGAAGGCCCCACAGATTTCAAAAATCTACAAGATCGGATTGACTATGCCGTGCATCACGCACTGATCAACCAATCGGGAATCCTAGTTAACACCCTAAACAACATGATCAATTCCATGGTTGATAGTAGGATTGCCAAGCATCAAGCCAAGGGGCCGAATTTTCTTCCTGAAGGCAATTTTCCACCATATAGGACTTTGGCTACTGGCAAACAGCAGCCTATTTCAGGTATGCTCCCAAAACAGCCGATGGTGTCAGCATCGACTCCTGGAAAGCCGACTATATCATCATCGGCACAGAAGCAGCCAGAGTTCAATCCTTTTCTCTTGGTCAAGCAGCAACCTCAGCACATCGGATACAACATCCCTTAGGTTTCTCAAGACCAAATCGCGGCTATGTTAAGAACAAACCAATCGGCTGCTGAGCCGATTCCATGGGTACCGATAGGGCAGCAGACACCAATCCTACAGCAGCGTCAGCCCATCGGCTCTCAGTTCGTTCATGATCAACAAGCAAATGAGGTACATCAGCCTCCTCAACATCACATGGGGGCAATCTCAATGTGGACATTATGGTAATCGGACATCTACATGGCAAGCCTGCCCGACTAGTAATAGGGATAGGTTACGCCTAATGATTATGTAAACCGGCTATGGCTTGGGTGTTACGTTGCCGATCAGATAAGGCAACGGCTCATAGTCATAGTTTGGTAAGATTGAGGAAACCGACTTAGAGTAAGATAGGGTTTCCGACTTGTAAGCCCGCCCTCCAAGACTATATAGGGGGTGTAAGAGGCGTCCCTTGAGGGATAGGAGACATATGCAACACAAGAGCCATAGATTTTATAGGCGATATACTAGATCTTGAGATCAATAAACACTCGGCGGTTCGAATCCCCAAAACAGGAGTAGGGTATTACCTCACGAGAGGGCCTGAACCTGTCTAAACCCTTTTTTCCACTTAACCCATTGAGCTTGGCGATCTTGACTGCACCCCCAAATTTCTATTGCCAAAACCATGTTTCGACAATTGGCGCGCCAGGTAGGGGTCCGCGCATCAAGATTCCTTCTTCATCTCGCCGACAAGCGCGATGGGATCTTCACCAGGCGTCGACGACTTCGCCACCAAAGGACTCAACAAACTCTCCTTCCTCGCTCGGATTCGGACCAGTCGGGAGGGGGAACCCGCTCGGCGTCGTTCGGGTTACCGAACAATGCTGAGATCTACGACAAAGTTCTGACTTCCGAGTTGGAGTCCATCCACTTGGAAGGAGGAATCCACTCGGCGCCGTTCGAATCACCAAACGCTGCTGAGATCTACAGCCACCTTCTGACCTCCACGTCGGAATCCATCCACTTGGGAGGAAAAACCCTCTCGGCGCTGCTTGGGTTACCAAATGCCGCTGAGATCTACTGCAATCTCCTCTCTTCCGAGTTGAATTCGACTCACTTGGGAGAACCATCGCCATCAAGTTACGACACGGACTGGAACGATCCAGATTCAAGTGACCCAGGTTCAAGGGAAGTCGCCGTTTGGATCATGCTCATCCACGGAGCTCGATGAGTACCTCAGCTCTTCAGACTTTGACGACCTCTACAGCATCTCCACGGACGAAGTCAACGACTCTGACTTCGACAAGGATTACAAGCCAAAGTGCTTCGACGTCCTCATGGCTGAGGTGGCCGAGACCGACTCGGCCATGGCCCGCAGAATTGCAGAAGAAAAACAAGCCAGGCTTGAGCAAGAGTGCAAGCATGCGGAGGAAGAGAATAGGCGCAGGGAAGAAGCTGATAGGAGGAAACGAGACCTAAGGGCGACTTGGCGATCCGCTCGAGAGGCCATACTTCAGACACGAGTCGACAACACCAACATCTTCCAGACGCCTCAACAGAACGTCGTTGCCACCCTCACCCTCCTCGACACTATTATCGAAGAGGCACCCGCCACGGTAACACCAATCCTGGACAAGATCAAGACCATCGTCGCGGCTATAGCAAATTGCTCTCAATCCACCTCAGCACAAAGGCCGACTGAGTCAGTCGCTGAAACACCCGACGGAAGCCGACTTTCACCGCTACGGTCGAAGGACTACATGAGGCACGAACAAGCCAAGACGGCCACTAGGTCAAGAGACCCCTGCCACGAGACAACACGGAGGCATCAAGAGAAATTGGCCGACTCCCGCGAGAAAGGACATGGACGACCACCCTTCCACGACCGGATCCGTCGCAGCTACAACTCTGACTACCGCAGCAGCCTACAGAGAACTCTGCCGAGCGATCTGCGGGAAGTCCTTGACCGGCGCTATCAAGAGCGTGAGCAGAGCTCCCACGAAGATCGAAGGAGATCGCCCGACTGCAATGACAATGGAGTGCCTGCGTTCACTTGGGACCTGCGCTGAGTGAATTGGCCGAGTGGTTTCAAGCCTACTGGAATCGAGAAGTACGACGAAAAGACCGACCAAGTCGTGGCTGACCGTGTACACCCTCGCCATCCACGCAGCAGGAGGAGACAACAAGGCCATGGCCAATTACTTGCCTGTCGCCCTCGCCAACTCAGCCAGGAACTGGCTCATGAGCTTGCCCAGAGGCTCAATTAGCTCGTGGAGTGGACTTCGGGACCACTTCATCGCCAGTTTCCAGGGCACTTTCAAAAGACCTGGGACCTACTTTGATCTCTACAACGTCTTCCAGAAGCCAGACGAGCCGCTGAAGGACTACATCCGACGCTTCTCGGAAAAGCGTAACAAGATCCCCAACATCACCGACGACATCATAATCGCCGCCTTCCAGAAAGGTGTCCGAGATGAGTTGCTGATAAAAAAGTTTGGGCATAAGCCACCGAAGACGGTAAAGAAAATGTTCGAGACAGTGAACTCCTATGCCAAATCCAATGACGCAATCAAGGCGGCACGACAAGATCGGCCTGACGAAAGGGATGATAAGCAATCGGGAGGAAGCTGGCATCCTAAGAAGGATAACGGCAACAGAAATCATGGCCAGAAAGATCGCAAGCGCTAGCCCGAGGACCTAGTTGCCACAACGTCCAACTCTCAACGCCGTCCCTGGGTCGCAGCCTACGACACGATCATGAACGCTCAGTGCACGCATCATCCAAATCACAAGCATGCGACCAAGGACTGCTTCATCTACAAGCAGTTTTCCAAACAATATGCGGCACAACTAAACAAGAAGCTGACTGATGAAGCCGGCCCATCGGTAACCAAGAAGAACAACCCGACTGGAAATTCAGAGCCTTTTCAAGACCCAGTGGGCGAGCTGAATCACATCTTCAGAGGGCCGCAGGCTTATGAGTCCAAGAGGAAGCAAAAGCTGACTGACCGCGAGGTTAACGCAGCACAACACGAAGTCCCACAATATCTACGGTGGTCGGAGGTGGCCATCACGTTTAACCGCTCGGATCATCCTGACCGAGTGGTTCACCCAGGGCGGTATCCCCTGGTACTAGACCTGGTGGTTCGAAACATAAAGCTGAAGCGCGTCCTCATTGATGGGGGCAGCACCCTCAATATTCTGTTCGCCAAGACCCTGGACGAGATGCAGATCCCAAGATCCGAGTTGAAGGCAAGCTCAGCCCCCTTCCACGGAGTTATCCCGGGGCTGTCATCTACGCCACTCAGGCACATCGCCCTGCCAGTCACCCTCGAGTTCGAGAGAACTTCCGGGTGGAGAACATCACCTTCGAGGTGGCCGACTTCGAAACGGCCTACCACGCGATCATTGGAAGGCCTGCGCTCGCCAAGTTCATGGTGATACCACACTACACCTACCTCTACATGAAGATGCCCGGCCCCAACGGCGTCATCACCCTGCGCAGCGACGTCAAACAAGCCTTTACCTGTGACAAGGAAAGCTGCGATATGGCCCAATCTCGTGAGAGATCACGTGACCAGGAAGAAATCCGACTGGCTGCATCCACATCTGAAGAGGGTGAAATCCCCACGAAGAAGATAGCCAAGTCGGGACAAGGCGACGCCAAAATGAAGAAAATCTCCCTTGATCCATCGGATCCTTCCAAAACGGCTGTAATCGGCGCTAAGCTAGATCCTAAATAGGAAAGCGCACTCGTCACTTTCCTCCAAAGTAATAAAGATGTTTTTGCTTGGAAACCATCTGATATGCCTGGAATTCCTAGGGAGGTCATCGAGCACTCTTTACACATCAAAGATGACGCGAAACCTATTAAACAACGATTACGTCATTTTGCTCAGGATCAAAAAGATGCCATCAAGGAAGAACTCACAAAACTCTTAGCCGCCGGCTTCATCAAAGAAGTCCTCCATCCCGACTGGCTAGCTAACCCGGTCCTGGTCCAGAAAAAGACAGGGCAATGGCGCATGTGTGTTGACTACACCGATCTCAACAAAGCCAAAGCCTGCCCGAAAGACCCATTCGGATTGCCTCGCATCGACCAAGTCGTAGACTCAACAGCCGGCTGTCAGCTCTTGAGCTTTTTGGACTGTTACTCGGGCTAACACCAGATCAGCTTGAAGGAATTGGACTGCCTGAAAACATCATTCATCACGCCGTTTGGAGCTTACTGCTACATCACGATGCCCTTCGGTCTGAAGAACGCCGGAGCCACATACCAGTGCATGATCCAGAGATGCTTTCAGACGCAGATCGGGAAAAATGTGGAAGCTTACGTCGATGATGTCGTCATCAAGACCAAGCAGAAGGAAGACCTGATTGCCGACTTAGAAGAAACCTTCGCAAGCATTCGGGCCTTCAGAATGAAGTTGAACCCGGAGAAGTGCACGTTCAGCGTACCATCAAGCAAACTGCTCGGTTTCAGGGTGTCTCATCGCGGCATCGAAGCTAACCCAGAGAAAATCAACGCTATTTTGAATATGAAGCCCCCGAGCCAGAAAGACGTCCAGAAGCTCACTGGCTGCATGGCGGCGCTAAGCCGATTCATCTCCCGACTCGGCGAGCAAGGCATGCCTTTTTTAGACTCGAAGAAAACCGATGACTTCCAATGGACCATGGAAGCCCACAAAGCCTTTGAAGACTTCAAAGAATTTCTCATGACGCCGCTCATCCTTGCCTCACCCCAGCCTCCGGAACCCCTGCTATTGTATGTCTCAGCTACTCACCAAGTAGTCAGCACGATTCTCGTCGTTGAGCGTGAGGAA
The DNA here is from genome assembly GCA_019925245.2 of Oryza australiensis. Lineage (NCBI taxonomy): Eukaryota > Viridiplantae > Streptophyta > Magnoliopsida > Poales > Poaceae > Oryza > Oryza australiensis. The sequence goes on along the minus strand of JAIFGZ020000414.1, from coordinate 3,997,650 downwards.
GAAGGACGAGTCCAGAAGATTCAAAGGCCAATCTACTTTGTTAGCGAAGTGCTGGCAGGAGCCAAAATTCGCTACCCTCAGGTACAAAAATTGTTATATGGTGTTCTGATAACCACAAGAAAATTGGCGCACTATTTTCAGGGTCACTCGGTCACCGTCGTCACTTCATTTCCACTCGGCGATGTCATCCATAACCGAGAGGCGACTGGGCGTATTGCAAAGTGGGCTCTGGAACTGATGCCGCTGGACTTAACTTTCAAGGCGAGGACGTCTATAAAGTCACAAGCCCTGGTAGATTTCCTGGCCGAGTGGACCGAACAACAAGAAGATGTACCTAGAGAGGACCTACAATACTGGATCATGCACTTTGACGGATCCAAGAGGATCACGGGCTTGGGAGTGGGAGTCGTGCTGATCTCCCCGACTGGAGAAAGGCTGCGATATGTTCTTCACATCCATTTCTCTGCATCACACAACGTCACCGAGTACGAAGCCCTGCTGCATGGCCTACGACTTGCTATTTCACTCGGGATACGACGGTTGGTCGTGAAAGGAGATTCCCAGCTGGTTGTCAACCAAGTGATGAAAGACTGGTCCTATTTAAACGACACCATGGAAGCCTATTGGCAAGAAGTTCACAAACTTGAAGACAGGTTTGACGGACTGGAGCTATCCCATGTCTTGAGACATAACAACGAGGCAGCTGACGAGTTGGTGCAGTTCGGGTCCAAGCGAGAAGCTGCTCCAACAGACCTTTTCGTAGAGCATCTCTATGAGCCGACTGTCGCAGCAAAACCAACTCCCAACGAGCAAGCTGCAAATCAAGTCGCCATGCTCGACGCCGACTGGAGGACACCGCTCATCAAATTTTTAACTCTGCAAGAGCTGCCAGAAGACCGCGATGAGGCGGAACGAGTCCGACGTCGTTGTCAAGGCTATGGCATGGTCGACTCGGAATTATACAAGAGAAGCCCCTATGGAGTCCTAATGAGATGAATCACACCTGAGGAAGGACGGCAACTACTCCAAGATATCCACTCGGGTATATGCGGAAGTCACGTGGCAGCACGCACCTTGGTAGGCAAAGCCTACAGACAAGGTTTTTTCTGGCTTACGGCGGTCTCCGACGCCACCAAAGTGAAGGTTGTCAGTTCTTTGCTCGGCAGAGCCATGTTCCGGCCCAAGAGTTACAAACGATTCCATTATCTTGGCCATTTGCGGTATGGGGCTTGGACATGGTCGGCCCTTTCAAGAAGGCTCCAAGAGGATTCACACATCTCTTCGTCGCAATCGACAAGTTTTCCAAGTGGATTGAGGCTAAGCCGATTGCTACGATCACCGCTGACAAGGCACGAGACTTCATCCTCAACATCGTGCATCGGTTTGGTGTCCCAAACAGAATAATAACCGACAATGGGACTCAATTCACTGGAGGCGTTTTCAAGGAATTATGTGAAGATTTCAGCATCAAAATCTGCTATGCATCGGTCGCGCACCTCAATTGCAATGGGCAAGTTGAGCGCGCCAATAGCATGGTTCTTCAAGGCATCAAGGCCCGAGTGTTCGACAGGCTAAATCCTTATGCCGGCAAATGGGTTCAAGAATTAGCTTCGGTCCTATGGTCATTGCGGACTACGCCCAGTCGGGCCACCGGCCAAACTCCCTTCTTCCTGGTTTACGGGGCAGAAGCCATGTTGCCGAATGAAATGGAGTACGAATCTCTTTTAGTCCGCACTTCAACGACAAGCGCTACGATCAAGACCGAGTGGACGACCTGACCCGACTGGAGGAGGCCCGTGAGACAGCCTTGATCCAGTCGGCAAGATATCTTCAAGGACTTAGACGATACCATAGTCGCAATGTTCGGGCGCGAGCCTTCATTGTTGGCGATTTGGTTCTATGCAAGATTCAAACCACCAAAGACCATCATAAATTATCTCCACTATGGGAAGGACCATTCATAATCACTGAGGTGACTTGGCCAGGAGCATATCGTCTAAAGCGTGAAGACGGGACCATGGTAGAGAACTCCTGGAATATCAAACATCTCCGACGTTACTATGCTTAAATTGCTTTAAGTTTTATGTTATTCTCGACTGCCAACCTCAAGCAAGATGACTTCTTGAGCTGACGGTCGGGGGCTGCACATGCGTCAATAAAACATGGTTTTCTCCGACAACTTGTTTATATTTGGTTTATCATTGTTTAATGTTTTGATTCAAGTTCAATAGATAAGGACTGAGAATTTTTTGATGACCTAATCAAGCTTAGGCTTGGTGACAGTTGAACGAAAATTACTTAGCAAATTTTCTATGAAAACTCGGGTCAAGGCATTAACATAAATAAGCTAGATATCTACAAGTTCACATCAGACTTGAGGGTTTTTTGTTAAGTTGTCCCGCGATTGGGCTGAGCCCATGAGAAACTTGCGGCCCAACTAAGGTGTGGCCAGATGCGTGTCCTTAAGGACTTAAGTGGATGGACTTAAGCAGATTTGCCCTGGCAATATGCACGTGTCTAATTGCCCGATACCTTTAAAATCCTTTCATATCGCGGTTTGCGTAACTTCATGAGAAGTTGGCACGATGCAATTTGAAAGGTGACAAACAGGTAAGCTTTTCATGGTTGTCCTAATGACAGGAGCTGTTTGGTTTTTATGCATTTGATTAAATGATTATATAATTGTTGTTTTTTCCACCTTGTTGAAGATCTTCTTAGATTAAGACCAATATCATGGCAGGAGCTATTTAATATTTTGGTCATATGTTTCAGATGACTGAAAAATTTGTCCTGAGATGACTCGGGTAAACCAACTCGGATGAGCATGAGCTTGCCGAGTGAATTGATTTCTTACCCATGAGGGCTAACTAAATTGTTTTGTTCCGAGACGACTTGGGCAAATTTACTCGGATAAGCATGAGCTTGCCGAGTGATGTGACTTCTTATGATTGCTTTAGCTTGAGCTAAGCATTTATATGAATATGATTTTTTATAGTTCTTGACTATATGCTTAGTCTGTTTTTGACTAATCACATAGTCGGGGGCTACACCTAATTAGGTGCATCAGGAGATGCACCAAGATATTTATTTTTTGAGAATTTTTAGGATGTTTTCCAGCCCTTCACAGTCTATGGAACCACTCGGGAGATTTAGGCAGGGATGACGGAACCACTCGGCATAAGAAGCACTCGGCCAGGGAGTCATTCAGCTGTGTGTTGCGTTGGTTCAAGGCAAAGTTATCTCATCGACTGCAAAGGTCTCGGGGGCTACTATGGAGATTATGGCAATCGGACATCCACATGGCAAGCCTGCCCGACTAGTAATAGGGATAGGTTATGCCTAATGATTATGTAAACCGGCTATGGCTTGGGTGTTACGTTGCCGATCAGATAAGGCAACGGCTCATAGTCATAGTTTGGTAAGATTGAGGAAACCGACTTAGAGTAAGATAGGGTTTCCGACTTGTAAGCCCGCCCTCCAAGACTATATAAGGGGGGTAAGAGACGTCCCTTGAGGGATCGGAGACATATGCAACACAAGAGCCATAGATTTTATAGGCGATATACTAGATCTTGAGATCAACAAACACTCGGCGGATCGAATCCCCGAAACAGGAGTAGGGTATTACCTCACGAGAGGGCCTGAACCTGTCTAAACCCTTTTTTCCACTTAACCCATCGAGCTTGGCGATCTTGACTGCACCCCCAAATTTCTATTGCCGAAACCAAGTTTCGACACTCAATTTCCAATATCAGCCTCATTCACCTTAGGTGCAGTATCGGCAGGGGACACCACCTCAACCCTAGCACTTGCTTCAAGTCAATTAGTTTGAGCCGATACAACAGCAAGGGGCACCTCAACAGAAGGCGTGGGCTGATATGATTGCCGATGTAATGAAGGAATAATTTGGCCTCAAGCCTAAGGATACTAGCAATATGTATCGATATCCATATCCAGAATATTTTGAGAGGGTGCCATTGCCGAGCCGATACAAGGTGCCAAACTTTTCAAAATTCTCAAGGCAAGACAATGTGTCAACTTATGAATATGTTAGCCGATTTCTGGCCCAGTGTGGTGAAGCATTGGCTACTGACACCCTGAGGGTTCGATTATTCCCTCTGTCTTTATCTGGATTGGCTTTCACATGGTTTTCATCCTTGCCATACAATTCTGTTCAAAGTTGGGCCGATCTGGAGAAAAAGCAGTTTCATAGGTACTTCTACAGTGGAATTCACGAGATGAAACTGTCTGATCTGACAGCTATTAGGTAGAAGCATGATGAATTGGTTCAAGACTACATTCAGAGGTTCAGAAATATGAGGAACAGATGTTATATCCTGATTCTGTCAGATTCCCAGCTAGCCGATCTTGCTTTCCAAGGCTTGTTAACACCAATCAGGGATATATTTTTGGCTTAGGACTTTGAAAGCTTGGCTCACTTGGCTCAAAAGATAACACCACATGAACAAAGATTTCAGGAAGCCAAGAAAGCCTTTAAAAAGGTTAGCCATGTTGCATATGCCTCTGAAACTGAAGAAGATGAGGATGACTCCGAAGTAGCGGCAGCCAAATGGGCCAGAAAGAAGAAGGTTGTTACATGTCAATGGGTCAAGAATTCGGCCAAGGAGGCAAAATATGATTTTGACATCACCAAGGCCGATAAGATCTTGTTAACGCCAGAATTTGGTAAGCCTCGGAATCCTCATTGGCTGAGTGTTCATATCGGCTCAAACCTAGATTCGGTGAGAGTTTTGCGTTAGCCGATGAGGGTTTTCTATTATCAATATCTCCAGCAGTCAAATTCTTATTGGATTCGGTTTGGAAAGATTTTATCTAGAAGAGACCGAGTTCGGGAAGGATGCAGCTTGTATCTATTAATTAGGAAGTGTTTGTTAGCTTTCTATTTTATCTTTGGGAAAGTGTGTTAGCATCCGATAAGGACTCGATTTGTTTCCTTTTATCTTTAGGAAAGATTGAGTCGTAATCTCTTAGGATCTTTGTTAGCTCGTGGGTATAAATATGTAAGCCCAGGGTTCATGTAATCTATCCTCATGATCAATACAACTCGGCGCATTGCCACCTTTTTACTTTTGGCTACTTTGTTCATCATCCGATGGGATTTGGCACCCAACGCGGGGCTGCATTGGCTTCAATCTCTGGCGAAGGGGTAAGTCCAAAGTCCCACCGGCCCAGGTATATCGTATCTATCTTTAGTTTTATTACTGTTCATAGATACATTGGCTTAGTTAGGACTTTCTCGGTTAGGTTCGATATTCTGATCAAGTCGATGTTTCTGTAAATGTAATTTCGCTTTAGGTAGATTTGTTATATCCATCACATTAGACAGATCTATCGGCTCATCGAGTATTAGATTATCATATACAATCTCATGCTGCATCGGTTAGGTCCGATCTACTAGATTGTTATCGATAATCTAAGTCTTGTTAAGCTGATATGTTCATGCTAATGTTTCACCAGAGGGTTAGCTGGTCTTATCATATGTCTATGTTAATCTAGTCGTAGTATGTCAATTTAGCTCTATCGGCTGTCTCTCGCCTTAGGGTCTCTGCCGATACTGTCTAAACTGTTTACTAGATTAGATTAGTTTGGACATCTACCACCCTAAAAATTAGTCAAAGGCTTGATTGTCTAGATACTTCATTTCTTTCCATACTTAGTGCTGCATCAATTCAGTTTGACCTATTAAGTCATGATTAGAATCGTAGTCTCTAGCCTACCTAATGGCTACCAATAAGGGTTTCGTCGGGGTCTCAGCCGATGAGTTATCTGGACATCTGCATCGACTGGAATCACACAATCGGCTGTCAACAGATCGGCTATTTTGATTATTGGCCTACCGACCAATATGATTTATGCTCTGTTTTGCATATCTTGTCAGTGGCAGGATCAAACTGACTGGCACGTCCGTGCTTCAATGATTTTAGGACCTGCACTAGAGCCAAGCAGATCTCCCAGGCCAGCGTGTGATTCGACGTCAATACATCTTTTGGCACATCAGCGGTGGTACGGATTTGGCATCAACACATTTTGCGCACGCCTGGTGGGACCACAGATTGTTTTATATGGCTCGTGGAACCTACAATTGCAGTAAGATGTCTGATAAAGAGGTCAAGGCCGAGGAAGAACAATCTCTCATGCCAATGAATGAAGACAAGAAGCAATCTTTTGAGCCGATGGATGATGAGACGCTTTAGGGCATAGTTGGTAAAATTGTTCATCGTGCTGTGTTCGATCAATCTGGAGTTTTGATAAGTACATTACGTGGTTTGCTTGAGGAGATAGTTCTCAAGGTAATTGATGAGCGATATCAACATCATCGGCAACAACAATATTGGCTCGGGGGGCAAGTTGATCAATATCAGCATGAAGGGCCACAACAACAGTATTGGCTACCAGAAATTCAAAGGTATCAATCTGAAGAAGGTTGGGCTGATATAATTGCAAAAGTAATGGAGGAGCAGTTTGGAATTAAACCAAAAAATCAAACTTCTGTGTATTGGCTGCCATATCCTGAGTGGTTTGATAGGGTTCCATTTCCAAGCCGATACAAGGTTCCAGATTTCTCCATGTTTTCAGGGCAGGATGGTGTATCTAAGATGGAACATATCAGTCGATTCTTAGCTCAATGTGGAGAGGCATCGGCTAAAGAAGCTCTGAAAGTTAGACTTTTTCCATGTCTTTGACTGGATCGGTCTTCACATGGTTTTCATCATTGCCACCAAACTCTATCAGAGGTTGGGCCGATCTTGAGAGGCAATTTCACTTGTACTTCTTTGCTGGGGTTGATGAGCTGAAGCTTGCAGATTTATTATCAATTAAGCAGCAAGAAGGGGAATCGGCTAAGGAATATATTCAAATGCTTCGTAATGTCCACAGCCGAGGTTATAATTTTAATTTAAGCGATAAGCAGTTGGCAGAGCTCGCATTCCAAGGGTTATCAATGCCAATCAGAGTTATTTTTTTCTTCCATGAGTTTGACAGCCTGGCTCATCTAGTACAGAAGGTATCGGCTTACGAGAGCCAATGTCAAGAAGAAGAGAAGAAACAGTTTTGGGGCGATCAAGGCAAAGATAATTTTGAAGCATGACTTCTCATACTCCAAAACTGGGGGCCATGTGTTAACGCCAGAATTTGGTAAGCACCAGAATCCTCATCGGCTGTGTGTTCATATCGGCTCAAAGCTAGAATCGGCTGAGAGTTTTTGTGTTAGCCGATGAGGGTTTTCTATTATCAATATCTCCAGAAGTCGGATTCTTGTTGGATTCGGTTTGGAAAGATTTTATCCAGAAGAGACCGAGTTCAGGAAGGACACGGATTGTATCTATTAATTAGGAAGAGTTTGTTAGCTTTCTATATTATCTTTAGGAAAGTGTGTTAGCATCCGATAAGGACTCGGTTTGTTTCCTTTTATCTTTAGGAAAGATTGAGTCATAATTTGTTAGGATCTTTGTTAGCCCATGGGTATAAAGTTGTAAGCCCGGGGTTCATGTAATATATCCTCACGATCAATACAACTCGGCGCATCGCCACCTTTTTACTTTTGGCTACTTTGTTCATCATCCGGCGGGATTTGGCACCCAACGCGGGGCTACATCGGCTTCGATCTCCGGCGAAGGGGTAAGTCCAAAGTCCCGCCGGCCCAGGTATATCGTATATATCTTTAGTTTCATTACCGTTCATAGATATATCGGGTTAGTTTCATTACCAGAGGAAGCATGACAGAATGGAAGAGAGGTACTATCAGGAGGATGACGGCTTTGATCCCCATTGGAGTTGTGAATTTTTTAGATTTTGCTAGAATGAAGGGATGAGGCTGCCATCGATAGAAAATTGCCCAGCATGCAGCAATTATGATGGTGACTACGCTGGAGAATCTAGCCGATCTCGTCCTAAGGAAAATCGGCTAAGACAAAGGAAACTCTCTATTCATCAGAGGTTGGGTTCGATTCATCAGGATTTTCTGCAGGAGGACTTTGATGAAGATGAAGACGAGACCATGAACCCACAATGGTGCCCTTCGGGTACTTTTACTAAGAGTTAGAAGAGGAGGGTTCAGAGGATGAAGAGCAAGGGATGGTTACAGGAAGTCCAAGCCAAGATCGATCATCGGCTGAAGAAGAAGAAGAAGAAGCAAGAACACTCAAAGAAAGAGTGGCGCGTTAAGAGCAAAGTACTTCCAGCAGATGAAGTTCAAGCCGACAAGGCAACAAGGTTGGCTAAGGGAAAGGTTGTTGCCTCTGCATCGGTTAACATGGTATTTGTATTACCAGCAGAATATGAGGCTAGCCAAGCCGATGCAGATCTTGTGGAAGAATCCCTGGCCAAGTTGGTTTTGTCCCCAGAACAATCTATTGTACATGATCTCGATGGCAAATTGGGACAAGGCTTCATGTCGGACGATGATTTTGAAGAAGTTGATATAGATCCAGGAGATAGGCCTAGGCCGACATTTATTAGTAAAAATTTGTCTTCTCAATTTAGAACCAAGCTAATAGAAATTTTGAAGGAATATAAAGATTGCTTTGCTTGGGAATATTTTGAGATTCCAGGACTTAGCCGATCGATTGTAGAACATCGGTTTCCTATCAAACCAGCATATTGGCCATTTAAGCAATCACCTAGGAGATTCAAAGCTGATATGTATGACACCATTAAGGCCGAAATCACTTGATTGTATGATGCTGGTTTCATTCGGCCATGCCGATATACTGAGTGGGTTTCCAATATAGTTCCACTGATCAAGAAAAACAGCAAACTTAGGGTGTGTATTGATTTTCGAGATCTGAACAAAGCTACCCCTAAGGATGAATACCCAATGTCGATTGCCGATCTTTTGGTTGATGCTGCTTCAGGGCATAAAATCATAAGTTTCATGAATGGCAATGTTGGATACAATCAAATTTTCATGGCAGAAGAAGACATCCATAAGACTGCTTTTAGATGTCCTGGTGCAATCGGCTTATACGAGTGGGTTGTGATGACTTTCGGCTCAAAGAACGCTGGAGCTACATATCAAAGGGCCATGAACTACATTTTTCATGGTCTGATTGGCTTGCTGATTAAAATCTATATTGATGATGTGGTGGTAAAATCGAAGGAGGTTGACGACCATATAGCCGATTTGAGGAAAGTTCTTGAAAGGACAAGGAAATATGGCCTAAAGATGAATCTCACAAAGTGTGCTTTTGGCGTATCGGCTGGACAATTTTTGGGCTTTTTTGTTCATGAAAGGGGGATGAAGTAACACAAAAGAGTATCAACGTGATCAAGAATATTCAACCTCTGCAGGACAAGAAGCAGTTGCAGTCTCTGGTCGGCAAGGTGAATTTCATCAGGAGATTTATCTCTAATCTATTTGGAAAGATGGAGCCCTTTACACCTTTGCTCAGATTGAAAGCCGATCAGCAGTTTACTTGGGGGGCAGAGCAACAAAAGGTCTTGGACAACATTAAGGAATATTTGAGTTCCTCTCCAATTTTGATTCCTCCATGAAAAAGAGTGTCTTTCAAGTTATACTTGTCAGCCGATGAGAAGTCAATCGGCTCGGTCTTGATCCAGGAATTCGAGGGTAAAGAAAGAGCAATCTTTTATTTGAGCAGAAGGCTTCTGGATGCAGAGACAAGGTATTCTTCGGTGGAAAAATTGTGCTTGTGTTTATATTTCTCTTGCACAAAGTTAAGGCATTATTTATTATCCAATGAGTGCACCATAGTTTGCAAAACTGATGTTGTCAAATACATGTTATCGGCTCCGATATTGAAAGACAGAGTTGGAAAGTGGATTTATGCCTTAACGGAATTTGATCTCAGATATCAAGCACCCAAGGCAGTGAAGGGGCAAGCTCTAGCCGATTTTATTGTTGAACATCGTGATGATTCAATCGGCTCGGTTGACATAGTGCATTAGACATTGTTTTTTGATGGGTCGGTTTGTACTCATGGTTGTGGTATCGTCTTGGTCATCATATCACCTAGGGGAGCAAGTTTTGAGTTTGCCTATATTATCAAGCCTTATGCTACCAATAATCAAGCTGAGTATGAGGCAGTTCTCAAAGGATTGCAACTTTTGAAGGAAGTTGAAGCTGATGCCGTTGAAATCATGGGTGATTCTTTATTGGTCATCAATCAATTAGCTGGAGAATATGAGTGCAAGAATTATACATTGATGATCTACTATGAAAAGTGCCGAGAATTGATGGAAAGTTTTCGGCTAGTGACTTTGACACATATTCCTTGAGAGCAAAATATTGAAGCTAATGATTTGGTTCAGGGGGCATCGCGAAACAAGCAATTGATGAAGGATGTTGAGGTAGAAATCGCTACCATCGCAACCGATGATTGGAGGTATGAAGTTTTTAATTATTTAAAGAATCCTTCTCGATCGGCTTCGAGAAAATTGTGTTACGAAGCTCTGAGGTATGTTTTGCTGGATGACGATCTGTATTATCGGACGATTGATGGAGTATTGCTAAAATGTTTGAGTGTCGATCAAGCCAAGATTGTGATGCGCGAAGTACATGAAGGTATATGCGGTACTCATCAGTATGCTCACTAAATGAAGTGGTTGCTTCGACGAGCTGGATATTTTTGGCCAACGATGTTGGAAGATTGCTTCAGGTATTATAAAGGTTGTCAAGATTGCCAAAAATTTGGAGCGATTCAACGAGCACCAGCATCGGCTATGAACCCTATAATCAAGCCATGGTCGTTCAGAGGATGGAGAATTCACATGATCGGCTAGATCAATCCACCCTCTAGCAAAGAACATAAGTTTATTCTTATGTTGGTGCACAAGCAAAGAGGATGGAGGCAACCGATTATTTCACGAAGTGGGTGGAGGCAATTCCGTTGAAGAAGGTTTATTCTGGGGATGCAATTCAGTTCGTCAAAGAGCACATTATATACTGATTTGATGTTTCTCAGACCATCACAACCGATCATGGATCTATCTTTGTATATGATGAGTTTGTCTAGTTTGTAGAAAGCATGGGGATTAAATTGTTGAATTCTTCACCATATTATGCACAAGCTAATGGAAAGGCAGAGGCATCCAACAAAAGTTTGATTAAGTTAATCAAAAGAAAGATCTCTGAGTTTCCAAAGCAATGGCATAGCCGATTGGCTGAGGTGTTGTGGTCCTATCGGATGGCTTGTCATGGATCAATCCAAGTGCCTCCTTACAAGCTAGTTTATGAGCATGAAGCCGTGTTACCATGGGAGAGTGTCATCGGCTCAAGAAGGATTGATTTACAAGATGAGTTGAGAGCCGATGACTATCACAATCTCATGGTAGATGAATCGGAAAAATTGGTTCAATCCAGGATGTGTGCTTTGAAAAAGGTGACAAGGGATAAAGAAAGAATCGCTCGTCATTATAACAAAAAAGTTGAACCAAAATCTTTTTCAGAAGGCAAGTTTGTTTGGAAGTTGATCTTGCCAATTGGGACTCGTGATAATAAATTCGGTAAGTGATCACCAAATTGGGAAGGGCCTTTTTGAATCTACATGTTTGTTTCCAAGGGAGCTTACATGTTGCAAGGGCTTGATGGAGAAGTTTTTGGAAGGACTCTCAACAGAAAATACATGAAGAAATATTATCCAAGTGTTTGGGTTAATTCATGATTCGGCTGTGTTATGCTGATACATGGTAGCGATGTGTTGACATCACCTTGAGATGGCTGATATAAGTTATATCGCCCTTAGTCTTTTTAACTTATCATAATCGGTTGAGTTTTCCCGATGTGTGATGGCCGATATGAGTTATATCGCCCTTAGTCTCTTGAAACCTATCATAATCGGTTGTGTTTTTTGCTGATGTGAGATGGTTGACATTGTGTGTTATTGTCCTCAGTTAAGCCATAATTTTATCAATGTTTGACATTGTAAAATTAGGGGGCATACATACATGCATACAAAAATATGTGGACTTCAAAAAAATTCAACACAAGCAAGTTATGTCACAGGAATTCACAGAAGTTCACAAGGATTACAAGAATCGGCATGAAAGTTCAAGTCTCAAGTGCTAAGCCCTATTACATGGATCGGCTCATTCGGCCACCAGCTTGTTGATAGCCGATTTTCCCTTTGCCTGATTTGTTCTATGTCTTCTATGGCTTGGGCATCGATAGCAACGGTCCCAAGGATTGCTTTCAGGGACTTTGTAAGATCTGATAAATGTCTGACCGAGGTCTTCAATTTTGATGTTTGTTCTTCAATTGCACTGGGAAGATCGGCAAGTTTATGCTCTTCTGATGCTATCTCGTGGTTGCACTTCTCGAGCTCAGCTAGCAACTCCTCCTTGCACTTCCGTAGCCGATCGATGCTAGTTTGAATCGAACTTGGTCCTAAGGTCATCTCGTCAAGCTTAGCCTTCTCTGCTGTGATTGATTGCCGATTGACTTCAATGGTGGCTTCGAGAGCTTTTCTCTCTCGCTGATTGGCAATCCGTTGTTGAGCCCTCTCCAGCTTGTATCGATGTTGTTCAAGATATGTTGCTTGGGAGATGATGTCGGCAATGTTATCAGGGATTTGATCTTGTATTTCTTCAAACCTAGCCCTGATCGGCCCGCAGTTGGCGACTAAGTAGTCAAGGGAGCTCTCTAGCCGACGAGCTATATCCAACAGCTTGGCCTTCAAATCATCCGCAATGGGAGCCAAGGCTTTGCTTGTGGTCTTTTCCTCTTCATCCATAAACTATCTAATGTCAAAAGAAAACATATCGGATAAGACCTGAAAAGGGAATGATGAAGTTGTTAAGTATTGAAAGGACTCACAACAGCCGATATGTTGTATTGAAAATACTTACAGGGATGATGGGAATTGCTTCTTCTGCTTTCACATGATGGTTGCCCCTAGCCGATGGAGTGCGCTCACTTGATTCATGGGGGGCAGCTGCTGGAGAACGAGGAGGTTGTACAAAGAGAAGAGAGACAAGTTAGATTCAGAATTGGCTAATTGAAAATTGAGAAAGGTTTGAGTTTAAAGTTACCGATGGAGCTGGAGCCGATTTCTTCTTGGTGGCCAATTTCTTCTTCTATAAGTAAAAGAGTTTGGTCAGAATTGAAATGTGAAAAATTTAAAGGAAATGAGCTCCATAGAGCTACATACCGGCTGAGGACGAAGTTAGCATTTTGGCAGACTTGGAGTTTTCTGAGGAGCCTGATCATCGGCTGGCGGCATTAGCATGGTTCTTCTTGGCTCACTTGTTTCGGCCGCAGCGTCACGGTTTCTTCTATTTCTTCTTGATTCAAGAATTCCTCCAAGTTCAGGTCTAGGGATGGCAGATCATTGGTTGCAGTTGTTTTTTGTTTCTTGGATGTTTTCTTCTTTGCAGCTGATGGAGCAACAACTGATGGCTTGGTCCTTTTCTTTTTCCCAACTTCGAAGTGGATCGGCTGGCGTGTTTGACCATGAAGTAAAGATGCCATCTTGGGGGAATCATAGCCGATCCTTGATGGGGCCAGTCCACAACCGTTAGGAAGGATGCCGACGGCATAGCAGATAATTGCCCCGGTGTTGCTGGTATGAGGAGGACAGGAATTGGTAGTCTGCAAACAAAAAGAAAGATGAAGTTAAATATTGAAGAATGATAGCCGATAATGAAAAATTTAGCAAAATAAGAAGTGCTTACTTGTGGAACCATCTCCGGGTATTTGGTGGTCAGGTACATCGAAGCCGATTGGTGAAAAAGGTGTTTCTTCCATCCAATCCACCATCGGTCGAAGGCTGCACTCCTCATTATGGCTAGTTCAATATTGTCGATGTTGCCAAGTGGAGGGCCTTCAATGCTTCGCAACCTATTCATCATAAGACCTGAGCCGATTTCGCCCCTAGTCTGAATCTTGTCGGCAAAATATAGGCCGATCGGCAGTTGTGTTAGTGATATGCCCTAGAGGCAACATGGAGATGTTGGATATCATGGTCAATGTTTATGTATAAATGAATAAAGTGTTATTCAGTTCCATGAAATAGACATCTTGTATTGATCAATAAGTACGTGACTTATTTATGAGACTCTTTATGTATGAATCTATTTCTAAATAATCCCTGATCATATGTCATATTGTTGGAACAAATATGATTCTAAGATCGACATGTTTATTGATTGATGATCATGTCTCATAGATCATGGTATGGAGATACCAAATCAATATACATGGACATGTGTTAGAGAACATATTGTTGGATAGACCCACCATGAGACACTACAGGAATTAATGTGCCATCAGTTGGTCTCAAGTAGTGTTGGTACAAAGTCCTTAGACCTAAGATCATCATGGATTCCGACATGTGTAGTAGCCTACTTTGGGACTACCAAACGCTATTCCGTAACTGGGTAGTTATAAAAGTAGTCTTCGGGTTTGCTATGAAACATGTAGTGGGATGTAACATCCTGAAAATCGAAGGAATGGAATTCGGAACGTAAAAATCGGAACTCACAAAAACTTTTTGGGAATCATTGCATCTTATCGTGTTTTTCGATCTGGATTGCCAGTTCAGCAAAATAAGATTTTCTTCTATAATTACTTTGAGGAAAAATGGAACAAAACCCTAAGCTTCGGAATCACAGCCGGTGAAAATGGTTTCAAAATATAAATGTGTGTACCTTGAAAAGAGCATATACATACATAATTTGGTGAATTACAAAAAGGATATATTTTGGTTTAAACCCTAATTGATAGGGGAAAGATAATGAATAATTGGGATTTGATGATAAAAATATTTTTGAAAAAGGAAAAATGAAGATAGAAAATTCATCTCCAATCAAAACCCTATTTTCTTGAATTCAAAAGAAGAAACAAAATAAATATGAAAAATATATTTTGAAAAGTAGGGAGAAGTGGAAAATATAATTTTAGAGATTGTTAAGAGTACCAAAATTTATTTGGGATTTTTAGGAAGAAAGGAAATGGAAATAGGGAATTAGGAAAATTAAATCGTAAAATAGGAAAGGTACACTATTCATCGCATCGAAGGTGTTCGACCGGTCATTCGGCCACGTTCGCGCGCGCCACGCGCCGAACGCCGTGCCGCGCCATACCGAGACACCGCGCACGCGCGCTCTCACGATGCCACCGTCCTGCGCGCACACCACCGCCGCGTACTGCCGCGCCATCCCGCGGTCGCCAAAGTCGCCGGCGACGCCGCACCGCCCGTGCCTGCCGTCGCCATGCCGTCGCCGTACCCGCCGCGTTAGCGCCGCGCTGCACATCCGCGCGCACCGCCCTCGCCGCGCTCACCGTAGCGCGCGCGCGTCGGCTGCGTGCCGCACGTCGCGCACGATCTCCCCGCGACCGCGCCATGCTGCTGACGCTGCGCCATTGATGCCGTCGCATCGCTCTTCTTCCCCTCCGTCGGCCGCCTATAAGAGGCCACCCCGAGCCGAGCCCCCAACACCGAAAATCTTCGCCACAACTCCCTCGTGCTTTCTCCCCATTTTTCCCCAAAAGTTAGCCGTTGCATTGCTTGAATTTTGGGAAGAATCGGAGCTCGGCGAAGAACCCTAACTCGGCCGCCGGCGCAAAACTCCGAAATTCGTCACCCTCGGCCGATTTCTTCCCGAATTGAAGGTACCACCGTTATCCCCGTGCTCTAAGTGTTGTTTCCCCTAAGTTTCCCGAGCCAAAAGGCCGCCGGAAATCGCCGGCGACGAGCCCCCCCGAATTCCCCTGTCTCGGCCGCCGCCACCCCGCCGTCGCCAGCACACCTCAGCGCCTCCCCGGCCGAACCAACCCCCTCTCTAGCATCTCTAGGGCTCACTGATGCTCGTAGACCCCTTGCCTTCGCCAAGACATCGCCGGAGTCCGCTGCCGACGAGCGCCACCGCCGCCCGAACCACCTCGCCGTCGCCGGCCCTCTTCGCCGCTCCCGGTCCCGACCGAGTGGAGAAATGGGACCCCGTGGTCCCAAGATGGTGAAAAGCCCCTCCTTCCCCGAGCTCCGGCCCTCCCTCACCGTCGGCGCCCTCTCCCTCACCGTCGGCCGCCGGTGGTAGTAGAGCAGAGAGGGAAAGGAAAGAAACGAGAGGGAATGGGAAAAAGAAAAAGAAAAGAAAAAAAGAAAAGAAGGAAAAGAAAAATAGTAAAAGAATAAGGGAAAATTTATAGATTATTTTGGGAATATTTAGGATAAAATAAGGTTTCGAACTATTATTATTATTTAGGAATAAGTACAATATTGTTCCCCTTCTAAAATAAAATATTTTGTGAAAATGATTTATAGATCAATTTTTCTTTTTATGAATTCAAATATTGTCCAACCTTTAGATTGTTATCAAAGTTCACATGAAACCTTTTTAAATATTGGTTAAGCATGGATGATGTTATCCTGTCGTTAGAATTCCAAAAAAACCCTAATAAATATAATTGCAACATTAAAGATCAATTATTGGAAATATAAAATTAGAAACCTAATTATTCTAGAATATCTTCAAACTCAAGTGCAAAATACATATTAACCATAAGATGGTTCACTCGGTCTAACTGAAATCATTTTTCGTTGATTCAACCTTTAAGATTTCCGAAGTTAGAGGTTGTGTTTGGAAACTGCTTTCCGCGATAATTTTGGGATCTTTTTCTTTTCGTTGATGTTGTTGAATTCTAATTGGATTCAACCCTTCTTTTCGCACGTATGGATAGCGTCCGAAGAGGTGAACACTGACTACGCGGAAGACCCCACTCAACCAGCGTGCGAGCAAGGCAAGTCTTCACACCCTTTGAACATATCGATCCCAATTGCGAAATGATGTTATTTTAAACTCTAAACATGCATGCTTTACAGAGTTACCTATACTTGTTATGCCCTACTTTGCTATTGACTACCTTTAGAATTACTCCTTGTAACTCGCGATGTGATACAAACAACCGAAGAATAACTTCGGTAAACTGCTTAGCCATGCTATACTTAGATTTATGCATACTCATGACTTTATGAAAAAGCTTTGTGCTTGGGCAACTACCTTGGGGAAGGTAGTTGAGATACGGCATGTGGAGACATGAGCGCCACATGGCCATGAGAATGATGAACTAAGTTTGATGAAAATTGAAAGTACTATACAAATGTTTTAGATCGGGGCGGTGGATGATTTGGGTGGATTCCGAAAAGGCAAGTGCCGACCCAGTCGTTAAGGACCGAGCCAAGAGATAGCCGGGAAACGAGCAAGTACAACCGTACTTCTCGAATGGGTATAGACCTAGCTGACTAGATAGCCGAGCGGAGGCAGTATCCTTGCATAGATGGTTCTCTATGATGTGGCTTATGTGATAAGGATGGGGCTGCGGCCTTTGTTGTGAATGGTGGAATTGAATCGATATTAATTAAACTTAAAGATTGAGAAGTTTTCTCTTACCCCGGTGCGCGAACTCCTCTCACTTGCTAGAAAAGGACGGCTAGAGTGCATGAGGGCTTAAGTTCATGGAGCGGATGCGCCAAAGTGAGGTTATCGAAAGGCTTTGCCGTGACCGTCTCATATAAAGGGATGTAGGCTCATTCAATGGGCGTCGCGAGTACGGGTAAAGTGTACATCCACGCAGTGTGAATGAATCAATCTATTCGAATAGCCGTGCTCGCGGATATTGAGCATCGTGACAAGACTTTCGCTTGGCTAGACTTTGAACTTAAAAATGCTGGGATGGGTTTGCATGATGATTTTATTCTGGTAGATCAACTTCTCGAGATGCGAGAAGGGGTGGACTCCCAGAAAACCATGACGAATCGAAGGCGGGAAGCCATCCTTGGAATCACGATGGATGGTAGACGAACCGTCGCCGGATTAATGAACTATGAAATTAAAACTTGATTTGGCTAGTCAATAGGTTTGTGAAAAGAATTGTGAAAACTGGCTTTACGCAAAAATAACCCTAGCCATGTTCTTTGAATAACCCTATCATATGCATCAATTCTTTGTTGGCTTGCTGAGTACGGTTGGTACTCACCCTTGCTATACGCACAAACCTCCAGCTGATGGAAATGAAGAGCCAGAAGACCCATATGCGTATTACCAGGAGGGCGAAGGAACTGACGGCGCATACTAGACCTTAGCTCCGGTCGTTGCCTGTGGCAATTGACAAGCCGCTGCCTCTTTCCGCTGCCTTATCTAAATTCTGTTTTTATGTTGTATTCGGACCATAAGGTCCTGTGGGTTGAACATTGCCTTCGGGCCTATTAATGTAATAATGGTAATGTAAGACTATTCGTGCATGTGCACTTGATTATCCAGTACTGTATTCGTGGGTACCAACTACTCGATCCAGGGAAATGGTACTATGAACACGAAAGATTTCCGCCTCAAAAACGGGGGTCCACATGGGATGTGAATGATCAAGATGGAATTTGCCCCTCCTTTGGAGAGATATCTCTGGGCCCCTCGAGGTAATGGATTATGGCCATGCCAAATTGATTGAGGAGTCAATAAACAGATAGATAATCCAATACGGTTCGAGTGAATGGTTAAGCTATTGAAGGGATGGCACACATCATGCCTATAGCTTAATTGGTATCATGAGGCAAAGGGATCTGTGTACACATTATAGGTTCAGAGTCGATATTATATTCTAGTATACTATGGTGTCAATATGTGCTGCTAGGCGCCGCTGTTGACAGATCGGCTGAGTTGGACCCGAGCCGACGATCGGATGAGTTGGACTCGAGCCGACGGTCGACTGAGTTCGACTCGGGCCGAAACCGAGTATACCTGAACCTACAGGGTTGCATGCTTAAGGGGATAGTACAAGCATTCAAGTTGGACTCGGATACGACTCGATCAGATAGGGATCCGATCAGATAGAGTCCTATGGGCTTACGACGTATGGGTGGCCAACTCTATGAATTCGGATAGGATCCGATTCAAAATAGAGTCCCGATCGGCCACTAAACCCAGTCGGCCAACTCTATATAAAGGGGCGAGGGGTGGAGAGTTGTGTGATTGGATTGAACCGAATCAATCTGATTTGGTGCAACAGAAGTCGGCGAGATCAATCTCCATGGAAACCCTCCCCACCTTCGAGCCAAAACCCTAGCCTTGCATCTTGTGCTAGCACACGGGTGGTAGGCGTTCTGTCCCCGGACGTGTGGATACCGGTAGAGGCGCTGCTACGTTGCGGTGCTATTTGTCCACTACGAATCGGCTGTTGTCAGAGGCATCGGAGCAAGGCGGCTGTGGCTGATCGGCTGTGGAATCGGCGAGTCGGCTGAGGTTGGATCGGCTCCGACATCGGGATTGGCTACGTCGGATCGACTGTCAGCGAATCGGCTGTGATCGGCTGACACTGTTCTGGATCGGATAGCTTCTGATTGGCTAATCCGTTGCACTCTACTCCAATCGGTAATGATCTATCGACCCTTACTTGCAAGTGTTCCTGGTTTGCGTGGTAGAAAAGTTTTGTTTTATGCCATCGTAGCCTCCACGTAACCCTTCAAGTTGTCCCATGCCTAGCTGTCTGGCACCACTCATTGGGTGATAAAATTCATATGAGATTTGGACATTTCTACCCTGATGAATGCCGACTGGGAGGATGCAAGGAGAGATGGCAGCTATGAAGACTTCCCTAGACTTTTCAAACTTTTCAGAATTAATTTCATCAAATCTGAAGTCATTGGGGAGCTCAAAATCTTCAGAATTCTCATATGCAAACCAGATTCTTGAGGCCCTTGGAAATCCATCATAGAAATTGCCGAATCAGTCTTTGAAGAGATCGGCTGAGAGCTTGGATCCGGTGTATGAAGATGTTGCCTCTCTGAAAGACATGCATCAGCGTGTTGTTATCTCATCTTCATCATCATTTGTTGTCGGTTGTGCTAATGGGAATCTGGCATCTACTAGTTTTTGCCTCTGAGTAGCTTTGTGTGTATACAGATTAAGCCAAATTTGAAGAAACCACCAGGGACCTCTAGTGCCGATAGCCAAATCTATGGCAATCTTGGCTGATGCAGTGTTCAACATCTGATAAAGGTACCCTAGCAAGTATTTCCCTAAAGAAATTTGCCTTTTCTCTACTAGGGCTTCGGCTACATGTTGCCAGTTTGTCGTGGGACCATAGCTTGGACCACAAAATAAGAACTTCTTCAGCCAAATCAAGAGGAAAGTTGTATGTTCCTTGGGGTCTACTGTGCCAGTTCCCATGTTCTGTGATATGAATCCGTTCCAGCCAATGATGGCCCGGGTCTTGAAGGAAAATTGGCCTTCAGTATTCAAACTGATCGGGTTAGCCGATGTTGTGATGTCCAGACCTGTGATCATAACCACATCCAAAAGAGTGGGCGTCATTGGCCCTTGGTTGAACAACAAGGCATTCAAGGTATTAGACCAAAAATAGGGTGTAGCCGATAGCATTGGTTCGTCCTTAGTCATATCGGCTATTGTTAAGGCCAGGCACTGTGCTATCCCAAGCTCTTCCAATGACTTTTTTTGCTAGCCGATACTCAGCTATACCAAGTTGGCCAGGTTTCGTCGGTTGATGGCCAAGATTTGAAGGTACCGGCCCAGTGTGCCAAACTAGGGTTTGCCAGTCTAAAGGGAACCCTATTGGTTTCGGCATTTATAAACTCTATGGGGTCTATGTTGTCGATTGTCCCTAAGAAGAACCGATTGGGATGAGCGAGACTGGGGATTGTGATTTGGTTTGAGAGGTGCTAAAATGGAAAAAGGCAAATTACGAAGAGCAAAAACTAAATTGCGGTAAAGAAGGGAGATAAAGCCGATGGGGCTTACCTCGGGGAGCTCGGCCGACGACGCCGCGGAGGGACTAGTTGAGGTTGACGTCGCCGGGAATGGAGTTGATGCCGCGCGGGGGTTGCTTGCTGGATCGCCGAGGGCTCCGAGGAGGTCACCAGTGGAGTTTGGGAATGTGTTGTGACTAAAGCGGTGAGAGCGCAAGTGACGGCATGAAAAATTTTGAGGCGGTTGTTATTATTTAAAGAGGTGCGGTAACCGTCCGATGGAAAGCCCAAGATTTTATTGGAAGATAAGATTCGGCAAATCCGCAACATTATCAATATAGCGGACTTGGGGGCATGTGTTAATGACCAAATTTGGTATTGCATGCATCGGATTTGGAGTTAAGGCCGAAGCCAATTTGGAGGGAATAGGGATTTTCGGAAATAGAGTGCACGCCAATTGCAGACTGAATCGGCTAGAGATTTCGTCGGTTGATGGTCGAATCGGCTAAGGTGTTCGTTGGCCGATACCGAATCAGATAAGGTAAGCCAATGTAGCCGATTCCGCTAAGGTAACATTGAAATCATCTTCGGATTCATTTGAAGTGCTTCATGAGGATTGTCATGCACGGATAGAGTCCGAGAAAGGCAATTGTATCTATTAATTAGGTTATTTTAAATAGTTTCCTTATAGATTATGTCGGTAAGAGTCCGCCTAAAGGGCTTATCTATAATTTGAATTGTAATAGAGATAGGAATTATGTCCGACAAGGACATATCTTGTATATGGGTATAAATACGACCCAAGACCATGTAATTTAACAATAATCAGTTCAATACAACTTCGGCGCATCGCCACCTTTTCCTTTCAATTACTTCGACGAGTTCTTGCTTTGAGTTGGGCTGCATCAGGGTTCGATCTCCGACGAAAGTTAAAGCTTGTTATGGCGGCTTGCGCTCTCGGGATTAGTGCTTCCATCATTATGACACTCAAATCCTGTTTACGTAAATCGCCTAGTTATCATATATACTATATAATCTAGATCAATATTGCGATCTAACTCTAATCGCCTAGCATCTGTTACTAGATAACAACCGATAGGATTAGATATCGACGTCAACTTGGATTATATAGTATATCCACCATGTCGAAAGGCTTTCATAAATTTGTTTAGATCTTATGCTTTTTCTTATGCTTAGTGTTGCATCATGTTTCATGTTTGCTATAAGAGATAGTATCGGAGTTTCAGCCAATCTTACCTGTTTTGGCCATCTCGTTCATTATATGTTTACTTGATATGCTAAATCTGCCCTTTATATTAAGATCTCACTGTGACGAAATATGTTAAGCTTGTTATCGATCTGTTAGGTTATCTTAACACTTGACCGGTTCTTGTTTAATGTATTTAACCTATAGTGATATCTTAGTATAAAGTGGTATCGAAGTACTAGCCGTTATATGTTAGATTTATGACATGCTATGCTATAAATATGTATAATCTTCGTCTTATGGTACTTTTAGACATAAGTGATTTGTACTGTCTCGATACGCTATCGATCTATCCTAATCACTTGGTTTAAATATTTTTTTAGACTTAGATTATATATTATTGATATCTACAGTCGATCGATGAGATCTGATTTCCCTTGGCCGATTCAGTGCATATTGCATCAGCTCAATATAAGATGATATGTCATCGGCTACTAGCCGATCGGCTATCTTTTTCGAACTAACACTATTTTCTTTATTTTTTTCTTGTTGGTTGCAGGATCAAACCAACTGGCACGCCCTACGAACCAATAAAACAACATTTGGACCGGCTCTAGAGTAAAGCAAATCTCTCAGGCCAGTGCATGACAATTTTACCGTCAATAGGATGGCGCATAGCGGCAAACAGCATCGGCTGAAGATGGGGAAGAGAAAGAAAAGAGCAGCACGAGGACGGAGAAGCTCGGCCTCAGGGCTCACCGACGGTGATGGTGAGGGAAGGAGGCGACGGCGATGACGGCACGACCCACCGACGGCGATGACGGCGCGACCCACCGATGGCGGTGGTGGTGGCTTTGGAGAAAGAGGAAGAAGAGGTGGCAGTCGATTGCTATTTATAGGAGAGGGAGAAGGGGCTAGGGTTAGGGCTTGGCGTCAGGGTTGGATTTTAGAAGGGCGGCACTGGTTCTTGTGGGATTTCGGAGGTGGCATGACTTGCGGTGTTGCACGGCTGTCGGCGGCATGGGCCAGGTCGAGTCAGCGACAGTGTGGGCCAAGGCACGAAGAGGACAGCCGGGCTGTGGCATAGAGGGGATCGTCAGGCTCAGGGCTTGGCCTCCCTGGCCTGCACCTCGAGAGGAGGAGAGTGGAGCTTTGGCTCCACGTCCAGAGAAAGAAGGAGGGGAAAAGAAAAAGAAGAAAAGAGAAGGGGAAAATGCAAAAAGGAAAATTAGAGGAAAGAAGTAAGGGAAAAAGAGAAAACAACAGGGACTTTTTTGGAAAATTCTAAATGTAAATTATTTGGAATTTTTAGGAGAATTTAGGATATTAGGAATCAAATAGGAATATATTGGATTTGGGTGGAATTTGATTAGGAATTTGAGCTCCACTCCAAAAATACGAATCAAATCCAAATAACTCAAATTAAGAAGCGATAAAGCCAATGGCATAATTACTTAATTACTTAATTAATCAAATTACATCCTTTTGATTGATGAAATTTTCATTAAGCTATTGTATACAAACAAACCAAAGGTGAATTTTCGCAATTCAGCAAAAATAACGAAAGACAAAAAGTCAAGACGTAACACATGGCCGTGATGGAACGGAGCCCCAAGGCACATAGTAAGAACGGCGTGTCCAGGTAGGTCATAGTCGAGTCCGCGTTAGCTGCGAGGAAGGTCAAGCCCTCGGGCATGCGGTGAAGGTGGCATGGCCGGTTAGGGCGTAGCCGAGTCCACATGAGCCGTGAGGGAGTTTAAGCCCCCAGGCATGCGGTGAAGGCAGCGTGGCCGGTTAGGGCATAGTTGAGTCCGCGTGAGCCGCGTGGGAGGCCAAGCCCCCGGGCATGCGGTGAAGGCAGCGTGACCGGTCAGGGCGTAGCCGAGTCCGCGTGAGCCACGCGGGAGGTCAAGCTGCCTGGCATGCGGTAAAGGTGGCTTGGCCGGTTAGGGCGTAGCCGAGTCCACATGAGCCACGTAGGAGGTCAAGCCCCCGGGAATGCGGTGAAGGTGGCATGGCCGGCTAGGGTGTAGCTAAGTCCACATGAGCCGCACGGGAGGTCAAGCCCTCGGGCATTCGGTGAAGGCGGCGTGGCCGGTTAGGGCATAACCGAGTCCATGTGAGCCGCGAGGAAGGTCAAGCCCCCAGGCATGCAGTGAAGGTGACGTGGTCGATTAGGGCGCAACCAAGTCCACGTGAGCCATGTAGGAGGTCAAACCCCTGGGCATGCGGTGAAGGCGGCATGGCCGGTTAAGGCGTAGCTGAGTCCGCGTGAGCCGCGGGGGGTAGCCCTCAGGCATGCAGTGAAGGCGGCGTTGGAGTCATGGTTGGAGAGGAATGTTGTTGCCGCTATATTATCATCATGTTTTGATTTACATTTTATACATAAAACTGCCTGAGGTGCTTAATGTTCCTGGAGTTTGTAATGGGTTAGCCTTCCATGGTTGCCAGTTGGTAAGCACCAGGCCGAGTGACAGCGATGACAGTGTATGGTCCTTTCCAGGTTGGCGATAACTTGTGTTGGTCCTTTGTGGTTTGCACTCAACGTAGGATGAGATCGTTGATGAAGAGGAATGGTCCTGAATGTTGCGGCTATGGTACTTGCGTTGCATCTGTTCGTATCGAGCGGATTCAATGGTTGTTGCTTCGCGTGCTTGTTCTAGTCAGACTGTATCTTCTTGTAATGCTTCTTGGGCGTGGTCTTCATTGTAAGTCCGGACCCTAGGGGATCCAAGTGCCAATTCTGTGGGTAAGACTACTTTAGCTCCGTAACACAGGAAGAAGGGAGTTTGGCATGTTGCCCGGCTTGGAGTAGTCTGTAGGGACCATAGTACGAAGAGCAGTTCTTGTACCCATTTGCCCGCACAAGGCTTGAGTCAGTCGAAGATGCGGGTCTTGATGTTGTGTAGTAGGATGCCATTGGCACTCTCCACCTGACCATTGCCCATGGGATGGGCGACTGAAGCATCAGATCTTGATGCAGATTTCTTCACAGAACTCTTGGAAGACTAACCCAATGTATTGAGTGCCGTTGTCGGTGATGATGCGGTTGGGTACTCCAAAGCGGTAGATGACACCTTTGATGAACTCACGAGCATTTGCAGCTATAATCTTTGCGACCGGCTAGGCTTCGATCCACTTGGTGAACTTGTCGATGCAGACGAAGAGGTGGATGAATTTGTCGGGTGCATTCTTGAATGGGCTCACCATGTTGAGACCCTAAACGGCGAAGGGCCAAGAGATGGGCATTGTTTCAAGTTCGTTGGCCGGCATGTGAAATTGTTGGGCGAAGAATTGGCAACCCTCACATTTGCGGACGATGTCTTGAGCGTCGGTGATCGCTGTTGGCCAAAAGAAGCCTTATCGATATGCCTTACCGACAATGGTCTTGGATGCAGCGTGGTTGCCACACATGCCCGAGTATATTTTGTTGAGTCTTGGCCCTCCTGCTGCGAGTCGCATCTCATGAGCACACTGATTGTCCCCTTATAGTATAGTTCATCATGGATGATGCAGTATGTATTGCTCTTGCGAGAAATTTTTTTTGCTTCAGCCCTATCAGATGGTAGGGTGTCGTTCTTGATATAATTCAGCAAGTGCGCCAGTCGCTGGTGACCGTGAGAACTTGCTTGGCTGGGACCTTGGTCTTATCAATGGAGGATTTGCTGAGGATTTCTAGAAAGACTCTGGGTGGGACCAACCCACGCTTGGAACCGAGGCGGGCTAGGGAGTCGGCCTCAGTGTTGTCATCACGCCCGACGTGGGTGAGTTCAAGGCCATCAAATTTTTCTTCGATCCATCAAATTTTTCTTCGATCTTGCATACCTCCGGGTAGTATGTAGCCATCTTGTCATCTGAGCAGTCCCATTCCTTCATTACTTGGGAGACAACGAGTTGTGAGTCCCCCCTTGCCACTACCTGGCAGATGTCGAGTGTTGTGGCGACGCACATGTCGTATAGTAGGGCTTCGTACTCGGCAGCATTGTTCGAGGTGGGGAAGCGTATCTGGAGGACGTAGCAAAGCTTTTATCCCTTATGGGAGATCAACAGTGCTCCCGTGTCGGCACCGTCTTCATGAGGGAGCCGTCGAAGTAGAGTAGCCAGTGTGTCGGGTCCGTTGGAGTATCTGGTTGTTGCTCTTCTATCCACTCGGCTATGAAGTCAGTGACTGCTTGGGACTTGATGACCACCGAGGCTGGAAAGAAATGTCAAATGCCATCAGCTTGAGTGCCCATTTGGCAATGCATCTAGTGGTCTCCTTGTTGAACATGACGTCTTGGAGGGGGTAAGCAGTGACGACCAACATTGGGTGAGCTTGGAAGTAATGAGTGAGTTTGCGAGCCGTGATGAATATTGCATATAGCATCTTCTGTATCTAGGTGTATCGTGTCTTGGAATCACTGAGGACTTCGCTGATGAAATATACTGGACGTTGAACCTTTTGTGCCGACTCATCTACTACCTTTCGACCAATAGGACTATGCTAACTATGCTTGTGGTGGCGGCAACGTATAGGAGCATGGGCTCTTTTGGGAGCGGAGCGGTGAGGACGGGTGGGTTTGTCAAGTACCTCTTAAAATCACTAAAGGCGACTTGAGCTTCTGGAGTCCATGTGAATTTATTTGATTTCTTGAGGAGCTTGAAGAATGGCATGTCGCACTCACCAAGTCGGGATGTGAAGCGGCTAAGTGATGCCATGCACCCGATCAGCTTTTGTAACTTTTTTAAGTCGACGGTCGGCTCCATTGAGTGAATGGTGGCTATCTTGGCTGGGTTGGCCTCGATACCGTGGTGGGATAAAACCCTAGTAGTTTTCCTGATGGTACGCCGAAAGTACATTTTTCTTGGTTAAGCTTCATCTTGAATGCACGTAGGTTGTTGAATGTTTCTTCCAAGTCAACGATGAGATCTTCCTTGACTTGGGATTTCATAACGATGTCGTCCACATAAGCCTCGACGTTGTGGCCGAGTTGATTTTGCAAGCATCTCTGCATGGTTCTCTGATTGGTCGCCCTGGAATTTTTGAGGCCGAAGGGCATGGTGATGTAGTAGTAGGCACCGAAGGGAGTAATGAACAAAGTCTTGAGGTAGTTGTTTTTGTTGATTGTGATCTGATGATAACTCGAGTAGGTATCAACGAAGGAGAGAAGATCGCAGTCGGCCGTGGAGTCTACCACTTGGTTGATGCAGGGAAGACTGAATGGGTCTTTTGGGTAGGCCTTATTGAGGTTGGTGTAGTCAACACACATGCGCCACTATTTATTCTTTTTTCCTACAAGCACCGGGTTGGCTAACTATTCTGGGTGGTACACCTTTTTTATAAAATCAGCGGCTAAAAGTTTGGTCAATTCTTCTCTAATGGCCTCCCTTTTGTCTGACGCAAAATAGCGTAGTCATTGCTTGATGGGCTTCGCGTCTGGTCACACGTGAATAGAGTGCTCGGCAACCTCCCTCGGGACACCAGGCATGTCAGAGGGTTTCCAGTCAAAGATGTCCTTGTTGGCCTGGAGGAAGGTGACGAACGCGTTTTCCTATTTGGGACTGAGGTCGACCCTTATGATAGCGGTCTTGGATGGAATTGTTGGGTCAAGGATGATATTCTTAACCAGCACATCGGTTGGTTCCAGAGAGGTATGGAGGTCTTGGCTACGGGCAACTCGGCGTCACCGGGTGATGCGTCGGTGATGACTTCCTCTTGATGTAGTGAGGCTTTGATGGACTGCGCCATCTTGCAGCTCTTCTTGTCACAGACGAATGATTGTTTGATGTCGGCTCGGAGGGTGATGATGTCGTTTGGCCTGGGCATTTTCATCATTGCGTAAGCATAGCGCGAGACGGCCATGAACTTGACCATTGTTGGCGTGCTGAAGATATCATGGTAGGCAGTTTCGAAGAAGCGTTTGTCGTCACCCTGAGTGATCCGGTAGAGGTTCCATCGGGTACCAGGGTGTTGAAACATGCCTTGGAAGTTGGTGATGAATTGAGCCTTCAACTTGGCCCAACTGTCAATGGTGTTCTTGGGGAGCCAAGCTCGGTTCGCCAAAGTTAGCATGATCGGTGGGTACTTGGCCATCACACGTTGGTCACCTCCAGCGGCTTGGATGACGGTGGAGTAGACAGAGAGCCAAGAGGCGGGGTCGGACTTCCCATCAGACTTGCCGATCCCCATCGGCTTAAAGTTGCTCGACCAATCAACCCGACGAAGCGCGTCAGTGAAGGCAGGTATCCCTTTGATCGTGTCCTCATGATGGGGCGGTGCACCATGATGCGTCCGTTCGACATGCGTTCGGCGTGCCTACGGCCTTCTTCAACATCAGGTTCGTGGATGTGGACCAGTTCGGCATCATGTTGGCGGCGTCGCTCATTCATGATGTTGCGGAGGTTAGCATTCATCCGATTGGCTTCGATCTTGTCACGCAGGTCGCTCGTGCATAAACTTGGTAGCGAGCTCTCGGCTTGGGAGTGTTGATGATGGAAAGGCCGAGCGCCCAGCTGGCAGGACGGTCGCTTGGACAACTCGGCGCCCATGTTGGAGATGGTGGGCGCCATTTCCTGGTGTTGGACGGTGGTGGCTTCGACCATGGCTTTCACTTGGGCCACGGTCGTGTTGATGATAGGGTTGTCAGGTATATTGATAGTGTCGAGAAGAGCCTTGGCTGCCATGATGTTATGTTGTGGTGTCATGAAGACATCATGATCCCCCATCTTGGTCTAGAGTATTGCGTCATTGACGGCGTTACCACTTTGGCGAAGTTCCGCTCGACATTTGTCAAGTTCCTCTTGTAGCTCCTTGAGCCGACGCTCCTCTGCTTCGCGTTCTTGTGTCTCGGCTTCCGTCTCTTGTCCTAGCACGACGAAGACGTCACGGGAGGAGCGGCATGCCAAGGAGATGCTCTCGAAACTCTCCAGATCTGAATCTAAGAGTGGCATGAATTCATCTATGGACCCGACCCATCGAGGGCCGAGCTCACGAGGTACTCAGGAGTGACGACGCGGGCTCGATGGGGCCGAGTTCCCTCGGGATGTGGCACAATCTTGTTGCTGGGGTTGATGAGGTAGTCGACGGCTTTGGCGGCGAAGTTCTTAAGGCCGAACGAGAGTAGGAGGCTAGGCGTCAGCGGTGAGACGGGTTGTGAGGTCGGCTTGAGGACGCCTTCCTTGGTGGTGATGAAATTGAGGGGTCCAAAGCGAAACTGCTCCTCGGGGAAGAAGCACATTGTCTTGACACAGCCGACGACACCGAGTGAGATCCGAGCGAGTCAGCCGATATGATCGCTGGCGAAGGAGAGAGAGCTAAAGGAGATATTGCTACCAGCCAAAAGTGTGGTGTGATTGGTGAAGACGATTCCTATAGAGGCCATCTCCTCCTTTGATGATGAAGATCAAGCATACCCCTACCTGGCACGCCAACTGTCGATTCTTATGATCGGCAATATAATAGGGTACACTAGATCAAGGAGAGATGGTGACACATATATTTATACTGGTTCAGGTCCTCGGCTAGAGATAATACCCTACTCCAGCTATGTGTAGATTGGATTTGTGTAGGTGTGCAACACAGCTTAAAATTAGAACGTAGCGCTTATGGGAATAATGTTGTTTACCCCTTAGGGTTTCCCTCGGTGCCCCTTATATAGATACTAGGACGGCCTGCTAGGTATTGTAAGGTAGCCCTTATAATTCGGGTACCTACCATCTATTTATATAGGATAAGATTTATTGCCTTATCTTCAATCTCTTTCTTCAAATATAAGCAAGCCACATGGGCCTAAGGCACTCGGCCCACTCTATGCCGCACGGCCCAGAGACCATGCCATGGGTACCCAGGTACCGTGTACCCACACCGGCCAACCAATGGTCTGACCGACCGATTATGTATCGACAGCCGATTCTGTATCAGTTTCGGTTGCGGGTTGTTTCTTGGATATATATGATTAATATATGATTATGACTTCTAGATGGATACTATTTGTATGTGATACTATTGTGTACTTATGTAAGTCAAGTTGGTGCAAACTTGTGCTCGGATATCGAGTTTCTTTGTTGTTCATGTGCAGGTGTTGCTTGAGGCCATGGGAGTATAGCCAGTGGTGGATCGGGACTAGGCTTGGGAGAAGTTGAGGTCCAGACGGTCAAGGAGATCATGCGAGATGTTAAGGATAGAGAACAATGCATGTGAAGGTGAAGGTTTCCATATGACATACACGTGGTGTTGTGTGCGTTTGAAAAGAGGAGTCAAATTTGGATTGAAGTCCAAATTTGGTATGGTTGGAGTTTGTAAAGTTTGCTTCTTATACAAGAAGGTTTCTTGGGGATTAGGACTTCTTGTATGAGTCGGTCGTGGCTTTAGGCTGTGGATCTATGGGTATAAATAGTGAGGGAGGTTGAGGCCTCTTGATATCGAGTTTGTGAGAGTTGAGTTGAGAGAAAAGTTAGGGTTTCGAGTTTAGTCGAGATTTTTGAGAGGAATGTTGTTATTGCACTTTGTAAACATAAATAGAAGTAATAAAGTTCAATCTACTTTAAGAGATCTTTGATTTGTGTTTGTTCGGATTTTCGACGGCAGCGACGACAGGAGGAGGCGACACGAAGGACACCAATCGGCTGATATACATATATCGATTGATCTTCATCTATTGACTGATATACACCGATCGACTGATTTACACGGTCCAACTGATCTACATCAACAACGAGGGTAACTTGTAATTCGCTAAAAATTTGGTTTTTAAGTATTACAACCATTCATCCTCTAGTTGGTTTGGTTCTGCTATTCGATCCTACACGTCCTCCCGTTCTTATGGAGAGCAGATAGTGGAAATCTTGCCCCATGTCTAGTTTTAGTGGTGGAATTATAGCCATCGCAAGAGAAAAAAAGAACAGGGGAGCAAAATCCAGCAACAGTTGATTTCTCCAATACTTTAGATCAAACTAAAAGCTAGGCCTACAACATGCTTACGGGCAGAGAAAAGAAATAGTTGGACAATGACCACAACGATGATATTCGTGTTTATGAAGGCTTGGGCCATGTATGCCATTTATGTATCATGGTCATGAGAACAGCTGATTCATATTCCACAATCAGTTAAAAAGCTTTGTAGTTTATTTAAGAGATTTGGTCAGTTTTTTATTTTGCAAAAACAAGATGCTCAAAATGTTCATTTTGTTTAATCAAAGTTCCTTTTTTCATTTTTAATGCATTGCCATACGAGCATGCATTAATGTGTTTCGAGAAAATGAAAAGCACGTAAATATGTGTGTATGCCAAAGAATCCCATGTTCTTACTTATATGGGGTAAATAAAACAGTCACTCACTGTTTCCTCAATGTAATTCTTCAGAATTGTGAAGAAGATAGAAAAAAACATGTTCGTCCTTCCTTTTTATGGAGAGGGAACAGTAGAAATCTTGCCCCGTGTTTAGTTTCAACGGTGGAATTATGGCTATCCCAAGAGAAAAAAATAATAGGCGAGCAAAATCCAGCATTAGATAATTTCTTCGACGCTTTAGATCAAACTAAAAGCCAGGCCTACAACATGCTTACTGACACAAAGAACAAATAGTTGGACAATGACCACAATGATGATTTGAGCCATTTATGCCATTTATGTGGCATGGTCATGAGAACAGCTTATTCAATATTTCACCATCAGTGAAAAAAGCTTCATAGTTTATTTAAGAGATGTGGTCAATTTTTTTTCATTTTGCGAAAACAAAATGCTCAAATACATGTTCATTCCATTCACTCATTGTCCATTTTCTTTTTTTTATGTATTTCCATTCAAGCATGCATTAATGTGTTTCGAAAAATGGGAAGCACGCGCGTATGTCAAGAAATCTCATGTTCTTATTTATGTGGTTAAATAAAACAGTCACTCACTATTTCTCAATGTAACTCTTTAAAATTGTGAAGAAGATACAAGAAAAACATGTTTGTCCTTCTTTTCTTATGGAGAGCAAACAATGAAAATTTTGCCCCATGTCTAATTTCGGATTTATGGCCATTCCAAGAGAAAGAAAAAGAATAGGCGAGCAAGATCCACCAGCAGTGGATCAAACTGATACCCAGCCCGAACATGCTTATAGACAAAAAAAAAAGAAACTGTTGGACAATGATCACAATGATGATATCCATGTTTATGAAGATTTGAGAACAGTTGATTCAATATTCCACTATCAGTGGAAAAAGCCTCACGGTTTATTTTAGTGATGTGGTCAATTTTTTTTATTTTGCAAAAACAAGATGCTCAAAATCATCTTGTTCACTCACTTTTTCTTTTCTTCATATTTTTAATGTATAGCCATTCGAGCATGCATGTATTAATGTGTTTCGACAAAATGGAAATCACGTAAATACGTGTATACGCTAAGAAATCCCATGTTGTTAATCTTGTTTCCATGGTCCTACTATGTCCATCCTAAGACGAAGAAAAAGAGAAGGCCAGTACTGTGAGAACAACAGCATTTTAAGATCAACGAAATAAGATTCGTAATTTATTTAAGAGATGAGTTTTTTTACTATCTTGCAGAAACAAGATGCTCCAAAACATGTTAGTTGTTATCACCTTCCTTTGGTTCATTTTATTGCATTGTCGTTCGAGCATGTATTAATCACTACATCGGTATCGGCTATCTCTAACGGGCATTAACTCTCATCTCTATCGGGTTGGACCTCCGTCACTGTGAAAAGGTCACTGATGTGAGAAAATATCTCTAACAGACACAAGGCTGTCACGGATGCACATTATCTCAATCGGGTCATAAAAAATGCCCGTACAGATGAGTTTAAAAGTCAAACCAGTGGTGTTGAAAGCCCATCACGGATGACAAATCTCAATCGGGCCTTGTTCTAAGACTGTCATAGATGACAACTCATCTCTAACGGATCGTCATTACTAGGCCATCACCAATAGGGTTAACCAAACACGGAGTCAAATAATGTCTCGGTTTGTTGCCCGTCACGGATGACATTTCTCTAACGGGCTTAAGTAGTCCGTCACGGATGTTCTATCTATCTCTATCGGGCTTTTAGGTTGAGACCGTTACGGATGTCCTATCTCTATCAGGCTTTTCCACAATACCCATCAAGGATGAGTTTATTATCCAATAAATAAAATTTGTTTTTTGGCTAGCCTGAGGCCTTTGCTAGCCATGCCCGCTGCAAAAAATGTACAGATATCATCACAGCCAGCCCTAGCCCCAGCCATTCCAGCCCCAGCCATTCATCACAGCCACAGCCATGTTGATCCATTCACATATATATTCATCATAGCCACAGCAGCAAGTTGATCCATTCACATATATATTCATCACAACCACAGCAGCAAGTTGATCCATTCACATATATATTCATCACAGTCACAGCTATATCCATATCCATTCACATATATATTCATCACAGCCACAACCATATCTATTCACATATATATTCATCACATATATATTCCACAGCCACAGCCACAACAAAATAACAAGTGTACTAAAAACAGAAAAAAAAGACAAGTATAGATGGCTATTTATTTTTTACAAAAAAGAACATGTGTAAGAATGAAAAAAAGAAACAAGTGTACTGCTCAAAAAAGATAAGTGTAGATGGTTGTTTTGTTCCAAAAAGGAACAAGTGTAGTTCCAAAAAAGAACAAGTGTAATTTCAAAATGGTCTTTACTTTTTGCTCTCAGAACAACTAGACTATATATGTAATAGTATGAGGTGTTGTGGTAGGTTAGGTGGCTACCAAAAAATCTTCGCTGTACCCTGTGACACAAGGTTTGATGCGGAGATTTTTGGTAGCCACCCAGCCTACAACACACCTAAATAATTCGAACCGTGTTTTGGATGTTGCAATTTGCAACATGTCTGAACGGCTCCAGTTCATCATCGAGCAAAATAATTTAGTTACAGATATATTCATCACATATATATTCCATAACCACAGCCACAGCAAAATAACAAGTGTACTAACCCCAAAAACAAAAAAAGATAAGTATAGATGGCTGTTTTTTTTGCAAAATAGAATATGTATAGAACCAAAAAAAATTAATGGTCTATTTTGTTCCAAAAAGGAAGCTCAAAAAAAGACAAGTGTAGATGTCTGTTTTGTTCCAAAAAGGAACAAGTGTAGTTTCAAAAAAAAGAACAAGTGTAGTTCCAAAATGGTGTTTATTTTTTGCTCTCAGAACAACTAGACTATATATGTAATAGTATGAGGCGTTGTGGTAGGTTGGGTGGCTACCAGAAGATGTCCGCTGTGCCCTGTGACACAAGGTTTGATGCGGACATCTTCGGTAGTCACCCAGCCTACAACACACCTAAATAATTCGAGCCGTGTTTTGGATGTTGCAATTTGCAACATGTCTGAACGGCTACAGTTCATCATCGTGCGAAATAATTTAGTTACAGATGCATCAAAACCTGCAAAAATGTATTACAAAGAAAAGCAAGTATATACAGAAACAACGTGCAGAATTGTATTACAAAGAATATTTACAAAAATCAAATGTTTATCGCATTGTCATTGCAAATGTTCTACCATTCAGAGTCGATCGAGCTACCTAGGACCTTACTCTAAACATTCCTTTCGAAGACAATATATCATCTAGTATGAATTGTGCTATCTCCTCTCTAATGGTATCGAAGTTGTTATCCAGAATGTTTGATAGTTTAACCTGCATGTGAGGCGTCAAGTTAGTCCACATACTTGGAAAGTTGTCGTCCTATGTGTATAAATAATTGTATAACACACCTCAAGGTCGGGCAATGTCACCTTGTCTGCTAAGATTTGCATGTTATGGCAGACGTGAAACCCACATTGGTCACCCACTTGTTGTTTAATTGGGAAGTCTTTTTGTGACCGAGTTTGGGATGCCCATCCTTATGCCTCCCGCCTTTTGCCACGTACAAGTCCCATGCCTCGTTCAAGACAGCTTCGATGCCGGACCAGTTGTATATTTTTGGCTTAATATTGGAGTTAAGGTAGTGTACCAAACTCCACTTCGGCGTTATTACCAGAAGAATCCAATGACCTGCGACATTATTAAATTGCAAGGTAAATACTAGAGCTATACGAGTCGTGAATTTGAACATGTGTAGAACCCAAAAAAAAAGTTAACAAGTGTAGATAGTCTATTCTTATCAAAAAAACATCAAGTGTAGTTCCCAAAAATAAAATAACAAGTGTAGCTGATCTGTTCTTATCATTAATGTTGAGCATTCATCACTGGCCAGAAAGAGGAGTGGAGAGAAGAAAGGTGAGGAAAGAATGTTGAGCATTCATCACTAGGCAAAAATTGTAGTGCCCAAAAAAAGAACAAGTGTCGATGGTCCGTTCTTATCGTATGTTCTTGAGCATTCATCATTGGCCAGGAAGAGGAGAGAAGAAATCCAGGGGAGTGGAGAGAAGAAAGGTGAGGAAAGGAACACCACTTGGAAAGATATAAAAATAAAAACAGATGCATTAGGGATGCTCAAAACAGCATGAACTCTCCCTAATTAATCCAGGGGAGTGGAGAGAAGACAGGACAATTTTTAATATATATTTCTAAGCATATATATGAACATGACAGCAATCAGTTGGGAAACAATCAGCAAGCATATATATGAATAGGACAGAAAAAAGGCAAGCAATCAGGACAGTAATATTTCAAGGAAATGACAGCCATCTAAGATAAATCTAAGATAAATCATCCAAGCTTAATATATTCACAATTATGACTATATTCACAAGCATCAAAACCTTAATCACAGAATAAATATATATATATATATGTATGTATTCATCCAATCATACTCATCCAATCATCTACAATATGAATTTCAGGTTAATCTCAGATCAGAAAAAAATCTACCTATTAATCATGATTAATTTCAGATCAGCAATAACACTGATATATGAATAACACTGATAAAAAATAGCCCCTAGTTTCAATAAAAATAGCCGCAAAATGTTTACTGCATGCTATTAGAAGGTTTAATTTCTGCCATCACACATGATAATATGCGTACATGATAAAATGTTGCCATCACACATTGTATTAGCATCACAAAGCCATCAAACATTCTATTAGTATCACAAAGATTCACCTTGCAGTGGATGAGCATCACAAAGCATCACATAGCATCACAAATCAACAAGCAATTCAAGGATTCGCCGCCGGTGATGAGAGGAGAGGAGAGGATTACTAACCGGTGAGGACGGGCTCGAGGTCGAGGCAGCGACAGTGCGGCTGGGCTCGGGGTTGACGCAGTCGGCGTCGAGGGAGGCGGCGACGGGCTCGGCGACGAGGCGTCCGGGCTCGGCGAGGAGGCGTCTGGGCTCAGGGTCAACGGGGAGGCGACCGATGTGGAGGGAAGGAGGAGAGGAGGAGAGGAGGCGGCGGCGATGGCGCGCGTGGATCTGTGAGGCGACGGCGTGGAGGCGAGGAGACCACCGGGCTTGGGGTCAACGGGGAGGCGACCGGCGTGGAAGGGAGGATGAGAGGAGGCGGCAGCGCAGAGGGGAGGAGGAGAGGAGGTGGCGGCGTGGAGGGGAGGAGGAGAGGAGGCGGCGACGATGGCGCACGTGTATCTGAGAGGCGGCGGCGTGGAGGCGAGGAGACGGCCGAGCTCGGGGTCGGCATGGAGGCGAGGAGGGCAGGCGGCGGCGTGGATCTGAGAGGAGGCGTGAATGGATCTGGATCTACGGGATTGACTAAGTAACCCTAGTCAACGTCATCTCTGACGGGCGAATAGAGAATAATTATGATTGGTTAAGAGATCATTCATTAAGGCACCAGTACAAAATACTTCATCACAATCATCAATCTACAAATTGTATTACTACAAAGACTCTATTTACAAGGATATGCCTTCCGAATGGTCTGAGCGAGCGTATGTCACTTCGTCTTCGGGATCATCGTCAAGTTCGATCTGAGGTCTCACATGAAGATTATGGTTGTATTCTTCTTCATTGACGACGTTGTCAACCCCAACAATTCTTCGTTTGCCATCCCTAACAACGTGCAGCTTCTTGTTTGCGGGGACTTTTATATAGAAAATCTGCTCGACCTGCTTGGCTAGGACGAATGGTTCGTCTGTGTATCCAACCTTGGCCAGATCCACTAAAGTGAATCCTTCCTTGTCGACTTTAACTCCGGTTCGGATATTCACCCAGCTGCAACGAAACAAAGAGACTTTGAAGCTCCTATAGTTCATCTCCCAAATCTGCTCTATGCGGCCATAATATGTGTTCGATCCAGCTTTATCCTGATATGCATCTATACAGACTCTCACTATTCTGCACTGTGCTTTTGTTATCTTGTGTGACGGTGTAGAATGTGTATCCATTGACATCATACCCTTGCCATGTGTCAACATCCCAGCTTGGGCCCTTAGCCAACCTTCGTATTATCTCAGTTGGGTCATCGGTCGATCATGCGATACGATTCTTGAACCATTCATTGAAGCGAGTAGTATGTTCTCTATTGATCCACATGTCTGATCGACCCATGTTATCTTGTCGGACTTTCGCTAGATGCTCCTGTTGGCACCTTTTTTGACAAAGGCACGAACACGATCGATTCACCTAAAGATTTGCGGTGGTTCTTGGTACGGAGTCGCCAACCACTTCAATCTAGCAAAAACTAGAACAAAGTGGGTTTTGTAGATCAAATCGGCTAGCGGAACCGATTTAGATGGATAGATTGATAACTACTCGTCTCATGAGCAAACGGAAAGTTTTCAAGACAAACTTACAAAGAATTGTCGCACTCTCGCAGCGACGGCGGACGATTTACGGCGCAAATCGACAAAGATGGACTAAACTAGGGCAAAGTAGAAAAATATGGCTGAAAAGTAAAGAATATTGAAAAAACGATTCTAGATTGTATTGTATGTTGTGTTGGTTGTTTTCTTACAATTGAACCGGCCTTGACCCTTATATAGGGGTTTGTCTTGCCCTCCACAGGCCTTTCTCCATGTCCTATTCGGGATAAACATATTTGGAAACCCGAGATACAACCGTATGAAGAAAGGAAACCCGAAAACTAACGAAGTCGTCTAGGTTTCGGACTCTGCCGGTCAGACCGGCCATATGCCTTTGGTCTGACCGGCCCCACTGCCCGGTCTGACCGGCCTATACACGGCGGTCAGACCGGCCTCTCCGAAGAAACCGGCAAATTTCCAAATATTGGCAATCTTTCCTATTTTCATTCCTAAGTGCCAATTTTGGGTGTAAACACATGCCCTTGCCTTTTATGATGAACACCGTGAATCTAAAAGCATAAGACATGTTTTAACTTGGGACGATAACTCATTTATCGGCCACACAACTCCCTAAGCATCTTGCCAAATACTTGGGAAGTATTTCGTTAGATATTTACCGTTGATAGCCCACTGAAACCGTTCTCCTTGAAGTATCTCCAAGAAATATGCATTGCCTCGAACGATTCCATATATCCGATAAGGTCCCTCCCAACTTGGCGACCACTTACCGAATTCTTTAGATCGGGAACCCAAAGGCAAAATAGTCTTCCACACTAGATCTCCCACTTGGAACGTCTTTGCCTTCACCCTTTTGTTGTATGCTTTGGCTACTCTCTTCTTTTCTTTTTCTATCTCTTCCAAAGACTTCAAACGTTTGTCGACCACTTAGTCAAGATTATCACCCATCAAGGACTTGTAATATTTGGCTGACAAATCATCTTGCTTTATATATCGAAGAGAACCAAGATTTACCTCAACCGGTAAAACGGCTTCTTGCCCATAAACAAGCTCAAAAGGGGTCACCTTGGTAGCACCATGCTTGGATATTCTATGCACCCATAAAGCTTCAGAAAGCACTTCATGCCACCTTCTCGGATGTTCCTCGACCTTCTTCTTGATTAGCTTCAACAACGTCTTATTACTAGACTCGGCTTGTCCATTAGTCTAAGCATAGTAAGGAGACGAACTCAACAGCTTAATTCCATAAGATTCGGCAACACTTTTCACTTCTTTAGACATAAAAGAAGCTCCTTGATCTGTAGTTAATGTTTGAGGAATACTGAATCTATGAATAATATGCTTCAGAATAAAATCAATTACCTCCTTATGCGTCATATTCCTAAACGGCACGGCTTCAGCCCACTTAGTGAAGTAATCTGTCGCAACTAGCACGAACCGATGCCCCTTTGAAGACGGAGGATAAATTTGACCAACAAAATCTAAAGCCCATCCCCGGAACGGCCATGGCTTAATTATAGGATTCAACACCGAAGCCGGTGCCAATTGAACATTGCCGAACCATTGACAAGCTTCACATCCCTTATAGTACCTGAAGCAATCATCAATCATCCTCGGCCAATAGAACCCTGCTCTTCTGAGCAACCAATTCATCTTATGGGCCGATTGATGAGTCCCGCAAATTCCCTCGTGAACTTCACCCATAGCAACCTTAGATTGATCGGTATCTAAACATTTTAATAGTACACCATCTATATTTCGGCGATATAGCTTTTCATCAAGCAAAGTATATTTATATGCTTGCCGCCGAATTTTCCGATCAACCCTAAGACTAGGATCCTTCAAATAGCTAATCAAAGGAATTCGCCAATCATTTACTGCTCCCAGGGCACACATGTCCGAATTACCACTTAATTCGGCCCCTGTATTGAGAAGATTGTGCCCCCTAGCACCTTCCGTGAAGTCGGTCTGACCGGCCAAGCAACTCCGGTCAGACCGGCAACCACCCACGGTCAGACCAGCCACAGAACGCCGGTCAGACCGAATGCCATCCATGGGCAGACCGGCGATAGTGCACCGGTCAGACCGCCTACAGCCTGCCTCTTTACCAATTTCGCTCAAAAAATTATAATCAAGCACCGGTTGGTCTAATATGAAAAATAAACCTCTTTTGATGCTATAACCAGATGCTTGTTGAGCTAAGTCATTTGCTCTAGAATTTTCATTCCTAGCAATATGCTTAATAGTAAATTCATCGAAACTGGCAATAATATCTAGGCATTGATCTAAATACCTGTTCAATGATACGTCGAAGCATTTGTAGACCCCGGCAACCTGTTGCACCACCAATTCCGAATCACCGAATGCTTCTACATGTGTAGCTCCAACGATCTCCATCACTTGTAAACCGAATAACAAAGCATTGTATTCGGCTTGATTATTTGTACAATAATATTCTAAACGAACCGATGCTTCAAAGCATTGACCATTGGGCGAAATTAAAACTACACCTATGCCTTGACCCTCCTTACAGGAAGAGCCATCAAAATAAACTTTCCAAGGTGTAACGCTAACTAAACGGACTTCATCTCCACAATCAACGTCTATATGATGATCTACTATAAAGTCCGCTACAATCTGGCCCTTCATAGATTTCAATGATTCATAGGCCAAATCATATTCAATTAATGTATACGCCCATTTGCCAATCCTACCACTTAGAATTGGCCTTTGCAACATGTGCTTAATGACATCGGTCTGACAAGCAACTATGCATGTACTAGATAACAAGTAATGACGCAACTTGGTACAAGCATAGTATAAGCAAAGACAAAGCCTCTCTACAAATACATACCTCGTTTCGGCATCCAGAAGACGGCGACTTAAATATGTAATTATGTACTCCTTGTCGTCTTCTTCTTGTGTCAAAACGGCTCCAATAACTTTGTCTTCAGCAGCAATATACAACCGAAATGGAATTCCGGCTTTAGGAGCTCGCACCACGGGCGGAGTAGATAAATATTTTTTCAAACCTTCAAATGCCTCCTGTTGTGCTGCCCCCCAAGTAAAATCGGCTTCTCTCTTCAAACATAGAGTAGGCACAAAAGCACCGATTTACCTGCTAGGTTAGATATGAATCTTCTCAAATAGTTCACTTTACCTAACAGCCTCTGAACTTCCCTCTTGCATGCCGGCGCTTTGAAATCTTGAATTTTCTCAACTTTCTTAGGGTCAATCTCAATCCCTCTCTCATGCACCATGAATCCTAATAATTTTTCCGCCGACACACCGAAGGCACACTTGAGTGAATTCATCTTCAATCCATACCGACGCATTCTCTCAAAAGCTAACCTCAAATCGGCCATATGTCCATCCACATCATCCGATTTGACTATAATATCATCAATGTAGATTTCTAGGATAAAACCTAACAAATCATGGAAAATTAGGTTCATCGCCCTTTGATACGTTGCGCCGGCATTCTTCAACCCGAATGTCATAACTACCCACTCAAACAGCCCGACAAATCCTGGACATCTAAAGGCTGTCTTATACATATCCTCTTCTGCCATGAAGATTTGGTTGTAGCCGGCATTGCCATCTAAAAAGCTAATCACTCGATGACCCGAGGCATCATTTATTAGCATGTCGGCTATAGGCATAGGATACTCATCTTTAGGAGTGGCTTTATTTAAATCTCTAAAATCTATGCAAACCCTGATTTTGCCACTCCCCTTCTTCTCTACCGGTACTATATTGGACACCCACTCTGCATACCGGCATGGCCTAATAAACCCCGCTTTCAACAATCGGTCTATCTCTTCTTTGACACGATCATATATAAGTGGGTTAAACCGACGAGGAGGTTGTTTATAAGGCCTAAACCCTGACTTTATTGGAAGCCGATGCTCAACAAGATCACGGCTAAGTCCAGGCATTTCATGGTACTCCCATGCAAAGCAGTCATTATATTCTCTAAGCAATTCGATCATCTTAACCCTATGATCGGCTCTCATGTTTTTATTTATGAAGGTCGGTCTTGGTACGCTCCCATCTCCTATATCTATTTCTTCTAATGGGTGGTGACATGAACCCTTGACCGAGCTTTTCTACCTCGTCAAAATCCTCTATAGTTTCCCCAATATCGTTCTTTGTTGACCGATATTCTTGAACTCTCTTTTGTAACCATTCCAAATTGGCTGCTTTATTCATCATACAAAGTAATGTCACCAAGCCGTGCTAAACTAGCTGGCTTTACAGAAATGGGTATAAAGCCTTCTTTGGAAACACTAATAAAATCAAAACTAGAAAGATCTAGCCCTGACAAGCACTGCATGTCTCCATGTTTCCATCCCACAGAAACATCGGCCATGGCAACCTCAGCCGATGTATCCGCCTGAATTACCTCAACTTCATCACCATCCCATTGTACTAGGCACTAATGTAAAGTAGATGGGATGCAGCAGTTGGCATGGATCCAACACCACCCCAAGATGATACTTTAATTACCTTGTACATCGACGATGAAGAAGGCGGTAGGCAACGTCTTGTTCCCCACCGTAAGCTCGACGGACAAGATCCCCTTCGCCTCTGTTGATTCTCCGTTGAAGCCGTTGAGAAGCATGTTGGTCTTCTTCGCTCCGCCTCTTCGCGACCCAACTTCTTGAAGAGAGAGTAAGGCATCGGGTTCACCGCCGCGCCTCCGTCCACTAGCATCCTCGAACGGCTTCCCATCAATGTGGCCCTTTAGATAAAGAGGCTTCATGTGACGGTTGGACTCGTTGGGCTTCTCGAAGACCGCATCCTTTGGACCTAGTGACATTTGAGCGACTTCTGAAGGGTTACGCGGAGGCTACGCTAGCCAAAAACAAAAAACTTTTACCGCGCAAACCAGGAACACTTGCAAGTAAGGGCCGATAGATCGTTACCGATTGGAGTAGAGTGCGGCGGAATAACCAATCGGGCAATCCGATCCGGAACGGTGTAGCCGATTCCGGAGACGCCGATTCGCCAATCGCCGATTCGAGTCGTCCGGCCGCGTTCTCACGCCTCGCTCCGATGCGCCCGACCGCAGCCGATTCCACCACGCCGATCGCTCCGGTTGCGGCCGATCCGAAGCCGATCAACGCGCGCAACGTAGCAGCGCCTCTACCGGTATCCACACGTCCGGGGACGAACACCGTACACCCGTGTGCTAGCACGCGATGCAAGGCTAGGATTTGGCTCGAAAGTGGGGAGGGTTTCCGTGGAGATTGATCTCGGCGACTTCGTTGCACGCGATGCAATTGATGTCTATTCAGCTCTCCACCCCTCCCTCCTTTATATAGAGTTGGCCGGACGGGACTAGTGGCCGATTAGGACTCTATTTTGAATCGGATCTCATCCGTATCTCATAGAGTTGGCCGCCCATACGTCGTAAGCCCATAGGACTCTATCCGATCGGATCCCTATCCGATCGAGCCGTATCCGAGTCCAACTCGAATATCTATTCTATCCCTTAAGCGTGCGACCACGTAGGTTCAGGTATACTCGGTTTCGGCTATAGTCTAACTTAGCCGATCGTCGGCTCGAGTCCAACTCAGCCGACTGTCAATAGCGGCGCCTAGCAACATATTGACACCATAGTATACAAGAATATAATATCGGCTCGAACCTGTAATGTGTACACAAATCCCTTTGCCTCACGATACCGTTAAGCTATAGGCAAGATGTGTGCCATCCCTTCAATAGCTTAACCATTCACTCGAACCGTATTGGATTATCCGTCCGTTGATTGACTCCTCAATCAACTTAGCATGGCCATGCATTTCCATAATCCAACCTCGAGGGGCCCAGAGATATCTCTCCAAAGGAGGGGCAAATTCCATCTTGATCACTCACATCCCACTCCATGTTTCATAGCAAACCCGAAAACTACCTTTATAACTACCCGATTACGGAATAGCGTTTGGTAGTCCCAAAGTAGGCTACTACACATGTTGGAATCCATGGTGATCTCGGTCTAAGGACTTTGTACCAACACTACCCGAGACTAACTAATGGCA
Organism: Oryza australiensis; assembly: GCA_019925245.2. Classification (NCBI taxonomy): domain Eukaryota; kingdom Viridiplantae; phylum Streptophyta; class Magnoliopsida; order Poales; family Poaceae; genus Oryza; species Oryza australiensis. Next base: position 3,954,028 of record JAIFGZ020000414.1, on the reverse strand, counting down.
CATTAATTCCGTAGTGTCTCATGGTGGGTCTATCCAACAATGTGTTCTCTAACACATGTGTCCATGTTTATTGATTTGGTATCCCCATACCCATGATCTATGAGACATGATCATCAATCAATAGACATGCCGATCTTAGAATCATATTAGTTCCAATAATATGATATATGATCGAGGATCATTTAGAAATAGATTCATACATATAGAGTCTCATAAATAAGTCACGTACTTATTGATCAATACAAGATTTCTATTTCATGGAACCGAATAACACTTTATTCATAAATACATAAACATTGACGTGATATCCAACATCTCCATGTTGCCTCTAGGGCATATCACTAACAATCTCCCACTTGCACTAGAGTCAATCATGTAAGTATCTAATACCCATTGCTCTTGTGTGCGCCTCATGCTTCGGTGAGGAGAGGTTTTGTCCGGATCGGCTATGTTGAGATCCGTGTGCACTTTGCATATCTTGACATCACCTCTGTCCACTATCTCGCGGATGAGATGATATCGCCGAAGTATGTGTTTGGACTTCGATGTGACCTCGGCTCCTTGGCTTGCGCAATGGCTCCACTATTGTCACAATAGAGAGACATTGGACCAGTCGTACTAGTCATCACACCAAGCTCGAAACGAATTTCTTGATCCAAACAGCCTCCTTTGCACTTCCGAAGCGGCAATGTACTCGGCCTCCGTTGTAGAATCAGCAACGTATCCTGCTTGGAACTCTTCCACGACGCGCTCCGTTCGGGCGAACACGAACCCGCATTGCGATCTATAATCATCCTTGTCTGTTTGGAAGCTAGCATCGGTGTAACCACTTACAACGAGCTCTTCCTCACCTCCATAGACTAGGAACATATCCTTAGTTCTTCTCAAGTACTTAAGGATATTCTTTACGGCAGTCCAATGACCTTCACCTGGATCGGCGTATCTGCTCGTAGCACTCAAAGCGTATGAGACATCGGGCGTGTACAAAGCATGGCATACATGATGGATCCAATTGCCGAAGCATATGGAACCATACCCATCTTATTCCGCTCATCATGTGTCGAGGACACCGATTCTTGCTAAGATTGATGCCATGTGACATAGGCAAGAAACCTTTCTTGGAATCATGCATGTTGAACCTTTTCAACACCTTGTCAATGTATGTACTTTGGCTTAATCCAATTAGCCTCTTGGATCTATCTCTATAGATCCGAATGCTAATATATATGTTGCCTCCCTAAGTCTTTCATGGAAAAACTATTTTTCAATGAAGACTTGACGGATTCAAGCATAGGGATATCATTTCCAATCAGTAATATGTCATCCACATATAAGATTATAAATACAATTGCGCTCCCACTGACCTTTTTGTAAACACAGGCCTCTTCTTCATTTTTGATGAAACCAAACCCTTTGATTACTTCATCAAAACGAATATTCCAACTCCGAGATGCTTGCTTCAATCCATAAATGGATTTTTGTAGCTTGCATATCTTTCGAGCGATTCTGGATCGACAAAACCCCGAGGTTGTATCATGTATACATCCTCGCTTAGGTTTCCATTTAGGAAAGCCGTTTTGACATCCATCTGCCATATCTCATAATCGAAATATGCAGCAATCGCTAGGATAATCCGAATAGATTTAAGCATTGCGACGGGCGAGAAGGTTTCATCATAATCAACTCCTTGAATCTGTTTAAAACCTTTCGCCACCAATCGCGCCTTATAGATGTGAACATTTCCATCCATATCGGCCTTTTCTTAAAAACCCATTTGCACTCAATGGTTTTGACACCATCGGTGGATCAACCAAGTTCCAAACTTGATTGTCGTACATGGATTCTATTTCGGATTTCATGGCTCCAAGCCACTTGTTGGAATCGGGTCCCACCATCGCTTCCTCATAGGTCTTAGGTTCATCGTTGTCCAACAACAATATATCACATTGTTCCGCACTGTGTACCTCGGTGCACGACGTGATCTTTCGGACCTCGTGGGCCGGTGTATCTACAACCGGTGGCGCAACACTTTGCTCCTCCTATTGTGGTTCGTGGTCGCGAAACGTTTTCGGTGTTTCTTGAACTTCTTCAAGATGCACCCTGCTCCCACTAACCCTTCTTGAAAGAAACTCTTTCTCCAAGAAGACACCGTGTCGGGCGACAAACACTTTGCCTTGTTCCCGATTATAAAAGTAATATCCCTTAGTTTCCTTAGGATATCCCACAAAGAAGCACTTGTCGATTTGGGTGTGAGCTTGTCGATTGTAAACGTTTTACATAAGCCTCACATCCCCAAATTTTGAGAAAAGACAAACAAGGGGGTTGCCCTGTCCATATCTCATATGGTGTCTTTTCAACCGACATAGATGGAACTCTATTTAGTGTGAGCGCAATGTTTCAAGAGCATATCCCCGAAGGATAACGGAAGATCACTTTGGCTCATCATCGACCGCACCATGTCCAACAAGGTGCGATTTCTCCGTTCGGACACCCCATTCCATTGTGGAGTTCTGGCGGAGTCAACGTGGAACAATTCCACAATTTTTCGATGATTACCAAACTCTTGGCTCAAGTATTCCCCTCCACGATCGATCGTAGAAACTTGATTGTTTTCCCTAGATGATTTTGTACTTCATTCGGAATTCTTTGAACTTTTCAAAGGATTCGGACTTATGCCTCATTAAGTAGATATAACCATATCTACTAAAGTCATCGGTAAAGGTAATGAAGTACTTATAACCACCTCGACCGTTGAGCTCATTGGTCCACATACATCGGTATGTACGAGTGGCCAACAAGTCACTTGCTCTTTCACTGTGTCCCGTGAAAGGTGCCTTCGTCATCTTACCAAGTAAACAAGACTCACATGTCTCAAATGATTCAAAATCAAAAGAGTGAAGCAATCCATCCTTATGGAGCTTCTCCATGCGTTTCTTATTTATATGGCCTAAGCGACAATGCCGGATAAACGTGGGGTTTATATCATTAGAGAGTTGTCTTTCTGTATTAATGTTATAGATGGGAGACGCTTCAAGATTCAAAACGTATAATCCATTCACCAATGGAGCATGAAAATAGAACATATCTCGAGATATATTGAACAACCATTGTTCATTGATCTAAAATCATATCCTTCCGCTTGCAAACATGAAGCGGAAATAACGTTTTGACATAGTGTTGGAACACAATAACAATTATTTAATTCCAAAACTAATCCCGAAGGTAGATGAAGTGGTACTGTGCCGAAAAGCCGTAGCAACGCTTGCTCCATTGCCGACGCGCAGTTCACCTCGCCCTTCTCAATCCTCTACTTCTTCTCATTCCCCGCAACGATTTGCAAATATGAGTTACGATCCGGTATCAAATACCCAAGAGTCGTAGGTGAAGTAGCAAGATTAATGTCTATAACATTAATACCGAAGCGAAGTCGTACTTTGCTTCTTCTTGAGATCCTCCATGTACTTCTTGCAGGTTCCTTTTCCAGGGGCCTATCTCCTTGCAAGTAGAAGCAAACGGCATCGATGCCGCCGACCCCTTCTTGCCCTTCTTTGCATTAGAGGCACTCGCGATCTCATCGGGAGTTAACTTCCTCTTGGTGCAAAGTTTCTTGACAGTGGTTTCCGCTTAGCCTTCGCATCATCATCACATGATGACCGTTTTCTGGATACTCTCCTCACTGTCTTTAGCATCCCATGCAATTCAGCCAAGGTCCTATCCATATTGTTCATGTGATAATTTAATATGAATGGCTCGAAGCTCGGAGGGAGCGGCCGGAGAATCACATCGTAGCCAACTCTTGGCTAAGGGGAAAACCCGGTTTTCCGGACTCTCAATGTAGCCAATCATCTTTATCACATGCGGATCGACGGGATTCCCTCAACAAGCTCGCACGCAAACAAGGACTTTGAGGTGTTGAACCTCTCGGCCCGAGCTTGGTTCTCAAACATGCCACGCAGTCCCGAATAATAGTGTGAGCATCGCTGCTCTCATATTGCTTCGAAGCTCGGGAGACATTGTAGCAAGCATGAGACAGCTTATATCTAGGGCATCATTAGTGTGCTTCTCATAAGCCCTCCGTGCGGTTGCGGTGGCATTAGTTGGCAAATCCTCCGGATAGGGTACTTCAAGAACGTACTCCTTACGCTCTTGCTTGAGAACAATTCTCAAGTTGCGATACCAATCCATAAAGTTTGTTCCATTTAATTTTTCCTTTTCGAGAATAGATCGCAAATTAAAGGTGCGGGTGTAGTATTAGCCGCCATTTATTCTACAACAGAAAAAGCAAAGTTTAGCACAATGTTTATGCTATGTCTATTGTTAAACAATTTAACATTAGACTCCCATTACGTATTTTCCACCTTCCCTCTAGGTTACGTATTGGGTCAAGATCCACATGTTAATTAATTTTCTAGTGAGCTTTGGCATCACTGCTAGAAAATTAATAACATCGATAAGCAACACCTTGCTAATCACATCTCTATGTGACTCTTGTTGTTGGTGTGGCATCTCCATGCCCCGGCGCCAACCTATGCCCCAAGGCCCAAAACTGTTTTGATTGCCTTGTTAAGTAAACCAAATGCTCCCGCATGTATATGTCGACATATACCCCCTCGTGTTATGATAGAGAATGGCACTCGCTTTGGTAGACCCACCATTGACGAGCATAACGGTGACGGGTGCAACATTTGGAAGGGCATCATTACTACTTAATTTTGTGAGGGATGCTATCCTATCAAACAAACATATCACATATGAAAGCAAGAAGAATAGCATATAATGAAATAGTATGGCCCCCTTCACATGGTGATCTTCATCTCCATGTCGGCGCTGAGGATCTCCATCTTCGGCACCATCTTTCAATGTGCATGATGCTTGATTTCTTCAAACTAAGCTACTACTATAGAAGCTCTAATTGAAGATTACATCGACTCGCAGGTCGTGAAAGAATATTACAAGCATTGCACGTATGAAAGAATATTACAGGGATTGCACATATGAAAGAATATTACATGCATCACATGCATCTCATACATACAATAGGGCCATACCATCTCAAAGCATTCTCTGCAAAAACAAGTTAGGCGTAGAAACGTTTTCTACCTATCGCAGAGATACGGCATCGAGACGACCTATAAGGGGGTACGCACACGGCGGTATGAAATCGCTTATGGAAACCATATCGGCGTAATCATATTATGCCGTCCCGATACACTATCAAGGGAGATGGTTTGCGTAGGCGCGAGGCAGCAACAAAGTCGGACTACGAGATAGCTTCGGTATAATCACATTATACCGTTCCGATACACTATCAAGGAACGCTATCTCGAACCCAACTCAAACCGAGTTATTTGGAAATTGCTTCGACGTAATCACATTACGTCGTTCCGATACACTATCAAGGAACACAATTACCATCTACTCTCCTCAACAGATCCCGTAAAACCGATTGATCTAATCAACCCGTGCGCAAAACTTGTTCCAGATCCAATCTAAAACCCGAACTAAGCAAGATTAGCTCGATACCACTGAAGGGTTACGCGGAGGCTACGCTAGCCAAAAACAAAAACTTTTACCGCGCAAACCAGGAACACTTGCAAGTAAGGGCCGATAGATCGTTACCGATTGGAGTAGAGTGCGGCGGAATAACCAATCGGGGCAATCCGATCCGGAACAGTAGCCGATTCCCGGAGACACCGATTCGCCAATCAGCCGATTCGAGTCGTCCGGCCGCGTTCTCACGCCTCGCTCCGATGCGCCCGACCGCAGCCGATTCCACCACAGCCGATCGCTCCGATTGCGGCCGATCCAGAAGCCGATCAACGGCGCGCAACGCGCAGCGCCTCTACCGGTATCCACACGTCCGGGGACAGAACGCCGTACACCCGTGTGCTAGCACGCGATGCAAGGCTAGGATTTGGCTCGAAAGTGGGGAGGGTTTCCGTGGAGATTGATCTCGGCGACTTCGTTGCACGCGATGCAATTGATGTCTATTCAGCTCTCCACCCCTCCCTCCTTTATATAGAGTTGGCCGACGGGACTAGTGGCCGATTAGGACTCTATTTTGAATCGGATCTCATCCGTATCTCATAGAGTTGGCCGCCCATACGTCGTAAGCCCATAGGACTCTATCCGATCGGATCCCTATCCGATCGAGCCGTATCCGAGTCCAACTCGAATATCTATTCTATCCCCTTAAGCGTGCGACCCGTAGGTTCAGGTATACTCGGTTTCGGCTATAGTCTAACTTAGCCGATCGTCGGCTCGAGTCCAACTCGCCGACTGTCAATAGCGGCGCCTAGCGGCACATATTGACACCATAGTATACAAGAATATAATATCGGCTCAACCTGTAATGTGTACACAAATCCCTTTGCCTCATGATACCGGTTAAGCTATAGGCAAGATGTGTGCCATCCCTTCAATAGCTTAACCATTCACTCGAACCGTATTGGATTATCCGTCTGTGATTGACTCCTCAATCAACTTAGCATGGCCATGCATTTCCATAATCCAACCTCGAGGGGCCCAGAGATATCTCTCCAAAGGAGGGGCAAATTCCATCTTGATCACTCACATCCCACTCCATGTTTCATAGCAAACCCGAAAACTACCTTTATAACTACCCGGTTACGGAATAGCGTTTGGTAGTCCCAAAGTAGGCTACTACACATGTTGGAATCCATGGTGATCTCAGGTCTAAGGACTTTGTACCAACACTACCCGAGACCAACTAATGGCACATTAATTCTGTAGTGTCTCATGGTGGGTCTATCCAACAATGTGTTCTCTAACACATGTGTCCATGTTTATTGATTTGGTATCCCCATACCCATGATCTATGAGACATGATCATCAATCAATAGACATGCCGATCTTAGAATCATATTAGTTCCAATAATATGATATATGATCAGGGATCATTTAGAAATAGATTCATACATATAGAGTCTCATAAATAAGTCACGTACTTATTGATCAATACAAGATTTCTATTTCATGGAACTGAATAACACTTTATTCATAAATACATAAACATTGACGTGATATCCAACATCTCCATGTTGCCTCTAGGGCATATCACTAACAACTTCGGCCTCGTCCATGGCGCAAAACTCCATGGGCAACATGCAAACCATGTTGATCTCCATGTTCTCGCCGGACGATGCTTCCACAGCCGGTTGTTCATCCTTTTGAACAACCACTTGCTTCCCAGCAGTTGATGACTTACGCTTCCACTCCTTCGTGGGCGGTGGTCGCAACTCATCGAACTCCCCGTCTCTCCTCTCTTCGGCTTCCTTCTCTCTTAACTCGAAGCACGAAGACGCGCAACCTTCTCTTCGAGTAGGTCATCAAATTCGCAAGCATCCACCTAGGATTTGGCTCTGTTCCAGAGGCAAATAATGTCCCCGTTGCCTTTACCCGAAGAGGGAGTCACTCCGTATCCTTCGACCGGGACGTCGGTCGGGACCGCCTGTGGCCGGTCCGCCGTGCGTGCCCGCGGTCGACCGACGACCAGTCCGGTCGACCGAGCGAACATCGACCGCGATGGCGCGGTCGACCAGGCTGCGACGCGCGGTCGACCGGCGAAGGCTTGGTCGGACCGGCTATTGAGCTGCGGTCGACCGCCGGGACGTCCGGTCGATGTCTTCTGCGCGGCATCTTTTGCGACTTCGGTTCGAGGGCCAAATATCAACTTAGCCTCCTTACCGATGGCACGGCACGTCATACGATCCTATCTTGATCGTGATCGCCTCCGAAGCCCTCTCCTCGGGCTTGACGCGCTTGTGTGCTCTTTTCTCGCCATCAAGCCGGTCCTTAGTGGGGAACCGGCCTCTACTAGAAGTAGATGCCTGCCTTCACGGCGATCTTCTCCCCTCTCCCCATCCTTGGTGATCCTGCATTGGAGGCATGTTGTACATAGGCGGGGGTGCCCCCCAAGGCATGAAGTAAGGGAACGGATAACCTGGAGGCGGCATCGGGCATGGTCCCCATGGCATAACCCGAGGGAGATGGGGAAACGGGGGCTCCAAAACCTTTGACGAAGGACCAAATCGCTCCTTAGGGGGCGATCTTGGCCTCTTTCCTTTGGCGCGCTCCTTCTCGGCACTCTTCTTTTGTACTTGTCAAGGAGCATGTCGAAGGTCACCTTGAGCTTGTGGGGCTTCCTTGACGTAGATGTCTTGGCCTTGTTCTCTTACCACGTCCCAACCTCCGGGCCTTTTGGCACAAGCATCTTGGGCCTAGGCTCCCCGATGACAACTTCCTTCTCCTTAGCTGATTCGGCTTGCTCCGGCCGAATCAATACCTTCTTGCCATCAAGATCGACGGTATTCACCGGGAAAGGATCGCTGTCAAGCTTCATCTTCGGGCCCTCGGTGAACTTCAATCGTCCTTCATCTATGGCCGATTGAACTGTCGACGAAAAACATTACACTCATTAGTAGAATGTGAATAGGAATCATGCCATTTACAATAGGAACGGCGCTTTAATTCTTCTAATGAGGGTATGACATGGCCTTTAGGTAATTTGATTTGTTTCTCCTGCAAAAGATAGTCAAAAATCCTATCACATTTGGCCACATCAAAGCTATATTTGATCTCGCTCTGCCGATCCTTGCGAGAGTCGGCGTCAAACTAGAACAAACAAAGGGTTTGTTCTTGTTTGTCCAAGACCACTCGGCGACATACATGTCATGATCGCCTTCATCGACTCGAATCACTAGTAGGACAGTCGATCATGCTAACATGAGGTTTCTTATCACCGGGCTCGACAAACTTTTTAGCATCCCGACCCGGCTTTCCGAGCGAGCCTTCGCATTACGACTAACATCGAGAAATTGTTGGCCATCCAACCTTTCTTTAATGGGAGTAAGCAACCCATTGAAAGCGAGGTCGGCCAAGTCTCTCTCGGTTATGCTCAAACTAAAACACCGGTTTCTAGCATCTCTAAACCTCTTAATGTAATGAATGATTCATTATGTTTTTGCCGTACCGATGTCAAGTCGCAAAGTCTAAGCTCAGTTTCACCGGTATAAAAGTAATCATGAAATTTCTGTTCTAACCGAGCCTGGTATGAATAGAGTTAGCCGGTAAAGATGTAAACCAAGTAAAAGCAAGATCTGGATAAAGATAACGAAAATAAGCGCAATTTAAAAGCATCTGAAGTGCTAGCCTCCCCGCATTGCGCTAAGAATTGGCCGATATGTTCCCATGTGGTCCTATTATCATCTCCACTGAATTTGGTGAATTCGGGGACTCTATAACCATGAGGATATGGGATGTTATCGAAATAGTCGGGATACGGCTTTTGGTAAACCTTAGCACGATTCCCGGGCTCAATTCCGAACGACACTCTAATAATGTTTCTAATTTGTTCTTCCATATTTTCAGGCCTAGGCGGGTCGGCTACGACCGGCGGCCTAAAAGGTGGCTGTTGCGGCGCAATATTGTCATATTGGCCATCTCTCGTGTCGCGCGGATATCCCCTACTAGGATCATTGTATGGATTGGGGACATGCGGGGGAATTGGTGCATGGACAGTAGCCACAGGAGAGTCATGTGCGGGAACATGGTATAGAACCGAGTTGCCCGTGATAGGATCTATCTCCCCGTACGGCACCCCGCAGCGCTGCGCCCGACCGGCCATGGGCCCGGGCCCCCGACCGGCCAAGGCGCGGCCTCGACGGCCAGATAGCCGCCGGTTAGACCGGTGCGATGGGTGCAAAGCCGGCCCTAACGGCGGTCCGACCGATGTAGGGCGAACCGGTCGACCGACGTAAGGCGCCCGGTCGACCGGCCATAGGGCTGAGTGAGACCGTCGTGACTGCCGGGCCAGGTGCCCGCACCTGCCGTCGGGCCGGCCGACCGAGATATGATGGGCCGGTCGGACCGGCCGTAGGGCTGGTCGGACCGACGTAGTGAGGGTCGGTCGACCGGCCGTAGGCGCCGGCCGACCGACGAGGCGGCAAACTACTTTCGCGGGGCCTTGGGCAATCGCCCGTCGGTTTTACTAAATATATGGTTCACGGGGTTTGGTTCCCCCGAAACCGAGGTAGGCGGCAAATCGGTCGCGGGAAGACCGGATTTACCACTCATGTGCGCTTTAAACAACCTATTAAAACAAGCCTCCATAGCGGATTCAACCTTATTGTTCACGGCGGCGGTAACGGACTCATCCACCGTACTAGCGACAAGTTTTTGAATAGGCATAGAGATGTGATCAGCGCTTACCTCGCCGCGAGTTACCTTGAGCGGGCTCCCGGGCTTGATGATGACGCCCTGTCACGTTTTGGTGCAAGATTGATCTAGCACCTCCTGCGTGATTGCTCGTATGCGCTCCTCCATTATTTGGCGAGCTTCCCCATCCAGGTCGTCCAACGAGATGTGGACGACGTTGGATGGCTCCACGTCTTGCGCCGCTTGCTTGGACATGGCGGCGTCGACCCGAGTTGGCGTCGTGTCTTCCCCAGCGGAGTCGCCAAAAATCGTGTTGGCACCTTTTTTGACAAAGGCACGAACATGATCGATTCACCTAAAGATTTGCAGTGGTTCTTGGTATGGAGTCGCCAACCACTTCAATCTAGCAAAAACTAGAACAAAGTGGGTTTTGTAGATCAAATCGGCTAGCGGAACCGATTTAGATGGATAGATTGATAACTACTCGTCTCGTGAGCAAACGAAAAGTTTTCAAGACAAACTTACAAAGAATTGTCGCACTCTCGCAGCGACGGCGGACGATTTACGGCGCAAATCAACAAAGATGGACTAAACTAGGGCAAAGTAGAAAAATATGGCTGAAAAGTAAAGAATATTGAAAAAACGATTCTAGATTGTATTGTATGTTGTGTTGGTTGTTTTCTTACAATTGAATCGGCCTTGACCCTTATATAGGGGTTGGTCTTGCCCTCCACAGGCCCTTCTCCATGTCCTATTCGGGATAAACATATTTGGAAACCCGAGATACAACCGTATGAAGAAAGGAAACCCGAAAACTAACGAAGTCGTCTAGGTTTCGGACTCTGTCGGTCAGACCGGCCATATGCCTTCGGTCTGACCGGCCCCACTGCCCTTCGTGGCGAGACGCAGGAACTCCGATAGGATCAGTCTCGGCCATAAAGTTGATGCAGAACTCAAGAACCTCCTTCGTCGTGTACCCTTCAATGATGCTCCCCTCTGGTTTTGCTCTATTTCGAACGTACGACTTAAGAACTCCCATATACCTCTCGAACGGGTACATCTCCCTTAGAAAAGTTGGGCCACATATTTTTGTTTGCTTCACTAGATGAACAGGGAGATGAACCATGATATCAAAGAAAGATAGTGGAAAATACATCTCCAAGTGACACAGGGTATTGACAATATCAGCCTGCATCTGATCTAGATCTTCGGGTTCTATAATCTTTTGGCCGATTGCATTGAAGAAGGCACAAAGACGTTGGATTGTGTGACGCACTTTGGGTGGTAGAATACATCTGATAGCAACTGGTAAGATCTGTGTGATCAACACGTGACAATCGTGAGACTTCATTCCAACCACTTTTAGATCCTCCAATTTAACGTATTTACTGATCCTTACTGAATAGCCCGAAGGAACCTTAATATCAGACAGGCATGACAGCATTGCGATCTTTTCATTCTTCGACAATGTGTCGCAAGCTGGTGGGAGGTACACTCTTCCTGTCTTTTCATCCGTAACAGGCTGAAGCTCACTGCAAATGTTCAATTCATGCAGATCTAGGTGAGCATTCAAGCTGTCCTTTGTCTTTCCAGGCATATTAAGCAGCTGTCCGAGCAAACTGTTGCAAACGTTCTTCTCTACGTGCATTAGATCAATGCAATGCCGGACCTCAAGGTCTTTCCAGTATGGTAGCCACCGCACTAATTTTGCTTCTTTCGGGTTGGCAAATATTCTCTTGAAGCGATCAATGATGTGTAAATACCACACAACCTTCGCCGGACCACCCCGCTTTGACTTCTTTCCCTCCCCCGCACTTTTCTTTCGCTTGTATCGAGAAGCCTTACACACACGAGAAGCTTCTAGGTCCGCATATTGCTTGTGGTACAATATGCAATCGTTAGGACAAGCATGAATTCTACGAACCTCTAACCCTAGGGGACACAGAACCTGCTTTGCTTCATATGTCGTTTCAGGCAATGTGTTCTCTTCAGGAAGCATGGCCTTCAATATTATCAACAGTTCTGTAAAACTTTTGTCTGTCCATCCACTACTTGCCTTCAGCTTCATTAGGTCCAAGGTAGTTGATAATTTGGTGTGTTTTGCCTTGCATCCGGCGTATAGAGGTGTCTCGGAGTCACTGACCAAACGGCTGAATTCATCGAATCTCTCTCGTTGTGAGCTTGCTCCTCAACATCACGTAACATCTCTTGCAGCATATCAGGATCCTCATCAACCATTTCACCGCCCAATGGAGATGGAATAAACATGTCACGCTCATCTTAATCTTCATGATTGTCGGCACCGATGCTGTCTGCAGCTGCACCATTATCCGATTCTGTCTCTCCATGCTTCACCTAACATGTGTAGTCCTTCATGAATCCCCGTTGTATCAAGTGAGAGTGTACCTCCTCTCCGCTAAACAAAATCTCATTCTTGCAATCTCTACATGGACAACACATGTATTTGCTATTTCTTCTTCTTCTATCCTCCTCCGCGACGTTCATAAAACTTAAAACGCCATCTCTATACTCCTTGCAATGACGCTTCAAAGATGTGGCATTCATCCAACTTCGATCCATCGCTACAAAATTTAACAAAACATTAGTTATCATACTACTAAATTATAAAAAAAATCAACCTTTATACTTCTAATATATTCCTGTTTTTTAAAAAAAATAACAAAAATTTGCCCCCTTCAACCTCCCAAAAAAAAGTGAACAGTGGGATGAATTCAGACAACGGTTGCTGGTGCATTTATAGTGTGTCTGAACTATATCTCAATCAGATCATTTAAACGACATCTGTAATGGGGCACAGACATCTCTAACGGGCGTCAATGACAGCCCGACACCGATATGAGTCATCGGTGACGGGCTATAAAGTTATCTCAATCGGGCCTTATTTTTGAGCCCGTCACCGATGGCCCTCATCTCTGACGGGCTCGGTATTATAGCCCGATTGAGATATCCTAGGTTATCTCAATCGGGCTTACATCTGAGCCCGTCACAGATGAGTTTCATCGCTGATGGGCTATTTGCAATTGAGGCTGTACAAGTACAGCTACAACGGGGCAAATGACGGCACGATTGAGATGACTTCGTTTTAACGGTCCAAGTGCTCCAGGCATATTTGAGCTCGTCACAGATGATAGGATCTGTAAAAAAAAGGAAGCACGTAAACATGGGAGTAGGCCAACAAATTTAACCCATGTTTTTTCCTATTTGGGCAAATGACAGCCATGCACTGTTCCATAAGGTAGGTCCTTAGTAATACGAACAAGATAGCATAAAACCATCAGATGATGAAAAAATTGCACATATAACATTCAAAATATTTTTGAAGACAGCGTATTCAATATATTTTTGAAGACAGTGTAACTTTTGGTTTACTATGAAAATAGTGATTTAAATGCTTTTTGCCGTAAGGATGGATTTTAAATATATGAAATTCATATCAGTATTATTAAAATTTTCCTGCTTAGTAAAAACTTGTCGCCGTGTACGTGCAACACAAGTGTTCACAATGCATATTTGTATAAAAATAATTGCTTCCGTCAAAATATTTTTACTTTCCATTAGATTCATGTCTTAGAAAATTTGAGATACTATATTGTTAGCCTTTCTTACTCTATAATACTACAATTCAAACGTGCATTAATGTGGTTCGAGCTAATGGGAAGCACGTAAAGAGGGTGTAGGTGCATTGATCAACCTATATTCTTACTTTATGGCAAAATAAAATAGTCACTAGCATAATGTGATGTGGCTTCAAGATAAAAAAAAAGAGAAAACATAATTTGAATCATAGATTAATTATCTAGCGGCTATAAACATATACACAGATAAGATGATGTGACTTAATGAGATAAACAGATAACATGATGTGAAGATGAGAAATGACATTAAGTACACTTATAGTTGGGATGAACTGTAACATAAATAGTTATAGTTATTATTATAGTTATGGGGTGAATACCCCATGAGTTGCAATGGGGAGTTTAGAAATACTTTTACAAAAGCTAAAAAAATAATTTGGAAACTGTATACTCGTAATGTCTAAAATAATAATAATTTGAGCTTTATAGCATTTGATTTGGAACTGCAAGTATGCATGATACATGGCTGGTTATGATCAAGCATAAGGGACCCAACGGCTATTATTTTCAAGGTCATGTGGCTTATGTTGAGTCTTACAACAACAACTATACTCTAAGTGGGTTATAAATACACATGACATATTATATTGGTGGTTGTGATCAAAATATGAGAGAGATAATCCCTGAACTTTGGATAGAAGTCCATATAACACTATAACACCGTGTACTTTTAAAGCGGACATCCAAAGCCAAACTTTACAACATGTTTATATTACCCCTAAGGTAGTGTTATTTTTAAAGTTTAAACGAGCTGTTTTAAAAAAAATAATATAACATACTTACATATCATTGATCCATAATTTATATCATATTAGTAAATATAATTTCTATCATATTAGTAAATATGCATATGCATTGCAACAAACGTCATTTTATTTTATCATAATTATTTTAAAGTTAAAGTATCATGTAATTCTAATTTATTTTTTATGTCTTTACCTAAGGTCTATTTTAGCATTGGAACTAAACACTTAAGGGTTTTCTGCAAAATAGCCAGACGGACTGCGAGTCATTTTATTTTATCATAATTATTCCAAAGTTGAAGTCTCATGTAATTTCAATTTACATTTTTTTCTTTGTCTTCATCTGAGGCCTATTTTAGCATTGGCGGGTTAATTTTATTCACACTTAAAGGATTTTCTATAAAATAGCCAGACGAACTGCAGGTTAATTTTATAAACACTCAAGAGGTTTTCTGCAAAATAGGGATTAATTTTAGAAACACTCAACACTCAATGGTCAATTTTGGATGAAATCACTAATTGCTTAATTGCTTTATATAGTTACAGATTAGTATTATATATATACGCTCAGGGGTGTTGTATGTACTTCCATATAAAGTTTAAATTTTAGGGTTATGTGGACATTTTCCTTTTCTAGATGATGTAAGCTTTTGGTTAGTTTTAACTAGATGGGATTTATATATTATATTTTTTCTCCAATATGATGTCAATTACATTGATTTGTCGATATAGTGTCAATTACATTATTGAGGCATTAATTACATTATGTTCACAACCAAAAGATGTACAGCAGTCTGGAATTTTCTAAGAAATTTTCGTCAAAAAGGAAGTTCTCTACTAATATTAATTGGGACTGATCCTCTTTCCATCCCCCTCCTCTCATCATCCGTGAGTAGAGTGAACAAAACCAAGAGATTGAACCGATAAAGAATTCCATGACCGAACTGTCCGCTATTCCCACATCACATCCTGACCCAATTACATGGGCTTGATCCGATGCAATACACAGCTATGTTATATTAGTCTAAGAAGCATCACCCATAGCAAATAACCGCTAGAACATAAGTTACAAAACCAAGATCTTGAGTGCAAAAATGCTTAAAACAGCCAACCAAAACAACACAAGTTTGCTTACAACAAATGAGCAGAAGGTGCAACAGCAACGAACTATGTTTACAACCAAAAGAGAGTATTATGGCAGCTCATTAAATAAACAGGGCAACCAATCGACATTTTATTTGCAACAAGACAAATTACAGTAGCAGCAAATACAAACCAATGCAACTTGTCATCAAGATTAACTTATGCAATGTTTGTCTTGCTTGTAAGCAATGATTATTGCAACATCAATAATATCTTACCTAGAGGGCGCATGCCTAAAAACCCCGGTCGAGCATACCATTATCCATTAAATAAAGCTGAACTTGACATAAAAGGATTAGAAAAAAAAAAAGAGGACCATACACCACAGGAGGATTTTTAAACACAAGAGTGCACCGTATGAGTTTGGCGTAAACTGAAAAGAACCTGGGCCAGGGCTCACGCTAACAGCAGATGACCGTGTGCCATTCCTGCTACTGGCCAGATGTCCAAAAAAAATACATCCATAAAAGAATCACATAAAGTAGATCACGCTCACTTGAGTACCAAGAGTTCGCATGGTTGATCAAGTACAGCAAGAGCAATTAGCAACGATAATAACATTGTATGAAAAAACAGATCCAATGTCACAGAAAGAATTTATTCTTCAGCGTTGACCACAAAATCCAGCCAGATAACAGCAAGTTTCAGGTACAACAGCTCACAAGAAAGGCAAGAACATTTTGAAACATCTGTAGGAAGAACTATGTCACCATGGCACCAGATGTTTATTCATCATCTGTGCGGACAGCTGCACACATGAACAGACCAGATATTAGTTTCAAAAGATGATAAAAAATTATTAATGTAGATTAAAGTAATTTAATACTTTCCATTAATACTCTGATGGAAAAAAAGTCACTACTAATATTGAAAGCAAAAACAAAGGGGGAATCTTGCTTGTATTAGCTTGTAGAACAAATAACCAAGGCAAAGCAAATAGTGTTGTCAAGGAGATAACATATATATGTATATATATATATATATACATATATACATATATATGTACATATATATATACTAGCAATTGTGCCCATGCGTTACAACGGGTGAAGTCGGAACGCGACGCGGATGAGGACGGGAGAGAGAGGCGCAGGCGCGGCGCGGGCCACAGTGCGGATGGGGACAGGAGGAACGGGCGCAGGAGGTCTTTTTTCAATCCAAGCTCTCTTTTTTTTCAGCATTGAGACTACGGGTTAATTTTATAAACACTCTAGGGTTTTCTACTCAAGGGTTTTCTGTAAAATAGCTAGGTGGACGAAAATTTTGGGTAGAAACACTACTTGCTTTATAGATAGTTATAGATATAGATTATAGATTATAGATATATAGTTAGGCTACTGTGTGACGCGTCGCACAGCCCCATCCCGTCTGGCATAGCCGAATCTCTAATTTAAAAACTCAAATTGAAAATCCAAACAGTTCAAATCATATTAATATCGTCTTGTAGACCAAATTTTACATTTTTTCAAAATTTTTTACTATTTTATCGGATAAGTCAAAGATGCATTAATCCAACGATTTCTAAAGTATCTATTTTATTGCATCTTTGACCTATCCGATAAAATAGTAAAAAATTCAAAAAAATGTAAAATTTGGTATACAAGGCGATATTAATATGTAGAACAATTTGAACGGTTTGAATTTTCAATTTTAGTTTTCAAATTAGAGATTTAGACATGCCACACGGGATGGGGCTGTGCGGCGCGTCACACAGTAGCCCAACTCATACATATATATATATATAAAGCAAATAGTTTTTCTACCCAAAATTTTGTTTTGCCTGACTATTTTGCAGAAAACCCCTTGGGTGTTTATAAAATTAATCGGCAGTCCTAATACTGAAAAGAAAGAGAGGGTTTGGATGAAAAAAAAAGACCTCATGCGCCCTCCCTCCCGTCCCCATCCACGCCACGCCTGCGCCTCTCCCTCCTGTCGCTGCTCGGAGCTCCCGCGCCATGCATGTGCCCCTACCTCTCGTCCTCATCCCCGCCGCACCCCGACTTCACCCGTTGCAACGCACGGACATAGTTACTATATTTATATATATATATATATATATATAGACACACATATATATATATACACACATATATATATAATCTATAATCTATAATCTATAACTATCTATAAAACGTAGTGTTTCTACCCAAAATTTTGTTCTGCCTGGCTATTTTGCAGAAAACCCCTTGATTTTTTCCAAAATTAACCCGTAGTTAGGGGTGTATACCGGCTCGGCTCGGTAAAGAGCCGAACCAGGAGGCTCGGCTCGGCTCGTCTCGTGAGCCGGCTCGAGCCAGCTCTTTTAGCTCACGAGCCACTTTAATACAGTGCAATTTATGTACAAATTACATTTCATTTTTTTAAGCCTATTAAACATGCAAATATACAATTGAAAAAAGTAAAAAGTGATATATTAAGTCCATAATTAATGTAATAACACTTGTCCATCGACAATTATTCATGCAAATGTAATGATACAACTAGATTAGATATTATTATTATTATAATCTAAAGCATTAGATTCATATTGACCATCACAAAATCATAAAAATTATTGATTTATTGTCACATCAACAACAAAACAAGTAAAAGAATAGCAAAACATTAGGCCCTGCTTTGTATATTACATCTGGCTCGTTAAGCTCACGAGCAGTTCGCGAGCTGACTCAAGCTGGCTCGTTATAGCTAACGAGCTAAACCCTTGACGCAGCTTGTTAGCATTTCTCAACGAGCCGAACCGAGCCGAGCCAACCATGAGCTGAACGAGCTAGCGAGCCACGAGTATTTCGTCGCCCTACCCACAATCCCAATCTTGAAAAGAAAAGAAGGGCTTGGATGAAAAAAGACCCCATTCGCCCTCCTCCATGCGCCTCCTCCGTCCCATCGCCGCGCACCGCGTCGCGACTGCGCTCCTCCCTCCCATCGCTGCTCGGAGCTCCCGCGCCCCTCTGTGCCGTCCCCATCCGTGTCGCGCCTCAACTTCACCCGTTGCAACGCACAGGCACAATTGCTAATGTGTGTGTGTGTGTATATACATATATATAAGCATTCTTGGATCATCAAAAAATCACTAAAGCCAGTATATATGCAAATATTTGTGAGGAATAACAACCACTTGATCCTTCTGCAGTTTCCGCACTTCCAAGTTTCCTGATTGGAATTATGTGGATGGAACTAACATAAAATTGAAAGCTTCATGTGCTATGGTCCTACGTATCACCCAAATACACATATATAGCTTTTGGTGTTATTCAGTATTCACAATGCAATCGTGCAGTTAAACACGTGATCGGCCATCGTGCTACTGCTATCAAAGGTTAAGTTCAGCATTAGCCTCATGGCACATCTTGAGGCATTCAATGAGCTGTAAAGTACTAGTAAAGTGAAGAAGAAACTTTCTTATGTTTTTATATAACTCTCCTTCCCCGTAGTAAAAAAGAAATAAATAATAATATTTCTTGAACACTCTCTGTCCTCTAATAGAACACAAAGATTCAGAATTTCAGATTTAATGGAAATATTGGTTCTTTTTTACATGTGCACGTATTTAACAATCATTGGTTTGTGGGTTCAGAATTTCAGGTTTAATGGAAATATTGGTTCTTTTTACATGTGCACGTATTTAACAATCATTGGTTTGTGGGTTTGTTTTTACGGTTGTGCTATGATCACTTCTGCCTCTCACTCCTGAAGAATGTTTAGCACAAGATGTGTATTTGCATTACTTAACAGTAAATAATGTATAAAACAAGATCATGATTACTTTAAGATTATGCATCCCCACTGTTTCCAGAAAAGTGATACTACTAAAACTTAGTTCCTAAAAATTTTAGATTGAAGGACAGATTTCATTACACTCCAGGTGTTGATTCCCTTAGTACATGTCAATCATCTCGTATCATGTAGTTACAGTGTTACACTAACATTTACGGATGGCTCAGAGAGGGAAACAAATTGAAAACTTCAAATCTCTGGGGAAATTTGTTTTAGAACTAAATATTGTGACTTTAGTTTTATACCACTAAAAGCTTCGAGTACACTTTAATACCACCAAAAGATAACACAATTTAGTTGTTTACCATCCAATCCACTTATCTATTTCTGTTCGGCATTACCTGTTCTTTCTTCTTTCATGCAAAAAACCACAATAACCAAAAAAAACTTAAAGGGTGCAATCTTTCAATGATATTAAAGTGTACGTTGAACTTTCAATAGTACAACCTAAAATCACGATTTTCAATGTCACAAAAAAAACCAGTTCTTTTCTTCTAAGATCAGCAGCAGTACTAGCTTCGAACACATTTGAGTCCAGAGGTGCCTGGATTTAGGGATAAGAAAGGTGTAATGAGATATGGGTAGGCTAATTCCCAATTCCCCATATCGCATCTCGGACCCTCCTATTCCTACATCCAAACAACATTTAGATCTTCCATCCTTTCTAGACTCCCCATTCCCAAGGTCTCCCAAATGCTAAATTCACAAATTTAGACAGCACACAAAGAAAATGTGGTTTCTTGATCCCAGTAGCGTCTCCACTCATCACATTCCGACCGTTCTTGACATCAGACCCACCCCGCCCATCAAATACCTCCCCAAAACTCCGTGGATCGAAGAAGCGCTGACCACAAACTAACATCACCGCAAATCCTGAGCACCGCACCCACCAGATCAACATAGACGAAGGCCAGCGCCCACCCAAATCCACGAACCCTAACCCTAGGATCCATCCCGTCGCCACACACGACAGAACAAGGCAAGCCGAATCGAAGCGCGGAAAACAATAGGATCAGGAGGGGATGGGGAGCGGGAAGACGACTTACTCGGCTTCTCCTGCTTGCCGTCGGCCCACTTGGAGATGGCGAAGTGGACCTTCTCGCGGGAGGCGGCCTCGGACTTGTGGGGCTCCTTGAGGCACCGCCGCACCAGGGCGGCGCAGACGTTGGAGTAGCCGATGTAGGTCATCCCCGCCGCGCGCCAGAAGGGAACCGCCGCCGTCGTCGCCGACATCGTCGCTCTCTCCGCTGCTCCCGCCGCCGCCGCCGGTATGAGATGGGGAACGGGAAGGAGGAGATGTCTGCTGGTGGTGGTGGTGGGCTCTCGGGAGTGGCTACTTTGTTGACCTAAGCAATGGACCATGGTGGGCTGAGCTGGGCCTTGCATGTTTTTCGTCGGGAATAAGTCCCACTTGCCGTTGTTTTCTTTACGGAGTTTAATTTCCATCCTACACCATAATACCGAAAACCTTAGACCCCTAACTTACAAAATCAGATTAAATTAGGTCCCATGACAAGTATAAATGGCTGCTTTCGCTAACGTGATATCATAGTCAACAAAAAAAATATTAGTGATATGCTCTAGAGGCAACATAAAGATGTTGGATATTAAGGTCAATGTTTATATAGTATTATTATGTTCCATAAAATAGATAACTTGTATTAATCAATAAGTATGTGAATTATTCGTGAGACTCTTTATATATGAATCTATTTCTAAATAATACCTGATCATATATCATATCTAATGAACGAATATGATTATAAGATCAGCATGTGTATTTATTGATGATCATATCTCATGAATCATGGTATAAAGATATCAAATCAATAAATGTGAACATGTGTTAGAGAACATATTGTTAATGTCGACGGGTGGGTCGGCAGTGAAGGGTTACGCGGAGGCTATGCTAGCCGAAAACAAAACTTTTCTACCGCGCAAACCAGGAACACTTGCAAGTAAGGGCCGATAGATCATTACCGATTGGAGTGTGCAGCGGAAATAGCCAATCAGGGCTATCCGATCTGGAACTATGCTGGCCGATGACAGCCGATTCCTGGGGACAGCCGATTCACCAACCAGCCGATTCGCCGATGTCACAGCCGATCCGAGTCGTGCGACCACGCTCATCATCGCCAATCTGCCATCAGATCACCTCACTCCGTTGCAGCGATCCAAGCCAGATCAACGGCGCGTAACGTAGCGGCGCCTCTGCACGGTATCCACACGTCCGGGGACAAAACGCGAACACTGTGTGCTAGCACGCGATGCAAGGCTAGGGTTTGGCTCGAAGGTGGGGAGGTTTTCCGTGGAGATTGATCTCGCCGACTTCTAAAGCCGCGTGTGATCAGATTGATTTCGGCGCAATGCAATTCGATTGACGTACTTGATGTGTCACAGCTCTCCACCCCTCGCCCCTTTATATAGAATTGGTCGACTGGGACTAGTGGCCGATCAGGACTCTATTTTGAATCGGATCTCATTCGAATCTCATAGAGTTGGCCGCCCATACGTCGTAAGACCATAGGACTCTATCGGATCGGATCCCTATCCGATCGAGCCGTATCCAAGTCCAACTCGAATGTCTGTTCTTATCCCCTTAAGCGTGCGACCCTGTAGGTTCAGGTATACTCGGTTTCGGCTATAGTCTAACTTAGCCGATCGTTGGCTCGAGTCCAACTCAGCCAACCTGTCAACAGCGGCGCCTAGCAGCACATATTGACACCATAGTATACAAGAATATAATATCGGCTCTGAACCTGTAATGTGTACATAAATCCCTTTGCCTCACAATACCAATTAAGCTATAGGCAAGATGTGTGCCATCTTTTCAATAGCTTAACCATTCACTCGAACCGTATTGGATTATCTGTCTGTTGATTGACTCCTAAATCAACTTAGCATGGCCATGCATTTCCATAATCCATTATCTCGAGGGGCCCAGAGATATCTCTCCAAAGGAGGGGCAAATTCCATCTTGATCACTCACATCCCACTCCATGTTTCATAGCAAACCCGAAAACTACCTTTATAACTACCCGGTTACGGAATAGCGTTTGGTAGTCCCAAAGTAGGCTACTACACACGTTGGAATCCATGGTGATCTCGAGTCTAAGGACTTTGTACCAACACTACCGAGACCAACTAATGACACATTAATTCTGTAGTGTCTCATGGTGGGTCTATCCAACAATGTGTTCTCTAACACATATGTCCATGTTTATTGATTTGGTATCTTCATACCCATGATCTATGAGACATGATCATCAATCAATAAACATGTCGATCTTAGAATCATATTAGTTCCAATAATATGATATATGATCAGGGATCATTTAGAAATAGATTCATACATATAGAGTCTCATAAATAAGTCACGTACTTATTGATCAATACAAGATGTCTATTTCATGAAACTGAATAACACTTTATTCATAAATACATAAATATTGACCATGATATCCAACATCTCCATGTTGCCTCTAGGGCATATCACTATCCTCAAAGGGGTGTCCAAAGAGGTGAAAGAGAATGGTAGAGAAGTTGTCCTCCGACGGATCCGATGGTTGACTTGAGTCCTGAGACGAGCCAAAGAGCAAAGACACGGAGGATTATACTA
Source organism: Oryza australiensis (assembly GCA_019925245.2). NCBI lineage: Eukaryota > Viridiplantae > Streptophyta > Magnoliopsida > Poales > Poaceae > Oryza > Oryza australiensis. Next base: position 3,930,917 of record JAIFGZ020000414.1, on the reverse strand, counting down.
GTTCAGCTCTCCCGAAGGATAATAGGCCTACGTCCAGTGTTCTTTGTTGAGGTGTGTGATGAACAAGAGTCACAAGGAAGAGTTCTTGGGGGCCTAGATCAAGCCAGCTAAGAACTCGGAATGAGGATGCTAGAGTTTCGTTTGGAATCAAGATCTCTCTCCCTCCTGGACCCCTCACCCTGCCCTCCCTTTTATAGCTCAAGGAGGGCAGTTACAGGAGAACTTGGGGGCCAAAGAAGCTATATCTAACGTAGGGGTGGATAGCGAGCCGGCTCGGCTCGGCTCAGCTCGTTAGGATAACGAGCTAGCTCGGCTCGGCTCGTTATCCTAACGAGCTAGAAACCAAGCTCGGCTCGGCTCGTTTGAAAGCTCGAGCCGGCTCGTTAGGCTCGTGAGCCCGCGGCTGGGGGCAGGGGCACTCGCGTCGCGCGGTCGTGGTCACGGCGGCGCGGCTAGGGGCGGGCCGGCGCGAGCCGAGCGAGTGGTGCGCGCCACAACCCACCCACCCGACGGCACCGTGCTGCTACCTCCTCGCCGGCGGCGAGCCACCACGTCTCCTCGGTCGCCACTCGCCTGAGGGAGAGATTTCGTTGTGGGCTATGGCGTGGGTGCACTCCCGTGTGGGAGACGCGACCGAATCTATCTGACATGGCGCGGTGAAGCTGCGGCGGTGTCACTGGTGTGCGCGCGGGGTGCGGCTGCGGCGGCTCGGTGCGGGGCGGCCGCCGGCCTTGCGACGACGGTACGGGACAGCGTGGGGTGCAGCTGCGGCGACTCGATGCGGGTGCGACAGCTAGCCGTGTGGCGCCGGTGCAAGACAGTGAAGGGTTACGCGGAGGCTACGCTAGCCAAAAACAAAAATTTTCTACCGCGCAAACCAGGAACACTTGCAAGTAAGGGCCGATAGATCGTTACCGATTGGAGTAGAGTGCGGCGGAATAGCCAATCGGGGCAATCCGATCTGGAACAGTGTAGCGACTCCGGAGACAACGGCCGATCAACGGCGCGCAACGTAGCGGCGCCTCTACCGGTATCCACACGTCCGGGGACGAACGCGTACACCCGTGTGCTAGCACGCGATGCAAGGCTAGGGTTTGGCTCGAAAGTGGGAGGGTTTCCGTGGAGATTGATCTCGGCGACTTCATTGCACGCGATGCAATTGATATATGGCGGCTCTCCACCCCTCCCTCCTTTATATAGAGTTGGCCGACGGGATTAGTAGCCGCTCGGGACTCTATTTTGAATTGGATCTCATCCGTATCTCATATAGAGTTTGGCCGCTCACACGTCGTAAGCCCATAGGACTCTATTTTGAATTGGATCTCATCCGTATCTCATATAGAGTTTGGCCGCTCACACGTCGTAAGCCCACGGGACTCTATTTTGAATTGGATCTCATCCGTATCTCATATAGAGTTTGGCCGCTCACACGTCGTAAGCCCATAGGACTCTATCCGATCGGATCCCTATCCGATCGAGCCGTATCCGAGTCCAACTCGAATGCCTGTTCTTATCCCCTTAAGCGTGCGACCACAGTAGGTTCGGGTATACTCGGTTTCGGCTATAGTCTAACTTAGCCGATCGTCGGCTCGAGTCCAACTCGGCGACCATCAACGCGGCGCCTAGCAGCACATATTGACACCATAGTATACAAGAATATAATATCGGCTCGAACTGTAATGTGTACACAAATCCCTTTGCCTCACGATACCGGTTAAGCTATAGGCAAGATGTGTGCCATCCCTTCAATAACTTAACCATTCACTCGAACCGTATTGGATTATCGTCGTTGATTGACTCCTCAATCAACTTAGCATGGCCATGCATTTCCATAATCCATTACCTCGAGGGCCCAGAAGATATCTCTCCAAAGGAGGGGCAAATTCCATCTTGATCACTCACATCCCACTCCATGTTTCATAGCAAACCCGAAAACTACCTTTATAACTACCCGATTACGGAATAGCGTTTGGTAGTCCCAAAGTAGGCTACTACACATGTTGGAATCCATGGTGATCTCGGGTCTAAGGACTTTGTACCAACACTACCGAGACCAACTAATGGCACATTAATTCTGTAGTGTCTCATGGTGGGTCTATCCAACAATGTGTTCTCCAACACATATGTCCATGTTTATTGATTTGGTATCACCATACCCATGATCTATGAGACATGATCATCAATCAATAAACATGCCGATCTTAGAATCATATTTGTTCCAACAATATGACATATGATCGAGGATCGTTTAGAAATAGATTCATACATATCGAGTCTCATAAATAAGTCACGTACTTATTGATCAATACAAGATGTCTATTTCATGGGCCGAATAACACTTTATTCATAAATACATAAACATTGACGTGATATCCAACATCTCCATGTTGCCTCTAGGGCATATCACTAACAATCTCCCACTTGCACTAGAGTCAATCATGTAAGTATCTAATACCCATTGCTCTTGTGTGCGCCTCATGCTTCGGTGAGGGAGAGGTTTTGTCGGCGGATCGGCTATGTTGAGATCCGTGTGCACTTTGCATATCTTGACATCACCTCTGTCCACAATCTCGCGGATGAGATGATATCACCGAAGTATGTGCTTCCGAAGCGCAATGTACTCGGCCTCCGTCGTAGAATCGCAACGGTATCTGCTTGGAACTCTTCCAGTGACTGCGCCTCCGTTCGGGCGAGAACACGAACCCGATTGCGATCTATAATCATCCTTGTCTGTTTGGAAGCTAGCATCGGTGTAACCACTTACAACGAGCTCTTCTTCGCCTCCATAGACTAGGAACATATCCTTAGTTCTTCTCAAGTACTTAAGGATATTCTTTACGGCGATCCAGTGACCTTCACTGGATGCATGCAGTATCTGCTCGTAGCACTCAAAGCGTACGAGACATGCGGGCGTGTACAAAGCATGGCATACATGATGGATCCAATTGCCGAAGCATATGGAACCATACCCATCTTATTCCGCTCATCATGTGTCGAGGACACCGATTCTTGCTAAGATTAATGCCATGTGACATGGGCAAGAAACCTTTCTTGGAATCATGCATGTTGAACCTTTTCAACACCTTGTCAATGTATGTACTTTGGCTTAATCCAATTAGCCTCTTGGATCTATCTCTATAGATCCGAATGCTAATATATATGTTGCCTCCCCTAAGTCTTTCATGGAAAAACTATTTTTCAATGAAGACTTGACGGATTCAAGCATAGGGATATCATTTCCAATCGGTAATATGTCATCCACATATAAGATTAGAAATACAATTGCGCTCCCACTGACCTTTTTGTAAACACGAGGCCTCTTCTTCGTTTTTGATGAAACCAAACCCTTTGATTACTTCATCAAAACGAATATTCCAACTTCGAGATGCTTGCTTCAATCCATAAATGGATTTCGTAGCTTGCATATCTTTCCAGCGATTCTGGATCGACAAAACCCCGAGGTTGTATCATGTATACATCCTCGCTTAGGTTTCCATTTAGGAAAGCCGTTTTGACATCCATCTCGCCATATCTCATAGTCGAAATATGCAGCAATCGCTAGGATAATCCGAATAGATTTAAGCATTGCGACGGGCGAGAAGGTTTCATCATAATCAACTCCTTGAATCTGTTTAAAACCTTTCGCCACCAATCGCGCCTTATAGATGTGAACATTTCCATCCATATCGGCCTTTTCTTAAAAACCCATTTGCACTCAATGGTTTTGACACCATCGGGTGGATCAACCAAGTTCCAAACTTGATTGTCGTACATGGATTCTATTTCGGATTTCATGGCTCCAAGCCACTTGTTGGAATCGGGTCCCACCATCGCTTCCTCATAGGCCTTAGGCTCATCGTTGTCTAACAACAATATATCACGTTGTTCCGCTTTGTGTACTGTCGGGTGCACGACGTGATCTTTCGACCTCCGTGGGGGGTGTATCTACAAGGTGGCGCAACACTTTGTTCCTCCTGTTGTGGTTCTGTGGTCGAAACGTTTTCGGTGTTTCTTGAACTTCTTCAAGATGCACCCTGCTCCCACTAACCCTTCTTGAAAGAAACTCTTTCTCCAAGAAGACACCATGTCGGGCGACAAACACTTTGCCTTGTTCCCGATTATAAAAGTAATATCCCTTAGTTTCCTTAGGATATCCCACAAAGAAGCACTTGTCGATTTGGGTGTGAGCTTGTCGGATTGTAAACGTTTTACATAAGCCTCACATCCCCAAATTTTGAGAAAAGACAAACTAGGGGTTGCCCTGTCCATATCTCATATGGTGTCTTTTCAACCGACTTAGATGGAACTCTATTTAGTGTGAGCGCAAGCTGTTTCAAGAGCATATCCCCGAAGGATAACGGAAGATCACTTTGGCTCATCATCGACCGCACCATGTCCAACAAGGTGCGATTTCTCCGTTCGGACACCCCATTCCATTGTGGAGTTCTGGCGGAGTCAGCGTGGAACAATTCCACAATCTTTCGATGATTACCAAACTCTTGGCTCAAGTATTCCCCTCCACGATCGATCGTAGAAACTTGATTGTTTTCCCTAAATGATTACGTACTTCATTCGGAATTCTTTGAACTTTTCAAAGGATTCGGACTTATGCCTCATTAAGTAGATATAACCATATCTACTAAAGTCATCGGTAAAGGTAATGAAGTATTGATAACCTCCTCGCCGTTGAGCTCATTGGTCCACATACATCGGTATGTACGAGTGCCAATAAGTCACTTGCTCTCTCACTATGTCCCGTGAAAGGTGCCTTTGTCATCTTACCAAGTAAACAAGACTCACATGTCTCAAATGATTCAAAATCAAAAGAGTGAAGCAATCCATCCTTATGGAGCTTCTCCATGCGTTTCTTATTTATATGGCCTAAGCGACAATGCCAAATAAACGTGGGGTTTATATCATTAGAGAGTTGCCTTTACGTATTAATGTTATAGATGGGAGACGCTTCAAGATTCAAAACGTATAATCCATTCACCAATGGAGCATGAAAATAGAACATATCTCTAAGATATATTGAACAACCATTGTCCATTGATCTAAAATCATATCCTTCCGCTTGCAAACATGAAGCGGAAATAACGTTTTGACATAGTGTTGGAACACAATAACAATTATTTAATTCCAAAACTAATCCCGAAGGTAGATGAAGTGGTGCGTGCCGACAAAGAAGCGTAGCAACGCTTGCTCCATTGCCGACGCGCGGGTTCACCTCGCCCCTTCTCAATCCTCTACTTCTTCTCATTCCCCTGCAACGATTTGCAAATATGAGCTACGATCCGGTATCAAATACCCAAGAGTCGGTAGGTGAAGTAGCAAGATTAATGTCTATAACATTAATACCAAGCGAAGTCGTACTTTGCTTCTTTTTGAGATCCTCCATGTACTTCTTGCGGTTCCTTTTCCAGTGGCTGTCTCCTTGCAATAGAAGCAAACGGCATCGATGCCGCCGACCCCTTCTTGCCCTTCTTTGCATTAGAGGCACTCGCGATCTCATCGGGAGTTAACTTCCTCTTGGTGCAAAGCTTCTTGACAGTGGTTTGCGCTTAGCCTTACGCATCATCATCACATGATGACCATTTTTCTGGATACTCTCCTCATTGTCTTTAGCATCCCATGCAATTCGGCCAAGGTTCTATCCATGTTGTTCATGTGATAGTTTAATATGAATGGCTCGAAGCTCGGAGGGAGCGGCGGAGAATCACATCGGTAGCCAACTCTTGGCTAAGGGGAAAACCTAGTTTTCCGGACTCTCGATATAGCCAATCATCTTTATCACATGCGGACCGACGGGATTCCCCTCAACAAGCTCCACGCAAACAAGGACTTTGAGGTGTTGAACCTCTCGGCCCGAGCTTGGTTCTCAAACATGTCACGCGAGTCCACTGAATAATAGTGTGAGCATCGCTGCTCTCATATTGCTTCGAAGCTCGGGGGACATTGTAGCAAGCATGAGAACCTTATATCTAGGGCATCATTAGTGTGCTTCTCGTAAGCTCTCCGTGCGATTGCGGTGGCATTATTTGGCAAATCCTCGGGATAGGGTACTTCAAGAACGTACTCCTTACGCTCTTGCTTGAGAACAATTCTCAAGTTGCGATACCAATCCATAAAGTTTGTTCCATTTAATTTTTCCTTTTCGAGAATAGATCGCAAATTAAAAGCACTTGGGTGTAGTATTAGCCGCCATTTATTCTACAACGAGAAAAAGCAAAGTTTAGCACAATGTTTATGCTATGTCCATTGTTAAACAATTTAACATTAGACTCCCATTACGTATTTTCCACCTTCCCTCTAGGTTACGTATTGGGTCAAGATCCACATGTTAATTAATTTTCTAGTGAGCTTTGGCATCACTGCTAGAAGATTAATAACATCGGTAAGCAACTCCTTGCTAATCACATCTCTATGTGACTCTTGTTGTTGGTGTGGCATCTCCATGCCCGGCCCCAACCTATGCCCCAAGGCCCAAAACTGTTTTGATAGCCTTGTTAAGTAAACCAAATGCTCTGCTGTATATGTCGACATATACCCCCTCGTGTTATGATAGAGAATGGCACTCTGCTTTGGCGGACCCACCATTGACGAGCATAACGGTGGCGGTGCAACATTTGGAAGGGCATCATTACTACTTAATTTTGTGAGGGATGCTATCCTATCAAACAAACATATCACATATGAAAGCAAGTAGAATATCATGAAATAGTATGGCCCCCTTCACATGGTGATCTCCATCTCCATGCCGGTGTACAGGATCTCCATCTTCATCACCGTTCTTTCGAGTGCCGAATGCTTGATTTCTTCAAACTAAGCTACTACTATAGAAGCTCTAATTGAAGATTACATCGACTCGCAGTCGTGAAAGAATATTACAAGCATTGCACGTATGAAAGAATATTACATGCATCACATGCATCTCATACATCTCATACATACAATAGGGCCATACCATCTCAAAGCATTCTCTGCAAAAACAAGTTAGGCGTAGAAACGTTTTCTACTTATCGCGAGCTACGGCATCGAGACGACCTATAAGGAGGGTACGCACACGGCGGTCCCGCTAGCCGGTTAGCGGGCGGGGGTCGAGGGGAAGCCAAGGACGAAATTCATAGATCCAATCTATGAAATTGCTTACGGAAACCATATCGGCATAATCACATTATGCCGTCCCGATACACTATCAAGGGAGATGGTTTGCGCGGGCGCGAGGAGCAAACAAGATCGGACAACGAGATAGCTTCGGCATAATCACATTATACCGTTCCGATACACTATCAAGGAACGCTATCTCGAACCCAACTCAAACCGAGTTCTATGGATATTGCTTCGACGTAATCACATTACGCCGTTCCGATACACTATCAAGGAACGCAATTACCATGAACTCTCCTCAACAAATCCCGTAAAACCGATTGATCTAATCAACCCGTGCACAAAACTTGTTCCGGATCCAATCTAAAACCCGAACTAAGCAAGATTAGCTCGATACCACGAAGGGTTACGCGGAGGCTACGCTAGCCAAAAACAAAAATTTTCTACCGCGCAAACCAGGAACACTTGCAAGTAAGGGCCGATAGATCGTTACCGATTGGAGTAGAGTGCACGGAATAGCCAATCGGGGCAATCCGATGCGACAGTGTAGCAGACTCCGGAGACAACGGCCGATCAACGCGCGCAACGTAGCGGCGCCTCTACCGGTATCCACACGTCCGGGGACGAACGCCGTACACCGTGTGCTAGCACGCGATGCAAGGCTAGGGTTTGGCTCGAAAGTGGGGAGGGTTTCCGTGGAGATTGATCTCGGCGACTTCGTTGCACGCGATGCAATTGATATATGGCAGCTCTCCACCCTCCCTCCTTTATATAGAGTTGGCCGGGGGATTAGTAGCCGCTCGGGACTCTATTTTGAATTGGATCTCATCCGTATCTCATATAGAGTTTGGCCGCTCACACGTCGTAAGCCCATAGGACTCTATTTTGAATTGGATCTCATCCGTATCTCATATAGAGTTTGGCCGCTCACACGTCGTAAGCCCACGGACTCTATTTTGAATTGGATCTCATCCGTATCTCATATAGAGTTTGGCCGCTCACACGTCGTAAGCCCATAGGACTCTATCCGATCGGATCCCTATCCGATCGAGCCGTATCCGAGTCCAACTCGAATGCCTGTTCTTATCCCCTTAAGCGTGCGACCACGTAGGTTCGGGTATACTCGGTTTCGGCTATAGTCTAACTTAGCCGATCGTCGGCTCGAGTCCAACTCAGCCGACTGTCAACGACGGCGCCTAGCAAGGCATATTGACACCATAGTATACAAGAATATAATATCGGCTCGAACACGTAATGTGTACACAAATCCCTTTGCCTCACGATACCGTTAAGCTATAGGCAAGATGTGTGCCATCCCTTCAATAACTTAACCATTCACTCGAACCGTATTGGATTATCCGTCCGTTGATTGACTCCTCAATCAACTTAGCATGGCCATGCATTTCCATAATCCATTACCTCGAGGGGCCAGAGATATCTCTCCAAAGGAGGGGCAAATTCCATCTTGATCACTCACATCCCACTCCATGTTTCATAGCAAACCCGAAAACTACCTTTATAACTACCCGATTACGGAATAGCGTTTGGTAGTCCCAAAGTAGGCTACTACACATGTTGGAATCCATGGTGATCTCGGTCTAAGGACTTTGTACCAACACTACCCGAGACCAACTAATGGCACATTAATTCTGTAGTGTCTCATGGTGGGTCTATCCAACAATGTGTTCTCCAACACATATGTCCATGTTTATTGATTTGGTATCACCATACCCATGATCTATGAGACATGATCATCAATCAATAAACATGCCGATCTTAGAATCATATTTGTTCCAACAATATGACATATGATCAGGGATCGTTTAGAAATAGATTCATACATATCGAGTCTCATAAATAAGTCACGTACTTATTGATCAATACAAGATGTCTATTTCATGGAACTGAATAACACTTTATTCATAAATACATAAACATTGACGTGATATCCAACATCTCCATGTTGCCTCTAGGGCATATCACTAACAGACAGCGGGATCGGATCGGGAGGGACTAGGGTTAGGGCACGGAATGGATGCGCGGCGCGGATGAAATGGATGGATGCGCCAGTGCCGCCGATGGCCCGATGCGGATGCGGTGCCCTGTCCGTGCTTGTTGCTCTCAGTGGGCCACCCAGCCCACATGCCTCGGCTCGTTTAGGCTCGCGAGCAGCTCGCGAGCTAGCTCGAGCTGGCTCGTTATTTCTAACGAGCTTAAAAGCTAGCTCGGCTCGTTAGGAAATAGAAACGAGCCGAGCCGAGCCTGTCGCGAGCCGAGCGAGCTAACGAGCCATGAGCTTCCCGTCCACCCCTAATCTAACGTGCTAAAAGGTGAGTACAAACAACATCTGAAAAGGTACAACATGGTATGCTAGGTCCTAAACACCGTGGGCATCTTGTGCTCTCTCTCGTGTCTTGGGATCCCTCCTCCACCTAAGATACATGTACTGTGTTGTCAGGTGACGTCAGTCTTTGCCGGGCTGTCCCCTCCCTCTTCCTTCTTGCACGCCAAGTCCTGTCCCGAGGATGGTCGAGGTCAGGTTGTGGTTGTCGGGGTCACGAAAGGAGAATCGAGGTCGGACTCGGGGAAAGGTCAGACATCCGACCACGTAGAAGGGGGTCGAGCCATCGACCACGTCCCGAGGACTCTCTGTTTTGACTTCAGTTGAACTTAGATTCCAGTCCATGAGGTATCCCGGGTGACACCCCCACAGTTGGATAGACCCACATTGAGACACTACAGGAATTTAAAGTGTCATTAGTTGGTCTCAATTAGTGTTGGTGCAAAATACTTAGACCTGAGATCATTATGGATTCCAATATATGTAGTAGCTGTCACGCCCGGAAATTCACTAGTAATTTATGAACTAATTTGTGCACACAATCCTTGTCCAGGAATCAGCCGAGGTACACAAATCGACAATTTAATACACAGATTCATCAAAATAAACTAATGCGATAAATACTTACAAAAGAGGTACTTAGTCCTCATCACGAAGAAAACTGCAGCGAAAAAAATCTAGCGAAGCTTCAACTTCACTCCCACAGGCAGCTCAACTGGGATCTAAGCCAAAAGGTCTTGTCCTTCGAAAGCCTTCTTCAACTGAGGTTGATTGGTTATTGCAAGAATAAGTACATGAAATACTCAACAAGCCACACAATAAGTATGCAAGTATACATGGATACAAGGGATGACAATAATAGGGCTTCATTTGCAAAAACAACATTTAGCAAATATTTGGGACTTTGTAAAATAGTAAAGTAATTAGTCATCAATATTAATCAACACTAAACAGCATCCCAATGCTGCACAGGCCCAACCATCTCTAAACAACCAATCCCAGTTGTACAGATCTAAACTCCATAATAGGAGCTACAAATTATCATCACCAAATTATCATTATTAATGAGTAGTGTGGGACTAATCATGATGAATCTGGTTGATCGCCCATAACCGTGGGCACGGCTATTCGAATAGTTTTACTTTGATCAGAGGTGTACAACTATACCCACAAGACACAGCCCCACGACACGTTTCCGCATGCCGGTGTACCACCATGATACCCCGGAAAAGAACTGTGACATGACCTTTTGCGTAACCCCCTCTAACCAATCGTATCACACCAAGGTCTCGCCCCCACTCCAACTAGGGCAATGGGCAGCCACCCGTGTGTCGCAGTGAATCCGGTAGCCGATCAACCCTTTCAATCGGGGCCGACCCAACTTCATCACGGCCACCCTCACTAGGGTACGTTAGTTAGAGACAGCTATACTACAGATTCAACCATTAACCATGCTGGCTTGTGTTATGCATGGTAATTCTTCCAGGGTTTTCCGAGAACCTGTCTTTAACTGCCATGAGCACCCTAACAAAATCATCAGATCATGTGCTCACAATCCACCATTAATCAAATTTTAGTTGGCCATTAATTCATTAATTAATCATGATCATTCATCATGAGCTATCAATAATTATCCATTAAGAGGATATAAGTAAATCATTAATTATTCAACATGAAATGACACTAAAGTTTATAAGCATGGCTAAGCAATTATTTCTAATTTCTAGTTAAACCATTATACAAAGTTTAACTAGTTAAATTATAACCCTAAGTATCAAGGTATAGGGTAATGCAAATTGACCATAACAAAGAAATAAATTCATATCGCCCAATGTCATTCAAAAATAAATGCACATTTGAAATAAATAGAGAATTTAAAAATAGGATCAACATGCTCAAAGAAATTATGTTTAGGATCTGTGTGACTTGCCTTGCAATAATTAGTCTTCAATTCGTCTTCAGGAACTTCTCCGATGAACGAACTAACGATCCTCCGAAACTACGAAAAACTAAACCTAGAAGACAAACAAGGAAAAACACTAACAAAAACCAAATAAACAATACAATTAAAGTTCATAAATTGGTAGAGTTTAATTTTAGATAAATTATAAGACTTGAACGACCTTATTTCGAGTTCGTATGAATTAGTTATGAATTTTTGAAGTTTTAATTCAATTAAACCTAAAAAAGAAGACCGCTAAAAGGTTTATTGCGTCAGATTGATTTATTTTTGAACTGGAAAAGAGGGATTATGAAGTCAACCCTGATCAATCCACGATAGACCAAGTTCACCGAGAGGGTCCACGGGTTTATAGGAATTTAACGGCTGAGATTGAATTAGATCAGATTAGATGGCTGAGATTTAACCGATTCAATCTAGTACAAATGAACGATTGGGATTAAACCGACCAAAAATCCAACGGACGAGATGAAATTCGGCTTGAAGACATGGGATGGCTGCCACATAGCTGGACACGCAGGCAGCCACGCAAGTGAAAAAAAGTGAGGTAGCGCTGACTAGCATGCCACGCAGATGACCACGTAGGCACGACGGCCGGCGACGGCGAACGGCGACATGACGACGAGAACCGAGGGCACCAAAAGAGAGAGGAAGTTGCGGGGACACTTACCAACACGAAAACGACGATGAACGGCGAACGGAGACGACCAACGACAAGCTTTGGGCGTCGGAGGTCCTTGTCACGCCCCAATTTTTGTTTGGGATTAAAAAACATTAAATAATTCATTTTCTCAAAATTAAATAAAATGAAAAACAAATTAATCAAGTGAAAGTATTAAGGAAATAAAATTTCCTTTGGCTGGAAATATTTTTGAAATATTCTCCATGCCCTAAAGTATTCTCCGAAATTTCTCATGAAATTTTGGAGCTCCAGAAATAATTTTAATAATACAAAAAACATTTCAGTAATTATTTAAATAAATTAATTAATCAGTAAATGATCTTATTTTATTTTTTAAAATACTTTGAGCGTCAATCTAATTTCAGGATTTTTCTTGAAATTATTTGAGCATTGGAAGTATAGATAAAAATTCATGGAAATTTGGAAGGAAAAGCGTGATGTGTCTCTCTCTGCTACAATGTCATCTTTAACCTCTAGCCTGCGCACTATTCATCCCGATTTGAGTTTGTTTACTTCTCTTTCCAACTCTAGCAAAATCCCTTGCTCAAATCCAAAATTGATTTGAGGGGAATTAATCCCTACCTCATCCTCTCCACTACTCCCATAATTTCTCACTCAATCTTGCATCAATTCGTGGTGGATTGTGATTTTGTTCTTCACTGTTAAACACCCCCATGGCCGGCCGACCTCCTCCTCTCCCCGGTCGATTCCCCTCATGTTTAACTGCAAAAATTGGTTCCTCTCCTCTTCCTAATCATTTTCCCCATGAATACCCATCCAATCCCGCACGAACTCATGGTGGATTTTGATTTTGCAATTTACTGTTCAACAGCAGCATGGATGGCCGGCGCCGACCCTCCCCCTCCAGGCCAACCCCTTCTTTTCCTCTCCCCGGCGTTCCTCTCCCTTCCCCTGGCCTATAAAAGGGTGCCCCAACCCCCTCCTCACTCCCTCATATTGCTATCCCAGTTTACAAAATTATGTTTATTTAAATTATTGCATTTCACTTTATTAAATTCCCGTGTCTATCACTGTTTTATTTAGCCTTACTGATTCTCCTTGTTATAGCCCTATTACTTGTATTATTATGATCTTTGATAACTCTAGGAAAAATAAAACTAGTGAGCAATTTATGTATGTGGTACTCACTAGCAAACTTAGGAATGTGCTTAGACATGCTTGAATAGAAACAATTAGATGTTTTCAATAATTAGACTAAGGAATAACTTGTAAATGAAGGAAAATTTGGTTGTTTAGCCGTGGCAATAAATGCCCCTTCAAAATTCCCCAAACATGTTTTTGGCTGGGCACGGGGTGCTTGGTTTTGCTAGTCACATCTCGGCCGTCATAAGGACCGGTCTTCGGGCCTCTGTTGTGAAGCATATTTTGTACTACCACCTGTCTAATGGGTAAGGCTTAACATGTCGACTAGTGCAGTCAGAAACAAAAAAGACATGGATAGTGCGGATGAGGTCCTAGCTAGGGCTGACGTCTCTGGCAAATGAAGGCCAGAACGAGTTCGAGATGCCCGGGCATAGGCGCTCTGCTCGACCCGGGCACTGGCGGGGGAAGTCTATGTCGGTCTTCTTTGTTTAGGGCACTACTAAGCGATGAGTTATGTCATGGCTTCCGTCCGTATGCCATGGTGGCATGTGGCACGTCGCAACACGTGAGGAAGACATGTCTGGTGGGTTTAGGAAGTTTGGAAGGAAAAGTCTGTTTTTACCTCCCTCTACTATAGTGTCGTCTTCAACCTCCAGCAGTCTGCGCACTGTTCATCCCGATTTGAGTTTGTTTACTTCCCTTTCCAAATCCAGCCAAATCCCTTGCTCAAATCCAAAATTGATTGAGGGGAATTAATCCCCACCTCATCCTCTCCACTTCTCCCATAATTTCTCACTCAATCTTGCATCAATTCGTGGTGGATTGTGATTTTGTTCTTCACTATTAAACACCCCCATGGCCGACCGAGCTCCTCCTCTCCCCGGTCGATTCCCTCCCGTTTAACTGCAAAAATCAGTTCCTCTCCTCTTCCTCATCATTTCCCCATGAATACCAATCCAATCCCGCACGAACTCATGGTGGATTTTGATTTCGCAATTTACTGTTCAACAAGAAGCATGGATGGCCGGCGCGACCCTCCTCCTCCGGCCAACCCCTTCTTTTCCTCTCCCCGCGTTCCTCTCCCTTCCCCGGCCTATAAAAGGGTGCCCCAACCCCTCCTCACTCCCTCATATTGCTATCCCAGTTTACAAAATTATGTTTATTTAAATTATTGCATTTCGCTTTTTTAAATTCCTGCGTCTATCACTGTTTTATTTAGCCTTACCGATTCTCCTTGTTATAGCCCTATTACTTGTATTATTATGATCCTTGATAACCCTAGGAAAAATAAAACTAGTGAGCACTTTATGTATGTGGTACTCACTAGCAAACTTAGGAATGTGCTTAGACATGCTTGAATAGAAACAATTAGATGTTTTCAATAATTAGACTAAGGAATAACTTGTAAATGAAGGAAAATTTGGTTGTTTAGCCGTGGCAATAAATGCCCCTTCAAAATTCCCCAAACATGTTTTTGGCTGGGCACGGGGTGCTTGGTTTTGCTAGTCACATCTCGGCCGTCATAAGGACCGGTCTTCGGGCCTCTGTTGCGAAGCATATTTCGTACTACCACCTGTCTAATGGGTAAGGCTTAACATGTCGACTAGTGCAGTCAGAAACAAAAAAGACATGGATAGCACGGATGAGGTCCTAGCTAGGGCTAACGTCTCTGGCAAATGAAGGCCAGAACGAGTTCGAGATGCCTGGGGCATAGACGGTCTGCTCGACCCAGGGCACCTGGCGGGGGAAGTCTATGTCGGTCTTCTTTGTTTAGGGCACTACTAAGCGATGAGTTATGTCATGGCTTCCGTCCGTATGCCATGGTGGCATGTGGCACGTTGCAACACGTGCGGAAGACATGTCTGGTGGGTTTAGGAAGTTTGGAAGGAAAAGTCTGTTTTTGCCTCCCTCTACTATAGTGTCGTCTTCAACCTCCAGCAGTCTGCGCACTGTTCATCCCGATTTGAGTTTGTTTACTTCCCTTTCCAAATCCAACCAAATCCCTTGCTCAAATCCAAAATTGATTGAGGGGAATTAATCCCCACCTCATCCTCTCCACTTCTCCCATAATTTCTCACTCAATCTTGCATCAATTCGTGGTGGATTGTGATTTTGTTCTTCACTATTAAACACCCCCATGGCCGACCGAGCTCCTCCTCTCCCAGGTCGATTCCCTCCCGTTTAACTGCAAAAATCAGTTCCTCTCCTCTTCCTCATCATTTCCCCATGAATACCCATCCAATCCCGCACGAACTCATGGTGGATTTTGATTTCGCAATTTACTGTTCAAGAGCACCATGGATGGCCAGCGCCGACCCTCCTTCTCCCGGCCAACCCCTCCTTTTCCTCTCCCCGGTGTTCCTCTCCCTTCCCCCGCCCTATAAAAGGGTGCCCCAACCCCCTCCTCACTCCCCTCACACTACCTCGAGCTCCCTTGCTCTTCCTCCATCCCTCCGCTCGGCTTCCTCTCTCCTCGGTGCCGGCGAACTTCGGCCGCCCTTCCCTGTCGAGCCGAGCAATGCCAGATCTTGCCACCACGTCCATTGGCCTCACAACCACCTCCTCTTCCCCGGCCTCGCCTCCATTTCGCCCGGAGACCATCGTGCCGGCCTGTCCATCCACCCCACCGACGCAACTCCGGTTGGCCTTTCCTCCTTGCCCGTGCGCTGGTTGGCTACGCCATCGCCACCTACAGTATTGCAGCATCTCCCTCCACCTCGGCCAAGGCCCGTTTTCGCCTGGAATGAACTGAAACCCCGCTGCCCGTGGTGCCTCTCCCTCGGCCTCGCCGGCGCCACTTCGGCAGCCCCTGCCGCCTTGCCGGAGTGTTATCCGACGTCGTCATATCCTTCCCTGGCATTGTGGCGTCGTCTCCTTTGCTGGCCTCCACTTGGTTTGCCGTTTGTCGCCAGCGTCCCGTGATAGTCCTTGCCGGTACAATCTTCGGCAAGCCATTCTTCCTTGCTGGCACGTTGCCCCGTGGCCTCGTCGTCTCCGTCAACGGCAACGCGGCAGCGTGTTCCACACCGTCCTCACCACCGTGTGGCCACCGCCGGCTGCCGTCGTCGTCCTTTCATCGTTCCCGGTTGTTTTCGTCCTCGTCCCCTGCGTCGGCACCAGTACGCCGGCTTTTCCTCCGCTCGCCGTCGTGCGCCCGGTGAGTTCCTTCCTCCTCTCTCCGTTCTCACTCGCTGATGGCAGTCCTTGCCCGCTGTCGTCATCCCGGCTCTTTTTCCTTCTAAAAATAATTAATAATTGCCTAATAAATCAGTTTAATTTCCAGAATCCATTTAAACGGTCCAAAACTTCTAAAATTCACATATTATCCATACAAACTCCAAATTGGGCCATTCAAATTGCAAAATTAATCTAAAATTGAGCTCTACATGTTTGTTTACTTTTCTTATATTGTTTATTTGGTTTTTATTAGTGTTTTTCCTTGTTTTGTGTGCCATCGTGTAGACTTCGTCGTTTCGGAGGTTCGCGCTCGCGAGGAAAAGAAGATTTGTTCGAAGGAGCAAGGAAAGTCATGTCATTTTGATCATATTGCTATCCCAGTTTACAAAATTATGTTTATTTAAATTATTGCATTCACTTTATTAAATTCCCGCGTCTGTCACTGTTTTATTTAGCCTTACTGATTCTCCTTGTTATAGCCCTATTACTTGTATTATTATGATCCTTGATAACCTTAGGAAAAATAAAAGTAGTGAGCACTTTATGTATGTGGTACTCAGTAGCAAACTTAGGAATATGCTTAGACATGCTTGAATAGAAACAATTAGATGTTTTCAATAATTAGACTAAGGAATAACTTGTAAATGATGAAAAATTTGGCTGTTTAGTCGTGGCAATAAATGCCCCTTCAAAATTCCCCAAACATGTTTTCGGCTAGGCATAGGGTGCTTGGTTTTGCTAGTCGCACCTCGGCCGTCATAAGTACCGGTCTTCGGGCCTCTGTTGCAAAGCATATTTTGTACTACCACCTGTCTAATGGGTAAGGCTTAACAAGTCGGCTAGTACGGTCAGAAACAAAAAAAGACACGGATAGGGCGGATAAGGTCCTAGCTAGGGCTGACGTCTCTGGCAAATGAAGGCTCAGAACGAGTTCGAGATGCCCGGGGCATAGACTGTCTGCTCGACCCAGGGCACCTGGCGGGGGAAGTCTATGTCGGTCTTCTTTGTTTAGGGCACTACTAAGCGATGAGTTATGTCATGGCTTCTGTCCGTATGCCATGGTGGCATGTGGCACGTCGCAACACGTGAGAAAGACATGTCTGGTGGGTAAAGATGTACACCTCTAATCAGAGTAAATCTATTCGAATAGCTGCACCCTCGGTTATGGGCAAGCCGAGCAATGTACCCAAGTTAGAATTTATTTCTGTTTAAAACTAAAAGAATTGGAGTTAGCACATGTTGGCCTGAGTTAAGGCAAGATTGCGATGGAGCGCGACGTGATAATAATTTGACTAGAGATAGGCTCGCATTTTATTGAAATGCTTTAAAATATTTAAATGTTTTGAAATACTTGTTTTTTACAAAATAGCCCTATATATGAATCCTTTGTACCACCTTGCATTATATTTGCATTCTCCCGACATGGCTTGTTGAGTACGGTGGTTGTACTCAGCCTTGCAAATTTCTCCCCATTTCAGAAGTGTAGTGCTTCTGAGTTGAAGATGGTGTTAGAGGACCAAGGCTCAGACCCAAGTTGAGTTTGCCTGTGGAGTGGAGCTGAAGCCCCGCTAGGATCGTCCCTCTTTTCCGCTGATGTCGCTTTCTTCGAGTATGAGGACTAAGTGCCTCTTCTGTAAGTATTTATACGCTTTATTTTACGTTCGGATATGTGTATTGATTTGTCATTTTGTGTACCCTGGCTGGTCCTGAGCAGGGATTTAATACACAAATATGTCTAGAAATTTGGGATAAATTTCCAGGCGTGACAGTCCTCGGGTCAATGGCGACAACGGCTTCCCAGCGGTCTTCGGCAGAAGAGAGATGGTGGACGGCCTTCCCGGGGTCCGTGCGTAGCTGATAGTGAAGACAGCGACCGAAACCGATGAGAATTGTGACGACGCGGCTCTACTGAGACGAACGAGGTGGCGACGCACGAGCTTCACGGTGACGAGGTACTTCCCGGGGTTTTCGACGGAGGGGTGATGGCTGTCGGGCTTCATCTCATTGCTGCGATGCTGGAGGTGGCATCGACATTGACCGGGGACGACCGAGGCGACGGGAAAACATGGCCGGACATGGCAACCACGGTGGAGAGAGAAGGAACTCGTGGGGGAGGTGGCTAGGGCACAAGAAAAACTCGGGAAAAGAGGGTAAACGGAAGAGAAGACTGAGGGGGTCCTTTATATAGGAGGAGGAGGAAGAGATTGATGCAGATACGATGGGATTTAATAGAGAGATAAACTATGTTCGGGATAAAAAGAGAACTGAGTTCAAACGAAAAATTGAGATTGGTTTCTTCGCGGTTTGGTTGATTTTTGGGGAAATGGAAAGAGGAGATAAAGGGAAATATTATCCCTCAACCAATTTTTGATTTGGGCAATGGATTGGGCCGGATTTGGGAGGATAAACGAAGAACAGGAGCTCGGCTGAACAGTGGCTGCCTGGAGGTTAGGGACAATACTGTAGGAGGGAGTAGACTTTTCTTTTCTTTCCTAACAACTTTGAAGTTTTATAAATACTTTCAATGCTCAAATAATTCCAAAAAAAATCTTGAAAATAGATGAACTCTCAAAGTATTTAATAAAAATAAAATCATATCATTTAATGTTTAATTAATTTATTTAAATAATCATTGAAATTCTCTTTGTATTATTAAAATTAAAATTGAGCTTTGAAAAATCCGAGAAAATTTCGAGAGTATATTTAATCATGGAGAATTCAATACAAATTAAATCCACCCATGTTCCAATTAAAATTTTTTTCTCATATTTACTTCACCTATAAATTAATAAAATTTATTATAAATAATTTTGATGCTCAATTTGATGTTTAAATTTTCATATGTTTTATTTAAACACTTTATCTAATTATTAAATAATTTCTAGAAGTTCTTTTTCATAACAATTTATATTTAAGCTATTTTCGGGTGTGACAACTCACCCTTTACGAAATCTCGTCCCGAGATTTGGAACGGCGAGCAAGAATTTAGGTAGGGAAAGCCTTCACTGATGTATCTTTCTCAAGAAATGACCGATTAATAATTGACTGATTAATCCGACAGACTCTTTGATTCTCTTACTTCGTTCCTCTTCCAAAAAGAATTTATTCTCAAACTTAATCCATCTTTAGATGCTTTCTTGTTTTGCCTTTCTAATATTGTCCTGACTCCAACCTTGATCAGATTTTGTTTTGGGATTTCTAGTTATAGTGGTGTCCGATATGAGCTCTGCTCTAACTTATTCTTTGAAGATTCCTTGATTCAAACAAATCCACAGAAGTCTTAGTTAATACTAGACTCGAATTATTTCCCATGTTGCCACATCTGTGAGAAGAAATGATATTTGACATTCTTTCCAATCCCACCTTCTATGGTAGATGTTTTCCTCTTAATTTATGACAACAATAATCGCTATCCCTTAATTAAATTTATCTGGATTCTGAAATTTTATCATTTCTGGCTTTGTAATTCTCCAATTGATATATGAACCCAAAACATCTTGCTTGATCTAATTCTTCATTTTATGCCGATATGTCGGACATTCTGAAGTCGTTTCTCATAATTATGACTTTTAACCATTCAGACTCCTGAGCTCCCGGTATAGTTCGACCATTAGTCAATCAAACTATCAAATTAATGCCACTATTCATAGGTTACTTCTTAGTAATCATATCCCCTTTAATATCACCTTGTCAATTTCATGATATATTAAGATAGAAAACTCCATACTTTACTTGATCCTTATTGATTCTCAAACTGACCTGATGAATAATGATCCACTTCAAATGATTCTTAAATTACACATCTGATTGATAAGAACCATTTTCCTATAGCTCTCCTGACTTATCATCCTCATACTTCGAATTAACGTAGCATTGACGTTCTTATTCTATTTTCCTTCTTCACATGAACACAATAATATTATCCACACTCATTCTTGTATCCAGATCATACGTGTATCCGGTAAAACAATTCTTCTGCTAACTCATAGAAACTTTATAGGGATTCGTCAAGACTTGCGCAATGATGTGTCACAAGCAGTCCATTCATGACCTTGTGCCGCATTACTATAATAACACACTGGCTTTAATGCTTTCACATAACCACTGAAATAAGAAACTTCCATCACAAATTTCTATATCCTTGCTTATTCCCAACTTCATCATTATTCTCATTTTCTTGAGTGACCATAAACATCTATTTGACATGGGTATTATACCGACCTTTGATGGTTGTTGAAGTCCAATTATAAGATTCCAAAACAACCTCTTAGTATCCATAGTATCACTTAACTTGGTAGCATAACTATTCTACCCAGTGATAGTTCCATCCAACTGAATTCACGATTTTAAACGGATGGAAACTCCTTAGAAAAAAACTCTGCATCTCGTATATCTTTGGCTAATAAACCACTTCCTCGATATGCTTATGTTGTGACTAACCAAATTGGATTTGTCAAAACCACTTCTTAGTCCATAGCTTCTTTTACATTACCACATAACTTCTCCATGTCTTACTACTGAAATTAGTCAGTCTTCACTAGATCTGTCTGACATAACATCTTGAGTCAAAACAATTGACATATACCAATCCCAACAGGCATGGGGTATGTTCCTCTTAGTTAGCAATCTCCTTACTCAAATGAACTAGAGACAAAACTTGAGCATTAGTTCACAATATTTTCGTCGATCACTTTCGATGGTACTTGTTTATCCCAACTAATAGAAATGTTGCAGTGGTTACAACCATCACCCTGATTGTCAGGCGATCCGCTAAAATTTTTATTCGTCCTTTATGATCTTGATTATTTCTGAATTGAATAGCAACCGCTAACTGCATGATCCATTCCTTTAACCAAAAGCAAACACTTTACGAACAGAGTCTTCACTTCATATTTCTTCACCAGTGGAAAAATGGAATTGCGCACCATTACGTCAAGCTCCCATTAGTCCAAAATAATGCAATCTTCACATTCCATCTTCTTCTATTTGAAGACTTAAAATTTTCCTTCTTCCTACAGAAAGATGTTGGTCTTGCTGACACTATTAACTTGATCCACATATAGTGTAAAAAGAAATCATCATTTCAGACACCTGAAAACTCATCCCTTATAAACCATATTGTGGTGATAATTATCATCATGATGTCTCGAAAATAACTTTCAGCTTTCTCATTCCTTTTATGACTTTGCCTTAAAGCAAACTTTGAACCTCAAACTTTGTGCAGGACCAACAATGAATAATTTTCGTTAACACAACAATGGTGTCCATTGAGCTTCTGACCTTTAACCTTGCTTAGGACACTTGGCTTCTAAATGCCTGGATCTCAAAATAACATTTTTTCTCTTAATTCTATAATGAACTGTCTTGGCCTATTACCACTTGATTCCCACAAGGGAGGGTAGACAATATTTTTTTAGACTGACTGAGTTCTGACTTAAGGGTTGAGTTCTGACTTGTCAAGTAAAATCACATCATACTGCTATAAGTTGAGAGCTGCATTCCACTAACACTCTTTCTTCTTAAGCTAGCCTTAATGGTAACCACTTGATCAAGACTCGAAACTGGATTTCAGAACTCTGGTAAGGCGATTTGTATGTTGCGTCCAATTATTCCTTGCTTGGACAGAACTTGAAGTAAAAGGTATGGCTCTTGAGATTGGCAGTTGTAATACCATTATGATTTCTTGATCCTGAGCAGAAAGAACTTGGTTTTGAGTATGCTGACTGTTAACTCGTTGTTTTGAACCACCAATACTGTTGACCATAAAACTCCCTTTCCTTGAACTCATTAACTTGGGGGGGGGGTAAGGTAAGAAGGAAACAGAAAGAGAAAAGAAAGGAGACAGGGGAAACTCAGAATAGAGCAAGCTTCTTTACTAAACTTTAACTTTTATTGATGTGAAATAAGTTGTTCTTTAACACTGAACTAAACTCTTAAACTAGTATGGTTATATCACCACCCCTTGATATACTCCATACGCTAACACCGACACAAGCACAAAAAAACTTAAGCAAACAAGCTAACACAATGATCTAACTAACCAACAAGCTACTACTCTTGAGGGTAAAGCTTAGGTTCTACCACAAGTTCCAAAGACTTCTTGAATCTTCCTTTGGTCTTGGATGCTTCTTATCTGACTCCTCTTCATCGAGACTGATCTTGAGAGAAAGAACTCTAGTGCCAAAAATGCTTGACCACTCGAGTAGGCTTCACATCTCCATCTTCATCCGAAGAAATTTCTCCTTTTAACTTCCTTAATTCATCTTCTAACTCATAGTCCTTTCCTGACGAAGTACAAGCTTATGGTTGGTGTCCTTCCAACACTGTGCAAAACGAGCTTCAGTGCATCCTAGAATCTTGGCGATCTCATTATCTTCTGGCTGAGACTTGTCTCTCATCCGTTCAACCATCTTCTGTAACCTGACAATCTTCTCTTGTAGAGCCTGCTTTTGAATCATGTCTTGGGTCTTGCAGTCAATGTAGAGGTCATCAAGAGCATTCAACATTGACCTTATGTGCATGATTTGTCTGATTCTGTTTGCCCTGAGTATTCACACAACCATTCATCCATAAGTCGTCACCATGTTTTGGATGGTAGTGATACACAATATTCTCCAAACGATCCTTGAAATGATGATGGAGGCGACACAATGCTTCATACGCGACTTCTTCACGAGCATAAAGAAAACAGCCTCGCCACTAAATGAGTGTTGGGGAAGATCTTCCTTGTCTAAGACAAGAGTAACAGTTGCCTTGCAGTGAGATTGATTTCCAATATGAATGGATACCTTAATGTATTTCGGTGGAACCTCATATCCAAGATCATACACCATACGATAGAGCTCACTTGTAAAGTCATAGTTTCTATGCTGCTCAGCTTCCTTTTCAAATAATGTCTTACGTTCTTGTGCTGCCATACTTTCACTAAACTTATCGAATCTTGGGCAGATCACCGCGAATCATCATCTTATCCAACTTCTTCTTATAGGGACCCATCTGGAATAAGTTGAAAACTGGAGAGGAGAGAGAGGTTGAGCAAAACTTTTGCAAGAAGCAATGGGAAGGAGAAAAATAGATTTCCTGCAAATAGATTTTTTTTAGCAAAGATATGTCCTTAAGGGCTTAACTGTTTGGCTTGACCTATAGTCGAGATGGCTCTGATACCAACTTGTCACGCCCGGAAATTCACTAGTAATTTCTGAACTAATTTGTGCACACAATCCTCATCTAGGTATCAGCCAAGGTACACAAATCGATAATTTAATATACAGATTCATCAAAATAAACTAATACAATAAATACTTACAAAAGAGGTACTTAGTCCTCACCATGAACAAAACTGCAGCGGAAAAATAAAATCTAGTGAAGCTTCAACTCCACTCCCACAAGCAGCTCAACTGGGATCTAAGCCAAAAGGTCTTGTCCTTTGAAAGCCTTCTTCAACTGAGGTTGATTGGTTATTGCAAGAATGAGTACATGGAATACTCAACAAGCCATACAGCAAGTATGCAAGTGCACATGGACACAAGAGATGGCAATAATAGTGCTTCATTTGCAAAAGCAGCATTTAGCATATATTTGAGAATTTGTAAAACAATAAAGTAATTAGTCATTAATATTAATCAACACTAAACAACATCCCAATTCTGCACAGACCCAACCAACTCTGAACAACCAATCCCAGTTGTACAAATCTAAACTCCATAATAGGAGCTACAAATTATCATCATTAATGAGTAGTGTGGGACTAATCACGGTGAATCTGGTTGATCGTCCATAATCGTGGGCATGACTATTTGAATAGTTTTACTCTAATCAGAGGTATACAACAGTACCCATAAGACACAGCCCCACGACACGTTTCCGCATGCCGGTGTACCACCATGATACCCCGGAAAGGAACTGTGACAGGACACTTCGCATAACCCCCTCTAACCAATCGTACCACACCAAAGTTTCACGCCCACTCCCATAAGGGCAATGGGCAGCCCCCTCGCGTGCCGCGGTGAATCCGATAGCTGATCAACCCTTTCAACCGGGGCTGACCTGTCACGCCCAGAAATTCAGACCAGAATTTCTGAAGCTATATGTGTATTAAAATCCCTGTCCAGGACCAGCCAGGGTACATATACGACAATTGTTGATATTACAGTTTCACGTCTTAGAAACATTAAAAAAGATTACAAAAGAGCAGCGGAAAAAGGAAAAAGGGGCCTAAGCCTAAGCTTGACGCTGGCCACGTGGCTTCACCCATTCCACAGGCATCTTCCAGAGTGTAGGACAAAGCCTACTCTACTCCATCTTCTTCTTCAGCTTCTGGCTCAGGTTTTGGTGAAGAGGAAAGGATGAGTACTTCCACGTACTCAACAAGTCACACCGGAAGGGGGAGAGAATGAATGCAGGGGAGACAAGGATTTGGCTAAGGTTTGCTTTTGCGCAAACAACAAGGGTTTTACAAACAATAGGAATTTTGAGCACGATCAAAACTGTAGTAATTTAAGTAATTAAGACATTTTGAAATCAACACAGTCCAACGTTATCCCCATGTTGCGACATGCCCAACCCATCCAACTATACTAGTCATGTTCCATTAATCAGGGTTTAACTAATCACGGTGAGTTCGGTTGATTGCCCAATTATCGCGGACACGACTATTCGAATAGTTTCTCTGATCAGAGGGGTGCAACTATACCCACAAGACAAAGCCCCACGACATGGTCTCCCGTGTGCCAGAATACCACCATGGTACCCCGGAAAGGAAACTATGATAGGACCTTTCATATAACCCCCCCGCTAACCAAGCGAACCCCACCAAAGTTTCGCCCCCACTCCTGGACCCTGGGACGTGGGCAGCCCCCTGAGTTCCTCGGTGAATTCGGCAGCCCAGCAACCCTTATACCAAGGCCGACTGAAACTCCATCCCGCTCACCCTTGCCGATGGGTTCGTCAGCTAGGAGAGATTACACTACGGGACCCACCTTACCCATTTTGGCTTGTGGTTTGCATGGTCATTCTTCCAAGGGTTCCCGTGAACCAGTCCTTAATTGCCATGGGCGCCACTATCCAAAACCAAAGCACCCACAGCCCACCATTTGTCATATTTTAGTTATTAATCCGGTTCACCAAGTTCTCCAATTATTATTCTTCCGAACAGAATGTCCAGGAGATGCATATTAAGTGATAATGACTCATTTAGTGAGCTAGTGAATCTAAGCCAGGCTAAGCATAACCTAGACCGGAATCTAATAATACTATTTTCCCAAGTTTAATCAAAGGGTTTGGAGTGTCAAACCTAAGGCATAAACTCAATATATGATGTACTATTTCCCATGAAATGACATTATAAAATACATGCAATTTAATAGAGGAAAACATGTGTGTTTAGCAAAAAAATGTGAGCAATATGATCAATAATAAAGCATGACTTGCCTTGCTCTTCGACTTGGGGGACTTCAGCAACAACCTTGAAATAAACCGGGTCGGCGGAAGTACCGGGATCTACACAGCAACAAGCAATTCAACAAAACAGGCTAAAAAGCTACTGAAACATAGAAAAAACTATTTTTAATGGATTCTTGGCATTTTTATGAATTTAATGAAATTTGAATGGGCTAAAACGGAGCTCGGATTGAAAAGATATAATTTTTAGAAGTTTTCTGGGTTTTTTTACTAAAACAGAAAAGTCCTTAATTAATTTATTACGCAATAAATCCCAGGTGGTGACGTCATCGGCTAGGGCTGACATCAGCGGCCCGCGGGAGCACCGGTCCATGGTGGACCGGGTCCACTGGCCGGATGGGAGCGGTGCACCACGTGGCGCACACGTGGCGTCGAGGTGGCGGCCACGTGGCGTGCCACGCGGGCAAGCGGGGATCGGACGGTGCCGATCGGCCGGAGCCGGTTGGACGGCCGAGAAAAGGGGCGCGGGCGGCACGGTCGGCCGACGACGACGGCCGACGGCATGCGCGGGAGGAGCCGCGTGCACCCGAGAGAGACGACACGAGCGGCCAAGAGGACGGGGAGGGGCGGCTTACTGCAGGC
Source organism: Oryza australiensis (assembly GCA_019925245.2). NCBI lineage: Eukaryota > Viridiplantae > Streptophyta > Magnoliopsida > Poales > Poaceae > Oryza > Oryza australiensis. Next base: position 3,904,505 of record JAIFGZ020000414.1, on the reverse strand, counting down.
GTCGCCAGAGACGGAGAAGACGACGACGACGGGGGCAGAATCGGCGGCGGGAGAGCGCGCGGAGCGGTGGCCAAGGTGGCACGGGCACCGGCGACGAGCAAGGAGGCGTCGGCGGGGCTCGGGGTGGCTCGGGACGGCGGAAAAACACGGCCGAAGGCTGGCGATGGGCTTGGGAGCTTGGGCGCATGGTGCCGAGGCGAGAGAGCGGGGGAAAAACTCGATGGCCGCCTTTTCAAGGGGACGGGGAGGTCGGTGGTGGCCGGATAAGGGAGTAATAACTCGCCGGCGTAAAGTAGAGAGAGATTTGGGGAAAGTAATGGCCGGCGATCAATTCCGGCCATTAAGGGGTGCAGAGGAGGCGGTCGGGGCGTTTAATGGTCGGCGAACACGGTGGGGAATAATGGCGGCGGGTTTTGGGCGCGGGAGGCCGGCGGCACGAGATCCGGCGACGCAGCGGCCGGAATGGCGCCGGGCGGCGGAGGTAGGAGACGACCCCGATAGGTGGGCCCCACACTATCGGCGTCTCGAGGAAAAGGGAAGGGAATCTGGACTTATTTGCGGGCGCGAGGCTTAAGCGGGCCATGACCTTCGGCCGGCCCGCGAGAGAGGAGAGAGAATGGGCGCGCGGGCGGGAACGAACGGGCCGGTCGGCTGGGCGCGCATGGGGAGGGATGGGCCGTCGGCTCGGGCGCGGCCCACGGCCCGATTTGGGCGGGAAAGGACGGGAGGAGAGAGAAAAGAAAAACCTAGGATTTATTAATTCGATTTTGATCTTAATTACTTAAAAATTATTTCTAGTGCTCAAAAATTCCACTATAAATCCTGTTAGCGTATTTTGACATGTAGAATTTAGGAAAAATCCTACCATGTCATTTCCATTTAGAAATTGGCTTTTAAAATTATTTGTTTCTCTCGAGTTAATTCCAACGATTTTCTTTTGCGATTTTTCTTTTGGATTTTTAAAGGGGAAAACACCTCAGGGTGTTACAAACCTACCCCCCTTTAACGGAATCTCGACCCCGAGATTCGTTTGTACTGGCGAACAGATAGGGATGAGCGGCCTTTAGCTTATCTTCCCTTTGCTAGGTGGCTTCTTCTTCGGAGTGATGAGTCCATTGAACTCGACAGAACCTGATAACTTTGTTCCGGGTTCTCCGCTCACTGGTTTCGAGGATACATTCTGGTTTCTCCACATAAGTCAAATCTTACTGGATCTCGATCTGATCCAGACTGGCCTGTTCTTCCGGTACTCTCAGACATTTCTTGAGCTGGGAGACGTGGAATACGTCATGGATTCCGGCCATGGTGGGTGGCAATTCGAGTCGATAGGCTACTTCACCTTGTCGCTCTTGAATCTGATATGGTCCCACATAGCGTGGTGCCAACTTGCCCTTGGTTTGGAATCGGTGTACTCCCCGAAGTTGGGTGACACGAAGATATACATAGTCTCCGACTTTGAAAGCTAGCTTTCTGCGGCGGTTGTCTGCATAACTCTTCTAACGAGACTGTGCAACTTTCAGCCTTTCTCTTATGATTCTAACTTTCTCTTCGGCATCACTTAACACTTCGGTCCCAAACAACTGACGTTCGCCGGTCTGATCCCAGAAAAGCGGGGTACGACTCTTTCATCCATAAAGCGCTTCGAAAGGTGCCATCTGCAAACTGGCTTGATAACTGTTGTTATAGGAGAACTCCGCATAGGGCAGACTCTTATCCCAAGCTCCTCTGAAATCCATAGCACAAGCTCGCAACATATCTTCCAAAACCTGGTTCACACGCTCCGTCTGACCATCGGTTTGTGGGTGATATGCGGTGCTAAAATTCAACCGGGTGCCAAGTTCCTCTTGAAGCTTCTGCCAAAACTTGGAGGTGAACTGACTACCATGATCTGATACTATCTTCTTGGGTACCCCATGAAGACACATAATCCTTACAAGGTACATTTCTACTAACCTCCTTCCCGTATAGGTGGTGTGTACTGGGATGAAAAGAGCCACCTTAGTGAGGCGGTCGATGATAACCCAGATAGAATTGTGTCCTGACGATGTCCAAGGTAAAACGGTGATGAAATCCATCCCGATTTCCTCCCACTTCCATTCCGGGATTTGGAGTGGTTGGAGTAATCAAGCAGGTCTCTGGTGTTCTGCCTTCACTCGCTGGCATACATCGCATAGTGCCACGAACTCGGCTATTTCTCTTTTCATGCTAACCCACCAAAACTTCTCCTTAAGGTCCTGGTACATCTTGGTACTTCCCGGGTGGATAGAATACTGACTCTGATGAGCTTCAGTAAGGATTAACTTCTTCAATTCCTTGTCCTCTGGCACACATAACCTGTTGCCCATCCATATGGTTCCGTGCTCGTCTTCTGTGAAGTCACGAGCTTTTCCAACCCTCATGTTCTTCTTAAGCTCAGTTATGTCAGGATCCGAGGCTTAAGCTATGCGAATTTGGTCTAAGAGTGTGGGTTGGGCTTCAAGAGCAGCCACAAATCCGGGTTCGACAATTCTCAGGTTTAGGCGCTCTAGGTCTTGTTGTACTTGTTCACATCTCCCTTTCATGTGGATAGAGTTGCAGTAACTCTTTCGGCTCAAAGCATCAGCTACCACGTTAGCTTTGCCAGGGTGATAGTGTATACTTAGGTCATAATCCTTGATCAACTCCAACCACCTTCGCTGACAGAGGTTCAAATCCGGTTGGGTGAAAATGTAATTCAGGCTCTTATGATCCGTATATATTTCACATCAATTATCGACGAGGTAATGTCGCCATATTTTTAAAGCGTGGACAACTGCCGCTAGTTCCAAGTCATGTGTTGGGTAGTTAGACTCATGAGGTCTCAACTGGCGGGAAGCATAAGCGACCACTTTTCCTTCTTGCATCAACACACGACCTAACCCTTGGCGAGATGCGTCACAATAGACTTGGAAATCCTTGGTTTGATCTGGCAAGATCGATACTGGTGCGGACACCAGTTTTCTCTTAAGAGTTTCAAAACTCTTGTTGCACTCGGCAGTCCATATAAACTTTTCATCCTTCTTTAACAACTGCATCATTGGCTTGGCAATCTTTGAGAAGTTCTAGATGAACCGACGATAATATCCTGCAAGTCCTAGAAAACTCCTGATTTGGGTGACGGTTTTGGGTGGAGTCCACTTGGTTACTGCTTCCACATTGGAAAGATCCACTGTGACTCCTTGGGCATTCACGATATGTCCGAGGAATTGCACCTCCTTCAACCAGAAAGCACATTTGCTACACTTAGCATGGAGCTGGTGGTCTCTTAACTTTTCGAGTACCAACCAGAGATTGTGCTCTTGTTCATCTTTCGACTGGGAATAGATCAAGATGTCGTCGATGAACACTACGACGAACTTGTCCAGAAACTCCATAAACACCTTGTTCATCAAGTTCATGAAAAAGGCTGGGGCATTGGTAAGTCCGAAGGACATGACCGTGCACTCATACAAACCGTATCAAGTGATGAAAGCGGTCTTGGGAATGTCCTCCTCCCGAATCCTTAGCTGATGATAGCCTGACCGTAAGTCTATCTTAGAGAACACCTTTGCTCCCTTTAATTGATCAAACAGATCATCAATCCGAGGAAGGGGATACTTGTTCTTAATAGTGACCTCGTTGAGTGCATGATAGTCGACACACATCCTCTTGGTCTTGTCGAAACTTGGTTTCGGCAATATAATTTCTGGGGTCGCAGTTGAGATCGCCAAGCACAATGGGTTAGAAGAAGAAGAAGATTTAGACAGGTTCAGGCCCTCTCGAGAGGTAATACCCTACTCCTGTTTCGGTGGATTCGATCCGCCGAGTGTCTTTATTGATCTCGTGTGTCTAAAGCTCTTGCTTGTGAAATCGTATCTCGCATCTAGCATAAGATATCCCTCAAGGGACGCCCCTTACCCCCCTTATATAGTCTTGGGAGGAGGGCTTACAGATCGGAAACCTTATCTTATTCTAAGTTGGTTTCCTCAATCTTACCAAACCGTGACTATAGGCTGATTACCTTATCTCTATCGGCAATCGTAACACCCAAGTCAAGTTCGGCTTACAGATATGACAGGCGCAATCTATTCCTACCTCCAGTCGGATAAGCTTGCTATATATATATACCCGATTGCCACAATCTCCACAGTAGCCCCCGAGTCCTTTTCAGTCGACGAGACAGCTCAGCTTCAGACTAAAACAGCACACAACCAAAAAAAATCTCTTTGGCCGAGTGCTTCTGGCGCCGAGTGATTCTATTATCTCTGCCTGAATCTTCTCGAGTGGCTCCAAAGACTGTGAAGGGCTGGAAAAATATCTAAAAAATTCTCAAAAATAAATATCTAGGTGCATCTCCTGATGCACCTAATTAGGTGTAGCCCCCGACTATGTGGTTAGTCAAAAATAGGCTAAGCATATAGTCAAGGACTATAAAAGATCATTCTCATGTAGATGCCTAGCTCATGCTAAAGCAATCATTGAAATCTCATTACTCGGCAAGTTCATACTCATCCGAGTGAATTTGCCCGAGTCATCTCAGAACAAATAATTCAATCAACCCTCGTAGGTGAAAAGCACTCGGTAAGCTCATGCTTGTCCGAGTGGATCCGTCCGAGTAATCCCGGAACAAATATTTCAATCATCCCTCATGGGAAACAAGTTCTTTCATTCATATGAAAAATACAACCAAGTTATTAAATAGCTTTTGCCATAATACTGGTCTCAATCTATAAAGATCTTCACCAAGGTGGAAAAATAAACAGCATTGGTAAGGTTACCTGACCAAATGCCAAAAAACCAAACACCTCTTGTTCACCAAGGCAGCTATAAAAACTTAGCTGTCGGTCACCTTCCAAGTTGCATCGTGCCAGCTTCTCATGAAGTCAAGCAAACCGCGGTATGGAAGGATTTTCAAAGGTATAGGGCACTCGGACACGCGCATATTGCCAGAGCAAATCTGCTTAAGCTCATCCGCTTAAGTCCCTAAGGACACGCGTCAGGCCACACCTTAGCTGGGCCACAGATTTTCTTATGGGCTCGGCCCAATTACCAGAAAACCTAACGCAACCCTCAAATCTTTCTATAAAGATGCGAGGTCATCCCCGCCTCTTCGTCTTCCAAATGATTCCCCTTTTCGCGGCACTGTTCACCAGCTCACCGCGGAGAACCCTAGACTCGCGCACTCCCAAATCCATCCACCTAGGAGCTCGCTCTCTGCAACAACTAGCCTCCGCAACCAAATCCCCCACGTTCCTTTGTCAAAATCCGACCTTTTCTAGCCAGATCCACTTCCCATCAACCCCACTCTCATGGCGGAGGAAAAGAGGATTCCGTTCGACCAATGGGCCGCTTCAGATGTGAGGGAAACTACCCTCAAGGAGATGGTGAAGCACGGCGTGCTTCCGCCAAAGGAGCTCGTGGGATGGCGCCCGGCGGCGGGGGAGGACTTCCCGACCCCAAACACCGGTGAGCTCGTCGTTTTCACTTCCTTTTTCTATTGCGGGTTCAGCCTTCCTACCTCCGAGTTCTTCCGGGGGCTTCTGGATTACTATGGGCTTCATCTCTACCATCTGAACCCCAACTCAATGCTTCACATAGCTCTCTTCATTCATGTGTGTGAAGCCTTCCTTGGCATTCTCCCCCACTTCCAACTTTTCCGGTGCATGTTCTATCTCAAACCACACCCAAACAAGGACCAGCCTTGCATCGTCGGCGGGGCAGGCTTCCAACTCCGCGGATCTCTCCGCAAGGAGTATTTTTCTCTTCCTTTGAAGTCTTCCAATAAGGGATGGCATGCAGGCTGGTTCTACATTAGCAATCTCGAACCCAGCCTGCCAGCCTTCGTCGGTCTTCTCCCGTCCCCAATCCATCATGGAGCACTGTTCCAGTGGCCCAAGATTGGGACGAGGCCAACAAGCTACTTGCGAAGATCCTGGCGATGAAACAAAAGGGTCTTCGCGGAGAGCAGATCACTCGGCACTTCATCAGGTGCCGACTGGCGCCGATCAAGGAACGGTCGAAGCCAGCCTTCGAGTATGAAGGCGGAACGGACCCCAATCGGGAAGACCCAGATCCACTCAAGTATGAGATCCTGAAGATCCGGATGTACAAGCTCTTCTCGACTGGAATTGCGCTTGAGCGGGCCATCATTCTCGCCGGTCCTCCTTCAAGATCCACCGACCTCCTCCTCCGTAGCCGACGGTTACTTCATAACGTCTTTCTATCTTGATATCTTGTCTCTTAGCGTTGTGCATTCTTTCTTCTGTAGGAAAATGCTTCTATCACCTCCAAGCCATATAAGATGTCCCACGATGACGCGCCGCGTCGCCCCACCAAGAAGCCGGCTGGCGGGATCAAGATCCAAGGCGACCCAGTCGGGAAGCGAGCGGCGCCGAGTGAAGACTCGAACAAGCGGGCGAGCAAAAGGAGGTTGATCATCGAGGACTCGGATGACGACGTCCCGGCTCCTCCAATCGAGACCCCACCCCTAAGGCGATCACCGCGGACAGCACCGAAGATTCGCCGGTCATCTAGGTATGCTCTGAAACCAAAGTCTGAACTCTTTCGTTGAAAACTTTTCTTTATCTTTACCCTTGCTGTATTCACTTTTGCAGGAGGCCCCAGGACATAGATCCTGCCGGAGGGGGTGAAGGACCGACTCCAGCCGCCGCTCCCGAGGTGCCAAGGCCAGCAGAGCCAAAGCCCCGGAGCCCACAACCGGGTGCGAGCGCTCCGGGGAAACCACCTTCGCCTCCAAAGAAGGATGCCCCAAGGAAGGAGCCCCCAGCCCCCAGCCGGGACATCCCGACTGGAAACTAGTCAGCGGCCGGGAAGTCTGAGGCCGCGGCTCAAGCTCCCCCGACTGAGGATCACTCGGCGCGGAGTCAAAAGAAGGAGGCCGGCCGGGCCGCTCCACCTAAGCAAGCGGCCGCCGAAACTGGTGAGATTTGTTTCGAAGTTCTCTTTTACTCTTTCAATTTGAACCTTTCAAGTCCTCATTTGTCCTCCCTGCTTGTCGACCATAGTGGAAGAGATTCCCAGGTTGCAGTCCTCTGAAACCTGGGTTCCCCCCATTCAGATCGAGTGGCGGGACTCAGAGGGCGAGAGGCAAGGCATCATCTTAGACCGGCAGGCCGAAAAAGATGAAAGGGATGCCCTTGTCGAGAGCCTGAACGAAGCGACCCGGCTGCTCAATGTAAGCCTTTGTCTTTCTCTTAAATTATATCATCATTATCTTTTAGTCGATCACTCCTCTGCTTTCGCGCGCAGAAGGAATATTGCCGCTCGATGGCAAAATCTGAAGTGCTGGAGAAGCTGGTCCCCCACTTAAGCTCCTTGGAAGACGTTCAGCGACAGCTGAAGGCCACTCGGGAGGAGGCCGCGTCAAGGGAGGCGGCTCTAAGGAGGGAGATCGCCGAGCTTCGGGAGGCGAATCTCGACCTCCGAGGATCAATCGGGAGTAAGCCCGCCTCTCCAAGTTTCTTCATGATTCTCATGTTGATCTCGGTTGTTGACGATCTTCTTTTGTTGTAGAAAATTCTTCGGAGGTCCATTCACTCCAAGTCCAGCTAGAAGCGGTCAGCCTCGACAAGGCCGAGATGGAGGCCGAGTTTGAAGGTAATCTTCTTTGAAATGAAACTTCTTGTGCTGCTTTATTTCCGAGTGGTTTGAATGATCCGGGACTTTTGGCAGCTTACAAGGTAAAAACCCGAGCCCAATACGACGTCTTGCTTGGGCGGATCAAACGAAGCGACGAGATGCGGGAAGAGGTCGCCAACGCCGCCATGCCGATCTTGCTGTCCTTGTTCGATCAAGGAGTTAGGACCAGCTCGCTGGAGCCGATCGAAATATTCGACAAGCTGCGGCTGGCTCCCAACCAATACCGGCCAATATCACCGAAGCGCCGATAGGGGCTGGTCTCGCTCTTGCACGAGACCAAGTCCTTTACCCCGAGTGGATATCCACTCGGTCGGAGAAGGCTTTGCTGATGGAACGACGGACGAGCGGGCCTTGGACATGCTAAGTGAGGCGCAGAAGCGGCGAAGAAGATATCCCTTGATGTAGTAAACAACTTCAAGATTTAATTTGTCTTTCTGACTTTGTCTTGTAAATGTCGCATATACGTTACATTCGATGTAGAACTTGTGATATTTTTAGTTTATTTATGTTAATGCCTTGATTCGAGCTTTTGCATGAAATTTCTTAAGTAGTTTTCGTCTGGCTGTCACCAAGCCTAGGCTCGATTAGGTCATCGGAAAACTCTCAGTCCTTAGATACTGAGCTCGAGTCGAAGGACATTAAACAATGATAAACCAAATTATGCACAAAAGTTAATGAGGAAAACTTGAGCTTTATTGACATGTGTGCAGCCCCCGACTGCTAACTCAAGAAGTCATCTTGCTTGAGGTTGGCAGTCAAGGAAAACATGAGGCCTCAGCCAAATTAAGCATAAAATCGTCGAAGATGCTCGATGTTCCAGGAGTTTTCCACCATAGACCCGTCTTCACGCTTTAGCCGGTAAGCACCGGGCCGAGTCACTTCAGCGATTATGTATGGTCCTTCCCATAAGGGAGATAACTTTTGTCGGTCTTTGGTGGTCTGGATCTTGCGTAGGACCAGGTCGCCAACAATGAAAGCTCGTGCTCGCACGTTGCGACTGTGGTATCTTCTAAGCCCTTGAAGATATTTGGCCGACTGGATTAGGGCTGCCTCACGAGCCTCTTCCAATCGGGTGAGGTCATCCACTCGGTTAGGGTCGTAGCGTTCATCGTTGAAGCTGCGAACCCGGAGGGACTCATATTCCATCTCGTTTGGCAACATGGCCTCTGCGCCATAGACCAAAAAGAAAGGAGTTTGGCCGGTGGCCCGACTGGGCGTGGTTCGCAGCGACCATAAAACCGAGGGCAGTTCTTGGACCCACTTGCCAGCATAAGGGCTTAGGCGGTCGAAAACGCGGGCCTTGATGCCTTGGAGGACCATGCCGTTGGCTCGCTCGACTTGTCCGTTGCTTTTGGGGTGAGCTACTGATGCGTAGCAAATCTTGATTCCGAAGTCTTCGCAGAATTCCTTGAAGATGCCTCCCGTGAATTGGGTCCCATTGTCAGTTATGATTCTGTTTGGGACGCCGAAGCGGTGCACGATGTTGAGGAAAAAGTCTCGTGCTTTGTCTGCAGTAATTGTGACGACTGGTTTGGCCTCAATCCACTTGGAGAACTTGTCGATTGCGACGAAGAGGTGTGTGAATCCTCCTGGAGCTTTTTTGAAAGGGCCAACCATGTCCAGCCCCCATACCACGAACGGCCAGGAAAGTGGGATTGTTTGAAGCTCCTGGGCTAGGACATGGCTTTGTCGGCGAAAACGCAGCCTTCGCAGTTCGTACGACTTTATCCGCGTCGGAGACCGCAGTAAGCCGAAGAAACCTTGCCGTAGGCTTTGCCGGCTAGAGTGCGTCTTTGCCGCGTGGCTTCCGCATATGCCCGAGTGGATGTCTTGGAGTAACTGCTTCCCTTCTTCGGGTGTGATGCACCTCATTAGAATTCCGGAGGGGCTTCTCTTGTATAGATCAGAGTCAACCATGACGTATGCTTGGCAACGACGCCGGACGCGTTACGCTTCATCCCGGTCATCCGACGGCTCTTGCTGGGTTAAGAATTTGATGAACGGCGTCCTCCGTCGGTATCGTCATGGCGACTTCGTTCGTGGTTTGCTCGGTGAGAGTTGTCTTTGCCGTGATGGTTGGTTCGTAGAGGTGTTCGACAAAGACGTCTGTTGGGGCGGCTTCGCGCTTAGATCCGAATTGTGCCAGCTCGTCGGCAGCTTCGTTGTTATGTCTCAGGACATGTGATAATTCGAGCCCATCAAACTTGTCCTCAAGCTTTCAGACCTCTTGTCGGTAGGCCTCCATAGTGTCGTTTAAGCAGGACCAGTCTTTCATCACTTGATTGACGACCAGCTGGGAGTCGCCTTTCACAATAAGCCGTCGTATCCCGAGTGAGACTGCTAGGCGCAGCCCATGTAGAAGAGCTTCGTACTCGGCAACGTTGTGTGAAGCGGAGAAGTGGAGGTGAAGGACATATCTTAGCCTTTCCCCGGTCGGGGAAATCAGCACAACTCCTGCTCCCAAGCCGGTGATCCTCTTGGATCCGTCGAAGTGCATGGTCCAGTGTTGGAGGTCTTCTCGGGGCACGTTCTCTTGCTGTTCAGTCCACTCGGCCAGGAAGTCTGCCAAGGCTTGTGACTTTATGGACGTTCTTGCCTTAAAAGTCAAGTCCAGCGGCATTAGCTCTAGGGCCCACTTGGCGATGCGTCCGGTTGCCTCGCGGTTGTGGATGACGTCGCCGAGTGGGAAAGAGGTGACGATGGTGACCGAGTGACCCTGAAAATAGTGTGCTAATTTCCTCGTGGTTATTAGAACACCATAGAGCAGCTTTTGTACCTAAGGGTAGCGAATTTTGGCTCCTGCCAATACTTCGCTAACAAAGTAGATTGGCCTTTGAATCTTTTGAGCCCGTGCTTCTTCGCGTTCGACCACAAGGACCATACTAACCACTTGGTGAGTGGCTGAGACGTACAGCAACAGAGGTTCCTGGGGTTGAGGCGAGGCCAGGACTGGCGGGGTTGTGAGGAATTCTTTGAAATCTTCAAAGGCCTCGTTGGCTTCCGCGGTCCACTGGAAGTCGTCCGTCTTCTTTAGCAGTTTGAAGAATGGCATGCCTCGTTCGCCGAGTCGGGATATGAAACGGCTTAATGCCGCCATGCAGCCAGTGAGCTTCTGGACGTCTTTTTGGTTACTCGGGGGCTTCATGCTTAAGATGGCGTTGATCTTCTCTGGATTTGCTTCAATGCCACGATGTGACACCATGAAGCCGAGCAGTTGGCCTGATGGAACACCGAAAGTGCACTTCTCCGGGTTTAACTTCATTCTGAAGGCCCGGATGTTCGCAAAGGTTTCTTCTAAGTCGGCGATCAGGTCTTCTTTCTGCTTGGTCTTGATGACAACATCGTCGACGTAAGCTTCAACGTTCTTGCCGATCTGCGTCTGGAAACATCTTTGGATCATGCGTTGGTATGTTGCTCCGGCGTTCTTCAGGCCGAAAGGCATGGTGATGTAGCAGTAGGCCCCGAACGGCGTGATGAACGATGTCTTCAGGCAGTCGGATTCTTTTAAGCCGATCGATGATAGCCCGAGTAACAGTCTAGGAAGCTCGGGAGTTGGCGCGGTTGTTGAGTCGATGACTTGGTCGATGCGAGGTAGCCCGAACGGATCTTTGGGGCAGGCTTTGTTGAGGTCGGTATAGTCAACACACATGCGCCATTGCCCCGTCTTCTTGCGGACCAGGACTGGGTTGGCTAACCAGTCGGGATGAAGGACTTCTTTAATGAAACCGGCAGCCAAGAGCTTTGCGAGTTCTTCCTTGATAGCGTCCTTTCGATCCGTGCGAATCTGCGTAATCGTTGTTTTATCGGTTTGGCGTCATCTTTGACGTTCAAAGAGTGCTCGATCACCTCCCTAGGAATTCCGGGCATATCGGATGGTTTCCATGCAAAAACATCTTTATTATTTTGGACGAAGGTGACGAGCGCTTTCCTATTTGGAATCTAGGTCGGCGCCGATTACAGAGCGTTTCGAGGATCCGACGGATCAAGGGAGATCTTCTTGGTCTTGGCGTCGCCGGATCCCGATTTGGCTATCTTCTTCGCGGGGACTTCGCCCTCGCCGAAGTTGATGCAGCCAATCGGACTTCTTGTTGGCCATGCAACCTCTCGCGAGATTGGGCCATGTCGCAGCTCTCCTTATCGCAGGTGAAGGCTTGCTTCACGTCGCTGCGAAGAGTGATGACGCCGTTGGGACCCGGCATCTTCATGCAAAGGTAGGTGTAGTGAGGGATCGCCATGAACTTGGCAAGCGCAGCCTTACGATGATGGCGTGATATCTTTGTTTCGAGTCGGCCACCTCAAAGGTGACGTTCTCCGTTCGGAAGTTCTCTCGGGCTCCGAAGGTGACTGGGAGGGAGATATGCCCGAGTGTTGTTGAAGATAGCCCTGGGATAACTCCGTGGAAGGGGGCTGAGCTTGCCTTTAGTTCGGCCCTCGGAATCTTCATCTCATCCATGGTCTTGGCAAACAGGATGTTGAGGGCGCTGCCCCCATCGATGAGGACGCGCTTAAGCCTGATGTTGCGGACCACGGGGTCCAGGACGAGTGGATAGCGCCCCGGATGAACCACTCGGTCAGGATGATCCGAGCGGTCGACGTGATGGCCACTTCCGACCATCGCAGATATTGAGGGACTTCGGGTTGAGCCGCATTGACCTCCCGGTCAGTTAGCTTTTGTTTTCTCTTGGATTCATAAGCTAGCGGACCTCCGAAGATGTGGTTGAGCTCCCCCACTGGGTCTTGAAAAGGTTCAGCATTTTCAGCCGCGTTGTTCTCTTTGGCGCCGGCGGGCCGGCCTCGTCGGTCGGCTTCTTGTTGAGCTGCGCCTCGCTTGCTGCGAACTCGCTTGTAGATGAAGCAATCTTTCGCCGCGTGCTTATGATTCGGATGATGGGTGCATTGGGCGTTCATGATGGCGTCGTAGGCGGCTACTCGGGGACGGCGTTGAGTGTTGGAGGTTGCGGCGACTAGGTCTTCAGATCGGCGCTTGCGATCTTTCTGGCCCTGGTTGCCGTTGTTGCCGCCATCCTTCTTAGGATTACGGCTTCCTCCCGCTTGCTTATCTTCCCTTCTATCGGACCGGTCTTGATGGGCGGCCTTAATGGCGTCATTGGATTTGGCGTACGAGTTCGCCGTCTCGAACATTTGCTTCACCGTCTTCGGTGGTTTGCGCCCGAACTTCCCGATGAGCGGCTCATCACGGACTCCCTTACGGAAGGCGGCGATGATGATGTCGTCGGTGATATTCGGGATCTTGTTGCGTTTCTCGGAGAAACGACGAATGTAATCCTTCAGGGGCTCGTCCGGCTTCTGGATGACGTTGTAAAGGTCAAAGTGTGTGCCGGGCCTCTCGAAGGTACCTTGGAAGTTGGCGATGAAGTGATCCCTCAGCTCGCTCCACGAGCCGATTGAGCCTCTTGGCAGGCTCGTGAGCCAATTTCTGGCTGAGTTTGCGAGGGCCACGGGCAGGTAATTGGCCATGGCTTTATTGTCGCCACCTGCAGCTCGTATGGCAAGGGTGTATACGGTTAGCCAAGATTCAGGGTCGGTCTTGCCATCGTACCTTTCAATCCCTGTGGGCTTAAAGCCACTCGGCCAGTGCACTCGGCGGAGCTCCCGAGTGAAGGCTGGTACTCCGTCGTCGCCGCTGTCGGGTGATCCCCTCCGATCTTCCCGAGTGCGTCGGTCGCGCTCCTGGTAGCGGCGATCGAGAACCTCCCGCAGATCACTCGGCGGGGTCTTCGGTTGGCTGGTTGGGTAGCTGGAGCTATTGCGACGGATGTGGTGGTGGACGGGTGGACGTCCGTGTCGTTTGTCGCGGGAGTCGGCCGTCTGCTCTTGGTACTTCAGCGTGGACTCGCGAGGTGGGCCTCTTGGCCTGGTTGTCGACCGAGCCGACTCGGGCCTCCTATAGTCTCCTGACTTTAGAGGTGGAAGCCAGCTCTTGTCTGGCGTTTCGGCCACAGATTCAGTCGGTCTTCGTGCCGAGGTGGTGGGATGGCCGTTAGCCGTGGCAGCGACGATGGTCTTGATCTTGTCGAGTATAGGAGTCACGTTGGCTGGGGTCGTCTCCATGACGGTATCCAAGAGCGTGAGTGCGGCGACAGCGTTCTGCTGTGGCGTCTGGAAGATGTTGGTGTTGCGAACCCGCGTTTGGAGTATGGCCTCCTGGGCGGATCGTCCGGCTGCACGTAGATCCTGCTTCCTCATGTCAGCCTCGTCCTTGCGTTGTTTCTCCTCCTCGCTGTCTTGCGCTCGAGCTCCACCCCGGTTCGTTCTTCTTCGGCAAGCCTTCGGCCATGGCTGAGTCGGACTCGTCCGGTTCGGCCATGAGGACGTCAAAGCACTTCGGCTCACAGTCCATGCGGTAGTCGGAGTTGCCGGCTTCTTCTAAAGGGATGCCGTAGAGGTTGTCGAAGCCGGCGGAGCTGAGGTATCCATTGAGCTCCGAAGATGAGCAGGAGCCGAATGACGGGAGGATGACCGCGACCTCCCTTGATCCTGGATAACCCGGATCTGGATCGTTCTAGTCCGAGTCAAAGCTTGGGGGTGTTGGTTCCTCCGAGTGGGTCGCCGCCGACTCGGGGGAGAGAAGTTTGCTGAAAGTCTCGGCGACGTTTGGTAACCCAAACGACACTGAGAGGTCTTCATCTGAGTAGGTTGCTTCCGTCGGGGATGCGAGAAGATTGGCACAGATTTCGGCAGTATTTGGTAATCCGAATGGTGCCGAGTGAAGTCCGTCATCGGAGAAGGTAGATTGCATCTTGGTCTTCAAGATGTCGTCGAAGATTTCGGCGCTATTGGGGAGCCCAAGTGGCGCCGAGTGGGTCTTTCCTTCCGACTGGTTTGAGTCCGAGTCGAAGGAGGAGTCGTTGAAGAAGTTGGCAGCGAAGTCGCCGAATCCTGAAGGAGATCCCATCACGCTTGTCGGCGAGATTGTTGAAGAAGTCTCGACGCGCGGTCCCCTACCTGGCGCGCCAACTGTCGAAACTTGGTTTCGGCAATATAATTTCTGGGGTCGTAGTCGAGATCGCCAAGCACAATGGGTTAGAAGAAGAAGAAGATTTAGACAGGTTCAGGCCCTCTCGAGAGGTAATACCCTACTCCTGTTTCGGTGGATTCGATCCGCCGAGTGTCTTTATTGATCTCGTGTGTCTAAAGCTCTTGCTTGTGAAATCGTATCTCGCATCTAGCATAAGATATCCCTCAAGGGACGCCCCTTACCCCCCTTATATAGTCTTGGGAGGAGGGCTTACAGATCGGAAACCTTATCTTATTCTAAGTTGGTTTCCTCAATCTTACCAAACCATGACTATAGGCTGATTACCTTATCTCTATCGGCAATCGTAACACCCAAGTCAAGTTCAGCTTACAGATATGACAGGCGCAATCTATCCCTACCTCCAGTCGGATAAGCTTGCTATATATATATATACCCGATTGCCACAATCTCCACAGGTCTTATCCTTTTTTTCCACAAATATTACTGGAGCACCCCAGGGCGATGTGCTCGGTGGATATAGCCTTTCTGTAACTGTTCATCCACTTGCTTCTTGACCTCTGCCAACTCATTGGCTCCCATTCTATAAGGCCTCTTGTGGATCGGAGCAGTGCCAGGGACTAGGTCAATCCGAAACTCTATTTTTCTTTCAGGCGGCATCGTGGTTAGGTCCTCCGGGAAGACTTCCAGGTACTCGCAAACCACAGGAATATCTTCTAACTTCGTCAAGTCCTTTCCTTCCTCTCTGGGTTTCTCCTTAGCCGAGATCCGATTCAGACTTGCCACTACCCCCGACGGTTTAGGGGAGCGGTAAATCACTTTCTTCCCTTTGCCACTAGTCAAGGTGATCGTGCGGCTTGCGCAATCAATCAGGCCTTTGTGACGGGTTAGCCAATCCATCCCAAGGATGACATCCATGCCTTTTGATTCTAGAAGGATAAGGTTGGCTAGAAAGGGGGATCCTTGGATTTCTATTGCCACTGAAGGGCAAAAGTGGGCGGTGTTCAAATGTTTCCTGGGAGTTTGAACCCGCATGGGTATCTTAAGTTTTAGTACCGACAACCCATGTGTCCCCACAAATGCTTTTGATATGAAAGAATGGGTTGCACCCGAATCAAACAGGACTGATGCGTTAAAGGAGTTCACAGGGACATACCCGGCATGACTTCTGGTGTGTCCTGTGCTTCCTCTGTCGAAGCATGATTCACTCTTGCCTGGATGAACCGGGGTGCACGTTTTGGTCTTGGACACTTATCTGCGAAATGTCCAGGTTCTCCACAGTTGAAACAGTTGCGAGGTTTGAATCTCGAGTCCTTCTTTGGCGGTGCTGGCTTGGATTGAGGTGGCGGATGAGCCATTGGCGGACGCGGAGCCGGGTTCCGCTGCGGCTGTCCGGGATGGCTTCCACTGGGTTGGAAATTCCCGGGATGGTATGAACGATGTTGGCAGACGATCATAGTGGTAGGTCCACTTTGACCACCCGGAGTGAAACGCGGCTGTTGGTGATTCCCTTGCTAAGGTTGTGGCCTAAACTGAGTGGCTTTCTGTTTTCTGAGCATTTTAGTGCGTTGATCTTCTTGATGGATGGCTTTGTCGACTAACTTCTCGAAGTCGACATATTCTCCTGAGTTGAGTTTGTTTGTTAACTCATCGTCCAGCCCAGCCAAGAACTTTTCTTGACGTTCGGCGTCAGTGCGTACGTCGTCTAGAGCATATCGCGCTAAGCGATTAAACTCGTGCAGATACTCGGTGACAGTCTGAGTGCCTTGCTCCAAGGATCTGAACTCCCTCTTTTTCTGAGCTACTATCCCTTCGGGGATGTGCGCCTTTCGGAATTGGTGGCAGAACTCTGTCCAAGTGACAGCAGGTGCATCTGCCCGATGGGTAACCAAGAAGTCGTCCCACTAGGCTGAGGCGGGGCCTTGGAGTTGGTGGGTGGCAAAGGACACCCGTTCTTGGTCCGTGCACTGGAGAAGGTCCATATTCTTTTCTATGGCGGTGATCCAATCATTAGCCTCCATGGGGTTGGTAGTACTGGAGAAGGTTGGGGGTCGGACACGAAGAAACTCTGACAGTTTGTTTTGTGGGGGAGGTGGTGGTGCGAATTGGTCATGATGATTTTGGTTCTGCTATTGAAATCGTTGCATCATTTGCAACTGCATCTGTTGATGCTGCTGTTGCATTTGCTGCATCATTGCAGCCATCATTTGGGTCTGGTTGGCTAAGACTAGAGCCAAGGTGATGTTCTCGGGTGGAGGAGATGGGGTGTTGCCATTAGTTCTGGTGTTGTTCTCGGCTAACTCAATGTTGGTGTTGGTACTGCCGTTCCTGGTGTTCACCATCTGAAGGAGCGGAACGAATAAGGCAGGAGAAGGAGTAAAACAGATTGGACTGAGAAGCTGAACTTTATCACTTGTTTTGATATGTTATTTATTAAAACACTTAAAACACACTCAACATCCTTAACTGGACAACCCATAGCCACACTTGATACAGGTTGACCACTACCCCACACACAACACTCCTAACACACAGCAACTAAACAAACAGGAAAACTGGGGAAAACGGTAAATAAGGGTGGAGACACTAGGGATCAAAGCGGCTTCCATGGTCGATGGAGTCGAAACCACTCCCTTGGGAGTTCCCGTCTTCCTTTCCCTTCGAGTGACTTCGAGAGCTTGCTAACTCCTCTTTTCTGCCTGGGCTCTTGGAACTGCCACTGCTACTGCCTCTGCTGCTGCTAGACACGGAGATCCATCCTCCTCCTCTGCTCGGAGCGGGGACCAGAGCAGGAGTAGGATCTGGCATTGGGGCGGGAGCTGGGGAAGGTGGCGGAGCAGGAAGGGGAACCCTGGGTGCCAGCTGCATCCGCACCGGGGCCTTGGTGTTCTTCCGAGGCGTGATCCTGATCCGAAGGATGTTGGGAGGTGGAAGCCCTTTCAGGATGGCGATTTCTCTCTTGAGGTGATCCACTTCATCCTTCAGGCTCTTAATCCTTGGGATTTTCTGGTCATTCAGGGCCTTGGTTGTCATATGAAGGTCTGAGTGCATCTTGTCCAACCCTTCAATCACAGTCCTCATGTGAGAGAAGGTGGTGTCATTCTCCCCTTTGGCAGATTGGAAGGAGTTGACCACTGATGAACTTTCGTGTCGGGGATGGTACCGATAGGCAGAGTGGCGGAGATGATAGTCATGCATCTCCCTCATCGGGGCTAGCATCAGGTACGCAGCCTCTTGGCAGGCATGCTCATCCGTTCCTCCCGAAGCAGTGACCACCATGTTCGGGATGTTGGTGCCGACGAAACTGTGCATCTCCAGACGGACCTGGTGGGGCAACTCGCTGCCGAATGGTGAGATGACGGTGTACTCGGGAGCATCAGGATAGCCTACTGCCAAAGCCATCCTTGCCAGCTCTGCGATGAAACCCTTCAGACCCTGACCGTTGTGGGTGACAGGACGACCTGCCATCTAGAGAAGACAAGGACGGGATCAATGCATGCTCAAACCCAAGTTAGATAAACGGTAAAGGACTCAAGTAAAGTAAACGAGAAAAGGAGGGTTTTTGAGAAACATTTTTATGAGGCTAAGTAAAGCTTCTAACGATATCCCCTAGATGATGTGGTAATGCTTAAAAATAGATGCTTAGTTATAATAAGTATAAAATCAGCGACCATTCCCTCCTTTCTTGACTTAGGACTTTGCTCCCTTAGAAAATCCCGACTGACGGTCGAATAAGATTGCAAATGATTTTTTCCAAATTTAGCTTCAAAGTCCTATCACTTAGACTAACCTGGTTTTTTTTTCAAAATTCTCTGTTTTGAAAGAAGCTCAAAATTCTCCCCAATCCCGAGGAAACAGAGACCCATTTTCCCAAAACGACTCAAAAAGCCAGGATTTATGCATATGAAAAGGTTCAGAGGGCTCCTAGGGTTTTTCCATTTGGCTTTTCCTACGGTCTGGGATTGGCTCTGATACCAACTTGTCACGTCCAGAAATTCAGACCAGAATTTCCGAATCTATATGTGTATTAAAACCCCTGTCCAGGACCAGCCAGGGTACACATATGACAATTGTTGACATTACAGTTCCATGTCTTAGAAACATTACAAAAATATTACAAAAGAGCAGCGGAAAAAGGAAAAAGGGGCCTAAGCCTAAGCTTGACGCTGGCCACGTGGCTTCACCCATTCCACAGGCATCTTTCAGAGTGTAGGACAAAGCCTACTCTACTCCGTCTTCTTCTTCAGCTTGTGGCTCAGGTTCTGGTGAAGAGGCAAGGATGAGTACTTCCACGTACTCAGCAAGTCACACCGGAAGGGGGAGAGAATGAATGCAGGGGAGACAAGGATTTGGCTAAGGTTTGCTTTTGCACAAACAGCAAGGGTTTTCCAAACAATAGGAATTTTGAGCATGATCAAAACAGTATTAAAGTCCTTAAATGCCATGGGCGCCACTATCCAAAACCATAGCGCTCACAGCCCACCATTTGTCATATTTTAGTTATTAATCCGGTTCACCAAGTTCTTCAATTATTATTCTTCCGAAGAGAATGTCCAGGAGATGAATATTAAGTGAGAATGACCCATTTAGTGAGCTAGTGAATCTAAGCCAGGCTAAGCATAACCTAGTCCTGAATCTAATCATATTATTTTCCCAAGTTTAATCAAAGGGTTTGGAGTGTCAAACCTAAGGCATAAACTCAATATACGGTGTACTATTTCCCATGAAATGACATTATAAAATACATGCAATTTAATAGAGGAAAACATGTGTTTTAGCAAAAAAGGGAGCAATATGATCAATAATAAAGCATGACTTGCCTTGCTCTTCGACTTGGGGGACTTCAGCAATAGCCTCGAAATAAACCGGGTCGGCGGAACTACCAGGATTTACATGGCGAACAAGCAATTCAACAAAACAGGCTAAAAAGCTACTGAAAAAGAGAACAAAACTATCTTAATGGATTCTTGGCATTTTTATGAATTTAATGAAATTTGAATGGGCTAAAACAGAGGTCGGATTGAAAAGATATGATTTTTAGAAGTTTTCTGGGGTTTTTACTAAAACAGAAAAGTCCTTAATTAATTTATTGCGCAATAATCCAGGTAATGACGTCATCAGCTAGGGCTGACGTCAACGGCCGAGGGCTGACGTCAGCGGTCTGTGGGAGCATCGGTCCACGGTGGACCGGGTCCACGGGCCGGACGGGAGCGGTGCACCACGTGGCGCACACGTGGCGCCGAGGTGGTGGCCACGTGGCGTGCCACGCGGGCGAGCGGGGATCGGACGGTGCCGATCAGCCGGACCCGATCGGACGGAGCCGATCGGCCGGAGCCGATCAGACGGCCGAGAAAAGGGGCGTGGGCGGCACGGTCGGTCGACGACGGCGGCCGACGGCCGAAGGCCGGCCGGCGCCATTCGGGCAGCGGCGCGAGGCGGCGGAGTGCCACGGCTCATGCGCGGGCGGAGCCGCGTGCACCCGAGAGGGGCGGCACGAGCGGCCGAGAGGACGGGGAGGGGCGGCTTACCGCGGGCGTCGCTGGAGACGGAGAAGATGACGACGACGAGGACGGAATCGACGGCGGGAGAGCGCGCGGAGGGGCGGCTGAGGTGGCACGGGCACCGGCAACGAGGAAGGAGGCATCGGCGGGCTCGGGGTGGCTCGGGACGGCGAAAAAATGCGGCCGAAGGCCGATGACGGGCTTGGGAGCTTGGGCGCATGGTGCCGAGGCGAGAGAGCGGGGGAAAAACTCGGGTGAATGCGTGGGGAGGATGGGGACCTCGGTGGCCGGCTTTTATAGGGGGCGGGGAGGTCGGTGGTGGCCGGATAAGGGAGTAATAACTCGCCGGCGTAAAGGAGAGAGAGATTTGGGGAAAGTAATTGCCGACGATCAATTCCGGCCATTAAGGCGTGTAGAGGAGGCGGCCGTGGCATTTAATGGTTGGCGGACGTGGTGGGGAATAATGGCGGCGGGTTTTTGGGGCGTGGGGAGGCCGGCGGCACGAGATCCAGGCGGACGCGGCGGCCGGTAATGGCGCCGGGGCGGCCGGAGGTAGGGGACGACCCCGACAGGTGGGCCCCACATGTCAGCGTCCCGAGGAAAAGGGAGAGGGAATCTGGACTTATTTGCGGGTGCGAGGCTTAAGCGGGCCGTGGCCTTCGGCCGGCCGCGAGAAGAGAGAGAATGGCCGCCGGGCGGGAACAAACGGGTCGTCGGGCGGGCGCGTGTTGGGAGGATGGGCCGTCGGCTTGGGCGCGGCCACGACCAATTTGGGAGGGAAAAGGACGGGAGGAGAGAGAAAGAAAAACCCGGGATTTATTAATTCGATTTTGATTTTAATTGCTTAAAAATTATTTCTAGTGCTCTGAAAATTCCACTAAAAATCCTGTTAGCGTATTTTGACATGTAGAATTTAAGAAAAATCATACCATGACATTTGCATTTAGAAATTGGCTTTTAAAATTATTCCTAATTTCTAGTTAAACCATTATACAAAGTTTAACTAGTTAAATTATAACCCCAGGTATCAAGGTATAGGGTAATCAATGCAAATTGGCCATAGCAAAGGAATAAATTCATACCACCCAATCTCATTCAACAATAAATGCACATTTAAAATAAATAGATATTTTAAAAATATGATCAACATGCTCAAAGGAATTATGTTAAGGATCTCTGTGACTTGCCTTGTAATACTTAGTCTTCAATTCGTCTTCAAGAACTTCTCCGACGAACGAACTAACGATCCTCCGAAACTACGAAAAACTAAACCTAGAACACAAAACAAGGAAAAACACTAATAAAAACCAAATAAATAGTACAATTAAAGTTCATAAATTGGTAGAGCTTAATTTTAGATGAATTATGAGACTTGAACGACCTCATTCCGAGTTCGTATGAATTAGTTATGAATTTTGAAGTTTTAATTCAATTAAACCTAAAAAGAAAATAGTTAAAAGGTTTATTGCGTCAGATTAATTTATTTTTGAACTGGAAAAGAGGGATTATGACGTCAACCCTGATCGGTCCACGGTATACCAAGTTCACCGAGTTGTTCCACGGGTTAATAGGAATTTAACGGCTGAGATTGAATCAGGTCAGGTCGGATGGCTGAGATTTAACAGATTCAATCTAGTACAGATGAACGGCTCGGATTAAACCGACCAAGATCCAACGAACGAGATGGAATCCGGCTTGAAGACATGGCATGGCTACCACATAGCTGGACACACAAGCAGCCACGCAAGCGAAACAGGTGAGGTCGCGTTGAATAGGATGCCATGTAGATGGCCACATAGGCATGACGGCCGGCGGCTTGGGATTGTGGTGGCGACGGCGAACGGCAACACGATGATGATAACCGAGGGCACCAAAAGAGAGAGGAGGTTCTGGCAACACTTACCGACGCAAAAATGACGACAAACGGCGAACGGAGACGATCGGCGACGAGCTTTGGGCGTCGGAGGTCGTCGGGTCAACGGCGACAACGGCTTCCCAGCGGTCTTCGGTGGAAAAGAGATGGTGGACGACCTTCCCGGGGTCCTTGCGCAGCTGATGGTGAAGACGGCGACCGAAACCGACGAGAATTGCGACGACGCGACTCGGCTGGAGATGAACAGAGGCGGCGACGCACGGGCTTCACGGTGACGAGGTACTTCCTAGGGTTTTTGGCGGAAGGGGAGATGGCTGCGAGGCTTCATCTCATTGCTGCAATGCCGGAGGTGGCGATGGCACTGACCGGGGACGACCGAGGCGACAGGAAAACATGTCGGGACATGGCAGCCACGGTGGAGAGAGAAGGAACTCGTGGGGGAGGTGGCTAGGGCATGGGAAAAACTCGGGAAAAGAGGGGAGATAGAAGAGGAGACCGAGAGGGTCCTTTATATAGGAGGAGGAAGAGATTGCTGAGGATACGACCGGATTTAATAGAGAGATAAACTATGTTCAGGATAAAAAGAGAACCGAGTTCAAACGAAAAAATTAAGATTGGTTTCTTCGCGGATTTGGTTGATTTTTGGGCGAATGAAAAGAGGGGATAAAGGGAAATATTATCTGTCAACCAATTTTTGATTTGGGCAACGGATTGGGCCAGATTTGGGAGGATAAACGAAGAATAGGAGCTCGGGTGAACAGTGGTTGGCTGGAGGTTAGGGACGACATTGTAGCAGGGAGATAAAGTAGACTTTTCTGTCCTAAAAATATTGAATTTTTATAAATATTTCCAATACTTAAATAATTTCAAGAAAAATCCTGAAAATAGATGAACACTCAATAGTATTTAATACAAATAAAACATGATCATTTAATCTTTAATTTATTTATTTAAATAAATCACTAAAATTCTCTTTATATTATTAAAATTAATAATTCAGCTACGAAAAAATCCAACAAAATTTCGAGAGTATATTTAATCATGAAGAATTTAATAAAAATTAAATCCACCCATGTTCCAATTAAGAAATTTTATTTCTCATATTTACTTTACTGCAAATTAATAAAATTTATTATAAATAATTTTGATGCTAAATTTGATATACAAATTTTCATAGATTTTATTCGAGCACTTTCTTTAATTATTAAATAATTTCTAGAAGTTTCTTTTTCACAACGATTTATATTTAAGCGATTTTCAAGGTGTGGACATAGCTTACAAACTACCAAACGTTATTCCGTAACTGGGTAGTCATAAAAGTAGTCTTCGGGTTTGCTATAAAACATTTAATGGGATGTGAATGATCAAGATGGAATTTGCCCCTCCTATGGGAGAGATATCTCTGGGCCCCTCGATGTAATGGATTATGGAAGTGCATGGGCATGCCGAGTTGATTGAGGAGTCAATCAACAGATAAATAATCCAATACGAGATCTAGTGAATGATTAAGCTATTGATAGGATGACACGAGTCATGAGGCAAAGAGATTTATGTACACATTACAGGTTCAGCCGATATGATCTTCTCGTATGCTATGGTGTCAATATGTTTTGCTAGGGGCCGCTATTGACGGGTCAACCGAGAAGTGCTCTCGGGTCGGAACCAAGTATAAATGAGCCTACAGGGTCGCACACTTAATGGGATAGAAAAAGCATTCAAGTTTGACTTGGATACGTCTCAATCGTATAGGGATCCGACCGGATATGGAGTCTCGATGGGCCTTTAGGCCCAGTCGGCCAACTTCATATAAAGAGGCGGGTGGGGTGGAGATCGGTGTGCGCAGTAGACAACAAAACACACGCACGACTTCAAGTCGCCGAGTCGAGACCTTCCACGAAACCCTAGCCACCGACTTCCGAGCCAAACCCTTGACTTGCACGCGTGCTAGCACACGGGTGTTTGACATTCTCTCCCTAGATGTGTGTATACCGGTAGAGATATCACTACGTTGTGGTGTAAGTCGGCGAGACTAGGCGGATTGAAACGACATCTAACTGGCTTCTTCTTCAACAAATCTCTCGACCCCTTGTTCGTGAGGTCGGGAGGTCGGGCGGTCGGGCAAAGAGGTCGGGTGATCGGACCGAGGTTGACGTCGGGGTTGGCAAGGTCGGCATAGCTTCTCGATGTGCGTACGTTAGATCGACTACTTCTACGTAATTTTTCGTTGCACTTCGCATCAATTGGTAAAATTCTATAGACCCTTACTCGCATTCTTCCTGGTTTGCGCGGTAGAAAAGTTTTGTTTTATGCTATCATAGGCTCCGGGTATTCCTTCAGTGGTATCAGAGCTAGACTTGCGTAGTTTGGGTTTTGGATTGGATCTAGAACGAGTTTTAGCACATGGGTTAATTAGATCAATCGGTAGACGGGGTCGATAGAGGAGAGTGATGGAAATTGTGTTCCTTGAGATTGTCTCAGATCGACATAATGTGATTATGTCGAAGCGGTATCCATAGTACTCGGGATGAGTATGGGTCGGATTCCGGATTGCGTTCCTTGAGAGTGTCTTGGAACGGTATAATGTGATTATGCCGAAGCTATTTAGAAGTCCGACTATGACTGCTGCCTTGCGCCTATGCAAACCATGTTCCTTGAGAGCATCTCGGAGTGGTATAATGTGATTATGCCGATGTGGTTCTCATAAGCGATTTCATAGATTAGATCTGTGATTTTCGTGTGGTGTTCCGGGCGCTACCCGGAAGCCCGCGAGGGGGCGGCTAACTGGCTAGCGGGACCGCCGTGTGCGTACCCCTTTTATTTCATCTCGGTATCGTATCTCTATGATAGGTAGAAAATGTTCTATGTCTAACTTGTTTTTGCAGAGAATATTTTAAGATGGTATGACCCTATTGAATGTATGAGATGCATGTGATGCTTGTAATATTCTTTCATACGTGAAATGCCTATAATATTCTTTCATGACCTGCGTGTCAATGGAATCTTCAATTCATAGCTTCTATAGTAGTAGCTCTGTTTGAAAAAATCAAGCATGGGGCACTCAGGAGAACGGTGATGAAGATGGAGATCCTCTACACCGGCATGGAGATGGAGATCACCATGAGAAAGGGCCATACTATTTCATTATTAAGTGCTATTCTTCTTGCTTTCATATATATGATATGTTTGTTTGATAGGATAGTATCCCTCAGAAAATTAGGTAGTAATTATGCCCTCCAAATGTTGCACCTATCATGGTCGTGATCGTCAATTGGTAGGTCTGCCAAAGCAGAGTGCCATTGTCTATTATGACATGATGGGGTATATGTCAGACATATACATGCAAGAGCATTTGGTTTACACATGCAAGAGCATTTGGTTTACTTCACAAGGTTATCAAAACAGTTTTGGGCCTTGGGGCATAGGTTGGCGCCGGGGCATGGTGATGCCACCCACAAACAAGAGTCACATAGGGATGTGACTAACAAGGAGTTGCTCACCCATGTCATTAATCTTCTAGCAGTGATGCCAAAGCTCACTAGAAATTAATAAACATGTGGATCTTGACCCAATACGTAGCCGTGAGGGAAGGTTTAAAACACGTAGTGGGAGTCTTTTGTTAAATTGTTTAATAAAAGATAACGCATAAACATTGTGCTAAACTTTGCATGTATTTTCTGTTGTAGATTATGGCAGCTAATACGACACCCAGTTCTTTTAATTTGCGATCTATACTTGAGAAAGAAAAGTTGAATGGAACAAACTTTATGGATTGGTATCGAAACTTGAGAATTGTTCTCAAGCAAGAGCGAAAGGAGTACGTTATTGAAGTTTCATATCCTGATGATTTGCCTAATAATGCTAATGCTGTTGCACGGAGGGCTTATGAGAAGCACACTAATGATTCCCTAGATATAAGTTGTCTCATGCTTGCAACAATGTCCTTTGAGCTTCAGAAGCAATACGAGAGCAGTGATGCTCACAGTAGTATTGAGGGTCTATGTGGCATGTTTGAGAACCAAGCTAGGGCCAAGAGGTTCAATACTTCAACGTCCTTGATTGCGTGCATGCTTGTAGAGGGGAATCCCGTCAGTCCACACGTGATAAAGATGATTGGCTATATCGAGAGTGTGGAAAAACTTGGTTTTCCTCTTAGCCAATAGTTGACTGTAGATGTGATTCTCCAGTCGCTCCTCCCGAGCTTTGAGCCATTCATACCAAATTATCACAGGAACAACATGGATAAAACCTTGGCCAAATTGCATGGGATGCTAAAGACTGCTGAGGAGAGTATCAAGAAAAACGGTTATCAAGTGATGATGATGCAGAAAGCTAAGCGCAAACCTTCTATCAAGAAACTTTGCACAAAAAGGAAGTTAACTCCTGATGAGATCATGAGTGCCTCCAAAGCAAAGAAAGGCAAGAAGGGGTCGGCGGCATCAGATGTCGTTTGCTTCTATTGCAAAAAGACAGGTCACTGGAAAAGGAACTACAAGAAGTACATGGAGGATCTCAAAAAGAAGCAAAGTGCGACTTCTGCTTCATGTATTAATGTTATAGAAATCTATCTTGCTACTTCATCTACTGACTCTTGGGTATTTGATACCGGATCAGTAGCTCATATATGCAAATTGTTGTAGGGAATGAGAAGAAGTAGAAGCTTGAGAAGGGGCGAGGTGAACCTGTGCGTTGGCAATGGAGTAAGGGTTGCTACAGTTGCCGTCGGCACCATGCCACTTCACTTACCTTCAGGATTAGTTTTGGAATTTAATAATTGTTATTGTGTTCTAACTCTATGTCAAAACGTAATTTCCGCTTCATGTTTGCAAGCAGAAGGATATGATTTTATATCAGTGGACAATGGTTGTTAAATTTATCTTAGAGATATGTTCTATTTTCATACTCCATTGTGAATGGATTATATGTTTTGGATCTTGAAGCGTCTCCCAGTTATAACATTAATACAGAGAGGCAATTTCCAAATGACATAAACCCCACATTTATTTGGCATTGTCACCTAGGCCATATAAATGAGAAACGCATGAAGAAGCTCCGTAAAGATGGTCTGCTACACTCTTTTGATTTTGAATCATTTGAGACATGCGAGTCTTGTTTACTTGGTAAGATGACAAAGACACCTTTCACGGGTCACAGTGAGAGAGCAAGTGAATTATTGGCACTCATACATACGGATGTATGTGGACCAATTAGTTCAACAGCCAGAGGTGGGTTTCAGTACTTCATAACTTTTACCGACGACTTTAGTAGATATGGCTATATCTACTTAATGAGGCATAAGTCTGAATCCTTTAAAAAGTTCAAAGAATTCCAGAATGAAGTACAAAATCATTTAGGAAAAACAATTAAGTTTCTGCGATCAGATCGTGGCGGTGAATACTTAAGCCAAGAATTTGGTAATCATCTAAAAGATTGTGGAATTGTTCCACAGTTGACTCCGCCAGGAACTCCTAAATGGAACGGGGTGTCAGAACGGAGAAATCACACCTTGTTGGACATGGTGCGGTCCATGATGAGCCAATGTGATCTTTCACTATCCTTCTAGAGATATGCTCTTGAAACAACTGCGATCATACTAAATAGAGTTCCATCTAAGTTGGTGGAAAGGACGCCATATGAGATATGGATAGGGCAACCTCCTAAATTGTCTTTTCTCAAAATTTGGTGATGTGAAGCTTATGTAAAGTGTTTACAATCCGATAAGCTTACACCCAAATATGACAAATGCTTCTTTGTAGGGTATCCTAAGGAAACAAAAGGATATTATTTTTATAATCGAGAACAAGGCAAAGTGTTTGTCGCCCAACATGGTGTTTTCTTGGAGAAAGAGTTTCTTTCAAGAAAGGTTAGTGGGAGCAGGTGCATCTTGAAGAAGTTCAAGAAACACCAGAAAACATTTCAGCTACCACAGGACCACAAATAGGAGGAACAATATGTTGCGCCATCTGTTGTAGATACACCAGCCCCACGTAGGTCCGAAAAATCACGCCGTTTGCCTGAGAGGTACACAAGTGTGGAACAACGTGATATATTGTTGTTAGACAACGATGAACCTAAGACCTATGAGGAAGTGATGGTGGGTCCAGATTCCAACAAATGGCTTGGAGCCATGAAATCCGAAATAGAATCAATGTATGATAATCAAGTTTGGAACTTGGTTGATCCACCTGATGGTGTCAAAACCATTGAGTGCAAATGGGTTTTTAAGAAAAAGGCAGACATGGATGGAAATGTTCACATCTATAAAGCGCGATTGGTGGCGAAAGGTTTTAAACAGATTCAAGTTGTTGATTATGATGAAACCTTCTCGCCCGTTGCAATGCTAAAGTCTATTCGGATTATTCTAGTGGTTGCTGCATATTTCGATTATGAGATATGGCAGATGGATGTCAAAACGGCTTTTCTAAATGGAAACCTAAGCGAGGATGTGTATATGATACAACCTAAAGGTTTTGTTGATCCACAATCGCCTAGAAAGATATGCAAGCTACAGAAATCCATTTATGGATTGAAGCAATCATCTCGGAGTTGGAATATTCATTTTGATGAGATAATCAAAGGGTTTGGTTTCATCAAAAATGAAGAGAAGACCTGTGTTTACAAAAAGGTTAGTGGGAGCGCAATTATGTTTCTAATCTTATATGTGGATGACATATTGTTGATTGGAAATGATATCTCTATGCTAGAATCCGTCAAGTCTTCATTGAAAAGTAGTTTCTCCATGAAAGACTTAGGGGAGGCAACATATATACTGTGCATTAGGATCTATAGAGATAGATCTAAGAGGCTAATTGGATTAAGCCAAAGTACATACATTTGACAAGGTGTTGAAGAGGTTCAACATGCATGATTCCAAGAAAGGTTTCTTGCCAATGTCGCATGACATTAATCTTAGCAAGAATCAATGTCCTAGGACACATGATAAGCGGAATAAGATGAGTATGGTTTCATATGCTTCAGCAATTGGATCCATCATGTATGTTATGCTTTGTACATGTCCAGATGTCTCATACGCTTTGAGTGCTATGAGTAGATACCAATCGGATCAAGGTGAAGGTCACTGGATAGTCGTAAAGAATATTCTTAAATACTTGAGAAGAACTAAGGATATGTTCCTCATCTATGGAGGTGAAGAAGAGCTCGTTGTAAATGGTTACACTGATGCTAGCTTCCAAACAGACAAAGATGACTATAGATCATAATCTGGTTTCGTGTTCTGTCTAAACAAAGACGTAGTCAGCTGGAAGAGTTCCAAGCAGGACACTATTGCTGATTTTACAACAGAGGCCGAGTACATTGCTGATCAAGAAATTTGTTTCTGAGCTGGGTGTGACTACCAGTGCAATTGGTCCAATGTCCCTCTATTGTGATAATAGTGGTGTCATTGCACAGGCTAAGGAGCCTAGATCACATCAGAAATTCAAACATATTCTTCGGTGATACCATCTCTTCCGCGAGATAGTGGACAGAGGTGACGTAAAGATATGCAAAGTGCACACGGATCTAAATATTGCCGATCCATTGACAAAACCGCTCCCTCAGCCGAAACATGAGACACATACTAGAGAAATAAGTATTAGATACTTACATGATTGACTCTAGTGCAAGTGGAAGACTGTTAGTGTTATGCCCTAGAGGCAACATTGAGATGTTGGATATCATGGTCAATGTTTATGTATTAATGAAAAAGTGTTTTTCCGTTCCATGAAATAGATAACTTGTATTGATCAATAAATATGTGACTTATTCATGAGACTCTTTATATATGAATCTATTTTTAGATAATCCCTGATCATATATCATATCTAAGAAACGAATATGATTCTAAGATCAGTACGTGTAATGATTGATGATCATGTCTCATGGATCATGGTATAGAGATACCAAATCAATAAATGTGAACATATGTTAGAGAACACATTGTTGGATAGACCCACATTGAGACACTACAGGAAATTAAAGTGTCATTAGTTGGTCTCAAGTAGTGTTGGTGCAAAGTCCTTAGACCTGAGATCATCATGGATTCCAACATGTGGAGTAGCTTACTTAGGGACTACCAAACGCTATTCCGTAACTGGGTAGTCATAAAAGTAGTCTTCGGGTTTGCTATGAAACATGTGGTGGGATGTGAATGATCAAGATGGAATTTTCCCCTCCTATGGGAGAGATATCTCTGGGCCCCTCGATGTAATGTATTATGGAAGTGCATGGCCATGCCGAGTTGATTGATGAGTCAATCAATAGATAAATAATCCAATACGAGATCGAGTGAATGATTAAGCTATTGATAGGATGGCATGAGTCTTGCCTATAGCTTAATTGATATCGTGAGGCAAAGGGATTTATGCACACATTACAAGTTCAGCCGATATGATCTTCTTGTACACTATAGTGTCAATACGTTTTACTAGGGGCTAATGTTGACGGGTCGGCTGAGAAGTGTTCTTGGGTCGGAACCAAGTATACCTGAGCCTACAGGGTCGCACACTTGATGGTATAGAACAGGCATTTGAATTTGACTCGGATACGGCTCAATCGGATAGGGATCTGACCGGATATAGATTCCCGATGGGCCTTTAGGCCCAGTCGGCCAACTCCATATAAAGAGGCGCGTGGGGTGGAGATCGGTGTGCGCAATAGACAACAGAACTTGCACGCAACTTCAAGTCGCCGAGTCGAGATCTTCCACGAAACCCTAGCCGCCGACTTTCGAGCCAAACCCTAGCCTTGCATCGCGTGCTAGCACACATGTGTTTGGCGTTCTCTCCCTGGATGTGTGGATACTGGTAGAGACATCGCTACGTTGCGGTGTAAGTCAGCGAGACTGGGCGGATTGAAATGACATCGAACCGACTTCTTATTCAACTAATCTCTTGACCCCTTGTTCGTGAGGTCGGGAGGTCGGGCGATCGGGCGAAGAGGTCCACAAGGTGGTCGACGAAGAGGTCGGGTGATCAGATCGAGGTTGACGTCGGGGTTGGCAAGGTTGACATAGCTTCCCGACGTGCGTACGTTGGATCGGCTACTCCCTACGTAATTTTCCGCTGCACTGCGCGTCGATTGGTAACAATCTATAGACCCTTACTCGTATGCTTCCTGGTTTATGCGATAGAAAAGTTTTGTTTTATGTTATCGTAGCCTTCACATATTCCTTCAAAAACATGCAAGGTGCATATGTCAGTGCCCATTTATTTCTTCTCTCTTGGCAACGGGGAGGAGCATGACACGGACGGAGAGCACATGCAAAGAGGCCCCATGCGGGAGCAACTGAAGAGATGCCAGTGGCGTTGAGCGTGAAGGGGACGGAGAATTGGTTGGGGGAGACTGACATGCATGGCATGAGGAGGACTAAGCGGAGTGTGGCGTGCGGGTGTGGCTTGGAGAGGCAATGGATGGTGTAGTTGAGGAGTGGCCGTCAGCGTGTCGACGTGCGCGCGGATGAGGTGCGTGTGGACCGTGCCAGCTGGCAAGGACGAGTGGTTGGAGGCGAGGGGCATGGGCAAGGTGGTCGAGGCGTGGGTTGTCGTTTTGTTGGGCCACCATGGTAGATGAACAAGGGAGATGGAGACGGGAAAGGGAGGAGAGGTGGCCAGCGAGCTTGTGTGTCATGTCCAAAAATTTAGCCAAATTTTTAGTCTATTTTGTGTATTAAATCCCTGTCCAGGAATCAGCTAGTGTACATAAAATGACAAATCAATAAACAGATCCAAACGTAAAATAAAACATAAAATACTTATAGAAGAGGCACTTAGTCCTCACACTCGAAAGAAAGCAGTAACAGTGGAAAAAAGCGATCCTAGGAGGGCTTTAGCTCCACTCCACAGGCAAACTCAACTGGGGACTGAGCCTTAGTCTTCTAACTCCGTCTTCAGCTCAGAAGCACTACACTTCTGAAAAAAGGGGAAAAAAGCAAGGTGTGGAGATTATGGCAATCGGGTATCTACATGGCAAGCTTATCCGACTGGAGGTAGGGATAGATTGCGCCTGTCATATCTGTAAACCAAACATGACTTGGGTGTTACGTTGCTGATTGAGATAAGGCAACGGCCCATAGTCACGGTTTGGTAAGATTGAGGAAACCGACTTAGAGTAAGATAGGGTTTCCGATCTGTAAGCCCGCCTCCCAAGACTATATAAGGGGGGTAAGGGGCGTCCCTTGAGGGAGATCATATGCTTTATGAGCCTTTAGCTTTCAACTTTAGATCACGAGATCAATAAAGACACTCGGCGGATCGAATCCACCGAAACAGGAGTAGGGTATTACCTCATGAGAGGGCCTGAACCTGTCTAAATCTTCTTTTCCTCCTAACCCATTGTGCTTGGCGATCTTGACTGCGACCCCAGAAATTATATTGCCGAAACCAAGTTTCGACAGTTGGCGCGCCAGGTAGGGGACCGCGCGTCGAGACTTCTTCAACAATCTCGCCGACAAGCGTGATGGGATCCCCTTCAGGATTCGGCGACTTCGCCGTCAACTTCTTCGAAGATTCCTCCTTCGACTTGGATTCAAACCAGTCGGAAGGAAAGACCCTCTCGGCACCGTTCGGCCTCCCCAACAGCGCCGAGATCTTCGACGACATCCTCAAGATCAAGATGCAATCTGCTCGCTTCAACGAAGAACTTCACTCGGCACCGTTCGGATTGCCGAACACCGCCGAAATCTGCACCGATCTTCTCGCCTCCCGACGGAGACGATCTACTCGGACGAAGACCTCTCGGTCCGTTTGGGTTACCAAACGCCGCCGAGATCTACCACAAACTTCTCTCCCAGTCGGGGTTGACCCACTCGGAGGAGCCCGCATCCCAAGCTCGGCTCGGGTGGAACGATCCGGACCGGGCTACCCGGGATCAAGGGAGGTCGCCGTCATCCTCCCGTCATTCGGCTCATGCTCATCTTCGGAGCTCAATGAATACCTCAACTCCGCCGGCTTTGACGACCTCTACGGTATCCCCTCGGATGAAGGCGACGACTCCGACCGCCACAAGGACTACGAGCCGAAGTGCTTGATGTCCTCATGGCCGAGCCGGACGAGTCCGGCTCAGCCATGGCCGGGAGGCTTGCTGAAGAAGAGCGAGCCAAGATTGAGCAGGAGTGC
Organism: Oryza australiensis; assembly: GCA_019925245.2. Classification (NCBI taxonomy): domain Eukaryota; kingdom Viridiplantae; phylum Streptophyta; class Magnoliopsida; order Poales; family Poaceae; genus Oryza; species Oryza australiensis. The sequence goes on along the minus strand of JAIFGZ020000414.1, from coordinate 3,871,367 downwards.
AAGACGGCCGAAGAGGAGAAGCAACGCAAGGAAGAGGCGACAAGAGGAAGCAGGATCTACGCGCAGCCGGACGATCCGCCCAGGAGGCCATCCTCCAAACGCGGGTTCGCAACACCAACATCTTCCGACGCCACGCGAACGCTGCTTGCCGCTCACGCTTTTGGACACCTTGTCATGGAGACGGCACCCGCCAATGTGACTCCGATACTTGACAAGATCAAGACCATCGTCGCAGCCACAGCACACGGCCACCCCACCACCTCGGCACGAAGGCCGACTGAGTCCGTGGCTGAAACACCCGACAAAAGCCGACTCCCGTCTCTAAGGTCAGGAGACTATAAGAGGCCCGAGCCAGATCGGTCGACGACAAGGCCGGAGGCCCACGCCACGAGTCCACGCAGAAGTACCGGGAGCAAACAGCCGACTCCGCGACAAACGACACGGACGTCCACCGTCCACCACCGCGTCCGCCGCAACATCAGCTCCAGCTACCCAACCAGCCAACCGAAGACCCCGTCGAGTGATCTGCGGGAAGTCCTCGACCGCCGCTATTGTTAGTGATATGCCCTAGAGGCAACATGGAGATGTTGGATATCACGTCAATGTTTATGTATAAATGAATAAAGTGTTATTCAGTGGCTCAAGATTGGGACGAAGCCAACAAACTGCTTGCAAAGATCCTGGCAATGAAGCAAAAGGGTCTTCGCGGCGAGCAGATCAGTCGGCACTTCATCCGGTGTCGACTGGCTCCAATTAAAGAGCGGTCGAAGCCGGCCTTCGAGTACGAAGGCGGGAAGGACCCCAATCGGGAAGATCAAGATCCACTCAGTTACGAGATCTTGAAGATCCGGATGTACAAGATCTTCTCGACTGGAATTGCAGTCGAGCGCGCCCTCATACTGCCAGTTCTTCCCTTCAGCATCCATCGGCCTCCTCCTCTGGTAAGCCGACTGACTTCTTCGTATTGTCTTGTAACCTTGATCTCTTGTTTCTTAGTATTGTGCAAACTTCTCTTGCAGGAAAATACTTCTGTTACTTCAAAACCATACAAGGTGCCCCACGATGACGTGCCACATCACCCTGCCAAGAAGCCGGGATAAAAATCCAAAGCGATCCGGTCGGGAAGCGGGCGCCCCAGTGGGGACACCAACAAGCGGGCGAGCAAGAGGAGGCTCGTTATTGACGATTCGGATGACGACATCCCGGCTCCTCCGGTCGAGACGCCCTCCAAAGCCATCACCGAAGGCGGCACCAAAGATCCGCCGGTCGTCCAGGTATGCTTCATGACTGAAGTCCGGTCTTTTTGTTGAAAATTCTCTTTGTCTTCATTCTGACTGCATCCGTTGTTGCACGAGGCCCCAGGACATAGATCCTGCTAGGAAGGGTGAGGGCACGCTCCAGTCTGCTGCTCTGAGGCATCCAAGCTGCGGAGCCAAGACCCGGGGCCCGCTTCCGAGCGAGAGTGCCCGGCAAAAACCCTCGCCTCCCAAGAAGGATGTCCCGAGGAAAGAGCCCCAGACCGCCAGGACGTCCCGACCGGGAGCCGGTCGAGGGAAACCACAAGGCTGCGGCTCGGTCAGCCCCGATTGAGGATCGATCGGCAAAAAGCCGAAGAAAGAGGCCGGCGGCGCTCCACTCAAGAACGCAGCCGGCCGGGCCGTGAGGTCTTGAATCGTAGTCCTGTCTTTACTCCTAGTTTGAATCTTTCATGTCTTCATTTGTTCTTCCTATCCGCCACCACAAGTGGAGGAAATCCCGTGTTGATCTTCGAAACGGGTCCTCCGATCAAGATCGAGTGGTGAGACTCGGAAGGCCGGGAGGCGGGCATCGTCTTGGACAGCAAGCCGAAAGCGAAGAAAGGGATGCCCTTGTCAACGGCTGAATTAGGCGACTCGGCTACTCAATGTAAGCCCAGATCTTTTCTTTGTCTTGTATCATCATTATTCTTCAGTCGATCAATCCTTGGATTTTGCGTGCAGAAGGAGTATTGCCGCTCCATGGCCAAGTCGGAGGCGCTGGAGAAGCTGGTCCCGCACTTAAACTCCTTGGAAGATATCCAGATGAAGCTGAAGACCACTCGGGAGGAGGCCGCGTCGAGGGAGGCAGCCCTAAGGAGGGAGATAGCGGAGCTCCGGGAGGAGAACCTCGACCTCCGAGGATCAGTCGGGAGTAAGCTCATCTCTCCGAGTTTCTTTATGATTCTCATGTTGATCCCGGTTGCTGATGACCTTCTTTGCTTGTAGAGAATTCGTCGGAGGTCCACTCGCTCCAGGTCCAGCTGGAGGCAGTGAGCCTTGACAAGGCCAAATTGGAGGCTGAGTTTGAAGGTAAGCTTCCTCGGAGTAACATTCTTTATGCTGCTTTATTTCCGAGTGCTCTACGTGATCAGATACTTTTGGCAGCTTACAAAGTCAAGACCCGAGCTCAATATGACGTCTTGCTCGAGCGGGTCAAACGAGCCGGAGAGGTCCAAGAGGAGGTCGCCAACGTAGCAACGCCGATCTTGCTGTCCCTGTTTCATCAAGGGGTCGGGGCCAGTTCGCTAGAGCCACTGGAAATCTTTGACAAGCTGCGGAGGGCCCCTGACCAATATCTGGCGAACATCACCGAAGCCGCCAACATGGGGGCTGGTCTGGCTCTTGCACAGACCAAGTCTCTCTACCCCCGAGTGGATATCAACTCGGTCGGAGAGGGCTTTGCTGACGGGACCACGGATGAGCAGGCCTTGAACATGCTGAGTGAAGCGCAGGAGTCGGCGAAGAAGATTTCCGTCGATGTAGTGAATAACTTCCGGATTTGATTTATCTTACGAACATTGTCTTGTAAATGTCGTGTGATCGTGATGCTCTAATGCAGAACTTGTGATATATTTAGTTTATTTATGTTAATGCCTTGATCCGAGTTTTTGTGTGAAATTTCTTAAGTAATTTTAGTCTGACTGTCACCAAGCCTATGCTCGATTGGGTCATCAGAAAACTCTCAGTCCTTAAACACTGAACTCGAATTAAGGAACATTAAACAATGATAAACCAAATCATGCACAGAAGTTGATGAGGAGAACTTATGCTTTATTGACATATGTATATTTCCGACTGCTAACTCAAGAAGTCATCTTGCTTGAGGTTGGCGATCAAGGAAAACATGAAACTTTAGTCAAATTAAGCATAAAATCATCGAAGATGCTCGATGTTCCAGGAATTCTCCACCATAGATCCGTCTTCACGCTTTAGTCGGTATGCACCGGGCCGAGTCACCTCAGCGATTATGTATGGTCCTTCCCATAAGGGGGATAACTTGTGACAGTCTTTGGTGGTTTGAATCTTGCGTAGAACCAAGTCGCCAACGATGAAAGCTCGTGCTCGAATGTTGCGACCGTGGTATCGTCTGAGCCCTTGAAGATATTTGGCCAACTCGATGAGGGCCACCTCACGGGCCTCTTCCAGTCGGGAGAGGTCGTCCACTCGGTCGGGGTCGTAGCGTTCATCGTTGAAGCTGCGGACTCGGAGGGATTCATACTCCATATCGTTTGGCAATATGGCTTCTGCGCCGTAGACCAAAAAGAAGGGAGTTTGGCCGGTAGCCCGACTGGGTGTGGTTGAAGGGTTACGCGGAGGCTACGCTAGCCGAAAACAAAAACTTTTTACCGCGCAAACCAGGAACACTTGCAAGTAAGGGCCGATAGACCATTACCGATTGGAGTAGAGTGCGCGGAATAGCCAATCGGGGCAATCCGATCCGGAAGTGTAGCCGATTCCCGGAGACAGCGATTCGCCAATCGCCGATTCGAGTCGTCCGGCCGCGTTCTCACGCCTCGCTCCGATGCGCCCGACCGCGGCCGATTCCACCACGCCGATCGCTCCGATTGCAGCCGATCCGAAGCCGATCAACGCGCGCAACGTAGCGGCGCCTCTACCGGTATCCACACGTCCGGGGACGAACGCCGTACACCCGTGTGCTAGCACGCGATGCAAGGCTAGGGTTTGGCTCGAAAGTGGGGAGGGTTTCCGTGGAGATTGATCTCGGCGACTTCATTGCACGCGATGCAATTGACATATGGCAGCTCTCCACCCCTCCCTCCTATATATAGAGTTGGCCGACTGGGACTAGTGGCCGATCAGGACTCTATTTTGAATCGGATCTCATCCTATCTCATAGAGTTGGCCGCCCACACGTCGTAAGCCCATAGGACTCTATCCGATCGGATCCCTATCCGATCGAGCCGTATCCGAGTCCAACTCGAATATCTATTCTATCCCCTTAAGCGTGCGACCCTGTAGGTTCAGGTATACTCGGTTTCGGCTATAGTCTAACTTGGCCGATCGTCGGCTCGAGTCCAACTCGGCCGACCGTCAACAGCGCCTAGCAGCACTTATTGACACCATAGTATACAAGAATAATATCGGCTCAACCTGTAATGTGTACACAAATCCCTTTGCCTCACGATACCGGTTAAGCTATAGGCAAGATGTGTGCCATCCCTTCAATAGCTTAACCATTCACTCGAACCGTATTGGATTATCTGTTGATTGACTCCTCAATCAACTTAGCATGGCCATGCATTTCCATAATCCATTACCTCGAGGGGCCCAGAGATATCTCTCCAAAGGAGGGGCAAATTCCATCTTGATCACTCATATCCCACTCCATGTTTCATAGCAAACCCGAAAACTACCTTTATAACTACCCGATTACGGAATAGCGTTTGGTAGTCCCAAAGTAGGCTACTACACATGTTGGAATCCATGGTGATCTCGGTCTAAGGACTTTGTACCAACACTACCGAGACCAACTAATGGCACATTAATTCTGTAGTGTCTCATGGTGGGTCTATCCAACAATGTGTTCTCCAACACATATGTCCATGTTTATTGATTTGGTATCTTCATACCCATGATCTATGAGACATGATCATCAATCAATAAACATGCCGATCTTAGAATCATATTTGTTCCAACAATATGACATATGATCGAGGATCGTTTAGAAATAGATTCATACATAAAGAGTCTCATAAATAAGTCACGTACTTATTGATCAATACAAGATGTCTATTTCATGGAACTGAATAACACTTTATTCATAAATACATAAACATTGACGTGATATCCAACATCTCCATGTTGCCTCTAGGGCATATCACTAACAATCTCCCACTTGCACTAGAGTCAATCATGTAAGTATCTAATACCCATTGCTCTTGTGTGCGCCTCATGCTTCGGCTGAAGGAGAGGTTTTGTCGCGGATCGGCTATGTTGAGATCCGTGTGCACTTTGCATATCTTGACATCACCTCGTCCACAATCTCGCGGATGAGATGATATCGCCGAAGTATGTGTTTGGACTTCGATGTGACCTCGGCTCCTTGGCTTGCGCAATGGCTCCACTATTATCACAATAGAGAGACAGTGGACTAGTCGTACTAGTCATCACACCAAGCTCGAAACGAATTTCTTGATCCAAACAGCCTCCTTTGCGGCTTCGAAGCAGCAATGTACTCGGCCTCCGTTGTAGAATCAGCAACGGTATCCCGCTTGGAACTCTTCCAGTGACGCGCCTCCGTTCGAGCGAGAACACGAACCCAGTTGCGATCTATAATCATCCTTGTCCGTTTGGAAGCTAGCATCGGTGTAACCACTTACAACGAGCTCTTCTTCACCTCCATAGACTAGGAACACATCCTTAGTTCTTCTCAAGTACTTAAGGATATTCTTTACGGCATCCAGTGACCTTCACTGGATCTCGAGTATCTGCTCGTAGCACTCAAAGCGTACGAGACATCGGCGTGTACAAAGCATGGCATACATGATGGATCCAATTGCCGAAGCATATGGAACCATACCCATCTTATTCCGCTCATCATGTGTCCGAGGACACCGATTATTGCTAAGATTAATGCCATGTGACATGGGCAAGAAACCTTTCTTGGAATCATGCATGTTGAACCTTTTCAACACCTTGTCAATGTATGTACTTTGGCTTAATCCAATTAGCGTCTTGGATCTATCTCTATAGATCCGAATGCTAATATATATGCTGCCTCCCTAAGTCTTTCATGGAAAAACTATTTTTCAATGAAGACTTGACGGATTCTAGCATAGGGATATCATTTCCAATCGAATATGTCATCCACATATAAGATTAGAAATACAATTGCGCTCCCACTCGACCTTTTGTAAACACATGCCTCTTCTTCATTTTTGATGAAACCAAACCCTTTGATTACTTCATCAAAACGAATATTCCAACTCCGAGATGCTTGCTTCAATCCATAAATGGATTTCGTAGCTTGCATATCTTTCCAGCGATTCGGATCGACAAAACCTTGAGGTTGTATCATGTATACATCCTCGCTTAGGTTTCCATTTAGGAAAGCCGTTTTGACATCCATCTGCCATATCTCATAATCAAAATATGCAGCAATCGCTAGGATAATCCGAATAGATTTAAGCATTGCGACGGGCGAGAAGGTTTCATCATAATCAACTCCTTGAATCTGTTTAAAACCTTTCGCCACCAATCGCGCCTTATAGATGTGAACATTTCCATCCATATCGACCTTTTCTTAAAAACCCATTTGCACTCAATGGTTTTGACACCATCGGTGGATCAACCAAGTTCCAAACTTGATTGTCGTACATGGATTCTATTTCGGATTTCATGGCTCCAAGCCACTTGTTGGAATCGGGTCCCACCATCGCTTCCTCATAGGTCTTAGGTTCATCGTTGTCCAACAACAATATATCACGTTGTTCCGCACTGTGTACTGTCATGTGCACGACGTGATCTTTGACATCCGTGGGCCGGTGTATCTACAACCGGTGGCGCAACACTTTGCTCCTCCCGTTGTGGTTCGTGGTCGCCGAAACGTTTTCGGTGTTTCTTGAACTTCTTCAAGATGCACCCGCTCCCACTAACCCTTCTTGAAAGAAACTCTTTCTCCAAGAAGACACCGTGTCGGGCGACAAACACTTTGCCTTGTTCCCAATTATAAAAGTAATATCCCTTAGTTTCCTTAGGATATCCCACAAAGAAGCACTTGTCGATTTGGGTGTGAGCTTGTCGATCGTAAACGTTTTACATAAGCCTCACATCCCCAAATTTTGAGAAAAGAGAAACTAGGGGGTTGCCCTGTCCATATCTCATATGGTGTCTTTTCAACCGACTTAGATGGAACCCTATTTAGTGTGAACGCAATGTTTTCGGAGCATATCCCCGAAGGATAACGAAAGATCACTTTGGCTCATCATCGACCACACCATGTCCAACAAGGTGCGATTTCTCCGTTCGGACACCCCATTCCATTGTGGAGTTCCCGGCGGAGTCAACGTGGAACAATTCCACAATCTTTCGATGATTACCAAACTCTTGGCTCAAGTATTCCCCTCCACGATCGATCGTAGAAACTTGATTGTTTTCCCTAAATGATTCGTACTTCATTCTAGAATTCTTTGAACTTTTCAAAGGATTCGGACTTATGCCTCATTAAGTAGATATAACCATATCTACTAAAGTCATCATAAAGGTAATGAAGTCGATAACCACCTCGGCCGTTGAGCTCATTGGTCCACATACATCGGTATGTACGAGTGCCAATAAGTCACTTGCTCTCTCACTATGTCCCGTGAAAGGTGCCTTTGTCATCTTACCAAGTAAACAAGACTCACATGTCTCAAATGATTCAAAATCAAAAGAGTGAAGCAGTCCATCCTTATGGAGCTTCTCCATGCGTTTCTTATTTATATGGCCTAAGCGACAATGCCGATAAACGTGGGGTTTATATCATTAGAGAGTTGCCTTTCGTATTAATGTTATAGATGGGAGATGCTTCAAGATTCAAAACGTATAATCCATTCACCAATGGAGCATGAAAATAGAACATATCTCTGAGATATATTGAACAACCATTGTTCATTGATCTAAAATCATATCCTTCCGCTTGCAAACATGAAGCGGAAATAACGTTTTGACATAGTGTTAGAACACAATAACAATTATTTAATTCCAAAACTAATCCCGAAGGTAGATGAAGTGGTACGGTGCCGACAAGCAACGTAGCAACGCTTGCTCCATTGCCGACGCGCAGTTCACCTCGCCCCTTCTCAATCCTCTACTTCTTCTCATTCCCGCAACGATTTGCAAATATGAGCTACTGATCCGGTATCAAATACCCAAGAGTCAGTAGGTGAAGTAGCAAGATTAATGTCTATAACATTAATACCTGAAGCATAAGTTGTACTTTGCTTCTTTTTGAGATCCTCCATGTACTTCTTGCGCTTCCTCTTCCGGGGCTGTCTCCTTGCAATAGAAGCAAACGGCATCGATGCCGCCGACCCCTTCTTGCCCTTCTTTGCATTGGAGGCACTCGCGATCTCATCGGGAGTTAACTTCCTCTTGGTGCAAAGCTTCTTGACAGGTGGTTTGCGCTTAGCCTTCGCATCATCATCACATGATGACCATTTTTCTGGATACTCTCCTCACTGTCTTTAGCATCCCATGCAATTCAGCCAAGGTCCTATCCATATTGTTCATGTGATAATTTAATATGAATGGCTCGAAGCTCGGAGGGAGCGACCGGAGAATCACATCGAGCCAACTCTTGGCTAAGGGGAAAACCCAGTTTTCCGGACTCTCAATGTAGCCAATCATCTTTATCACATGCGGATGACGGGATTCCCTCAACAAGCTCGCACGCAAACAAGGACTTTGAGGTGTTGAACCTCTCGGCCCGAGCTTGGTTCTCAAACAAGCCACGCAGCCCCGAATAATAGTGTGAGCATCGCTGCTCTCATATTGCTTCGAAGCTCGGGGACATTGTAGCAAGCATGAGACAGCTTATATCTAGGGCATCATTAGTGTGCTTCTCATAAGCCCTCCGTGCGCTTGCGGTGGCATTATTTGGCAAATCCTCGGGATAGGGTACTTCAAGAACATACTCCTTACGCTCTTGCTTGAGAACAATTCTCAAGTTGCGATACCAATCCATAAAGTTTGTTCCATTTAATTTTTCCTTTTCGAGAATATATCGCAAATTAAAGGTATTGGGTGTAGTATTAGCCGCCATTTATTCTACAACGAAAAAGCAAAGTTTAGCACAATGTTTATGCTATGTCTATTGTTAAACAATTTAACATTAGACTCCCATTACGTATTTTCCACCTTCCCTCTAGGTTACGTATTGGGTCAAGATCCACATGTTAATTAATTTTCTAGTGAGCTTTGGCATCACCGCTAGAAAATTAGTAACATCGGTAAGCAACACCTTGCTAATCACATCTCTATGTGACTCTTGTTGTTGGTGTGGCATCTCCATGCCCCGGCGCCAACCTATGCCCCAAGGCCCAAAACTGTTTTGATAGCCTTGTTAAGTAAACCAAATGCTCCCGCATGTATATGTCCGACATATACCCCTCGTGTTATGATAGAGAATGGCACTTTGCTTTGGCGACCCACCATTGACGAGCATAACGGTGACGGGTGCAACATTTGGAAGGGCATCATTACTACTTAATTTTGCGAGGGATGCTATCCTATCAAACAAACATATCACATATGAAAGCAAGAAGAATAGCATATAGTGAAATAGTATGGCCCCCTTCACATGGTGATCTCCATCTCCATGCCGGTGTACAGGATCTCCATCTTCATCACCGTTCTTTCGAGTGCCGAATGCTTGATTTCTTCAAACTAAGCTACTACTATAGAAGCTCTAATTGAAGATTACATCGACTCGCAGTCGTGAAAGAATATTACAAGCATTGCACGTATGAAAGAATATTACAGGATTGCACATATGAAAGAATATTACATGCATCACATGCATCTCATACATCTCATACATACAATAGGGCCATACCATCTCAAAGCATTCTCCGCAAAAACAAGTTAGGCGTAGAAACGTTTTCTACTTATCGCGAGCTACGGCATCGAGACGACCTATAAGGGGGTACGCACACGGCGGTCCCGCTATTGGGCAGCGCCCGGAACACCACACGAAATTCATAGATCCAATCTATGAAATCGCTTACGGAAACCATATCGGCGTAATCATATTATGCCGTCCCGATACACTATCAAGGGAGATGGTTTGCGTAGGCGCGAGGCAGCTAACAAGATCGGACTACGAGATAGCTTCGGCATAATCACATTATACCGTTCCGATACACTATCAAGGAATGCTATCTCGAAGCCGACTCAAACCGAGTTCTATAGATATTGCTTCGACGTAATCACATTACGCCGTTCCGATACACTATCAAGGAACGCAATTACCATCAACTCTCCTCAACAAATCCCGTAAAACCGATTGATCTAATCAACCCGTGCGCAAAACTTGTTCCGATCCAATCTAAAACCCGAACTAAGCAAGATTAGCTCGATACCACCGAAGGGTTACGCGGAGGCTACGCTAGCCGAAAACAAAAACTTTTACCGCGCAAACGAGGAACACTTGCAAGTAAGGGCCGATAGATCGTTACCGATTGGAGTAGAGTGCGGCGGAATAGCCAATCGTGGCAATCCGATCCGGAAGTGTAGCCGATTCCCGAGACAGCCGATTCGCCAATCGCCGATTCGAGTCGTCCGGCCCCGTTCTCACGCCTCGCTCCGATGCGCCCGACCGCGCCGATTCCACCACGCCGATCGCTCCGATTGCAGCCGATCCGAAGCCGATCAACGCGCGCAACGTAGCGCGCCTCTACCGGTATCCACACGTCCGAGGACGAACGCCGTACACCCGTGTGCTAGCACGTGATGCAAGGCTAGGGTTTGGCTCGAAAGTGGGGAGGGTTTCCGTGGAGATTGATCTCGGCGACTTCGTTGCACGCGATGCAATTGACATATGGCAGCTCTCCACCCCTCCCTCCTATATATAGAGTTGGCCGACGGGACTAGTGGCCGATCGGGACTCTATTTTGAATCGGATCTCATCCTATCTCATAGAGTTGGCCGCCCACACGTCGTAAGCCCATAGGACTCTATCCGATCGGATCCCTATCCGATCGAGCCGTATCCGAGTCCAACTCGAATATCTATTCTATCCCTTAAGCGTGCGACCCTATAGGTTCAGGTATACTCGGTTTCGGCTATAGTCTAACTTGCCGATCGTCGGCTCGAGTCCAACTCAGCCGACCCGTCAACAGCGGCGCCTAGCAGCACATATTGACACCATAGTATACAAGAATAATATCGGCTCAACCTGTAATGTGTACACAAATCCCTTTGCCTCACGATACCGCTTAAGCTATAGGCAAGATGTGTGCCATCCCTTCAATAGCTTAACCATTCACTCGAACCGTATTGGATTATCCGTCCGTTGATTGACTCCTCAATCAACTTAGCATGGCCATGCATTTCCATAATCCATTACCTCGAGGGGCCCAGAGATATCTCTCCAAAGGAGGGGCAAATTCCATCTTGATCACTCACATCCCACTCCATGTTTCATAGCAAACCCGAAAACTACCTTTATAACTACCCATTACGGAATAGCGTTTGGTAGTCCCAAAGTAGGCTACTACACATGTTGGAATCCATGGTGATCTCGGTCTAAGGACTTTGTACCAACACTACCGAGACCAACTAATGGCACATTAATTCCCGTAGTGTCTCATGGTGGGTCTATCCAACAATGTGTTCTCCAACACATATGTCCATGTTTATTGATTTGGTATCTTCATACCCATGATCTATGAGACATGATCATCAATCAATAAACATGCCGATCTTAGAATCATATTTGTTCCAACAATATGACATATGATCGAGGATCGTTTAGAAATAGATTCATACATAAAGAGTCTCATAAATAAGTCACGTACTTATTGATCAATACAAGATGTCTATTTCATGGAACTGAATAACACTTTATTCATAAATACATAAACATTGACGTGATATCCAACATCTCCATGTTGCCTCTAGGGCATATCACTAACAGTGGTCCGCAGAGACCATAGGACCGAGGGAAGCTCTTGGACCCACTTGCCTGCGTAAGGGTTTAGACGATCGAACACGCGGGCCTTCATGCTTGGAAGGACCATGCCGTTGGCCCGTTCAACTTGTCCATTGCTTTTGGGATGGGCAACGATGCATAGCAAATCTTGATTCCGAAGTCTTCGCAGAATTCCTTGAAGATGCCTCCCGTGAATTGAGTCCCATTGTCGGTTATGATTCTCGTTTGGGACGTCGAAGCGGTGCACGATGTTGAGGAAGAAATCCCGTGCCTTGTCAGCAGTAATTGTGGCGACCGTCTTGGCTTCAATCCACTTTGAGAACTTGTCGATTGCGACGAAGAGGTGTGTAAATCCTCCTGGAGCTTTCTTGAAAGGGCCGACCATGTCCAAGCCCCATACCGCGAACGGCCGGGATAGTGGGATTGTTTGTAGCTCTGGGCGGGACATGGCTCGTCGGGCGAAAAATTGGCAGCCTTCACAGTTCGTATGACTTTGTCCGCGTCGGAGACCGCGGTAAGCGAAATAAACCTTGTTTGTAAGCTTTGCCCACCGAGTGCGTGCCGCCGCGTGGCTTCCACATATGCCCGAGTGGATGTCTTGGAGTAGCCGCCTCCCTTCCTCGGGTGTGATGCATCTCATTAGGATTCCGGAGGGGCTTTCTTGTATAAGTCGGAGTCAACCATGACATATGCTTGGCAACGACGTCGGACATGCTCGCCTCATCCCGGTCTTCCAGCGCTCTTGCCGAGTTAAGAATTTGATGAGTGGCGTCCTCCAGTCGGCATCGAGTCATGGCGACTTCGTTTGCGGCTTGTTCGTTGGAAGTTATCTTTGCCGTGATGGTTGGCTCATAGAGGTGCTCGACAAAAACATCGTGGGGCAGCTTCGCGCTTGGACCCGAACCGTGCCAACTCATCTGCTTCGTTGTTGTGTCTCAAGACATGTGAGAGTTCGAGCCCGTCAAACTTGTCTTCAAGTTTACGGACCTCTTGTCGGTAGGCCTCCATGGTGTCGTTTAGACAGGACCAGTCCTTCATTACTTGGTTGACGACCAGCTGGGAGTCGCCTTTCACGATGAGCCGACGTATTCCGAGTGAAACCGCGAGGCGCATCCATGTAGCGGCTTCGTACTCGGCAACATTGTGTGAGGCGGAGAAGTGGAGGTGAAGGACGTATCTTAGTCTTTCCCGTCGGGAGATCGGACAACTCCCGCTCCCAAGCCGGTGATTCTCTTGGATCCGTCGAAGTGCATGGTCTAGTGTTGGAGGTCTTCCCGAGGTATGTTCTCTTGTTGCTCGACCACTCGGCCAGGAAATCCGCCGGGGCTTGTGACGTTATGGACGTCCTCGCCTTAAAAGTCAAGTCCAATGGCATCAGCTCTAGGGCCCACTTAGCAATGCGCCTGGTCGCCTCCCGGTTGCGGATGACATCGCCGAGTGGAAAGGAAGTGACGACGGTGACCGAGTGACCCTGAAAATAGTGTGCCAATTTCCTCGCGGTTATCAGAACACCATAGAGCAATTTTTGTACCTGAGGGTAGCGAATTTTGGCTCCTGCCAACACTTCGCTAACAAAGTAGATCGGCCTCTGAATCTTCTGAGCCCGTCCTTCTTCTTCGCGCTCGACCACGAGGACCGTACTAACCACTTGGTGAGTGGCTGAAACGTACAGCAGCAGAGGTTCCTGGGGCTGAGGCGAGGCCAGGACAGGCGGCGTTGTAAGGAACTCTTTGAAATCTTCAAAGGTCTTGTTGGCTTCCGCGGTCCACTGGAAGTCGTCTATCTTCTTTAACAATCTGAAGAAGGGCATGCCTCATTCGCCGAGTCGATAGATGAAACGGCTTAGCACCGCCATGCAGCCGGTGAGCTTCTGGACGTCCTTCTGGTTACTCGGGGGCTTCATGCTCAAGATGGCGTTGATCTTCTCTGGATTGGCTTCAATGCCGCGATGTGACACCATGAAGCCGAGCAGTTTGCCTGATGGAACGCCGAAAGTGCACTTCTCCGGGTTCAACTTCATTCTGAAGGCCCGGATATTTGCAAAGGTTTCCTCTAGGTCAGCGATCAGGTCTTCTTTCCGCTTGGTCTTGCCGATCTGCGTCTGGAAACATCTCTGGATCATGCATTGGTATGTGGCGCCGGCGTTCTTCAGGCCGAAAGGCATGGTGATGTAGCAGTAGGCCCCAAACGGCGTGATGAACGATGTCTTCAGGCAGTCGGATTCTTTTAAGCTGATCTAGTGATAGCCCGAGTAACAATCGAAGAAACTCGGGAGTTGGCGGCCGCTGTTGAGTCTATGACTTGGTCGATGCGAGGCGGCCGAATGGATCTTTGGGACAGCTTTGTTGAGGTCGGTATAGTCAACGCACATGCGCCATTTCCCCGTCTTCTAGCGGACCAGACTGGGGTTGGCTAACCGGTCGGGATGAAGGACTTCTTTGATGAAGCCGGCAGCCAAGAGCTTTGCGAGCTCTTCCTTGATAGCGTCTTTTTGGTCCTGCGCGAATCTGCGTAATCGTTGTTTTATCGGTTTGGCGTCATCTTTGACGTGCAAAGAGTGCTCGATCACCTCCCTAGGAATTCTGGGCATATCGATGGTTTCCAAGCAAAAACATCTTTATTATTTTGGAGGAAGGTGACGAGCACGCTTTCCTATTTGGGATCTAGTTCGCGCGATTACGCGTTTCGAGGGATCCGACGGATCAAGGGAGATCTTCTTGGTCTTGGCGTCGCTGAATCCTGATTTGGCTATCTTCTTCGCGGGGACTTCGCCCTCTGCTGAAGTCGATGCAGCCAATCGGACTTCTTGCTGGCCGCGCAATCTCTCGTGAGATTGGGCCGTGTCGCAGCCTCTCCTTATCACGGTGAAGGCTTGCTTCACATCGCCGCGAAGAGTGATGACGCCGTTGGGACCCGGCATCTTCATGCGAGGTAGGTGTAATGTGCGATCGCCATAAATTTGGCAAGCGCAGGCCTTCCGATGATGGCATGGTATGCTGTTTCGAAGTCGGCCACCTCAAAAGTGACGTTCTCCGTTCGGAAGTTCTCTCGAGCCCCGAAGGTGACAGGGAGGGAGATGTGCCCGAGTGGTGTAGATGATAGCCCGGATGACTCCGTGGAAGGGGGCTGAGCTTGCCTTCAATTCGGCCCTTGGGATCTGCATCTCATCCATGGTCTTGGCGAACAGGATGTTGAGGGTGTTGCCCCAATCGATGAGGACGCGCTTGAGCCTGATGTTGCGGACCACGGGATCCAGAACGAGTGGATAGCGCCCCGGGTGAACCACTCGGTCAGGGTGATCCGAGCGGTCAAAAGTGATGGCCACTTTCGACCATCGCAGTGCGAGGGACTTCGGGTTGAGCCACGTTGACCTCTCGGTCGGTTAGCTTCGTTTCCTTTTGGATTCATAGGCTAGCGGCCCTCCGAAGATGTGATTGAGCTCTCCCACGGGGTCTTGGAAAGGTTCGGCATTCTCGGCCGCGTTGTTTTTCTTGGCGCCCGATGGACCAGCCTCATCATCGGCTTCTTGTTGAGCTGCGCCGCGTATTGCTCGGCGAACTGTTTATAGATGAAGCAGTCCTTAGCCGCGTGCTTATGATTGGGATGATGAGTGCATTGGGCGTTCATGATGGAGTCGTAGGCGGTGACTCGGGGGCGGCGTTGAGTGTTGGAGGTTGCGGCCACTAGGTCCTCAGATCAGCGCTTGCGATCTTTTTGGC
This sequence comes from Oryza australiensis, assembly GCA_019925245.2. Classification (NCBI taxonomy): domain Eukaryota; kingdom Viridiplantae; phylum Streptophyta; class Magnoliopsida; order Poales; family Poaceae; genus Oryza; species Oryza australiensis. The sequence continues at coordinate 3,855,699 of JAIFGZ020000414.1, read as the reverse complement.
CCTGGTTGTTGCTGTTGCCGTTATCCTTCTTAGGATTTCGGCTTCCTCCCGCCTGATTGTCTTCCCTCCTGTCGGGCCGGTCTTGACGGGCAGCCTTGATGGCGTCGTTGGATTTGGCGTAGGAGTTCGCCGTTTCGAACATCTCGTTTCACCGTCTTCGGTGGCTTGCGCCCGAACTTCCCGATTAACGCTCATCACGGACTCCCTTCTGGAAGGCGGCGATGATGATGTCATCGGTGATGTTGGGGATCTTGTTGCGCTTCTCGGAGAAACGACGGATGTAATCCTTCAGAGGCTCGTCCGGCTTCTGGATGACGTTGTATAGATCGAAGTGCGTGCTGGGCCTCTCGAAGGTACCTTGGAAGTTGGCGATAAAGTGGTCCCTCAGCTCGCTCCACGAGCCGATTGAGCCTCTTGGCAGGCTCGTGAGCCAGTTCCTGGCGGAGTTAGCGAGGGCCACTGGCAGATAGTTGGCCATAGCCTTGTTGTCGCCGCCTGCTGCATGGATGGCGAGAGTATATACGGTGAGCCATGACTCGGGGTCGGTCTTGCCGTCGTACCTTTCTATTCCTGTGGGCTTGAATCCACTCGGCCAGTGCACTCGGCGAAGCTCCCGAGTGAAAGCCGACACTCCGTCATCGCCGCTATCGGGTGATCCACTCCGATCTTCCCGGGTGCGTCGGTCTCGCTCCTGGTAGCGGCGATCGAGGACTTCCCGCAGATCACTCGGTGGGGTCTTCGGTTGGCTGGTTGGGTAGCTGGAGCTGTTGTTGCGGCGGACGCGGTGGTGGACGGGTGGACGTCCGTGTCGTTTGTCGCGGGAGTCGGCTGTTTGATCCTGGTACTTCCGTGTGGACTCGTGGCATGGGCCTCTTGGCCTTGTCGTCGACCGATCTGGCTCGGGCCTCTTATAGTGTCCTGACCTTAGAGGCGGGAGTCGGCTTTTGTCGGGCGTTTTAGCCACGGACTCGGTCGGCCTTCGTGCCGAGGTGGTGGGATGGCCGTTGGCTGTGGCCGCGACGATGGTCTTGATCTTGTCAAGTATTGGAGTCACGTCAGCGGGTGCCGTCTCCATGACGGTGTCCAAGAGTGTGAGTGCGGCAACAGCGTTCTGCTGTGGCGTCTGGAAGATGTTGCGTTGCGGACCCGCGTTTGAAGAATGGCCTCCTGAGCGGATCGTCCGGCTGCGCGTAGATCTTGCTTTCTTTTGTCAGCCTCTTCCCTGCGTTTCTTCTCTTCGGCCATCTTGCGCTCCTGCGCAATCTTGGCTCGCTCTTCCTCGCAAGCCTCCATGCCATGGCTGAGTCGGACTCGTCCGGCTCGGCCATGAGGACATCAAGCACTTCGGCTCGTAGTCCTTGCGGCAATCGGAGTCGTCGGCTTCGTCTGAGGGGATGCCATAGAGGTCGTCAAAGCCGGCGGAGCTGAGGTATTCGTTGAGCTCCGAAGATGAGCATGAGCCGAATGATGGGAGGATGACGGCAACCTCCCTCGATCCTAGGTAGCCCGGGTCTGGATCGTTCCAGTCCGAGTCAGAGCTTGGGGATGCGGGCTCCTCCGAGTGGGTCAACCTCGACTCGGGGGGGAGGAGTTTGCCGTAGATCTCGGCGGCGTTTGGTAACCCAAACGGCACCGAGAGGTCTTCTTCTGAGTAGATCGTCTCCGTCGGGGAGACGAGAAGATCGGTGCAGATTTCGACGATGTTCGGTAATCCGAACGATGCCGAGTGAAGTCCTTCGTTGGAGCGAGCAGATTGCATCTTGATCTTGAGGATGTCGTCGAAGATCTCGGCGCTATTGGGGAGCCCGAACGGCGCCGAGTGTGTCTTTCCTTCCGACTGGTTTGAATCCGAGTCGAAGGAGGAGTCGTCGAAGAAGTTAGCGGCGAAGTCGCCGAGTCCTGAAGGAGATCCCATCACGCTTGTCGGCGAGATTGTTGAAGAAGTCTCGACGCGCGGCCCCCTACCTGGCGCGCCAACTGCCAGAACTTGGTTTCGGCAATGTAATTTCTGGGGTCGCAGTCAAGATCGCCAAGCACGATGGGTTAGAAGGAAAAGACGATTTAGACAGGTTCAAGCCCTCTCGTGAGGTAATACCCTACTCCTGTTTCGGTGGATTCGATCCGTCGAGTGTCTTTATTGATCTCGTGATCTAAAGTTGAAAGCTAATAGCTCATAAAGCATCTGATATCCTCAAGGGACGCCCCTTACCCCCCTTATATAGTCTCGGGAGGTGGGTTTACAGATCGGAAACCATATCTTACTCTAAGTCGGTTTCCTCAATCTTACCAAACCGTGACTATAGGCCGATTGCCTTATCTCTATCGGCAATCGTAACACCCAAATCATGTTTGGTTTACAGATATAGCAAGCGCAATCTATCCCTACCTCCAGTCGGATAAGCTTGCCATGTAGATACCCGATTACCATAATCTCTACAAAACACAAAAAAAAGTCATAGGAAATCCAAACACGATAATGACACTGAGACATGATATTTGTTGACGAGGTTCAGCCAAAGCCTACATCCTCGGGACACTAATTACAGGCGCTCCTCCCCTATCCAACATATTACAGTGTATCCGGGTATCCACGACCCTCCACCGGCTAGGCCGTCGATTAGTCGTACCCACACCTATGCTATTGTCGTCTTGCGGTTACAACCGGTGTGCCTCTCGATTTATGAGAGAACCTAGGATAGAGTTCGACTCTTACTCTATTCCTAACACCCTAGGATAGAGTTCGATTCTTACTCTATTTCTAACACCTAGTACAACTCAAGTCCTAAATTGTAACCAACTTTATACACATATTCGACACAAACTCTAACAAACTCCACCTTGACAAATATGCTACGTCAACCTGAATTTGTTATTTGCTCGAACCTCCGTGTACCAGGACTTGAGTTGGTTCTTTCGCTGCTCACACCGAGCTGCCCGACAAGCCTACACCAAGCTCGCCTCTTTCAGAATTGTGCACAACAACACCAGCATATCCATATTCCATGACTCCACCTGCAACAACACTCCCCTGTAACTTGTACAAACATGAGCTTGTCCTCTCACTGGTTGTAATTGTCTTTCCATCCTTCATGATATTCATGTTCTTCCTATCAGAATCCACCTGATACAACTACCCTGTCTCATGTAGGCTCCCAAGCGAAATTAGACTCCTCCTTAGCCCTGGCACGTGTCTCACATCTCGAAGTAGCATCTCGTTTCCATCATACATCTTGAACTTGACATCACCCATTCCAACAACATGATACCTCGTGTTATCGCCCAAGTGAACAACCCCAAACTCATCAGTTTTGTATGAAGAGAATCACTCCCGCTTCGATGTCACATGATAGGAACTACCCGAGTCCAATAGCCACTCTTCACTAGACTTCCTGTTAGACACCATGAGAAGCTCATGACTACTGCTATCTCAGTCATCACTATGAGCCACAAAACTCACAATTGCACTTCTCTTCTTCTTCATCAACGGACAATCCCGCTTAATATGCCCAATGTCATTACACTTAAAGCAACGTATGACCCTCTTATTTTTGCTCTTCGACAACCACGCCTCATTATCATTATTTACCCTGACCAGCAAACCTTCACCATGAGAAGCTTCGGTTGCATCGTTTTTATTTAATCTTCTCAAATCTCGCGCAAGCAACGTCGAAATTACCTCCTCAGTTTTGATGGTACCCTTACCATACGTGAGAGTAGTTACCACATGTTCATAAGACAATGGCAAAGAGCTCAGAAGAATCATAGCCTTGTCTTCATCCTCTAGTTTCATATCTAACTTGATTAGATCTGTGACCAACTGATTGAAGACGTCCACGTGCCCTCTAAGGTCTGACTCCTCTTGCATCTGCAAATCATATAGCTTTTGTTTCAGATAAAACTTACTTGTGAACGACTTGGACATATACTGGGTTGCCAACTTGTCCCAAATTTTCTTCAGTGAATCTTCATCCATGACATGGTACATGACTGAATATGAGAGACACAATCGCATCGTCGCAACTGCCTGTGCCTTGATTTCCTCCACTATTGGAGAAACCATTTTCGGTCGAAGTGCCAAAATCCACAATAGTCCCGGTTTGAATAGTACCCGGGACTAAAAATTATTTCTAGTCCCGGTTTAAAATGTCTATGGATTTCTAGAAACATTAGTCCCGGTTCGTAACACGAACCGGGACTAAAGATCATCTTTAGTCCCGGTTCAAATATTATCAGATGTTGTCAGAGCGCTGGACATCTTTAGTCCCGGTTAGTAGATGCTATTTTTAGTCCTGTTGGTGTTACCAACCGGGACTAAAATGTCCGGCGCTCCGACAGTTCGACTGCCTCTTTAGTCCCGGTTGGTAACAACAACTAGGACTAAAGATGCTATTTTTTGTCTCGTTGGTGTTACCAAACCGGCACTAAAGATAATGTTGATCTTTAGTGCCGGTTGGTAACATGAATGTGCTTATTTTTTTAACTAAACCTAATAAAAATATACAAATTAATTTGAGGAGATCTATAATTTCAAAGAGTGTGGTGTTGTGTGGGGTGGGTGATTGAAGATAGAAGGAAGCTTTAATTTTGTTATTACATATCATCATATTGTTATTAACTAATTATTCTTAATATATAAAATCTTTTGTAAAATTATTTTGGTGATAATATACAAATCGGAGGGATGTATAATATTGATAAGAACATTCAAATCCTGGCCGTCACGTCTAGTTTATGCGCGTGTAACAAGTTTTACGCGTATTGTTCCCATTTCATTCTCTAACTCGGAGGAGTCGGTTTTTAAAACGGCCATAACCTTCGCATACGGACTCCGATCGAGACATTCCATAGATGAAAATCGATCAGAAAAAATGCTTCAGAAGGTTGCCTTTTCGAGCCCGAAAGTTTTTTCCGATTCTGAGCGCGTCTTTTGAATTTTCCACATGCCACGTCTTTTACTTGTTTACGCTTAAATTTTTGGTGGTTACCTCTCGTGTGCTCCTAAGTCCATAAAAAATATAAAAAAATAAAACAAAAAAGTCGAATATTTTCAAAAACAACAGCTTCAGATGAATATGAAAAATAGAGAGGGGCAAAAGAGAAACAAGTATCTAGAAGAGCACATTAATGTCTAGGATTATCTATGTTTGATTAAATTTTAATATTTATTGTTTTAAACCTATATTTAATGAATTTAATTTGGTCCTATTTACTGATTATTTAATTGTTAACCTAGCCGGGACCAAATAAAATTGGAAAAATAGCGGGAAATTATCTTTAGTCCCAGTTGGTGGCACCAACCGGGACTACAATTTGGAAAATTAGCGGGAAATTATCTTTAGTCCCGGTTGGTGGCACCAACCGGGACTAAACATGAATTAAAAATAGCGGAAAATTATCTTTAGTCCCGATTGGTGCCACCAACCGGGACTAAAGATGAATTGAAAATAGCGGAAATTATCTTTAGTCCCGGTTGGTGACACCAACCGGACTAAAGATGAATTGAAATAGCGGAAAATTATCTTTAGTCCTGGTTGGTGACACCAACTGGGACTAAAAATTCAGGGCTATATATATCCCGGCGTGCATCGTATTCTCCACCGATCCAACACTTTTAGCACATTATTCATCTCTCTCTCCCTCTTCTCTCAGCTCTCTCCCTCTCCCTCTTCCTCTCCCTCTCCCTCTTCCTCTCCCTCTCCCTCTCCCTCTCCTTCTCCCTCTTCCTCTCCCCTCGGCAAGCAAGGGGAGATGGCGGCGGCGCGAGCGGGACAAAGGCAGCAGCGGCGAGTGGGAGCCGGCGGCAGCGGCGAGCGAGAGCCGGCGGCAACGGCGAGCGTAAAATACTTCTTGTTGTATTTTGTTGTATATATAGTGTGGATGATTTTGTTGTATATATGTGTAAACAAATTTGTGGACAATTTGTTGTATATATGTGTGAATTTTGTTGTTGCATTTTGTTGTATTCGATCGTTGAAAAAATAATTTCGATGTTGTTTGCATATATATGTATGTTATGTGTTATATATATATATGTGTTATGTATTTACACATATATATATATGTGCATATTTGCATATATATATATATATATGTATATATGTGTGTGTTTAAACAAGCAGCAACAAGCTAAGAGCAAGAGGAAATTGAAATAATTAAAAAAAATTTAGTCCCGGTTGGAGCCACCAACCGGGACTAAAGATGGCTGATCCCGCCCCGTAGCGCCGCCATCTTTAGTCCCGATTGGTGGCTCCAACCGGGAATTAAGATACATCTTTAGTCCCGATTATTTCAACCGGGACTAAAGATAGCGATCTTTAGTCCCGGATTCGTAGTCCCGGTTTGACAACCGGGACTACAGGGGGTTGTCAACCGGGACAAATATGCTATTCTCCAGAAGTGCTCCCACTTGTCATCATCCATCGGTTTCTTCTCACCAAGATCCTTGGATATCCCCTGTTGAGTCAGTAGATCCTTCACCCTTGTTTGCCAGAGAATGAAATTTCCGGTGCCATCGAACTTCACCACCTCAAATTTAGAAGCCATCGTCACCGCCGTCGATGATAATCAACTCAACCGACTGTCGTCTCGGTCAAATTGATCTACCACACACCTCGCCTGAGCTTGCATGCTACTTCTGATGCACTAAACGAAGTCCACAAATCAATCCTTGCACTACTGTGGAGATTATGGCAATGGGGTATCTACATGGCAAGCTTATCCGACTGGAGGTAGGGATAGATTGCGCCTGCCATATCTGTAAACCGAACATGACTTGGGTGTTACGATTGCCAATAGAGATAAGGCAATCGGCCTATAGTCACGGTTTGGTAAGATTGAGGAAACCAACTTAGAGTAAGATAGGGTTTCCGATCTGTAAGCCCTCCTCCCAAGACTATATAAGGGGGGTAAGGGGCGTCCCTTGAGGGATTCCTATGTTAGATCAGCTTTAAGCTTTGAGCCTTAGATCACGAGATCAATAAAGACACTCGGCGGATCGAATCCACCGAAACAGGAGTAGGGTATTACCTCACGAGAGGGCCTGAACCTGTCTAAATCTTCTTCTCCTTCTAACCCATTGTGCTTGGCGATCTCGACTGCGACCCCAGAAATTATATTGCCGAAACCAAGTTTCGACAGTTGGCGCGCCAGGTAGGGGGCCGCGCGTTGAGACTCTTTCAACAATCTCGCCGACAAGCGTGATGGGATCCCCTTCAAGATTCGGCAGCTTCGCCGCCTACTTCGCCGACGATTCCTCCTTCAACTCGGATTCGGTCCAGTCGGAAGGAGAAATCCACTCGACGCCGTTCGGACTCCCGAACAGTGCCAAGATCTACAACGACGTCTTGAAGACCAAGATGCAATCTACTCTCTCCAACGACGGACTTCACTCGGCACCATTCGGATTACCGAATATCGCCGAAATCAGCGCCAATCTTCTCACCTCCCCGATCAAGGCGATCTATTCGGACGAAGACCTCTCGGTGCCGTTTGGGTTACCAAACGCCGCCGAGATCTACAGCAAACTTCTCTCCCCCGAGTCGGCGGCGACCCACTCGGAGGAGCCCGCATCCCCAAGCTCTGACTCGGACTGGAACGATCCAGACCCGGGCTACCCAGGATCAAGGGAGGTTGTCGTCATCCTCCCGTCATTCGGCTCCTGCTCATCTTCGGAGCTCAATGGATACCTCAGCTCCGCCGGCTTCGACAACCTTTATGGCATCCCTTCTGACGAAGCCGACAACTCCGATTGCCGCATGGACTATGAGCCGAGGTGCTTTGATGTCCTCATGGCCGAGCCGGACGAGTCCAACTCAGCCATGTTTAGGAGGCTTGCTGAAGAAGAGCGAGCCAAGATTGAGCACGAGCGCAAGACGGCCGAAGAGGAGAAGCAACGCAAGGACGAGGCTGACAAGAGGAAGCAGGATCTACGTGCAGCCGGACGATCTGCCCAGGAGGCCATCCTCCAAACGCGGGTTCGCAACACCAACATCTTCCAGACGCCACAGCAGAACGCTGTTGCCGCGCTCACTCTCTTGGACACCGTCATGGAGACGGCACCCGCCAATGTGACTCCGATACTCGACAAGATCAAGACCATCGTCGCAGCCACAGCTAACGGCCACCCCACCACCTCGGCACGAAGGCCGACTGAGTCCATGGCTGAAACGCTCGACAAAAGTCGACTCCCGCCTCTAAGGTCAGGAGACTATAAGAGGCCCGAGCCAGATCGGTCGACAACAAGGCCAAGAGGCCCACCCCGCGAGTCCACCAGAAGTACCAGGAGCAAACGGCTGACTCCAGCGACGAACGACACGGACGTCCACCCGTCCACCATCGCGTCCGCCGCAACAACGGCTCCAGCTATCCTACAGCCAACCAAAGACCCCGCCGAGTGATGCGGGAAGTCCTCGATCGCCGCTACCGGGAGCGGGACCGACGCACTCGGGAAGATCGGAGGGGATCACCCGATAGCGGCGACGACGGAGTGCCAGCCTTCACTCGGGAGCTTTGCCGAGTGCACTGGCCGAGTGGGTTCAAGCCCACAAGAATCGAAAGGTACGACGGCAAGACCGACCCCGAGTCATGGCTTACCGTCTACACTCTCGCCATCCGCGCCGTAGGTGGCGACAACAAAGCTATGGCCAATTACCTTCCAGTGGCCCTCGCCAACTCCGCCAGAAACTGGCTCACGAGTCTGCCAAGAGTCTCAATCGGCTCGTGGAGCGAGCTGAGGGACCACTTTATTGCCAATTTCCAAGGTACCTTCGAGAGGCCCGGCACACACTTCGATCTATACAATGTCATCCAGAAGCCGGACGAGCCTCTGAAGGATTACATCCGCCTTTTCTCTGAGAAGCGCAACAAAATCCCCAACATCACCGATGACATCATCATCGCCGCCTTCTAGAAGGGAGTCCGTGATGAGCTGCTAATCGGGAAGTTCGGGCGCAAGCCACCGAAGACGGTGAAACAGATGTTCGAGACGGCGAACTCCTATGCAAAGTCCAACGACGCCATCAAGGCTGCCCGTCAAGACCGGCCCGATAGGAGGGAAGACAAGCAAGCGGGAGGGAGCCGCAATCCTAAGAAGGATGGCGGCAACGGCAGCAACTAGGGCCAGAAAGATCGCAAGCACCGATTTTAGGACCTAGTGGCCGCAACCTCCAACACTCAATGCCGTCCCCGAGTCGCCGCCTACGACGCCATCATGAACGCCCAGTGCACCCATCATCCGAATCATAAGCACGCGGCGAAGGACTGTTTTATCTACAAGCAGTTCGCCGAACAGTACGTGGCACAGCTCAACAAGAAGCCGACTGACGAGGCTGGTCCGTCAGGCGCCAAGAAGAACGACGCGACTGAAAATGCCGAACCTTTTCAAGACCCAGTGGGGGAGCTCAACCACATCTTCGGGGGGCCGCTAGCCTATGAATCCAAGAGGAAACAGAAGCTAACTGACCGAGAGGTCAACGCGGCTCAACCCGAAGTCCCTCAGTACCTGCGATAGTCGGAGGTGGCCATCACTTTTGACCGCTCGGATCACCCTGACCGAGTGGTTCACCCGGGGCGCTACCCGCTCGTCCTGGATCCCGTGGTCCGCAACATCAGGCTTAAGCGTGTCCTCATCGATGGGGCGGCGCCACAACATCTGTTTGCCAAGACCATGGATGAGATGCGAGATCCCGAGGGCCGAACTAAAGGCAAGCTCAGCCCCTTCCATGGAGTCATCCCGGGGCTATCATCTACACCACTCGGGCACATCTCTCTCCCTGTCACCTTCGGGGCCCGAGAGAACTTCCGAATGGAGAACGTCACTTTTGAGGTGGGCGACTTCGAAACAGCATACCACGCCATCATTGGAAGACCTGCGCTTGCCAAGTTCATGGCGATCCCACACTACACCTATCTCTGCATGAAGATGCCGGGTCCCAACGGCGTCATCACTCTTCGCAGCGATGTGAAGCAAGCCTTCACCTGCGATAAGGAGAGTTGCGACATGGCCCAATCTCGCGAGAGATTACGTGGCCAACAAGAAGTCCGACTGGCTGCATCAACTTCGGCAGAGGGAGAAGTCCCTGCGAAGAAGATAGCCAAATCGGGATCCGGCGACGCCAAGACCAAGAAGATCTCCCTTGATCCATCGGATCCCTCGAAAACTCCTGTAATCGGCGCTGACCTAGATCCCAAATAGGAAAGCGCGCTCGTCACCTTCCTCCAAAATAATAAAGATGTTTTTGCTTGGAAACCATCTGATATGCCTGGAATTCCTAGGGAGGTGATCGAGCACTCTTTGCACGTCAAAGATGACGCCAAACCGATAAAACAACGATTACGTAGATTCGCGCAGGATCGAAAAGACGCTATCAAGGAAGAACTCGCAAAGCTCTTGGCTGCCGGCTTCATTAAAGAAGTCCTTCATCCCGACTGGTTAGGCAACCCAGTCCTGGTCCGCAAGAAGACGGGGCAATGGCGCATGTGCATTGACTACACTGACCTCAACAAAGCCTGCCCCAACAAATCGTTGACTCAACAGCCGGCTGCCAACTCCTAAGTTTCTTGGATTGTTACTCGGGCTATCACCAGATCAGCTTGAAAGAGTCCGACTGCCTGAAGACATCATTCATCACGCCGTTTGGGGCCTACTGCTACATCACAATGCCTTTCGGCCTAAAGAATGCCGGTGCCACATACCAACGCATGATCCAGAGATGGTTCCAGACGCAGATCAGCAAGAACGTAGAAACTTATGTCGACGACGTCGTCATCAAAACCAAGCAGAAAGAAGACCTGATCGCTGACCTAGAAGAAACTTTTGCAAACATCCGGGCCTTCAGAATGAAGTTGAACCCAGAGATGTGCACTTTCGGCGTTCCATCAGGCAAACTGCTCGGCTTCATGGTGTCACATCGCAGCATTGAAGCTAATCCGGAGAAGATCAACGCCATCTTGAGCATGAAGCCCCCGAGTAACCAGAAAGACGTCCAGAAGCTCACCGGCTGCATGGCGGCGTTAAGCCGCTTCATCTCTCGACTCGGCGAACGAGGCATGCCCTTCTTCAGATTGCTAAAGAAGACAGACGACTTCCAGTGGACCGCGGAAGCCAACAAGGCCTTCGAAGATTTCAAAGAGTTCCTTACAACGCCGCCCGTCCTGGCCTCGCCTCAGCCCCAGGAACCTTTGCTGTTGTACGTTTCAGCCACTCACCAAGTGGTCAGTACGGTCCTCGTGGTCGAACGCGAAGAAGAAGGACGGGCTCAGAAGATTCAGAGGCCAATCTACTTTGTTAGCGAAGTGTTGGTAGGAGCCAAAATTCGCTACCCTCAGGTACAAAAATTGCTCTATGGTGTTCTAATAACCGCGAGGAAATTGGCAGACTATTTTCAGGGTCACTCGGTCACCGTCGTCACTTCCTTTCCACTCGACGATGTCATCCACAACCGAGAGGCAACCGGACGCATTGCCAAGTGGGCTTTAGAGCTGATGCCGTTGGACTTGACTTTTAAGGCGAGGACGTCCATAAAGTCACAAGCCTTGGCAGATTTCCTGGCCGAGTGGACTGAACAACAAGAGAACGTACCTCGGGAAGACCTCCAACACTGGACCATGCACTTCGACGGATCCAAGAGGATCACCGGCTTGGGAGCAGGAGTTGTGCTGATCTCCCCGACCGGGGAAAGGCTAAGATACATCCTTCACCTCCACTTCTCCGCCTCACACAACGTCGCCGAGTACGAAGCTCTGCTACATGGACTGCGCCTCGCAGTTTCACTCGGAATACGTCGGCTTATCGTGAAAGGCGACTCCCAGCTGGTCGTCAATCAAGTAATGAAGGACTGGTCCTGCCTAAATGACACCATGGAGGCCTACCGGCAAGAGGTCCGCAAACTTGAAGACAAGTTTGACGGGCTCGAACTCTCACACGTCCTGAGGCATAACAACAAAGCAGCCGACAAGTTGGCACAGTTCGGGTCTAAGTGCGAAGCTGCCCCAACAGACGTATTTGTCGAGCATCTCTATGAACCAACCATCACGGCAAAAACAACTCCCAACGAGCAACCTGCGAACGAAGTCGCCATGGCTGACACCGACTGGAGGACGCCGCTCATCAAATTCTTAACCCAAGAAGAGCTGGGAAGACCGGGATGAAGCGAACGCGTCCGGCGTCGTTGCCAAGCATATGCCATGGTTGACTCCGACCTATACAAGAGAAGCCCTCCGAATCCTAATGAGATGCATCACACCCGAGGAAGGGAAACATTACTCCAAGACATCCACTCGGGCATATGCGGAAGCCACGCGGCGGCACGCACTTTGGTCGGCAAAGCTTACAGGCAAGGTTTCTTTTGGCTTACCGCGGTCTTCGACGCGGACAAAGTCGTACGAACTGCGAAGGCTGCCAATTTTTGCCCGACGAGCCATGTCCCGCCCAGAGCTACAAACAATCCCACTATCGTGGCCGTTCGCGGTATGGGGATTGGACATGGTCGGCCCCTTCAAGAAAGCTCCAGGAGGATTCACACACCTCTTCGTCGCAATCGACAAGTTCTCCAAGTGGATTGAAGCCAAGCCGGTCGCCACAATTACTGCCGACAAGGCACGGGATTTTTTCCTCAACATCGTGCACCGCTTCGGCGTCCCAAACAGAATCATAACTGACAACGGGACTCAATTCACGGGAGGCATCTTCAAGGAATTCTGCGAGGACTTCGGAATCAAGATTTGCTACGCATCGGTTGCCCATCCCAAAAGCAATGGACAAGTCGAACGAGCCAACGGCATGGTCCTACAAGGCATCAAGGCCCGCGTTTTCGATCGCCTAAACCCTTACGCGGGCAAGTGGGTCCAAGAGCTCCCCTCGGTCTTATGGTCGCTGCGGACCACACCCAGTCGGGCTACCGGCCAAACTCCCTTCTTTTTGGTCTACGGCACAGAAGCCATGTTGCCAAACGAGATGGAGTACGAATCCCTCCGAGTCCGCGGCTTCAACGATGAACGCTACGACCCTGACTGAGTGATGACCTCACCCGATTGAAAGAGGCCCGTGAGGCAGCCCTCATCCAGTCGGCCAAATACCTTCAAGGACTCAGAAGATACCACAGTCGCAACGTTCGAGCACGAGCTTTCATCGTTGGCGACCTGGTCCTACGCAAGATCCAGACCACCAAAGACCATCACAAGTTATCCCCCTTATGGGAAGGACCGTACATAATCGCCGAGGTGACTCGGCCCGGTGCATACCGGCTAAAGCGTGAAGACGGATCTATGGTGGAGAACTCCTGGAACATCGAGCATCTTCGACGATTTTATGCCTAATTTGACTAAAGCTTCATGTTTTTCATTGACTGCCAACCTCAAGCAAGATGACTTCTTGAGTTAGCAGTCGGGGGCTGTACATACGTCAGTAAAGCTTAAGTTTTCCTCATCAACTCTTGTGCATAATTTGGTTTATCATTGTTTAATGATCTTCGATTCAAGTTCAGTGTCTAAGGACTGAGAGTTTTCCGATGACCTAATCGACCCTAGGCTTGGTGACAGTCAGACGAAAACTACTTAAGAAATTTCACACAAAAACTCGGATCAAGGCATTAACATAAATAAACTAAATATATCACAAGTTCTACATCAGAACATCACGATCACACGACATTTACAAGACAATGTTTGAAAGATAAATCAAATCCGGAAATTGTTCACTACATCAACGGAGATCTTCTTTGCTGACTCCTGCGCCTCACTCAGCATATCCAAGGCCTGCTCATCTGTAGTCCCGTCAGCGAAACCCTCCCCGACCGAGTGGATATCCACTCGGGGGTAAAGGGACTTGGTCTGTGCGAGAGCCAGACCGGCCCCCATGTTGGCAGCTTCAGTGATATTGGCCAGATACTGGTCAGGAGCCCTCCGCAGCTTGTCGAAAATTTCTACTGGCTCTAGCGAACTGGCCCCGACTCCTTGATGGAGCAAAGATAGCAAGATTGGCGCAGCAGCATTGGCGACCTCTTCCCGGGCCTCCCCGGCTCGCTTGACCCGCTCGAGCAAGACGTCGTATTGAGCTCGGGTCTTAACCTTGTAAGCTGCCAAAAGCATCTGATCATGCAAAGCACTCGGAAATGAAGCAGCGCGAGGAATGTTACTTCAAAGAGGCTTACCTTCAAACTCGGCCTCCATTTCGGCTTTGTCGAGGCTGACTGCCTCCAACTGGACTTGAAGCGAATGGACCTCCGAAGAATTTTCTACAAGAAAAGAAGATCGTCAACAACCAGGGTCAACATGAGAATCATAAAGAAACTCGGGAAAGACGAGCTTACTCCCGATTGAGCCTCGGAGGTCGAGGTTCGCCTCCCGAAGCTCCGCGATCTCTCTCCTTAAAGCCGCCTCCCTTGACGCAGCTTCCTCCTGAGTGGTTTTCAGCTTTCGCTGAACATCCTCTAAGGAGCTCAGGTGAGGAACCAGCTTCTCCAACACCTCGGACTTCGCCATGGAGCGGCAGTACTCCTTCTGCGCGTGAAATCCGAAGAGTGACCGACTAGAAAACGATGATAACACAACAAAAGAAAAAGACTAAGGCCTACGTTGAGCAGTCGAGTTGCTTCGTTCAAACTATCGACAAGGGCATCCCTTTCTTCTCTCTCAGCTTGCCTGTCCAGGATGATGCCCTGCCTTTGGCCCTCCGAGTCCCGCCACTCAATCTTAATTGAGGGAACCCAGGTTTCAGAAGACTGCAACCTGGGGATTTCCTCCACTGTGGCTGGCAGATAAGACGAACAAATGAAGACATGAAGGGCTCAGACCAGAAGAGCAAAGGGAAGATTCTGATACAAGACTCACCAGCTTCAGTGGCTGCACACTTAGGTGGACCAGCCCGGCTGGCCTCTTTCCTCTGGCTCTTCGCCGAGTGACCCTCAGTCGGGGTTGGCCGAGCCGTGGCCTGAGGTCTCCCGGCCGTCGACTGACTTCCAGTCGGGACGTCCCGGCTGGCGGTCGGGGGCTCCTTCCTCGGGGCATCCTTCTTCGGAGGCAAAGGTTCTTCGCCTAGAGCGCTCTCGCTCGGATGTGGGCTCCGGGGTTTCGGCTCTGCAGGCTTCGGTGCCTCGGGAGCAGCGGCAGGGATCGGTACCTCACCCTCCCTGGCAGGATCTATGTCCTGGGGCCTCCTGCGATAATGAATACAGCTGGTGTGAAGACAAAGAAAGCTTTCAACGAAAAAGTTCGGACTTCAGTCATGAAACATACCTGGATGATCGGCGGATCTTCGGCGCCGTCCTTGGCGATCGCCTTGGAGGAGGAGTCTCGACTGGAGGAGCCGGGACGTCGTCGTCCGAATCCTCGATGATGAGCCTCCTTTTGCTCGCCCGCTTGTTGGTGTCCTCACTCGGGGCCGCCCGCTTCCCAACCGGATCGCTTTGGATCTTGATCCCGCCAGCCGGCCTCTTAGCGGGGCGACGCGGCGCGTCATCATGGGACACCTTGTATGGCTTTGAGGTAACGGAAGCGTTTTCCTGCAAGAGAAGTTCGCACAACACTAAGAGACAAGATATCAAGATTGCAAGGCATTACGAAGCAACCAGTCGGCTTACCGGAGGAGGAGGTCGGTGGATGCTGAAGGGGAGAACCGGCAGAATGAGGGCACGCTCAACTGCAATGCCCGTCGAGAAGATCTTGTACATCTGGATCTTCAGGATCTCGTAGCTGAGTGGATCTGGATCTTTCCGATTGGGGTCCTTCCCGCCTTCGTATTCGAAGGCTGGCTTTGACTTCTCCTTGATTGGAGCCAGTCGGCACCGAATGAACTGTCGAGTGATCTGCTCGCCGCGAAGACCCTTTGCTTCATCTCCAGGATCTTTGCGAGCAATTTATTGGCCTCGTCCCAATCTTGGGCCACTGGAACGGTGCTCCAAGTTGGCCTGGGGACAGGGGGAAGACCGACGAAAGCTGGCAGGCTGGGTTCAAGGTTGTTGATATAGAACCAGCCCGCGTGCCATCCCTTATTGGAAGATTTTAAGGAAAGAGAGAAGTACTCCTTGCGGAGAGATCCGCGGAGTTGGAAACCTGCCCCGCCAACGACGCATGGGTGGTCTTTATTCGGATGAGGTTTGAGGTAAAACATGCGGCGGAAGAGTTGAAAGTGGGGAAGGATGCCAAGGAATGCTTCACATTCATGAATGAAGAGGGCGATGTGAAGCATAGAGTTGGGGTTCAGATGGTAGAGCTGGAGTCCATAGTAATCTAAAAGCCCCCGAAAGAACTCGGAGGTGGGAAGGCTAAACCCGCAATAGAAGAAAGAGGTAAAAACGACGAGCTCACCGGTGTTCGGGGTTGGGAAGTCCTCACCCGCCGCCGGGCACCAGCCCATGATCTCCTTTGGGGGAAGCACGCCATGCTTCACCATCTCCTTGAGGGTAGATTCCCTCACATCCGATGTGGCCCATTGGTCAAACGGAATCCTCTTTTCCTCCGCCATGAGTGTGGTGTGGATGGGAAGTGGATCTGGTCGGAAAAAGTGGGGATTTTGACAAGGAAACTTGGGAGATTTGGCTGCGGAAGCTGGTTGTTGTAAGGAGCAAGCTCCTGGATGGATGGATTTGGGAGCGCGTGAGTCTAGGGTTCTTCGCAGGAAACTGGTGAACAGTGCTGTGAAAAGAGGAATCTTTTGAAAGATGAAGAGGCGGGGACGACCTCGAGCCTTTATAGAAAGATTTGAGGGTTGCGCTAGGTTTTCTCGTGATTGGGCCGAGTCCATGAGAGAATTTGCGGCCCAGTTAAGGTGTGGCCCGACGCGTGTCCTTAGGGACTTAAGCGGATGAGCTTAAGCAGATTTGCCCTGGCAATATGCACGTGTCCGAATGCCCTATACCTTTGAAAATCCTTTCATACCGCGGTTTGCTTGACTTCGTGAGAAGCTAGCACGATGCAATTTGGAAGGTGACCAACAGCTAAGTTTTTATAACTGCCTTGATGACAAGGGCTGTTTGGTTTTTTAGCATTTGATTAAGTGATTTTATCAGTGCTATTTTTCCACCTTGGTGAAGATCTTTATAGATTGAGACCAATATTATGGCAGAAGTTGTTTAATAACTTGGTCATATTTTTTCATACTATTGAAAGAGCTCGTTTTCCCATGAGGGACGATTAAAATATTTGTTCCGGGATGACTTGGGCAGATCCACTTGGATGAGCATGAGTTCACTGAGTGCTTTTCACCCGCTAGGGTTGATTGAGTTATTTGTTCTGAGATAACTCGAAGCAAATTCACTCGGATAAAGCACAAGCTTGCCGAGTAATGAGGTTGCTTTAGCTTGAGCTAAGCATCTATATAAGAATGATTTTTATAGTTCGGACTATATGCTTAGTCTGTTTTGACTAACTACATAGTCGGGGCTACACCTAATTAGGTGCATCAGGAGATGCACCTAGATATTTATTTTTGAGAATTTTTTAGATATTTTCCAGCCCTTCACAGTCTTTGGAGCCACTCGGAAAGATTCAGGCAGAGATGATGGAATCACTCGGCGCCAAAAGCACTCGGTCAAAGAGGTTTTTGGCTGTGTGAAGTTTTGGTCTGAAGCTGAGCTGTCTCGTCGACTGAAAAGGACTCGGGGGCTACTGTGGAAATTATGGCAATGGGGTATCTACATGGCAAGCTTATCCGACTGGAGGTAGGGATAGATTGTGCCTGCCATATCTGTAAACCGAATATGACTTGGGTGTTACGATTGCCGATAGAGATAAGGCAATCGGCCTATAGTCACGGTTTGGTAAGATTGAGGAAACCAACTTAGAGTAAGATAGGGTTTTCGATCTGTAAGCCCTCCTCCCAAGACTATATAAAGGGGGTAAGAGGCGTCCCTTGAGGGATATCCTATGTTAGATCAGCTTTAAGCTTTGAGTCTTAGATCACGAGATCAATAAAGACACTCGGCGGATTGAATACACCGAAACAGGAGTAGGGTATTACCTCACGAGAAGGTCTGAACCTGTCTAAATCTTCTTCTCCTTCTAACCCATTATGTTTGACGATCTTGACTGCGACCCCAGAAATTATATTGCCGAAATCAAGTTTCGACAACTACTTTGTAGAAGCTAATGTGGATGATCATTTGTCCTAGCCTGATTATATATAGACGTGACAAGACTCCTGCGAGGCATCGGCCTTCGTGTCAACCTCGGAACCGTGCCGCGCGCGCAGTCCGCATCATGCAGCCCACATGCATGCATGCATTAACCCACTAATTAACTAATTAATCTCCCCATGCATGTCCACATGCATACCGCCTTATTGCCTTGCCGCGTCTCTGCCTTGCTACAGCCGTCTTGCCGCCTTGCATGTGAACCTGCTTGCTACGTACATACATGAATGCCATACGTACGTGCAGCCGTCCAACACCTTTGCCGAAGCCTGATCACCAACCAAGGGAACCTGACAGCAACCTTCTAAATGGGAAGCCCAAATTGCTGCCCTTTTTTCCTAAGGTTGCCGGAGATGTCACCGACATGTCGAGAATTTTCGCCGACCAGATCACCGCTATCGCGTGCTCTATATTCATCGCGTTCTCGTTCTGTTGATTTTAGCATTTGTGCTTCCTTAATTCGAACTTGTTCCATGTCTGAGTAGATCAAAAAATCCTTGCCGTCGTCAACTGCGCCTCCGACGACTCATAGGCCATTACTGAATCAGTATTGATTCAATCCAACGACGATAGCACATCCGAGTCCTTTCCGCGAAATTCTCTATTTCCAGTGACACCTCCTCCCTGATCTCTGCTCGACCTGTTGTGCTGCTCCCGTGCATACTGTTACCATCTCGCACATCACCCATATACAAGTCATGCTCCACCTTGGATTTATCACCAACAAATAATTGCACACCCTGCTATGATGCCATCCCCCTGTAGCATGCCGAAGTCGCCGCCAACTGCGTCATCTTCGTCAGCAGCCAATCGACCCAAGTGCCACGTCTAGCCGTCTCCCTGTCGACCGCAACTCATCGAAAGGCCCGAACTACCTGTCCAGAGTGTTCGACTCCACCAATCAATTTATCGATCGCCTCCAACTTCAATCAACCCTGAATGTCACGTTTGACTGTCTCTCATTGAAAGTAGCTCACCGAAAAGTTTGAGCCACCCGCCCAAAGTGTCTGACACCAGTGATTGGATTTCCAATCGCTCCCGACGCCATCACCCTGAGCACAACGTCTGGTCATCTCCCTGTTGAAAGCAACGCATCGAATGGTTCAGACTACCGCCTGAAGTGTATGAATCCACCGATTAAATTCCATTAATCACCGCCGTGCTCCACCTTGCACCATGTCCTATCCGTGACGCTATGTGCAATCTAGGACGGTGTGGGGAACCTCCCTCGTACCTTTATCCATGGATCTCCCCGAACGCTCTGATACCACTTGTTATAAAACCAGTCCTGATAGAACATCGAGAACCAAACACAGAAGAAACGTCATAGGAAATCCAAACACGATAACGACACTGAGGCATGATATTTGTTAATGAGGTTCAACCAAAGCCTACATCCCCGGGGCACTGATTACGGGCGCTCCTCCCCGATCCAGCATATTACAGTGTATCCGAGTATCCACGACCCTCCACCGGCTAGGCCATCGATCAGTCGTACCCACACCTATGCTATTGTCGTCTTGCGGTTACAACCGGTGTGCCTCTCTATTTATGGGAGAACCTAGGATAGAGTTCGACTCTTACTCTATTCCTAACACCTAGTACAACTCAAGTCCTAAACTGTAACCGACTTTGTACACATATTCAACACAAACTCCAACACATTGATCTTTCCAGAGAAGAGTAGCGTCACCTTTGTTAATCTAAATAGTAGTGACTGTTCTATAAAGAGGAATGAGCCGAAAAATATCCTTCCACCAAAATGAGCCCTTTTCTTGAGTAGTGTGTTGCAGGAGTGAATTATTATCATAGTATTTATTCCAAAGCATTTTCACCCAGGGAAGATTCTCTTTATTGAAGAATTTATGCAGATGTTTCATGAAAAGTACAATGTTTTGGCATTCGAGATTGATAATCCCCCGACCTCCTTTATTCTTCGGCTTACAGACTTTATCCCAGGAAACAAGGGAATGCGTGTTGGCCTGAGAATCTGTTGTTTTTCTCCAGAGGCAATGTCTTCGAGCTCTATCAATATGTTCTATCACTTTCTTTGGGAGTTTGAGAGTACACATATAAAAAGTTGGCAATGAAGAGAGGACCGAATTGACGAGGGTGAGTCTTTGGCCATGGTTAAGAAACATGGTGATTGCAGGATGTCTTCTTTCAATTCTATCAATTAGAGGGGCAAACTCAATAATTCTTGGCTTTGTTGTTCCAACCGGTAGACCCAAATAAGTGAAGGGCATTGCACCAATTTTGCATCCAAAAGTGCCAGCAAGGATTTCCATTTTTTCTTCTGTGACACGAATTGGCATCATACAAGATTCGTGGAAATTTATTCTCAAACTAGTAGACTGGGCAAATGACTAGAGAATACCTTTGAGACAAAAAAAGTTCCTTTTGACAGGCTTTCAGAATTATGAGAGTATCATCTGCATATTGGATAATTGAAAATTTTCTTTCAACCTGTGGAATTGGCTTATATAAGATTCCTTTAGCATGAGCTTTCTTTACCATGGATTGAAGGAGATTAGCTGCCAGGACAAAAAAGAAGTGGTGAAATTGGATCTCCTTGCTTGACTCCACTTTTGCATTTGAATGATTGACCAGGAACCCCATTAAGAAGGATAGAGGTTGAAGACGTAGTAAGAATATCCTTAGTCCAATTGATCCAAACCTCATCAAACCCTTTGGCTTTCAACATTCCAAAAAGAGCTGAGTGTTCTAGCGGGTCAAAAGCTTTCTCAAAGTCAATTTTTAGAATTATTATTTCTCTTTTACTCTGATGACATTGATGAATGTATTCAAAACTCCAGGCCAAACAATCTTGAATTGTTCTATTTTTTATGAAGTCATATTGATTTTCATGAATGAGATCTAGAATGATTGATTGAAGCCTATCAACCATAATCTTTGATATAAACTTCAAGGTTGAGTTTTGCAAGGCAATTGGTCTGAAGTCATTAGTGGATTATGGAGATGGTTTCTTCGGGATCAAAGTAATGAAAGAGCTATTTAAATTTGTAATTGAGATTGAACCTCCAAAAAAATGTGTGGCAAGTGTGTAGTAATCTTCTGAGATGATATGCCAACATTTTTTGAGAAACATTCCATTGAAGCCATCTGGCTCGGGAGCTCTGTCGGAAAGCATTGATTTGATGATATTGAACATTTCTTCTCTTGTAGGCATGATGGATAAGGAGGAAAGTCCACTCTTGGGAATAATTAGTTCATGCAAGTTTATTAACTTTTGATTTCCCTAGGAAGTGCCCATTCTTTCTTTAAAAGAGCTTAGAAAAGCATGTGCTTTTTCTGCATGAGAAGAGACCACTCTCCCATCAGGAAGGTTGAGGTGAGAGATCTTGTTACTTCTATATCTTTGTATAGCAACAGTATGAAAGAATTTTGTGTTGTCATCTCCAAATTTTACTCATCTGATGGTGCATCGATTTTTCTAGTAGGTGCTTCTATAATTTAAAAGTTTGAGAATGTGCTCTTTTAAGATGAGACAAAATTCCATTCTTGGAGAAATAGGGGCCTTTGCTCCTCCAAAGTGTCCAACATGAGAATGGCCTCATTAGAGTTTGTAATGAGAACATTGAGATGGGATAGCCTTTTGCTCCATGTTTTCAGACCTCTTCTCGGATTCTTTAATTTGGCATTAACAATAACTACAGGTTTAGAAGATTTGATAGGTACATTCCAAAAATGATGAACAATATCGAAAAAACTTGGCATTTCTATCCAAAAGTTCTCAAATCTAAAAATTTGAGACTTGGGTATTGAGGTCCCCACAGAAATGACACACGGAGCATGATTAGATGTGAGCCTACTTAGAGCTGTGACAGTTGTGTTGGGGAATTTTAGTGTCCAGGCAGGGGAGGTGAAGAACTAGACAATTGTTGCAACAAAGGCTGAGATTGCGTATTGCACCAAGAATAGGATCTGCTTGTGAGAGCAAGTTCCTGTAACCCTGTGTTGCTGATGATTTCATTGAAAAGCATGATATCATTCATATCTCCACCAAGGAGGTTTCTATTTTGTACTGATCTGATAAAATTGAATTCGCCCATGAAAATCCAGTTCTGATCGATTACAATATCAATAAGATTTAGCCAGTTTACAAACTCATCTCTCATTTCCCCATATCAAGGTCCATAAATGTTGGTTAGAAACAAGATATCATGTATGGTGGAGGTAGAGCAAAATTGAGCTGTGATAGCATAAGGCAAACATGTAATTAGAGTACCAGTATAAAGGTTGCTATTCCAAATGATTATGAGACAACCAGAAGTTCAAGGGCTTTTTGGATGTTGTTCGCGATGCTTGGCAGCCCCCTGCTAACCTCGCCCCGCTTCCAGCCTTGGCGTGGTGCTTCGCCAACACACGACCAAGTGCCTGCAAAGCTAGAGTGACTGCCACATTGGCAGCATTCGCCTTCAGCTTCAGATGGCGAAGGAGGTTGTCTTTCATCTTGACGTCGTGCAGGAAAGTCGTTCCCTCTCCCCCTGGAGTGTTGTCTACGATGTGACTTGAAGCTAAAGTGCCTTGGTCTTGCCTCGCTTGAACGTACTATCGCGCGCTAGCACTCTCGTCTGACCTGGCTTAAGGAGGGGGATGCCAACACCAAGTTCTTCCACTTGCACGCCAGGGCTCGTCGTCGGAAAAACTTCATTTCCGGCTTTGTGATGGGGACCAGCTTGTCGTTTCTCATGACGAGCTTCTACAGGTCGCTTCCTCCCACTTCAGTTCAGTCATGGGGATGAGCGTCCCACATGATTTGTCGCTTGATTTCCATGCCCTTGGCCTCAGTTTGGTGAACCTTGAGGGCCTCGATGGCCCCTTCTCCGAGGAGGAGCTTTGGGCGGTGATCAAGTCACTTCCGTCCGACAAGGCACCCGGACTAGAAGGCTTCACAGGGCATTTCTAAAAGACTTGCTGGGAGGTAATCAAGACGGAGGTCCTGGCTGCTCTTCACTCCCTCTTCCTGGCGAATGGCAGGGGGTTCTCCTCGCTTAATGATGGGCCGATCGCCCTCCTGCCAAAGGAGGACACTTTGGATGTTAAGGACTTTTGGCCAATCAGTCTTATCCACAGCTTTGGCAAGCTTTTCTCAAAGGTCCTGGCCTCTCGACTCTCCCCTCATCTGGATGGCTTGGTGGCTGTCAACCAGAGTGCCTTTGTCAATGGTCGTTCCCTGCACGACAACTTTCGCTTTGTCCACCTTGTGGCAAGGGCACTTCATGCCAGGCGTACTCCTCGCATCCTCCTCAAGGTGGACATTGCAAAGGCCTTTGACACTATCAGCTGACCGTTCTTGCTTGAGGTGTTGGCGCACCTAGGTTTTAGCCAGTGTTGGCGGGATTGGATCTCTCTTCTGCTTGGAGCTTCCTCATCAAGGGTGCTAGTTAACGGGGTGCTTGGCCCTCGCTTCTCCCACAGGAGGGGTCTCCACCAAGGGGACCCTCTTTCCCCCATGCTTTTCATCCTGGTTATGGATGTGCTGAACGCGATGCTACGCAAGGCTTCTGATTCAAGAGGTTTTCTTCCGCTTCACGATCGCTCCTTGCTACACTGCGCCTCCTTGTACGTGGATGACCTTGTTCTCTTCCTTTCCTCGGTTCGGCAGGATCTTGAGTTCAACTAGGGTATTCTCTCGGTCTTTGGGGCGGCTTCTGGATTGCGCACCAACTTCGCCATGTGCTCCATCACCCCGATCCGTTGCTCCGCCGACGACATCGTCCAGTCGTTCTTTCCCTGCTCAATCACGGAGTTTCCCTATACCTACCTTGGTATTCTGCTCTCTGTTCACAAGTTGCCAAAAGCGGCCCTGCAGTCGCTTGTTGACAAAGTTTCTCGTTGGTTCCCAGCTTGGAAGGGTTGTCTCCTGGCTTTGCCTGGTCGGTCGGTGCTGGTCCAGTCTATTCTCTCCTCCATCCCCATCCACGTGTCTCTGGCGATTGGCCTTCTTGCTTGGGTCATTAAGGCCATTGACAAGAAATGGTGTGCTTTCTTATGGATGGGCACGGACTCGGCTCATGGGGGCCAGTGTCGGGTGTCCTGGGTGAACGTCTGTTGCCCCAAGTCCCTCGGTGGATTGGGCGTACTTGACCTTCGGTGGGCGGGTGTTGCCTTGCGCGTTCGCTGGTTGTGGTTTCAGCACTCTGGGCACCCTTGCTGGGAAGGTCTGAAGGCCCCGGTGGAACAGGCCGTTGTTGACCTTTTTGAGGCAGCCTTTTGATTCATGTCGGGCGACGGTGAGTCTATTTGGTTCTGGTCGGACCGTTGGATCAACGGCCGCTCCGTGGCCTCCTTGGCACCAGACCTCCTTTTGTTGTGCCTCCTTGCCTTCATACCTCGTGCACGTTAGCCTCCGGTCTAGCACAAAACTCCCAGGTTTCAGACATCCGTGGTGCCCTCACTATGTCGGTCATTTCCTAGTTCCTCCTCTTGTGGGATGAGTTGCTTCTTGTGCAACTCTCACCTGGCTTGAGCAATCGTCTAGTTTGGCGTTGGTTAGGTGACCAGCGCTATTCGGTGCGTTCAATGTACCAGGCTCTCTTTCTTGGCCAGTGCCCCCTTGCTTGTGTGGATCTGCTCTGGAGCGCAAAAGGTCCTTCCAAGTGTAAGTTCTTCCTCTGGTTCGCTCTTCAGCAGCGCTGCTGGACGGATGACCTTCTCCAGAAGCATGGCATTGACAGCCACTCGGTCTGCCCCTTCTGCGCACAGGACCTAAAGATAGTAAACCACATCCTCATTGGTTGTGTGTTCACTCATCAGGTCTGGCTGCGAGTGCTTTCGCTTGCTGGCTAGGAGGCTCTTTCCCCCGCCCTGGACTGTTGCCTGCAAGATTGGTGGCCGACGTATAGAGCCCTTCTTCCTAAGCTTCTACATGCCGGCTTTGAATCCCTCATCCTTCTCGTCTCTTAGCAGCTTTGGAAGGAGCAGAACTCTAGGGTGTTCCACTTTGTTCTCTCTTCAGTCCCAGTTACCTTGGAGTCCATTCGTTCTGAGGGCCAGATGTGGTCATTAGCCAGCCTCACTGTTTTTGGGGTTTTTATGTCCTTTTTAGTTTTGTCTTAGCTTGTCTTAGCTTTCTTCCCCCCTTGGAGCTTAGTTTTTTCTCGTCGTTTTAAGACTAGTGCTCGCGGGTCTGTTGTGTTTCTTCCCCTCAGCGGAAGCTGGTCCAGCTTTCGCGTTGTATATGTTGAACTTCCTTCGCCTAATATATTGACGTGCAATCCTTTTGCGCGTTCGCAAAAAAAGATTTGGCTTTATCTTCTTTGATAAGCTTGAAAGAACTGCTTTTGCACTTGACATGTGATTTTTTTACATCTTCAGCCATGTTCATCTTTAGGGCCCTGCCAGCAAACCTAGGGCTTCTGCGAAGCTTGTCAAATGTGACAAGGATGATTTTTTGCTTTCTCACTCTTCCTGAAATCGTAGTGATATCCCCCATGCTAGTTTCAAAGGTTGGAGCATTCATTCTCTTTTATTGCCCATTGCAATAGCTTCAACACCGAAATGAAGTGCAATGTAATTGCAGTGAGAACCATCTTGATCAAGCACAATCTTCCCTCCATAGGCAGCAGCCGTGGCTTCCAGCCAGCTACTCTGTTCGAGAACTTGTCCATCATTCCTTGCAATTCAAATGATGGTTTTATCTTCGACAAGGATGTACTGCTTATGTGCTGGGAGATGGATCGCGCACAGCGTTTTGCACGGATGACTGGCATGGGGAGGGTAGTGTGCTGCAACGTTTTCAGTGTTTGGCTTCTTATGTGCGCCGATCATCAATCACAGTGGCACAAGCTCTGGTTAATAACAAATGGGTGAGGGACATCCAAGGGGCACTCTCACACAAGGCCCTGGGGGAATTCTTTCTTCTTTGGGAGGAAGTTCACGCCATCAATTTTTCCAGCAGAGAAGACTCCATTAGATGGAACGCATCAGCAAATGGATTATATTCAGTGCAAGATACTTATGCTCTATTCTTCCTTGGCAGAGTGGACTACGGCTTTTGTGCTCTTCTTTGGGGATCCAAGGCCCCATCACGGGTTAAAATTTTCTTTTGGCTAGCGCTTCAAGGGAAGTGCTCCATGGCAGATAATCTGGCAAAGAAGGGGTAGCCTCATGAGGCGACCTGCACCTTATGCAGGCAAGAAGATGAATCAACGCGCCACTTATTCGTTGACTATGTTTATTGCAGAAGTCTGGCGCAAGATGAGGAATTGGGTTGGTCTTCTCTTACCCTTACCATCTGAGCTTGGACAGTCTCTTCTGGACTGTTGGTTTATTGCCAGGGGGTTTTTTCGGACGACCTACAGTGCCATGTTTGATGGCGTTTTTATTCTGGTGTGTTGGCGCATTTGGAAGGAGAGGAATGCTAGGATCTTCGATAATTTGAGTCCGACGCCGGCTATGTTAGCGGCGGACATAAAGGAGGAGGTTGAACTTTGGAGAATAGCAGACATCTTTCAATAAGACCTTGGTATCGGCGGCTGGAGCGCCGGAGGTGTTGCTTCGGCTAGTTGGCGCAAGTGCTCTTTGCTCTTGTTTTTTGTTTTCTTCAGTTCATTCAGTTTTATTAGTCAGGTTGCCATAGTGTGATCTGAACTCGGTGATCTATCGCTGCTGTAATAAAACTGAAATTTATTCCCCTTTTAATCTTAACGAAATTGGTTGGTCGGGTTTCGGCCAACCAGACAAAAAAGTTGGAGCACTAAAAGGGAGAGCATGAGCAACCTGTCCAGTAATTGAAGTTTTCTACCTTTTTAATGGGCTCTCAATTATCAGTGTGGAAGGCAAGCATAGGGACCATGAAATCTTGACAGCAGCCCAAATTGGAAAAGGCTGAATGCAATGGACTAGGGGTGGAGCAAAAAATAGCAGTAGGGGTCGAAAGACCCCAAGTGCCACAACAACATAGAAATCATGTGGGAAACTGATAAAAGGGAGATCAGGTAGGGGGAGATTGTAAAGAGCAAGATGTCCTGCCTAAAACATCTCTTGAGAGTCAATCTGCATGGAGCTATCAGAAGCTTCAAAGCTTAGATCATGGATTGATAGAAGCAATGACCACATCTGACTAGGCCCAGAGCGAGCCAGGGGGAGGGGCCGTGAATTACTCTTATTAATCAACCCTTGATCAGCCAATAAAGAAGGGGTGCTAGAATTGTTCGACGCAGTTAAAGGCAAATAAAAAGAGCTTGCAATTGAATTTGAACCTTCTGCGATCGATAATGGAGATTTGCTAGAAATTGCTGCCATGGAGTGACCTTGATTCGAAGAAGAAGCTTCATGTCTATGGGGGCAAAGAAGTAGTCCCGGCAAAGATTAATCTCTTGAAAACAGAGAGTTTGACATGCTGAGAATTGCCTTTGACATGTTTGGAAGAAATGACAACATCAACATAAGAGTTGCTATTCTTACGAGAAACCAAAGTCCATTGGTCGTCTTCTTCTTTTTGCCATTGAGAGAATTCCCAACGCCAATTTGGTCCACCATCCCTCCATAGAAAGAACCGAGCGAAGAGTCCTTGGAGATGAAATTTCGAAATGAAATAATATGGAAACCAATGGCCTTGGATCAAACCCAAAAAACTGAATTGTTATTCTTGAGATGAATAACTTGAAAACCATATGGACTACCACCAAGACAAGCTTGCAGAGCAATAGCAACAGATTTCTGTTGGTATATATAGAGTATATGCAATATGGGGTTAGTAGAGGGAGTAAAATGTAAAAGTGTGTGTAATATAGACATAGGCAAAGAGGGGAACTGAGTAAGGAAAATATCTATCCGAATTGCAATATGGTATCAAAGCTAGGGTTAGGAGAGGCGATGGCATTTGCGATTCGCACCTAGTCGGGTCGTCGTTGGCCAGGGCGCAGAAGGGTGTGGTGACAGCCGACGTCTTCGTGCTTGAGGCAGTGGCGCTTGAGGCGATGGAGAAGGTTTCCTCGACGATGGTGACGCCACAGGCGAAACCCTAGGTGTCGTCAGGGGGCGGCGACGGACGAGCAGCAGGCAACGGCGACAAGGCAGGAGCTGGCGCCGCCGGCAGAGGAAGCGTGGGTGGAGCGCCGGCGACAAGGAGCAGAACTGGCGCTGACTAGGACCTGCAAAAGGGCATGCGCAGGCTGAGGAAGAAAGGGGAAAAGTAGAGGAGGCAGAGAGAGAGAGGTCGGAAGAGAGTAAGAAGGAAAGAAGAGGAAGGAGCTGTGTGTTCTGTTGCTTGGTGTTTCCACTTTACTTGGGGGCTGTTGCTTGTTGTTTGGTGGCCTTCTTCTTGTGTTGGCTGTTGCTTGGTGGTTGGAGGTGCTGTGTTTGGAGTGAGGCTTGTGCAGGCTGCAACTCTATCAGCTGGTTAATTTTGGACAGTGAGGGCTGGTTTTGTTGAGACTCTGTTCCAGGGATGGCAGAGAATCAGGGAATTTAGCAGGTCTAAGGAAAATTGGTGGAACTACTCGCTGCAAAAAGGGATGATGTCCCATCCTCAAGCAAAGAGATTGATGTGGTTCAGAAATTGGAGTTGATGCCTATTGATATTAAATTGGAGGGCATCAAGAATTACTTGGCATGGTCTAGGAGGGCAGTGCTATTGCTGAGATCAAGGAAACTTGAGGGTTTTATCAATGGAGAGTCAATTAAACCTAAAGATGAGTCGAGCTCTAAGTGGAAGAATTGGAGTGCAACCAACGCACTGGTGGCAACTTGGCTATTGAATTCTGTGAGTCCAACAATTGCTAGTTCTGTTGACACTATCACATGTGCTTCACAAATATGGAAAGCTTTGGCAGATATGTACTCGGGCATGGGAAATCTGATGTTGTTGGCTGATACAGAAGATAAGATTCATTATCTAAAACAGGGGGAGAAATCTTTAATGGATTATGTTACATAGTTAAAGCGATTATGGGCTGACTTAGATCATTATGATCCTGTTAAGTTTTCTCATCCTGAAAGCATGACTTGTGTGAATAATTGGGTTGAAAAGAAGAGGGTTCTTCAGTTTTTTGAGAGGCCTAAATCCAGAATTTGAAGGAATGCGTGCTGCTATGTTTCATCAAGCAACTCTTCCTAGTTTTGAAGAAGCGGTTGCAGCTATAGCACAAGAAGAAACAAGGCTCAAAGCAATAAAGGGCAACACCCTACATTCACCAAGTCTTGCTTTTGTGGTGGCGGGACCTCAAGAAACCATAATATGCTTTAACTGTGGTGAAAAGGGTCATTTGATTCATGATTGCAGCCAGCCACTCAGGTCAAATCATGGTAGAGGTAGAGGCAGAATTAATTACAGAGGTGGTGCTAATTGGGGAGGCGCTAGCCGTGGAAGTGCTAGACGTGGAGGAAGGATGGGTTATCAAGCCAACCTTGCATCAACAGATGAATGTGCATCAGAAACAGTCATAGTTCCACCCAGTGAGCTAGAAGAATTCAGGAGCTGGAAGAAAGCTGAAAAGGATTCTAAACAGGGAAATCAAGAGATAATATTCTCAGTTGACAGTGCTGCTAATGTTGTCCACACTGATTCAGGTATATTAAATCAAACTCTTGTATCTAGTTGGATATTGGACTCAGGTGCTCAAGGCATGTCATGGGTGAAACAAATGAATTTACATCTTATACACCATACTCAAATTTTCATAAGGAGACAATTCAAACTGCAGATGGAACAACTTGTTCTATTAAAGGCGTTGGTACAATGCAATGCACACCAACTGTTACTCTATCATCAGTACTACATGTTCCATCATCCCTGTGAATCTTATCTCAATAAGCTCCTTACTAGATCAAATGGATTGTTGGGTTATACTTGATCGTGAGAAATGTTTGATTCAGGAGAGAAGAATTGGAAGAAGTCTTGGGATTAGAGTTTGGCATAATGGGCTTTGGTATCTTGATAGGAGCAAGACAAGAGAAGAATTATATTTTACCATCAGCTAATGAAGATGATGCTAAGGTAATGCTTTTACATTATCGGTTGGAACATATATCTTTTGATGTTATGAGAAAAACGTTTCCTCATGAAATGTCTAGGGCAAATATAAGTAATTTAATCTGTGATGCTTGTGAGTATGGAAAACATACTAGGAGCTCATATGTGAGCAGAGGTTTGAGGAGTATATCACCCTTTATATTAATTCATTCAGATGTGTGGACTTCCCCAGTTGTTTCCATAAGTGGAGCAAAATATTTTGTTACCTTTATTGATTGTTATTCTCGTATGACATGGGTATATCTCATGAAGCACAAGAGTGAGGTACTTGAATGTTTCAAAGTCTTTTATGCATATGTTAAGAACCAATTTGGTATCTGTTAACGACTAAATTTGGTAACCAAATCCCTAAATCCCCGCCGAGATGGATGCGGAATCGGATTGGAAGAACAGAGGTTGAGTCGGCTGCAGTGCGATCGGCTACGAGGTCAATCGGCTGAGGTTGGATCAGACAAGGATAGCCGATAGCCGATACTGAGTCAGAGGAGAGGATAAAACCGTTTCCGATGAAAGTGCTTGAAGATAAATAGAAGATTTGGTTCTCAGTTGGCGCGTTAAAAGATGTTGCCATCTATGGATAGAGTCCTGTAACGGCAATTGTATCTGTAAATTAGGAGTTTGTTTAGATTGTTTTATTGTAATGCAGCATGGGTCCTTCCAGGGATATTGTCGTATTTTAAATAGTAGTTTAGACAGAGTCCAGGGTCTATACAGATAATGTTATTCTTGGGTATAAATAGGACCCGAGATCCTTGTAATCAAACATTCTCACAATCAATACAACCTTTGGCGCATCGCCTCCATTTTCTTCAGACGAACAACTGATTTGGCTTCGGGCTGCATCGTTTTGATCCCCAAGTTAAGGTAAGTGTTTGTCATTAGTGGTGTATCTCGTCGAATTTAGTGTTTCCATCATTATGACACTCTAAATTCAATGATTTATGTTGCGCTAGTTATGAACAATGTTTAGATCTACCTCGACGTCGGCTCGTTTCTGTCAAGGATCAGCAGCCGATAGAGCTAGATCTAAGGGTTGGCCTAAATTATATGTGATATCCACCGTCTCGAGGTATTTACATCAGCTACAGTAGATCAAATTGTTCTTTTTTACTTAATGATGCATCAACATTGATCTATTAAGTCGTTTTACAGCTTTTATGATCTATTTGGCTAGATGTATATGTTTAGAGACAGTGCCGGGGTTTCAGCCGGCCTTATCTATTTTAACATTCTTTTGGTATATTTTGCTATCAGATGCATTAAAACCGCCTCTTATATTAAGATCTTTCTCTAGTTAAATGCCCTAAGCCAGAATCAGTTTGACAGCTACAGCCGACAGCCGATTGATCTAGGTTTAGCGCATTTAGCTCAGATCAATATCTTTTCATAAGATAAATTGGAGTATTAGCCGATTCACAGTTGGACTTACGACATCGGCTAGATTGTTAAAGCATATATTTGTTATCCCATTGTATATTTGGATTAAGTGGTTAATACTGTCTCGGCGCAGCCGATCTATTCTAGCCACTTGGTCTAAATACACTTCGGGATAGCATATATATGTAAATTGACTCTTGCAGCCGATTCAGTAGGATCTAACCTAACACTTAACGCATATATCTTTATTTTCTTGTTGGTTAACAGATCAAACCAACTGGCACGCCTTGTACAGCATAGGTAGCCGAGAAGGACCTGCACTGGAGCTAAGCAGATCTCCCAGGCCAGCGCATGAGAGAAATTTCTCGTCAACACGCTTCTTGGCACGCCCGGTGGGACTATCTCTGTCAACTCGGCTAGGACGCATCGATGCAGCTGACAAGATGGTCGACCTCAAGAGCCCCAGCGTTTCTCAGGACAACATCATGCCTGTAAAGATGGAGCAATTATCGGCTGAACAACAAGCCGACTACAAAAAGATGGTAGAAGAGCTCCAGGCTAACAACCTATAGTCGTTCACCCAGACAAGGTCCGGGGCCGTGCACCAAAAGTACAAGTTCAACATGGACGAACTCAAGGCGTCCTCCTCCAGTGGATCAAAGGGCAAATAGAAGGCGGAGGAGCCGATTCAAGAGCAAGACGATTCGGGCCTACATACTTTGCAAGACCGAATCGATTCAGCTGTCCACCATGCGCTGGTCAACCAGAGTGGTATTTTTGTCAACACACTTAACAACATTATTGCCACTGTGGTCGACGCCAAGATAGCCGATCAACTGCAGCGGGGGCCGACTTACTTCACAGACGGCCAGTTTCCTGGTTACAGGACATTAGCCACCCAGAATCGGCTGATTCCACCACCAGCACACCAAGGGCCACCAGGAGGGGTCCTCAGCCAGCCGAATCAAACCGGATCGGCTGCAAGACCAGTGATCACCATGCTGAACCAACAACGACCACTGCCCCAGGATCAGATCGCCAACATGTTCAACGACAATCGGTAGTTAGAGCCGGTTGCCCAGACCGGCCTCGATAGACAGTACAACGCCGGTGGTCGACAGCTGTTCCCGGGCCCACCAACGCCACCACCGGCAAATCGGCTGCCTCCTGCTGATCATCCGTTCCAGTACCAGTATCAAGGAGACCGCCAAGATCATCACTACAGGCCCCAGACACCACCACCACTATATCGGCAAGCACCCGCACCATATGATCCATACGAACCGATACAGCAGGACAACCGGACCTGGGCCAATTTGATTGCGGACGTCATGCGCGATCAATTCGGCCTCAAGCCAAAGGACTTAGGGAACATGTATCGGTATCCTTATCTGGAGCATTTTGAGCGGGTTACATTGCCCAACCGATACAAAATCCCAGACTTTTCGAAATTCTCAGGGCAAGACAACGTATCAACCTACGAGCATGTCAGCCGATTCTTGGTGTAGTGCGGCGAAGCATCGGCTACAGACGCCTTGAGAGTCCGGTTGTTCCCTTTGTCGCTTTTGGATCGGCTTTCACCTGGTTCTCCTCATTGCCTTACAACTCAATTTAGAGCTAGGCTGATCTCAAAAAATAATTTCATAGCTACTTCTACTCCGGTAACCATGAAATGAAGTTGTCGGACCTCACCAGTATCAGGCAGAAGCACAACGAGTCGGTTCAAGAATACATTCAATGCTTTAGAGAGATGAGGAACCGATGCTACAGCCTGGTGCTGTCGGACGCCCAGCTAGCCGATTTGGCCTTCCATGGCCTGATCGCACCGATCCGCGAGCGCTTCTCCGCTCAAGAATTCGACAGCCTGGCACATCTGGCACAGAAGGTGACTGCCCATGAACAAGGATTTCAAGACACCAGGAAGGCCGTCAAAAACATAACTCAAGTCATCGTTGAGTCAGACTCCGATTCCAACGACGATGACGGAGAGGTGGCGGCAGCCGAATGGGCCAAGAACAAAAAGGCCATCGTCTGCCAGTGGCTGCTAAAGACGGCCAAAGAGGAAAAATATGACTTTGACATCACCAAGGCCGATAGGATCTTTGACTTATTACTCAAGGAGAAGCAGATTCAGCTCCCCAGGAACCATGTGATCCCATCGGCCGATGAATTGAAGAAGAAGAAGAAATATTGCAAGTGGCACAACTCTACATCCCATGCCACTAACGACTGTAAAGTCTTCAGACAGCAGATCCAGTCGACAATAGAGGCCGGGAAACTCAAGTTCGCCGATTCCACTCAGCCAATGAAGGTAGATGGCAACCCCTTCCTAATCAATATGGTTCAAACCGGCCCTAGGCAAGGTGATCGGTAGCGCAGAATGACATACAGCTTAGCCAAAACATTGAAAGGGGTCAATGCAGAGGGTGAGCCGACTGGAAGTCAAGCCGCGCCAATCAACATGGTGTGCCCCGTTGCCCGATCGGCTGATCGACGGCCGACCAACACAAACAGCCGATGCCGTCCCCAACAGCAATTTTGGCGGGAAGAAGCTCGGTTTGAAAGGTTTTATCGACAAGAGCCAGAAACGCGAAGCCGCCGGTATGAAGGGAATCACAGCGGTGCCGATCCCCATTGGCATTGGAATTTTTCAGGCACTGCTGGGAAACCGGGATGAGACTGCCAACGCTGGAAAATTGCCTGGCCTACAGCGAGTACCGCGAGGACAAACATAGAAGCCAGCCAATCACTGGTCCAACTCAGTTCGTCCCAAGACCCGTACAGCTCAACCGGCACCGCAGTCCGTTCACGATCGGCTAGGGCCGATCCATCAAGACTTCTTCGACGAAAATGAGAACGACGACTACTACGACAAAGAAGAGGCTGATGATGAAGAATCGGCCAACCCCCAATTGTGCCCCTCTGACCTCTTCACCAAAATGCAGAAACGCAGAATTCAAAGGCTCAAGTGTGAAGGAAGGGAAGAAGATGTTCGGCTGATGATCGAAGAACAACGCCGTCGGCTGGGTAAAATCAAAACGCGATGGATCCCCAAAAGGAAAACCACCCCAACCGATGAGCAACAAGCCAGGGAGAGTTCAGCCGATCAAGCCAGAAGGGCGGCCAAAGGGAAAGGCAAAGTCTCTGCACCGATCAATATGGTATTCATATTGCCAGCCGAATTCTGTGCTCCTGAAGCCGATGCAAACAATATTGAAGACGCCTTGGTCAAGCTAGCACTGTCCCTGGATCAAGCGATTTTCAACAAACCAGAGGGGACCGAAAATCGGCACCTAAAGCCGCTATATGTAAAAGGTTTCGTCAACGGCAAGCCGATGTCAAAAATGCTAGTGGATGGGGAGCCGCAGTAAACCTGATGCCCTATGCAACATTCAGGAAATTGGGAAAGGGAGCCGAAAACCTGATCAAGACTAACATGGTATTAAAGGACTTCGGCGGCAACCCATCAGAGACCAAGGGCGTGTTGAATGTCAAGCTGACCGTCAGCAACAAGACCGTGCCCACAACCTTTTTGTCATCGACGGAAGGGGTCTTACACTGCACTCGCTCGTCAGAGGGACTCGGATACATGCTAACCGTTGTGTCCCTTCCACTATGCACCGTGTCTAGTTCAATGGGAAGGCGACAAGGTGGAGATTGTGCCAGCCGACAGGTCAGTAAGCGTCGCCAATGCCAATTTGCCACTTTGGGAAATCGATGGCATTGATTGTTTGTCCGGGAAAATCTGGCAAGCTGATTTTCTAAAAGTGTCTGATTCTGCCATACAGCCAATTGGAGATGACGGGCCGCAGCTGCTGCTTTGAGCAAGATGTCATGGAGGGCTCAAACGTCTACGGCACAGACACCGCGGACGAAGACGATGGCAAGCTAGGTCAAGTTTTTACGTCGGTCGACGAGTTAGAAGAAATAGACATAGGCTCTGGTGACAGGCCTAAGCCGACATATATTAGCAAAAAATTGTCTTCTCATTGTAGATCCCAGCTTATTGATTTGTTAAATGAATATAAAGATTGTTTTGCTTGGGAGTACTTCGAGATGCCTGGTCTTAGCCGATCCATAGTTGTTCATCAACTGCCGATCAAGGCAGGCTATCGGCCGTTCAAACAACCTCCCTGGAGGTTCAAAGCCGAGATGTACGATGCGATCAATGCCGAAATAACTCGGCTATATGATGTTGGATTCATTCGGCCGTGCCGATATGCCGAGCGGGTCTCAAACATTGTCCCAGTATTGAAAAAGAATGGCAAACCTAGGGTATGCATCGATTTCAGAGACTTAAATAAGGCTACCCCCAAAGATGAATACTCAATGCCTATAGCCAATCTGCTCGTAGACGCTGCTTCAGGCCACAAAATCATCAGTTTTATGGATGGCAACGCAGGCTACAATCAAATCTTCATGGCCGAAGAGGACATTCACAAAACTGCTTTTCGGTGTCCTGGGGCGATCGGCTTATATGAATGGGTCGTTATGACATTTGGGCTAAAAAATGTTGGGGCAACATATCAACGGGCCATGAATTATATCTTCCACGACATGATCGGCTCCCTAGTGGAGATCTACATCAACGACGCCGTTGTTAAGTCCAGGGAGATGGAGAACCACATAGCCGATCTGAAGCAGGTTTTGGAACGGACAAGAAAATATGGCCTAAAGATGAATCCACTAAAGTGCGCGTTCAGCATGTCGGCTGGGCAATTTCTAGGGTTTCTTGTTCATGAAAGAGGGATTGAGGTTACGCCAAGAAGCATCAATGCTATCAAGACGATACAACCTCTGAAGGACAAGAAGTAGCTTCAATCATTGATTTGCAAAATCAACTTCATCAGGAGAATCATAGCCAATCTTTTAGAGAAGATGGAGCCGTTCACACCACTGCTTCGGCTTAAAGCCGATCAAGCATTCACATGGGGGGCAGAGCAGCAGAAGGCCTTGGACAACATCAAGAATTACTTAAGCTCGCCTCCAGTTCTAATTTCTCCATGAAAAGGAATACTGTTCAAGCTTTACTTGTCAGCCGATGACAAGTCAATCGGCTCAGTCCTAATCCAAGAAGTTGAGGGCAAAGAACAAGCTATCTTCTATCTCAACCGACGGCTATTGGACGCAGAAGCAAGATATTTACCAGTGGAGAAGCTATGTCTATGCCTATATTTTTCATGCACAAAGTTGAGGCATTATCTGCTATCCAATGAGTGCACTATAATATGTAAAGCCGATGTCATTAAATACATGCTGTCGGCTCCGGTTTTAAAAGGGCGAACTGGAAAGTGGATTTTTTCCTTGACCGAATTTGACCTAAGGTATCAAGCACCCAGGGTTGTTAAAGGACAAGATATAGCCGATTTCATCGTGGAGCACAGAGATGACTCAATCGACTCAATAGACATTATGCCTTGGACATTGACGTTTGATGGCTCGGTGTGCACCAATGGCTGCGGTATCGGCTTGGTCATTATTTCATCCAGGGGGCAAACTTTGAATTTGCTTTTTCTATCGACCCCCATGCTAC
This sequence comes from Oryza australiensis, assembly GCA_019925245.2. Taxonomy (NCBI): domain Eukaryota; kingdom Viridiplantae; phylum Streptophyta; class Magnoliopsida; order Poales; family Poaceae; genus Oryza; species Oryza australiensis. Next base: position 3,818,663 of record JAIFGZ020000414.1, on the reverse strand, counting down.
AAACAATCAAGCCAAATACGAAGCAGTACTCAAGGGATTGCATCTTCTCAAAGAAGTTGAAGCTGACGCCATAGAGATAATGGGGGATTCACTATTAGTCATCAACCAGTTATCAGGAGAGTATGAATGCAGAAATGATGCGCTGATGGTCTACTATCAACAATGCCGAGAATTGATGGATAGCTTTCGGCTAGTTACACTGGAACACATCCCCAGAGAGCAGAATACAGAAGCAAATGATTTAGCTCAAGGGGCATCAGGCTACAGGCCGATGATAAAAGAAGTTTGGATAGATGTAACTGCCATGACAGCCGATGATTGGAGGGTTGAGGTCTACAGCTATTTACAGAACCCCTCTCAATCGGCTTCAAGGAAATTGTGATACAAAGCCTTAAGATATGTTTTGCTTGACGAAGATCCCTACTATCGGACGATTGATGGTATGCTGCTCAAGTGTCTTAGTGCCGATCAAGCCAAAGTGGCTATCGGGGAGGTGCATGAAGGGATATGCGGCACGCATCAATCGGCTCACAAGATGAAGTGGTTGCTTCGGAGGGCAGGATATTTTTGGCCGACGATGCTGGAAGACTGTTTCAAGTATTATAAAGGCTGCCAGGATTGTCAGAAGTTCGGCACTGTGCAAAGAGCACCAGCATCGGCTATGAACCCAATCATAAAGCCTTGGCCGTTCAGAGGATGGGGCATCGACATGATCGGCCAGATCAATCCACCCTCAAGCAAAGGGCATATAAATTCATTCTGGTGGCAACAGATTATTTTACAAAATGGGTGGAGGCAATTCCTTTGAAAAAGGTTGATTCTAAGGACGCAATCGAGTTTGTTAAAGAGCACATTATCTACCGATTTGGTGTCCCACAAACAATAACAACAGACCAGGGATCTATCTTCGTATCGGATGAGTTTGTTCAGTTTGCCGATGGCATGGGGATTAAATTACTTAATTCTTCACCATACTATGCACAGGCTAACGGGCAAGCAGAGGCTTCAAACAAAACTTTGATCAAACTGATAAAGAGGAAGATTTCTGAGTACCCTAAGCAATGGCATAGCCGATTAGTCGAATCAATTTGGGCATATCGGATGGCATGCCACGGATCTATCCAAGTCCCTCCATACAAGTTGGTCTATGGGCATGAAGCAGTGCTGCCGTGGGAAAATATCATCGGCTCGAGACGAGTTCAGCTACAAGATCAGCTCACAGCCGATGATTACTATCACCTGATGGTAGACGAACGGAAGACCTAGTTTTATCACGAATGAGGGCCTTGGAAAAAGTAACAAGGGATAAGGAACGAGTAGCCCATCATTATAATAAGAAAGTTGTACCTAAGTCTTTTGAGGAGGGCGAACTTGTTTGGAAACTGATATTGCCGATTGGAACAAGAGACAATAAATTCGGCAAGTGGTCGCCAAATTGGGAAGGGCCTTTCAAGATCCACAAATGTGTCTCTAAAGGAGCCTACATGTTAGAAGGGTTGGATGGAGAAGTATTTGGAAGGGCTCTAAATGGAAAGTATTTAAAAAAATATTACCCAAGTGTATGGATCAATTCATGATTCGGCTCTGTTTGTCCAGCCGATTTGTGTTAGCCGATGCGTTGTGACGCACGCATCGCCTTTAGGTGATTTTTAAGCCATATTTTCCCCTAGTTACCTGTGATCGGCTAGCGGTGGTCGACGGTTATGACAACAGGACACAAGTGTATTAAGTTCATAATTTCGTCGACATCAAAGACATCAACGAAATTAGGGGGCATATGCATATACAAAATAATATGATATCGAGGAGACGGAGCGAATTTTTCAAAATTGTTCACGTCTTCAAAAGTTTAATGTGATCGGCAAACATGCATTAAGTAGGAATCAAGTAAAGCAAGAGGTAATGTTAGCCGATTACAGAAGGTGGACAATGTAAGCCGATTATAAATGATAGTTAGATTACAAGGTTTACAGGTTTTGCCCTAACTATTACAACCAGTTCAGCGCTTAAGGAAGTCCTTGATGGTCGATATCGCCCTGCGGCGGATCATGTCTATTTCATCTATGGCCCTTGCGTCGGCTGCGTCGTTCCCCGGGATCGGATTCATCGCCTTGGCCATGTCCGACAGGATCGCTGGTCCTCAATCTCTTTCGGCAGCCGGCCACGCATTGTTCTTTGACCACGATGTCGGCATCGACGTTGACAAGCTCGGCTATCAGCTCTTCCCGATGTTTGCGAAGCTGATCAAGTTTCACAATCGGCTCGGTCTTCAAAGCGTCAAATTTGGCTTTTTTGGCAGTAATGTCTTGCTGGCTGGCCTTGATGGTGGCTTATAGGGCCTTGTTCTCACGGCGATCGGCTATCCTTTGTTTAGCTCGTTCAAGTTTGTGCCGATGGGCCTCCAGAAAAGTAGCTGGCGCGATGGTGTGAGCCAGCTAATCCGGTAGCCGATCCTGGATGTCTTCGAACCGACTATGGATGGAACCGCAATCGGTGACCAAGAAATCCAGAGAGCACTCCAGCCGTTTGGCTATGTCCGAAAGGGTCGCTTGTAGCTCATTGTCCGATACGACCACGGCCTTGTCGATGCCCTCGTCGGGATCAAGGAACTCTGATAAGTCGAAGTCCAGGAGATCGGCTACAGACTGCAAATTGGAAATTGGTTAGAGAGCCGACATGGTTAACAAGCCAATTTGTAAAAGTTGAGCAGGACTTACTCGGATAGCTGGAACTAAGGGAGCCATATCCTCAGCGTCATCGGCGCACACAGCCATCGACGTTGGCTCTCTCGATGCACGGGGGGGCAGATGTCGGAGTGTGGGGAGGCTGTAAAAAGAAAATGTGAGTTAAAAATTCGGCTGTGCTAGTGAGAAAGAAATGAGGATTGAGTTTACCGAAGGAGGGGGAGCCGTTTTCTTCTTTGAAGCTAATTTCTTGGCCTGTGGATGCCAAAAGCCGATAAGTTGCAATGTGGAGAAGGTGAAAGATGGTAGAGTTGAGCAGGTGAAAACACTTACCGGCCGAGGACGAGGGATGCGTCTCGGAGGGCTTGGAGTTCGCTCGGTGGTTTGCCCAACCGATGGAGTTTGGGCATACTTGTCGGAAGAACTTGTTTCGGCTGCAGCAGCATTGACGGCCTTCTCCATTTCCTCATCCCTAACCTCGTCTTCGAGGGCCACATCCACGTCCGGATCGATTGGGGGAAAGTCATCGGCTGGGTTGTCCTCGGCTTCTTTAAAGCACGTTTCTTTTTCTCTGCAGCTGGAGTAGCCGCAGCCGATGGTGTCGCCCTTTTCTGCCGATGCAGTGGCGCATGGGTCTGGCCGTGGAGCAAAGTGCCCACCTTCGGCGCTTGGCTGCTGATGATGGACGGGGCTAGCCCGCAGCCGCCAGATAAAAGCACAGGGGCGTACTGGATGGCCACCCCTGTATTGCTTATGTGCCGGGGAGAGGAGTCGATCGTCTGCGAGGAAATAAAGCATGATCAGCCGATAATATAGAGAGGGGTTAAAACAAAAACAGGGACTAAGATAAGGAAAAGGATACTTACTGATGGGGTCATTTCTGGATCGACGATGGTCAGATACATAGAAGCCGACTGGTGGAACAAGTGCTCTTTCCATTCAATCCACCATCGGCTAAAGATCGACGTCCTCCGCACTGCCAGATCAATGTTGTCAATACTGCCTAGAGGGGGGCCAGGTATGTTGAGCAGCCGATTCATCATGATGTCACCCTCGATCTTGCCTTCTGTTCTGGATCTTGTCTGTGTAATACAGGCCAATCGGCAGTTGACCCATACCCAGTTGCCTCGTGGCCACCATCGGATGATTAAATTCGTAGGACTTTTGAACGTTGCGTCCTTGGTGGATGCCGATTGGAAGTATGCAGGGTGTGATAGCTGATGTATATATTTCCCTCGGCTTGTCATAGCTTTCAGAATTGAGTTCATCCAACCGAAGATCATCTGGAGTTCAAATTTTTCAAAGTCTGTATAAGCGAACCATATTCTTGAAGTGCTTGGGAAGCCGCTGTACAGGTTGCCAAACCAATCTTTGAAATTTTCGGCTGTCAGTTTGGATCCGGGATAGGTCGCTACTGCCTCCCCATATGATAAGCATCAGTGGGTTGTTACTTCTTCATCATCTTCGAATCTCGGCTCGATCAAGGGGAAATCGGCCTCTAGTGGGGATGGTCTTTCTGCAACCCGGTGAAGGTGGAGGTTTAGCCACAGTTGCAACAGCCACCAAGGCCCTCCTGTGTTGACATCTTGTTGGTAACCTAGCCGAGCCGATGCACTACTTAACATTTGATATAAGTAGCCGAGCAAATATTTTCCCAGAGGTACTTGCTTCTTGCTTACTAGGGCTTTGGCTACATGCTGCCAGTTGCTCATCGGCCCACAGCTTGACCCACAGAAAACATACTTCTCTAGCCACATTAACAAGAAGGCGGTGTGTTCTCTCTCAGTGATTGGGCTGTCCTTCATATTCATAGAAATAAATCCACTCCAACCCCCTATGCTTTTGGTCTTGAAATTGTGAGAGCACTTGACATTAAGGCCGATTGGGTCAACTGTTGAAGTTATGTCCAACCCTGTGATCATCACTATGTCCATGAGGGTTGGTGTCATCGGTCCTTGCCTAAAAAGGAACGCATTCAGCGTATCTGACCAGAAATAGGTGGCAGCCGATAAGAGGGGTTCCTCCTTTGAGATATCGGCTATTGTCAGGGCTAGGCATTGGTTTATCCCTACCTTTGTCCAGTGGGTCTATAGCCTAGCCGACATCCGTGAGAACCAAGCTGGCCAAGTTTTGTCCGTTGAGGGCCAGGATTTGAAGGCACTAGACCAGTGAGCTAGGTTGGGGGTAGAAAATCTGAAGGGAACTCTGTTCGTTTCGGCATTGATGAGCTCGCTGGGGTCTATGTTACCGATTGGCCCTAATAAAAACTGGTTGGGGCTAGTGAGGTTTGGGATTGCAATTTGATGGCCAAGATGTTGTGGTTTGAAAGATGGAAAGACAAGGTTACGAAAGTAGAAGGCCAAATTGCGCGGAGTAAAGGGTGATAGCCGACGAGACTTACCTCTGGGTATTCCGTCTGAGTTGCCTCGGAGTGGGCGCTTGAAGAAGCCATTGTTGGTGATTGCCGCTTCTTAGGCTTCGCCGGGAAAGACGAGATCGCTGAGGTCGCCAAGGTCGCCGAGGTCGTCGAGGTCGCTGAGTTCGCCGAGGAGGTCGCCGGAGAGTTCAAGGGTTGCTGAGGTGGTTGTTGGTTGTGGTAATGTGACACGTGCGGTAGCCGCGAAGGTGGTATTTGAAGGATATTTCTGGGCAGCCAAAACGGTTTCGGTCAGAAAAAAGCGGGAATTTGCAAAAGCAGCAAATCCGCGACATTATCTTATCACGGACTTGGGGGCATGTGTTAATGACTAAATTTGGTAACCAAATCCCTAAATCCCCGCCGAGATGGATGCGGAATCGGATTGGAAGAACAGAGGTCGAGTCGGCTGTACTGCGATCAGCTACGAGGTCAAACGGCTGAGGTTGGATCAGACAAGGATAGCCGATAGCCGATGCTGAGTCAGAGGAGAGGATAAAACAGTTTCTGATGAAAGTGCTTGAAGATAAATAGAAGATTCGGTTCTTAGTTTGCGCGTTAAAAGATGTTGCCATCTATGGATAGAGTCCTGTAACGGCAATTGTATCTGTAAATTAGGAGTTTGTTTAGATTGTTTTATTGTAATGCGGCATGGGTCCTTCCCGGGATATTGTCGTATTTTAAATAGTAGTTTAGACAGAGTCTAGGGTCTGTACAAATAATGTTATTCTTGGGTATAAATAGGACCTGAGATCCTTGTAATCAAACATTCTCACAATCAATACAACCTTCGGCGCATCGCCTCCATTTTCTTCAGACGAACAACTGATCCGGCTTCGGGCTGCATCGTTTCGATCCCCAAGTTAAGGTAAGTGTTTGTCATTAGTGGTGTATCTCGTCGAATTTAGTGCTTCCATCGTTATGACACTCTAAATTCGATCATTTATGTTGCGCTAGTTATCATATATCACATATAATCTAGAACAATGTTTAGATCTATCTCGACATCGGCTCGTTTCTGTCAAGGATCAGCAGCCGATAGAGCTAGATCTAAGGGTTGGCCTAAATTATATGTGATATCCACCGTCTCGAGGTATTTACATCAGCTACAGTAGATCAGATTGTTCTTTTTATACTTAATGTTGCATCAACATTGATCTACTAAGTCGTTTTTAGAGCTTTTATGATCTATTCGGCTAGATGTATATGTTTAGAGACAGTGTCGGGGTTTCAGCTGACCTTATCTGTTTTAATATTCTTTTGGTATATTTTGCTATCAGATTCATTAAAACCGCTTCTTATATTAAGATCTTTCTCTAGTTAAATGCCCTAAGCCAGAATCAGTTTGACAGCTACAGCCGACAGCCGACTGATCTAGGTTTAGCGCATTTAGCTCAGATCAATATCTTTTCATAAGATAAATCGGAGTATTAGTCGATTCACAGTTGGACTTATGACATCAGCTAGATTGTTAAAGCATATATTTATTATCCCATTGTATATTTGGATTAAGTGGTTAATATGTCTCAGCGCAGCCAATCTATTCTAGCCACTTGGTCTAATATACTTCGGGATAGCATATATATGTAAATTGACTCTTGCAGCCGATCCAGTAGGATCTAACGAAACACTTAACACATATATCTTTATTTTCTTGTTGGTTAACAGATCAAACCAACTGGCACGCCTTGAACAGCATAGGTAGCCGAGAAGGACCTGCACTGGAGCTAAGCAGATCTCCCAGGCCAGTGCGTGAGAGAAATTTCTCGTCAACACGCTTCTTGGCACGCCCGGTGGGATTATCTCTGTCAACTCGGTTAGGACGCATCAACGCAGCTGACAAGATGGTCGACCTCAAGAGCCCCAGCGTTTCTCAGGACAACATCGTGCCTGTAAAGATGGAGCAATTGTCGGCTGAACAACAAGTCGACTACAAAAAGATGGTAGAAGAGCTCCAGGCTAACTACCTACAGTCGTTCACCCAGACAAGGTCCATATAATTGAAAATTCAATATACTATGAGCAGTGGGGGAGAGGGGAGCGTTGGTGGGGCGTCGATCGGGGCGGCGCGGGGAGAGGAGGGCGTCGGTGGGGCGTCGGCCGGGGCGACGGGGAGCAATGGTGTCGGGCGGCGACGGAGGGCGACGGGGAGAACAGGCGTCGGTGGGCGTCGGCGGGGCGGTGGCGGGAGCAACGGCGTCGGGGCAGCGACGGAGGGTGATGGCAGGGAGCAACGGCGTCGGTGGGGCGTCGGCCGAGGACGGCGGGGGGAGCAACGGTGTCGGGGAGGCGAGCAATGAGGAGAGGAGAGAGGAGAGAGAGAAAGGGAAGAGAGAGGGACGCCGGCCAGGGAGAGGAACGGCCCACACAAATCAAGGGAGAGAAACGGGACTAACCTGGCGACGGCGCTCGGTGGTGGTAGCGAGAGAGGACGGCGCCGAGCTCGGACACGGCCGGCAGCGGCGAGGGAGGGCGCGAGGGACGGTGGCGGCGCTAGGGTTCTTCGAGGACTTAGAAATCTTTTACGATAGTGTAGATCTGAATCAGCGCTCTTTCAAAGAAATTCAAAGCAAATCCGTGATGGGTTTTAGATTAAGCCCGATTGAGATGAATCATCTCAATCGGGCTTAATGTAACACCCATCACAGATAAGATTTAGTTCAGCGCGCGAGGTCGATGGGAAAATTACGTCAGTGACGGGCTAAAACCGATGCCCATCACTGATGTAGTAATCGGTGACGGGCTTAAATGCCTAGCCCGATCGGATATGATCAACATCGCAATCGGGCTATAACTAATGCCCATCACAGATGCTCTTATCGGTGACGAGCTTAGAGTTTCAAGCCTGATCGAATGAGCTCATCATCTCAATCGGGCTATAATTAATGACCATCACCAATGATAACATCGGTGACGGCATGAAGTTTCATGCCCGATTAGATTTGATCATCATCTCTATCGGACTTTCATTAATGAACGTCACCAATGCTTTCATTGGTGATGGGCTAAGATATTAAGCCCGATTAGATTGATTTTTTCATAAGTATTATAGGATTTCTAAATATTTAACATATTGCAAATACTATTACTATAAATTTAATGAACTATTCTTTTAAACCAAGTTCATATAAATACTATAAACCAAGTTCATATGAAGTCTCTCTTTTAAACCAAGTTCATATGAAGTCTCTCTTTTAAACCAAGTTCATATAAATATTATTACTATAAACCAAGTTCATATGAAGTCTCTCTTTAAACCAAGTTCATATAAATACTATGGTTCATATGAAGTGTCTCTTTTAAGCAAAGTTCATATAAATACTATTACTATAAACCAAGTTCATATGAAGTCCCTCTTTTAAACCAAGTTCATATAAATACTATTATTATTATAAACCAAGTTCATATGAAGTATCTATTTTATGCCAAGTTCATATGAATACTATTACTATAAGCCAAGTTCATATGAAGTCTCTCTTTTAAAGCAAGTTCATATAAATACTATTAATATAAATATTTTAATGAACTTTTAGTCTAACATATTTTAATGAACTATAAATACTATACATAGCCAAGTTCCCTTTTAAATAGATATTTCTATTTGTTCAAAGACAATGGGACACCATCAAAAAGTACTTCATTACAGTGAGCCCAAATAGACCAAGCCGCCACTATGAATATTTCTTGGACGATTTTGAAGTTGAAATCACATCGGGCGTTGACTTTCTTATGTTCTTGTGCACTTCAAGAATAATCCGCAGGAGTAGATGCTTTCTTGAGTTTGGTCCTGTTTCTCATACCCGCTTTCATCCATAACTACAAGCATGATGGGAGAAGAGACTTCTACCCTAATCCGCGCCTGCTCGAGAGTCATTGCACTTGAAGCCCCATGGCCTTCTCATCCTCCAGCTTCTTTTCCTTTTCTCGCAGCCATCTTTCTCGCCTTTGTGATAGTCTCCTTCTTCCATGTTACACCAAATGCTCAGGATATCTCCGTCGAAGATGGTGTAAAGCTCGTATGCATTAACAGGTAAAAAATACGTAAACTTTCAAAGCTTTCTACCGCATGGTTGCCTGATTTCATGATGCTCCATTGCTCCTTGGTACAAAGACTTGTACTACCATGCAAGAAGCTGCTCTGAACACTAGTATAGAAATGGCGAGTGAAAAATGGCTGATCCTCTCCCAGCGGGTAATAAAGATTTCATCGACCGCGACTCGCTCGAGTGTGGCATTTGCTTCTTGCCATTTGAAGCTCGAGTTTACATGGTAATCCTAGACATTGCACCACGTCATTTTGAATAAGACGAGACCGAGGTAGGCGAAGAAGGCGTCGGGGCCCCTCCACAGACCAGCAGCGGGATGTGGTGCAGTTGCCGACGAGACGACCAAGATGACCTACTCCATTGACCACGACTCACTAGAGTGTGGAATTTTCTTCATGCCTTTTGAAGCTCGAGTTTACATGGTACTCCTAGACATGGATCGTACTAACGTACGCGTCCACTACTCGTCACCACCACCTCCATAACAAACGGCTGCATGCATGCATTGCAAAAAGACATGACTGAACTGACTTATGATTTTGGAACAAGAGGTGGTCCCCCTGTCTTTGAGGGGAAACTTTTCAAAGCTTGCAAACTCAAATCATGTCTCTGTGGCTCTAAGCATTGTCGAGATTTGATGGACTTTCAAATACAGTATTTGAAACAATGGAATATCATGTATTCAAGCAAACATGTAGTATAAAGCTTTGAAAGTTTACATATTTTTTACTTGTCAATGCAGACAAGCTTTACACCATCTTCGACGGAGATGTGCTGAGTATTTGGGGTAACATGAAAGAAGGAGACTATCACAAGGGCGACAAAGATGGCGATGAGAATATGGACAGAAGCTTAAGGATGAGAAGGTCATGGGGCTACAAGGGCGCTGACCTACTATTTTTCAAATTTTCTTGGAAAAAAGACAAAAATTCGCCCCCTCAACCTCCCATCTGTGGGATAACCAGTACAATGAGTGAAGGAGGTATTTATAGACTGAGAAGCCCATCAAGTTATCTTTGTCGGGCCACTGTTCAAGCCCGTCACTGATGTACTCATCGGTGACGGGCCATAATGTTAGGTTGTAAGTGTTATCTCAATCGGGCTATAGTTTACCATTGGTGACGGGCATTTATGGGTGCCCGACAAAGATAACATTGGTCATCTTTGTCGGACATTTTATTGTGCCTGTCACCGATAATTGTAATTCGTTACAGGCTATAGTTTTATGAACATCTAACATATCTATGCATGTATATCTTTGTCGGCCTCTTTTTAGGCCCTTTGAGATGACTTCGTTGTGACGATCCGCAAACTCAGGCATGTGATGACCCGTCACAAAGGAGAGGTTCTGTACTAGTGATACAAGAAGGAGGAAAAATACTACACAGCCCCTCACTATCACTGATGAAGTTGTAGGTGGTCAAGTGGATCAGACTCGCTTGGGTGGTGATGAGAGTGACCAGTTACGTGGAACAGAAGGAGAGATAATTCACAATTCTAGTGACTTGCCTATTGCTCTAAGGAGAGAAATAAGGAGCACAGCAGGTAATCCTCCAATGAGATATGGATTTGAGGATGAATGTGAGGATAGACATGATCATGAAATGGGTAACTGTTGCATATGGATCATTGTCATCTGAGTATCAAGCTTTTGTGACAACATTGCAATCAGTGCAGATTCCAAAAAATTGGAATGAAGCGAACCAAGATCCAAGATGGAAAGAGGCAATGTTTGAAGAGTTGACAGCACTGGAAAAGAATGACACATGGAAACTTGTGTCTTTACCTTTTGGGAAGAAGGTGGTTGATTACAAATGGGCGTATACTATGAAACAAAATTCTGAAGGAAAGGTGGAAAGATATAAGGCAAGATTGGTGGCAAAAGGATACAGTCAAACATACAGGATTGATTATGATGAGACATTTGCACCGGTTGCAAAGATGAGCACAGTGAGGATCTTAATTTCTTGTGCTGCTAACCTTGACTAGCCTTTATATCAATTAGATGTTAAGAATGCATTCTTACATGGTGATCTTACATGGAGATCAATTAGATGTTATCAATTAGGAGGAAGTTTACATGGAGATACCACCTAGATTTGCTACTGCTCAAACTAAAGGAGAAGTCCCAAAACTAAAGAAATCTCTGTATGGATTGAAGCAATCACCAAGAGCATGGTTTGATAGGTTTAAATGTGCATTGCATGCTATGGGATATAAGCAGTGCAATGGAGATCATACTTTATTTTATCTACATTCTAAGGGTCACATCACTATTTTGGCAGTTTATGTTGATGACATCATAATTACTGGAGATGACACCTCAGAGGTGATTCAATTGAAGGAGAACTTGAGGAAGGAGTTTGAAATTAAGGATTTGGGACAGCTGAGATACTTTCTAGGTATTGAGATAGCAAGATCTCCTAGAGGGATTACTCTCTCACAGCGTAAAATATGTGTTGGACCTACTAAATGAGACAGGTATACTTGAGTGTTGTCCAGCTTCTACACCTATAGAACAGAATCATAAATTGGGTGCTGAATCTGGAGATCCTGTGGATAGAGAGAGGTATCAAAGACTTGTAGGACGACTCATCTATCAATGCCACACAAGACCTGATATATCTTATGCTGTGAGTGTGGTGCGTTGATATATGCATGACCCAATAAGTGGTCACATCAATGCAGTCTACAAAATACTAAGATATTTGAAGAAAAGCCCAAGTAAGGGATTATTGTTTAAGAAAAATGGACATATGGGTGTGAAAGGATATTGTGATGCAGACTGGGCAAGCTGTCCTGAAGATCGAAGGTCTACATCAGGCTATTGTGTTTTTGTTGGTGGAAATTTGGTGACTTGGAAAAGTAAGAAACAATCGGTGGTATCTCGCTCTACAACAGATGCAGAGTATAGAGCTATGTCTCAAAGTTTAAGTGAATTGTTATGGGTGAGAAACCTCCTGACCGAGTTGAAGTTCCAGATAGATGGTCCTATGAAGCTTTGGTGTGACAACAAATCAACTATCAATATTGCAAATAATCCTGTTCAACATGATCGAACAAAGCATGTGGAGATTGATCGTTTCTTTATTAAAGAGAGACTAGATGAAGGATTTTTAAATCTGAAATTTGTGAATTCTGGGGAACAAATTGCTGACTGTTTGACTAAAGGTTTAGTATTAGAGAGTGTACAACTTCATGTAACAAGATGGACACGATAGATATACAATGCCCATCTTGAGGGGGTGTTGGTATATATAGAGTCTATGCAATATGGGGTTAGTAGAGGGAGTAAAATGTAAAAGTGTGTGTAATATAGACATAGGCAAAGAGGGGAACTGAGTAAGGAAAATATATATCCATATTGCAACAATTTCTCACATAAGTGAAAGTTGAAACGAACAAAGTCAACCACCAGAACAAAAGGTCTCAAACCAAAATGACGAGAAAAATGGAACGGAGATAGCAAAAGACGGTGAACCTCCGAGGAGAACAATCGGCCAAAGTCAAAATTCCACCCACCAGGCAGGGAAGGAGTAACAAGATCCTCTATGTCGCCAGTCCAGATAATTTGGAGGCCTAGAGCGAGATAAAATGGAGGCCCTTAGTTTTGAGATTTGATCATATGCAATATTTAACTGTACTCCCTTCATTTTAAATTAATTATCATTTTAGGTTTGTTATAAGTCAAACATATCTTTGACCATTAATTTTTAGAAATATATGTACTTTAACACCATATGAATTATATATTATAAAAATATTTTTCATGATGAATCTAAAAATTTTGAATCTTATAATCTAAAATTATATGGGTTTATAGAAATTGATGGTGAAAGATTAAAATGTTTGACTTATAACAAATCTAGAATGACAAATTAATTTGAAATGGAGTATATAGTTTAGAAACATTAGCTAGATTTTTTACAATTAGCCACACTAATTATTTTTTTAAAGTACTGTCGTATAATTATTTTTAAAGCATTGTTGTAAAAAGCAAAGGTATAATTTTGATAATCCAATCGACTCAACCTGATATTACCATTTTTTTATATGTTGATATTACCATTTTTACTAGTACCACTTTAAATTTTTAAGTGAAGTATATGTTTTTAAGAAACTGATAGCGATTGAGTTACCATGTCATGCTAAGCATACTTACTCTTCAATAAAGTATCTTTACAAAGTTAATTACAAATCCGACAGAAGTTAAAGTTCTGTCGAACTTTTCATGCCATTGTTTAGGTGCTTGTTTTAGGCCATACATGGATTTCAACAATCTACACACCTTGCTCTCTTGACCCTTTACTACGAACCCATCAGGTTGATCCATATAGATCTCCTCATCCAACTCTCCATTAAGGAAAGTTGTCTTTACGTCCATCTGATGAACGATTAGACCATATGAGGCTGCCAAAGAAAGCAATGTCCGTATTGTGGTCATTCTAGCAGCAAGCGAGTAAGTATCAAAGAAGTTTTCTCCTTCCTTTTGAGTATACCCTTTAGCCACAAGCCGAGCCTTGTACTTCTCAATTGTACCATCAGGCCGAAGCTTCTTCTTGAACACCTATTTACAACCAACTGGTTTACACCCATAGGGCCGCATTGTGAGCTCCCATATTCCATTGGATAGAATTGAATCCATTTCACTTTGGACAACTTCTTTCCAATCATCCGCATCTGGAGATGCGTATGCCTTGATGATAGTCGTAGAAGTATCATCCACAAGGTACATAGTGAAGTCATCACCAAAAGATTTTGCAATCCTAGGTCTCTTACTCCTTCTAGGAGCTTCACTATCATCCTTCTTAGGAATTATCTAAAGCTCATCAGACAGTTCAGAAGATTCAACAGGAGGAACAGGTTCAGGAGTAATCTTAGATGACAATCTAGAAGTTCTAAGCATATCTTTCATAGAAAAAATATTCTCAAAAAATATAGCATCACGAGATTCCATAATAGTATCAACATGCATATCAGATACATCAGATTTAACTACTAGAAACCTATAAGCTATACTCCTCTGTGCATATCCTAGAAAGACACAATCCACTATTTTAGGCCCGAGCTTACGCTTCTTGGTAATTGGCACATTTACTTTAACCAAACATCCCCAAGTGTGCAAGTAAGACAGTGATGGTTTTCTCCCGATCCACATTTCATATGGTGTTTGATCCATATTCATGTTTGGAACTGAAAGCCCGTAGATGTCGCCTAGAGGGGGGTGGATAGGTGATCCTGAAATTTTCTCTAAAATGCTGCGGTTAAAACACACAAGCAACGGGAACTTTCGATGCGAACTGAACTTCCGGTCGGCTCAGGCTATCGGGAACTTCCAAAGTTCCTGTCCGAAACTTCTGGTGTTCTGCAAGTTAAGAGGATCTGAATTCAAATTCAAGCTATTTCTACAAAAAAAGTTATAGCAGGCAATAGGAAGGTATAGACAGGCAATATAGATATGCAATAGGAAGTAAATAGATAGCACACGAGACACAAGGATTTTTCTTAAAGTTCTAATTCAAAGAATCCTACTCTCCGTTGAGGAACTTCGTGGAGTTGGGTCTCAATTAACCCCTTGCCTTGTCAAGCAAATCCCCAGGAAGAAGTCTATAGTCTCCAACCCCAACGTTCGTGGGTTCTTGCCTAGAGAACAAGTGACCACACAGATCCCAACTTGATCCTCTAGCACAAACCACAAACGTGAGTTGCTCTACCTAGACAACCTCCTAAAGATCCGCTTGGTTTTACACTGTCCATACCTCATTTCCTTGCGGAGGAGAGAAAATCCTTCACAAACTTTTTTGAGCCAATCCACAATTCTCCGAATGCTCACGAGAGACACCTAACCGTCAAGGAGATTGCTCTCCAAGAGTAATAGGCACCACACCACGGCCCTGCAAGAATCACCAAGTGCTCAAGTCATCCTATCTCTCTCACTCTCACAAACCTTCCAATTACTCAAACCTCTCACAAATTTGGGTATGTGGCTCAAGAGTTGAGTTGGAATGGTCTAGAACACCATGGGAGAGGCTAGGGGATAGAAAAACGAAAGTTGGATGACCAAAAGTGAGCTGGGGACTGAGTGGGATATATAGGTTAGTGATTGCGTCACCTAGCCGTTACTCGCATACTCAGCTGAAAAAGTGTCCGAAAGTTCCGGTCAAGAACCATCAGAACTTCCGGCCAACACTTAGAACACTTGGCTGCTGCGAGGCGATGAAGCCTGGAAGTTCTAGTTTGGAACTCCGGAACTTCCGGTCAGGTTTCTCTGTCTTGGAAAGGGCAAAAACCCAAAAAATGCTTCAAAAAATCTCACTCAAGGATATTCTGGCTAAGAGCACTTAGATCATCTCATGGCATGAGTTTCACCCCTCTTAATAGTACAGTTTTCCCTAAAACTCAAGATTCATGAAAAAAAATAAAATTATAAACTGTCAACGAATCTTTTCTCCTTTTTGCAATGGTTGTTTGAGGGTTCTACTTTCTCAAATCGTGCACAACTAAGCATCTAGGGACTAATTCTCCTGCACACATCTTAATTAAACGTATTAGTCCCTTAACTAAATTGTTATTAACCACCAAAACCCACTAAGGGGGCTGATTCATTTTCAATCTCCCCTTTTTGGTGGTTGATGACAACTTGGTTAAAGCTTAAAAAATATTGAATATAAATGAATTTTTGGGTGAAAAGGGTTAGTTAGAGCTCCCTCTTAATATATGCATAAAGGAAAATAAGAGTGAATATCTTATGCATATATTGAAGGAAGAATTGAAGGAAGTTCTAACCAACACATCTCACTCTGTGGGGTGCAATAATGGTGAAAAGACATAATAGAAATGCATATGGCATGGCAAGCATACAATGAAAAAAGAAAATAACATTTCACCACTCAAATGACACAAGATATCATAGAGATAAATCCTAATTAGTAGCAGAAGTCTAGCAGCCATTACATCCCAGCACACATAAAGTGTTTACATGTCCAAAAGATAGCGAAAGCGATAATCCTAAGGAAGATAACTACACGGCCGGAAGTTCCGGTGATTAGGTCCGGAACTTTCGGTCGGCTGGCAGACAGAAGCTAAAACTGAAGATTTTAAGCGACCAACGACGACCCCCTTAACCCGCCTTACCCCTCATCACTCAATCTTCTCCCCCTTTGACATCAAGACACCAAAAAGGGAAAAGAGAGGAGGGAAGTCACTCGAAACCATCAGAGTTGGCGACGATCTCAGTGTCTCCACTGTGGGCATCGTCGTCGCCGGTGCCTTCACCACCGGGAGCAGAAGCAGCAGGGGAATCCACAGCAGGGACACCCTAATCCTCATCGTCCTCCTCCTCCTCTGAATGAGAAGACGCCTCAGCAAAGGTGTTGGGGATGGAAGAAGACGTGCCCTCACCAGCGGCGATGTCACGAGCCACCTCATAAGCCACGAAGGGGTCCTCATAGACCTCATCCTCTAAGTCGTCTGAGACCTCCTTCCCAGCCTCACACAGAAGCACCTTCAGTCGCTTCTCATTCTTCTTGACCTTGGAGGCGGTCTTGGTGCAGAGGCAAAAGATCAACTAAAGCGCCTTCTTGATGGGCGAGCTGGAGCTCGAGCCCGAAGGTGATGGAGGAGCAGAAGACAACCCCGCACCTGAAGCTAAAGCAGGAGGAATCCTCGGCGCTGTCGGCATGTGAGGACGGAAGGATCGATGCGAAGCATCGCAGGTGTAGAAGTATCTAGACACCTCATTAATCATCTTCATGATGTAAAGTGTATACACACACCCCCACTTGGGATCGCAGATGGTGTTGTAAATCTCGAACCATATCAGCTTCATGACGCTGAACGGCGGCTGGTTGTACCTCATGCGACTTAGAAGATGCGCATGGCGCGTAGGGAGAGCAATCGCATCCCCGATCTTAGGGAGCAGGGTCCACCTGAAGATTAAGAAAAGGAACTTGACAAATTGACAAAAAGATGGACAACAAGGAGGAACGGATGAAAAGAATGTCCAAACCTGAAGATGGAGTACAGAAGCTTGTACTAAGGAAGCAGCCCCTTGGTGGTTCCCAAGCAATCTCTAGGAGCGTCTGGTGCATAAAGGAACTTGGAGTGCACCATTGTGATGGGCTCCTCAACGTGGATGCCGGGGCGGTTCATATTGTCCTGCTCCAAGCCCAAGATCTCAGTGAACTGAGCCATGGAGACTTTGTAGGGACGCCCCTCAATCATCCACTTGAGATAGGGAACACCGGACTTGGTGGAGCCAAAGAACACTGTGGCATAGAACTGCCTGATGACCTCGGTGTTCCAGTCATAGTCTAGACTGAGGATCTCGCAAATGTTCTTGGAGTGGCACACTTGCATCAAGTCGTTAAAGTAGGAGTTCTTTTTCGACTTGAGATACCCCCAATCCACCTCATCTCCACAACTGGATTGTTTCTGCCCATGAAGACTGAATTGTACTAATCTAGTTGGAAGAAGGTCATGAACCTGGGATCCAAGGACTCACTGGGACAGAATCAGGATCAACCAGGCGATCATGACCACACCAGGCTATCCGCTTGACATGGTTGATCCTCTGGTGCCCAGTGTGGTGTGGAGGGTCAGTGTCATACCCCAGGGTCTTGTACAGACTGATGGGATTCGCAAACGAACCCAACTCGCCCAGCTGAAGTCGAGGATACCTTGCACTAGAGCACCGAGCTACAGGGGGAACATTTGGTAGAGCATCACCTCCTGCCTCAATCCCTGGATCGCGGATCACCAAAGGACGGTTCTGAGCAGCTCGAGAAGACCTGGGAGGATCTGGTGGGGGAGCGTGACTGCCACTTTCGGCTTCCATCACCTTCTCCTTGCCTAGGCGTCCCCGGGGGTAGCGAACAGGGGGATGTCATCCCCGGAGACATCCTGGCTAGCCTTCTAGCGCTTTTCACGAGGCATTGGAACACCGCAAGAAGGAACAAGCAAGGATAAGGGAATTGCAGTGACAAAAGGATTGAAAGAAGGGGGAGTTGGTGGCTGACTGCAATGCGACCGGAAGCTCCGGGCAAAGAACACTGAAACTTTCGGTATGCATAGTCGCCGCATGGACCCTTGGCCAAAAATCAAGTGCATTGCCTCAATTTGCACAGATCGGCCAGCTAAAGGATGCTAAAGAGGTTTCTAACCAAAAGGAATTCTCCCTATCTCCAAGAATTTAGAGATCGGGGAAAAATAATGTGAAACTAGGGAGAAAGACCGAATGAAGTACCTCGGGCGTACGGAAGCTCAAATCAACCGTGGGGAGGCGATCCTCATCCAAAACAAAGACAAAATTGATGAAGAAATAAAAGGAAACATGGTGGAGATGCAAACTCGTCGGGAGAGGGGAGAGAGTTGTTAGTGTTTTGGTGGCGGCAAAGTAGGGATTAGGGTTTCAGCCAGCGCCCACCCCTTGGACTTTAACTCCCCGACTACCAGAACTTTCGGTCGGAACCGACCGAAACTTCCGGTCGCCCCCAAAATTGAGACAAAGAGAAATTATCGGAAGTTCCGGGTTGGGGTCCGAAACTTTCGATAGAAGGCTGAAAGGCACAAGTCTAAGGAAGGATGGACATGTAAACTTTTGCGATGCATGTGACCAACACACAATCAAACAGTACATAACAATGGTCACAATGCATCACAAAAAGGATTAGAACCAAGGTTTCGCAAACAAAACAAGCACACAACAATTTTCGCAGATATTTTAAAAAAAGATTTTTGGGAAAAGGGAATGTTTGAACCTTATTTTTCATATCAAAATCAACATCTACCCAAGAAGCGATCTCAAGATACAAAGGTTCAATTTTAATTTACACTCTTTTTTATTCTTGCTTGGCTATTGATTAGTCAACCAATCCTCAACAAATGTTGCGAGAATCCAAGATATTGAGCTCACTCCTAAGTTCGAAAACCTCTTCTAATCCAAGGGCTTGGTGAAAATATTGGCTAGTTGACTCTTGGTTCTCACATGGGATAGGACAATGTCACCCTTTGCCTAATGATCTCTCAAGAAATGATGACGAATGTCTATGTGTTTGGTTCTTGAGTGATGGACGGGGTTGTTGGCTAGTTTTATGGCACTCTCATTGTCACATAGGAGAGGAATTTTGAAAAAGGTGTATCCAAAGTCTTGTAGGGTTTGTTTCATCCGAAGGAGTTGGGCACAACAAGATCTAGCACTATATATTCGGCTTCGGTGGTGGATAAGGCAATGGAGTTTTGCTTTTGGAGGACCAAGAAACAAGCGACCGCACAAGGAATTGGCAAGTGTGTCACACCCTGGGTTTTTCCCTAATTTATTTAAATAATTTACCCTGAAATAATCGGAATTTCTGAAATTAACCTGGAGCCAACCAATAATTTTAAAATGCAATTAATAAATGGAAACGACATGGTAGGATTTTTCTTGAATTCTGCATGTCAAAATGCGCTAACAGGATTTTTACTGGAATTTTTAGAGCACTCTAAGTATTTTTAATCAATTAAATAAGAAATTAGGAATTAATTAAGCCCCCAAAAATCCTTTTTCCTTTTTTCTTTTCTTTTCCGTACGGTCGCACAATGTTCCCGCTCTCCCTTGGGCCGCCGACCCGGTTCCCTCCCCGGCCCAAGCCGCCCACGCGCGCGCCCCTTCGGTCGTGGGCCGAGGCCCGTGACGCCAGCCGCGTCGCGCAAGTCCGCGGAGCGTCCCTCGCCCACGAGTCACCGACAGGTGGGTCCCGCCTGTCAGGTTCCCCGTCCCCGCGCACGGTCGGCCCGGCCGTCGCCTCGCCATGCGCGCCGCCACTCCGCTCCTTTCCGTTTGAATCCGAGCCACGTCGGACCCATGCCGGGCCCAATCTCGCAACGCCGCATCCATCCCCGCAACCCTCACGCTCGATGGAAACCCTATCCGCGCGAAATCCGTTGCCGTTGTTTCCCTCTCTCTCTCCGAATCCATGAACAACGGCGACAAATCCGCGCCGTTTCCGTGCTCGTTTCGGTCCCGTTGTGCCCCTATAAAATTCCCCTTTCGCCGTCGCGCGTTTCCCCTTTGTTTCCCCCTAGCGCTAGCCCTAAATCTGTCGTCGCCATCGCCGTCTTCTCCAACGCCGGTGAGTGCGCCGCCGTCCTTTTTCTTTTTGGTTTTTCGGGTTGCCTCCCGAGCCGCTCCCGCGCGCATTGTTCCCGCTCTCCGTCGTGGTTCCCCGCGTCCGTAGCACCCTCCGCCGCCGCCGCCGGTGCCGCCGGAGCCGGCCGCCGCCGCGCGCCATGGCCGGCGGCGAGCTCGAGCCGCCGCCGCCCAAAACCCTAACCCTAGCGCCGTTCCTTCCGGGCCGTCCGATCGGTCGGACGGGAGGATCCGCGCCATCCGATCCCGCCCGATCCGTCGCTGTTCGATCCGGCCGCCGCACGCCGGATGGCCGCCACGTGTCCGCCCCGCCGCCCGAACCCTAACTCCTAGCCGCGATCCGCACCGGCCCGATCCTTCGGACGGGCGGATCCGACTGCTCTCTCGCGCGCAAGCCGCGCCGTCCGATCGCCGCCGCCTCACCGATGCGCGCCACGTGTCCCCGCTCTCCGCCGCCGCCGTGGACTCGCCACCGTGGACCGCGCCCGCGCGCGCTTGCGCGCCGCTTGCGCCCGGCGACGTCGCCCTACCGCTTGCGCCACGCTTGCGTCACCCGGGGGCTTAATTGCGCAATAAATAGTTTTAATCTTTTCGTTTAGTTTAAAAATCGCAATTTAACTTCTAAAATTCATATCTTTTGAATCCGAGCTCCGTTTTAGCCCATTCAAATTTCATTAAATCCAGAAAAAGGTCAAGAATCCATTAAAAATACTTTTCAGTGCTGTTTCAATAGACTTTTAGGGTGTTTGTTGAGTGCTTTGTTTGTCGTGTAGATCCCGAGTTTTCCGGCGAGCCCGTTCTCTTCGAAGTAGTCGCCGAGGTTCCTCGCCTCCAGAGCAAGGCAAGTCATACCTAACATTGACCATATTGTACCTATTTTATGTAAATACCTCTTTTTCTTTCAAATACTGCATATGCTTTAGAATGTCATTTCATGGGATGTTTATATCTATTGTACTCAACCATAGGATTGTTTACCTTATACCATTGATAACTTGGGGTTCAATGTGACTAGATGATAGCTTAAGGTTTGCTTAGTTATGCTTAGCGCAACTAGCTCACTTAAGGGAATCACACTAATCAAGTTTTTTTTACTAGAAGTTAACTCTCAGATGATGTTAAGTTGTGATCCTGTTTCTAATAATATTGAATTATGAAAAAGGTGGGTCGTGAGCACATGGTTGGACTTTGGTTAGCGTGCTCATGACAATTAAGGACCGGTTCTCGGGAAACCCTGGAAGAAATGCCGTGCATACCACAAGCCAGCATGGGTAATGGCTGGGTCTGTAGCGTAGCTGTCTCTAGTCAACGTATCCCAGAGAGGGTGGGCGTGATGGAGTTGGGTCGGCCCCGGTTTTAAGGGTTGATCAGCTTCCGGATTCACCGCGGCACTAGAGGGGGCTGCCCATTGCCCGATGGGAATGGGGGCGAAACCTTGGTGTGGTACGATTGATTAGAGGGGGTTATGTGAAGGGTCCTGTCACAGTTCCTTTCCGGGGCACCATGGTGGTGCACCGACGCACGGTAACGTGTTGTGGGATTGTGTCTTGTGGGTACAGTTGTACACCTCTGATCAGAGTAAAAACTATTCGAATAGCCGTGCCCACGGTTACGGGCGACCGACCAGATTCACCTTGATTAGAATCACCCATTTATTTGAATGAAATGTTGAAGCATGACTAGTGCAGGTGGATGGACGGGCCTGTTGCAACGTGGTTGAGCGTTGGACAATGTTTATTTAATACTGCTTAAATATTACTACTGTTTTACTGTCTTCAAATATTGTTATTATATTCTGCAAATGCTGTTCATGCAAATTGAGCCCTTAACCTTTCCTTGTTATTTATCTTGCATCATGTCCCCTTTTTTGGTGTGACTTGTTGAGTACGGTGGTTGTACTCAGCCTTGCTTCTTTTTCCCCCTTCAGTGCCAGAGGTTGAGATCGAGGTCTCCGAGGAGGTGTAGGCTTGTTCTTGTCAAGGTTTAGCTGTGGTGTTGGCGTTCTGCTTCGCTCGTGTCAAGTTTAGCCTAAGTCAGTTTTATTTTCCTTTTCGCTGCATTTGTGTAACTCTTTTATATTGTTTCTAAGACGAGGATTTTGTATTATCAATAACGTCGATTTGTGTACCTCTACCGATGCCTCGGACGAGGGTGTAATGCACAAATTAGCCGCAAATTCGGTGTAAATTTCGGGCGTGACAAGTTGGTATCGAGCCTTCCGTGATCGTAGGACAAGCCAACTGGAAACCTTAAGAGCCCTCTAATTCTTTTCATGTGCATATGTTTTAAAAAAGGGGTGTTTTGAAAAGTGGAGTCGGTCTAGGGTTTAGGAATTGCGAAAATGGGGTGTTGGTCGTGGGTTTTGAGCATGTTTTGATTTTCCCACTCCTTTGTTTCTATAGATGGCGGGTTCCCCAAACGCACTTGCGGAAAAGGGATGACGGGCTTTGTTGCAGAGCTGGCGCGTATGGCTCTTGCGGTCGGATATCCTGAAGCACCAGAGTATACAACAGTTGCGCCTCTCAGTGGCGAGTTGCCCTACCGTGTTCGGTTGGAGGTTCACGGGTTCGTGGGAACGTGTCTTCCCAACATGGAGGTCACAGCTTCCGGAGGCACGTCGATCACGCTTGTCAAGAAGCCGCCTACCCGATGTTAGCCAGATGAGGGAGCCGCACGATGTTAACCTTCGCACCTCCTCCTACCGATACCATCCCCGTCGAGGTAGTTCCTCCGAGGTCAGTGCATTCAAGTCTACCGCAGAGGAGAATGACTCTACCTTTGGCCACATGTGCACCGTGCTCAAAGGACTGGATCAGATGCACTCTGACCTACACAAGGCAACCAAAGAGCTGAACGACAAGAAGATGCTAAGGATCGTGCGACTGCAGGACGAAGTGGTTCGTCCGAAGAAGGAGGTAGCCGAGTTGAAGGGACTCCCGCCACCGGTTGGTGTCGAGCTCCGCACTACGCCTCGGAGACCACCACCGCGCTGTCCGTATCCATCGGTGCACCTCGGATCCCACCGCCTTCTCCAGCTCCACCTCGCTTCAGCCAAAGACGGTTCCGTTCCTCCCGCCGCAGCTCTGCTCTCACCTTTGCTCCGGCTTCGGCGAATCAAGCGGAGGTGGCGTGTGGTTGGATCTCCGTCTCCGAGTAACTCAAGCTCGAGAATTCGGTGAAGACATGGACTCGAAGAGACTCGAGATTCCTCGGAGGAAGAGGCGGGATCGGTTGGGCTACGGCAACCGATTCAAAAGAGTCCAAGTCTCGAGGTGATGCCGAGGACTCTAGGAGCCGTTCGGAAGAATGGGGATCTTCCGAAAAGGAAACAGCTTCGACTCCTCGTCTCGTGGATCGTTCTAGTTGCCCTCCTTAGTTTTACCGTTTAACTTAGTTTGTCTTCTTGGTAGTTGCTGTGTGTTAGGCTGCTGTGTGTGGGATAGCTCGCAGTCGATATCAAGTGTGATATGACTAACCAATTAAGGATGTTTGGTGCTTTTCCTTGTTTTTAGTCCAGATCAGAACAATGCATTTGAATTCCAATAGTAAAGATTAGTTCTAAGTCTGTCTCTTTTTCTTCTTTTCTCTCTCTTCGGTCGGTCGTCTCCTCCGGATGGTGAACACCGGGACCGGCGGGCGAACAGCAACAACGCGCGGTCGGGTGCCAACAACAACGAGGCTCACGACGCCAATGGCAACGCTCCTCCATCGCCACCCGAGAACCCCACCATCGCTCAAGTGCTCGCTTCACAGACACAGATGATGGCGGCAATGATGCAGCAGATGCAACAACAACACCATCAGATGCAACAATAGATGCTGCAACAAATGCAGCAGCAGCAGCAGAACAATCAGTTTGCTGCTCCACCACCCCAGTCCAAGTTGCCAGAGTTCCTTTGTGTCCGACCGCCGACCTTCTCCAGTACCACTAATCCCATGAAGGCTAATGATTGGCTTCATGCCATAGAGAAGAAGTTAGACCTGCTGCAGTGCACGGACCAAGAGAAAGTCTCGTTTGCCACTCATCAGTTACAGGGTCCTGCTTCGGCTTGGTGGGACAACTACTTGGTTACTCGCCCAGCAGGAGCAGCAGTTACATGGGAAGAGTTTCGTCGCGGTTTCGGGACCGCACACATTCCTGCGGGAATAGTTGCACGAAAAAGTGTGAGTTCCGTTCTCTTGAGCAGGGGTAACGATCGTTCGAGTATCCGCACGAGTTCAACCGTCTTGCACCGATGCGAAAGGCGGGAAAAGTTTTTGGCTGGTTTAGATGATGAACTCACGGACAAGCTTATCTCCTGAGAGTATGCTAACTTTGAGAAGTGGTTGACAAGGCCATTCGACAGAAGATCGGCGCAACAAGATGATCAAGAAGAGAAAAGTATTCCAGTCCCGACCTCCTCAACAGCGGAAATCGCAGAGGCCGCGTTTCATGCCTAGGAGTCGAGTGGACCCACCACCATGATTGTTCGTCGCATCGACCTTATCACCCGGGAATTTCCAACCGGCGGTAGTGGCGGTGGTCAACAACAGCGTACTCCGGCCCGCGCCCTCCAACGGCACCATCCCGGCACCAATCACGGCCACCACCTCCAAGGAAGGACTCGGGGGCAAGCCAGAGTCTGTTTCAACCGTGGTGATCCCGGCATTTTGCGGACAAGTGTCCAAAGCCAAGACGTCTTGGGCCAAGGTTCATCCAGCTCGAGTCAACCATGCGTCCGCCGAGGAAGCACTGATCGCTCCCGAAGTTATATTGGGTATGTTTCGTAAACTTTACTCCTGTCACGTATTATTTGATTCGGGGCTACACATTCATTTATCTCAAAGCAATTTGTTGGCGCACATGGGTTGTCGATCGGGACTTAAGATACCTATGCGGGTTCAAACCCCTGGAAACCACTTGGAGACTACTCAGTATTGTCCCTCAGTGACCATAGAAATCCAAGGATCTATGTTTCTAGCCAACCTCATCCTCCTTCAGTCCAAAGGCATAGATGTCATTCTTGGGATGGATTGGTTGTCCAGACATAAGGGAGTAATTGACTGCGCTAGTCGCACCATTACTTTAATCAATACGAAAGGGGAAAGAATTGTTTTTCGCTCTCCCATGCAAGTCAAGCCCGTAGCAAGTTTGAATCATATTTCCACCGGGGAATCGCTCGAAATGGCGGCAAAGACCCTGTGAAGATAGAGGATATCCCCATCGTCGAGAATATCCCGAAGTTTTCCCCGAAGACTTAACTCAGATGCCGCCAGAAAGGGAAATTGAATTCCGGATTGATCTAGTACTCGGGACCACCCCAATACACAAGAGGCCGTATAGGATGGGAGCCAACGAGTTGGTGAAGTAAAGAAGCAAGTGGATGAACAAGGCAAAAAGGGTATATTCGCCCGAGCACGTCGCCTTGGGGTGCTCCGGTGATTTTCGTGGAAAAGAAAGACAAGACCAAGAGAATGTGTGTCGATTATCGCGCACTCAATGAGGTTACTATCAAGAACAAGTATCCCCTACCTCGGATCGATGATTTATTCGATCAACTCAAAGGGGCCAAGGTGTTTTCCAAGATAGACCTGCGATCGGGCTATCACCAGTTGAGAATTCGGGAAGAGGACATTCCCAAGACCGCTTTCACCATCTGGTACGGCCTGTATGAGTGTACGGTCATGTCTTTTGGGTTAACCAACGCACCGGCCTTCTTTATGAATCTGATGAACAAGGTGTTTATGGAGTTCTTGGATAAATTTGTGGTGGTATTCATTGACGACATTTTTGTCTACTCTAAGTCGGAGGAAGATCATGAGCAACATCTTCGGATAGTACTCGAGAAGTTGAGAGATCATCGGCTCTACGCCAAGTTTAGCAAGTGTGCTTTCCGGTTAAAGGAGGTACGGCCTCTCGGCCACATTGTGAATGCCCAAGGAGTAGCCGTGGATCCAAGCAAATGTGGAATCGGTTACCAAGTGGACCCCGCCTAAAACGGTTACGCAGATCCGAAGTTTCCTTGGACTTGCAGGTTACTACCGCCGCTTCATTGAGAACTTCTCCAAAATCGCCAAACCGATGACTCAACTGTTGAAGAAAGATGAGAAATTTAAGTGGTCAGCGGAATGCAACAAGAGTTTTGAAGAGCTTAAGAGGAAGTTGGTGTTCGCACCGTGTTGATACCGCGATCCAAGCAAAGGACTTCCAAGTTTATTGCGATGCATCTCGCCAAGGGTTGGGATGTGTGTTGATGCAAGAAGGCAAAGTGGTCGCATATGCATCTCGTCAATTGCGCCCACACGAAAACAACTACCCCACTCATGATCTGGAATTATCCGCAGTGGTTCATGCCCTGAAGATCTGGCGACACTACCTAATTGATAACCGTTGCGAAGTGTATACGGATCATAAAAGTCTTAAGTACATTTTCACCCAACCGGATTTGAACCTCCGACAGAGAAGATGCTTGGAACTGATTAAAGATTATGATTTAGGGATACATTACCATCCCAAAGCTAATGTGGTTGCGGATGCACTAAGCCGAAAGAGTTACTTGCACCACCCTCGGTGTCGAAGGAATGTGCGACCGGTTGCGGCGAGAATTCGAGTATCTAAATCTACGAGTGGTGGATTTTGGTTTTGTGGTGCTCCGAAGCCCAACCCACTCTCATTGATCAAATTCGGGCTGCTCGGGCATCGATCCCGAGATGGCCGAACTCAAGAAGAACATGAGAGTCGGAAAAGCTCGTGGTTTTACGGAAGACGAACACGGCACAACTGGATGGGAAAGAGATTGTGTGTGCCGGAAGACAAGGATTTGAAAAAATGATCCTTACGGAAGTTCACCAAACTCAATACTCAATTCACCCGGGCAAGACAAAGATGTATCAAGATCTTAAAGAAAAGTTTTGGTGGGTCGGTATGAGGAGGGAGATAGCGAGTTTGTTGCACTTTGTGATGTTTGTCGGCGGGTTAAGGCGAACATCAACGGCCCGCCGGATCTGTTGCAACCACTCCGCATTCCAGTGAAAATGGGAAGAAATTGGAATGGATTTCATCACGGGTTTACCCCGCACAACGTCAGGATATGACTCCATTTGGGTCGTGGTGGACCAACTCACCAAGGTGGCCCACTTCATACCAGTACATACTACCTACTCGGGAAAGAAGCTAGCGAGCTTTATCTCGCAAGGATCATGTGTTTGCATGGCGTGCCTAAGAAGATCGTGTCCGATAGGGAAGTCAATTTACTTCCAAGTTACGGAAGAAGTTGCAAGAAGAGCTCGGTGCACCGTTTGAATTTTAGTACGGCCTATCATCCGCAAACGGACGGTCAAACCGAGAGAGTGAATCGATTTTGGAAGACATGCGAGAGCATGCGCGCTCGATTTTGGAAAAGCGTGGGACAAAAGCTTGCCCTATGCAGAATTCTCTTACAACAACGGCTATCGCCGCATTCAAATGGCACCGTACGAAGCACCGTATGGACGGAAATGCCGCACACCCCTTTTCGGGATCGACGGGTGAGCGCCGGTTGTTTGGCACGAAGTAATAAGTGAAGCGAGAGGCAAAGGTCCGAACGATTCGGGAAAGGTTGAAGATTGCGCAGCCCGACGAAGAGCTACGCGGATAATCGTCGAAGAGACCTCGCTTTTGAAGCGGGGATTTTGTGTATCTTCGCGTTACACCACTCAGGGAGTACACCGTTTCCAAACCAAAGGCAAGTTGGCACCACGTTTCGTGGGACCATACGAGGATTCGGGAACGTCGAGGAGAAGTGGCCTATCAGTGAGCTTCCTCCAACATGACCGGTATTCACGACGTGTTTCATGTGTCCCGTTAAAGAAGTGTTTGAGGGTACCGAAGAACAAAGGCGAGTCCGCACGATCGAAATCCAAGAGGACTTAACCTACGTAGAGAGACCAGCACGTATTCTCGAGATCGCGAAAGAAGGACTCGGAACAAGGTTATCGGGTTTTGCAAGGTTCAATGGACTCATCACTCCGAGGAGGAAGCTACTTGGGAACGAGAAGATGAGCTAAAGGCCGCGCACCCGCACCTTTTCGCCAGCACCTCCGAATCTCGGGGTCGAGATTTCGTTTAAGGGGGGTAGGTTGTCACACCCCAGGTTTTTTCCTAATTTATTTAAATAATTTACCCCGAAATAATCGGAATTTTTGAAATTAACCGGAGCCAACCAATAATTTTAAAATGCAATTAATAAATGGAAACGACATGGTAGGATTTTTCTTGAATTCTCGCATGTCAAAATGCGCTAACAGATTTTTACTTGGAATTTTTAGAGCACTCTAAGTATTTTTAATCAATTAAATAAGAAATCAGGAATTAATTAAGCCCCCAAAAATCTTTTTTCCTTTTTTCTTTTCTTTTCCGTACAGGCCGCACAGTGTTCCCGCTCTCCCCTTGGGCCGCCGGCCCGGCCCTCCCCGCCCAAGTCGCCCGCGCGCCCTCGGCCGTGGGCCGATGCCCGTGACGCACCGCGTCGCGCAAGTCCACGGAGCGTCCTCGCCCGCGAGTCACCGACAGTGTGGGTCCCGCCCGTCGGGTTCCCCGCCCCGCGCCCGGCCGGCCCGCCGCCGCCCCGCCATGCGCGCCGCCACTCCGCTCCTTTCCGTTTGAATCCGAGCCACGTCGGACCCATGTCGGGCCCAATCTCGCAACGCCGCATCCATCCCCGCAACCCTCGCGCCCGATGGAAACCCTATCCGCGCGGAATCCGTTGCCGTTGTTTCCCTCTCTCTCTCTCCGAATCCGTGAACAACGCCGACAAATCCGCGCCGTTTCCGTGCTCGTTTCGGTCCCGTTGTGCCCCTATAAAATTCCCCCTTCGCCGCCGCGCGTTTCCCCTCTGTTTCCCCCTAGCGCTAGCCCTAAATCCGTCGTCGCCATCACCGTCTTCTCCAACGCCGGTGAGTGCGCCCGTCCTTTTTCTTTTCGGTTTTTGGGTTGCCTCCCGAGCCGCTCCCGCGCGCATCGTTCCCGCTCTCCGTCGTGGTTCCCGCGTCCGCAGCACCCTCCGCCGCCGTCGCCGGTGCAGTGAGCTCGGCCGGCCGCCGCGCTGCCATGGCCGGCGGCGAGCTCGGCCGCCGCCCCAAAACCCTAACCCTAGCGTCGCTTCCTGGGCCGTCCGATCGGTCGGATCGGGAGGATCCGTGCCGTCCGATCCCGCCCGATCCGTCGCCGTTCGATCCGGTCGCCACACGCCGGATGGCTACCGCGTGTTCGCCCTCGGCCGCCGCCCGAACCCTAACCCTAGCCGCGATCCGCACCGTCAGATCCTTCGGATCGGGCGGATCCGGACCGTTCTCTCGCGCGCAAGCCGCCGCGTCCCGATCGCCGCCGCCCTCACCGATGCGCGCCACGTGTCCCCGTTCTCCGCCGCCGCCGTGGACTCGGGCCCACCGTGGACCGCGCCGCGCGCGCATGCGCGCCGCTTGCGCGCCGACGCCGGCCGCTTGCGCCGCCGCTATGCGGGCCGCTTGCGCCACTGACGACGTCAGCCTACCGCTTGCGCCATGCTTGCGTCACCCGGGGGCTTAATTGCGCAATAAATAGTTTTAATCTTTTCTGTTTAGTTTAAAAATCGCAATTTAACTTCTAAAATTCATATCTTTTGAATCCGAGCTCCGTTTTAGCCCATTCAAATTTCATTAAATCCAGAAAAAGGTCAAGAATCCATTCAAAATACTTTTTAGTGCTGTTTCAGTAGACTTTTTAGGGTGTTTGTTGAGTTCTTTGTTTGTCGTGTAGATCTCAAGTTTTTCGGCGAGCCCGTTCTCTTCGAAGTAGTCGCCGAGGTTCCTCAGTCTCCAGAGCAAGGCAAGTCATACCTAACATTGACCATATTGTACCTATTTTATGTAAATACCTCTTTTTCTTTTAAATACTGCATATGCTTTAGAATGTCATTTCATGGGATGTTTATATCTATTGTACTCAACCATAGGATTGTTTACCTTATACCATTGATAACTTGGAGTTCAATGTGACTAGATGATAGCTTAAGGTTTGCTTAGTTATGCTTAGCGCAACTAGCTCACTTAAGGGAATCACACTAATCAAGTTTTTTTTAAAGTTAACTCTCAGATGATGTTAAGTTGTGATCATGTTTCTAATAATATTGAATTATGAAAAAGGTGGGTCGTGAGCACATGGTTGGACTTTGGTTATTGTGCTCATGACAATTAAGGACCGGTTCTCGGGAAACCCTGGAAGAAATGCCGTGCATACCACAAGCCAGCATGGGTAATGGCTGGGTCTGTAGCGTAGCTGTCTCTAGTCAACGTATCCCAGAGAGGGTGGGCGTGATGGAGTTGGGTCGGCCCCGGTTTTAAGGGTTGATCAGCTTCCAGATTCACCACGGCACTAGAGGGGCTGCCCACTGCCCGATGGGAATGGGGCGAAACCTTGGTGTGGTACGATTGATTAGAGGGGTTATGTGAAGGGTCCTCACGGTTCCTTTCCGGGCACCATGGTGGTGCACCGCGCACGGTAACGTGTTGTGGGATTGTGTCTTGTGGGTACAGCTTGTACACCTCGATCGGAGTAAAAACTACTCGAATAGTCGTGCCCACGGTTACGGGCGATCGACCAGATTCACCTTGATTAGAATCACCCATTTATTTGAATGAAATGTTGAAGCATGACTAGTGCGGGTGGATGGACGGGCTGTTGCAACGTGGTTGAGCGTTGGACAATGTTTATTTAATCTTGCTTAAATATTACTACTTTTTTCTTGTCTTCAAATATTGTTATTATATTCTGCAAATGCTGTTTATGCAAATTGAGCCCTTAACCTTTCCTTGTTATTTATCTTGCATCATGTCCCCTTTTCCGGTGTGACTTGTTGAGTACGGTGGTTGTACTCAGCCTTGCTTCTTTTTCCCCCTTCAGTGCCAGAGGTTGAGATCGAGGTCTCCGAGGAGGTGTAGGCTTGTTCTCGTCAAGGTTTAGCTGTGGTGTTGGCGTTCTGCTTCGCTCGTGTCAAGTTTAGCCTAAGTCAGTTTTATTTTCCTTTCCGCTGCATTTGTGTAACTCTTTTATATTGTTTCTAAGACGAGGATTTTGTATTATCAATAACGTCGATTTGTGTACCTCGGCTGATGCCTGGACGAGGGTGTAATGCACAAATTAGCTGCAGAAATTCTGGTGTGAATTTCTGGGCGTGACATGTCGGTAGTGCTCTTGCGGTCAACCTTACACCCGGCGCAATCCGAGTCGGAATAGCCAACAAGCTCAAAGGCACAACCCTTAGGATACCACAAGCCAAGGTTAGGAGTGTGCACCAAATATCGAATAATTCTCTTAACGGCAATCAAATGGCATAATTTGGGTGCCGCTTGAAAACGAGCACACATGCACACGCTAAGCATTATATTGGGCCTAGATGCACAAAGATAAAGCAAGGATCCAATCATAGAGTGACATACCTTTTGATCCACGCTTTTGTCATTTTCATCAAGATCCAAATGACCATTGGAAGGCATCGGAGTCTTGATGGTCTTGGCATCCTTCATCCTAAACTTCTTGAGCACGTATTTCAAGTATTTTGTTTGGGAGATGAAGGTTTCTTCCTTGAGTTGCTTGACTTGAAGCCCGAGGAAGAATGTGAGCTCGCCCATCATCGACATCTCGAATCTCTTGGTCATTATCCTACTAAACTCTTCACTAAAGAAATCATTAGTTGAGCCAAATATTATGTCATCGACATAAATTTGGCACACAAATAAATCATTCTTGAATTTCTTAGTGAAGAG
Source organism: Oryza australiensis (assembly GCA_019925245.2). Lineage (NCBI taxonomy): Eukaryota > Viridiplantae > Streptophyta > Magnoliopsida > Poales > Poaceae > Oryza > Oryza australiensis. The sequence continues at coordinate 3,786,629 of JAIFGZ020000414.1, read as the reverse complement.
AGTAGTGTCGGCTTTGCCTATCTCAAAGCCATTTTTGAGGAGAAAATCATGACGGCATTCATACCATGCTCTAGGGGCTTGCTTGAGCCTGTAGAGCGCCTTGTGAAGCTTGAACACATGATTTGTATATTTTGGATCTTCAAAGTCAGGTGGTTGCTCAACATATACCAATTCGGAGATTGGCGCATTCAAGAAAGCACTCTAAACATCCATTTAATATAATCTGAAAGCATGGTTAGCGACATAGGCTAAAAGAATGCGAATGGACTCAAGACGAGCAACCGGTGCAAAGGTTTCACCAAAGTCGAGGCCCTCGACTTGAGTGAACCCTTGTGCCACTAATCGGGCTTTATTGTGAGTGACTACTCCATTGTCATCTTGCTCGTTGCGAAAGATCCACTTGGTGCCAATCACATTTTGATTAGGTCTCTCCACCAATGACCATACTTGATTGTGAGTGAAGTTGTTCAACTATTCTTGCATGGCCATCACCCAATCCGGATCACCAAGCGTATCGTCCACCCTAGATGGTTCCAAAGAAGAGATAAAAGAGTAATTCTCACAAAATCTAGCAACACAAGATCGAGTGGTTACCCCCTTTTGAATGTCTCCAAGAATGTTGTCGATGGGATGGTCTCATTGAACGGTGTGATGTATCCTTGGATGGTGCACGGAGGAGACTTGAGCCTGATCAAGTAGCTCTTGAGTGCCCTCGGTGTCGAGCCCATCCACTTGTGTCAGAGGCACGCCTTCAGCTTCATCGGCCCAGAGGTTCCAGTCAGTTGGACGCAAAACTTCCTAGCGACTTGATGTCCGGATGTTTCGATCCCTGGGACTCAGAGCATCTGACTGGAGGTTTCAGGCTGTTGACACCAGAACTTCCGGGACATCATCATCTTGTCTTGGCGAAGAGCTATTGGCTATCGACAACGAAGGTTGATCACCATTCACTTGATCATCCTACATCTCAACTGGTCGTATGTCTCCAATAGCCTTCATTGTAATTGCCTTGCTTGGATCCGCATCATCTACAATATAAACCACAATTTTCTCTCCTTAGGAGCCATTAGATTCATCAAATGTCATATCCCTAGTGATCTTAACAACACGGGAGGTCTTGTTGAAAATACGATAGGCATGGGCATTCGATTCATAACCGAGTAAGAATCCCTCATCCACTTTAGGTGCAAACTTATATGAATGAGGTCTCTTACTCAAAATAAAGTACTTGCTCTCGAAGACATGAAAGTAAGAGACGTTAGGCTTTTTACCACTCAAGAGTTCATAGGATGTCTTCTTCAAGAGCTTGTGGAGGTAAAGATGGTTGATGGCATGGCATGCGGTGCTCACAGCCTCCGCCCAAAAGACATCAGAGGTCTAGTACTCATCAAGCATCGTCCTTGCTGCTTCAATGAGTGTGTGATTCTTCCTTTCGATGATGCCATTTTGAGGTGGATCATATGGGGTAGAGAACTCATGCTTGATGCCTTCTTCATCAAGGAATTTCTCCACTTGTGTATTCTTGAATTCTCCTATATTGTCACTTCGCACCTGCTTGATGGAGAGATCATATTGGTTTTGGGCTTGTCTTGCGAATTGCTTGAAGACTTCTTGAGCTTCACTTTTGTCATGGAGAAAGAATACCTAAGTGAAACGGGAATAATCATCAACAATCACAAAGTAGTACTTGTTACCTCCAATGCTTAGATAATCCACAGGGCCAAATAGATCCATGTGAAAAAGCTCGAGTGGTCTTAAAGTGGTCATGATATTTTTGATAGGATGTGGATTCCCAACTTGTTTCCCGGCTTGACAAGCATTATACACACGATCCTTCTCAAACGTAACATTAGCAAGCACAAGGATGTGTTCCCCTTTTAAAAGAGTTGACAAATTTCTCATTCCTACATGGGCTAGCCTTCGGTGTCATAGCCAGCCCATGGAAGATTTGGCCATTAAGCAAGCTTCGGGGTTTACTCTATGTATGTCGAAATCAACAAGATAGAGATCACCCTTCAAATTTCCCTTAAATGCCAAAGATGAGTCATCTTTCTTAAAAGCGATCACATCCTCATCGGTAAACAAGCAATTATAGCCCATTTCACATAATTGAGAAACGGAAAGAAGATTATAGCTTAATGACTTGACAAGAAGGACATTGGAGATGGATTGATCATTTGAGATAGCAATTTTACCTAACCCAATTACATTTCCTTTGTCATTATCTCCAAAGATGATATTCTCATGATTTCCTCCCTCCTCGTCAAGGCTTGTAAACATACTTATCTCCCCCGTCATATGGTTGGTGCATCCACTGTCCACCACCCAACTTGATCCACCGGAGGAGTATGCCTACAGAAAAATCATGCTTGGGTTTTAGGTATCCAAACTTGTCGAAGTTTGGGTCCTCGAATGTTAGCTACTAGCGCCTTGGACACCCACACACAAGCACAATACTCATCATTGTGACCTCCATTGAAGTGAGCAACCACCTTACCATTGTGGTTCCGCGATCAAAAATGAATCATAGTATATACCTTCCGGTCGGATCGTCCTAGCCCCGTGCCCGGAAGTTCCGCCGCCTCCCAGTGCGTAGAGGGTCCGGAACTTCCAGTCGTCCGGAACTTGGTAATTTCTCTCCGTCCGAGAGATCTCGAGCCTGGAACTTCCGTAACCGATCTAGAACTTTCGGATCTCTAACTAGTGAAGGGATACCTCACCTTGCTTGCTTGTGGGGCACCTCATTCTTTGACGACCATTAAGCATGGCTTCCCATTCACAATTACCCTTTTTGAGGGTTTGCTTTCTTCAAAGAAACCAAGGTCATGCCCATCTTGTTGACATGGGTGGCGATGGTTTTGTAGAGGGCATCCTTTGACTGATAATTCTTCAAACACCCATAGTTCACCAAGGTGTCCAACCTCTCATTCTCGTTCTTGAGTGCCACTATAGCTTCAAGGTTAGTTGCATAGGAATGCAAATCATAGCTATAGCACCTAGCGCAACCGGTGCTAGTGGAGGCATTGGACGACTTAGTGGCTTCATCGGAAGGAGAGGTGATATTCCAAAGGGTATCAAATTGCACTTCAAGAGCTTTGTTACTTTGGTCCAATGCCACAAGCTTCTCTTGAAGTGAGTCGTTGATATCCTTTAGACTAGCCATTGATCCATTGACCAAAGTGAGCGCTCATCGGTCATTTTTTAAATCCTCTCCCGCTCCTTAGCCAAATCCTCCTCTAAGGCAAGGTTTCTCTTCTTTTCAAGAATGAGCAAGTCCTCTTGCCTTTCAAGGGATTTCTCCTTATAGTCCAATGTCTTCATTAGCTTAGTCAAATGTTGCATGGCCGGTTTGCTAAAACATTTGAGCACATCATTCAATTCATCCTCATTTCCCTCATCACTCTCAAGATCATCATCAATGGAGAGCTTGGATGAGTGCATTACCTTGAGGCCTTGGGCCATGAAGCAAGAGTAGTTGGTGTACCATCATCGTCGTCGCTCAAATTGTTAAAGAGGCACTCCTCGGTGGATGATGAAGACTTGATGGCGATGATGGCAACTCCTCCATATCTTTCATCCTTCTCCACGGGATTCGCCTCATCACCAGAATACAGTAGGATCGAACTCCCAAACTAAGCCAACCAAAGGGGGGTGAATGGTTGGTACACCCAAAAACCAAATTTTAGCGGAAATAAAACTTAACCTCTGATTTCGATGTTGCGCGGTCTGACCGAGAGTATTGCACCGGTCTGACCGCCTGATCACCTCCGGTCTAACCGTCCGTGCAGCTCCGGTCGGACCGCCCATGTAGCCGACTCGCCTGGACTTAGCCGATTTGCCTGATGTCACCGATGCGCCGAGCGTAGCCGATGAACGCCGGTCTAACCGTGATGATCCGTGCGTCTGACCGGTTGTAGGCCGCAGGTCTAACCGCCGATTAGACCGCCGCACCCGAGAAAACACAAATCGAAGATCTCTCAAAGTAGATTGAAACTTTATTGAATCTCTCTGTGTTTACAAAGTGCAACCACAGCACTCCTCACAAAATTTCGAGCAAAACTCAAAACCCTAAATTTATCTCAACTCTAAACTCTCTAAAACTCGATACAAAGAAGCCACGCCTCTCCTCTCTGTTTATACACAAGATGCGCAGCCCAAAGCCACGAATCCTACTCATACAAGAAGGCATAATCTACTAGGAAACCATCCCGTACAAGAAACGAACTTTACATATTCCACACGTCGCAATCTTGGACTTCCCAAATTTGAAACTCCGTATTCCATATGCACACAATATCTCCATCGTATGCCATATGGAAACTCCACCAATCACGTGCATCAATCTCTACCCTTTAGCATCCCGCATGATCTCCATCTTGGATGTCACCTTATCTCCAAGTTGACTCCAACTCGATCACCGGCGACATTTCCCCGAGGCGTAAAGATTACCTGCACATAATTAAACAAAGAAACCATATCCGAGCACAAGCTATTCTCCAACCTGACTCATTATCAGCATAAAACAATATTCATACGTATAGAAACACGAAACTTCCATGTATATGCAAGAAAACAACCCGAGACTGAAACCGAAACAAAATCGGCCTGCAGTCGGACTGTGTCGACCGGTCTGACCGGCTGTGCCCACCCGGTCTGACCACACAACGTCCTCCGGTCAGACCGGCATAGCAAGCCCAATCAGACCGAACAATACACTTTACAGTATTGTTCACCGTCCGAAAAACAAATATATCCAAAACCATTTTGCCAAAAATCTCCAAATAACAAAACCAATAATCTCAGATGCCAATTGTTCATCACCATAAAAGAATCAAACACACTTTGATTTTTCAATCTTCCCCTTGATGAACACATTGGCAAACCAAATAAAAATGTTTTGTTTTGGTGTTTTGAAAATTAAAAACAAAAATGGTAAAAAGCATCGAAGTGCTCAAAAATCCAAAAAAAATTTCTTTCCCTTTTTAAAAAGAAGAAAATCCCTTGACATTGAAAAAAACTTGCACTTTTTTGACTCGTTGTTCTCCCATTTGTTCTCCCCTTTTGCAATGATTTCATCAAGCATAAGAATTATGTTCATGATTATTGAAGAGCTTAGCACCATACATGGAGCAAGTCATGTCATGTGTTGCAATAAGAAGAAGACGAACTCATCAATTATATAGCAAATATGCACTAGAGTATAGTCATGAATCAAAGATTTTATAATTAAGATCAATAATGCAATCAAAATTCTTGGATTCAAACTATTTATAATGCAACATCTTTACAAGCACATAGGTTGAAAGATAAATCCAAATATATATACCTATTGCAACTATTATTCTTTCTCAAATGTATCTTTTTGCACATGATAACCAAGAGAATTTTTTATATTTATTTGAGCCAAATTTTTCTTTGCTCATATTTTTTCTCTCAATTATTCCGGGTACGTCCTTGTCGTCAAGACTGTTTCCTAGGATTCGGTACCCATTATTTTTGCCCACTTCGAATACGTCCTTGTCATCAAGACTGTTTTCAAGGATTTGGTATTCATTTTTTTCTCATAGATAATATTCTATTCTCTTTACACAATGAGCAATTTTAAAACAATTTGAGGAATAATAATTCAACATAGTGCATATATAAGCATTTAAAAATCAACAAATGCACTAGTATTGACATTGCATATTTCATTAATTTAAGTATGATATTAAATGTCATGCATCATTTCACTTAAGAATAAATTCTAGATCACATAAAGATACTAGAACACATATAAGCTATGCTAGTGACAAATAAATCTTCATAGTATTGCTAGCATGCACATGAAAATACAATATGTATGGATAAAGCTCTCTTTTTCTCAATTTATATTAGTCAAGAATTGCTTGATAAAAACAAGAGCACAAAACTCCCCCTCAAAACATGCCAAAAGAATGAATAATTCCCAACTTTCCTCGAAGAAAAGTAAAGCGAGAAGAATCCAATGGTTTAGTGAAAATATCAGCAAGTTGCAACTTTGTATCCAAAAATTTCAATTTAACATCCCTCTTCTCAACATGATCCCGCAAAAAGTGAAAGCGAATATCAATGTGTTTTGTGCGTGAGTGTTGAACAGGATTCTTAGCAATGTTAATGGCACTTGTATTATCACAATAAAGAGGCACTTTTTCAAAAGCAAGTCCATAATCTTTCAAAGTAGAAATAAGCCAAAGAATCTATGAACAACAACTAGCAGCAACAACATATTCAGATTCAGCAGTTGATTGAGCTACACTAAATTGTTTCCTAGAAGACCATGCAACTAATGATGTACCAAGAAAATGACATGTTCCACTAGTACTTTTTCTATCAATTCTACATCCAGCAAAATCAGCATCGGAATATCCACTTAAGCAAATAGAAGAAGAAGTAGAACACCAAATTTCTAAACTCAAGTGTATGATTCAAATACCTCATTATTCGCTTGACCGCTTGACGATGTGAAGCACAAGGAGAAGCTTGAAAGCGTGCACACAAACACACAACAAATTGTATGTCTGGCCTAGAAGCAGTTAGTACAACAAAGATCCAATCATGCTTCTATATTCCTTTTGATCCACGGCATCACCATCTTCATCGGGATAAAGAACAGCAGTAGAACCAATGGGTGTAGAGATTGGCTTGCAGCTCTCCATTTTGAACCTACGCAAAAGATCTTTGGTGTACTTTGTTTGATGAATAAACGTACCTTGAGGTGTTTGCTTAATTTGCAATCCCAAAAAGTATGACAATTCATCCATCATGCTCATCTCAAACTCCCTGCGCATAGTCTCAGCAAATTCTACAACCAAAGCGTGAGTTGAACAACCAAAAATGATATCATCCACATAAATCTGAACAAAAAGTTGATTTTCACCATGCTTCAGAACAAAAAGTGTTTTGTCAATCTTTTCCATTTGAAAACCTTTTCAAGCAAAAAGTTCTTAAGTCTATTATACCATGCTATAGGTGCTTGTTTCAAACCATACAAAACTTTTGACAATTTAAACACATGGTTGGGAAAATTAGGATTTTCCCCGGTGGTTGTTTAACATAAACTTCCTCCTGTATAAAGCCATTCAGAAAAGCACTTTTAACATCCATTTGATACAATTTAAAACCTTTTGAAGCAGTAAAAGCTAACAAAAGTCTAATTGCTTCAATCCTAGCAACAAGAGCAAAAGTTTCATCAAAATCCAAACCCTCCACCTGAGTAAAACCCTAAGCAACAAGCCTAGACTTATTTCTAACAATTAAACCATCCTTATTTTGTTTATTTTTGAAAACCCACTTGGTTCCAATAATATTATGTCCTGAAGGAGGTTCAACTAAAGACCAAACTTTGTTTCTCTCAAAATTTTCAAGTTCTTCATGCATGACATTAATCCACGATTCATCAGTTAATGCATGAGTAACATCTTTGGGTTCAAAAGAAGCAACAAAAGCAGAATTTGCAAAGTCATGCATAGTTACCTTAGATCTTGTAGTCCGCTCATGTAAATTACCTATTATTTGTTTCGACGGATGTTGTCGCTGAATACGCAATGGAGAAGTGATCTCAGAAGTTGATTCACGTTCTGTACCTGCACTGCTCGTAGTCCCCGACGAATCCCTTGATTGGAGTCAACTGAATCCGAAGTGGTCGGCCCCTGCCGGTCTGACCGAGTCTCTGGCTGGTCTGACCGGGCAGCCTGCTCTAGTCTGACCGGCGGCACTCGTTCGGTCTGACCGGTCAGGTCGACCTTGTCGTCTTCGTTGTCGCTTTCGTCTTCGAAGATACGACCATCCTTCCCCTGAACCTGTGGCAAAGTACCTGAAAGTTCTGGTCTAGTACCGGGACTAGCCTCGTCAAAAGTGACTTCGCAAGTCTCGACAATTTTGTTAGTCTCCAAGACAAGTACACGATAACCACGAGTGTGTGCGTGGTAACCAAGAAATAAACCATCGGTTGAACGTGATTCAAATTTATCCAAATTTCCTGATTTCAAAACAAAGCACTTGCAACCAAAAACACGCAAATGTGAAACTTTAGGCTGACAACCAAATCGAAGCTCATAAGGTGTTTTTCCAAGTTTTGATCTCAAGAAAATACAATTCGAAACATAGCATGTAGTGTTAATAGCTTCGGCCCAAACTTTCTTAGGAGTGTGATACTCATCAAGCGTTGTTCTAGCCATCTCAATTAAAGAACGATTTTTTCTTTCAACAACACCATTTTGTTGAGGAATACGAGGAGAAGAAAATTGATGTTCAATGCCTTTTTCGTTGCAAAATTGTTCAAAAGAAGCATTTTAAAATTCACCACCATTATCACTTCTAATCGTTTTCAAAGAGCCGGGAATTTCGCAATTCAAGCGAAGAACCAAACTTCGAAAGTGTCCAAAGGCCTCATCCTTAGTTGCCATGAAGAAAAGCGAAGAATATCGAGAAAAGTCGTCAACAACAACCAACATATACCATTTTCCTCCAACGGATTGCACTCTAGCTGGACCAACAGTGTCCATATGTAAAAGTTGTCCCGGTGCATCTGTCATCACAAAAAGAATAGGAGTATATGAAGAAGCAACCATTTTACCATGACGACATGGTGCACAAACCAAATCAAGATCTTTCTTAAGTTTAGGCAACCCACGAACAAGATCCAAACCACTTAGTCTAGTCAAATGATCAAAACCAACATGTCCAAGTTTTCGATGCCAAAACATCAAATCTTTGTTGAATTTCGCAACCAAATATGTAACAACGGGAGAAATAGGGTTTCCAAAATCAGCTTAAAAACTCTCCCATAATGAGAAATGTTCAACACGAGAATCACGACAAGAATCAAATATTTTACTTCCAGTTTTCTTAAAGTGAACTTCAAAATTCTCATCAACAATTTATGAAACGAAAGTAAATTATACTTTAAATCCTCGACTAAAGCTACCTCTTTCAATTCAAATTTATCACTTACCTTGACTGATCCGGTAGCGAGAACGGCACTTGTAGAAGCATCTCCAAAGATTATTGATTCAGTCTTGGATGCCATCTTGAGGGAGGAGAACCAATTTTTATCTCTGGTCATGTGCCGCGAACAACCGGAGTCCACGATCCATACGTTCTCCCTCCTCGCCACCAATGCCTATGCAAAAGAAGATGTCAAAGCCTCAGTACTAGGGTTAGTCAAAAGAAATTTAGGAATCCAGTACTAAGACACACGACCAACAGATCCAATAGGCATATATCCACGTGGAAAATCAGTTTTAGAATTTTCAGAAAAATTCCTTCGGAGCCGGTCTGACCGATGGGGTACTGCCGGTCTGACCGCGTGCCACCGACGGTCTGACCGAGGCAGTGCCGTCGTTCTGACCAGGTGCCACAGCCGGTCGACCGGTTGACCCACTGTAGTCTGACCGGCCTTCCCGAGGGAAACTCAGATTCTTGCCACTTTGATTTTGCAAAATTAACATCTCTTTCCTTTTTCTGTTTTCGTGCTAACTGAAAAAAAACCAACAAGATGACCATCTTTACCAAAAAAGAGCAAGAAAACTTTTCCTTAGTGGTTGATGGTTTTGAAATATTAGTTTTAGTTTCTTTTAAATAAACGAGAAAGAGATGGCATATTTCCGAAGACATTTAAAAATTGTTTTCACGGCATTAGGTTTTGTCAAAATCTCACCATTTTTAGTCATTCTCAAAACATTTGGGGGACTTTTGGTGAGATAGTCACGAGCATCAAAACATATTCCTCTATTGTCGCAACACACTTTAGATTGATCTAAAATCACGTTAAGTTGTTTCTTACCATCAAAAAATTTTTGCAAAGAACTTTTCAAATAAGAAACTTATTTTTCAAGGTTTGCACAATTTTCACAAACATCATGACATCTTTATTTTTGCGACATTTAGAGCAAACCTCATCTTGTTTAACAATGTCTTCCATGTGCTTAACACGAGCTAAAGCATCTTTTAGTTTTAATTCATTAGCATCACATGTTAAACAAGGTTGAGTAGCCAAAACTTGAGAATCATTGACATCTCTAATCTTTGAAATTTCAATCATTAAAACGTCACAATTTTTGCAATCATCATCATTAGGAATAAGAGATTTCAATCTAGCAATTTCAGCATTCAAAGATTCAATCACAAATTCTTATTTTTTGAACATTTTTCACATTTTTTATTCTTTGCAATTAAAACAAGAATGACTTCCTCAAGAGAGCTTACCTCATTGTCCTCATTCTTAGAATCTTTGTCTTCACGCGTCATGAGACAAATGCCAGAGATATTCTTGCCCTTCTCTTCCTCGCTATCGAAATCTATGTCGCTAAGTGGTTCAAAAGCGACATAGACTTAGCTCAACACCTTCTTTATCATCTCCTTTGAGCGCTTCCCCTTGGTCTTGTCGTCCTTCGTCTTCTCCCCGCCCTTGTCCTCCTTTCTTCTCCAAAGCTTGGGGCAGTTGGAGCGGATGTGATCCAAAGCACCACATTCAAAACACCGAGCTGGTCGTCCTCTTTTCCTGAACCTGACTTTGTTCATAGCTCGAGAAAGTTTGTTAGCAGCCAAAGCCAAATTCTCCTCCTCGAATTGCTCGAGTTGCTCATCGGACATGGCATTAATTAAAGCAAGAGCACTGGGAGTTGATGAAGAAGCAACATCGAAGAAGTTGAAGAAGAAGAAACCAAAGCACTTGACTTAGAATCTGTTTTCGAGAAAGAATGTTCATCTCATGAGTTTTGAGTTTTGTATAGAGAGAATCCAAAGTCAAAGCATCCATATTAACAGATTCTTGCATTGAAGTAACTTTCATCTCCCAAATAGATATGTCAAGACCATTCAAAAAGTGGCGAGAAATCTCAGATTGAGGATAGTTTGTATCATAGGCACAATCAATAGATCTAAGATTGCTCAAAATTTTGTTAAACCTACCAAGATAATCATCCAAAGCTTCAGCAGGTTTCATCTCAAATTTTGTATATTCTTTTTTGAAAAGATCTCGACGAAGTTATTTTATGTTGTTAGTTCCTTGATGAAAGTTTCTTAAAGCAATCCAAATTTCATTTGCAGTTTGAAGATGCGAAACACGATCAAAATCCGAACGAGAAATCTCATTCAATAAAATATTACGAGCTTTGGAATTGTTATTAAATTCAGTTTTCAAATCCACAGAATTAATAACCTCAGGGATCTCATAAGGAATAGCTATCTTTTTCCAAACATCATAGTCTTGAGCCATGATATAAGATTGCACCTTACTACACCAATAAGCGAAATCCGTACCATCGAAAACATGTGGCTTAGTAGAAAATTTATCAGACATGGCGAAAAAACTTTAGATCGACAAAAATCCAAAGAAGAAAAACAAGGCACGATACCACTTGTAGGATCGAACTCCCAAACTAAGCCAACCGAGAGGGTGAATGGTTGGTACACCCAAAAACCAAATTTTAGCGGAAATAAAACTTAACCTCGATTTCGATGTTGCACGGTCGGACGAGTATTGCACCGGTCGACGGCTGATCACCTCGGTCATTGCTCGTTCGGCTTCGGTCGGGCCGTGTAGCCGACTCGCCTGGACTTAGCTGATTCGCCTGATGTCACCGATGTGCCGAGTGTAGCCAATGAATGCCGGTCTGACCGCAATGATCCACGGGGTTTGACCGGTTGTAGGCAGCCGGTCTAACCGTCGATTAGACCGCCGCACCCGAGAAAACACAAATCGAAGATCTCTCAAAGTAGATTGAAACTTTATTGAATCTCTCTATGTTTACAAAGTGCAATCACAGCACTCCTCACAAAATTTCGAGCAAAACTCAAAACCCTAAATTTATCTCAACTCTAAACTCTCTAAAACTCGATACAGAGAAGCCACGCCTCTCCACTCTATTTATACACAAGATGTGCAGCCCAAAGCCACGAATCCTACTCATACAAGAAGTCCTAATCCACTAGGAAACCTTCCTGTACAAGAAACGAACTTTACATATTCCACACGTCGCAATCTTGGACTTCCTAAATTTGAAACTCCGTATTTCATACGCACACAATATCTCCATCGTATGCCATATGGAAACTCTACCAATCACGTGCATCAATCTCTACCCTTTAGCATCCCGCATGATCTCCATCTTGAATGTCACCTTATCTTCAAGTTGACTCCAACTCGATCACCGGTGACATTTTCCCGAGGCGTAAAGATTACCTGCACATAATTAAACAAAGAAACCATATCCGAGCACAAGCTATCTCCAACTTGACTCATTGTCAGCATAAAACAATATTCATACATATAGAAACACGAAACTTCCATGTATATGCAAGAAAACAACCCGAAACCGAAACCGAAACAAAATCGGCCTGCAGTCGGACTGTGTCGACCGGTCTGACCGGCTGTGCCCACCTGGTCTGACTGCACAATGTCCTCCGGTCAAACCGGCATAGCAAGTCCAGTCAGACCGAACAATACAGTTTACAGTACTGTTCATCGTCCGAAAAACAAATATCTCCAAAACCATTTTGCCAAAAATCTCCAAATAACAAAACCAATAATCTCAGATGCCAATTGTTCATCATCATAAAAGAAGCAAACACACTTTGATTTTATAAATACCACACCTCTCCAATGTGAGCTCGCCCAACCTTCTTCTTAGCCATCTTTGACATGACTTTATTATTATTTGGACACTCGGTGATGAAATGACCATATTCACCATATTGGAAGCAAGCTCTCTTGGATATACGAGCTCTTTCCTTGCCTTCACTTCTCTTACTCTTGCCAAATCCGCCTCGGCGAAGGTATTGCTTGAACTTCCTCACCATAAGAGCCATCTCTTCATCATCACTCTCATCTTCACACGAAGCTTGATCATTTGAGGTTTTCAAAGTGACTTTCTTGTTCTTGATCATCGCCACATTCTTGGTCATTGCTTGACCTCCTTTGCTTCTTTTTCTAGCATCTCGTGGGCAACAATTCTTCCAAGGATGTCACTTGGATTGAGCCTCTTGAAGTCCTTCCTCTCACGGATGAGAGTGACCAAGGTAGGGTTTCTTAGTCCAAAGGCCCGAAGAAGCCTCTTGATCACGACGTGATCTGTCCTGTCTTCACTCCCAAGTCCTCGAATCTCGTTGACCAAGAGCATCATGCGATCGTACATCTCTTGAGGATTCTCATCGTCTTCCATCACGAACCTTCTGAGCTTTCCTTCCAAAAGCTCGATCTTCGACTTTCTCACTCCAAGAGTTCCTTCATGAGCCACTTGCAAAGTGTCTCAAATATCCTTGGCCTCCTCAAGCCCATCCACCTTGTTAAATTCCTCTGGGTCAAGGTGCAGAGGATTGCATTGGCGGCTTAAGCATTTCGATGGATGCTTAGTTCTTACTCCGGAGTGAGGTCTATATCCTCCATAGGCACATCAGTTCATGTGCAAACAATTTTCCAAATGCTAGGATGCAAAGAGATTAGATGCAACTTCATGTTGTGCTTCCCAGTGACATAGTGTGTACCATCAAAGTGAGGTGCATGCCCGAAAGGCACGGAGATGATGTTGTTAGAGGGAATGTTAAGCTTGTTGTAATCAAAAGGTATAGAAACTCCTCTTGTCTCCTTGCTTGAAGATTTTCCTTCATTTGCATCATCTTCATGTTGATTATCCACTCCCGACATCTTGGATCGACTCTAAGCGGTGAAGCTTATCAAGAGCTTAGGCTCTGATACTAATTGAAAGCCCGTAGATGTTACCTAGGGGGTGAATAGGCGATCCTGAAATTTTCTCTAAAATGCAGCGGTTAAAACACACAGGCACCGGATCTTCCGGTACTGAACTTTGGAACCGGTCAGCTCAAGCTGTCCAGAACTTCCGAAGTTTCTGTCCAAAACTTTTGGTGTTCTGCGATTAAGAGGATCTGAATTCAAATTAAAGCTACTTCTACAACAAAGTTATAGCAGGCAATAGGAAGATACAGATAGGCAATACAGATATGTAATAGGAAGTAAAAAGATAGCACACGAGCAACAAGGATTTTTTTTCTCAAAGTTTGGATTCAAAGAATCCTACTCTCCGTTGAGGAACTCCGTGGAGTTGGGTCTCAATTAACCCCTTGCCTCGCCAAGCAAATCCCCAGAAAGAAGTCTATAGTCTCCAACCCCAATGTTCCTAGGTTCTTGCCTAGAGATCAAGTGACCACATAGATCCCAACTTGATCATCTAGCATGAACCACAAAAGTGAGTTGCTCTACCTATACAACCTCCTAAAGATCAGCTTGGTTTTACAGTATCCATACCATGTTTCCTTGCGGAGGAGAGAAAATCCTTCATAAACTTTCCCGGGCCAATCCACTATTCTCCGGATGCTCACGGGAGACACCTAATTGTCTAGGTGATTAATCTCCAAGAGTAATAGGCACCATCAATCAACGTCATAAAGTATGTCTTTCTATCTTTTGTCAACACATCATTCATCTCACAGAGATCAGAATGTATGAGTTCTAGAGGTGCCATGTTTCTCTTCTTAGCCATCTTGTGGGGTTTTCGTGGTTGCTTAGTTTGCACACAACTATGGCACTTAGAACCTTTGACAATGGTGAAATTCAGAATTAAATGCATGCTGGATAGCCGAGACATTAAGCCAAAGTTCACATGACATAAACGGAAATGCCAAACACTTGTATCATCACTAATATGACCACAAATATGGTTTACTAACTTACTGCTAAAATCTGTTAGGGAAAGGCGAAACAGGCCTCCGCACTCATAGCCTTTACCAATAAACAGTCCATGCTTAGACACTACTAATTTATTAGACTCTAAGACTAATTTAAAACCTTCCTTTAAAAGTAGGGAGCCGCTAACGAGGTCCTTGTTGATGGAGGGGACATGCTGCACGTTCTTTAGCTGCACGATCTTTCCTAAAGTAAGCTTTAGATCTACCGTACCAGCACCACGAACAGTCGTGTGCGACCTATTTTCCATCATCACTGAGCCTTGGGTGCCCTGATAAGAAAAAACATAGATAAGTCAGCACACACATGGACATTCGCACCGGTATCAAACCACCAACTCGCAGATTGAAAAATTGAAACTACAATAGGTAAATTACTGGGGAGTGAGGGGAAGCGGGTTCCGGTGGATCCCGATGATGGACAAGCGACGACCAAGGGGCTCCACGGCGCGACAAAGCGAGAGAGAGCGACGATGCGCCTTGGGGTGGTCGGGAACGACGGTGAGAGGTGGCCGGAGGTGGCGGAAGGTGGAGGTGGGTCAGGATGCATGCGGAGACGGTGATTCGACGGTGGATTGGGGAAGTGGAGCAGCGGCCTAGGGGCGGCGCGGGGTGGCGGAGCTAAAGGCGACAGTAGCATGGCGCGGCGGCGTTGCTAGCGGCGACAGTGCTCCGCCGGAGCATGATGGCGAGCGACGGTGCAAGGGAGCGGCGCGAGGAGAGCGAGAGAGAGAGCGACGAGCTCAGGGGAAAGGGAAAAAGGAAGATGGGAGCACGAGGTCTCTTTTGTGGGTTTGGGAGGTGCGGATCGAGGCCAAGAGAGGTGAAAGTCGAGAGGCGGAGTGGGAGCGCCAACGTGGAAGGTGGCAGCGGTTTGGTGCCGATTTGCCCGTGGAAGAGGGGGAAATTATGGAGGTGGTGGCGACGGCCGCGTCTTCTCGGTTGGACGCAAGCGCGGGAGCGGGAGATGCATGGGAGAGGCGGTGACGTGGGAGAGTGGCGGCCGGTTCTCCCGGTCGGAGGTAGGAGAAGGAGCTAACAGGTTGACCCCACCTGTCGGCGGGACAAGAGAGAGGAGGGACGCAAAATGGACTTCACGAAAGGGAAGGAGGCGAGCGGGTCAGCGGCCCAAGAGGGAGGGAGGAGGGAGGAAGGAGGCGAAGTAGACTTTGCGAGGAGAGGGGGCGAGCGGGCCGAGTGGCGAGCTGGGCTTGGGAGGGAGGAGAGAGGAGGACGGGCGGCTCTAACGGGCTGGGCCGCGAGGGAGGGAAAGCGGACCTTTGCAAGGGAGGCACCGGGAGGGGAGAAGGGAAACAACCCGAGACTGAGGGAGGCGAAACAGACTTCTAAGAGGGATGGGCCGAAAACGGCCAAGGAACAGGGAAATGATTTTTAATTTATTTTTTAATTTATTTAATTGATTAAATAAACTTTGTATTATTAAAATTACTTCTTGAGCTCAGAAAATTCACGAGAAATTTCAGAGAGTACTTTAGGGCATGGATAATATTACAAAATATTTCCAGCCATGATTTTAAAGGAAATTTAATTTCCCACATTAATTTTACTTGATAATTTACTTTAAATTTTAATATAATTTCTAGAAATGCATTATTAAGAGATTTTTAATCTCGAACAAAAATCAGGACGTGACATCCCCCCACCTAGAAAAAAGAAAAAAAACCATGGAATCAAGAACCTCCAAATGCAATCACAAAAATCAACATCCAATCGAGCTGAACCACAACAACATTCACAGAATTAAATGTGTTGTCCAATCGCTCCCCAATCCCCACAAAGTCAACATTCACAAAATCACAAGAGGGGAGAAGAAACTGGAGAATTAGCACAACTGTTGACAAAGCAAGATGGGGAGGGAACCGCCGCCGTGTTGGTGAAGGGGGCTACCATCATTGAACCAACCATATCGACAAGATCTAGCGGACCCCATGCTTTAGGAACCAGATCTAGCAGTACTCAACCTCTAGGAGGCCACTATGGCTGCCTGCCTATCTAGCCCCTGTCGAGCTCCAAATGGCCAGATCTATCGATCCCTTACCCACAACGCAACCTCCTCTTCACCGCCGTCGCTCCCACTTGCAGGCTGGCCTACCATAAAGAGGACAAAGGGAGAGAGAGAGCGAAGAGAGGAGGAGGTGTTATGGGCGAGGATGGGGACCGACAGTGGAGAAAAGGACAAGGCGCGGAGCTGAGAGGACTAGTTGGCTTGCAGGTTGGTTGGCTTGGCTCCATCCAAAGTGATAGTTTTATAAAAAAATAACACATATCTCATATATAAGTGCCAGTTTTTTTAAATATCAGATACTGATATTGTTAGTGATGGTTTTTAATAAACCGACATTCATAGTGTGTTATAGATGTTGGTTTTCAATTTTAGATCCATGTGAAGGTTCAAGAGAGTAGGGAAAGCCTCATATGTACCGGTTCTAAACTGGTACATATAAGGGCGTCCCTTGTAAGAGGTCTTGTAGTAGTGACTTTATGTAGTGCCCAACGCATTTGGTGCATTACCTCGATAATTGCTCCTACCGTATATGGTACTAATAGAGTAAACTGGCAACTGGCAAGGTATCTTTACCCTATGTTTTACTTTAGACCACCCAATCCTCCACATGTTTCACTTAAACTAGGTATACTTTGGACTAGTGATTCTCATGTCAGCAAGAACCCCTATCCTCTCACACTAGTGAGCACCCTCTCCTCCCACAACAGTGAGCTTGTCTCCAGTGTCGTTTCTCCACTGTTGCTCATGGAAGCCCCATGTCTCCTATTCTCCTTGGCCTTGAGCTCAAGCTTGGAAAGGCGAAATCGAAGATAAGCTTGAACTCAGGGCAAAGTCGGCGGGATCGATCTCGAGCTGGGGGCATATAACAGATTGATACATATCAAGCACAAGCTTAGGGAAGCTAGCACAGATGGAGATCAATCATGAGCTTGAACATCTCTCCATGCTCGTGGAAAAGAAGCAACAAGGTGGAGTAACGTGTCTGGCTCCCTGGATCTATACAGAAACATGAGCAACAACCATTCCCCTCCACATAAGAACTTGAACCTGACCTCGATCTTTGGTGGTCGAAAGGTAGGTGGGGAGGGAGCTCAAACTTTGGGATTGAGAGGAGGCCTCGACGGCGGAGATGAGCTGACGATGGAGCAATGAGGTGTTTTGGGACTTGGGAGTAATGTAGAGGAAAAAGGGATAGAGGGAGAGGTTCAAAGTACAACATTAGTAAAAACTTGGTTTCAAATTAAAATATTAAATATGGGTTAGTCTAAGATAAAACTTTTGCTAAAGTTATATGACCGAATCTACAATTCAGTCTTATATAGACACACACACACGAGACAACAAGTTCACCACTGTTCTCCACTTTTTTAAATCTATTTAATTTTTAATTTTAAAAATAAATTCTCCCAAAACTTGTTTTTCAATTTAAGTCATTTGGCCATGACAACCGAACTAGTGTAACAAAACAATGTTGTCACTCCAGTCTGGTTGGCATGGTAGCGTGGATTGGCCACACTATCTTAGCTGTCATGCCAGACCACCGTGGGTGCATGATAGTATGTTGTTCCACCACACCAGGCGAGGAGGCTTGCCAAAAGGTTAAGATTCAAAATAAGTTTTGCGTGCATTTATTTCTAAAATTTGAAATTAAAAAGATTAAAAAATAATAAAAATTCCCGTAGTCCGCTTTCATGAACATGCCGAGGAATCCCTAGCCGTATATACGGATGTACTAGTGGAATCCCGCCCGTCGCCGCTCGGCCGCCCGCGCCCGCCCTTGCCCTCGCCGCGCCGCCGCCTCGCCCTCGCCCGTGCCACCCAGCCACCCGCCCTCACCGCCCGCCGCGCCGCGCCCGCTCGGCCTCGCCGTCCTCGCCGCCGCCCTTGCCCGACCACCGGAAGAAGAGGCAACAATTGAGATGTGAAAAACTGACATATGGATCCCGTTATTATATAAAGAGTGAAGATAAAGATGTTCTTGAAACAAAAGATAAATTTTACTTTTTCTAAAATTTTATCAAACTGACCAAATAGCTATTTGAAGAGTCAAAAATAACAACTCCATTGAAGTTGCTCTCGGGCCAAGAGATTCTAGAAGCGTACTCATGGTCTCCAGGTCGGCCAGTCGGCCCATCCTCCACACACACCCACCCACCCTCTCTTCCCTTCCCTCCTCACTAACCACCCCGACTCCCCTCCACTTCCCTCTCCGATCTCCGCTCCGATCTCGCCGCCGCCGCCATGGATCAGTCCATCGTCGGCCAGGTAACCCCCACGCGCCGCCGGGGCACCCGTCTGTTTCTTTCCCTTCTCTTCTCTTCTCCTCTCTCCCCCTGACGCGGTGAAAGGGCGGTGGGTTGACGCAGATCCTGGAGAAGCAGGTGCTGTCGGTGGCGAAGGCGGTGGAGGACAAGCTCGACGAGGAGATCGCCGCACTCGACCGCCTCGACCCGGACGACATCGAGGCGCTCCGGGAGCGCCGGATCCTGCAGATGCGCCGGGCCGCGGAGCGGAGGGCCAAGTGGCGCGCCCTGGGGCACGGAGAGTACGGGGAGGTCCCCGAGAAGGAGTTCTTCTCCGCGGCCAAGGCCAGCGGGCGCCTCGTCTGCCACTTCTACCGCGAGAACTGGCCGTGCAAGGTGCGCGCTTGCCCTATCCCCTTCTATTTTCTGGGTTAAGATTTGGTTGCCTCTCGAATTGAATTGTAGAAATAAATAGCTGTGGCATAAATACTGTATTTTGGTGTGGATCATGTGGTTGCAATGCTCCGACTCTATGGATCACATGGTGATGTGGCTTTCCGTGTATCAAGATCGAACACTTCAAGTGGGTTCAGTATTTCAGTGCCCAACTAGTCATACTAATACCCCTGGTTCTTGAATGAACCACTGCAATTTATATCAAGATCGAACACTTCAAGTGGGTTCAGTAGTTCAGTGCCCAACTAGTCATACTAATACCCCTGGTTCTTGAATGAACCCCTGCAATTTATGTGATAGCTAGCTCCATCCACGCAATATCTGCCATGTTATTGGAAACTAGCTATTGCAATATCCACGCAATATCACTTCTGAATTACAGTCTAATCTTATTGAAAACTGAACCAGAAATGAGCTGAAAAGCTTACTGAACTTAGAAAGTGTACATGTCCTTTTATAGGACTTTTAAGTCGGTGCTACAGTACTTGCTAAAGTAACCGACATACTGTTCAGTCTGCTGTTTTACAGCTAAAGTAAAATCCAAATTTACTGCTATATTTTTCTTATTAGCCAAGTAATGGATAAATACAAAGATTATACTAACACTTCTCCTAATCCTTGCGTATCTACTTGATTTAGACAAATTTGGATTTTACTTTAGCTGTAAAACATCATGCTGAACAGTATGTCAGTTACTTTAGCATGTACTGTAGCACCGATTTAGAAGTCCTATAAAAGGACATGTACACTTCCTAAATTTAGTAAGCTTTTCAGCTTATTTCTAATTCAGTTTCCAGCAAGACTAAAGTGTAGTTCAGAAGTGATCCTACCAACATTTTCTTTTTTTGAAAGACATGTACACTTCAGGAGTGTTTTACAACCAAAGTAAAATCAAAATTTACTGCTCCTGCCACCTGTTAAGCAGCTGTATATTTTCTTAATAGCTAAGTAATGGATAAACACAAGGATTATACTAACAGTTGTGACCATATGATGGAGCTGTCAAGCTAGCCTTTGTGCAGGACGGATCCATGGCTTGATTCGCTTTTGTGCCATGATGCTTGCTGGCAGAATTGTAATGGCAATGAGGTGTTGTATGTTGTGTGATAGATGGAGGCGCCTATAGAACATGTGTAGTAGAGAGCACTGAGAGAAATTGGCTGGATAAAAAAGCGACAAAAAACTAAACAGTGTTGCTACTTAATGTATGGACTAGTTTTAAGGAGAAATTTCATTATATGTCACTTAATTCGTGTGCCTTTCGGAATTTGCCATCGGCGCTGCGAATTCTTCCATTTCATGCTCTGGTGGCAAATTCCGGCAGGCAGACAAATTGAGTGGCAATTTCGAAAAGCTGTGCAGACTGAGTGGTATATAATTGTGTTGGAAACAATGTTCTCCAAGGCACTAGTTGGGTGGCAGACTAGTGCCTATTAGGGATGCAAGTTGACTAGTTGAGTATATGTGCACAGAGGATCTTTAGGTGTAGTCGACTAGTTGTGCCTTTGTTGACTGGGTGCATGCATGTGCTGGACGCAGAGAAGAGAAAATAATATAGAAAGCACAATGCTGCAGGCTCTGCAGCTCCCCTCTATCTCTCCACGTCCTAACTCTTCTCTTTGTGTCAGCCAAGCACAGCTTCCTGTCTCTATCCTTTCTCTTCCTTTTTTTCTATCCTCTCCTACTCAGTAGAAGTTGGATTCGTGAAGCCGTGTCTGATGTGTATCGCTCCGAGTTTGACATGCGTTGACTTGGGTATGCACATCGACACCGCAAAAAAATTTCGGACTTGCGTGTCCCAGTAACACTGTTTAAATGGGCTGGCACACTTGCATCCCTGGCACCTATAGGTTGATCCCTGATTAGGTTAGCTATAGGGTTGCATAGGCGGGATAAATTGGCTAGGCGAGCTTGGTTGGTTGATGATGTCTACCTCCTAGGCAACATGTAAGTAGGCTAGTTGGCTACTTAGGGGAATACTGGTTTGAAGCATTTTATCTTTGCTGATAGATATATGATGCGGAACATTAAGGTATGGATTTTAAACACAATGAACTATGGATGTTTTGAAGTAACCAGCATTGCATATTAAACTCAGCCATAATTTTTCAAAAAAATCCAATTGCTCTCCACCCATCCTCAGCTCCCTTTTCTTGCTGCCTCTTCTCACTCTGTTTTCTAGTTCATGGGTTGTGCTGTTGGTTACCCTCACCCAATCCCAGCCCCTCACATGTATCAGCTTGTGCTACAGGTTTGCCACTTGCTTATTCCACCAAAATGATTCCGATGTTGTTTACCTACCTTTTGTAAGCACAACACTCCTGCTGTGTTGGGCAATGAACTTGATGAGGCGATCTCAATGAGGACGATGCCACGAGGGACCTCATAGTCTATGTCAAACTTAAATAGGAGATGTGATGAAGATATGTGATGCCTATGTACGTGTTGAGCTAGAGAGGAGGACCAGGTTGGCTTGATAGAAGACAACCGATGATTTCAATCACTATATTTAGTCATGAAGTACATGAAGTCACCATATATGTTTAAGTTCTAAATGATGTCAGTGCTTATGTCAACCCACGTATGAGGTGACTGTTTATGTCATCCACAAAGCTGATGTTCGTATTCAGGTATTTATCTTCCTTGTACAATAAGTGGGAGGAAGTGAAACTGAACTTTTCTTGAACACCCTGGCATTTGCAGTCAGTGAATGTGTGCGATTCAGCACAGAGCTCACCAATTGATTGATTCCATTGTATGGACTTGCACCACTTTAGAGGATCTGAATCACACAATGAATATAACAATTGAAGCCTCAATTTCCAGTTAAAGAAAAACAATCAAGATCTTCATAGGAATACTCTATCCCCACCTATATATGTGCACTAAGTCATAAGAAGACGGGTATGACGGCCTCATCATGGGAGTAGCTTATAGCTGAAATAAATTCATAATGCTAAGTCCCTTCATGACATATAACCCTTGACTGCTCATCTTCAGTTGTACAGATATACTTTACAACTAGCTTATCACTTAATATAGGTTGTAACATTCAACTTTATAACTCATATCATTTTGAAGAAACTGGTTGTAAAATTCAGTACTCTTATGACTTATTGTACAAGAAAAATGGTGACTGCGCAAGTAATAACCTCATTTGTGCGCTGACATAAGAGATGGCATTATCTAGATTTTGACTTGTACAACGACATCATATATTCCATGTTTAAATGTGGCGATCCTCCTCTCTAGCCCAAAAGGCACAGTCACTTCATATCGTCATCAAGGTATCTAAGTGTAGTTTGTGACATGGAGCGAGATGACCTTGGTACAAACATTCTGCCAGTAATTGGTGGTGCCAACATTATAAACATCTTAGATTTGTTCCTTCTTGTTTGGAGTGTTGTATGTTAGGATGGTTTAAAAAACTGGCCAATTCTAGGACTTGAAATCATTGGTGAGTGATGAGAAAATTAAACAATGTTGTCATTGCCTGGCCACTGACCTAGCTCCCTAAAAAAATCTACAATATTACACACTGCTAAAGTGTAAACGTTAGCTAATACAATACTTTATCTTCATGTCTTCTTTCTCCATCATTGTAGTTGCAGTGCACAATATTTTTCATACATATTGAAATGGCAGTTACAGTCTCAAAATTTACACATGAAAAATATTAGGTGTTCCATTTGGAGATGTGATTTGAACATACATACAGTAACTATACTTTTAAGGCACTTTGATATTTTCCTAGTTGCTTGAAAGTACAACTATACCATTAAAAGAGAAGCAGCAACACTGCATTTTTACCTACATTACTCATGTTGGAAGTGCTACTTGATTTAGCCCTTTGGCTTGATATACATATGTTCGTTCTGCCCAGCTATTCATAATTGCTTGATTTTTATGGTAATCTGGAAAATCCTTCATGACACCACCTAGTCACTAACCAATTCCTCTTAAAACATTGTGATTATGTACCTGAGAGTGTTTGAGGACTCTGAAATCTGAACCATCCTATGTTTGGTACACCCACAAGTCTTATCTATTTGTCGTATGAACATGCTTTGGAAAATAAATTAGGATTAACTTCAAGGTTTTGCACACCTATCTACTGTAGGAAATTTGCTTGTCCATTCTGTTCTATCAAAAGGATGCAGCAAAATTTCATCTCGGCATTGAATATTAGGTGGTGGTGTCCAAGAATAAGTTGTGCAGTGTGATGCTGATTGGGATTTGTGAGGGGATAGGAAGTGGCAGATCTCTGGCTGCAAGGAGATACTCTCAGATCACAGGCTGTCAAGTAGGGTTAGTGGACGGGCTTCAGTGCCAGTGGCCGTAAGTGGTTTAGAGGCTCAGAGCTAGTGTGCCAGCCAGAGATGCTGCTGCATGCTTGTGGTAGAAGGTGCCACAAAGCTGGTGAGCATCTCATTGGCTTATTGAATCGGGTGGAGCTTGATACTTGAGAGTAGTACAGCAGTCTGGCTTCATGTGCCATTGCACCTGATGGTATTAGAGGAGTTGATGTGTTCAGAAATGGATTTGCTCATGTGACCTTTAGAATAATTGTGAGAGCTACAATTTTGCCCCTTGGAGAATATAAACACAATACTCCTATATTTTGTATTAGGAGCTAACAAGAATGCATGGTCTACAGATTCTCGGTTACTGCTTTTTTCTCAGACTGTAGTCAACCTTTTGCCTTGAATTGTGGAGATTATTGCACTGCTGAAGACCATAGTTATTATGGCGACACGGCGTGGCGCGGCGACCAACCACCTTCACAGGATATATCGACTATGGCGTGTGGCGTGGTGACGCCATAGACTTTGCCGCGTGGCGATACAACCATAGCTATATATAGGTTCATAGCAAACAATATATAGGTTCATAGCACAGAATAGTCTAGGATCAGAGAAATTAGAGTACATAATACACTCTAGGATAGCACAAAAGACATCAAATGATCAAATGTCTCATTGCTCAAGGCTTAAAGCTTCATAAATCAGCAAAGAGCAAACTCATCAAGATCGATGTTGTCACTTGTGTTATTTGCATCTCCTTCAACAACATCCACTTGTGGTTCACCAAAATCATCCGCCACATCCAAATCATCTAAAATAATTTCATCTTCTTCATCTTCCTCTAACTCTTGCAATGGCGGCGCTTCTTGTTGTTGCACCAATCTTACAGCAGGATTAGCACGACGACCGTAGGTATGGGTGTTCCTAGGAAGGTTACGTCCTCGGAGCTCACGTGATGCACCAATGGCTTCATCAACTTGGTCCCATGTGAGGTCCCATTGGTCTGATCCACTTGAAGGTTTGGCATTTGGATGAACCCATTCATTGTCCCAATCAAAATCTTCTATAACCAAAGGGTCATAGGATTTGCCTGGCTTCCTCTCGGCGCATTTGGAACCTACTAGTCATTTTCCGGTTTTAGGAAACATAAACCAAATCATTCAATCTTTTGTGCTCTAGCCGGTTCCTCTTCTTAGTATGAATCTATCCATCATAGAAAAGAAACAAAGTTAATAAAAGAGAACAACCATTGCCTCATTGGGACTGCTATTTGGATTGTGCACTAGAGGACTTACAAATTCAAAAGTGCTCCAATTACGCTCGCAACCGGAGGATGAAGCACAAAGACTAACAATACGCTTTGCAAATCTTTGCAATTCAATGGACCGGCCACCATATGTACGCCACCAATCAACTAAACAATAATAATTTCAACAATGTAAATAACCAAAATTGATTCTGAATATGTATGTTTAAACACAAATAAAACACTCACGAGGGTTCTTTGTCTTCATTGTTTGTTTTGCCAAGTCACTCTTGAAGATATCTCCACGTTGATCCTCATAGAGCAAGGATTGGTGATCAATTTTGTTGAGTGTCCTCATCTTTACCATTCGTGACAGCACATCATTGAAGCAACCCCTTAGATAGCCAACATATTCATCACTCTCCTTTTGGATATCAAAGAACTTTCCAGGATTCAAGAAGAGGGCAGCACCATAGAGTGGGGTGTCCATTTGCGTCCCAACGCCTCTCAATAATTTCTATGATCTTATCAAGCAAACTTTTCTTGTTAGCAGTAGAAAAGGCAGCCTTCAACCTCTCTTTTGCATGTTTCATGAGAGCGGCAACCTCTGGCATAGCAGCCTTCTCATCACCATCAACCACTCTCAATACAATAAGAAGTGGTAGAGAAGCTCTAAGACAATCCTCAATGTCATGCCAAAACTCTCTAGAAAGTAACGTGTCATATACCTTCTTCCCATTTCGTCATTGCCAATTTGGTCTTAGTAAATTCATCACCGGCAATAAGAAATTTCAATGGATCTTTGTGCTTGTGCAAACTCGTAATGTGAGGAAAGTGGTAGCAAACCGAGTAGCTGCCGGTCTCACAAGATCCTTCCCACCGGTCTTCTCCCTCATTGCACTAAGAAGTCTTCCATGCCTATAGATAAAAGTAGTGACATGCGGCACGTGCGATAGGCTTCTTAAAAGCCTTCAAATTCCCTATTTCTTCCAACATAAGGTCTAGGCAATGTGCGCACAAGGGGTCCAATAAAGTGTAGGAATCCTCTCCATGAGATGTTTTCCGCTGGTTTGCCCCATTGTCGGTCACAACTTGGACAACCTTATCTTTTCCAATGTCTTCAATTTTTTCTCTAACAAATCAGCTAGCATGAACTGATCATGCACTTCATTTGAAGCATCAACTGATTCTAAAAAAAATGTGCCCTCTGGACTATTGACAAGGAAATTAATCAAATGGTGTCCTCTCCTATCTGTCCATCCATCTGACATCAATGTGCATCCATATTGCTTCCATGCTTGTTCATGTTTTTCTCTCAATTCATCTGTCTCCTTCACAACCTTCTCAAGCAAGGGCTCCCTAAGCTCATGGAAGCTAGGTGGCTTGTACCCACTACCATATTGTGCCGTGGCCTCAATAGCAATCTCAAATTGCCTAGAATTTGCAGCATTAAAAGGAATGCCACACTCATAAAAGAATCTAGCCCACTCCAAATTAACAGCATTTCTCTCTTCTTTTGTCCTCATGGTAGCTTGTATACTTGGTTGATAAGGACCCTTTGCATGTCTTTCTTCCACAACTTGTTTGGGTGTTCGCCTAACCATGGAAGCAACGGACTTGGTTGCAGGTGGAGCTGGAGGTTTAAACTTCAATTTGGATTGTGTTCTTTTTGCAGCTGTCCCTGAATTAGGATGTTTGATGGTTCCGTATAGCAATGACTCTCTGTCACTTCATTGCCTTCAACCCGCTGATCTTCATCATCATCTAAGACTAGTGGCCTCTTCTTCTTCTTCTTTGCCAAAAAGTAATCATGCAACTCTTGAGCAATTTCTGTTTTAGTCTTCTCACACTTCAACACATCTCCATACCCACCAATAAGATGCTCCTTCAGCCTTGTAATTCCTCCTTTCATTTGTCTATTACACAAGCAACATTGCACCATATCCCTGTTTCCAATTTCAGGCCAAAACCCATACTTCCACCCAGGATCATCCGACTTTGCCTTTCGCTTTGATCGTCTTTGGATCATATGTAATCGATGCATCTCCCGTGCTTGTAGCGCACCGCCCGACACCGGTTCAGCCATTATAGATGTCTCCTTGCTGCCAAGAGTTTAGTTGAGCTTAGGGATGAGGAGAAGATACAAGGGAAGAGGAGGATACAAGCTAATAGAAGCATACGGACTGCAGCGGGGAGGCGTGGAGTTGGGTGGATCGCACAAGGGAGGGGGCGCGCCGTGCGTGGCGAGGAGGCGGCGCCGTGCGTGGCGAGGCGGTGCCCACGGCGGCGGCCGGGAAGGCACGCGAGGAGAGGCGCCGGGGCCAAGGGAGATGCGGCGCGGCGGGGAGGCACCACGCGCGGGAGATGCGGCGCGGCGGGAGAGGCACCACGCGCAGGGAGATGCGGCGCGGCGGGGAGGCGCCGCGCGGCAGGGGAGATGCGGTGCGGCGGGAGGTGCGGCTGCCAAGGGAGGTGCGTGTCGCCGCGCGGCGGCGGCCAAGGGAGGAGCGGGCGCTAGTGATGTCCCCACGGGCGACGATACCCTATCTCGCGAAAAAAAAGCTGGCGCAACCCTATGATAGTATATCAATGGTTACTCTCATTGAAAAGAGGATGGCACTCAAGATGGGACAATTTTCTGGTTTTCTTCATTCACAAAACACAAAAGCCATGCCAACCTAGAGGTTGGGGATACATATTTATAGGCTAGTGGGCAGCCAAGGATATGCTAATCAAAGA
The DNA here is from genome assembly GCA_019925245.2 of Oryza australiensis. Taxonomy (NCBI): domain Eukaryota; kingdom Viridiplantae; phylum Streptophyta; class Magnoliopsida; order Poales; family Poaceae; genus Oryza; species Oryza australiensis. The sequence continues at coordinate 3,758,894 of JAIFGZ020000414.1, read as the reverse complement.
TGCTAGATGCTAGTCTAAAGTGCTAGTCTAAGATGCTAGTCCTAGTCCAAGATGCTAGTCTAGGATGCTAAAGTGTTAGATGCTAGTCTAAGATGCTAAAGCGAAGATGCTAAAGCGAGATGCTAGTCTAAGATGCTAAAGCGAAAAACAGAAAAAGTTACACTTGAGCACTAGACTTATTCCACCATCATTCTCCCCCTAAGTCTTGTGCGTTGTCTTCTGGGAGATTTGAATCATCCCAATCCTGACGCGAAGCTCTTGAAACTTGGTCCTACCAAGGGGCTTGGTGAGTAAGTCCGCAAGCTGGTCCTTGGTGTTGATGTAGCTCGCCTTGATGCTCCCTTCTTCCAAGTAGCTTCGAATGAAGTGGTACCTCACCCGGATGTGCTTGCTCCGTTCGTGGAAAACGGGGTTCTTTGCCAGGGCCGGGCGGACTTGCTATCCACCTTGAGCTCTACCGCTCCAAGTGTCTCTGCCGACGAGATCACTAAGCAGCGGGCAAGCGAGCGCTGGGTCGAACGGCAGAGATGCCGCCATGTACTCGGCCTCGCACTGGATAGGCCACCACTGCCGTTAACGATCGCACCACAAGACTCTTGCCAAGGAAGAAGAGCACACCGCTAGTGCTCTTGCAAGTGTCGATGTCGCCGCGTGGTCGCTGTCGTCGTACCCGATGAAATGCGCCCCGGCACCTCGGGAAGAGGCCGTATTCGAGAGCACCGCGACGTAGCGGATAATCCTCTTCACGGCTGCGATGCTCCATCGTCGGCCGCATGAACCGACCGACGTAGCCAACGAGAACGCCAAGTCCGCCGTGTGGGGCGAGGTAGCGGAGACTCCCACGGCGCCGTATTGCGTAGCGTCCACCTCCTCCGCCGTGTTGTCACGGCTGAGCTTCACCTCTCCTCCAGGGCGTGAGGGTGGGTTGCGTCATGAGCCCACTAGCTCAACGACGCGCTTGCGTAGGCGGTCCGCCGAAGTGTGATGCCGGAGTCGTCTGGTGGACCTCGATCCCCAAGTAGAAAGAGAGGCCCCGGATCACTCATCCGGAAGGTGGCCTTCATCTCCCCTTGAATGCCGCGACCTCCGCATCCTTGGTGCGGTGATCACCAAATCGTCCACGTAGACACCCACGGCGGGACATTTGCACCATTGCCCCGCCGATAGATGGCCGCCTCGTGCGGGCTTTGCACAAGCCCATCCTCTGAGCGTGGAGTCCAGCTTGGAGTTCCACGCCTCGGCGCTGTCGTAAGCCGTAGGGGCCTTGTGCGGGCGTAGCACCTTGCTCTCCTTGGGGATCACAAACCCCGCGGTGGCGCACGTAGACCTCCTCCTTCAAGTCGCCGTTCGTAAATGCCGACTTAACGTCCATGTGATGAACGCACCAACCTCCCGAGCGGCCGGCGCAGGAGGAGTCGCACGGACTCCATCCGTGCTACGGGCGAAGGCATCGTCGAAGTCGATCCCCTCCGTTGCATGAAGCCGCGTGCCACCAAGCGAGCCTTGTGCTTGACGATGACACCGCTTCATCCCGCTTCAGCTTGAACACCCACTTAAGGGTGATCGCGCGGTGACCACGGGAGGCTCGGCAAGCTCCCGTGCACGGTTCTCCTCAACCGCGTCCATCTCCGATTGCATCGCGGCACGCCATGCCGCGTGTCTCTCGGCCTCCGCGAAAGACCGAGGCTCACCATCGTCGCATACAAGGTGCAAGCGCGCCTCCGGATCGCGAGGCACCAATCCGCAGCCGCGATCGCCGAGAAGGTCCTCCATCGTACGGTACCGTAGCCGCTCGCCGTCGTGGTACGCATCGATGCGCTCCGTCGTGGGAGGCGGAGTAGCGAACTCCACCGGATTGCGCTCAACACAGGCCGGTGTCGGAGTAGGCGTGCCCTAGGAGCGGTTTGCTTGGAGTGCGTGCGGGTCGCCGGCGTGGTGGTGTCGGCGAAGAGCTCGCCGCAGCCGAAGTCGGTGAAGGCTCGGGGGGGGGGTAGGCACGCTCGGTGAAGGGTGAGCCGCCTACTCCCCGCTCCCTCGAAGTGGACGTACTCGACAAGAAGTTGTCGTACGTCGGGTCGAACCATCGTCCACCGCCTTGTCCCATACCCACCTCGCCTTCGTCGAACACTACGTCGCGCGCCGTGCGCACACGCCGTGCCTTCGGGTCGAGGATGCGGTAGGCCTTCGAGCCCTCCGCGTAGCCGATGAACACCCCGGGGTGCTCCCGTCGTCGAGCTTACCGATGTGGCCAAACTCCTTGGTGAACGCGAGGCACCTCGAAGACCCGCAGCGGGAGACCGTCGGCTTGCGCCCATGCCACGCCTCGTACGGTGTCCCGCCATCGAGGGCCTTGGTAGGAGAAGCGGTTGAGGATGTAGACGGCCGTCACCATCGCTCTCTCCCTTAAGATGGCCGGCATCCCCTCTCGCTGAGGCAGCCCGAGCCATCCCCACAACCGTCCGGTTGCGCCGCTCGACGACGCCGTTCCGCTGGCCGTACGGCGCGGTGTAGCGGCGCCGAATGCCCTCATCGGCCGCATTACGACGCGAATTCGCCGCCGTGAATTCGCCGCCGTTGCTCGTGCGCAAGACACGCAGCTTGCGGCCGCACTCCGCCTCCAGGCTTGCGAATGCTCGATGGCGTCTGCAGCCTCTCCCTTGCGCCTAAGATCACCACCCACATATAGCGGGGAGGTCGTCGACGAGCAACAGGAAGTAGCGCCGCCTCCCTCCGGTGTGGCGGTGTCACGGGCCACACAAGTCCCCGTGCACGAGCTCGAGCCGCTCCTTGGCTCGGCTCGCCTGCTGTGGCGGAGGAGCCTCCGCTTTGTCATGACGCAAACGTCGCGAGCTGCTCCACATGGTCGAGGCACGGCAAGCCTCGCACCATCTCCTTGCGCCGAGCCGCCGTGGCATCAAAGTGGAGGTGCCCGAAACGCTCGAGCCACGCCACGCCTCGTCATCCCGACGAGCGGCGAGGCAAACGGGTTGTGCCACTCGCACATTGAGGATGTATAGACGATTGATGCCTCTGTTTACCTTGGTAAGAAGGCGACGATGGCGATCCCAAATCCTCATGATTCCATCCTCGATCAAGATGCGCAGCCATTCCCATCCAGTGCCCAGCCGATGATGGAGTTCCTCGCCGGGGATGAAGTAGACTCCAGGTGAGGAGTCGGTGCTCGCGATCTTGGCGACAAGGACAATGGAGCCAATGCCCCCGATGTCCACAGTGAAGAGTCGCCGAACTTGACGGAGCCGCGTACGTCGACGTTCGAGTCGGAGAAAACTCCCTGCGACCGTCATGTGGTGAGCGGCACCACTGTCGAGGAGCCACCATCGATCTTGTCGTCGCGGAGCCGTCACCAGGAAGACGTGTGCCTTCGGCTCGTCGAGGTGGAGAGCCGTTGCGGCCGATGCCGCCGGAGTTAGCTCGATGCTCCCGTGTGCTAGGAACGAGCCGGCTCTCCGCCCTGTGCGACGTGAGCTGGCCTCGCCTTGTCGACGCAGTCTTTGGCCCAATGGCCAAGCTTGCCACGATTGCGGCGGTGTGCGTCTCGTGCTCGGCTTGTGGTTGCGGCGCGCGCGCCTGGCGCGCCTCCGCCGAAGCGCAGCTCTCGGCGCGTCTTCGTGCCCACCGCACTGGACACCTCGACGCGCCTTGCGCGGCTTGCGGCCGCTGTTGGGAAGAAGACTCCCTTTCTCCCGTCACCCCGAGAGCCTCCCACTGCTCCCGAGCGAGATGGAGCTTTCCGCCAATGGTGATAGGCCCGAGAGGCCGTGGCTCATCACCGTCGACGACCTTGAGGCGACCCAACGCCTCCTCGATCGACATCGTGGCAGGTCGAGCGAGACTCGATTGAGCGAGCGATCCGTCTCGTACTCTCTCGGACGCAACGGAAAAGCTTCTCGACGCCTCTCTCTTCGTCGTAGGTGTCGTCGCCGCATCGCACCATCTTCTCGCAAAAGAGTGTTGAGACGAAGGGCAAAGTCATCAACATCCTCACCGGCTTGAAGGCCGGGTTCTCCCACTCCTGCGGAGTGCCCGCAGCGTGTGGACTTGCGGGCGCGGTCGCGCGCAATGCGTGCGCGCGACGATGGCGTCCCAGCCTCCTTGCGCTCCGCTTCGGGAAAGCGAGAACCGCATCTCGGGCGGAACTGCAGCAATGAGGGCATCCAGCGCCCGCCGATCCTCGTCGTAGTCGACGTCGCCGACCGGACAGCCTCCCACATGTGCCGCACTGAGCCTCACCTCATCACCGCAGCCCACTCGATGTAGTTGGTTTTGGTGAGGTAGGCCACCCACCGCCAGGACCAAAATCCCGACCACCGTCTCGAACACCGTGGGGGCCTTGGCGGCCGGGGGAGTGGAGTCGCGCCGCCCGCGAGGCCGCGCTCTCCGTCGGGCCAGCCACCTCCACCGGGAGCGCGCGCCGCGCGCGCTCCGGCCGCGCGCACGCCCGCGCCATCCCCGGGTTCCGCCGACGGGCGCGCGGTCCCTTAGCCGCCGCCGCACCGCGGGCGTGGTGCCGCCACCGCCCGCTTCGCTCCCGCGCCTTCTCCTTGCCGCTCCTCAAACTCCCGTCGGCGGTGATGTCGCCGGCGACGGAGCCGTTGATGCCGCCGCGCAAGGTCTCAACCTCTACCTCCGCCGCACGTGCCGCATCCGCCGCCGCTCTCGCTTCCGCCTCCGCCTCGGCTGCCGCCAACTCCGCCGCCGCGCCGCCGCCTCGCGCTGGCTGCTGCTCGGTCCAGCCGTTGCTCGCCCGCGCTCTTCTGGCTGCGGCGAGCTCGGCGTCCCGCACGCCGAGTGCTCGAGGCGACCGAGCGCCGAGACCGAACGTCGGACATGGCGCGCCTCCGGAGGCTACTGCGTGGAGAGGGGAAGGAAAGGGAAGGAGGAGCAGCGGTGCCGCGCTAGCCGAGAGCTCAACCGGGCTTGGAAGGGGTGGAACAGAGATGCTTAGACTACGGAAAGTGTGGCTCGATACCACTTGATAGTATATCAATGGTTACTCTCATTGAAAAGAGGATGGCACTCAAGATGGGACAATTTTCTGGTTTTCTTCATTCACAAAACACAAAAGCCATGCCAACCTAGAGGTTGGGGATACATATTTATAGGCTAGTGGGCAGCCAAGGATATGCTAATCAAAGATGCTAGATGCTAGTCTAAAGTGCTAGTCTAAGATGCTAGTCCTAGTCCAAGATGCTAGTCTAGGATGCTAAAGTGTTAGATGCTAGTCTAAGATGCTAAAGCGAAGATGCTAAAGCGAGATGCTAGTCTAAGATGCTAAAGCGAAGATGTTAAAGCGAAAAACAGAAAAAGTTACACTTGAGCACTAGACTTATTCCACCATCACCCTAACTTCCTATGGCGTCCGCCACGTCGCGCCACGTGAGTTTGGCGACGCCACACGGACGCCACACGCGCCATAGTGGACGCCATAGGCCATTGAGCTGTGGCGAGGCCGTGGCGAGCGGCAAAATCACGCCATGGCGCTATAGCGTCGCTATGGCGACGATATGGCGAAGCCATGATAACTATGCTGAAGACAAGCAAGTGAATTTCATTGTGACATCACTCCACTTCCCTTTCCTTTTCCCATCTATTTGCTCACTCTACTATTCTTTGTCTGACTCCCTCCTTGTCTGTCATGTTGCTATTTCACTGGTGATGTGGTGGAGACACTGATGGTGAATAGGTCTCCCACCTTTAGCCCTATATGTGCCCCCCTGTTTAGTTTATCAAGTTCCCATATGTTGCTACTCTGACTTCAAATCTTCAATCCTCCTCTACTGCAGACCAACTTACCATCTTATGGGGAAGGCATCAATATAGGTGATGCTTTGTATTGCTAAATGTTCATGAATATATGCAAATAAATGTTTGAGTTTCCATTTATATGCACTTATTTTTCCTAAGTATTTTTCTACGTTGATTCAAGTCCATTTGCCCATTTGGCTAACCAGGTTTATTTAGAAGAAATGTGGTGGCTATCCTTTTAATATCCCCATAAAGTAGTGCTGAGACACATCCTCAGGTTTCTTTGTCTGTCCTTATACCAATATGAATTGTGCTTATGGTTTGTATTCTGACTCTTGACTGTGTATTGTGGAGTTGTTAAGTGCGTCATTTTATTATTGTCTTCACCTTGGTGCTTATGTTGAGCTGTGGAGCTTCTCTTGTTAATATTTTGAGTAACTGGTTTAAAAATAAATAGTAATATAGGATTAGAAGCAACAGAACTAGGACTTAGGGGGAGCCGTGGCAACAGACTGAAAGCACGCTATGGTTGGACAAACAAACTTTTAGTCACTTAAGTGTGAATTTCAGGGTTCTGAAGAAGGATAACGTGAGGTCTCTGACACCTCCATTCCACTAGTGGCAATGCCTTCAGCCATGACTTCTGGGTATCCCTACTGATCATTAGTATAGTTGCAACATTTCCCTTGATGTTCTATGTCTGACATGCGGGATACCAGCATACTGACATTTCTCATGAAAACAAGTGTTCTTTTCTCTTCAGCCCTTGTTCATATCACAGCAGTTCTCGACCAGTTTCCTATGTCTCACACGCTTGTGTTTCATCGCAAAGAGTGCATGGTTGTGCGGTTGTTTACCAAATGGTGCATGGCTCATCAGTATCATTTCTAACTAGGACACCAACAGTTCTTAATCTTTTGTCCATGTGAAGATCTTATGGATGTCCTAGTAAACAATTTTTTATTAGATTCAACTGATGAGTTAGGGCGTGACAGACTTTTTCCACTTGTATGAATTGTTCCATTCTATCAATAGAACTCAGTTTTTTTTCTCGTGCAACTTTTTTTCCCTCTTGTGCAATAAGAAATATTATGAACATTAGTTGTGTACTTCTGTGAGATAATTTTTATTACATATGAACCTTGATTCACTTCTTTTCCCATTTATAATTTCGAATCTATTGTTCATATGCATCTGACTATTTGATGCATTTGACTATTTGTAAATACAATGCGAAGGAATAACACTTATTCCTGCCACTGTATTTAAGACGTGATGATTCAAATCTAGATGGACTAACCCAGTAACCATGTTCCTAGCCAAGTTGGCCCCAGTCTACTGTGTGGTTCACTGATGTTAGATTGATTCCTTTACTCCCCCGGAATCCTGGATATTTAGAAAATCTGTTGTTTCATCGACAAGGTAGTCTAGGTCCAGTGATAATGAGTGGATGCTATCAGCAACTTCTTGTTGAATCTGACTACCCAAAATTATTCTTACTTATCATCTTTTTTGTTCTGCAGGTTATGGACAAGCACTTGTCAATTCTTGCGAAACAGCATGTAGAAACACGTTTTGTGAAAGTTCATGCTGAAAAGGCTCCCTTTTTGACAGAAAAACTAAGGATTGTTGTTCTCCCAACTCTTGCATTAGTAAAGAACACCAAAGTTGAGGATTATGTGGTAAGGCCGCTCATTGCAATCTATTCATCTGCTGCACATGAACATTGCAATAGGGTATGAATTCTTTTGGTCCTCCCAGGTGGGATTTGATGAGCTTGGTGGTAAAGATGATTTCAGCACTGAGGATCTGGAGGAACGTCTTGCAAAAGCTCAAGTGATCTTCCTTGATGGAGAAGGGCCTGCAAATGCGTCCAAGCAGGCGACCAAACGAAGCGTTCGGCAATCAGATACTGGCAACTCATCGGACTCTGAATAGTTTTGTTACTGTTTCTCAACTTATGCTAAATGTTCTGGCTGTTATGGCAAACTGTTCTGTTATCCCTGTTAGTAATAGGAAAAGTTGATAGTCTAGCATTGAACATTTGAACTGGGACTTGGGAGTTAAAAGAGGTATCTGGAGTGACATCATATGTTATTACGGTTTTGCTCGGAGTTGTATATTACGATGTTTATGATAGTTCCCTTGTTTGTCTGAGTTAAAACTAATTTATGCCCCCTTGCTAAGATAAAATAGATGGATTTATCGATAATTAGTAGAAAGAATGACATTTCTGTTCTGATAATAGTGCTTGATGATCAGTCTCAAACTCTCAATCTGAGGGGCCATCTATATAAACCATGTGCCCCATTCAGATTGTCTCATTGCCTGCTCTGTGTGTGTGTGTGTAATACAACATTTGCTGTAGCCTGCAGCTGCTATATATATTGTCCATCAATAAATAGATCCTGTGCTTTTGTGCCCTGGTACTACCTTTTCAGCTGCTGCTCACTCATTTTACCCCATGTGCTGATCATCATCATTCATTCATTCATTCATTCATGGTGACATAAATTGTTGGGCAAAAGGAGAACGGTAAAAGGTGATGCCTTGCAGTCTGTGTGCAGATTGTGCCTGGGTGGTACTACTACCACCCTGACGGCAACTTGAATGCTGAGAAATTTAGGGCAAGATTGAATTGCTTCTTCACACTGGTCGGTTGGTCTGGCCACATGAATGCACTGGGAATGCATTTGCAGTTAGTAGTACTAGACAATTTGCTTCAGTTAGATGGGGAAATGGTGTGTACTAACTACTGACTTTTATTGTTCATGTTTCATACTACTGCTTAGATGATTTGAACGTTTTTACTGCATTAGTTATTTGCAATTATCTTATTCTGTCTCAGTTGTTTTGAGCAAGAAGTTTCTGTAGCGTTTGTAAAATAGTTCGAGTTACTTGAGAATGTGTATATATGTTGCGTGAAATTTGAACAAAGTTTGCACCTCCGAAAGCTTAATACCATTATTAACCCAAGAAATGTTATTGCACGTACGGCTAGGTTGCAGATCATTATCTCAAATTTGAAGAATGGAACGGTCCCCCTGGATGCTGACACGTTTGGTTTGTTTACCATCATAGATCTGCAAAGTTTGATTGCGAGGATCCAGCAGCTGACGATGGTTCGTATCACTCACTTCTAATATACATGTCCTGCATATTTGTTACCATGTGAGCCATTTATTTCTGAGCTATTTCTGTTTTCATGTTTGTTTGCTCCTTTATTTCATCATGTTTATATAAATTACCGAATAAATCCGCCGGTTTGATTTTCAACAGATTTAATACCCACAAGTTTTGGCCTTAATTGCCCTTTTTCAGTTTTGGACTTGACTGTTAACAGTCTTCTCCCTTTTGGATAGGCAATCCTGTTGTCATGACACTGACAGAATAACATAATGCATACTATTATTAGTCTAAAGAAAACCATAACGTCACTCGTGTTGTTCCTCAATGACCCATTGACCTGGTCTGCCAAGGGACAGAATTTACAAATAGTTTTGGACACCAATAATTCAGTGACGCAAGAGGACAGGATAGCACTTTTGTCATATTAATCAAATCAGGCCGGCTAATTAAACTAGGCATGGAGTGTCTTATTTAGGGCACCTAATACCTGATGTAACTACAAAAAGCTAGACTTAAAAAAAGGGGGGGGATTGCTGACTGAGACCTTGAGATGATCACAAGGAGGAGATGACAGAAAGGAATTGAACTAGGAGCTAAGAAGTTGGAAAGCATCATTGGAAAAGAATTGTTATTCTATGCTTGGAAGGGAAGAAAGGGTTTGGATCTTGCATCATGCTGATGACGAGACATTAGTTAGTTTGTGCAAAAAAATGATTAATTCTCAGATTTGATCAGGCACCTAGATCACGTTGAATACTGTACTGCTATGCTTGCTACAGGTTCAAAAATCAATGATGTTCTTTTTGGAAGGAATTATGCTGCTTTAAGTTGGGCCTTACCGGGTGAATCATAGTATTAGATTGGGTCTAATTTAGTACTATATTTCTATATTTTAAGACGGAGTACCTCGAAACAAAAAGGAGTGTTTTACTCCATATAAGGGTTCTTGTTTAGTGTTAACAAGTGTTATTCCATCAAAATCATTTATCCTTGATATCAACTCGAACATTAATAATTTCTTGCTAACTTACAAAAATGTCAAAGTATGAATGTCATGAGATTAAATATAAATCAAGAAACAACCTTTTAAAACGCTGTTAAAAAGCGATTTACTGGGCTGGATATATGTTTGATGTAGAAACTAGATTCAATTCCACTATCGAAAAATTAGACCATGATCAGTGGGACTTAAAAACTGTGGTCATAACTAACATTGCAGCAGTTATCCTCTTCATGTTCCATTTGTACCAAAATACCAACGGTTGACGATGGACAAAAAGGAAATTCCTTATTCCTTTGGCAATGTCAGAAGAAGGAAAACTCTGAAATATTCCTACTCGCTTTTACACGTATTCAGATCGTATCCATTGTACTTGTTCTACCAGCAGTAACATATGTGCCAACCTGAAATCACTGACACGAAAAGAAGAAAAAGAAGAATGAAAAAAGAGACACAAACACAAACACGCGCACACACATAAAAGAAACACTGGAATCCAATTCCACTCCAACCAGAAAGCCAGAAAGTGGTGCAGAGGTAGGGAGGAGCAGAAAGTTTTCTTTTTCTGCAGCAAAGTAGTTAAAGTTGCACTGCAATTGCAAAGCATCCTTTTGCACTGCACTGGCTATAGCTAGATTCTGCGGGAACAAGGGGATGAGTCATGGTCACCTTCGCATTGGATTGCGTTGGCATAGCACAACCTTTGCTTTGTTCTGCACTGCCATGGCAATGCCTTTTGGTGCTTATGGGTAGTAGCTACTCCCTTCACCACTAAAATATAAGATTTCTAGAGGGTTTTTACGGGAATTAAGAAAATAAAAAATTAAATGGTAAAAAGTTATGATTGATCGAGAAGAGAAATTAAATAAGAAATGAGAGGTAGGCGAAAAAACAGTTGTATTTTGGAGAAAATTAAAATTCTAGAAATAAATATATTCTTTTCTGAGAGGAGACGAGGTGATGGCATCTGGACCCGAAGCCTTTTTGGCCTGCACATAATTGCATTCTAGAAGAAGGATGGATTGGAGGAATCCCCTCGTGGGTTTGCTGTCCTTAGCCATCAAGAAAGGCAGGCAGGCAGCTGGTCAGGATAGATAGATAGCTAGTAGGTCTTCTCATCATCAAAATCATCAGGATCAGGCCAGGCCAGGTCAGGGCAGAAACTTTCTGCCTTTATGAATGGATCACTCACTCTCTCTGAAACGTGCCCAGCCCATGCATGACCATTTGCTGGGATAAGGTTGGGAGGGGATGAATGATTATTGTCAAGCTGAATAATTCAGTTGCCATCATCCTTTTCTTGTTGTTGTTGTCTGTTCTTTTATTAGCAAGAGAGTGGGTTTATTTGGGGGGTGTTTATGTACTCATCATCTGTTGATTAAGCATAATATTAATCCATAAAAGGTAATATATCGTCCCAAAATAGTTTCAGTTCCTAATTCCACTAAAATAATTAACATATGGGAAAAAAAGATATAGTCTCATTCGGTGCTCGCGCGCTCTCTCATTTTGTTTATTTCTTTGGCTATGACATATGGTACTTGAAAAATGAACAGTGCAAATACTAAATAGAAAAGGGTGTGATGTCGGCATACCAGAATAGTCAACTACAAATGAATTCATGTCCCTAATTTAAAAGGCTGTAGAAAACAGTCCTGCGATGACTACTTCAATTACCATTTTTTTGTGGACAGGGTATTCAGCGTATTGTCTATGCCTCCTGCAACTACAAATATTACATTTCATATATATATAGCGGTGAAATCCAATTTTGTGGAACCAACAATTTCATGTTTAATAATAGAGATGGTTCCTTTTCTCCTTTACGGAATCCCATGGCAACAAGCAACTTGGTCAAGGGTTCTTTTGATTCTACTTGCTTTATGCGTTTTTGTACCTTCTTCAAAAGAAAAAAAAAAGAACACTTTATTTTCTTTCTTATACTCATTCACAACTTGCAAGTTGCAACAAAATACATCCTTTTTCCCCAGCATGGGCTTGCTATTTGCTGATCATATGTTCCCTAAGTACGTTTTCATGTCACAAACCTAACTCAAATTGAAATTGTGGCATAACAACTATTTTCTCTCTAATTAAAAACCATTTCCTATATATTTGTATATATATATATATATCCTAACAAACAATGACTATATGTTAGTAGGCCATTATAAGATATTTTGCTAGTGGGTCCAAGTCCTCCTTGAAACTTTTAGCATAGCTCAATATTCTAGTCCACTCCTACAAATATCTTAGGGTGGTCAATTCAAAATTTTTTGGTTGTTGACATTAAGCATGGGCAAAAGCATGGAGAGGAAGACGCACACTCATGAGCTAGGAGGAGGATCCATGAAGAGGAGTCCAGGAGGGATGAGCACCAACCAAACCAAGGTTAGGTTTGGAGCAAAAGCAAATAAATGGATGCACATGGAAATGCAGTTGGGGGTGGTGTGGGGCCTAATCTCCTTTTCAGTTTTAAAAGTCCCCATGTCCTTTCTTGTTTGATTCTATGAACCTGTAAAGGCATGCATCTTTCATCCATCTTTTTAGACTTTTGTGATCACCCTTAGCTTGGCTGCCTTCTAAGAAACGGCTCTTTAATCATTAATTAATCTTGTATCCCCTGTGGAGACCCTTCCAAGGGCCTCCTGTGTGCTTTGCTTTGCTTGCTTGGTTGCTTGATACCTAGCTAATTAATCTCCTAGTTAGTTGACTCAGTTATTAAAAAAAACTACTTGACTCAATCCTCCCTGGCTAATAAAAATAATTGTTCTTGCAACTTTGACATGGTTTTGTTTAGAGTTAACTGATGCCAATTTCAGATCAATGCACATGTTGCAAATCAGTAGCTGAAGATTGTCCTTGGGACTCTACTCAAAGATTCATATATAGTCAAGTGAGATGAATAACTGCAGAAACTAATTTGTGGTCCATAATCAAGCAGTAGTAGTGGAGCCAGAGGTGTTATCCGGTGGGGTCGATCAGTACTATACCATATTTCATATTTCAGTGTTTTTTTCTAACTAGGTACGAATTTACATGTGAGAAACACCTCTCGACTTTTGGGTTTGTCAAATGGGAAAAGTCCATATTATACATCTTAACTATCGAGTTTGTCAAAAATGCTCCTTAATTATTAAAACAGATATTTTACACTCGCACTATCAAAATCAGACAAAATAACCCCTTAAGGGCAAGCAAACTTGGTTTAATTTTAATGGTTGTTTTCGTGGCTTTAAAATCCAAATGATATTTTTTTACTTGTATCTTACCAAATTAGTAAGAGACGCAAAAAAAGTAGTTAAGTTCAAGTAAAAATACTACCCTCATCTCATAACAGAAAGAAATAGAGAGAGTATATATTTTGATGTCAAAATGATGAAAACCGCTATAAAGATTTGGTTGTATTATTCTTTAGGGAGATATTCTGTTCTGATTTTAATAGCCAAGAGGTGTAAAATGACCGGATTTTATAGGTGAGTAGTGTTTTTACACAAATGCGATAGTTAAGTGGTGTAAAGTGGACTTAATTACCTAGCCCCTTAAAAATATGTTGGGTGCAATGCTATGGTGCTCCATCCACGAACTATACTCTTTTAATCTGAAAAGTTTGGACGCTATCAAAGTGCAAGTTTCATGCATGACTTATAATTCAAAACAGGGTATGGACTTCAGACCGGTTAGCACGAAGGGGTTGGAGAAATAACGGCCAATGCCCCCTTTGCCATTCCACGGCTGAAACTGCTTTTCACTTAATGGCCACCCGTCGTTTCTCCAAGAGGATTTGGACCCTAATGGCAATTTGGGTAGGTTACCAACAACTGCATCCCTCCGAATAAGTAGAAACTCAGTCAGTGCATCAATGGTGGGAAACCCTTGCGACCATTCCAGAAGTCCCGAAAAGAGGAGTACGATCCCTAATTCTACTAGTTGTCTGGGAAATATGGAAGGAAAGGAACCGAAGGATTTTCGACCACAAGGAGGCCCCCCAAAATCCCCTGGTAGAAAACATTAAGGAAGAGGCTAGTCTCTAGGACATGGTTGGGGCTAGACATCTTAGAGAGTTAGCTTGTTTCTAGCATAAGGGGTTTTGTTTAAGGCCGTAGGTCATTTTTATTTTTGTCTTTCCCCATTGGGGTGTATTTCTTTTCTCTCTATTCAATGAAAAAGCACGACCGTGTCGTTTTTCTCTTTAAAAAATAAACACAGATCCGCCACTCGGCCACCGTAAACAAGGAATCAAACTGTGTTCTTGTAAGGAATAATGGCCACTCAAGCTTAACTAGATAGCATATAAAGAGAACACTAGAAACTGAGCTAGAAAAATCAATTCCTAAGCTTTTTTGGTTGTGAAAAGGATCTCTTGAAAGCGAGAGATCGAATGGCATTCCTATCTTTACAGTGTTCCGAGAACCGACAGTGGTGGCAAAGACAAGGGCATAAATGCTGAATCGAAACATGAGATCTTGTCATGTTTAAATGACATTTGAGACACAAGGTTTTATTAAATGGAACCAAACAAGATGGAGGATCAGTCGTGCCAAGTACAAGAAGAAATTCGGCAGATTCGAATGCTCCCCTGCAGTGAAAAAAATGACGCATTATATTGCATCCAAAACGAGGGGTACGTCTACAGTTGACACATTAACAGTATGGCCGTGCGGTTCAAAGGGCACACAGCCATGTTTGCTTGGAGTGGACATCAAATTTAAAGGGCTCAGACTGTACACTACTGAAGCTGTACCAACATTATGTGTCACATGTTGGGGAACTGTACATAAAGACATATATTTGGCAATTTAAGAGGAGCAAGAATTAAAGCCCAGGGAATTCATTGTTTCAATTTAAATTTCCCATGAATTCCTTGCTTGGACTAGAAAAGGTGTTCAAACACTTCCATACAAAATTTTGGAATTAATTTACCATTGTGTAGGTCCCAAATTTCCTATTTTATTTCTTTTCAATTCAACAATTAAATCAAACAAAATTTTCTCCTTACCTAAAACCCGGTTGTTTGCGACTTTGTGTCACATATTTTCTCCCAATAATTCAGTTACCAGCACTTGATAAAATGTGGAGGAAAGTAACGGGAATGGCCGATACTACTAGAAGAATTTATCTTTAGCTGATAGGTATTGTAACTAGCATTTCTGTTATTGGTTTAATAGTTTTTTCTTTTACGGTTCATATTTTGGCTATTCACTAATGAATTGAGTGATGCATGATGATTTTAGTGGTATATTATTTCTAAGCCCGGCCTATTAACCAAGTCGGTCCATGAAGAAGTAGAAAGGCGCCAGATGGAGGAGAGAATAGTCATTAGCAGGGTTTCTCATTTCGTTTTGTCATGCGTGCTGCCCCTCAGCGGTAGAAAAAAACCGCTAAAACCACAAAGAAATAAACAGTAAACGGATTTGAATTTGAATCGATTTGTCGTGCCGTGGTTTTCGCCCAAACCGCGACGAAGTGAACAGTGACAATTTAAATTTGAACCAAATTTGTGTCGCGGTTTTCGCTCAAACCGCGCGAAAACCACATCACATACCGGTTTTCGCGGCAAACCGCATGATTTTTTTGTGAATTACTTATAAATATATTTTTGTGATAAAATAATTTTTTTCAAATTTTTTTGAATTTGCACGAAATTATTCAAACGAAACCGTAGGGATGCCGTTTCGCACCCCCACGATACGCGCGAAAACCGTGGTGGTTTTCATAGTATCGCAAACTCCAGTCATTAGACCTTGACAGGTGTAGATCTCACCTTGCCCTAAGTCCATAATAAATCAATTTTTTTCTCCGTTATATGAAAGAGGCTTGTTTGCATTAGATATTTCATTTCAATTCTTCCCCAGTTCAGTTACCATATGTTAATAATTGAGTCAAGTGATAAAGATAGAGGTAATATATACATTATTATGTAACCCTATTGACCGAGTCAAAGGGTAAAACTTAATAAAATTGCACCAGATGAAAGGAAAGAGAACAGAACTAAATATCGCTAGACTTTGGCTTGGAGGGGCGGAGCCAGGATTTGAGGAGAGAGGGGCTATGAACAAAACAAAGTAAAACCGATAACAATACCATATGGTTTTCGTCATATATAATAGTATCATGTTTTAAGTCTTAACAAAAAATTACATTTTTATCAACTTAAATTTAGCCCTACGACTAGCAACAAGATTATAGGCTTCAATAATTTCATCGGTACTAATTGATGTAGCCAATTTTTTCTCAATATAAATTACCAAACAATCTCGCAAAAATCCATCTCTCATGTATATCTAAGACGTGTATTCGCAAGTTTTATAGCTGAAAAGCATCTTTCGGTGGTTTGCAGTTGATACCGGAAGAGTTAATACTAATCTTAACAATCTGTCCTTTATAGGATAAGATGAATATTTACATGTTTTAAGCAGTCAACTTGTTAGATCAGCAAGTGTTGATAATTCATTTAATTCTGGATGGTTACATGCATCAATTTGAAAATGTGGCAGTTAACGAAGGATTACGAGGATATTGGGGTGCTAGGCCCCTCAGGCCCCCTCCCTCCGCCACTGTTGGCATGTGCAGATCTATATCCGTCGTAAAAGATATATTACCTCGTAACTAATTTTAATTTTAGCTATGAATCTAGATATATATTTTTAAATTTTATAAAAAAAGTTATTATATTTTAAAACAAAAGTAGTAAATCCTACTATTGATCATACATGGCCGCGCCGCGTACCCAGCGTATGAGTAACCTGGCAGGGGGGCAACTCCACTATGCTGTACCACTGTTCAGCCTGCCCTAAGTCCATGTTAGCTAGCATGCACGCCGGGGACGACACATACGTACAGAGGAGCGCACAAAATTTCTCTCATGATTGAGAGGCGCCATGAATGTGGCAAAAGGTACCGTTGTCTAGCAAGCAAGGTAAGCTAGGGTTTGGCCTGATCGTCGTCCGAACTTGCTTGGACTTTGCAGGGCAACAGCATCTGCATCTGCAAGCATGCAATGCAATGCCCTTATGCATTACAAGCCCAGCGTGTACTGCAGGAGACAAAAGGCTGTGGCCACACTCAAGGAGGATCTTTATTGTCCTGCACTGCACTACTTCTCTGTTTCAAAATAAATTTATTTTTGACTTCTCTTATTTATCTAAAAATATTTATTTTGACAATCATTGTAATTGTATTATTGTAATTGTATTGGAGTTTATAAAAATAGGGTATGAACATATTGGAAGAAGATAGAAAAAGAAATAATTGTATTATAATTTAATAAAATGAAAATATTTTAGTTTTTTATTAATATATATGAAATGAATGAAAAATAAATTTATTTTAGGATGAATGCAGTACACTACACTGCATGGCCATGCATCTTGCTCCTGTGCAAGGGAAGGGAGCCATGTTTGCAACTGTGCGAGTCACGCACAGAGTAAAAGCAAATTAATTAGGTACCAATCCATCCGTCCGTCGTTCTGCCTTGCTTCTTTTCAGATGTTGAAATGAATTATGGATAATTGGTTATAAGGATGAATTAAATATTATATTAATAAATGATGTTATTGATTTTTATATATATTTAATCATTTGTTTTATTTAAAAATTTATATAATTATTATTTATTTTATTACGAGTTGTTTTATCATAAAAGTATTTTAAGCATGATTTATATCTTATGTTTTTACATAAAATTTTTTAAATAAAACAAATGGTCAAATATGTGTTTTGAATGTCAACGACTCTATCAACAAAAAGAGTACATTAATATTGTAAAGTTAACCACTATTAGAATCCTGGTGTTTGCCTAGTGTTCAGGACACTAGACAAAGCCAGCATTGCACTCAGTAAAGGGTTTGTTGAGTGTAAGACTCGACAAAGATGAGGTCGACAAAAGGCTATTTGCCAAGTGCTAGTCTACGGGCACTCGACAAAGACTTTGCCTAGTGCTTGGCACTCGGCAAAGTAGTAAGGTTTCACTAGTACAGAAACTTCCAAAGGTGTCGGTTGGGAAACCCTCTTAGGTGCCGGTTTTCCCAACCGGCACCTATTGGTCGGCACCTATGGCAAAATCAATAGGTGCCGGTCTAACAACCGGCACATTTAACATTCAAGAATCAAAAAAAAATTCGGTTCCATCGCATCAGTGTCGCTCTCCAGATCCAATCCACAACAATACATCCACAACAACACAGATTAATTATTCCACATATTATCCATTCCACACATCAATCCCCACAAATCACAAAAACATTCAAGAACCACAGATCAATCCAAGAACCACAAAAAAATCTAGAGGACCTTCTATCCCTCCATCGCCGTCGTCCGTCACACAGCCGCCCGTGGAAGCGCATGCACCGACGTCGGCCACCTCCGCCGCCGCCGCTGCCTCCCTTCGCCAGATCCGGCGAAGGGAGGGCACCTCCACCGCCGCCACCGCCTCCCCTCACCAGATCTGGTGGGGGAGGGCTCCTCCACCGCCCTCCCGTCGCCGCCCTTCCCGCAGCCTCCCGCCGCCTCCTGCCGCCGCGCTTCCCGCCACCTCCCGCCGCCCCTCCCGCTTCTGGCCTGTGTGAGTGAGAGAAGAGATGGAGAGTGAGCCGGCCTGTGTGAGAGAAGAGGTGAGAAGAGAAAAGATAAGGCCGGCCTGGCCTCCCGCCGCCTCACCGCCTCCCGCTGGCCCGGCCTCCCGCCGCCCCTCTCGCCTTCCGGCCTATGTGAGTGAGAGAACTCAGAGAAGAGATGGAGAGCCGGCCTGTGTGGGAGAAGAGGTGAGAAGAGAAGAGAAAAGATAAGGATAAGGCCGGCTCAGGGTGAGAGAGGATTATATGCGCGTCCGGTTCGGTTGATAGGTGTCTGTTTTATTAAAAAACCGACACCTATACTATATTAATAGGTGTCGGTTTTTTAAAAAAAACCAACACCAATAGTATAGGTGTCGGTTTTTCTTTAGAACCGACACCTATAATATAGGTGTCGGTTCTAAAGAAAAACCACACCTATACTATTGGTGTCGGTTTTTCATTAAAGCCACTACCTATTGTTTTAATAGGTGTCGGTTTTTTTTGAACCGACACTTATTAGGTCGGCACCTATGTATGTTTTTGTAGTAGTGTTTGCCTAGTGCCAGGCATTAGGCAAACAAAAATGACACTAGGCAAACCTTACTACTTTTGCCGTACAACCAGAAAGAACTTCTCGCTCGATCACCCATCCTCAAATTGCCTCAGGCCAAGCACGCTTAACCTCAGAGTTCTTTGAAGATGAGCTTATAGAAATGAAGTTGCAACTTGTTGATATGAGTATTCTATTAATCCTATTAAGTCTTGGGACACGATGTTACATCCACACCCCCTTAAAAGATCGATGTTCTTGTCGGTCAACCCCAGGCCAGGAACCTCCCCTCTTGGCCACATCCGTCGTCCAATGCCGACGCATGTGCCATGCACACCATGCCCGCGCAACTAACCCGCCACGCGCCCGTGAAACCGAGAGGGTCGGCTCTGACCACTCTGTCACGTCCCACCCTTCCCAAGGAAGCCGGCCGAGGGCAGTGGGCCGAGGAGGAGTCGGCCGGGAGGGCAGCGGTGGCAGGCGCGCGCGTGTGTGCAGTGTGTGTTAGTGTGGGAGCTAGCTAGCCGCGGGTGAAATTTTTGGACCGTGTCAAGTTTTGGTTTTTTATCAATTTATAATTTTTAATTATTTTTTAATTTAATAGGGAATTATTTTGCCTAGTGTAGCACTCGGCAAACCCTTTGCCTAGTATAGCACTCGGCAAACCCTTTGCCGAGTGCTTAGCACTAGGCAAAGAAACCACTTTGTCGAGGGCTTGGCACTAGGAAAACCCTTTGTCTAGTGTCTGGCACTCGGCAAAGGTTTTGCCTAGTGCAACACTCGACAAAGGGTTTGCCTAGTGCAAGGCACTCGACAAAATGGTTTCTTTGCCTAGCGTCAGGCACTCTGCACTAGGCAAAGTAATTCCCTACTAAATGCAAAAAATAATTAAAAAAATTTTAAATTGATGCAAAAAATCCAAAACTTGGAATGGTGTTATGTATGATATATATTACGTCCACAAAATTTTTTGGAGCCAAATTATAAATTCAACCATCATTATGGCTCTAAATTTATGATATCGTATAAACTCTAATATTTGTATTCGGAGATAGTTCGGTTTATTAGCGTCGTACGTGACAAAATGTTCGAAACCTTTTCAATTCTTTACTACAGTCTCAATGTTTGATTTCATGATACTCGATAAATCTCGTGATTTTCGAACTTTATTTGTTTTTTAATAATTTAAAAACCGACCGGACTTTATTTGACTCACGGTCTTCCCGAGTAAGATCTTTGAAATTACTTTTTATTTTCTAGATATGACCTCAAAATAGACTCAATAACATGAATATCATTTTTAACACATTTTATTCAATTATTCGAATCACTTACAGTTCAAATATGGCACTGGTAAAGAAATTTCTATAAATACAAAAAGTATTTAAATATAACAAACAATTAAAAAAATAAACCAAAATTTAACATGTAGTACTTCATGTTGTATATGGGAGGGAAAAAAGTTTGGAGGGTGTTATGGAACAAAATTTTAAAATTTTGCCGAGTGTCTCGGCGAAGCACTAGGCAAATCCTAACCTTTGCCGAGTGCCTAGATTTGCCTAGGGCAGCACTAGACAAAAATAAAAGTTTGCCTTGTGTCTCACTTTTGCCGAGTGTCACACTAGGCAAACAAGAAAGTTTTTCTGGTGCCAAACTTTGTCGAGTGACACTCGACAAACCCTTGTTTGTCTACTGTCCGAGGTTATGTACTCGGTAAACTTCTCGACATTAGGCAAACAATAAAATTCCGGTAGTGAACACACAGCTTGTAACAAGCTACATAAAAGCAATACTAATGGAGAAGTTTTCGAAGAAATTGTACTTTAGATAGTTTAGATAGTGTGGCATAAATAATTTGGTTGATAGTTCCCTTATTAGTTGTTTTGAACGCAGCCTCGTACTCTACCAAGATGTGTACAAGTTCGTAAGCACTCCTTTCTTATTAAATTACTTATCATTTTAGTTTTGTTTTAAGTCAAATATTTCTAACTTTTTAAATATAGTTTAGCATTTCTCATGATAAATTTTAAAACATAAATTTTATGATATTAAGCTATATGAACTTTTAAAAATTAACGATCAAATTACCTTTAATTTATGATAAAACTACATTAATAAAAAAATAAGATTTAAAAGGAGAGACGTCCTTCAAATATTTTTTCAAAAAAATGTAAGCGTGTGAATAATTGAATACATGACCTTAAAGTCGAAACCGTATATTCCACCACTGCACTAACACGTGCATCTCTAAAATTATAATAATAAGTAATTTGAAACGGAGGGTACCTGTTAGGGGAAAACAATAACGGTCTCTCTTGAATACCGGTCGCTGGCTGGCACAAGTTCAAATCCAAATTATCGGTCAAAGGTTTAATTTCGCTGGAGAAGAAGTTAAATTACCAGCTGCGTCGTTTTGTCGATGATTGATAAAGTCGATAGCTAGTATAAATAAAATAGAGGACGCAAAATATACCTGGTCACCGACTAACCGTAGGTTTTGGCCAGCCTTCTAGCTAGATAATTAGAATCCTGTATCTTGAGATTCAGGATTAATTATATATGTATTAAAAATAAGATTACAAAAGACATGCGTCTATATCTAATCTTGCTATTCCGGTGAGACATGCCTTGTAAGTGCTTTATTTTTTTTACACGCCTTCTTAATAATGCTAATATTAATTATAGTAAGACACCTTAATTATCAGCGCCGGTTTGTAAAGGCAGCCTCCTGTAGGGAATCACCAGTGCTGGTTAGGACATGGAACCAGCACTTATACACATTTTTGTCAATAAAAAAATACAATCATTTACAGATTCATTCTAGACAGTGAGATACAAAATCACAAAAATCAGTACACATTTATACACAACAAGCCAGATCTTGCATACACATAATTTATACACAACAACTAAAATTATATGATACACAAATCAACATGTAGATATCAATTTTTTTCCATATGGAGATCACTCTTACAAGAACAACAAAAATATACAAGATTTCACATCAAGAAAGAAAACAACAATTGAGATATTAACTTGAATAAAAAACATCAAGTCACGTCAATTCACCTCACCTATCGACCCGTTAAAAATATGTGTGGTGGCCACCTCTAGAACGCTGAATCTGGTTATATACATCGCCTCCTCTAGCATGAGACGAGAGGAGGGAAGAAGCTGATGCGTGGTGATAGGTGAAGACGGTTAGATCTATCGATGGTCATTCCAACCAGTGCCGGTTTTGTTCATTAGCAAGCACTGATAACTCACCCACGCATCAGCGTTGGTTAGTCTCCCAAATAGGCACTAAATATGAGATGATTAGTGTTGATTTTTACTGGACCAGAGCACGCGTGGGTTCGATGAGCAATGAACCCTATATCAGTATAGGTTTTTGTCTAACTGGGGTACATGATTAATGAGTTCCCTACAAGAAAGTCCATGTTTACCGAGTGTATAATTTTTTAACAAGAGCTTTATGTCGAGCACTCGGCGAAAAATATATTTGTCGAGAGGACTCTCGACAAAAAAAAACTCTCGGCAAAAATGACACTTTGCCGAGTGTTTGCCCTCGGCGAACAAAAACACTCGGCAAAAACTCCTTTTTGCCGAGTGCCTCCACACGGCCCTCGGCGAAAGTACTATTTTGCCGAGTGTCAATATGGAACACTCGGCAAAACACTAACCGCCGTCAACTAATACCGTTTGGTACCATCTTTGCCGAGTGCCGGGCTAGGCACTCGGCAAAACACCACCTTTGCCGAGTGTCTTTACCTGGCTCTCGGCAAACATGTCAAAATTTTTCTTCATCCATCCTCCAAACTTTTTCTATTATGTAAATACAACATGTAATCCCTAATTGTCAAATTTGGTAATTTTTCAATTGGTTTTGCTATATTTCTTTGATTTATTGTATTTTCGTGAATTTTTTTTGCAGGTCTCAAATTAGAACTACAAGTGGTTAAAAAAATAAAAAAAAGTTAGTGCAAAAATTATATTCATGTTATTTAGACCCTTTTGAGTCAATATGTGGTAAATGAAGGGAAATTGAGATGTTTTTCTTCATGCATCATGGTCGAACGTGTTGACCGAATGATTTCAAAATTGTAAAAATAGCAAACGAAGTCGAAATTCATAAAATTTGTTAGGATGTCATGATATCATACGTCGAGGCTGGGGTAAAAAATTGAGAAGGTTTCGAATATTTTATCGGTACGACGCTCACAAAACCGAAGATTCTCGGAGTAGATTATAAGTGTTGAGAAGGATTGGTTAGATTTGGAGAGAAAGTGACGACCGAATTATCGTTTGATTTTAAATCTTTTTCCATAGGAAATAAATAGCATATATGGGTTTATGCAAAAATTTTGTAAATTTTTGAGTCCGTTTGATAATTTCTAAATTATTAGAAGCAAAAAAACTAATAAAATTGTTTGCCGAGCGTAGCTCTCGGCACAAATTTGACACACGGCAAAATGGTTCAAAAATATCATCATCGCATGCTTTGCCGAGGGCTAACCCTAGGCACTCGGAGAAATACGCGTTTGCCGAGTGCTAACCCTAGGCACTCGGCGAAATACGCCTTTGCCGAGTGCCTCGATCTGGCTCTCGGTAAAGATCTATTTTGCCGAGTGCCCCGATCGGTGGCACTCGGCAAAGTGAGGTACTCGGCAAATATCGCTTATATGGCCTTCTGTTCTCGGCGCCATTCACTTCGTGACTTAGCGAAAATACACGCCGCCGCCGCATCCCTGCCGCTCGCCGCTCCTCGGCCGAGCCCCGGCCGCCGCCTCCTCGGCGAGCCCCCGCCGCCGCCGCCCCCAGCCGAGCCCCCGCCGCCGCCTTCCCGGTAGAGCCGCCCGGCCGACGGCAACGGCCCCGGCCGACGCCTCCCTCGGCTCCCCCCGCCGACGCCCGCCCGCCCCTCCCTTCGGTAATTTTTTTGTCAAATTTTACATACATTAGAATGTTTTTGTGAGATTTTGTTAATATATTTGAAATTTTTGCATTAGAAATCGATTAATACCATGTGGAACATTAGAAACAAATTGATGGCAAAAAGAAACACATTTAGGTATTTATTATAAACAAATCAATGGTAAAAGGAATGATATGTATTGTATGCACGTATATATTTAACAGATTAGTGTATATATACCCTGCATGAATGGAGTCGCATCGCGTAGCCATGCCGTCGCTTGTGTGCCGGCCATCGAGCCGTGCTTCCCTATTTTGCAGGTGCCGCTGTCTTTACCGTAGTTTGTCTGTGTATAACGTAACCTTAGGCGTCTCCCGTTCGAAAGAGATACGGATGAAAATATGCGTCTTCTTGCATATCTTTAACCGTATCTTTTCGAATTGTCCATGTTTTTGGACGGCTGAGAATGTGTAGATGAGTTTACTTTCCATGGTCTAGTATTCTAGTCCGACTCAGAATTTCGGTAGTATCTCCCAGTTGTTCTCCGGATACACAATCTCCCTGTCGGGACGTGTATTTGGAGAACAGTGGGGAGGTGCTGTCGAAATTCTGTCTCGGAGCGGAGTACTAGAGCATGGGAAGTAAACTCATCTACACATCCTCGGGTGGGATTAGGACCTATCTTTACCTATTAGACATTAGAGGCACTCGGTAGATGGAAATAATATTTATATAATTATTCGATATGATAGAGAATGGATGACCGTGAGTGGATGTATATGGGCCGCTCAAGTCACGGTTCGTTGACCGATGAATGGATCGAGAAGACCGATGCTTTCTTGGAACTTGCATTTGCCAAGGCTAAAGGAGCACGAACCACATGGTGTCCCTGTAGCAAATGTGGTAACATGAATCGATAAACAAAAGAGATCATGGGCAAACACCTTTGCAAGAATGGTTTTACAGCTGATTATACCCGGTGGACGTTCCATGGTGAAGCCTACCATGGTGAAATGGTTGTTGATGAGGATGCTGGAGAAGAGGTTCGTAATGTGAAGGACTTAGAATTGCTTCAGCGGTTACATTTAGGAAATGAGAGGGACGACAACATTCCTCCTACCGAGGAGGAACCTAATGATTATATCGACATGGGTGATAGTGATGATGACAATTATGATCCAGCTAATCCTGACCATGATGATTATTTCTAATACATGTATGCACTGCGTTAACTATGTTCTCTTTATCTATTTATTGTGTATCTCTCTTCGTATTTTTTATATGTGTGCTAATTGGTTTTCTTTTTCTACGTGCGGGTGATTCAACAAAGATGGTGGGTGGTTTGAGAAAGTGCGCGTCGGTGTTCGAAGAGCCAAAGATGCCATTCGAGGGGCCAATGCAGCTAAGGGGTCTGGTAGGAGTCGCGGCAGGGGTCGCCGCAAGGTGTGTGCTGGCAGGGGTCGAGGGAGGATACCCTCCCCTGTACCGTCCTCTAGTGACGAGGAGCAGGAGGAGCGGGTGGAGCAGGCGGAGCAGGAGGAGGAGGAGGCTGAGGGGTCTAGTAGCTCTAGTGAGGAGGAGGAGGAGCAGGAGGCTGGGGGGTCTGGTTCTGCTTCCGCAGGGGGGTCTGCCTCGACCGTTTGGTTGCGAGGTCCCTCGACCCTCCCACGGCGACCGATACCTTTAGAGAGACGCCCGCTGATTCAGCCTCAATGGACTCGGTAAGTAACCTTGGATGTTGTCAATACTTTTTCATTTGATTTGTTAAAAATTACAATTAAAACTAATAATTTATTGCATTTTCACTTGTCAGGTGTTGGACTGTGATCAGAGGAGGTGATCACAAACGCCAAGTCAACGGCATCCTGGGTCTTCTGTGCAGAGTACACTTTCCTGGCCTTGTTCAGTACGCCGGAAGGTCGGAGCCTGCCTACACGTTTGACCACTACGTCGCCGTCCCCGATTTCCCTGATCGAGATGGAAGGATCTTCAACAACAGGGCGGAGCGGGTGAAGGCCGAGTTGTGGGTAAGTCTTTTGTCAAACCACGTCCCTCAATACATCACATTCATTGCACATTATTGAAACAATGTCTTAATACATAACGTGTTTATGCAGAATTTTTTTTAGATGCCAGACAGGATACGAGGCAAAAGCGACTGCAGTGGCTGACAAATCCTGTCGCAAACTCGTGACTGACATGCATTACGAGGCGCGCATCCAAGCCATCATTGCATACAACGCTGCATACAACAACCTGAAGGTCACCAAAACCGAAGAAAGAACCATGACTCTGACAAAGGAACAATACATGCTGGTAAATATAACATCGGATTTTTGAACGATTAAATACATTTGATTTGATCTAGGTATATCTCTTATACTTGATGACGGGTAGGTGCCTGTTTGGTGGTGCGGCCAGCTTCTCGATTGCTGGGAGCGCATGGTGGATAGGTGGTGCGCTGTCGTGTGGCAGGAGACGCACGCCGCTTGCCAAGAGCGGTGTTTGATGATGCCAGGTGCACCACACCACCAAGGCAGCCTTAGCCTCAACCAGTATGCAGCTAGATGGGTACGTGAATTCTATTTTTCATTTCAACGACCAATGCTCAATAGTTCTTAACCATACTATTGTTTTGTTCGCAGTTGGCGTCGCATGATGGGCAACCTATCTCCCAGTTCAAGGCATGGGCTTTGGCCCACAAGGGCAAGGCGACGTCCGACGTCGACTACAACCCAGAGGACGGGCCCTCGGCATACACCAACGCGACTGTCCACAGCCACCTCAGTCAGTACACTACGATGGCAAGGGAGCTCCATGGGGAGGATTTCGATCCTACTACCCAGGATATTGATGGAGAAGTCGTCATGAGGGTGGGAGGAGGCAAGAGGCATGGGCGGTACTGGATTGGCGAAAACCTTCTCGACACAGCCAGTACACCCACTCTGTTCCAGCTTCGAGCAAGGAGCACGAGCGAAAGCCCGGCCATACGCACACGACCGACCGTTTCACAGACCGAAGTGCAGCAACTCCGGGTGAGAAATTTTCGGTTTTGTGCTCAATTAATTGATATTTACGATTGTTTGCTTCGTTTTATAACATTGGGATGGAATATTGTAGGGCGAGTTGGAAGGAGAGAAGGAAACGGCGGGTTAGAAATTTTTTTTTCTCAATTCATTAATATTTACTGATTGTTTGCTTCACTTTGTAAAATTGAAATGAAATATTGTAGGACGAGTTGGAAGAGGAGAGAAGGAAACGGCGGGAGATTGAGATGAGGATGACTGAGATGTACAGCTACGTGCAATCAATCAGTCAAAACATGGGACTTCCTGTCGTACCGCCACTACAGCCTGTGGTATTCACTCCTCCACATCCTTTTGTAGGCACTCTGGTGAGTCACTTAACATCGCATTTAATTTTCTTATTTGCGAATGTTACTATCTTGACAACGTATACTATTCTATTTTTCTTTTGTGCAGTCTCAGTCGGCGGCATCAAATAAACCCCCCAATAATGACCACGACGGTTGGGCGCCATGGCCATCTCGGTAAATCTCTTTTGAACAATTGTAATTTTGGAGTATCTACTGTGACTTCGAATTTCGTTTGCGAATTGTGGACTACGTACTATGAACTACTATGTTTATATTTTGTGGATTGTGACTGTGACTACGAATGTGAATTATATGTCTTGTGGATTGTGAATGATGCTTATGCGATGTGGAATGATGCTTATGGGGTTGTGGAATGATTGAGATTATGAATGTTTATGTTTTGTGGATTGTGAATGATGCTTATGGGATGTGGAATGATGCTTATGGGGTTGTGGAATGATTGGGATTGTGAATGTGATGTATATATTGAAAATTTATGAAATATGCGATTGAACAAATAAAAGAGGGTTAAAATTTTCACTTTGCCGAGTGCAACACTCGGCAAAGAGCGCCTTCGCCGAGTGCAATGACCAAAACACTCGGCAAAGAGGGTAACCTGGGGGTTCTGGGTACCCTCTTTGCCGAGTGCACAAACTTCACCGAGGGCTGTGACAAAAGCACTCGGCGAAATGAACACTTTCGCCGAGCGCTTTTGCCAAAGCACTCGGCGAAGTTTTCAAGTTCGCCGAGGGCCGGGAAGAAAACACTCGACGAAGTATGGGCGTTCGCCAAGTGTTTTCTTCCCGGCCCTCGACGAACTTGAAAACTTTGCCGAATGTTTTTACGGCTCTCGACAAACTTTTTCGTCACCGTATACCCAACCTAACGTGTACTTTTTTTTGCCGAGTGTCGAAGCGGCACTCGACGAAGATTTCGCCGAGTGCCCGATGAAAAACTCTCGGCAAAGAGCTATTTGCCGATCCAAAGTTCACCGTGTGACCTATGCCGAGTGCAACTCTCGGCGACATTTTCGCCGAGTGTTAAACAGAGCTTCGCGAGTGTCTCGGGCACTTGGCAAAAGGGATTTTCCGTAGTGGTTGCATGGTAGTGGGAAACTTATCCTTTAAGAAAAGACGGAGATCAGTGAAAAATCCCTCTAACCTTATTTAATTTTGATATTCTATCAAAAGTGCACGTACCCTTGCTTAATATTTATAGACATTGAGATTAATTTTGGTTAAAGTTATATATGATCCATTACTCTATCTTTATACTATCGATGTTTCTCTATTTGGATTGGATTGTATAGGGGGAGCATATTTCCATGATATATCTTTTATTTAAAAGAAATAATATAACATATCGAGTCGAACCGGATATTGATCTGTGTATGCATGTAAAAATATTTAAGTTGGTTGGTCCACAAATCTATACTATTTAGTTAAGGGTATCTTTGGAGCGAAAGAATTCGAGAAATGATTTCTTTCTCGATGACCATCCTCTTAAGCCTACATCATCACTATCCTATACCATGTACAACTAGCTGTATAGGAAGCATATGGGTCTAGATCAATCAAACTTGAGTGGATTAAGATGCTTGAGTAGATATATAGTAGTTGGACTAGAGTTGTGGAACTTGTGATTTTGCCTCTCAACACCGTGCTTTGGTATGGGTACAAAATTAACCAGGCATGCAAAATAAATATATTATTTTATCCATTTTTAAACAAAATAAAAAGTAAATTGCATTTTACAGTAGATAAAGCACACCTTGTTTTGTTTTACATCAGGTTTATCGTATACTTTTAGTGCATATCGAAACAAGTTTCCATTGACACCGGGATGCATCACAAAACCTAGACAAATTTCTTAAAATTTTATAACATCTGAACAAAAATAAACTTCGTGAAACATGATGTACACTCAAGAAGTCTCATAAGTTCCACTCATACTTTATAATATTTTCTATGATTATACAACATAACCTAGTACAAGTTAAACTTATTTTGAGATGTACAATAGTGCAAAGTGAAATTATCTATTGGACTTCTTTTTAAAAACACAATACAAATCACTATACAAACGTAGGCGTTCTTATCTATTGGACTTGGTGCAAAATAAAAGTGGTACACTCCATTTAGTGCGAAGTACAATCTGCTCTAGAGAGAGAAAAAAATAAACCATCATATAAAGCCATTATTACCATAGTGACTTCACTTTCAATCTCCACATGAGACAAGAGGCATGAAAGGTTAAGTTAAAAAGGTAAGTGATGGAGAGATTAAAAAGGGGCAGCAACTGAACTTGCCCGCAAGGCATTATTGATGGTGCTCACCAATCCACAACTTTTCCAGCATGATCACAGACTAAAACGTATTACCTAAGATCTCTGCCTCAATAGTAGCATGTATTATGACCACTTATTAGTCACAAGTTGTACCCTGAAAACTAAGTTTATCTGCCTCTGAGAAGGCTTTTAGATCCACCACTCTTCTCTCTCTTTTAAGGACTTATATGTTAATAAGACAAAATGGTGCATGATCCATACATATCTTTTGTCACATGGAAAGGCACTTTAACAAATGCATACTCTTTGCAAAGTTTTCAGTCACCCAACTAGATCAATAAAAAAATGGGAGTGCTACAAAGTACAAAGCTAGATAATTAATCTAATCGAGCCAACTTGAGTGAGTAATAAAGAAAGTTGCAATGCCACGTGTCCTCGTCAAAGCACATAGAAAGTAATCCCTCTGACGATTCACAGACACAATTGCCACGAAGTTGAAATCCCTTTGAACAGCAATAAGCTCCATCATAGTGTAATCCAGGGGTATAACTGTCACTATGACTCATGCAGGCTAGCTTGTAATTAAAAAAGTTAAGCTTCACTGATGGAACCTAACATTAATAGAATAAACAAGCATAGAATGTTTCCAAGTTGATTTGAGTTGGTGATCTGCCACATCAATGTGGGCCCACAATTAGGCCAAAAAGTTGCTATTTGGTTCTCACCAAAAGTTTTTCCAATAAAGAAAACAACAAAGATGCCTCGGGTGTAACGTAGTATTGGTGGAGCAAATCATACCACAGAACTAAGCACAAAATTAAATAGTGATGGTTAAGCTTAGTGGCAGGGAGACACCTAATTGGCCACATGACACACACAAAAAAATATGATGATTTTTTATAGCATAATATTTCTTATCGAGTGTTTTTAATTAGCATAATATTCAAGTGAGAAAGTATAGCAACAAAGGAAAGGCAACCATAGCATGCAAGAAGTGATATTTGATATGTATGGTCAACCTTTTAACATCCAAAAGATAAAAGTGCAGCTATCTAGTGTGAAATGTTGTCATGGTGTATAAAGCTGTGAGAAACTGAGCAATGCCTTTAGATTCTTATTTTAAAAAGTTTCTGAAAATTTGTGAGGAAAAGTTGGGTTCGACATGGACCACGGTATGGGCGTGTGGCCAAAGATTCATCACTAGATTCAATCAAGAAAACGATGTGCTATAATGATAAGCAAGAAATTTGTGTGAAGAATAATAGAAGTTCAAAAACACACCTATTAGCAAACATGAATGCCACGTTTTCCCATATTTCTTGAACAGAATATCAACTTTCAATAAAGTTGACCTACTTTACAGTTGGTACCAATTCAAGAGATAAGCTCCCAAAAAGGGTTACAATAAAAACAGCTTGAATCAACTTCTCTTCCCTATCAAAAAATATATATATATATATATATATGTTTTTCTACCAAAATTAATTTTGTTTTGTTTGGCTATTTTACGAAACCCTTTGAGTTTTTGAAATTAACTCGTAGTCCGATGTTGAAAAGAAAGGGAGGGCTTGGATGAAAAAAGACCTCCTGCGTCCCTCCTCCCTATGCCCCTCCCTCCCATCCCCATTCACGCCGTGTCCCGCGCCGCGCTGCGCTCCTCCTCCCATCGCGCTCGGAACTCTGCGTCGCGCTGCGCCCTCCCTCCCGTCCCATTCGCGTCGCGCCTCGACTTCGCTGTCGCAAACTGGCACAATTGCTAGTATATATATATATAACAAATAGTGTTTCTACCCAAATTTTGTTTTTCCTAGCTATTTTGTAGAAAACCCCTTAAGTTTTTCCGAAATTGACCCACAGTCTACGTAGCTATTTAAAAAAACCCAGTTAAAGAAGAAAAGTTAAAGAAGAAAAATGGGTTATTTTGTAGAAACCCTTAAGTGTTTATAAAATTAACATGCAGTGCATGCTCAAAAAAAGGGCTTGGATAAAAAACTTCGCTCCTCTCTTTCGTCCTCATCTGCATTGCGCCTCACGCCGCGCCTGCACCCCTCCCTCCCGTCGCCGCTCGGAGCTCCCGCGCCACCACCTGGACCTTCGCCCTTCGCGTGCTTCCCTTCCGTGTCGTCGTCCCATCTGAACGCACGGCATTTCTTAAGTATATATATATATATATATATATATATATATATATATATATATATATATATATATATATATATATATATATATATATATATATATATATATATATATATATATATATATATATATATATATAGTTAATTTCTTGTGAGCGCGCCGCATAACCCTGTCCCGTGTGGCATGACCGAATATATAATTTGAAAATCAAATTAAAAATCCGAACAGTTCAAATTGTTCTACATGTTAATATTGCCTTATAGACCAAAATTTATATTATTTTATATTATTTTACTATTTTATCAGATAGGTCAAAGATATTCACATCAATATATATATTATATATATATATATATATGAAGACTGTCAATAAATATATTAACATCAGACAAGTACAAAACACAGAGCAAAATTTCTGATATATTCACATCTTTGAAACCTGATGCATTTCAAATGGCTCATGCATTACAAGAATTGATTTGAGCACATTTGGTTCCAGAGCAAGAAAATTATTGCACAATATCATTATTTACTTCCTCTACACCGATCAATCCTTGCAACATTAGGAAGAAGCAAAAGAAAACCTTTTTTTTGTTTCAATGAACACAGCTATAAAATATATCAGAACTATAGATCATATTTGGGTGTTATAAGATCTATAACCTCCATGCCTATTTGGTGGTCAATGGACATTTCTCCTTCCCTCCTATGTGCTTCAGATAGTAACCTCCCCTAGCTTATAACAGGGAGTTGTTCTCCCCAATATTTACATATCTACCATACAAAGAATTTATCTCCCCCCAGTTCCCTCTCTACATGCCATCAATGGCGATCGTTACCGCCACCGGTAGCCCTTCCCTGCCCCCTCCCCACCTTGGCAATGCCTTGTCTGCAACTGCTGTAAGACGAATGATAGAACGGCCGCTATCATGTTTCACATTGTGCCACAATCGCTCGATGCTTGGCTTGAGCACTTTCTCGGCCCAGTCCTCAATCTTTTCGTCGGTAAGCCAGATACTTCCAACCATCCGATCGATGGCATCTTCATCAATCCTGAATGAGCTGCTGCTCCCCATGATTGATTCAAATTTCGCCGATATGCAATCTGTAACCGTCTTCCGGAATGGCGCGAAGTCAACAGGTCGGAACACAATGGCATCATCGACGAGTTCCAATATATCAGAGCCAGGGGCGGGTGTTGATCGCTTGACTGCAAGCTGCCCTTTTTCCTGCTCTTGTTCCACCGAGACATCACTGGAATTATGTGAACCTTCAGTGTCATCCAAGGCGCCAACTGCCAAGTTGAGGTCAAGTGACAGACCGTGGCTACTGGACAATTCTTTTGCTAACTTTGCAGGGCGAACATCATCACATAGCCAATCTGCTCGGTGCTTGATCTGTTTGTCACCAATCGAGAGTTCTAGTTGCCAACTCGAGCTTGTTGACTCCAACATCCTCTCTTCACCTCGTAGCAGAGTCTCAACGTTTGATCCCTTAAGCTCCTCAGGTACCCAATTTGTGGTGAGCACAAATATGACATTACCAAGGCTGACCTCACGCCCACGGGAGTCTGGTAGGCGACCGGTCTCCATTGCCCGTTTGATCTTTCCGCGCACAACAACGTCCACTTGATCAATGCCCTCCAGAACAATCACTGAGAATGGGTTCTGTCGAACTGCCTCAGTGACCCTGTCGAGTGCAGTTTTTCCCCAGAAACCCATGTTCGGACCATCATTGCCGATCCTGCCAAACCGGGAGTCACCACCAAAGTTCACGACGACTGGTCTGGTGTTTGCCATCAGCTCAGACAATGCGTTCACCATCTTCCGCTTACCAGCTTGATCAGGGCCAACAAACAGGAGCCACATGTCACCCCTTGTCCCAACATTCCGCCGCTTCCCACTGCCAGATCTGCATTGTATCACAACAGCAGCAATAGCCGAAGAGGCATCTGACTGCCAGCTGACCTTCTCTGTAAGCCCCTTGAGGAGCCTCTTGAAGGATTCAATATCAGAAATTCCAGCAATCTTAGCCTTTTGTAGAGCTGTTAGTCCTTCATAACTTTCCTTCTGCTCATTCTCCACAGTAGGACTGGAGCCCGGGTCCAAGCGACCGAGCACAAGGTCAGTTTTCACTTGGCTGGCTGGAGGGCTCTTATGGAGCTCAAGGGTCCGTGCAGGTGCAACCGAGGGCTTCTCCCAACTGGGATTCATCTTAAGAGTGGGAACAGCAGCACCCCTTGCAACCGCCAATTTGGGCTCGACCGGTGGGCGTGGCGTGAACGTGGCAAGAGGCACAGAGAGCGCCGGTGCAATGGGACGGGTGGAGTGGATTCGGGCACACGTCTCGCGCCATTTCCTCTCAAGCTCATCTATGCTCCTCTTAAGTTTCAGCTCTTGCTCCTTGGCCTGTACAGAAACAAAAGCACCATATATTAATGGCGATTCCGATAGAAGAGAGCTGATGTTACCAAGCTTTGACATGGAAAAACACATACCTTATTTTGATCATTACTGAGCTGCAGCCAGTGTGGCAATCCAGGTTTGGCAGCCTCAGGGCGGGACGCCGGCTTATCCATATGCTCCGCCTCAAGTTTAGCGAGCTCGCGCTCATAGCTACCCTTGCAAAGCAAGCACATGGCTGGCTTTGCTGCCGGAGACTGGTCGCTCCCCGGCGGCCATCGGAGCGCCGTTGGTGTCACTGGCATAGGCCGAAGTGCAGGTGATAGCATCCCCATCGAGCTGTTGAGAATTCCATTGCCTCCAGGCCTGCACAATCCAATAATTCATAAAAATTGACAGGAATTGAGCTACAGTTGTGAGATTGAACACAAAAGTAGAAGCATACTGTTGTTACACAAAAAGCAACTACCTTTTTCAGGATTTCAACAATCATAGTGAATTAAAAAAACCGTCCTGTTTCTTAATCAAAGCAACATTTCCCCACCAAATGAAATCTTTTCCCAGGTGAAACAAATTAACACCAAACCTTTTTTTTGTCAGAAATGGCGGATCAATTTTTTTTGTTACAAATCAACACTAAATCAGGCAAGGGAAAAAGATGGACGCACCGGAGAGCTGCGCCGGCGGCGGCGAGCGGCGCGCCGCGGGCGATGGGCACCGCGTGGAGGTCCCACTCCGCCTCCATCCCCGGGTGGTAGACCTTGCAACGGAGGTACGTGGTGCACGCCGCCGTGCAGACGGCCCACACCCCGGCACGCCCGAATCGACGGAGAAGACGTCCCATCTCCGCCACCGCGGCCTTGCCCCCTTCCGACGCCGCCGCCGCGGGGCCGTCGACTAGCCACTTGAGGTCGCCGAGATCAAGAACCACCCCGCCGTGATCGCCGAGAAGCCTCTCGACCACCGCGCCCAGGTCCCCGATCCTCGCCGCCATCGCCGCCTTGTCGCCGGCGAGCTTTGCGAGCTCCGCCTCCAGAGGCAGGACCTTCGCCCCGGCGAGGGCCGGGAAGCCGGCCGTCGGGATCCTACGGATTGCCTCCTTCAGCACCGTGTCCGGACCGGCGTCGCCGACGAGCACCGGATTGCGGCGCGTCGGCTTGAGCATGACATCGATCACCTTGCGCGCATCGTCCCCGCCGCTGGCGACGGCGGCGGCGGCCGCGAGGCGAGAATCGATGTAGGCGTTGGCCGCGCCGGCGCGCGGGAGAGGGGACGGCGACGGGGAGAGCGGGCCGGGCGCGGCCGTCGGGGTGGAGGCAGCGGCGGCGGCGGAGGGCGACGGCGAGGGGGCGGAGAGCGACTGCTCGATGATGGACTTGACGGCGGCGGAGGAGAAGGACGCCTCCCGCATGACGCGGCTGACGGAGGGGTCATCGAGGATGGACAGCACGAGCTGCTCGAGCTCAACCTTGACGGCGAGGAGCGGCTACTGCGCCGCCTCGGGGCACCCTCGCCGCTGCTGCGCCTGCGCCCGCTTGAGCGCCGCGACGAGCGCGTTCGACACGGGCGGCGACGCCCCGGCCCCATGCGCCGCTGCGGCCGCCGCCGCCGCCGGCAGCCTATCCAGAGCGACGGAGAAGCAGAGCTCGAGCGCGCGGCACTGCAGCGGGTGCGCCCCCGCCGCCGCGGCACCGCCGGCACCACCCGGACCAACACCACCCCCACCCCCACCCGCCGCGGCCGCCCTCGCGCACGCCTGCCTGAGCATCCCCGCCGGCGCGGCAAGAAGCGCCGCCGCGACATGCAGCGGCGTGGTCTGGCCATGGCGGCGGCGCCCGGCCTCATCCATGGCCCTCGCCAGCGCCGCCGCCGCCTCCGGCGTGAGCGTCTGCTGTATGGTGCTAAGATCCGCCCTCATCTTGATCTGCCCCAACTCATCAATCGATCAAACACCCCCCGACGACACCTCCACCCAAAATTCTCCCTCGCCGCCGCCGCCGCGGCCGTGGAGCACCAACAACCCAAGAAGAAGCGAAGCGCGGAGTCGGGAGGCGGAGGCAACAAGACGACGACTAGCGCTACTAGTACACCACTTCACCGCAAGGGAAGAGAGAGAGAGGAGAAGGAGGAGAAGGCGAAATGCGAATAGAATCTTCCTCTCCGCGCAGCCTCTGCGTTGTTTGTTACTCCTACATTGCATTGCCCCCTTGGGGAAGAGGAGATTTTTTTTATAATTTTCACCTGCCTTTATTTTTCACTTTCTTTCTCCTCTACATTTATTTACTTATTGGTACTACCTCATATCGGTCTAAGTTTATTTTTTCTGTCTCATATGTCCTAAAATAAAGATTTAAAATAGTCATTTCATTAGAGTTTATAAAAATAAAAGATAGATACAATAAAAATAGTTAAAATAGAGAATATTTTGCACTCAAAGAATTCAAAGAATTCAATAAAGTAAATGTATTTTAGTCTTTCTTATTTTGTATTGATATATTTGGAATGGGTAAAAAACGAATTTATTTTGAATACTACCTTTGTTATAAAAATTTTGGTTCCTATTTATACTATATATGTCAAATCTGGTTTTAAATTGTAAGGGACCCAGAGTAATAATACATACCTTATCAAATATATAATAAATTGTTTTTGAGTAAATAGTGTAGTGTGAATGTTTTTTAAAGCAATAAAAAAATGAATTCCTATTTTGGGTGTTTTGTGCGAGGGTGTGGGTTTGGGGGAAGGAAAAGGAAAGGGTTGCGTCGCGTCACCACTTTCCGTCGTCTCGTCCGTCCGCCGCTTGCAAACGTGAATGTTTCTTTTTTATTATTATTATTTTTTTTTCTTTTGTGTGGTGTGAAAAGAAAAGAGGTTAATCAGTCTTAGGCAATACAGGAGGGGGTAATTAACTCCGTTTTGCTGGTAGCCTTTTTAAGCGGCAAAAGGACCTCTGCATCCGGTTATTTATTTATTTAATATTCCCATAGTACTAAGTAAATACTATAGTAGATATTAGCATTTTTCTAATTTTATCTGCATATGTTTACAATAGTTTTATGAATATACAACGGCGTATATACATTTACATTTGCTAAATAAACTGCACGTTTATCTTTTAATTAAGTTGGTTTGCAAATGTGCCACGGTTTTTTTTCCTGGTATGTATGGGTCAGCTAACGTGTGTATTATAAGTGTGAATATGTTTAATTCGTCGCAATATAGATATTGTACTGTTTGCACACTATGTAATCCATTTTGGGAACTATAGTTGCAAGTCTAGAGATACAGTTCTGGCTTTAAATACTTCCCTTTAAATTTTGTTGTTACGGTTTCACATAAAACGTCAATCTGAAGGATTGGAGAATTTTTAAATCTTATAAGCCATTTCTATCAATTCTTTACAATGAAACCTTCCTGATCCAATTTCCAAATTTGGAAGCTTCAGCAATAACAGTATCACCACATGCAAATTAAAATATCACAGCATGGCCAGGAGGCTTATTAAAAATATACATAAAGATATATATATATATATATATAAAAGAAACAGAGAAATAGAACACATGTGTGCTTTCATAATCACACAAAATACTTGCACCTCTATGCATTCATAATCACACAAAATACACAGCTTATCTTTTTTTATGAAATTAAATATGTAGCTTATCTTTGTTTGTCATCTCGATCGTTTTCCTCACAATTATGTGGCCTGCAGGACAAACTGGTCTCTTGTGGCTGCCAACTTATCTAGAAAAGTATAGCTTGTTATGTCCTTGAATGCAATATTCAATCTTATGAAGGGGCATCTTGCATTCTTGTCCAAAAAAAAGGCACCTTTGTCATATCTACCCCGGGTCCCGGGCACACGGTGACTTGAAAGTAAACATGATTAGTTGTTAATCCAGTTGGTTTGCTTTGCTAGTGGATGAAGCTTGATGCGACGTGTTAGTTAATTTTTTTACTTAATTTCCACTGCCTGGACAGTTGATTTTATTTTATTTTTGGGGTGATGCATGGATGATCAATATGGTTGGCTGCCACTTCGAAATATAGTAATTTTAATTCACTCCGTCGCCCAAAAGGTAGACTGTAGTATCTTGAACTAAAAAAGAATACAATCTTTCTGTTAATTATATTAGT
Organism: Oryza australiensis; assembly: GCA_019925245.2. Classification (NCBI taxonomy): domain Eukaryota; kingdom Viridiplantae; phylum Streptophyta; class Magnoliopsida; order Poales; family Poaceae; genus Oryza; species Oryza australiensis. The sequence continues at coordinate 3,720,632 of JAIFGZ020000414.1, read as the reverse complement.
AATTTTAGTAATTAATGGATACCCAAACAATGTCGTTACCGTTTATAATTAATTTGTGCAAGTGTAGAAATAAGTCATGTGTGCTTATATTGTCTTTTCTTTGTGGGAATATATAGTTTGTGCTGGCTAGCTAGCTGTGTGAATGAATTAACGTGAGTTATGAAAAAGAAAGAAAAAAAATCAATCGCGTTATAATTTCGTGCCTTTATATGTAAGTCAGTTTGGCTAAATTTGGTGAAAATATTATTTCAAATAAACAGAGGAAATAGTCTGCCTATCACTTTCTAGATGGTGAGCCACGATTAATAGCTCGACGACTGTTCTAGATTTCAATAACTAGGTAGTTAAACAGTCGCGTCAAGTAATTACTATACACATCAAAAGCCAAAAGCATATAAAGGAGTATATTGTTAAACACTTGAAATCTCCTCCATTAGGGCATAACTATCATAGTCAAGAAATCGATATTGGCCGCACACTTGCTTATGTATGGTCCCTTATTTATGAAGCTACCCGCTAAGTTGTCTGCCTTTTAGTTTTACAATTTTTCCCCCTAAAAGATCACTGTTCTGGATCACGTTTAGGGAAAAAATTAAGGCTAGCTTCAAATGATAGGTTAGACGCGTGTATATATATATAAAGTAAGTAGTGTTTTTATTCAAAATTTTTGTTTGTCTAACTATTTCGCAGAAAAACTCTTTAAGTGTTATTAAATTAATCCGTAGTCCACCTAACTATTTTACAGAAAACATTTTGAACGTTTATAAATTAACTCGCAGTTCCAATGCTGAAAAATGACAATGGTACGTGTAAAGTTAGAGTTAGTCATATTAGATTTTTTATATGATGATGTTTACATACTAGCTTTAATTTGTATTTTGCAATAGAAAAAACAAACTCCCCTTTAATATCCAAATTAAATTAAATTAAATCTAAATCACTTGTGCAAGCATGTTTAGTATTTTAAGTGTGCTGAACAATAAACCTCAGATAAAGACATAAAGAAAAAAATATAAATTAAAATTACACGAGACTTCAGCCTTGAAATAATTATGATAAAATAAAATGACGTCCGTACTAATATATATATAATTTAATTTATTTTTAGATTAATATATTTATTTGTAAAAACTTATTTGCATACCTCAAGAAAAATAAAGCCCACTCGTATGCCAAACCTACACTGCACACATCTGTTTAAAAAAGTTTGTCGGAATCTTGGACATAATATAGGGCATATTGACACACTTCTAGGAAACACCAACGTAACGACACGTTTGACAAACACATACGCACCTTCCAATCAAAAAACGAGAAGTTTATAGACTTTAAGTACACAAATGACCTCAACCATGACTTTGTAGCCTAGCACAATACACCAGACATATGTAATAAGTTGTGGATTGGCACACACTGAATATATATACACATGCGCGTGTAAGGGCTACTCGGTGAATGCCCGCGCGCGAGAGGCTTACGCAAATCTAAGTTAGACATGTAATCTTTATACGTGCATGTAGAAGCTAATTAAATGGTTTGTAATCTTTATACAATTGTTTATTTTGTTATGGCTTATTATAGGCCGCTATCCATTTTTATTCTTTGAATATATTTTATGTTACGAAAACTTTGAGGATGATCTCATCCTTATCTTTGGATGGGATTGTCATATAGTGAATAGGCACGGCGGTTGTGTCGTGCCTCCTCGCTCCTCACTCCACGGCAAGGAACCGTGGTGGTTGGGCCACGTCCCTTTGCCCTCTCAGCACTCTTTGCAACCGGCACAATGATTCTCATCCATCGCGCCCTTCGGTTGCCACCAATTCCCAATTGTGTGTCTATTGATCGATGGCTTGCATACACACATACACACACGCGGGAGATCACGATGGTTTTATAAGGGTGGATGAAATTGCCATCAACTACTTTGAGACTGGAGAATCTTTTGATAGAAAAGCTACAATTGTCAACACTTACTTCTCCGAACAAATTATTGATTGCCTCCAAATTGATGTAGAACCTAGGTCTATAACAGAGTGCCAAAAACGCACCAGGTCTCCAAATTGATCGTAACGACAGGTTTGACAAACTATGGCATGCGCACCTTCCAATCATAAAGTGAGAGAAGTTTATAGACTTTAAGTACACAAACAATCTCAACCATGACATTGTAGCCTAGCACAATACACCACACATATGTAATAAGTTGTAGATTGGCACACACTGAATATATATATATACACACACACATGCGCAAGGGCTACTCAGCGAATGCCCGCGCGCGAGAGGCATGCGCAAATCTAAATTAGACATGTCTAGGGGGATGATCCGTCGTGGCATACATGCATATAGGAGCTAATTAAATGGGTTGTAATCTTTACAGAATAGTTTATTTTTCTTTGGCTTATTATAGGCTGGACCGATTTTAAACCTAAAACATATTTTATGTTATGAAACTTTGGGGATGATCTCATCCTTACCTTTGGATGGGATTGCCATCTAGTGAATAGGCACAGCAGTTGTGCCATGCCTCCTCCCTCCCAACTCCACGGCAAGGAACCGCGGTGGTTGGGATACGTCCCCTCGCCCTCTTAGCGCTCTTTGCAACCGGTGCGATGATTCTCATACATCGCGCCCTTTGGTTGCCACCGAGTCCCCTTTATATATTGTCTATGCAAGCCATTGATCACCTCTCGTTCAATCTCCCTCACTCTTGTTTCAAGTTTTAACACGTTACCCTCACTCTCGTTTTGAGTTTTAACACATTATCAGCACTGCTCGCGAAGAAGAAGAGAAGGGAGAAGGAAATTAATCAAGGAGGCAACACACTCCACCTCTTGAAAATGTCCAAGAAAGTCAGTCTGATAGAAGAGGAATTATGCCTTGTGGACAATGGTACCACAAACTCTATATTTAGGGAGCTCATATAGTTTCAAACTCTCAAAAGGAGAGATGGCAAAGTTTTGACCATTGCTGGACACGATGTACTGATAGTTGGGTCTGGACAAGCCACTAGTACACCCCCAATGGGTACACAAATTACAATCGAAAATGCCCTACTGATCCCGATTCAACATGTATCCTATTAAGTTACAGAGACATCAATCAAAATGTGTTCCACATTGAAACCCATATGCATAATCGAGAAGAATTCCTTCTCTTAGGGCCCGTTTGGTAGAGCTCCGATTCGTGTTTCTCGATTCTAGATTCGATTTTTCTAAATCGAGTTACGGAGAGAATCGAATCGATATAATAAAATAATAATTAGAACAATATTTTAGGTGATTTTCAGGTGATTCTTGGGAGAAACTGGTTTCAGATGATTCTAGGAAGAAACTGCTTTTTAGGTGATTCTCACTCCCTATGTAAAACTGTTGAATCACTTGAAGTGATTTTTCTCGAATCGGTTTCAAAATAACCCGTTTGGCAAGGATTCTACCGATTCATTGAGAATCGAGAGAAAAATCCCTACCAAACGGGGCCTTAAACTAAAAGAACAGATATGGAAAACATATTTGTGAGAAAAATCCATCTCTCATGTTTGGATTGTACTATACATACATTAAGCCCATTGCACATGTTGTCTATAAAGTAATTTTTTAAAATGTCGATGTATTCCACACTTGGCATGATCGACTTGGGTACACCGGTATTGGGATTATGAGAAAAATTATCGGCAAGTCTATTGGTCATAACTTGATCATCACAAAATTTCTCAAATACTCTGATTGTGTATGCACTGCATGTGCTACTGGAAAACTGATTTTAAGACCTTCTTATCTTAAAATCAGAGGGAAACCACTTAAATTCCTTGAACATATTGAAGGAGATATTTGTGGCCGTATTGTGCCAACATGTGGACCATTCAAGTATTTGATGGTTTTAAATGACACATCTTCTAGATGGTCTCATTGTGTCTTCTTTCGACACAAAACCATACCTAAACATAGGATTCAATCAATCCGTATGGATAACGTTGTCGAATTTAAATCCCATGCTTTCGATGATTATTGCATGGATTTAGGAATTCAGGTTCAACATTATGTTTCGTATGTACACACACAAAATGGTTTGGTTGAATCATTGATCAAAAGAATCAAGCTTATTGCTCGATCATTATTGATGAATTACAAATTGCCTTTGTCATGTTGGGGTCATGCAGTACTGCATGCTGCTGACCTTGTCCAACTACTATCAATTGCATATCATGAAACTTCCCCAATGCAGTTAGTACGTGAAAATCCTCTAAGTATTTCCCATTTGCATAAGTTCGGTTGTGTTCTAGACATACCGATCACACCACCACAGCGTACCGCTATAGGACACACAGGAAAGTGGGGATCTATGTGGGATCTAAATCTCCATCGATCATAAAATATTTAGAGCTCTTAACATGCGATCTATTTACTGCCCGATATGCTGACTCTATCTATGATGAGGAACATTTCCCGGCACTAGGGGAGACTTCTATTACCAGAAAGGATGCCAAGAAATTTATTGCTATTTCCAAGGTATTCCAACCTCTGATCCACGTACTACTGAAACTGAACTTCAAGTTCAGAAGATAATACATTTTACAAAGACTTGCAAATAACCTGCCAGATGCATTTACCAATTACAAAGGTGTGACTAAATCTTTCATTCCCACTCAGAATGCGCCAGAAAAAGTGGAAGTGCTGAAGAAAACCACTCAACTTTCACTCACTAAAAAGAGAGGAAGAAATACGACCACTAAGCGAGATACTATTGCTAACAACCAAAGAAAGATGGTAAATGCAAACCAACCTTTAGTTGGTACACACCACATGGATACTATATATCAAGTAGATCATGATGATCTGCGACCTAGCTCGGTGGTGCACAATGATGAGACTGGAAATTCGGAAGACCATAGACATATTATTTTGGGAGATCATGATTGGTCTATAAGGGTGGATGAAATTGACATCAACTACTTTGAGACTGGAAAATCTTTTAATATAAAAGCTACAATTGTCGACACTTAGTTCTCGAACAAATTGCTGATTGCCTCCAAATTGATCCAGAACCTTGGTCTATAACAGAGTGCCAAAAATGCTCTGACCAGAACAAATGGAAGGACACAATTAAAATGGACTTACCCTCACTCTATAAAAGAGATGTATTCTCGACTTTAATTCCTACTCCTCATGGTATTTTTCCTATGGGATACAAATAGGTTTTCGTCCAGAACTGAAATGAAAACAATAAGGTGGTGAGATATAAAGCAAGACTTGTAGCACAAGGTTTTACACAAAGACTTGGCATTGATTTAAATGAAACTTATTCTCCGGTCATGAGTAGTATAACTTTCCGATACTTAATACCATTGGCAGCACAAGATCGTCTATCTATGCAGCTCATGGACGTAGTAGATCATAACTATATGGATCACTTGATTCTAATATTTACATGAAGGTTCCTGATGGAATTGACATTCTGAATCAAAAGGTAAAGCACAACATATATTGCGTTAAGTTGCAGAAGTCACTTTATGGCTTAAAACAATCGGGTAGAATGTAGTCCACCCAATTAAGTGAATTTCTTTTGCTAAAAGGATACAATAAAAGTGATAATTGCCAGCGCGTCTTCATTAAAAAGTCCCCCACAAAATTCTGCATTATCTCAGTATATGTCGATGATCTTAAGATCATTGGCAATACATAAGATATTAATAAAGGACATCATCATTTAAAGATGGAGTTTGAGATGAAGGATTTGGGGCAAACTAAATTTTGCTTAGGTATACAACTTGAGCATTTACCTGCTTGAATCCTTGTGCACCAAGCTATATGTACCCAAAAAATATTAGATAAATTCAATATGGATAAGTCATATCCTTCCAAAACTTCTATGGTAGTCATATCTCTAGACGTAGAGAAAGATCCATTTAGACCAAAGGAAGATGGAGAGGATGCTCTAGAACCTGATTTTCCATATTTCAGTGATATAGACACACTTTATGTATCTTGCAAATAGTACTAGGCTAGATATTGCTTTCGTAGTAAATTTACTAACAAGATATAGTGTCGTTCCTACCAAACGCCATTGGACTAGAGTTAAGAATGTCTTCCGATATCTTAATGGCACAAGAGATCTTAGACTTTTCTTTTAAAAAGAACCAGGATCCGGCTTTAATTGTTTATACTGATGTTGGCTATCTATCTGATCCCCACAATGTCTTATCACAAACAGAATTTGTATTTTTACAAGGTGGAACTACTATTTCATGGAAGTCTTCTAAGTAGACTCTAATAGCCACCTCCACCAACCATTCTGAAATATGACATTATATGAGACATCACGTGAATGTGTATGACTTCACAGAATGATTAACCACATATTAACATCTTGTGGTACTGGTTCATTAGAATCACCTAACATTATCTATGAAGATAATACTGTTTATGTTGTCCATATGGAAACTAGTTATATTAAGAGTAACATCACTAAGCATATTGCTCCTAAATTGTTTTATCCTTATGAGCTTCAACAACATGGGAAGATAAACATCTTGCAAACTAAGTCATGTGATAATCTTGTTGATTTATTCACAAAATCTTTAACGTACTCCACATTCTTTAAATGTATGGAAGGAATTGACATGAGACGACTTAGAAATTTACAAGCTTTAGGAAGAGTCTCTCTCTATAAAAATAACCTATTTTCATTATATTACACTCTTTTTTATGAGTTTTGCCCCTTAGGTTTTCTCATTCGAAGTTTTAATGAGATAATATCAACATAAGCTACATTTCTTATTATTTAACTTTTTTCCACTGGAGTTTTTAATAAATGATAACTATAGACATCCTACTGTTTTGGACTATACTACGAGATTTACTCATAAAAGTATGAAAATAGCTAACAATGTTTCATGGCTCTTCTCCTTATTTTCCTAATTAGGTTTTGAGAAGTTCGCCTGATATACCTACTATAATAATTATTTCTAAGATTTGTTAACAAATATCTTGAAAAATAAATGACAAATGATCAAAAGCTGGATTCGATCAAGGGAGAGTGTTATGAAACTTTGCGAATGATCTCATCCTTACCTTTGGATGGGATTGCCACCCTAGTGAATAGTGCCTCCTCTCTCCTCACTCCATGGCAAGAACCGTGGCACGACAGTTGGGCCGCGTCCTCTCGTCCTCTCGACGCTCCTTGCAACCGGCACGATGGTTATCATCCATCGTGTCCTTTGGTTCCCACCAATATATATATATATATATGCAAGCCATTGATAAATAAGATTTTATTCCTATCATTCGGTCTCTCTCGTTCTCGCTTTGAGTTTTAACATTTTGAACTCGTCTTTGTTCTAGATTGGTAAAAGCTGGTTGGTGTATGTAGAAGTTATAATGACTTATAGTTAAAATTAGGTCTTGTTTGGATCTTTAGTCAGGGGACTAAAAGTTAGTCTCTGGACTAAAAAATTTTAGTCCCATACTGTTTGGATGCAGGGACTAAAAGGGACTAAAGTTCATTAATTATACTATACAAAGACCATGTTACCCCTAATCACTCATACAACCTGAAATTACAAACTTCAAGTGCTTATTATTACAAATTGAAACTCCAAGTGCTTATTATTACAAATTACTTGTTCCACAAGATTTATAAAAGTAGAAATCACATCTGTTTCAAGCTCCATAGGCCATCGCAACCCAGTCCCGAAATACTAACACAAGATTTTTCATCCACAATACTAACACAAGATGTCTAAATTGAAATATGGGATGACGCTGAAGAAGAGCTCGGTTTAGGGGATTTACCGTGCGCTAACCATCAAAGCCGATTTCAGCTTCGTCTTCATCTTCATTGTTGTCTTCATCAGCCGCTGGAGGGCATGCTGAGGACAAAGCACGATGTCGGCCACCACCTCCAAATCCCCTAAGGCCGATGAAGCCTGTAGCGAGTAAGGACATGGAGCCCCCACGACCACCGCCGACTCCATCGCCTGAAGCTGAGCTCGAGGAAATGAATTCCTGCATCCCTCTGTTGGATCCCATGCTAATGGTCAGAGAACTGGCACGGCCTCGACCTATTCTTCCTCCGCATCTTCTGTCGTGACTGCTACCGGGAAAAGGAGGGCGCGACGAGGCAATAACGGGTCTGGTGCCAGTTGGAATCAGAGCAACTCCATGGCCATCCGGCTGTAGCAGTTACTAGTAGGACGCGAAGTCCGGGAATGCGTCAGCCTGGGAGTTCAGATCGAGCCCCCCAGATCCCCTCCCAGAAAATTGAAGCCGACGCCATATCCGACATTAGGCGACGAAGCTTGTGAGAATCCTTAGTCGTTGGTGTCGATGCCGGATGATGTGTGCGCGATTGGGAGAAAAAATCCACCATGTCGTTGTTGTTGCTGGCCATGGCTTCTGCTTGATTCGCGGCGGCTTGCGCGGGCGGCGGCGGGGCGAGCGCCGGAGCATCAGCAGGGCGAGCGGCGGGGTGAGGGCCGGGGCTTGCGTGGGGTATCACCGGCGGCGGCGAGGCGAGCGCCGAGGCATCGGCAGGGCGAGCGGCGAGGCGAGCGCCGGGGCTTGCGCCGAGGCTTGCACGGGGTATCGCTGGCGGCGGCACAGGGTCGTGAGAGAGAAGATATGGGGATGTTTGTCTTGTGACAGCGAGAGAAAGAACAGGGGATATGGTAGTTACGGGAGGACATCTATTGAAAAAGTAGCATTTTAGTCCAAATAAGCTCCTCTCACAAGGACTAATGAACTAATGGAATTTTAACCCCTTTTAGTCCCCGTTTGAAAATTTAGGGACTAGAAGAGACTACAATGGAGGGACTAATGTATTAGTCCCTTCAACCAAACAGATTTCGTGTCCATTCACTCTGGAGAAACCATCATTGGTTGAAGTGGCAAAAACCACAAGTAGTCCCGGTTTGAGTTGCACCGGGACTAGAGATGATCTCTAGTCCCGGTTTAAAAAGTCTACAAATTTATAGGAATATTAGTCCGGTTCGTGTCACGAACAGGGACTAAAGATCACCTCTAGTCTCGGTTCAAATGTTGTCGAGCTCGGGCGCGGACACCTTTAGTCCGGTTGGTAACACCAACCGAGACTAGAGATGCTATCTTTAGTCCCGGTTGGTGCTACCAACCAGGACTAAAGATGTCTGGCGCTCTGACAGGCTCTGACACCATCTTTAGTCCCGGTTGGTAACATCAACCGGGACTAGAGAAGCTATTTTTTGTCTCGGTTGGTAACACCAACCGGGACAAAAGTGAATGTGCTTATTTTTTAACTGAACCTAATAAAAATATATAAATTTTGCTACATGATTCAAATGATCAAAAATTAATTTAAGGGGATCTGTAATTTCAAAGAGTGTGGTGTTATGTGAAGGTGGGTGATTGAAGATAGAAGGAAACTTTAATTTTGTTATTACATATCATCATATTGTTATTAACTAATGATTCTCAATATACAAAATCTTTGTAAAATTATTTTGGTGACAATATACGAATCGGAGGGATGTACAATATTGATAAGAACATTTAAACCCTGGCCGTCACGTCTAGTTTATACGCGTTTAACAAGTTTTACGCGCATTGTTCCCGTTTCGTCCTCTAACTTGGAGTCAGTTTTTAAAACGACCATAACTTTCACATACGGACTCCGATCGAGACATTCCATATATGAAAATCAATCATAAAAAGATTTTGGATGCGTTCGTTTGCTGCATTGCCGCGTTCAGAGATTTTATTTTCCCCAAAAAAGCCTCAGAAGATTGTCTTTTCGAGCCCGAAAGCTTTTTTCCGACTATGAGCGTGTCTTCTGAATTTTCCACAGGCTTCGTCTTTTGCTTGTTTACGCTCAAATTTTCTATGTTTATCTCTTGTGTGCTCCTAAGTCCATAAAAAATATAAAAAAATAAAACAAAAAATTCGAATTTTTTCAAAAAAAACAACTTGAGATGAATATGAAAATAGAGAGGGGCAAAAGAGGAACACTATCTAGAAGAACACATTAGGATTATCTATGTTTGATTAAATTTTAATACTATTATTTTAAACCTATGTTTAATGAATTTAATTTGGCCCTATTTACAAATTATTTAATTGTTAACCTAGCGGGACCAAATAAATTTTGAAAAATAGCAGGAAATTATCTTTAGTACGGTTGGTGCCACCAACGGACTAAAGATGAATTAGAAATAGCGAAAAATTATCTTTAGACCCGGTTGGTGTCACCAACCGGAACTAAAGATGAATTCGGGCTATATATATCCTCGGCACGCATCGTCTTCTCCACCGATCCAACACTTAGCACATTTTTCGATCTCTCTTCCTCTCTCCTCGGCTCTCTGCCTCTCTCCTTCTCCCTCTTCCTCTTCCCTTGGCAAGCAAGGGGAGGGAGGAGATGCGCGGCGGGGAGGAGGGTGGCGGCGACGGGCGCCATCTCCCACGCGGCGGGGGCGAGTCGCGGCGGCCCGCGCACGACGAGCGACTAGCGGGGTGGGCGACCGGCCCGCGCCGCGCGGCGGGCGGGCGGCCGAGAGCGACGGCAGGCGGCGGGAGGCGAGTCGCGGGCGGGCGCGGAGGCGGGCGGCGGGCGGGCCGTGGCGGCCGATCTGAATTTTTTGATTTTTGATGATATGTGATGTGATTTTGATATGTGATGTGATAGTATTTGATCTGTGATTTTTGTGGATTTTGAAGATATATTTTATATGTGGAGAAAAAATAAAAAAACATTTGAGATATGTATTGTTCATTGCTTTATTTGTAAATCTGTGATATTTGATTTCAGTATCTGTGATGATTTTAGGATTTTGACAAGAAAAAAACAAAAAAATCTGAGGGCAGTGGGCTGGAGAAAGGGCAAATAAAAAATTTTAAAAAATCTTTAGTCCCGGTTGGTGGCAACACTAAAGATCGTCTATCTATAGTCCCAGATTCGTAGTCCAAATTTGACAACAGGGATTACTGAAGGTTACAAATCGAGACTGACTTTTTTCAATAGTGATTATGAGGCTTTAAAATATTTCTCTTTGCATCCCAAAACCACCACAGCGCCGGGCGCTGCATGCATGGGGCTAGTGACGGTGATCCGATCGATTAATCCAGCGGTGGTCTATCATATATAGCGCAGATCGTTGTCACAAGCGAGTCATGTATACTCTCGATCGAGTGATGACGATCTCGTAGGCTATTATACTCTCTATATGGAGAGAGGAGGCCGGACGACGACTAGTAGTTGCAGTAGAAGTAGATTGGAGATGTATGATTGATAACGGGAGGGGAGGTCGGCAGCGGGTCGGCGTCAACCGGAAGAATGCATACCGTACGCGCACACGCCGCCCACACCACACTGCCCGCTTTGCTCTCCGCAGCGGCGGCTGCGCCAAAATCCCGCGCTTGCCTTTTCCGCCTTTCCGCACCGCGCGCGCACACGCACGCGGTTTCATTTCTGCGTGTCCCCCTCGGAGCCCCAAATGTAACCATCCTGCTGCTCTACTGCAAGACTTCTTCCATCCACAAGTTAATTTAAAACATATTATTGTTTTTATTATTATTACAACAAATTATGTACACGATAAAAGATATAATTAATTATGTTTACAAATACACCTAACATAGATCCATTTCATATGGTTAGTCATTTTATTCTTTTAAACTTTGACTCAAGTCATAAAAAAACAAGCTATATTAGCGGCTACAACATCAATGTTTAGTTTTATTAAATCCGTCATAAAATATATTTTGATATTATATTTATTTATTATTATAGAAGTTGGTATAACTTTTTTTTCATAAACCCATTCAAAATCAGAGATAAATTCAATATAGTCTAGAGGTTAAATTCACAAACTTCACACACACATACGTGCACACAATGTATATATATAATAGAAAAATACTTCTATGTTGCAACGGAACGACGACGTAGAGAAGAAAACATACGGAGGGCGAAGGTTTACACGGCGGCGTGGGAGATCCGAGCGGCGACGGGAGGGAGGGGCGCAGGCGTGGCGTGGGGTGTGGCGCGATGCAGATGGGGATGGGAGAGAGGAGCGCAGGAGGTATTTTTTATCCGAGCCCTCTCTTTCTTTTCAGCATTAAGACCGGGTTAATTTTATAAACACTCAAGTAGTTTTCTACAAAATAGCCAGCCGAATAAAAAATTTTAAATAAAAACACTATCTTTATAAATAGTTATAGATTATAGATTACAGATTACATATATATATATATATTATAAACACAATAGTTTGTTGATTACAAAGCATTAATTTGTTGATGAGTAATTAGGTGACATGCAGAACGTGCACCCGGCGGCGGCCGGTCTGCCGGAGTCGGTCGCCGACCGAGCGAGCTATAAAGGCGGTGTCTTACGCGGCGGAATTCGTTGGCCGGCAAGACTGCTGTATATGCAAGTGTGTGAAACGAATTAGTTTTCAGAGCATCCATCACCTGGGCGTACGTGGTCGTGGACGACGAACGCGCAACCGTCTGGCTTTTGTTCCCTTGCAAATCACCCGTTTGTCTTCACACGCACACGCACTGACACCCCCTCCCCCGGCGCGCTTTCACAGATATGCAACTGTCTCACTTTTCTTCCTTTTTTACTTTTTTTCCACTTTTTATATCACTGGGATTTTGTTTTTAATCTTCTATCGTTTCAGCATATAATTAATTAAATATGTACTAAAAAATTTAAGAATAAAATAATATAATTTTTAAAACAATTTTTAGATATTTTTTCAAAACACAGCCTATGTACTCTCTCCATTCAAAATGTCAACCTAATTTCTTCTAATAAAAAACTCAACATAGAAGAGGTCACGTCCTCTTCTATGTTGAGTTTTTATGAAAGAAGTAGTCTGGTCACAATTCATCATCCAAAACGAGTGAATGACAACCTGCATTATAACTAATTTAAACACTACATCCGTTCCCATATATATATATATGGCATGGTTAAAATGTATCTAGATGTATTTTAGCCCTACGTTGCACAGGGACCATACGCAGCGCACACGTCAAAAACCTGACCAGGCTCACGCGTGGCGCGACGCAGACCGAGCCACGCACACACACAAAAATCCTTCGGACGCTCAAACCTTATCTTCATGCGCGTGTTTGAACCAATCACACAAACACCGGATCTCACTAGGTAACGGATCTCATTAAAACTCTAAAGTTAAGGGTGCTTGGGCAAGAATAGATTTAGAATGGGTGACCTCATAGGAAGTGGATGACCTTATGGGAAGTCTAGTTACAACTTTATTTACACACAATTGCAACTTCACAAGTTTGTTTTACCAGTTGTGACACACCAATATCACCGATTGCAAATGGTTGCAACTCCAGTTGCAACTTCATCTAAACATTGCAATCGTTGCAACTCCAGTTACAACTTCATCTAAACACCAGTTGCAACTTCACCAGTTGCGATTGCCTGCCCAGTTATAACTCCAGTTGCAACTTCATCTAAACACAGTTGCAACTAGCGTGCAGCTCTGATAGTTGACCAGTTGTAACCTAATTTAAACATCAGTTACAACTCCTCCAGATGCAGCATAACACAAGGACTTTCTAGGAGGTTACCCATCATAGTACTACTCTTGTTCAAGCACGCTTAACTTCAGAGTTCTAATGCGATCCGGTGCTTTAGTGTCGGTCCCAATAAATCAGTCGGTGAATTCACATGCAGAGTGGTGCGCCTGATTGGTTGGGTTGATTGGCCTGGGTACATTCTGTACCTGGAATATACCCAAACGTAGTATAGACACACAATATATATATATATATATATGGGAAAATGCATCTTCAAAGTTGGGTACGTACGATCTATTGCAATACATATTATTGGAGACTATCTTTTTTAACGAAAATAAAGATTTTAACCATTGATACACAATTTCTTTTTCTATTTTTTCCTTTTACCTAAGAATCGATGTTAAACTTAATATTAAGCGATATTACCAGGATTAAAAGCTCCCTATTAAACTATTGTATATATAACATTGTTTCTTTTGTTTTGTGGACGGAGATAGAACGCTATATATAATAAAAACATGTAGTAGAAATTGAATATTATAAGAAATCTAATGCATGCACGCGACTTCTTTACGACATATGGAAAGCTGGCCACCTTTTTCGTCATTCCAGCCACTTAATTATTTGGCACCTTTTCGATGGTTCGATGTCGATCTACTATTTCAGTTTATTAAGGACACCAAGTTGACAAGCAACACCAACAACATGCATGCATGCATGCATCCTCCTCTCAAATCTCAATGGCATACATTTATCCATCAATCCATATGGTTGACTCCTGCAAGTTGCACCTTAGCTGCCGCGCTGCCGGCCGCCTTCTACATGCACGTGGCTACGTTGAACAAAATACTTAGGACATCTTTATTTTTTTAAAAAAACTTAATAATTTTACGTGTTTGTGACTCGTTTTTGTTTATTTTTCCGTGAGGGTATTGACGATCGCTCTTGCTATAGCATATAGCAGTAAGATCCTCTCATCAATAATGGTCTTTCACATGTTTGGATTTACGAATCGTCACAATGAAATCATTTTAAACGGGCTAAAAAAAGGTCGACAAAATATACTCGCACAGACATGTTAGATGTGCATAAAACTCGAACCTGTCACGGATAATACTTATCGGTGACGGGCTCAAATCATGGCTCGACAAAGATAACCTACGATATCTTTGTCGGGACCCAATAGAAACCCATCACCGATAACACTTATCGGTGACGGACGCCAACCTGAGGCCCGATTGAGATAACAATTAGGTCCGTCACCGATGACACCGATGAGTATCACCGGTGACGGGTTTTTACTTAGGCCCGATTGAGATGATGCCATCTCTATCAAGATTAAACTTAAGTCCGTCACGGATATTCTTCGAAATCATTTAACGTAGCCCGAGCGTCGATTCAGATCTACACATGAGCGCAAAAATTTTCTAAGTCCTACATTGCAAACCCTAGTGTCGCCGCTCTCTCGAAGCCTGTCCCGTCGTCCCTCGCGTCCTCTCGAGCCCGGTGTCGTCGTTCTCCCTCACCGCCACCGAGCGTCGCCGTCCCCGAGCCCGAGCGCCACCGTTTTCCAGGTAAGTCCATCTCTCACATGTGCTGCGGTGCTCCCTCATGTATACATCTGAGATGAATGCCATGTCATGTATTGAATCTAAGATGAATGTCAAGTCATGTATTGGCTGTATATTGGTCATTGTTAATGGGACATGTATAGATCTAAGATAATGTCACTTATGTTTTGGTTGTATAATGGGACATGTATATATATTCTCCTCCATTTCAAAAATAAATTGTATATATGAATGGATGTGTGAAATATGTGAATGCCATATATGAGTTCTGAATTGAGTTTCCTATAAATAATTGTATATATGAATGAGGATACCGGGAATGAGAATATATATATCTGTTTCTCTAATTTTTCAGCGAGCATGGCTAGAAAAGACCTAAGGCTAGTCAAAAAAAACAGAATTTATTTTTTGTTTGGGAAACACTCATTGGTGATAGGCTTTAACTTAAGCCCATCACACATCGTCACTGTGGGGGGTGTCACCTCGGGGTATCCCAAAGACCAGAATCAAATTCTAACCAAAGTCAAGTCGAGAGTCCTCGGGATGTGGTCGAGGAACCGACCCCCTTAGCAGGGTCGGCCGTTCCGACCTTCTCCCGAGTCCGACCTCGGCTGCTCTCTCGACCCCGACTCGTCGCCCGACCTCAAGCTTCCTCAGGACAAGACTTGGCACACAAGGAGGAAGAGGGAGGAGACAACCCCGTAGAGTCTGACACCACCTAACAGCGCAGAAGGAGGATCCCAAGGCTAGAGAAATCACAAGATGCCTATGGTGTATAGGACCTAGCAAACCATCATGTACTTTTTCAGATATTCTTTGTACCTACCTTTTAGCTCATTAGACATAGCTTTCTTGGCCCCCAAGCTTATCTGTTCCTGCCCCCCTTAATCTATAAAAGGGAGGGCAGGGCAACGGGGCCCAGGGAAGGGAGACATTCCAGAAGAGAGACCTTCAGAGGACTCCAGATCCAACACCATTGTAATCCCAGTTTATACTCCATCCCATCAAAGAACAACATACACTGGACGTAGGCCTATTATCATTTGGAAGGGCTGAACCAGTATAGTTGGCTGTGTTTTTTCTCTTTGGCTCGTCCTAGGACTCGAGTTGACCATCCGATCCATTGAAGGACAGTATCTCTACCACACTCTCTTTCTTCTCCTCGGGAACACCCCTTTGAGGACTGTCGACGGGTGAGTCGATGTTAGTCATCGATGACGGGCTTTAATTTAGGCTCAACAAAGATAAGTGCATCAGTGGCTTTTGTCCGATAGAGATGACTTCTCATATTACTGACTTTTGCATCACGACGAATGTTGTACTCGATACAGATGAGGGTTGCCGTTTGATTGAGACGAGTGTTCTCATTGTAAAGTAGCCAGCAGCCCGGTCAGCAGTACTAGCGCGCTTGTATCGGTGATGCATGTCTTTGTATCCAAAACCTGTGTCGTCGTACTCATCCCGTCTTAAAATATAGCCAGCCGTAATATGAATGAGACGTTCGGATTCGTAGTCTTCGTGTCTAATTAGAGAGCGTAAATTTTTTAGCTATTGTCCCATAAGAGAGAGTGTCTATCCAGTGTATTCCAGTGTATTTCAACGGAGAATGCCCTTTGCTCATTTACATGCATGCACAAATTACGGCTTGAAAAGCTGCAAGCCATTATTACTGCTTCACTGCTTGAAGGTATATGCATGGCTCACTACTGGAGAAACCATCATTGGTTGAAGTGGCAAAAATCACGGTAGTCCCGGTTTGAGTTGCACCCGGGACTAGAGATCACCTCTAGTTTAAAAATTCAACGGCCCTTAGGAACTTTAGTCCCGGTTCGTGTCACGAATCGGGACTAAAGATCACCTCTAGTCCCGGTTCAAATGTTGTCAGAGCGTCGGACATCTTTAGTTCAGGTTGGTAACACCAACCGGGACTACGATGCTATATTTTGTCCGGTTGGTGTTACCAACCGGGACTAAAGATGCCCGACGCTCCGACGAGTTCGATAGCCTCGACACCATCTTTAGTCCCAGTTGGTAACACCAACCAGACTAATGATGATCTTTAGTGCCGGTTGGTAACACCAACCGGACTAAAGATGGCTTGTTTTTATACTCCTTCTTCCTTCTCCAGCCTGAGCCTGCTACACTTGTCTTCAAAATTTTTCTCTAGCTAGAGGGGAGGTGCTGCCAAAATTTTTTGTGATTTTGTTTTGGTGATAATACACAAATCTTTGCTATTTACAAGGTTAGCAACTTCTTCCTCTTATGATCTATGCTTAGCACTTTGTATTTTATGGTTGTTTTCTATACATTTTCATCTCTAGATTTTTTTTTGTAAACATGAGGAGAGAGAAATTTTTTTGGACTAATTATTTTGCTAAGCACATTATATTGTGTTGAGAAAAAAGTTGGGGAAAATAAAGAGGAAGAAAAGTAAGCTTAGCACGTAACATTTATAGGAATTTAGTCCGTACAATTTTATCTCAAAAAATATTTATGAAAAATGATGAGAGAGAATCTTTTGGACAAAAAAGTTATAAAATAGATGACAAAGGACCTTTTAAAATAGATGCAAAATAATTAATTAATTTTATGTTTATCACTTTAAAAGACCTTTTAAAAATAATTCTGTTTTTTTAGAACAACACATTACGTATATTGGATTAGTATATAATAATTGTTTGATTATATATATATAAGTATTGTAATAATATTTAAATGATTTGAATTTCGTGGAATTTTCTTACGATTTTTGTGCATTCCATGTAGATGGATCGGCAATGGATGTACAACGCGGATCGACGGTCGAGAGAGTTTATTGAAGGCGTCCATTATTTTTTGAGTATGACCGATGCCAACAAGCATAAAGGTTTCATACGTTGTCCATGTAAAAAGTGCAAAAACGAGAAGGAGTATTCTACATCAAGAATTATTCATGCCCACTTGTTTACGTCGGGATTCATGCCTCACTACAATTGCTGGATATCGCATGGAGATGTGGGGGTTGCAATGGAAGAAGATGAAGAAGACGACGACAACATTCCGGACTGTGGTCAATACGGTGGGTTTGAAGAGAATACAGTGGGCGAGGTGGGCGGGGATGTTGAAAACGACGGTGCGATGACCTTGGTCGATGTTGTGCGACGTACGGGGATGCGAAGGCGTAAAGGAAGTGCGAAATTGGAGCGTATGTTGGCGGACCACAAAAGGTCCTTGTACCCAGTGTGAAACAGGGCGGAAAAAGTTAGGTACCATGCTGAAATTCTTACAATGAAAGGCCAAAAATGGTGTCAGTGACAAGGCATTTGGCGAGTTACTAAAACTCTTGAAGAACATTCTTTCAGAGAGAAACAAATTGCCGGAATCAACGTACGAGGCTAAGAAGTTAATCTGCCCTCTAGGACTGAAGGTACAGAAGATACACGCATGTCCTAACGATTGTATCCTCTACCATGGTGAGGAGTACGAGAACCTAGAAGCATGTCCGGTTTGTAAAGCACTTCGATACAAGATCAGACGAGATGATCCAGGCGAAGTTGACGGACGGCCCTCGAAGAAAAGGATTCCTGCTAAGGTGATGTGGTATTTTCCTATAATACCACGGCTGAAGCGTCTGTTCAGGAACAAGGAGCATGCAAAATTGATGCGTTGGCACGCGGAAGAACGCCTACAAGACGGCATGCTGAGACATCCCGCCGATGGGTCACAGTGGCGAAACATCGACAAAACATTTGAAGACTTCGGCGAGGATGCAAGAAACCTAAGGTTTGGCTTAAGCACGGACGGCATGAATCCTTTTGGAGAGATGAGCAGCGGGCATAGCACTTGGCCTGTGACGATGTGTATCTACAACCTTCCGCCTTGGCTATGCATGAAGCGAAAGTACATTTAGATGCCGATTATTATTCAAGGCCCGAAGCAACCTGGTAACGACATCGATGTGTACCTGAGATCGCTGATCGAAGATCTAAAACTGCTGTGGAAGAAAGAAGGTGTTCCCGTGTGGGATGAAGATAAACAGAAGTTTAAACTACGAGGGTTGCTTGTTTGTTACCATCAATGATTGGTGCTCGCACTTGGCAACCTATCCGGATAGTCAAACAAGGGGTACAATGCTTGCACCCACTGTATGGATGAGACTGAGTGTATGTACCTGAAACATTGTAAGAAGATAGTGTACATGGGCCATCGTCGCTTTCTTGCTACAAGCCACCCTGTACGGAGAAGAGGCAAACATTTTGATCAAAAGGCAGACCATCGTACTAAACCAAAGCATCGCAACGGAAATGCCATGTTTGCCATGGTGAAAGACCTCAAAGTAGTATTTGGAAAGGGACCCGGCAACCAATCTATAGCAAGTGAAGGTGGTCACGCGGTGATGTGGAAGAAGAAGTCAATTTTTTGGGAGTTGCCTTACTGGGAAGTCTTGGACGTCCGCCACGCAATCGACGTGATGCACCTCACCAAGAACCTTTGCGTAAACTTGCTTGGCTTACTAGGTGTGTACGGAAAATCAAAAGATACACTTGAGGCACGTAACGATCTGAAACATATGGCACAACACGACGGCCTTCACCCGCAACCAAAAGATAAAGGAGCCCAATACCTAAGTCCAGCCAGCTACACTCTGAGCAGGGCAGAGAAGGAAATAATGTTTGAATGCTTGGAGAGCATCAAGGTACCGTCTGGATACTCCTCGAATATAAAGGGAATAATAAGCACGAAGGATAAGAAGTTCACAAATCTAAAGTCCCATGACTGCCATGTGCTGATGACACAGCTGCTTCCCGTTATAATTCGAGGTATCCTTCCCGATAATGTCCGGGCAACAATAACAAATCTATGTGCTTTCCTGAACGCAATTTCACAGAAGATCATCGATCCAGACAGACTAGAAGACTTTCAAAATGATATGGTCCAATGTCTTGTCAGCTTTGAGATGATCTTTCTGCCTTCCTTCTTCAATATCATGACACATCTCCTATGCCACCTTGTCAAAGAGATCCGTATCCTCGGTCCGGTATTCCTACACAACATGTTCCCCTTCGAGAGGTATATGGGCGTTCTAAAGAAGTACGTTCGTAACCGCTCGCGTCCGGAGGCCAGCATCGCCAATGGATAAGGAACAGAGGAGGTGATTTATTTTTGCGTCAACTTTATTGAAGACCTCCGTCCCATCGGGGTGCCTGAATCAAGCCATGAAGGTAGACTACGGGGGAAGGGAACTCTTGGAAGGAAGGCAATAATGAACATAGACAATGACTTGTACAGGAAAGCACATTGGACCGTGCTGCAACAATCTTCCTTGGTGGCTCCTTACATCGAGGAGCACTTGGCGATTGTTCGCTCAGAAAACATCGGTAAGACGGATGCCTGGATTACACGCCATCACATCGATGCATTCCCTGCTTGGCTGCGACAACGTCTCATGGGCAACGCGAGCATTGACTAACAACTAGCCTTCTTGGCGAGGGGACCATCTTACTCGATCACCACATTCCAGGCATATGAAATCAATGGGTACACATTTTACACACGGGCCCAAGACTTAAAGAGCACAAATCAGAACAGCGCTGTCCGCATCGATGCCGTGGGATACGACGGTACGGCTAGCACATATTACGGCAGCATCGATGACATATGGGAGCTGGACTATGGACCTCCGAAGGTCCCTCTGTTTCGGTGCCAGTGGGTTAGGCTCAGTGGTGGAGGCGTAACCATTGATGCAAGTGGGATGACAACGGTCGACCTTAGCAAGGTTGGATACTTAGACGAACCTTTCGTCCTTGCCAATGATGTACGGCAAGTTTTCTATGTCAAGGACATGGCTAGCAAATCAAAGAAGGGGAAAGGGTCCGATGAGCCAAAGCGCCACGTGGTTCTCTCAGGCAAAAGAAAAATCATGGGAGTCGAGGATAGAACTTACGAAGATTACGATCAGTTTGACGGGCAACCTCCATTCGCGGTGGCGGTTGACCTGAGTATCCTCCTATCAAATGAGGACACCCCTTACTCACGCAACGATCATAACAAAGGAATAATTGTGCGGAGAAAGTACGTGAGGATAAATGTTACATAGCTAAATTTATGTATGGACGATGTAAATTAAATTGAATCATTGAATATTATTCATCTACATCTGAAAGATCCATGTCTTCCACTTGACCTTCTTCAAGATCTATAATTATATCAGGAACCTTGATACTATCCATAGTAGTAGGTTCCCCATCCACCTGATCTTTTACTGAAACACCATGTTAATTATATATAAACATATGTTAATTATATATGAATATAAAATATATCAACATATGAACATTATAATTATATATGAATATAAAATAAAATAGAATAGGGCATTGTAATAATTAGTCCGGTTTGTAAAAAACCAGGACTAGAGGTGAAATTTAGTGGGCGGGAAAACATCTTTAGTCCCGGTTTGATCCACCAACCGAGACTAAAGATGTCCACCTACCTGCGCCACGTGGCTGCCCCGCAATCTTTTGTCCCGGTTGGTGGATTCAACCGGGACAAAAGATATGATCTTTACTCCCGGTTGAAGCCACCAACCGAGGCGGACATCTTTACTTCCGGTTGGTGGATTTAACCGGAACTAATATTCATATCTATTGTCGCGGTTGGAGCCACCAACCGGGAGTAAATTATCTTCTGTACCAGTTGTTGGCTTCAACCGGCACAAATGATGCCATGACTATATATAGCAAGGGCCTCACTGGGGATCCAACACTTAGCCGTTTCGCACTCAAACGCATCGTCTTCGTCTTCGTCGCCGTCATCGAGCCCGTGTCGCCGCCGCAGCACGCCATCTCCGCCGTCTTCGTCGCCGGAGGACCTTCGCTCCACCGTCTTCGTCACCGTCACGAGTTAGCGCCGCCGCCTCCCAAAGATTTCCGACATTATGCGCTATGGTTTGGCCGCCGTCGACGCCATCGCCATCGCCGCCATCGTCGCGGTCGCCGCCGCCGCAGCCGCCGTCACCGTCGCGCGCCGCCCCCCCCCCGCCCACTCCCCTTGCGCCCTCCCCACGGCCCCCGAGCCGACCGGCCCCTAAACCCTAAACGGCTGCGCGCCGCCCTCGCATCCTCGCCGCCGCCGCCGCACTCCTGAATGTTAATATATGAATTTTGAGTATATGTGTATTTTGAATATATGTGTATTTTGAATATATGTGTATTTTGAATATATGAATTTTGAATATATGAATTTTGTATGTATGGGTACTTTGAATATATGATTTTTGTATGTAAATAGACTGTTATATGTAAATGGACTGTTATTGGACTGTTGAGAATTTTGAATTTTGAATATGTATTTAAATTTGAAATTTGAATGTTTATGTTAATTGTGAATTTTGTATTTTCGAACGAACGAGAACGCTAAAATCAACAAACGGTCGTAAACGAACGGACGGACGGATGGACGGACAAACGAACGAGTGTTCGTTCGTTCGTTCGTGGACGAACGGACGTTCACGAACGGACGAACGAACGGACGAACGAACGTGGACGAACGGACGTCTCCTTTTCTCTATCTTTCATTTCCTCTCCACTTCAACTCCTATCCTCCTTATCTACCTCACATCATTCTCCTCTTTCTCTCCTCTCCTCCAGATGAACATACTCATGGACGTGAATGATATAACGAACGGTCGGTCGGTCGTGTTCTAGCAAAGAGAAAAAAAGAGAAAAAGGAAAATATAGAACGTGATCTTCTTCACAAGTCTTTTCTACGATTGAGATAATATATGATTCTGAATCCATCTTCTTCGTTGTCTTTTTTTTACGTAGACATACGTGATTTTTCTGAATAATTGATACATGTATTAACCGAATAATTTTTTTCAGAATTCTTTGATTAAGTCCTCAACCCACAACAATCAAATGGCGGATCGTAACGAGGAACAACTTCTCCATGATGAGATCGCACGAGGAACAGAGGTTTACAACGAGGAGGGAAATGAAGATACAAATCAATACCTCAACGAGGAGGGGGACGAGCAGGGGAACGATGAGGAGAATGAGGGCTCCGCCTCCGCCTCCGCTGGACAGAAGAGGGCACGCGGGCAACGCGGTCTCAACAAGCGCATAGAGGGTCGACATGTCATAACGGAGGTAGAATCTGATGTTAGTGATATGCCCTAGAGGCAACATGGAGATGTTGGATATCACGTCAATGTTTATGTATAAATGAATAAAGTGTTATTCAGTTCCATGAAATAGACATCTTGTATAGATCAATAAGTACGTGACTTATTTATGAGACTCTTTATGTATGAATCTATTTCTAAACGATCCCGATCATATGTCATATTGTTGGAACAAATATGATTCTAAGATCGGCATGTTTATTGATTGATGATCATGTCTCATAGATCATGGGTATGGAGATACCAAATCAATAAACATGGACATATGTGTTGGAGAACACATTGTTGGATAGACCCACCTTGAGACACTACAGAATTAATGTGCCATTAGTTGGTCTCGGGTAGTGTTGGTACAAAGTCCTTAGACCTGAGATCACCATGGATTCCAACATGTGTAGTAGCCTACTTTGGGACTACCAAACGCTATTCCGTAATCGGGTAGTTATAAAGGTAGTTTTCGGGTTTGCTATGAAACATGGAGTGGGATGTGAGTGATCAAGATGGAATTTGCCCCTCCTTTGGAGAGATATCTCTGGGCCCTCGAGGTAATGGATTATGGAAATGCATGGCCATGCTAAGTTGATTGAGGAGTCAATCAACGGACGGATAATCCAATACGGTTCGAGTGAATGGTTAAGCTATTGAAGGGATGGCACACATCTTGCCTATAACTTAACCGGTATCGTGAGGCAAAGGGATTTGTGTACACATTACAGGTTCGAGCCGATATTATTCTTGTATACTATGGTGTCA
This sequence comes from Oryza australiensis, assembly GCA_019925245.2. NCBI lineage: Eukaryota > Viridiplantae > Streptophyta > Magnoliopsida > Poales > Poaceae > Oryza > Oryza australiensis. The sequence continues at coordinate 3,696,609 of JAIFGZ020000414.1, read as the reverse complement.
ATATGTGCTGCTAGGCGCCACCTATTGACAGTCGGCTGAGTTAGACTCGAGCCGACGATCGGCTAAGTTAGACTATAGCCGAAACCGAGTATACCAACCTGTGGTCGCACGCTTAAGGGGATAGAATAGATATTCGAGTTGGACTCGGATACGGCTTGATCGGATAGGGATCCGATCGGATAGAGTCCTATGGGCTTACGACGTATGGGCGGCCAACTCTATGAGATACGGATGAGATCCGATTCAAAATAGAGTCCTAATCGGCCACTAGTCCCAGTCGGCCAACTCTATATAAAGGAGGGAGGGGTGGAGAGCTGTGACACGTCAATTGCATCGCGTGCAACAGAAGTCGCCGAGATCAATCTCCACGGAAACCCTCCCCACCTTCGAGCCAAACCCTAGCCTTGCATCGCGTGCTAGCACACGGGTGTACGGCGTTCTGTCCCCGGACGTGTGGATACCGGTAGAGGCGCTGCTACGTTGCGCGCTCTTGATCGGCTTCGGATCGGCTACAATCGGAGCGATCGGCTGTGGTGGAATCGGCTGCGGTCGGGCGCATCGGAGCGAGGCGTGAGAACGCGGTCGGATGACTCGAATCGGCTGATTGGCGAATCGGCTCTCTCCGGGAATCGGCTGTTCCGGATTGGATTGCCCTGATTGGTTATTCCGCTGCACTCTACTCCAATCGGTAACGATCTATCGGCCCTTACTTGCAAGTGTTCCTGGTTTACGCGGTAAAAAGTTTTGTTTTCGGCTAGCGTAGCCTCCGCGTAATCCATCATCTGACGGTCGCCCTATTGCCCCAGAGGACACCACAAGGAAGTTTGTGGCGCACAGCGGATGGGTGGTGAGGGATCACGTGCCCGTAAGCGTTGCCAACTAGAGGCGATCAAGGACAGGAGGAGATGAGCAGAGCTATCTCCCAGACTCAGAGAAAGAAATGTTGTGGACTACAATGCTGCAAACATTCACCATCCCAGACTCACAACAAGCAAGGGTCAAGGAATGGACGTTAAAAAAAATGGCAGAGCTCTTCAGGAACTACAAGAAAGAGTTACACAAGAAATATATCCTGAAGGGCCAGACCCCTGACTTTGACAAGTTCCCAAAGCTCAGAGATCATTGGGATGCTTTTGTTGAACACAAGACCGGGAAGAAGCACAAGCTATCATAGAAAAGAACAAGGCCAATGCAGCTAAAAAGAAATACCATCACAAGCTTGGGTCGGCGGCTATAAGAAAGCAATGGAGAAATAGGAGAAAATAGAAGCCGACCTTGAAGCGCGAGGTATCGTTCCAGGCACAGCCACCTGGCTGGAACGAGCAAAGCACTGGTTTTATGCTCACGGCGGCTCACTTAATCCCATCGATGGCACATTTATCTTTGGTGATGAAATTCAAGAAGCCGGACGGAGGTTAGAGGAAGTGCTGAAGGCCACTTCCTCGGGCGCGTTTAGGCCCGACAGAGAGAAGGACGAGCTAACGCTCGCCCTCCAAAACCCGAGCACCCGGCGAACGCGAGGAAAAGGCGTCGTCCCCGGAAATACGGGTTCCAAGCCGACGTCGACACATACAAGAGCCGAATGAGGTCAAAGCGAGAGCACGATGCGAGGTTCGCTGAGATGGAAATGAAGCTCTCGTAGATTGATCAGATTGTTGACGAAAGGCTGACCATAAGGTTGGCAGAGGAGCGGAGCCATTGGGTTAGCCAATGGATCCAAGCCGCTCAACTACAAGCAGAGCAAGCAAAGCCTGCGCTTCAACTGAAATGAAGGCGATTTGGCCTCACAAGCTGAACCGGGTCCGCCATGCCCCGTTGGTGACATCACACAACGGACCCCATGTGAGCTGCACATTTCGCTAAAGAACATAACAATAAAGGTATGTTCGTACTTTTATGTTGTACGTATATTTCCTTGAATAACTTGTCAATCAATGTTCATTACTAACTAATAAACAATCTTCTCGAACAGTCGCGTCGGGCATGGCCATTCCAGAGAACGAGACGGCACCTACCACTCCCGACCCGTTCCACCGCGTACTCGAAAGTTGAAATTGAACAGTGGAACGCGGCTATGAAGATCTCAAGTGGATATCCCCGGAGGAGACGGGGAGCTGACGCTAGGAGAAACAGCTCACGGAATATTTCTCTGGAGGAAGATCTTCATAATATTCCCTGGATGTGGGCCGTCTCCTCCGTCTCCACGTGGGCCGTCTCCTCGGCCTCCACGTGGGCCGTCTCCTCCGCCTCCACGTGGGTCGTCTCCTCCGCCTCCACGTGGGCCATCTCCTCCGCCTCCTTCACCGCCTCCGCCTCCTCCACCTCCTGCGTCGCCTCCACGAGCACCGACTCCTAAACGGTCGTCTCCAACTCCACCGCCTTCTCAGACTCCTCCGTCGCCACAACGAGCACCGACTCCTAAACGGACAACATCTCGAGCCACGTGATCAAGGTCAACCAGCAGTGGACCTAGAAGCAAGAGGCCTAAACTTGACCCGCTCCCACCAGCCCCAAAGAAAACGGCGTACAACATGACTCCAGAGGAGCTGCACGAGGCCGTCCAAGCTGAAGTCAAGGCCCACTTCAGAAAGAAGTCTCCTGAGAAGCCTCCTGAAATCCCCCAGGAGACCAAGGACTTCTTCAAGAAGACGTACCTAACGCCACAGCCTAAACCGCAACCTCAACCGCAATCTGACTACGACAGGACTATTCGGAAGGCTGCTGTCAAGGCGAAGAGAACGGGCAAAAATGTACCCCAGTTCAGTGTTCCAAATGTCAGATCAGACTTAAGACAATTTATGGAATCTGCTGAATTTTCAATGGATCAATTATACGGTCGTGCTCCCCTGGCGAAGGCTCCGCTGAAATACAAGTTCAAACTTGGAAAGCCTCTTGTAAAGCCAGATCAAGTGAAAAAGATTCCAACAAAGATGTACCGCTTCCACAAGTGGTACATGCAAGAATCCAAAGGGTGGAGAGATGGTAACGGGCAAATATTCACGTACTATTTCGTCGATGGAGGTGACGACTTCTATATCTGATTCGAAGACATATTCGACCTGTACCAGCTTGATGCCCTCGACATCTCACTTCTAGCCACGCGGGCTCTGTAAGTATCATTCTGTTATTTTATTTCTTACCTTCTTGTATTTAGCTGACTAAAATTCTTTTTAACCGTTGTAGAATGGCATCCAATACTGCAACATGCACGACTGTAGCAAACATGGATTCATGGATCCACGCAAAATCAACGACGTATTGGTTGATCATTTTCCTGATCCAACACTGGACAACATTTACAAGTCGCTGGTGATAAACCACTTCTGGTCATTTATCCTTCTGCCCTACAACACTGCGTAAGTATTTTCTTCCTTCCGTACCGATTTCAATCCCGTGTGCATACATAAATTTTCATATGTGTCATCTAAACCAATTTACAGATTCCACTGGGTTCTGTTAGTAATTGACATGGATAACTCGCGGATCCATGTCTTTGACTCAATGGATAAACCAGAGTCCACGTACGCAAAGATATTTGAACTGCTAGATAAGTAATGCCATCTTACTTGCTATTGCATATATGCGGTTCTCGGATAATTACTAGCTAACTTTCAACTACACGTAGGGCACGGGAACGGCTTCGGGCTGATGTTCGCGGAAATTGGAAAGATAAGCTCGCCATGAGGATGAACTTTCTAGTGAGTAACATGCTCCAAAGTTGTTTTGAATTATTACTTTGTTCTAAAATATGAAGTGTATATTAAATCTGTCGTCATTTCTCCTTTAGTGTGCAAAACAGTCGCAGGGCACTAACCTATGTGGATACTACGTCTGCGACTATATTCACCGCTTTGTGACCGAAGTCAAAACTGTCGACGATATAGATGTATGTATAATAGCCATTCATACATTACGTCTCGATTTTTTATTCCTTCATATATTTATTTCTCGTTTGATCGAATTACTGACAGCTTATGCGAGTAAGAGACAACCTCTCCCACGAGACTTTCATACAAGCCATTCAGAAAGAATTGATGGGATTTATAAACAAGTAGATCAGTGATCCCACAAGGGAGTTCTATTTTAATTTAAGTAACTTAACCATCGGATCCACAAAATAGACAATGTTTTGTAACATACGAAATATATGTGGATATTGTACATATGTGTATATGTTTTGGTAATATACTACATGTATATATTTCCTTTATTAAGTTCATTTATATATGTGTAACTTATATATTTATAAATATATATTATATAATATATATGTATAAATATATGTGTGTAAAATATGTATATGTGTAATATATAATATATGTGTGTAATATGTAGTATGTAGCACTGTTGGAGAAAGAAGAAAATTAAAAAAAATATAAAAAATTCTTTAGTCCCGGTTGATGGCAACAACCGGGACTAAAGATGGCGGAGCCACGTGGCCGGATGCGCCATCTTTAGTCCTGGTTGGAGCCACCAACCGGGACTAACGATAACGCAGCCGGCCACGTGGCTCCGCCATCTTTAGTCCCGGTTGGTGGCTTCAACCGGGACTAAAGATGCATCTCTAGTCCGGGTTATTTAACCGGGACTAGATGTCGTCCATCTCTAGTTCCGGATTCGTAGTCCCGATTTGACAACCGGGACTACTGAGGGTTATGAATCGGGACTAGTGTGGCTTTCTCCGGTAGTGACTGGTTTCATGCATTGATGGTTTGCATGGTGCGTGTGCCCCTATATGCATAGTATTCAGTTCAACAATTAACTAAGGGTAATTTAAGAAGAGTGAGGTTTGCATGGGAGCTCATTGGTACTGGTGAAATTATTTTTACGTCCTCTAATTAGAGAAAAAAAGAAGTAGGAGGATGTCTCATTTCGTAAAAGATCATTATATTTTGGGATATATTTAGGTTACGTTTGTTGATGATGGTTGGGAAATATTCTTCCTCTGACAGATAAAACATAATGATCATTTAACGTACGATTAATTAAATATAAAAAACTTAAAAAATAGATTAATATATTTTTTTAAAGTAATTTTTTAAAAATATATCGTTTAGCGGTTTAAAAAGCGTGTACGTGAAAACCAGAGGTTGGAAAAGTGCAGCGAAGAATCCAGCAAGGAAACTTTAAGGTGTCCTTTAATATTTATTTCTACAAGTAAAAGGGTTTCACCTGACGCTTTCTAGTAAAGACGTCACGCGTTGTGTAAAGTGAGGGGGCATGCACGCGTGCAGTGCAGAGGCACTGTGAAAGCCGAAAGGTAGCTCTGACCAAAGCAAAGCTAGTCAGTCAGAAACAAGAAAAACGACATCTATTTGGACTTTGAACGCAAACACACAAGCACATCGATCGATCGATCGTGCACGTTTGCATGCATGGAGTTTAATTTAATTTACTCCGCGTGAAAAGCATCAGCCTAGCTTTTGACCATGTTAATTTCGCAGTAGTGGGCAACGTTGACGATTGACGAGAGCTAGCTTGCTACCTCTCCTGTTTTGACACAAGATGGCGAGTTGATGTGACTTGACTTTTTAATTTTTACGATTATACGGTAGATTAATTAAAGACAGATTGTTCGAGCTGTGATCCGTTCTTGAATTTTGAACATAATTTCAGAAATTATTGAGAGGGGTATGTACGTTTTCATCGTTTTCTTGTTCTTTTAAGCTAGTTGTTAATTAGTGAAGTGTAAAATATGAAAACCTCACTACTCCCTCGATCCTTAGGAGACCTTATTAATCGTGTCATCGATCTCTCGTACCTTAAATTAAATTGGTACGTTTAGTTCGTTGAGATGAGATGAGCATGCGTGCATATATATTAGCTGCCGACTATTAATTTTATGAGAATTATTATCACCCCTGTAAGGGCCACGTCTGTTGATATAGGCCACGAAAAGCCCCTGACGTGACTTACACATTGTAGTCTGAGTTTGTTGGGATTTAATTTCATCTACTTAACAATCTACATAAATTCTATCTTCTAGAGACTTATCCCAACTAATCTGGATTTGTTACAAGTGTTTAACGTCACATAGACGACTACACGTTCGCTAACATCCTCCCTCAATCTTAGCCTGTCGAGCCAAGCTTGATCCACGCCATATCCACCATAGCTAGCAGTATTTTCACTCTTCTCTTCAGAAATAACAAAGTTCTCATCAAAACGGTACCAGCACTCACCGGCATTATGTCCCTCCTTCTTGCCGACCACGTCCTCCCTGATCACCACGACCACGTACACTGCGGCCACGCTGCCCACGACTACCACCTCGGCCATGAGATACCATGTTCGTCGAGGAAGCAGATGAGGGTGAGCCATGATAGAGTTGCATCCGTTGCTCGAACGCAAGAAGCTAGATGGATAGCTCGGTGATGGTGATCGGCTCGACGCGGGTAAGGACGGCGAAGACGACCGGGTTGAACTCGACGTCGAGGCCAATGCAAATGTAGGTGGAGACTTGCTTCAATATATCCCTGGAAATAGATGATGTGAGGTAGCTGAAAACTTGCTAGTCCTTTGCCAGCCAATCTGCGTACGCAGGGTTGGGTATCTTCCTCTTGTCCTTCGGTTTCCTTGGCCGTGGCGGGGGTGGAGCCATCGATGATGCCCATCATCAGTACGCCACGAATTTTTCCTTGGTCGGGGTAGGTGTGGAGCCACAGATTGATGCCCATCATCTGTGCGCCACGAATAGCAGGTAACACCTGCAGCTTCCACAAAGCGTGATTTGCCTTGGTAAGCCTCTCGGTGATGGGATGCTCGAACGCCGAGGAGAGGGTAGCGCCGGTAGTGGGAGCCGCCACTGGAGCTGCAGTTGGATGAGAATTAGAGGATGGCTCTGATATCATATTAATTTTATCCGTAAGGGCTGCATGTGTTTATATAGGCTACACTACAACGGGAACCCTCATCTCAACCGGGCGGCAACCCTCATTTGTGTCGAGTGATGTGAGAAGTTATCTCTATCGGGAAAAAGCCCGTTACCAATGCACTTATCTTTATCGGGCCTAAACTAAAGCCCGTCACTGATAGGTTTGACCCAGAAGCCCAGTCAATCAAGGGCCCGTCACTGATAAAATAATCTCAAACGGGCCCCAATTAATGCCCGTCACGGTTGACTAACATCTTAACTTAAGCCTGTCACAGATGATGTCATCCGTGACGGGCTTAAGTTAAAGCCCGTCACCGATGAGTGTTTCCCAAAAAAATAAATTCTGTTTTTTGGCTAGCCTCAGACCTTTGCTAGCCATGCCTGCTGAAAAATTAGAGAAACCGATTCTCATTCCAAGCATCCCCATTCATATATACAATTATTTACACATGAAACCCAATTCAGAACTCACATATGACATTTACATATTTCACACATCCATTCATATATACAATTTATTTTTGAAAAGGAGAAGAATATATACATGTCCCATTATACAACCAAAATAAAAATGACATTATCTCAGATCTATACATGTCCCATTAACAATGACCAACATACAACCAATACATCACATGTCATTCATCTCAGATTCAATACATGGCATGACATTCATCTCAGATGTATACATGAGAGAGCACGACAGCACATGAGGGAGATGGACTTACCTGGAGCACGGTAGCGCTCGGTGGCCCGGCTCGGGGACAGCGGCGCTCGGTGACAGTGAGGGAGAAGCCAGGCTCAGGAAGGCACGAGGGGTGGCAGCGACGGGCTCCAAGAGATGACGAGGACGCTAGGGTTTGCAATGTGAGGACTTAGAAAATTTTCGTGCTCATGTGTAGATCTGAATCGGCGCTCGGGCTAGGTTAAATGATTTTGAAGCATATCCGTGACGGGCTTAAGTTTAAGCTTGATAGAGATGAATCAGCTCAATCGGGCGTAAGTAAAAGCCCGTCACCGATAACACTAATCGGTGACGGGCTGTTGATCCCAAATCGTGTGTTGACTTGGAAAATCACGCGTTGGCCTGAGAGGTTTGCTTTACTCTAGTGTAGGTCCAAATATTGCTTCTTAGGTTCGTAGACGTGCCAGTTGGTTTGATCCTATAGCCAACAAGAAACAAAGAAAGAAAACAAGTGTTAGTATGCAAACGATAGCCGATCGGCTGGTGGCCGATGACGTATCGTTTGGTGTTTAAGCCGGTTTGGTCTGCACTTGGCGCGTACTCTGCTTCCAACCATCCCAATTCCCTCGAGATCGGCTTTGGCCTTATCTTCATGTCCGATGCATGATTTACCAAATTTGGTCGTTAACACATGCCCCCAAGTCCGTTATATTGATAATGTTATGGATTTGCCGAATTTTATCTTCCAAGAAAATCTAAGGCTTTCCATCGGTCGGTTACCACGCCTCTTTAAATAATAACCACCGCCTTAGAGTTTTTCATGCCGTCACTTTTGCCTTCACCGCCTTAGCCACAAAACACCTTCAATCTTCACCGGCGACCTCCTCGAAGCTCTTGGCGACCTCGCAAGCATCCTCCACGCGGCGACGAACTTATTCCCGGCGATGTCGACCTCGACCATCGGCGAGTTCCCAGAGGTAAGCCCCATCGGCTTTAGCTCCCTTCTTTACCGCAATTTGGATTTGGCTATTTATAATTTCCCCTTTTTCTTTCTTCTTCATTGTAGCACCTCTCACACCAAATTGTGATTCCCAATCTCATCCATGCCAACATATTCCTCTTAGGGCCGATTGGCAACCTAGACCCCTCAGAATTTATCAATGCTGAGACCAACAGGATCCCCTTTAGGCTGTTAAACCCCAATCTGGCACATTGGACTAGGACTTTTAAGTCGTGGCCATCAACTGATAAGACCTGACCAACATGGTATAATAGGGTGTCAGCTAGCAAATAGAGCCATTGGGAAGAACTAGGGATAGCACAGTGCTTAGCCCTAACCGCAGCTGACATGCCTAAAGATGAACCCCTGCTATCGGCTGCCAGCTACTTTTGGTCCAACACCTTGAACACTTTTCTGTTCAACCAAGGACCGATGACCCCCACTCTTTTGGATATAATCATGATCACGGGTCTAGACATCACATCATCAGTCAATCCTGTCAGCCTGAACACCAAGTGCCAATATTCCTTCAAGACTAGAGCCATTGGAGGCTAGAATGGATTGATAAGCCAGAATATGAGAATTGGCCCAGTAGACCCCAGAGAACATGCAACCTTCCTCCTTATGTTGCTAGAGAAATTCTTGTTTTGTGGTTCTGTTAACGCCAAAATTTGATAAGCCCCGAAGTCCTTATCGGCTAAGGGTTAGGATCGGCTCAGAGTCAGTATCGGCTTGGAGTTCTACATCAGCCGATGGGGCGGGCTTTTCTGTTATCCATATCTCCAGCGGTCGGATTCTTGTTAGATTCGGTTTGAGAAGATCTTATCCAGAAGAAACCGAGTCCAGGGAGGATACGGCTTGTATCTATTAATTAGGAAAAGATTGTTAGTTTCTTATTTTATCTTTAGGAAAGTCTGTTTAGTGTCCGATAAGGACTTTATCTATTTCCTTTTATCTTTAGGAAAGTATGGATTGTAATCTGTTAGGATCTTTGTCACCCCATGGGTATAAATATGTAAGCCCAGGGTTCATGTAAATATATCTCTCGATCAATACAATTCGGCGCATCGCCACCCTTTTGCTCTTCATCTTCGTTCAACATCCGGCGGAGCTTGGCATCCGGTGCTGGGCTGCATCGATTAGGTTCGACCTCCAGCAAAGGAATAAGTCCAACGTTCTGCCGAATCAGGCGATCATATTGACTACGTCGACGTTGTCCAAGGCTGCATCAGTACGTTCGATCTCTTGGATTGCTCCGGTTTAGCTATCATGCTTGCCTGACTATTTATCATATGTCTCTATTAATCTAATCTAGTATTTCAGTTTAGCCCTATCGGCTGTCTCTCGTTTTAGGGTCTCTGTTTTTATCGGCTAAACCGTTTACTAGATTAGATTGGTTTAGGCATCTACCACCCTGAAAATCAGCCAAGGGCTTGATTGTCTAGATATTGCTTTTCTTTTCATACTTAGTGCTGCATCAGTTTGATCTACTAAGTCGTGATTAGAACCGTAATCTCTAGCCTGCCTATTGACTGCCACTAGGGGTTTCATCGGGGTTTCAGCCGGTGAGTTATCTGGATATTACATCGGCCTGCAAGGATTGTACACAAGTTGGATCTAGCCGATTGCAGCAGAGGCTTCATTGAATATTCGATCATTTGGATTTTATGACGTCGGACTTCCAGCCGATGTGTGCTTTAATCTTTAAATCAGTATCTACTTTATCATGTGATTGGTTCGTGCAATGTTATATATCATCATATTACTGTTAGCCGATCACCTTTTTATAGATGTCTGTTAAGTGCACAGCCGATGGATCAAGACTCGACTACATTGGTTGATATCAGCATCGTCTGTCGACCAATCGGCTGTTCTGGATATTAGCCGATCGGTTGATACATTTTATAATCAGTTGCTTTATATATCTTGTTAGTGGCAGGATCAAACTGACTAGCACGTCTGCGCTTCATCGATTCTAGGACCTGCACTGGAGCTAAGCAGATCTCCCAGGCCGGCGTGTTGATTTTTCTCGTCAACAGGTTCAAGCTGCGGCCCCACAACCAACTGACAACACATAGCCAAAGCCCTAGTGGAGAAGAGGCAGATTCCTTTGGGAAAATATCTCCTAGGGTATCTCTATCAGATGTTGAATAATGCATTGGCTAAAAGTGCCACAAATTCGACTATCGGCATTGGAGGTCCCTGGTGGCTATTGCAGATATCGTTGAACTTGCACACATACAAAGTTGCTCAAAGGCTAGACTTAATCGAAGCCAGCTTCCCATTAGCACAACCAACAACAGACGAAGATGGCGATGAAATCACAACACGCCGATGCATGTCCTTCGGAGAGGTAACATCTTCATACTCCGGATCTAAGCTCTCAGCCGATCCCTTCAAGAATTGGTTCGGCAACTTTTATGATGGATTCCCAATAGCTTTAAGGAATTGGTTTGCCTATGAGAATTCTAAAGATTTTGAACTCTCTAGTGACTTTAGATTCGATGAAATAAAGTCTAAGAAATTTGACAAGTCCAGGGAAATCTTTACATCGGCTATCTCTCCTTGCATCCTCCCAGTCGGCATCCATCAAGGCAGGAATGTACAAGTCTCATATGAGTTTTATCATCCTATGAGCGCTGCCAGACAACTGGGCATGGGACAGCTGCCGATTGGTCTGTATTTTGCTTATAGGATTCAAACCAGAGGCGAAATCGGCTCAGGCCTCATGATGGATAGGTTGCTAAACATTGAGGGCCCCCCACTTGGCAGCATAGACAACATCGAACTGGCAATAACGAGGACTAAATGAAAAAAACACTTGTTTCTGAAACAATCGGCTTCAATGTACCTCACTAACATATACCCGGAGCTGATCCCAGAAGTAAGCACTTCTTCCTCCTTTTGTCATTTATTATCGGTTGTCTTTCTTCTATACTTAATTGTATCCTTTTACTTGCTTTTATACTACCGATTCATCTCCTCCTCATGTTAGCAATACCGGGGTAGCCATCAATTATGCTACTGGCATCCTTCCCAACAATGGTGGACTGGCCCCATCAAGAATCGGTTAAATGCCCCCAAGACATCATCTCTACTCCATGGCCAAACCCGCGAACCACTTCAACGAAAGAAACGAACCAAACCATCGGCTACCGATCCATCGGCTGTACAGAAGAAAACCTCAAAGAGACAGAAAACAACTACAGCCGATGATCTGTTGCCCTTGGATCCAGATGTTCAAGAGGTCCTGAATCAAGAAGAGATGGAGGAAGCCATTGATGAGGCTGTGGCTGAAACAAGCGAACCAAGGAGATTCATGCAGACGCTGCCAGCCGATGATCAGGCTCAGAAAACACCAAGTCCTCCAATACATCAACCTCAACCCCGACCTCGACCTCAGCCAGTATGCATTCTTCCAAAAATCCTCCTTCAAATTCGCTCACTCAATTACTCATTAAGTTCTTTATCTTGAAGAAGAAAAAGTTGGCTCCAAGGAAGAAATCGGCTCCAGCTCCATCGGTAATCTTGACTTCAAACTCTTCTCAATTTTCAATTAACTGATGCTTAATCAATCTTGTTTTCCTTTGTGTGCGGCCTCCTCGCCTGCCCCCAAGCATTAAGTGAACGAACTCCGTCGGCTAGGGGCAACCATAATGTTGAGGCAAAAACAACATCGGCTCCCGTCATCCCTGTAAGTCCTTTCTCTTGACTCCATATCGGCTATCTTCAAAGTTGTCAACATTTAATAATCTCAATATTCCCTTCTTGCAGGCTCTAGCTGACATGTTCCCTTTCGACATCAAAGAGTTCATACATGACGAGAAAGATACCACTGACAAGACTCTAACTTCTGCTGCCAATGACTTGAAAACAACACTGCAAGATTTGGCTCATCGGCTGGAAAGCTCTCTAGACTTCTTAGTCACTGACTGTGGAGCAATCATAGCCAGATTCGAAGAAATTCAAGATCAGCTCCTAGATCACATAGCTGATGCCATCTCCCAAGGCGTATATCTTGAACAACATCGACACAAATTTGAAAGAGCCAAACAACGGATAGCCGATCGACGAGAGAGAACGGCCCTTGAAGCCACAATTGAAACCAATCGACAATCCATACTTGAAGACAAGGCTAAGCTAGATGAGATGATATCTGGGCCAACTTCCAATCTTGATCGGCTGCGCAAACGGAGAGAGGAGCTGCTGGCTGAGCTTGCCAAGTGCGATGCTGATATAGCATTTGAAGAGCAAAGGATTGCCGATCTCCCAAGGATAATATCAGAGCAAAAATCTAAGTTGAAGGCTTCAATGAAGAATTTGTCAGATCTTACGAAATCCCTGAAGGTGATCCTTGAGAATGATGCAGCCGACGTCAAAGCCATCGAAGAGATTGACTGAATTCGGCGAAGAGCGATATCGGTAATCAATAAATTTATATCCGGCTAGACCGATTCATGTAATACGGCTAGCTTGAACACTTGTGGAATTTTATGGCAAACCTTGTAAATTTCTGCAATATAGCCCCTTGTATTGATCCTTACAAACTTTTGTGAACTCCTGCAATGTTTCTTGTAATACAATCTATTTCGATTCTTGCAATTTCCCATGCGTTGAATTTTTTTCGAAGTCAAAACATTTTTTGAAGTCCACTTGAGTTCACTTGTGTGTATATGCCCCCTAATTTTAAAATGTCAACCGATCATTGATAAAATTATGGTTTGATTGAGGACGATATCACATAAAATCAGCCATCATACATCGGCAAAAGCACAACCGATTATGATTAGAGTAACAAGACTAAGGGCGATATAACTTATATCGGCCATCACATATCGGCAGAGCACATCCGATTATGATAAATTTGAAGAGTCTAAGGGCGATATAACTCATATCGGCCACCTAAAGGCGATGTAAACATATCGGCTACCATGTATCGGCCTAACACAACCGAATCATGAGTTTATCCAAATACTTGGATAATATTTTTTCAAATACTTTCCATTGAGAGCTCTTCCAAAAACTTCTCCATCAAGCCCTTGCAACATGTAAGCTCCTTTAGAAACGGACTTGTGGATTCGAAAAGGCCCTTCCCAATTTGGCGACCACTTGTCGAATTAATTATCTCGAGTCCCAATTGGCAAGATCAACTTCCAAACCAACTCGCCTTCTGAAAAAGATTTTGGCACAACCTTCTTGTTGTAATGACGAGTGATTCTCTCTTTATCCCTTGTCACCTGTTCCAAAGCACGCATCCTGGATTGAACCAACTCTTCCGATTCATCTACCACAACATTGTGGTAGTCATCAGCTGTCAGCTCATCTTGCAAATCGATTTTTCTTGAGCTGATGACACTTTTCCATGGCAGCACGACTTCATGCCCATAAACTAGCTTGTAAGGAGGAACTTGGATTGATCCATGCCAAACCATCTGATAGGACCACAATGCTTCGGCCAATCGGCTATGCCATTGCTTTGGAAATTTAGAGATGTTTATTTTGATTAATTTAATCAGACTTTTGTTGGATGCCTCTACTTGTCCATTGGCTGGTGCATAGTACGACGAACAATTCAACAACTTGATCCCCATGCTTTCTGTAAATTGGACAAACTCATCTGATACAAAGATAGATACTTGATCGGTTGTAATGGTCTGAGGAACACCAAATCGGTATATGATATGCTCCTTGACGAACTGAATTGCATCCCCAGAATCAACCTTCTTCAACGAGATTGCTTCCACCCACTTCGTAAAATAATCGGTTGCCACCAATATGAATTTATGTCCTTTGCTCGAGGTTAGATTGATCTGCCTGATCTTGTCACCTCCAACCTCTGAACGACCATGACTTGATTATGGTATACATAGCCGACACTGGTGCTCTTTGAATTGCTCCAAATTCCTGACAATCTTGACAACCTTTATAATATCTGAAGCAATCTTCCAACATCGTCGGCCAAAAATACCCAGCTCGTCGAAGCAGCCATTTCATCTTGTGAACCGATCGATGAGTGCCACATGTGCCTTCATGCACTTCGCCCATCACAACCTTGGCTTGATCGGCACTTAAACATCTTAGCAATACGCCATCAATCGTCTGATAGTATAGGTCATCATCGAGCAAAACATATCTTAAAGCCTTGTGACGCAATTTCCTCAAAGCTGATTGAGAAGGGTTCTTCAAATAATTGAAAACATCATACCTCCAATCATCGGCTGCAATTGTAGCAATTTCTACCTCAATGTCCTTGACCATCGGCTTGTATCCCGATGCCCCGAGCCAAATTGTTAGCCTCAACATTGTGCTCTCAAGCAATATGTGTCAAAGTCGCTAGCCGAAAATTTTCCATCAACTCTCGGCACTTTTCATAGTAGATCATCAATGCATCATTTTTGCATTCATATTTTCTAGCTAGCTGATTGATGACCAACAAAGAATCGCCCATGATCTCCACGGCATCAGCTTCAACTTCCTCCAAAAGCTGTAATCCTTTGAGAACTGCTTCGTACTCAGCTTGGTTATTAGTAGCATAGGGCTTAATAGTATAAGCAAACTCAAAGCTTGCCCCCCTAGATGATATGATGACCAAGCCGATGCCACAGCCATGGGTACAAACTGATCCGTCAAAGAACAAATTCCAAGGCACTATGTCAACTGAGCCGATTGAGTCATCACGATGCTCAACAATAAAATCGGCAATGTCCTGTCCCTTGACTGATTTAGGTGACTCATACCTGAGATCTAATTCTATTAAGGCATAGATCCATTTTTCAACTCGCCCTTTCAGCACTGGAGCCGATAGCATATACTTGAGAGCATCGGCTTTGCAGACTATGGTGCATTCATTGGATAACAAATAGTGCCTTAACTTCGTGCAAGAAAAATACAGGCATAAGCATAACTTTTCCACCAGAGAATACCTTGCGTCGGCATCCAGAAGCCTTCTGCTTAAATAAAATATTGCTCTTTCCTTGCCCTCGAACTCCTAGATCAAGACCGAGCCGATTGACTTCTTATCGGCTGACAAGTACAACTTGAAAGACACCCCTTTCTGTGGAGGAATCAAAACTGGAGGGAAACTCAAATATTCTTTGATATTATCCAAAGCTTTCTGTTGCTCTGCCCCCAAGTAAACTACTGATTGGCTTTCAACCTTAGAAAAGGTGTAAAGGGCTCCATCTTTCCAGACAGATTAGAGATAAATCTCCTGATGAAATTTACCTTGCCGACCAGGGACTGCAATTGCTTCTTGTCTTGCGAAGGCTGATTTTGTGCCAGCATTGCCATCCATATGGTTTTGTGCCCTGAAGCAACATCGACCAGTAAATCGACAATCGACATTAGATATTCATCCTTAGGGGTAGCCTTATTCAAATCTCGAAAATCAATACACACCCTAAGTTTGCCATTTTTCTTGATCACTGGAACTATGTTGGAAACCCACTCAGCATATCGACATGGCCGAATGAAACCAACATCATACAAATGAGTGATTTCGGCCTTGATAGCGTCATACATATCGGCCTTGAATCTTCTAGGTGATTACTTAAACGGCCGATATGCTAGTTTGATAGGAAGCCGATGTTCAACAATCGATCGGCTAAGTCCTAGCATCTCAAAATACTCCCAAGCAAAACAATCTTTATTTCTTTCAAAAGTTCAATAAGCTTGGTTCTAAAATGAGAAGACAAATTTTTACTAATAAATGTCAGCCTAGGCCTATCTCCTAAGCCTATATCAACCTCTTCTAAATCGTCGGCCGACATGAAGCCTTGTCCCAATTGCCATATGTTAACGACCAAATTTCGTAACCAAATCCCTGAGTTTGAGGTCAAGATTGAAGCAAAATCAGAGGAAAACATGATCTGCGGAGAAACAGAGGCCGCATCGGCTAAGTCCGAATCGGCTGCGAGGCCAGTCGGCTGAGTCCGAGTCGGACCAGGATAGCCGGTAGCCGATTCCGACTGAAGATAGAAGTGAAGCCAGTCCCGAAAGGAAAGCTTAAGGATAAAGTATTGTATTCGGTTTCCAAGGTGCATTGAAAATATTGCCATCTATGGATAAGGTCCTACAATGACAATTGTATCTGTTAAGTTAGGATATCTTGTATAGTTTCCTTTCGTAATAATGCCGGTTTGTTTAGAGATTTAATATGTAATAAGAATCATGTCCGTCATGGATTCATTGTGTATTCGGGTATAAATAAGACCTGAGGGCTTGTAAACAATAACAACACACATCAATATAATCTCGGCGCATCGCCAACCTTTTGCTTTACGTTTTTCTTACGAGTTCTTGCTTTGACCTCGGGCTGCATCGACTTTGATCTACAGGGCAGGTAATTTCTTGTTACAAGCGGCTTGTGGTATCGGAGCCAGTGCTTCCATCATTATGATACTCTGATTTTGATGCTGCAAACCGTTTAATTTATCATATGCGGCATATAATCTAGATCAATGTCTAGATCTATCTCACGATCGGCTAATATCTCCTCGAAGATAGCACCCGACGGAGCTGGATCTAGAGGTTGATTTAGGTTATATGGTGTATCTACCATCTCGAAGAGTTCTCATTAGCCTATATAAATCCTATAATTCTTTTGGTACTTAATGCTGCATCTAATCGACCTATTAAGTTGCCTTTAGAACTATATAGATTTATTTGGTTGAATGTTTGCTATTAGAGATAGAACCGGGTTTCAGCCGGTCTTACCTATTCTGATCATCTTTATGTATTATTACTGCTAGATGTATTAGAATTGCCTTTTATATTAAGATCTTAATCTACTTAAATATATTAGGCTCAGAATCAATCCATTAATTTACACCAACAGCCGATTGATCTTGGTTTAATTCATTTAATCTAGATTAATATCTTTCTATAAAATATATCGGAGTAGTAGCTGAGTTACATTAGATCTGCAACATCGGCTAGGTTATCAATATATATATAATTGCGTTCCTAACGTGCTTTTGGATCTAAGTGGTTTATACTGTCTCGGTATACTACCGGTCTATCCCAATCACTTAGTCTAAATGTGATTTGGGATAGCAATTGTATATTTATTAATATCTATAGCTGATCGAGTAGGATCTAACCCTAACCAGAACGTCTATATGTTGTTTCTTGTTGGTTGCAGGATCAAACCAACTGGCATGCCCGTTCGATCACCAAAGGCGTCTAATTTTGGACCTGCACTGGAGCAAAGCAGATCTCCCAGGCCAGTGCGTGGGAAAATTCTCATCAACACGCTTTTGGCACGCCCAGTGGGACCACTACAAACATCCAAGTCCGAGACAATGGTTGACATCAAGACTCCAGACATTGACCAGGAGAACGTTATCCCGGTGACAATGGAGCAGCTGTCGGCTGAGCACCTAGCCGACTACCAGCAGATGGTTGAGCGGCTGCAGGCACTTTACCTGCAATCTTTCACCCAG
Organism: Oryza australiensis; assembly: GCA_019925245.2. Taxonomy (NCBI): domain Eukaryota; kingdom Viridiplantae; phylum Streptophyta; class Magnoliopsida; order Poales; family Poaceae; genus Oryza; species Oryza australiensis. The sequence goes on along the minus strand of JAIFGZ020000414.1, from coordinate 3,678,607 downwards.
ACTAGGTCTGGGGCAGTCCTCCAGAAATTCAAGTTCTCCATCGAAGACTTTGACATGTCTAATGAGGACAAGAAAGGAAAGAAGAAAATGGAGGACATCAAACAAGAGCAGGACGATTCGGGGCCCCACACACTACAGGACCGAATCGATTCGGCTGTCCACCACACGCTTGTCAACCAGTCTGGGATACTGGTTAACACTCTCAACAATATGATAAGCACCGTGGTTGATTCAAATATAGCCGAGCAACTGCCAAGGGGGCCGACGTACTTCGCCGACGGCCAGTTCCCGCCTTACAGGATGCTATCTACACATGGCCTGCCGATCCCGCCACTAGGACAGCCAATCCCTCAAGGAGGAGCTCCAACCCAGCCAAATGTATAGGCATCGGCTTCAGAGCCATGTCCTAAGATGCTGGTCAGGCAACAACCTCAACACCAGGGCCACGACATCTCAACAGTGACCCAGGAGCAGTTGAAGGATAATGTTCAACACCAATCGACAACCTATCATATCTAAAGAGCCGATTGGCAGTTTTGCGCCGGAACCGCATCACAATACTAGTGGTAATCGGCCTCCTTCTGAGCAGCCACCCCAGTTTGCGTCTCGGCCACCTCCCGCTACAAACCAGTTCCAATATCAATATCCTAGAGGCCACTACGAGCAACAATACCAGCCGTAGACGCCGACACTCCAGTATCGGCAAGGACCCGTTCAGTACGAGCAGTACGAGCCAATACCTCAAGTTCAAGCTCAAGACAACAGAACTTGGGCCGACCTGATTGCCGACATCATGCGCGATCAGTTCGGCCTTAAACCCAAGGATTCTGGCAACATGTACCGGTACCTGTATCCAGAATACTTTGAGAGGGTGCCCCTGCCAAACCAGTACAAGGTGCCGGATTTCTAAAAATTCTCTGGGCAAGACAATTTGTCCACCTATGAACACGTTAGCCGATTCCTAGCTCAATGCGGGGAGGCATCGGCTACAGACACGCTCAGAGTGCGTATACTCCCGCTATCACTATTGGGATTGGCCTTCACTTGGTTCTCATCTTTGCCTTACAATTCTGAAGAAAGCTGGGCCGATCTCGAAAAGCAATTCCACAGCTACTTCTACTCCGACACCCACGAGATGAAGCTCTCGGACCTCACCAGCATCAGGCAAAAGCACGAAGAATTGGTTCAGGACTACATTCAATGCATTAGAGATATGAGGAACCGTTGCTATAGCTTGGTGCTAGCGGACTCGCAGTTAGCCGATTTAGCTTTCACGAACTTTTAGCCCCAATCCTCGAGAGGTTTTTGGCTCAAGACTTTGACAGTTTGGCCTACTTAGCCCAGAAGGTGACAGTCCACGAGCAAAGATTTCAAGAATCCAAGAAAACCTTCAAGAAAGTCACCCACGTCACCTACGCAACAGACTCAGACTCAAGTGATAGCGATGCAGAGGTGGCAGCAGCCGAGTGGACCAGGAACAAGAAGGCCATCACGTGCCAATGGTTGAAAAAATTGGCTAAGGAAGAAAAATATGATTTTGACATAACCAAAGCCGATAGGATCTTTGATCTAGTGCTGAGGGAGAAACAAATACAGCTTTCGGCCAACCACGTCATACCATCGGCCGAGGAGCTCAAAAAGAAGAGATACTACAAAGTGGCACAACACCGCCTCCTACAGCACCAAGAATTGCAAGGTCTTCCGCCAACAGATACAGTCGGCCATCAAGGCAGGGAAGATTAAGTTTGAGGAATCGGCTAAGCCGATGAAGGTCGACGTCAATCCCTTCCCTGTCAACACTGTCCAAGCCAGTCCTACACGAGCTGATCGACAGAACAGAATGACGTACAGGTCAGCCAAAGACCAACAAGAGCCAACTGTAGTGAGAGCCGTGCCAATAAACATGGTTTACACCAACGGCCGATTGGCTGATCGTTGGCCTAGACAGATGGATAGTCGATTGTGATTCCAGCGCAGGGTTCAAGAAGAAGAAGAGAGCCGGCGGGGTAAGCCACACCAGAGGACACCCGATCGGCTGGGTGTAGCATATTACCGCCGCCATGACGACTGTGATCTGCATTGGCGTTGCGAGTTCTTCACGTTCTGCTGGGAGCAAGGAATGAGGTTGCCCACCCTCAAAAATTGCTCGGCATGCAGCGAATACAGGGAGGACGAATACAGGGATCCACCAATGGAAAGTTCTAGCTGATTCGTCCCCCGAGCCATTCAACTTAACCAACGAAAACCCTCCTTCCATGATCGGCTCGGCCCAATCCACCAGGACTTCTTCCAAGAAGAGGACGAAGAGGAGGCTGATGAAGAACAATCGGCCAATCCCCAATGGTGCCCCTCGGACCTGTTCACCAAAACGCAGAAAAGAAAAATTCAGAGGCTTAAGAGCGAGGGACATGAAGAAGAAGTCCAGCGGATGATCCAACAACAACAACGTCGGGAGGGCGCAAAGCAATGGCGTGTCAAGAAACAGGCAGCCCCAGCCGACGAGAGCCCAGCCGACAAGGCCAAAAGGGCGGCAAAAGGCAAAGGAGTGGCCGCTGCATCGGTCAACATGGTTTTCATATTGCCAGCTGAATTCGAGGTTGTCGAGGCTGATGCAGACATAGTTGAGGATACATTGGCTAAACTAGTACTGTCCCCAGAATAGGCCATCTTCGAAAAAACTGAGGGTACCAAAAATCAGCACCTGAAGCCCTTGTACGTCAAAGGATTTGTCAACGGGAAGCCGATGTCCAAGATGCTGGTTGATGGAGGAGCTGTTGTCAACCTAATGCCTTACGCAACCTTCAGGAAGCTGGGCAAAAGAGCTGAGGATCTGACCAAGACAAATATGGTGCTCTAGGACTTCAGCGGCAACCCTTCAGAAGCCAAGGGAGTTTTAAATGTCGAGCTGACCGTTGGCAGTAAAACTGTGCCGACAACGTTTTTTGTCATCGACGGGAAGGGGTCGTATAGCCTGCTGCTTGGGAGGGAATGGATCCATGCAAGCTGTTGCATCCCTTCCACAATGCACCAAAACTTAGTCCAGTGGCAAGGAGACAAGATAGAAATCGTGCCAGCCGACAGGTCAGTCAACGTCGCTAACGTCGATTTGTTGGGAAATCGATGGTATTGATTGCCTATCCGGCAAAGTTTGGCAAGCCAACTTCCTAAAGGTGTCCAATTCTGATATAAAGCCCATTGGAGATGAGGAGCCTCAATTACTAATTTGAAGGAGTCGTGGAGGGCTCAAGTTTCTACGATAAGGACACCGTGGACGACACCGACAGTAAACTAGGGCAAGGTTTTATGTCGGCCGATGAATTAGAAGAAGTGGATATAGGTCCAGGGGATAGGCCTAGGTCGACATACATTAGCAAAAAATTGTCTTCTCATTTTAGGACCAAGCTTATTGAATTGTTAAAGGAATATAAAGATTGTTTTGCTTGGGAATATTTTGATATGCCTGGTCTTAGCCGATCCATTGTTGTGCATAAGGTTCCTATCAAGCCTGGATATCAGCAGTACAAACAGCCTCCCAGGAGGATTAAAGCCGATATGCATAATGCAATCAAAGCCAAAGTCACTCGGCTATGCAGAATGAGTTTCAAATATAGTTCCAGTGATGAAGAAAAACAACAAGCTTAGTGTTAACAACCAAATTTGGTAACAAGTCCTTAAGCCCAAGTCAAGATTGGAACGAGATCTGATCGGGGAAGAGGTCTGCGGAGATACTGAGACCGCGTCGGCTACGATTCAATTGGCTGGGAAATCAGTCAGCTAAGGCCAAATCGGCTGGGAACAGCCGACAGCCAATTCAGATCCAGAAAGGAAGATGGGACTATTTTCGATGGAAAGCTTGAAGATAAATAGTAGATTCGGTTCCATATTGTGCGTTGAAGATATTGCCATCTATGGATAGAGTCCTCTAACGGCAATTGTATCTATAAAATAGGGATTTGTATAGTTTTTTCTATTGTAATGCGGCATGGGACCATATCCCAGGATGTTGTCGTATTTTAAATAGTAGATTAGATAGAAACCAGGGTTCGTACGGATAATGTTATTCTTGGGTATAAATAGGACCCGAGACCCCTGTAAAAAACACACACAATCAATACAACTTTCGGCGCATCGCCTCCTATTTTCTTCAAACGAATACTTGATCTGGCTTTGGGCTGCATCGTTTCGATCCCCGATTGAGGTAAATGTTTGTCATCAGTGGTGTATCTCGTCGAATTTAGTGCTTCCATCGCTATGATACTCTAAATTCAATGATTTATGATGCGCTAGTTATCATATATCACATATAATCTAGAACGATGTTTAGATCTGTCTTGACATTGGCCTGTTTCTGTCAAGAATCAGTAGCCGATAGAGCTAGATCTAAGGGTTGGCCTAGATTATATGCGATATCCACCGTCTCGAGGGGTTTTACATCAGCTATAGTAGATCTGATTGTTCTTTTTATACTTAATGCTGCATCAATCTGACCTGTTAAGTCGTTTTTAGAGCTTTTATTTTCTATTCGGCTAGATGTATATGTTTAGAGACAGTGCCGGGGTTTCAGCCGGCCTTATCTGTTTTAATATCCCTTTGGTATATTTATTATCATGTTTATTAAAGCCGCCTCTTATATTAAGATCTTGCTCTAGTTAAATGCCCTAAGCGGAATCGGCTGTCGGCCGGAGCCGCAGTGCGCGATCTAGGTTTAGCGCATTTAGCTTAGATCAATATCTTTTCATAAGATGAGTCAGAGTACTAGTCGATTCACAGTTAGACTTACGGTATCGACTAGGCTGTTATGGCATATATTTATTATCCCATTGTATATTTGGATTATGTGGTTAATACTGTCTCGGAGTAGCCGATCTATTCTAGTCACTTAGTCTAAATGCACATCGGGATAGCACATATATGTAAATTGACTCTCACAGCCGATCTAGTAGGATCTAACTTAACCCTTAACGGTCTTTATTTTTCTTGTTGGTTAACGGATCAAACCAACTGGCATGCCCTATACTACACAGGTGGCTGAGAAGGACCTGCACTGGAGCTAAGCGGATCTCCCACACCAGCGTGTGAGAGAAATTTCTCATCAACACGCTTCTTGGCACGCCCAGTGGGATTATCTCTGTCAACTCGGCTAGGACGCATTGACGCAGCTGACAAGATGGTCGACATCAAGAGCCCCAACGTTTCTCAGGACAACATCGTGCCTGTGAAGATGGAACAACTGTCGGCTGAACAACAAGCCGACGACAAAAGGATGGTAGAAGAGCTCCAAGCCAACTACCTACAGTCGTTCACCTAGACAAGGTCTGGGGCTGTGCATCAGAAGTACAAATTCAGCATGGACGAACTCAAGGCGTCCTCCTCCAGTGGACCAAAGGACAAACAGAAGGCGGAGGAGCCGACTCAAGAGCAAGATGACTCGGGTTTGCATACTTTGCAAGACCGAATTGATTCGGCCGTGCACCATGTGCTGGTCAACCAGAGTGGCATTCTTGTCAACACCCTTAACAATATGATTGCCACTGTGGTCGACGCCAAGATAGCCGACCAACTGCAGCGGGGGCCGACTTACTTCACAAGCGACCAATTTCCTGGTTACAGGACATTGGCCACCCAGAATCGGCTGATTCCACCACCAGCACAACCAGGGCCGTCAAGAGGGGTCCTCAACCTGCCGAATCCGTCCGGATCGGCTGCGAGACCGGTGGTCATCATGCTGAACCGACAACAACCACTTCCCCAGGACCAGATCGCCAACATGTTCAACAACAATCGGCAATTAGAGCCGGTTGCCTAGATCGGCCTGAAAGGACAGTACAACACTGATGGCCGACAGCTGTTCCCGGGTCCGCCAACACCGTCACCGGCAAATCGGCTTCCTCCCACTGATCATCCGTTCTAGTACCAGTACCAAGGAGGCCACCAAGATCATCACTACAGGCCCCAGACACCGCTGTTTACACCCAAAATTGGCACTTAGGAATCAAAATAGGAAAGATTGCCAATATTTGGAAATTTGCCGGTTTCTTCGGAGAGGCCGGTCTGACCGCCGTGTATAGGCCGGTCAGACCGGGCAGTGGGGCCGGTCAGACCGAAGGCATATGGCCGGTCTGACCGGTAGAGTCCGAAACCTAGACGACTTCGTTAGTTTTCGGGTTTCCTTTCTTCATACGGTTGTATCTTGGGTTTTCAAATATGTTTATCCCGAATAGGACATGGAGAAGGGCCTGTAGAGGGCAAGACCAACCCCTATATAAGGGTCAAGGCCGGTTCAATTGTAAAACAACCAACACAACATACAATACAATCTAGAATCGTTTTTTCGATATTCTTTACTTTTCAGCCATATTTTTCTACTTTGCCCTAGTTTAGTCCATCTTTGTCGATTTGCGCCGTAAATCGTCCGCCATCGCTGCGAGAGTGCGACAATTCTTTGTAAGTTTGTCTTGAAAACTTTCCGTTTGCTCACGAGACGAGTAGTTATCAATCTATCCATCTAAATCGGTTCCGCTAGCCGATTTGATCTACAAAACCCACTTTGTTCTAGTTTTTGCTAGATTGAAGTGGTTGGCGACTCCGTACCAAGAACCACCGCAAATCTTTTGGTGAATCGATCATGTTCGTGCCTTTGTCAAAAAAGGTGCCAACACGATTTTTGGCGACTCCGCTGGGAAAGACACGACGCCAACTCGGATTCGACGCCGTCATGTCCAAACAAGCGGCGCAAGACGTGGAGCCATCCAACGTCGTCCACATCTCGTTGGACGACCTGGATGGGGAAGCTCGCCAAATAATGGAGGAGCGCATACGAGCAATCACGTAGGAGGTGCTAGATCAATCTTGCACCAAAACGCGACAGGGCGTCATCATCAAGCCCGGGAGCCCGCTCAAGGTAACTCGCGGCGAGGTAAGCGCTGATCACATCTCTATGCCTATTCAAAAACTTGTTGCTAGTACGATGGATGAGTCCGTTACCGCCGCCGTGAACAATAAGGTTGAATCCGCTATGGAGGCTTGTTTTAATAGGTTGTTTAAAGCACACATGAGTGGTAAATCCGGTCTTCCCGCGACCGATTTGCCGCCTACCTCTGTTTCAGGGGGAACCAAACCCCTGTGAACCACATATTTAGTAAAACCGACGGGGCGATTGCCCAAGGCCCCGGCGAAAGTAGTTCTGCCGCCTCTGTCGGTCTGACCGGCCCTATGGCCGGTCTGACCGGCCCTCACTACATCGGTCCGACCGGCCCTACGGCTGGTCCGATCGGCCCATCATATCTCGGTCTGACCGGCCCGACGGCTGGTCTGACCGGAGCACAGTACGGTGGTCTCACCGGCCCTATGGTCGGTCTGACCGGGGCGCCTCACGTCGGTCTGACCAGTTCACCCTACATCGGTCAGACCGGCCGTCAGGTCGGCCCGCACCCATACTACACCGGTCTGACCGACGGCTATCTGGCCAGTCAGACCGCGCCTTACCTGGCCGGTCAGACCGGGCCCATGGCCGGTCAGACCGGCGCTCTGGTGCCACTACAGGAGATAGATCCTATCACGGGCAACTCGGTTCTATACCATGTTCCCGCACACGACTCCCCTGTGGCTACTGTCCATGCACCAATTCCCCCGCATGTCCCCAATCAATACAATGATCCTAATAGAGGGTATCCGCACGACACGAGAGATGGCCAATATGACAATATTGCGCCGCAACAGCCACCTTTTAGGCCGCCGGTCGTAGCCGACCCGCCTAGGCCTGAAAATATGGAAGAACAAATTAGAAACATTATTAGAGAGTCGCTCGGAATTGAGCCCAAGAATCGTGCTAATGTTTACCAAAAGCCGTATCCTGACTATTTCGATAACATCCCATATCCTCGTGGTTATAGAGTCCCTGAATTCACCAAATTCAGTGGAGATGATAATAGGACCACATGGGAACATATCGGCCAATTCTTAGCACAATGCGGGGAGGCTAGCGCTTCAGATGCTTTTAAATTGCGCTTATTTTCGTTATCTTTATCCGGTACTACTTTTACTTGGTTTACATCTTTACCGGCTAACTCTATTCATACTTGGGCTCAGTTAGAACAAATTTCATGATTTTTATACTGGTGAAACTGAGCTTAGACTTTGCGACTTGACATCGGTAAGGCAAAAACATAATGAATCTGTTACAGATTACATTAAGAGGTTTAGAGATGCTAGAAACCGGTGTTTTAGTTTGAGCATAACCGAGAGAGACTTGGCCGACTTCGCTTTCAATGGGTTGCTTACTCCCATTAAAGAAAGGTTGGATGGCCAACAATTTCTCGATGTTAGTCAGGTAATGCAGAAGGCTCTGGCTCAGGAAAGCCGGGTCAGGGATGCTAAAAAGTTTGTCAGGCCCAGTGATAAGAAACCTCATGTTAGCATGATCGACTGTCCTACTAGTGATTCTGAGTCTGATGAAGGCGATCATGACATGTATGTCGCCGAGTGGTCTTGGACAAACAAGAACAAACCCTTTGTTTGTTCTAGTTTGACGCCGACTCCTCGCAAGGATCGGTAGAGCGAGATCAAATACAACTTTGATGTGGCCAAATGCAATAGGATTTTTGACTATCTTTTGCAGGAGAAACAGATCAAATTACCTAAAGGCCATGTCATACCCTCATTAGAAGAATTAAAGCACCATTCTTAGTGTAAATGGCATGATTCCTATTCACATTCTACTAATGAGTGTAATGTTTTTCGTCGACAGTTCAATCGGCCATAGATGAAGGACGATTGAAGTTCACCGAGGGCCCGAAGATGAAGCTTGACAGCGATCCTTTCCCGGTGAATACCGTCGATCTTGATGGCAAGAAGGTGTTGATTCGGCGGAGCAAGCCGAATCAGCTAAGGGGAAGGAAGTTGTCATCGGGAGCCTAGGCCCAAGATGCTTGTGCGAAAAGGCCCGAGGTTGGGACGTGGAAAGAGAACAAGGCCAAGACATCTACGTCAAGGAAGCCCCACAAGCCCAAGGTGACCTTCGACATGCTCCTTGACAAGTACAAAAAGAAGAGTGCCGAGAAGGAGCGCGCCAAAGGAAAGAGGCCAAGATTGCCCCCTAAGGAGCGATTTGGTCCTTCGTCAAAGGTTTTGGAGCCCCGTTTCCCCATCTCCCTCGGGTTATGCCATGGGGACCATGCCCGATGCCGCCTCCAGGTTATCCGTTCCCTTACTTCATGCCTTGGGGGCACCCCGCCTATGTACAACATGCCTCCAATGCGGGATCACCAAGGATGGGGAGAGGGGAGAAGATCGCCGCGAGCGGGCATCTACTTCTAGTAGAGGCCGGTTCCCCACTAAGGACCGGCTTGATGGCGAGAAAAGAGCACACAAGCGTGTCAAGCCTGAGGAGAGGGCTTCGGAGGCGATGACGATCAAGATAGGATCGTATGACGTGCCAGTGCAATCTGGTAAGGAGGCTAAGTTGATATTTGGCCCTCGAACCGAAGTCGCAAAAGATGCCGCCAGAAGACAGTCGGACCGGCGTCTGGCCGGTCGACCGCGCTCAATAGCCGGTCGACCGAGCCTTCGGCGGTCGACGCACGTCTCGCGTCGGTCGACCGCGCCATCGGCGGTCGATGTTCGCTCCGGTCCGACCGGACTGGTCGTCGGTCGACCGCGGGCACGTGCCGGTCGGCCGGCCGCGGGCCCGACCGACGTCATGGTCGAAGGATACGGAGTGACTCCTCTTCGGGTAAAGGCAACGGGGACATTATTTGCCTCTGGAACAGAGCCAAATCCTAGGTGGATGCCTCGGGAATTTGACGGCTACTCGAAGAGAAGGTTGCGGCGTCTTCGTGCTTCGAGTTAAGAGAGAAGGAAGCCGAAGAGAGGAGAGACAGGGAGTTCGATGAGTTGCGACCACCGCCCGCGAAGGAGTGGAAGCGTAAGTCATCACTGCTGGGAAGCCGATGGTTGTTCAAAAGGATGAACAACCGGCGTGGAAGCATCATCTGGCGAGAACATGGAGATCAACATGGTTTGCATGTTGCCCATGGAGTTTTGCGCCATGGACGAGGCCGAAGTCGCTCAAATGTCACTAGGTCCAAAGGATGCGGTCTTCGAGAAGCCCGACGAGTCCAACCGTCACATGAAGCTTCTTTATCTAAAGGGCCACATTGATGGGAAGCCGGTTTCGAGGATGCTAGTGGACGGAGCGCGGCGGTGAACCCGATGCCTTACTCTCTCTTCAAGAAGTTGGGTCGCGAAGAGGCGGAGCTGAAGAAGACCAACATGCTTCTCAACGGCTTCAACGGAGAATCAATAGAGGCGAAGGGGATCTTGTCCGTCGAGCTTACGGTGGGGAACAAGACGTTGCCTACCGCCTTCTTCATCGTCGATGTACAAGGTAATTATAGTGTCATCTTGGGGCAGTGTTGGATCCATGCCAACTGCTGCGTCCCATCTACTTTACATCAGTGCCTAGTACAATGGGATGGTGATGAAGTTGAGGTAATTCAGGCGGATACATCGGCTGAGGTTGGCATGGCCGATGTTTCTGTGGGATGGAAACATGGAGACATGCAGTGCTTGTCAGGGCTAGATCTTTCTAGTTTTGATTTTATTAGTGTTTCCAAAGAAGGCTTTATACCCATTTCTGTAAAGCCGGCTAGTTTAGCACGGCTTGGTGACATTACTTTGTATGATGAATAAAGCAGCCAATTTGGAATGGTTACAAAAGAGAGTTCAAGAATATCGGTCAACAAAGAACGATATTGGGGAAACTATAGAGGATTTTGACGAGGTAGAAAAGCTCGGTCAAGGGTTCACGTCAGCCGACCCATTATAAGAAATAGATATAGGAGATGGGAGCGTACCAAGACCGACCTTCATAAATAAAAACATGAGAGCCGATCATAGGGTTAAGATGATCGAATTGCTTAGAGAATATAATGACTGCTTTGCATGGGAGTACCATGAAATGCCTGGACTTAGCCGTGATCTTGTTGAGCATCGGCTTCCAATAAAGTCAGGGTTTAGGCCTTATAAACAACCTCCTCGTCGGTTTAACCCACTTATATATGATCGTGTCAAAGAAGAGATAGACCGATTGTTGAAAGCGGGGTTTATTAGGCCATGCCGGTATGCAGAGTGGGTGTCCAATATAGTACCGGTAGATAAGAAGGGGAGTGGCAAAATCAGGGTTTGCATAGATTTTAGAGATTTAAATAAAGCCACTCCTAAAGATGAGTATCCTATGCCTATTGCCGACATGCTAATAAATGATGCCTCGGGTCATCGAGTGATTAGCTTTTAGATGGCAATACGGCTACAACCAAATCTTCATGGCGAGAGGAGGATATGTATAAGACAGCCTTTAGATGTCTAGGATTTGTCGGGCGGTTTGAGTGGGTAGTTATGACATTCGGGTTGAAGAATGTCGGCGCAACGTATCAAAGGGCGATGAACCTAATTTTCCATGATTTGTTAGGTTTTATCCTAGAAATCTACATTGATGATATTGTAGTCAAATCGGATGATATGGATGGACATATGGTCGATTTGAGGTTAGCTTTTGAGAGAATGCGTCGGTATGGATTGAAGATGAATCCACTCAAGTCTGCCTTCGCTGTGTCGGCGGGAAAATTCTTAGGATTCATGGTGCATGAGAGAGGGATTGAGATTGACCCTAAGAAAGTTGAGAAAATTCAAGATTTCAAAGCGCCGGCATGCAAGAGGGAAGTTCAGAGGCTGTTAGGTAAAGTGAACTATTTGAGAAGATTCATATCTAAACTAGCAGGTAAAATCGATGCTTTTGTGCCTATTATACGTTTGAAGAGAGAAGCCGATTTTACTTGGGGGGCAGCACAACAGGAGGCGTTTGAAGGTTTGAAAAAATATTTATCTACTCCGCCTGTGGTGCGAGCTCCTAAAGCTGGAATTTCATTTCGGTTGTATATTGCTGCTGAAGACAAAGTTATTGGAGCCATTTTGACACAAGAAGAAGACGGCAAGGAGTACATAATTACATATTTAAGTCGCCGTCTTCTGGATGCCGAAACGAGGTATGTATTTGTAGAGAGGCTTTGTCTTTGCTTATACTATGCTTGTACCAAGTTGCGTCATTACTTGTTATCTAGTGCATGCATAGTTGCTTGTCAGACCGATGTCATTAAGCACATGTTGCAAAGGCCAATTCTAAGTGGTAGGATTGGCAAATGGGCGTATACATTAATTGAATATTATTTGGCCTATGAATCATTGAAATCTATGAAGGGCCAGATTGTAGCGGACTTTATAGTAGATCATCATATAGACGTTGATTGTGGAGATGAAGTCCGTTTAGTTAGCGTTACACCTTGGAAAGTTTATTTTGATGGCTCTTCCTGTAAGGAGGGTCAAGGCATAGGTGTAGTTTTAATTTCGCCCAATGGTCAATGCTTTGAAGCATCGGTTCATTTAGAATATTATTGTACAAATAATCAAGCCGAATACAATGCTTTGTTATTCGGTTTACAAGTAATGGAGATCGTTGGAGCTACACATGTAGAAGCATTCGGTGATTCAGAATTGGTGGTGCAACAAGTTGCCGGGGTCTACAAATGCTTCGACGTATCATTGAACAGTATTTAGATCAATGCCTAGATATTATTGCCGGTTTCGATGAATTTACTATTAAGCATATTGCTAGGAATGAAAATTCTAGAGCAAATGACTTAGCTCAACAAGCATCCGTTATAGCATCAAAAGAGGTTTATTTTTCATATTAGACCAATCGGTGCTTGATTATAATTTTTGAGCGAAATTGGCAAAGAGGCAGGCAGGGCGGTCGACCGGCGCACTATCGCCGGCTCGCCCGTGGATGGCATTCGGTCTGACCGGCGTTCTGTGGCCTGTCTGACCGTGGGTGGTTGCCGGTCTGACTGGAGTTGCTTGGCCGGTCAGACCGACTTCACGAAAGGTGCTGTGGGGCACAATCTTCTCAATACAGGGGCCGAATTAAGTGGTAATTCGGACATGTGTGCCCTAGGAACAGTAAATGATTGGCGAATTCCTTTGATTAGCTATTTGAAGGATCCTAGCCTTAGAGTTGATCGGAAAATTCGACGGCAAGCATATAAGTATATTTTGCTTGATGAAAAGTTATATCGCCGAAATATAGATGGTGTGCTATTAAAATGTTGAGATGCCGATCAATCTAAGGTTGCTATGGGTGAAGTTCACGAGGGAATTTGCGGGACTCATCAATCGGCCCATAAGATGAATTGGCTGCTCAGAAGAGCAGGGTTCCATTGGCCGAGGATGATTGATGATTGCTTCGGTACTATAAGGGATGTGAAGCTTGTCAACGGTTCGGCAATGTTCAATTGGCACCGGCTTCGGTGTTGAATCCTATAATTAAGCCATGGCCGTTCTGGGTATGGGCTTTAGATTTTGTTGGTCAAATTTATCCTCCGTCTTCAAAGGGGCATCGGTTCGTGCTAGTTGCGACAGATTACTTCACTAAGTGGGCCGAAGCCGTGCCGCTCAGGAATATGACGCATAAGGAGGTAATTGATTTTATTCTGAAACATATTATTCATAGATTCGGCATTCCTCAAACATTAACTACAGATCAAGGAGCTTCTTTTATGTCTAAAGAAGTGAAAAGTGTTGCCGAATCTTATGGAATTAAGCTGTTGAGTTCGTCTCCTTACTATGCTCAGGCTAATGGACAAGCCGAGTCTAGTAATAAGGCGTTGTTGAAGCTAATCAAGAAGAAGGTCGAGGAACATCCGAGAGGGTGGCATGAAGTGCTTTCAAGCTTTATGGGCGCATAGAATATCCAAGCATGGTGCTACCAAGGTGACCCCTTTTGAGCTTGTTTATGGGCAAGAAGCCGTTTTATGGTTGAGGTAAATCTTGGTTCTCTTCGATATATAAAGCAAGACGATTTGTCGCCAAAGATTACAAGTCCTTGATGGGTGATAATCTTGATGAAGTGGTCGACAAACGTTTGAAGGCTTTGGAAGAGATAGAAAAAGAAAAGAAGAGAGTAGCCAAAGCATACAACAAAAGGGTGAAGGCAAAGACGTTCCAAGTGGGAGATCTAGTGTGGAAGACTATTTTGCCTTTGGGTTCCCGATCTAAAGAATTCGGTAAGTGGTCGCCAAGTTGGGAGGGACCTTATCGGATATATGGAATCGTTCGAGGCAATGCATATTTCTTGGAGACACTTCAAGGAGAACGGTTTCAGCGGGCTATCAACGGTAAATATCTAAAGAAATACTTCCCGATTATTTGGCAAGATGCTTAGGGAGTTGTGTGGCCGATAAATGAGTTATCGTCCCAAGTTAAAACATGTCTTATGCTTTTAGATTCACGGTGTTCATCATAAAAGGCAGGGGCATGTGTTTACACCCAAAATTGGCACTTAGGAATCAAAATAGGAAAGATTGCCAATATTTGGAAATTTGCCGGTTTCTTCGGAGAGGCCGGTCTGACCGCCGTGTATAGGCCGGTCGGGCCAGGGCGGGGGCCGTCGGACCGAAGGGGCCGGTCTGACCGGTAGAGTCCGAAACCTAGACGACTTCGTTAGTTTTCGAGTTTCCTTTCTTCATACGGTTGTATCTCGGGTTTCCAAATATGTTTATCCCGAATAGGACATGGAGAAGGGCCTGTAGAGGGCAAGACCAACCCCTATATAAGGGTCAAGGCCGGTTCAATTGTAAAACAACCAACACAACATACAATACAATCTAGAATCGTTTTTTCGATATTCTTTACTTTTCAGCCATATTTTTCTACTTTGCCCTAGTTTAGTCCATCTTTGTCGATTTGCGCCATAAATCGTCCGCCGTCGCTGCGAGAGTGCGACAATTCTTTGTAAGTTTGTCTTGAAAACTTTCCGTTTGCTCACGAGACGAGTAGTTATCAATCTATCCATCTAAATCGGTTCCGCTAGCCGATTTGATCTACAAAACCCACTTTGTTCTAGTTTTTGCTAGATTGAAGTGGTTGGCGACTCCGTACCAAGAACCATCGCAAATCTTTAGGTGAATCGATCGTGTTCGTGCCTTTGTCAAAAAAGGTGCCAACAACCGCCACCACTGTATCGGCAAGCACCCGCACCGTATGATCAATATGAGCCGATACAACAGGACAACCGGACATGGGCCGATTTGATTTCAGACGTCATGCGCGATCAATTCGTGTAACGCCCTGAAAATCGGAGAATTTAAAAACCGGAAATTAAAAATCGAAACTCACAAAAACTTTCGCTTGTTGCTTCTTGATCGAGTCTTTCGCTTCTTATTTGCCGGCTTGGTTGCATAAATTTGTGTGTGTGCAATTCCTCTCGATGATTGAGAAAAACCAAACGATTTGAATTTCGCTGGGAGGAAAATCTCCGAGTTTAGAGTTGGGAATTTTAACATAAAATAGGAAAAGGGTTATAGATTTATGAAAATACATGTTTGGAAACAAAACGTTATTTTGGTGGTTGTGTAATATTAATTAGAAAATAAAATTAGGATTTATATGAAGTCTAGAAATTAATTGGAATTAAAATTGTGATTTCGGAATAAGGAAAAAGGATAAATTAAATAGGTAAAATATATTTTTAAATTAATAAAAGTGGGGGAAAAGTTTGAAAATATATTTTTAAACTAATTTTTGGAATACTAGATTTTATTTTGAATTTTTAGAGTGAAGAGAAAATAGGATTTGAAAATTAGAAATTAAAATCGGGAAAATCGGAAAAGTCACTGTTCACGCGTCACAAGGTGTTCGACCCGGTCCTCGGCCTCACGCACGTGCACGACACGCGCCGCGCATCGTCGCCCACGCCGTACCAGCTCCCACCCCGCGCACGCCACGCGCCAACCCCACGCTCGCGTTCGCCGCACCCGGCCCCGCCTACCGGCGCTGTCGTGTGCCCTCCGCCGCTCATCTTCTGCCGCGCGGCCCCCTTCTCTCTTTCTCCCTCTCTCGGTCGCGGCTATAAATAGGGCCGAGCCCTCCCCGTTTCCCCCACCTCGCTGCCTTATTTCCCCACTCTCTTCGCTGGTTCCCCCCGAGCGCCGCAAGCCGCCGCCCCCGTTGTTTGCGCGCCGCCGTGCCATTGCCGCCGCGTTCGCTGCCGGTAATCCGCCGCTCCTTCCTCTCCTTTTTCCCGATCGCCGCCGTCGCCACAGTCCGTCGCTGCCATCGTGCTGCCGCGCCGCCGCCGCCGGTTCGGCCGCGCAGAGAATAGGAAGGAAGGGAGTGCCGGTCGAATAGAAAGGAGGAAGAGGAATAGGAAGAAAAAAAGAAAAGGAAGAAAAGAAGAAAAAGAAAAGAAAAAGGAAAAAAAGAAAAAATGGGAAAAATATGGAAAAATTCTGGAAAATTAGGAAAAATATTTATAAAATATTTGGGAAAATATTTGGGCAAAAATATATTGTTTTCTCGTTTATTTTCTCGGTGCAAAGTCGAAATTGAAATCGGATTTTTCGGAGATTTCGTTTTCACGTCATTTTTAATCCGGAGTTTATCTATTTTCTTTCCGCCATTAAAAATATAATCTTTTGGTGCTCGGACCTCCAAAACCTCGAGCATTAATTCTTTGATCTAGCGCTTTTCAAAAATATATTCCGTTAATTAAATTCAATCGACATTTTGCAAAAATCCTAAAATCTCAAACTCGCTTTTTAAATCGGATTTCATCCCGAAACTCTCGTCCGAACTCGAGTAGAATTTTAGGCTAAACATTTGGAGTCTTTTTTATGGTTCTTTTCGATCTTTTGGTATTTTATTGAATTCTGATCGAATTCAATTGATTTTTCGCATGTACGGATAGCAACCGAAGGAGCAGGCACTGACTACGTTGAAGACCCCGGCCAACAAGTGTGCGAGCAAGGCAAGTCAACACTTCCCTTTGAACATATTGATCCTACTTTGCGAAATGATATTGATTTTAATTACAAATTGCATGCTATACACAAATGAGTACCTATGCTTGATATACCTGTGGAGATTATGGCAATAGGGTATCTACATGGCAAGCTTATCCGACTGGAGGTAGGGATAGATTGCGCCTGCCATATCTGTAAACCAAACATGACTTGGGTGTTACGATTGCCGATAGAGATAAGGCAATCGGCCTATAGTCACGGTTTGGTAAGATTGAGGAAACCGACTTAGAGTAAGATAGGGTTTCCGATCTGTAAGCCCTCCTCCCAAGATTATATAAGGGGGGTAAGGGGCGTCCCTTGAGAGAGATCTGAATCATACGATTTCATAAGCAAGAGCTTTAGACACACGAGATCAATAAAGACACTCGGCGGATCGAATCCACCGAAATAGGAGTAGGGTATTACCTCACGAGAGGGCCTCAACCTGTCTAAACCTTCTTCTTCTTCTAACCCATTGTGCTTGGTGATCTTGACTTCGACCCCAGAAATTATATTGCCGAAACCAAGTTTCGACAGTTGGCGCGCCAGGTAGGGGACCGCGCGTCGAGACTTCTTCAACAATCTCGCCGACAAGCGTGATGGGATCTCCTTCAAGATTCGGCGACTTCGCCGCCCGCTTCGCCGACGATTCCTCCTTCGACTCGGATTCGGACCAGTCGGAAGGATAAATCCACTCGACGCCGTTCGGGCTTCCGAACAGCGCCAGCATCTACAACGACATCTTGAAGACCAAGATGCAATCTACTTTCTCCGACGACGGACTTCACTCGGCACCATTCGGATTACCGAATACCGCCGAAATCTGCGCCAATCTTCTCACCTCCTCGACGGAGGCGATCTATTCGGACGAAGACCTCTCGGTGCCGTTTGGGTTACCAAACGCCGCCGAGATCTACAGCAAACTTCTCTCCCCCGAGTCGGCGGCGACCCACTCGGAGGAGCCCACATCCCCAAGCTCTGACTCGGACTGGAACGATCCAGACCCGGGCTACCCAGGATCAAGGGAGGTCGTCGTCATCCTCCCATCATTTGGCTCCTGCTCATCTTCGGAGCTCAATGGATACCTCAGCTCCGCCGGCTTCGACAACCTCTATGGCATCCCTTCTGACGAAGCCGACAACTCCGACTGCCGCATGGACTATGAGCCGAAGTGCTTTGATGTCTTCATGGCCGAGCCGGACGAGTCCGACTCAGCCATGGCCAAAAGGCTTGCTGAAGAAGAGCGAGCCAAGATGGAGCACGAGCGCAAGATGGCCGAAGAGGAAAAACAACGCAAGGATGAGGCTGACAAGAGGAAGCAGGACCTACGTCTTCCAAACGCCACAGCAGAACGCTGTTGCCGCGCTCACCCTCTTGGACACCGTCATGGAGACGGCACCCGCCAATGTGACTCCGATACTCGACAAGATCAAGACCATCGTCACAACCACAGCTAACGGCCATCCCACCACCTCGGCACGGAGGCCGACTGAGTCCGTGGCTGAAACGCCAGACAAGAGCCGGCTTCCGCCTCTAAGGTCAGGAGACTATAAGAGGCCCGAGCCAGATCGGTCGACGACCAGGCCAAGAGACCCACCCCGCGAGTCCACGCTGAGGTACCAGGAGCAAACGGCCGACTCCCGCGACAAATGACATGGCCGACCACCCGTCCACCACCGCGTCCGCCGCAACAGCTCCAGCTACCCAACTAGCCAACCGAAGACCCCGCCGAGTGATCTGCGGGAAGTCCTCGATCGCCGCTACCAGGAGCGGGACCGACGCACTCGGGAAGATCGGAGGGGATCACCCGATAGCGGCGACGATGGAGTAACGGCCTTCACTCGGGAGCTCCGCCGAGTGCACTGGCCGAGTGGGTTCAAGCCCATAGGGATTGAAAGGTACGACGGCAAGACCGACCCTGAATCTTGGCTTACCGTCTACACCCTCGCCATCCGTGCTGCAGGCGGTGATAACAAGGCCATGGCCAATTACCTGCCCGTGGCCCTCGCTAACTCAGCCGAACGGCTCACGAGCTGCCAAGAGGCTCAATCGGCTCGTGGAGCGAGCCGAGGGACCACTTCATCGCCAACTTCCAAGGTACCTTCGAGAGGCCGGCACACACTTCGACCTATACAACGTCATCCAGAAGCCGGACGAGCCCCTGAAGGATTACATCCGTCGTTTCTCCGAGAAGCGCAACAAGATCCCGAACATCACCGATGACATCATCATCGCCGCCTTCCAGAAGGGAGTCCGTGATGAGCTGCTAATCGGGAAGTTTGGGCGCAAACCACCGAAGACGGTGAAACAAATGTTCGAGACGGCGAACTCCTACGCAAAGTCCAACGACGCCATCAAGGCTGCCCGTCAAGACCGGCCCGATAGGAGGGAAGACAAGCAAGCGGGAGGGAGCCATAATCCTAAGAAGGATGGCGGCAACAGCAGCAACCAGGGCCAGAAAGATCGCAAGCGCCGATCTGAGGACCTAGTGGCCGCAACCTCCAACACTCAACGCCGTCCCCGAGTCGCCACCTACGACGCCATCATGAACGCCCAGTGCACCCATCATCCGAATCATAAGCATGCGGCGAAGGACTGTTTTATCTACAAGCGGTTCACCGAACAGATGCGGCGCAGCTCAACAAGAAGCCGACGACGAGGCTGGTCCGTCGGCGCCAAAAAGAACAACGCGGCTGAAAATGCCGAACCTTTTCAAGACCCGGTGGGGAGCTCAACCACATCTTCGGAGGACCGCTAGCCTATGAATCCAAGAGGAAAAGAAGCTAAGCGACCGAGAGGTCAACGCGGCTCAACCCGAAGTCCTCGGATTCTGCGATGGTCGGAAGTGGCCATCACTTTTGACCGCTCGGATCACCCCGACCGAGTGGTTCACCCGGGGCGCTATCCACTCGTCCTGGATCCCGTGGTCTGCAACATCAGGCTCAAGCGCGTCCTCATCGACGGGGGCAGCGCCCTCAACATCCTGTTTGCGAAAACCATGGATGAGATGCAGATCCCGAGGGCAGAATTGAAGGCAAGTTCAGCCCCCTTCCACGGAGTCATCCCGGGGCTATCGTCTACACCACTCGAGCACATCTCCCTCCCTGTCACCTTCGGGGCTCGAGAGAACTTCCGAACGGAGAACATCACTTTTGAGGTGGCCGACTTCGAGACAGCGTACCACGCCATCATCGGAAGACCTGCGCTTGCCAAGTTCATGGCGATCCCACATTACACCTGCCTCTGCATGAAGATGCCGGGTCCGAACGACGTCCTCACTCTTCGCAGCGATGTGAAGCAAGCCTTCACCTGCGATAAGGAGAGCTGCGACATGGCCCAATCTCGTGAGAGATTACGTGGCCAACAAGAAGTCCGATTGGCTGCATCAACTTCGGCAGAGGGCGAAGTCCCCACGAAGAAGATAGCCAAATCGGGATCCGGCGATGCCAAGACCAAGAAGATCTCCCTTGATCCGTCGGATCCCTCGAAAACTGCTATAATCGGCGCTGACCTAGATCCCAAATAGGAAAGCGCGCTCGTCACCTTCCTCCAAAATAATAAAGATGTTTTTGCTTGGAAACCATCTGATATGCCTGGAATTCCTAGGGAAGTGATCGAGCACTCTTTGCACGTCAAAGATGACGCCAAACCGATAAAACAACGATTACGCAGATTCGCGCAGGATCGAAAAGACGGTATCAAGGAAGAACTCGCAAAGCTCTTGGCTGTCGGCTTCATTAAAGAAGTCCTTCATCCCGACTGGTTAGCCAACCCAGTCCTGGTCCGCAACAAGACGGGGCAATGGCGCATGTGCGTTGACTATACTGACCTCAACAAAGCCTGTCCCAAAGATCCGTTCGGGCTGCCTCGCATCAACCAGGTCGTTGACTCAACAGCCGGCTGCCAACTCCTAAGTTTCCTAGATTGTTACTCGGGCTATCACCAGATCAGCTTGAAATAATCCGACTGCTTGAAGACATCGTTCATCACGCCGTTTGGGGCCTACTGCTACATCACCATGCCTTTCGGCCTGAAGAACGCCGGCGCCACATACCAACGCATGATCCAAAGATGCTTCCAAATGCAGATCGACAAGAACGTAGAAGCTTATGTCGACGATGTTGTCATCAAGACCAAGCAGAAAGAAGACCTGATCGCCAACCTAGAAGAAACTTTTGCAAACATCCGGGCCTTCAGAATGAAGTTGAACCCGGAGAAGTGCACTTTTGGCGTCCCATCAGGCAAGCTGCTCGGCTTCATGGTGTCACATCGCGGCATTGAAGCCAATCCAGAGAAGATCAACGCCATCTTAAGCATGAAGCCCCCGACTAACCAGAAAGACGTCCAGAAGCTCACTGGCTGAATGGCAGCGCTAAGCCGCTTCATCTCCCGACTCGGCGAATGAGGCATGCCCTTCTTCAGGTTGCTAAAAAAGACAGATGACTTCCAGTGGACCGCGGAAGCCAACAAGGCCTTTGAAGATTTCAAAGAATTCCTTACAACGCCGCCCGTCCGGCTTCGCCTCGGCCCAGGAACCTTTGTTGTTGTACGTTTCAGCCACTCACCAAGTGGTCGATACGGTCCTCGTGGTCGAGCGCGAAGAAGAAGGACGGGCTCAGAAGATTCAGAGGCCAATCTACTTTGTTAGCGAAGTGTTGGCAGGAGCCAAAATTCGCTACCCTCGGTACAAAAATTACTCTATGGTGTTCTAATAACCGCGAGGAAATTGGCACATTATTTTCGGGGTCACTCGGTCACCGTCGTCACTTCTTTCCCACTCGGTGATGTCATCCACAACCACGAGGCAACCGGACGCATCGCCAAGTGGGCTCTAGAGCTGATGCCATTGGACTTGACTTTTAAGGCGAGGACGTCCATAAAGTCACAAGCCTTGGCGGATTTCGGCCGAGTGGGTGAACAACAAGAGAACGTACCTCGGGAAGACCTCCAACACTGGACCATGCACTTCGACGGATCCAAGAGGATCACCGGCTTGGGAGCAGGAGTTGTGCTGATCTCCCGACCGGGAAAGGCTAAGATATGTCCTTCACCTCCACTTCTCCGCCTCACACAACGTTGCCGAGTACGGCTCTCCTACATGGACTGCGCCTCGCGCCTCACTCGAAATACGTCGGCTCATCGTGAAAGGCGACTCCCAGCTGGTTGTCAATCAGGTAATGAAAGATTGGACCTGCCTAAATGACACCATGGAGGCCTACCGGCAAGAGGTCCGCAAACTTGAAGACAAGTTTGACGGGCTCGAACTCTCACATGTCCTGAGGCATAACAACGAGGCCGCCGATGAGTTGGCACAATTCGGGTCCAAGCGCGAAGCTGCCCCAACAGACGTCTTTGTCGAACATCTCTATGAACCAACCATCACGGCAAAGACAACTCTCAACGAGCAAGCTGCGAACGAAGTCGCCATGGCCGACGCCACCGGAGGACGCCGCTCATCAAATTCTTAACCCAAAGAGCGTCGGAAGACCGGGATGAAGCGAACGCGTCGGCATCGTTGCCAAGCATATGCCATGGTTGACTCCGACCTATACAAGAGAAGCCCCTCCAGAATCCTAATGAGATGCATCACACCCGAGGAAGGGAAATAGCTACTCCAAGACATCCACTCGGGCATATGCGGAAGCCACGCGGCAGCACGCACTCTGGTCGGCAAAGCTTACAGGCAAGGTTTCTTTTGGCTTACCGCGGTCTCCGACGCGGACAAAGTCGTACGAACCTGCGAAGGCTGCCAATTCTTTACCCGACAGAGCCATGTCCCGGCCCAGGAGCTACAAACAATTCCACTTTCCTGGTCGTTCGCGGTATGGGGCCTGGACATGGTCGGCCCCTTCAAGAAAGCTCCAGGAGGATTTACACACCTCTTCGTCGCAATCGACAAGTTCTCCAAGTGGATTGAAGCCAAGCCGGTCGCCACCATCACTGCTGACAAGGCACGGGACTTTTTCCTCAACATCGTGCACCGCTTCGGCGTCCCAAACAGAATCATAACCGACAACGGGACTCAATTCACGGGAGGCATCTTCAAGGAATTCTGCGAGGACTTCGGAATCAAGATTTGCTACGCATCAGTTGCCCATCCCAAAAGCAATGGACAAGTCAAACGAGCCAACGGCATGGTCCTCCAAGGCATCAAGGCCCGCGTTTTCGATCGCCTAAACCCCTACGCGGGCAAGTGGGTCCAAGAACTTCCCTCGGTCTTATGGTCGCTGCGGACCACACCCAGTCGGGCTACCGGCCAAACTCCCTTCTTTTTGGTCTACGGCGCAGAAGCCATGTTGCCAAACGAGATGGAGTATGAATCCCTCCGAGTCCGCAGCTTCAACGATGAACGCTACGACCCCGACCGATTGGATGACCTCACCCGATTGGAAGAGGCCCGCGAGGCAGCCCTCATCCAGTCGGCCAAATATCTTCAAGGGCTCAGAAGATACCACAGTCGCAACGTTCGAGCACGAGCTTTCATCGTTGGCGACCTGGTCCTACGCAAGATCCAGACCACCAAAGACCGTCACAAGTTATTCCCCTTATGGGAGGGACCGTACATAATCGCTGAGGTGACTCGGCCCGGTGCATACCGGCTAAAACGTGAAGACGGGTCTATGGTGGAGAACTCCTGGAACATTGAGCATCTTCGACGATTTTATGCCTAATTTGGCTAAGGCTTCATGTTTTCCTTGATCCAACCTCAAGCAAGATGACTTCTTGAGTTAGCAATGGGAATACATATGTCAATAAAGCTTAAGTTTTCCTCATCAACTTTCGTGCATGATTTGGTTTATCATTGTTTAATGTTCTTCGATTCGAGTTAAGTGTCTAAGGATCGAGAGTTTTCCGATGACCTAATCGAGCCTAGGCTTGGTGACAGTCAGACGGAAACTACTTAAGAAATTTCACACAAAAACTCGGATCAAGGCATTAACATAAATAAACTGAATATATCACAAGTTCTACGTCAGAGCATCACGATCACACAACATTTACAAGACAATATTTGAAAGACAAATCAGATCCGGAAATTGTTCACTACATCAATGGATATCTTCTTTGCTGCCTCCTGTGCCTCACTCAGCATATCCAAGGCCGCTCATCCGTGGTTCCGTCGCAAAAGCCCTCCCCGAGTGGATGTCCACTGGGGTAAAGGACTTGGTCTGCAAGAGCCGACCAGCCCCCATGTTGGCCGCTTCGATGTTGGCCGATATTGGTCGAGCCCTTCGCAGCTTGTCGAATATTTCTACCGGCTCTAGCGAACGGCCCCAACTCCTTGATGGAATAAAGATAGCAAGATCGGCGCGGCAGCATTGGCGACCTCTTCTCGGGCCTTCCGGCTCGTTTGACCCGCTCAAGCAAGACGTCATATTGAGCTCGGGTCTTAACCTTGTAAGCTGCCAAAAGCATATGATCATGCAAAGCACTCGGAAATAAAGCGACGCAAGGAATGTTACTTCAAAGAGGCTTACCTTCAAACTCGGCCTCCATTTCGGCTTTATCGAGGCTGACTGCCTCCAGCTGGACTTGAAGTGAATGGACCTCCGAAGAATTTTCTACAAGAGAAGAAGATCATCGCAACCGGGTTAACATAAGAATCATGAAGAAACTTGGAGAGACGGGCTTACTCCCGATTGATCCTCGGAGGTTGAGGTTCGCCGCCGAAGCTCCGCGATCTCTCTCCTTAGAGCCGCCTCCTCGACGCGGCCTCCTCCCGAGTGGTTTTCGGCTTTCGCCGAACGTCCTCTAAGGAGTTCGGGTGAGGAACCGCTTCTCCAGGCACCTCGGACTTTGCCATGGAGCGCGGTACTCTACGCGCGTGAAATCGAAGAGTGACCGACGGAAAAGGATGATAACACAATAAAGGAAAAAGACTAAGGCTTACGTTGAGTAGCCGAGTCGCTCGTTCAAGCTATCGACAAGGGCATCCCTTTCTTCTCTCTCAGCTTGCCTGTCCAGGATGATGCCCTGCCTTTTGCCTTCCGAGTCCCGCCACTCAATCTTGATTGGAGGAACCCAGGTTTCAGAAGACTGTAACCTGGGAATTTCCTCCACTGTGGCTGGCAGATAAGAAGAACAAATGAAGACATGAAAGATTCAAACTAACGGAGCAAAAAGAATATTTTGATGCAAGACTCACCAGCTTCAGTGGCGGCGCGCTTGGGTGGAACGGCCCGACCGGCCTCCTTCCTCGGCTCTTCGCCGAGTGATCCTCGGCGGGCCGCAAGCCGCGGCTGAGGTTTCCGGCCGTTGGCGCTTCCGTCGGGGCGTCCCGGCGCGGTCGGGGCTCCTTCCTTGGGGCATCCTTCTTCGGAGGCGAAGGTTTTTGCCGGAGCGCTCTCGCTTGGATGCGGGCTCCGGGCTTTGGCTCTGCGGGCTTTGGCACCTCGGGAGGCTGCGGCAGGTCGGCCCCTCACCTTCCCGGCGGGATCTATGTCCCGGGGCCTCTGCGACAATGAATACAGCTGGGGTAAAGATAAAGAAAGCTTTCAACGAAAAAGTTCGGACTTCGGTTATAAAGCATACCTGGACGACCGGCGGATCTTCGGCGCCGTCTGCGGCGATCGCCTTAGAGGAGGGGTCTCGACTGGAGGAGCCAGGACGTCATCGTCCGAATCCTCGATGATTAGCCTCCTTTTACTCGCCCGCTTGTTTGTGTCCTCACTCGGCGCCCGCTTCCCGACTGGATCGCTTTGGATCTTGATCCCGCCAGCCGGCTTCTTGACGGGGCGACGCGGCGCGTCATCGTGGGACACCTTGTACGGCTTGGAGGTAACAGAAGCATTTTCCTGCAAGAGAAGTTCGCACAACACTAAGAGACAAGATATCAAGATTGAAAGATATTATGAAGCAACCAATCAGCTTACCGGAGGAGGAGGTCGGTGGATGCTGAAGGGAAGAACCGGCAGAATGAGGGCCCGCTCAACTGCAATTCCAGTTGAGAAGATCTTGTACATCCGAATCTTCAGAATCTCATAGCTGAGTGGATCTGGATCTTCCCGATTGGGGTCCTTCCCACCTTCGTATTCGAAGGCTGGCTTTGATCTCTCCTTGATTGGAGCCAGTCGGCACCGGATGAAGCGCCGAGTGATCTGCTCGCCGCGAAGACCCTTCTGTTTCATCGCCAGGATCTTCGCAAGCAGCTTATTGGCCTCGTCCCAATCTTGGGCTACTGGAACAGTGCTTCAAGTTGGCCTGGGGACAGGGGGAAGACCGACGAAGGCTGGCAGGCTGGGTTCGAGGTTGTTAATGTAGAACCAGCCCGTGTGCCATCCCTTATTGGAGGACTTTAAAGGAAGAGAAATGTACTCCTTGCGGAGAGATCCGCGGAGTTGGAAACCTGCCCCGCCAACGACGCATGGGTGGTCCTTGTTCGGATGCGGCTTGAGATAGAACATGCGACGGAAGAGTTGGAAGTGGGGGAGGATGCCAAGGAATGCTTCACATACGTGAATGAAAAGAGCGATGTGAAGCATGGAGTTGGGGTTCAGATGGTAAAGCTGAAGACCATAGTAATCTAAGAGCCCCCGGAAGAACTCGGAGGTAGGAAGGCTGAACCCGCAATAGAAGAAAGAAGTAAAAACGACGAGCTCACCCGTGTTCGGGGTTGGGAAGTCTTCACCCGCCGCCGGGCGCCAGCCCACGATTTCCTTTGGGGGAAGCACGCCATGCTTCACCATCTCCTTGAGGGTAGATTCCCTCACATCTGATGTGGCCCATTGGTCAAACGGAATCCTCTTTTCCTCTGTCATGAGTGTGGTGTTGATGGGAAGTGGATCTGGTTGGAAAAAGTGGGGATTTTGACAAAGGAACTTGGGAGATTTGGCTGCGGAAGCTGGTTGTTGCAAAGAGCGAGTTCCTGGATGGATGGATTTGGGAGCGCGCGAGTTTAGGGTTCTCCGTAGGGAACTGGTGAACAGTGCTGCGAAAAGGGGAATCTTTTGGAAGATGAAGAGGCGGGGACGACCTCGAGCCTTTATAGAAAGATTTGAGGGTTGCGCTAGGTTTTCTTGTGATTGGGCCGAGCCCATGAGAGAATCTGCGGCCCAGTTAAGGTGTGGCCCGACGCGTGTCCTTAGGGACTTAAGCGGATGAGCTTAAGCAGATTTGCCCTGGCAATATGCGCGTGTTCGAATGCCCTGTACCTTTGAAAATCCTTCCATACCGCGGTTTGCTTGACTTCATGAGAAGCTGGTACGATGCAACTTGGAAGGTGACCAAAAGCTAAGTTTTTATAGCTGCCTTGATGACAAGGGCTGTTTTGTTTTTTGGCATTTGATCAAGTAATCTTATCAATGCTATCTATTTTTCCACCTTGGTGAAGATCTTTATAGATTAAGACCAGTATTATGGCAGGAGCTATTTAATAACTTGGTCATATTTTTCATACAAATGAAAAAACTCATTTTCCCATGAGGGATGATTAAAGTATTTGTTCCGGGATGACTCGGGCAGATCCATTCGGATAAGCATGAGCTTACTGAGTGCTTTTCATCCAGGAGGGTTGATTGAATTATTTGTTCTGAGATTACTCGGATAAATTCACTCGGATAAGCACAAGCTTGCCGAGTAATGGGTTGCTTTAGCTTGGGCTAAGCATTTACAATGAGAATAATTTTTTATAGTTCTTAACTATATGATTAGTCTATTTTTGACTAACCATATAGTCGGGGGCTACACCTAATTAGGTGCATCAGGAGATGCACCTAGATATTTATTTTTGAGAATTTTTTAGATATTTTCCAGCCCTTCACAGTCTTTGGAGCCACTCGGGAAGATTCAAGCAGAGATGATGGAATCACTCGGCGCCAAAAGCACTCGGTGAAAGAGGTTTTTTGGTCTGAAGCTGAGCTGTCTCGTCGACTGAAAAGGACTCGGGGGCTACTGTGAAGATTATGGCAATGGGGTATCTACATGGCAAGCTTATCCGACTGGAGGTAGGGATAGATTGCGCCTGCCATATCTGTAAACCGAACATGACTTAGGTGTTACGATTGCCGATAGAGATAAGGCAATCGCCCTATAGTCACGGTTTGGTAAGATTGAGGAAACCGACTTAGAGTAAGATAGGGTTTCCGATCTGTAAGCCCTCCTCCCAAGATTATATAAGGGGGGTAAGGGGCATCCCTTGAGGGAGATCTGAATCATACGATTTCATAAGCAAGAGCTTTAGACACACGAGATCAATAAAGACACTCGGCGGATCGAATCCACCGAAACAGGAGTAGGGTATTACCTCACGAGAGGGCCTGAACCTGTCTAAACCTTCTTCTTCTTCTAACCCATTGTGCTTGGCGATCTTGACTGCGACCCCAGAAATTATATTGCCGAAACCAAGTTTCGACCATACCCTGCCTTGATGTCGATTACCATTAGAATTATTCTTTGTAACCTTTGATGTGATATGACCGGAGGATAACTTCGGTAAAATGCTTAGCCCTGCTTATATTAGATCCTTGCATACTCATGATTTCACAAGAATCTTCATGCTTGGGCAACTATCTTGGGAAGGTAGTTGGAATACGGCATGTGGAGACATGAGCGCCACATTACCTTGATCATGATGAAAATAGTTTTGATGAAAAACAAAAAATACAAAGCCAATGTTTTAGACTGGGGCAGATGGTTGGATTTGGGTGGATTCCGGTAAAGGCAAGAACCGTCCCTGGTCAATTAAGGACCGAGCCATGAGACTTATAACCTGGAATGAGCCAGTACAGCCGTACTTCTCGAATGGGTCTAGACCTAGCGGAGTAGATAGCCGAGCGGAGGCAGTATCCCTGCATAGTGGTTCTTGAGTGAAGAGGTGGTTCTGGTTATTGAGATAAGGCTGCGGCCTAAGTGTTGAGTAATGAATAAGAATGTTGTGAAAGTTTTTCCCTTACCCCGGGAGCGCCAGAACTCCTCTCATTGCTAGGAAAGGACGGCTAGAGTGCAAGAGGATTTAAGTTCATGGAGCGGGTACTGCCAAAGCAAAATTATCGAAAGGCTTTGCCGTGACCATCCCATATGAAGGGATGAAAGCTCATTCAATGAGTAGTCGCAGAGTACGGGTAAAGTGTACATCCACTGCAGTGTGAGTAAATCAATCTATTCGAATAGCCGTGCTCGCGGTTAATGAGCGACGTGACAAGTTTCTCCCGTGGCTAGACTCATAAGTTTTAAAATGATGGGTTTGGATTTCATAATGATTTTGTGTGCTGGTGGACTGAACTTCTCTAACTGCGAGAAGGGGTGGACTCCCCAGAAGACCATGACGAACCGGAGGCGGGATGCCATCCTTGGAATCACGATGGATGGTAGACAGAACCGTCGCCGACTTAATATACCATGGAACTAAAACTTGACCTGGCTAGATGTTAGGTTTGTGAAATGATTTGTGAAAATTGGCTTTGTGCAAATGAACCTTAGCCATCCTTTGAATGACCTTATCATGTGCATCATTCCGTGTCGGCTTGCTGAGTATGTTGGGTACTCACCCTTGCTATACGCACAAACCTTAAGGTGGAGGAAACGAAGAACTGGAGGACCCCAATGCTTACTGCCAGGTGGGCGATGGAGGAGAAGGCGTCTACTAGGTCTTAGTCCCCGGTCGTTGCCTGTGGCAATCGACATGCCGCTGCCTTCCGACTGCTAATCTTATCTATACTATGCTTTTGGTTGTATCCGGACCAGTGGGTCCTATATGTATTGGATATTGCCTTCGGGACTATTATTGTAATAATTTCGATGTAAGACTATTCGTGCACTTTGCACCTGGTAATTCAGAACTGTATTCGTGGGTACCAAACTACTCGATCCAGGGATAAGGTACTATGAACACGAATGATTCCCGTCCTCAAAAACGGGGGTCGACAATTCGGCCTCAAGCCAAAGGACTCAGGAAACATGTATCGGTACCCTTATCCGAAGCATTTTGAGCGGATTCCATTACCCAACCGATACAAAGTTCCAGACTTTTCGAAATTCTCGGGGCAGGACAACGTGTCAACCTACGAGCATGTCAGCCGATTCTTGGCGCAGTGCGGCGAAGCATCGGCTACAGATGCCTTGAGAGTTCGATTGTTCCCCTTGTCTCTTTCGGGATCGACCTTCACATGGTTCTCTTCATTGCCTTACAACTCAATTCAGAGCTGGGTCGATCTCGAAAAACAATTCCATAGCTACTTCTACACTGGCAACCATGAAATGAAGTTGTCAGACCTCACCAGTATCAGGCAGAAGCACAACGAGTCGGTTCAGGACTACATTCAACGCTTCGAGAGACGAGGAACCGTTGCTATAGCCTGGTGCTGTCGGACGCCCAGCTAGCCGATTTGGCCTTCCCTAGCCTGATCGCGCCGATCCGCGAGCGCTTCTCCACTCAAGACTTCGACAACTTGGCGCATCTCGCGCAGAAGGTGATGGCCCATGAGCAGAGGGTTCAAGACACCAGGAATGCCATCAAGAACATAACCCAAGTCATTGTCGAATCCCATTCCGATTCCAACGACGATGACGCAGAGGTGGTGACAGCTGAATGGGCGAAGAATAAAAAGGCCATCATCTGTCAATGGCTGCTGAAGACGGCCGAAGAGGAGAAATATGATTTCAACATCACCAAGGCCGATAGGATCTTTGATTTATTGCTCAAGGAGAAGCAGATCTAGCTTCCCGAGAACCATGTGATCCCATCGGCTGATGAACTAAAGAAGAAAAAGTACTGCAAGTGGCACAACTCCACATCCCATGCCACTAACGATTGTAAAGTCTTCAGGCAGCAGATCCAGTCGGCAATAGAGGCCGAAAAACTCAAGTTTGCTGATTCTACTCGGCCGATGAAAGTAGACGGCAACCCCTTCCCGGTCAATGTGGTTCAAGCCACCCCTGGCAAGCTGATCGGTAGCGCAGAATGACGTACAGCTTAGCCGAGACATTAAAAGGGGTCAAGGCGGAGGACAAGCCGACTGGAAGCCAAGCCGTGCCAATCAACATGGTGCACCCCGTTGCCCGATCGGCTGATTGACGGCCGATCAACACGAACAGCCGATGCCGCTCCCAACAGCGATCTTGGCGGGAAGAAGAGGCTCGGTTTGAAAGATTTTATCGCCAAGAGCCAGAAACGCGAGGCTGCCGGTACGATGGGAATCACAGCGGTGTCGATCCTCATTGGCATTGTGAATTTTTTAGGCACTGCTGGGAAACCGGGATGAGGCTGCCGACGCTAGATAATTGCCCGGCCTGCAGCGAGTACCGCGAGGACGAACACAGAAGCCAGCCAATCACCAGCCCAACTCAGTTCGTCCTGAGGGCCATACAACTCAACCGGCACCGGCGGTCCGTTCATGATCGGCTAGGGCCGATCCATCAAGACTTCTTCGACGAATATGAGAACAATGACAACTACGACGAAGGAGAAGCTGATGAAGAAGAATCGGCCAACCCCCAATGGTGCCCCTCTGACCTCTTCACCAAAACGCAGAAACGAAGGATTCAAAGGCTAAAGCGTGAAGGAAGGGAAGAAGAAGTTCGGCAGATGATCGAAGAACAACGTCATCGGCTGGATAAAATCAAAAGGTGATGGATCCCCAAAAATAAAATTGCCACGGTCGACGAGGAACATACCAGAGAGAGTTCAACCGATCGAGCCAGAAGGGCAGCCAAAGGGAAAGGCAAAGTCTCTGCATCGGTCAATATGGTATTCATATTGCCAGCTGAATTCGGTGTTCCTGAGACCGATGTAGACAATATCGAGGACGCCATGGTCAAACTAGCACTGTCCCTGGATCAAGCAATTTTCGACAAGCCAGAGGGGACCGAAAATCGGCATCTCAAGCCGCTGTATGTAAAAGGTTTCGTTAATGGCAAGCCAATGTCAAAGATGCTAGTGGATGGGGGAGCTGCAGTAAACCGTATGCCCTATGCAACATTCAGGAAATTGGGAAAGAGAGTCGAAGACTTGATCAAGACTAACATGGTGCTAAAGGACTTCGGCGGCAACCCATCAGAGACCAAGGGCGTGTGGAATGTCGAGCTGACCGTCAGCAACAAGACCGTGCCCACAACCTTTTTTGTCATCGACGGGAAGGGGTCTTACAGCCTGCTGCTCGGGAGAGACTGGATACATGCCAACTGTTCTGTCCCTTCCACTATGCACCAGTGTCTACTTCAATGGGACAGCAACAAGATAGAGATTGTACCAGCCGACAGGTCAGTAAGCGTCGCCAATGCCAATTTGCCACTCTGGGAAATCGATGGCATTGATTGTTTGTCCGGGAAAATCTGGCAATCCGATTTCCTAAAAGTGTTCGATTCTGCCATACAGCCGATTGGAGATGACGAGCCGCAGCTGCTGCTTTGAGCAAGATGTCGTGGAGGGCTCGAACGTCTACGGCATGGACACCGCGGACGAAGACGATGGTAAGCTTGGGCAAGGTTTTATGTCGGCCGACGAATTACAGGAAATAGACATAGACTCTGGAGACAGGCCTAGGCCGACGTATATCAGCAAAAAGTTGTCCTCTCATTGTAGATCCCAGCTTATTAATTTGTTAAAAGAATATAAAGATTGTTTTGCTTGGGAGTACTTCAAGATGCCTGGTCTTAGCCAATCTATCGTTGTTCATCAACTACCAATCAAGGCAGGCTATCGGCCGTTCAAACAACCTCCCGGGAGGTTCAAAGCCGATATGTATGATGCGATCAAAGCCGAAATAACTCGGCTATATGATGCTGGATTCATTCGGCCTTGTCGATACGCTGAGTGGGTCTCGAACATCGTCCCAGTATTGAAAAAGAATGGCAAACTTACGGCGTGCATCGATTTCAGAGACTTAAATAAGGCTACCCCCAAAGATGAATACCTGATGCCTATAGCCGATTTGCTCGTAGACGCTACATCAGGCCACAAAATCATCAGTTTTATGGATGGCAATGCAGGTTACAATCAAATCTTCATGGCCGAAGAGGACATTCACAAAACTGCTTTTTGATGTCCTGGGGCAATCGGCTTATATGAATGGGTCGTTATGACGTTTGGGCTGAAAAATGCTAGGGCAACATATCAACGGGCCATGAATTATATCTTCCACGACATGATCGGCTCCCTGGTAGAGATCTATATTGATGATGTTGTTGTCAAATCCAGGGAGATGGAGAACCACATAGCCGATCTGAAGTAGGTCTTGGAGCGGACACGAAAATGTGGCCTAAAAATGAATCCGTTGAAGAGCGCGTTCGACGTATCGGTCGGGCAATTTCTGGGGTTTCTTGTTCGTGAAAGAGGAATTGATGTCACACCAAGGAGCATCAACGCTATCAAGACGATACAGCCTCCGAAGGACAAGAAGCAGCTTCAATCATTGATCGGCAAAATTAACTTCATCAGGCAGTTCATAGCCAATCTTTCAGAGAAGATAGGGCCATTCACACCACTGCTTCGGCTTAAAGCCGATCAAGCATTCACATGGGGGGCAGAGCAGCAGAAGGCCTTGGACAATATCAAGAATTATTTAAGCTCGCCTCCAGTTTTAATGTCTCCATGAGAAGGAATACCGTTCAAGCTGTACCTGTCAGCCAACGACAAGTCAATTGGCTCAGTCTTAATCCAAGAGATTGAAGGCAAAGAAAAAGCTATCTTCTATCTCAGCCGACGGCTTTTGGACGTAAAAACAAGATATTTACCAATGGAGAAGCTATGCCTGTGCCTATATTTTTCATGTACGAAGTTAAGACATTATCCGCTATTCAATGAGTGCACAATAATATGTAAAGCTGATGTCGTCAAATACATGCTATCGGCTCCGGTTTTAAAAGGGCAGATTGGAAAGTGGATTTTTGCCTTGATAGAATTTGATCTGAGGTATCAGGCACCCAGGGCAGTTAAAGGACAAGCTATAGCTGATTTTGTCATGGAGCACAGAGATGTCTCAATCGGCTCAATCGAAATTATGCCTTGGACATTGACATTTGATGGCTCGGTGTGCACCAACGGCTGTGGTATCGGATTGGTCATTATTTCGCCTAGGGGGCAAGCTTTGAATTTGCTTTTTCTATCGACCCCCATGCTACAAACAATCAAGCCGAATACGAAGCAGTGCTCAAGGGATTGCATCTTCTCAAAGAAGTCGAGGCCAACACCATAGAGATAATGGGGGATTCACTCTTGGTCATCAGCCAGTTGTTAGGGGAGTATGAATGCAGGAATGACATGCTGATGGTCTACTATCAACAATGTCGAGAATTGATGGATAGCTTTCGGCTAGTTACACTGAAACACATTCCTAGAGAGCAGAATACAAAAGCCAATGATTTAGCTCAGGGGGCATCAGGCTACAGGCCGATAATAAAAGAGGTTGAGATAGAAGTCGCTGCCATGATAGCCGACGATTGGAGGTTTGAGGTCTACAGCTATTTACAGAACCCCTCTCAATCAGCTTCAAGGAAATTGCGATACAAGGCTTTAAGATATGTTTTGCTCGACGAAGATCTCTACTATCGGACGATTGATGGTGTGCTGCTCAAGTGTCTTAGTGTCGATCAAGCAAAGGTGGCTATCGGAGAAGTACATGAAGGGATATGCGGCACGCATCAATCTGCTCACAAGATGAAGTGGTTGCTTCGGAGAGCAGGGTATTTTTGGCCGCCGATGCTAGAGGACTGTTTCAAATATTGCAAAGGTTGTCAGGATTGTTAGAAATTCAAAGCCATACAAAGAGCACCTGCATCGGCTATGAACCTAGTCATAAAGCCTTGGCTGTTCCGAGGATGGAGCATCGACATGATCGGCCAGATTAATCCACCCTCAAGCAAAGGATATAAATTCATTCTGGTGGCAACAGATTATTTTACAAAATAGGTGGAGGCAATTCCTTTGAAAAAGGTTGATTCTAGGGACGCAATCGAGTTTGTTAAAGAGCATATCATCTACTGATTTGGCGTCCCACAAATAATAACAACAGACCAGGGATCTATCTTCATATCGGACGAGTTTGTTCAGTTTGCCGATGGCATGGGGATCAAATTACTTAATTCTTCACCGTACTATGCACAGGCCAACGGGCAAGCAGAGGCTTCAAATAAAAGTTTGATCAAACTAATAAAGAGTAACATTTCTGAGTACCCCAAGCAATGGCACAGCCGATTAGCCGAATCACTGTGGGCCTATCGGATGGCATGCCATGGATCTATCCAAGTCCCTCCATACAAATTGGTCTATGGGCACGAAGCAGTCCTGCCATGGGAAAACATCATCGGCTCAAGAAGGATTCAATTACAAGACCAGCTCACAGCCGATGACTATTACAACTTGATTATAGATGAATCAGAAGACCTAGTTTTGTCAAGGATGAGGGCCTTGGAAAAAGTAACAAGGGATAAGGAACGAGTAGCCCATCATTATAACAAGAAAGTTGTGCCTAAGTGTTTTGAAGAGGGCGAACTCGTTTGGAAATTGATATTGCCGATTGGATCAAGAGATAATAAATTTGGCAAATGGTCACCTAATTGGGAAGGACCTTTAAAGATCCACAAATGCGTCTCTAAAGGGGCCTACATGTTAGAAGGGTTGGATGGAGAAGTATTTGGAAGGGCTCTAAACGGAAAATATTAGAAGAAATACTACCCAAGCGTTTGGATCAATGCATGATTTGGCTATGTTCTTGCCGATTCATACTAGCTGATGTCTTGACTCGTCAGAGCATCGCCTTTAGGTCATTTTCACGCTAAATTTTTCCCTAGTTTTCTGCAGATCAGCTAAGTTTGGCCGACAAAGACGACAGTGGAAGAAGTTGCGGATCTCATAATTTTGTCGACATTACGAATATCTACAAAATTAGGGGGCATATATACACAACAGTTGAAAAAACAGATATCAAAATTTTTTTTCAAGTTTTTGAAGCTAATATAATCGGCGATCGGGCTTCGGTAATCGATTGTTGAGTATGGATGGTTTCGGCTGATTATAAAAGACAGTTACAATGTTTTGACTTAGCATGCTATTACAGTCGGCTCATGGATGGTTTCAGCCGATTACAAAGGATAGTTACAATGTTGATATTAGCAGACTATTACAATCGACTCATTGTTTGAGGAAGTCTGCTATAGCCGATAGTGCCTTGCACCTAATTTCATCAACCTCCTCGATGGCCTTGGCATCGGCTGCGTCGTTCCCGGCCACCGGCTTCACTGCTTTCGTCAAGTCTATGAGGTAGGACACGGCCGCCTTGATGCTCAATCGCTTGTCTTCAATCTCCTTGGGCAAGCTAGCCATGTACTCCTCTTGGATGTCAATCTTGTTGGTGACTTGAATGAGATCGGCTACTAGCTGATCCCTGCGCGTGCGAAGCTGCTCAAGTTTGGCAACCGGCTCCGTCTTCAAGATATCAAATTTGGCCTTTTTTGCCTTGATCTCCTCTTGGTTCGACTTGATGGCCGCCATTAGCGATTGGTTTGATCGGCGATCGGCAATGCACTGTTGAGCTCGCTCATACATCAGCTGATGCGCCTATAGGAATGTAGCTGGAACGATCACGTGAGCTAAGTCATCTGGAAGCTGTGCTTGGATGTCTTTGAATCTGGAGCGGATGGGGCCACAATCTGCTACTAGCATGTCCAAAGATACTTCTAGCCGATTGCCGATATCGGCTAATGCAGCTCAAAGGTCTTCGTTCAGCGGCACCAGAGCCTTGTCGCCTACTTTGTATGGATCTATGAACTCCGACAAGTCGAAGCCCAGAAGATCGGCTATGTTCTGCAAGGAAAAAGACAGTTAAAAGAAGGGCGAGGTTTGTCAAGACAATTATAAAGAGTGAGTAAAACTCACTGGGATTGCTGGGGCGGAAGTGATTTCCTAATCAGCTTGGCCGCCACCTGTAGCCGACGGTGTGTGTTTACCATGATTGCCGTCAACAGCCGACGGAGTACGTTCACTTGACTCCTGGGGGGCAGGCATCGGCGCACGCGGTGGCTAAATAAAGAGTGTGTTTTAAGATCGGCTAATGATCGAAAGATGCAAGTTAAAGATGCTTAGCGATGGAAGGGGAGCCGGTTTCTTCTTTGTGGCCAGCTTTTTCCTCTGCTAATGTAAAGATGTTGTAAGGGAATGGCAAATGAGAAGTGTTGAAGCAATAAGTGTTGAGGTTACGTACCGTTATCGGACGAACAGGACGCCTTGGGAGACTTGGTGTTCTTTGGATAGATGTCTCGTCGGCTGATGGGGTTTGTGCATATCTTTCCGAGCTCGATTCGGCTGCAGCTGCTTCGACTGCTTCTGTCATCTCTTCATCCTCCACTTCCTCGTTAAGCGCTGCTTCGATGTCTGGATTGATCAGAGGGAGGTCGTCGGCTGGGGCTGGTTCGGCTTTCTTCGCGGCTCGTTTTTTCTTCTCGGCAGCAGGAGTAGCGACAGCCGATGGTTGTGCCCTCTTCAATCGGCAAAGCGTCTCACGAGTTTGGCCGTGGAGAAGTGTGACCACCTTCGGCGCATTGAAGCCGATGATGGACGAGGCTAGTCAACAGCCGCCTGGCAGGATCCCGAGCGTATAATTGATTGCCACACCTGCGTTGCTGAAGTGAGGAGGGGAGTCATCAATCGTCTGCAACAAGAAATGGTTTGTTAGTCGAAAACATAAGTATTAGCCGATGAAAGGAAAGTATTGAAAGGAAAAATTGCTTACCGATGGGACCAAGTCGGGATCGATGATTGTTAGGTACATCGAAGCCGATTGGTGGAACAGGTGTTGTTTCCACTCATTCCACCATCGGCTGAAGATAGCCGATCTGGACATCGCCAGATCAATTCTGCCAATGTTGCCCAAGGGAGGACCGGGAATGCTGAGCAGCCGATGCATCATAATGTAGCTGTCAATTTTTCCCCTTGGTTGGATCTTATCGGCAAAGTACAAGCCGATAGGCAGTTGTCCCATTCCAAGTTGTCGTGCTGTGTAACATCCTGAAAATCGGAGAAACTGAAATCGGAACGCAAAAATCGGAACTTTCAAAAACCTTCACTTGTTGCTTTTCCTCGGGTTTGTTGCTTCTTATTTGCTAGCTCAGTTGCATAAATCTAGTTGTGATCAATTCCCTTTTAGTGTTTGTGGATGATTTGGAGTTTGTCGGAGAGAAAAATTCGAAATTTAGTATTAGGGATTTTTAAAAGAAATCGGAGATGAAGTGCGGATTTGTGAAAATACGAATTTGGAGAAATAGAATATTAATTGTGGATGATGGAAGATAAATTAGGATATAAAATAAATAATAAAATATTTGGGGTCTTACTCGAAATCGAGAAATTTTGAAAAATAAATAGGTGAAGTATGAAAATTAGGAAAAAGGAATTTAAATAAATAAATATGAAAAATATTGTGGGAAAATAAAAGTGGAGAAAAAGTTGAAAATATAGTATTAAAAATTATTTTTGGAATATAGGAATTTAATTTGGAAATTTTAGAGGAGGAAAATAGAAATAGGAATTAAAAATCAAAAATCGGGAAAATATGAAATCGCACTGTTCATTGCGCATGAGGTGCTCGACGCCGTGCCCGGCCGCGCGCCCGCCGCACGTCGCCGGCCGTACGCGCCGCGCCCGCGCACGCGCACGCCACACGCCCGCGCGCGCCTCTCGCGCCCCCGCCCGCGACCCGCGCCGCGCGCGCCGCTCGCGCGCCACGCGCCACCGCCGTACACGGCCCCGCGCCCGCGCCGCTCGTCGATCGCGCCACGCGCCCGCCGTGCCGGACCCCGCCGCGACTCGCGCCCTCGCGCGCCGCGCCCGCTCGGACCCGCCGCCGCGGCGCTCGCCGCGCCACGACGCCGACGCGCCCCGCGCCCGCGCCGCGCCCCTTCCTCCACGTCGCAGCGCCCGCGCCGCCCGGCCTCCCGCCGCCGCATGGCAACCGCCGAGCCGAGCTTGCGCCGGCCCCCTTCCCTACATTTCCTCTCCCCGCGCCTATAAAGGGCCGAGCTCCTCGCCCCTTTTCCGCACCACCGCCGCCTCCCTTCTCCCTTCCCGAGCCCCAACGCCACCCAAAACGCCATCGCCGCGTGCGCCGAAGTCGCCGGCCTCGCCGTGCCTCCCCGAGGGCCGCCATCGCCGGTAAGCCCCGCCGCCGCCCTCTTTTCCCTCATGCGCTAGCGCCGCCGCCGCCTCTGTTTTTGGCCGAGCCCCGGTCGAACACATTAAGGGCAATGAACAGTGGCCGAGCCTCTGTTTTTTGCGTCGTTTTTGAATCCGAATTTCGTTTAGATCTTTCTCGCCATTTAAATATGTTTCTATTTTTGTGCTCGGACCTCCAAGACCTCGAGCACCAATCCCTTCGCGGATATTTTCAAATCCATTTTCTCGAACAAATCGCGATCGTCGCTTTGCGAAAACCCTAAGTCATCGACCCGATGTCAAAACTTGGAGTTTTCCCGGGCGATCTTAGTACAAACTCAAGTAGGAATTTGGGCTTAGAGCTTGGAATCATTTCTGAGGCTTTTTCGGATCTTTTCGACCTTTTGGAGTTATATGGGATTCTAATCGGAATCGATTGATTTTTCGCACGTACGGGTAGCACCTGAAGAGACCGGCATCGACCCCGTTGAAGACACCACTCCACAAGCGTGCGAGCAAGGCAAGTCATCACACTCTTTGAACATATTGATCCTACTTTGTGAAATGATGTTGATTTCAATTACAAATTGCATTCTATACACAAATGAGTACCTATGCTTGATATACCCTGCTTTGAGGTTGATTACTATTAGAATTATTCTTTGTAACCTTCGATGTGATATGGCTGGAGGCTAACTTCGGTAAAAATGCTTAGCCCTGCTTATACTAGATCCCTGCATACTCATGATTTTACAAAGAAGCTTTGTGCTTGGGCAACTACCTTAGGGAAGGTAGTTGAGATGCGGCCTGTGGAGACATGAGCGCCACATGGTCATGACAATGATGAACTAAGTTTTATGAAAATTGAAAGTACTATACAAATGTTTTAGACTGGGGTGGCCGAATGATTTGGGTGGATTCCGGAAGAGGCAAGTGCCGACCCTGGTCAATTAAGGACCGAGCCATGAGATAGCCGAGAAACAAGCCAGTACAACCGTACTTCTCGAATGGGTATAGATCTAGCTGACTAGATAGCCGAGCGGAGGCAGTATCCTTGCATAGATGGTTCTTTATGATGTGGTTTGTGTGATGAGGATGAGGCTGCGGCCTATGTTGTGGATGGTGGAATTAAATCGACATTAATTGAACTTAAAGATTGAGGAAATTTTCCCTTACCCCGGGTGCGCCAGAACTCCTCTCACTGCTAGAAAATGACGGCTAGAGTGCATGAGGGCTTAAGTTCATGGAGCAGGTACTGCCAAAGTGAGGTTATCGAAAGGCTTTGCCGTGACCGTCTCATGTGTTGGGACGTAGGCTCATTCATTGGGTTGTCGCGGAGTACGGGTAAAGTGTACATCCACTGCAGTGTGAATGAATCAATCTATTCGAATAGCCATGCTCGTGGATATTGAGCATCGTGACAAGACTTTCGCTTGGCTAGACTTTAAACTTAAAAATGCTGGGATGGGTTTGCATGATGATTTCATTCGCTGGTGGATCAACTTCTCGAGATGCGAGAAGGGGTGGATTCCCCAGAAAACCATGAAGAATCGGAGGCAGAAAGCCATCCTTGGAATCACGATGGATAGTAGACAAAACCGTCGCCGAATTAATGAACTATGGAACTAAAACTTGACTTGGCTAGTTGTTAGGCTTGTGAAAAGATTTGTGAAAATTGGCTTTATGCAAAAGAGCTCTAGCCATTCCTTGAATAACCCTATCATCCGTGTTGGCTTGCTGAGTACGGTTGGTACTCACCCTTGCTATACACACAAACCTTCAGATGCTGGGAATGAAGAAACGGAGGATCCTTACGCCTACTACCAGGAAGGTGAAGAAGCTGATGGCGCTTACTAGGTCTTAGTCCCCGGTCGTTGCCTGTGGCAACCGACATGCCGCTGCCTCTATTCCGCTGCCGTATCTAATTTCTGCTTTTGTGTTGTATCCGGACCATGAGGTCCTGTGTGGTGAACATTGCCTTCGGGCCTATCGTTGTAATAATTTCGTTGTAAGACTATTCGTGCATGTGCACCTGATTATTCAGTACTGTATTTCGTGGGTACCAACTACTCGATCAAGGGAAATGGTACTAAGAACACGAAAGATTCCCGTTCCAAAAAACGGGGGTCTACATGCTGCCACCATTGGGTGATAAAATTCATAAGTTTTGACAATGTTGCACCCTGGTGGATGCCGACGGGGACGATGCATGGGGTGATGGCTGTGACGTATATTTCCCTCGGATCAGTGTATTATTCGGAGTCAAGCTCATCCAGCCGAAGGTTGCCGGTAGTTCAAACTTATCAAAGTCTGTGTAGGCAAACCAGATCTTGGAAATATTTGGGAAACCACTGTATATGCGATCAAACCACTCCTTGAAGTCGTCGGCTGTCAGCTTAGACCCAGGGTAAGTAGTGGCAGCTTCCCCATATGACATACATCTCCGAGTTGTTTGCTCTTCATCATCTACGATTCTCGGCTCCAACAGAGGAAAATCAGCTTCAATCGGGGGAGGCAGCTCAGCAACCTTGTATAGATGGAGGTTGAGCCAGAGTTGTAATAGCCACCATGGCCCTCCTGTGCCGATGGCTTGCTTAGTGGCCAGCCGAGCCAATGCCGTACTTAATACTTGACATAGATAGCCGAGCAGGTATTTGCCTAGGGGAATCTTCTTTTTTTCTACCAAGGCTTCGGCTATATGCTGCCAGTTGCTGGTTGGGCCACAGCTCGATCCACAAAACACGAATTTCTCTAACCACATTAGAAGGAAGGTTGTGTGTTCCCTATCAGAGATCGGCCCATCACTCATGTTCATAGATATAAAGCCATTCCAACCGCCGATGCTCTTTGTTTTGAAGGTATGCTGACATTTTATTTGGAGGTCATTGGGACTAGCAGTCGAGGTGATATCCAAACCAGTAATCATGGCCACATCAAAAAGGGTTGGTGTCATCGGCCCTTGCATGAATAGAAAGGCGTTGAGGGTACCAGACCAAAAGTAGCTTGCGGCCGATAGAAGGGATTCATGCTTAGGGATATCGGCTTTTGTCAGTCCTAAACATTGATCTATCCCAAGTTCAGTCCAATGAGCTTGTTTCCTAGCCGACATCCTAAGGTACCAAGATTTATCAGTTGACGGCCAAGATTTGAAAGCACTGGTCTAGTATGATAGATCTGGGGCTGAGAATCTGTAGGGCATCCGATTGGTTTTGGCATTGATAAGTTCACTAGGATCCAAATTGCTGATCGGCCCTAAGAAATACTAGTTTGGGTGGTTGAGGTCTGGGATTGCGATTTGATGAGATAAGTGCTACAAGTTGTAGAAAAAACGGAGAAATTACGAGGAGGCGCGATAATTAAACCGTGAGAAGAAAAGGAGCAGAGTCGATTAGGACTTACCTCAGGGAAAAGTTGTTGCGGTGTGTCGGCAGGGATGCTTGAAGATGCCATTGGAGGGGGATCACCGCCTTGCGGGGTTCGCCGAGAGGATTTATATTCCTGGTCACCGGAATCGCCGAGGAGTCGCCGGGGAAGAAGAAGGGTTTTTGTTGGCTAAAGCTTGGGTGCGCAAAGTGATAGCGTGGCTCGTTTCGATGCCGGGCGGGTAATATATAAAGAGTTTTCTCTAGTAGCCGAAACGAACTTGGACAAAAAATGCGCGGGAATTTGGAAAAAGGCGGCAAATCCGTGATATTATCTTATCACGGACTTGGGGGGCATGTGTTAACAACCAAATTTGGTAACCAACTCCTTAAGCCCAAGTCAAGATTGGAACGGGATCTGATCGGGGAAGAGAT
This sequence comes from Oryza australiensis, assembly GCA_019925245.2. Classification (NCBI taxonomy): domain Eukaryota; kingdom Viridiplantae; phylum Streptophyta; class Magnoliopsida; order Poales; family Poaceae; genus Oryza; species Oryza australiensis. Next base: position 3,635,843 of record JAIFGZ020000414.1, on the reverse strand, counting down.
CTGTGGAGAAACTGAGACCGCGTCAGCTACGATTCAATCGGCTGGGAAATCAGTCGGCTAAGGCCAAATCGGCTGGAACAGGCCGATTCAGATCCAGAAAGGAAGATGGGACTGTTTCCGATGGAAAGCTTGAAGATAAATAGTAGATTCGGTTCCATATTGTGCGTTGAAGATATTGCCATCTATGAATAGAGTCCTCTAACGGCAATTGTATCTATAAAATAGGGATTTGTATAGTTTTTTCTATTGTAATGCGGCATGGGACCATATCCCAGGATGTTGTGGTATTTTAAATAGTAGATTAGATAGAAACCAGGGTTCGTACGGATAATGTTATTCTTGGGTATAAATAGGACCCAAGACCCCTGTAAAAAACACACACAATCAATACAACTTTCGGCGCATCGCCTCCTATTTTCTTCAAACGAACACTTGATCTGGCTTTGGGCTGCATCGTTTCGATCCCGAATTAAGGTAAATGTTTGTCATCTGTGGTGTATCTCGTCGAATTTAGTGCTTCCATCGCTATGATACTCTAAATTCAATGATTTATGATGCGCTAGTTATCATATATCACATATAATCTAGAACGATGTTTAGATCTGTCTTGACATCGGCCTGTTTCTGTCAAGAATCAGTAGCCGATAGAGCTAGATCTAAGGGTTGGCCTAGATTATATGCGATATCCACCGTCTCGAGGGGTTTTACATCAGCTATGGTAGATCTGATTGTTCTTTTTATACTTAATGCTGCATCAATCTGACCTGTTAAGTCGTTTTTAGAGCTTTTATTTTCTATTCGGCTAGATGTATATGTTTAGAGACAGTGCCGGGGTTTCAGACGACCTTATCTGTTTTAATATCCCTTGGGTATATTTATTATCATGTTTATTAAAGCCGCCTCCTATATTAAGATCTTGCTCTAGTTAAATGCCCTAAGCCAGAATCAGCCTTTCAGCCACAGCCGATAGCCGACTGATCTAGGTTTAGCGCATTTAGCTTAGATCAATATCTTTTCATAAGATTAGTCGGAGTACTAGCCGATTCATAGTTAGACTTACGGTATCGGCTAAGCTGTTAAGGCATATATTTAGTATCCTATAGTATATTTGGATTAAGTGGTTAATACTGTCTCGGCGTAGCCGATCTATTCTAGTCACTTAGTTTAAATGCACTTCGGGATAGCACATATATGTAAATTGACTCTCACAGCCGATCTAGTAGGATCTAACTTAACCCTTAACGCGTATGTCTTTATTTTTCTTGTTGGTTAATAGATCAAACCAACTGGCACGCCCTGTACTGCACAGGTGGCTGAGAAGGACCTGCACTGGAGCTAAGCAGATCTCCTAGGCCAGCGCGTGAGAGAAATTTCTCATCAACACTTAGGGTGTGCATCGACTTCAGAGATTTAAATAAAGCTACCCCTAAGGACGAGTACCCAATGCCTATAGCCGATTTGCTAGAGAATGTCGCCTCTGGCCACAAAATTATAAGTTTTATGAACGGCAATGCAGGTTACAATCAGATTTTTATGACCGAGGAAGACATCCATAAGACAGCTTTCAGGTGCCCAGGAGCAATCGACCTATACGAATGGGTCGTCATGACTTTCGGCTTGAAGAATGCTGGAGCTACATACCAGAGGGCCATGAATTACATATTTCATGATATGATCGGCTCCCTAGAAGAGATCTACATCGATGACGTCGTTGCCAAATCTAGAAAAATAGAAGACCATATAGCCAATCTAAGACAGGTTTTGGAGAGGACAAGGAAGTATGGCCTGAAGATGAACCCTCTCAAGTGCATGTTCGGTGTATCGGCTTGCCAGTTCCTGGGATTTCTTGGTCATGAGAGGGGAATTGAGGTCACACCGAGAAGCATCAACACCATTATGATGATCCAACCTCCGAAGGATAACAAGGCATTGCAGTCCCTGATCGGCAAAATCAACTTCATCAGGCGATTTATAGCCAACCTGTCAAAAAAGATGGATCCGTTCACACCATTGCTTCGGCTAAAGGCCGATCAAGCATTCACTTGGGGGGCACAGCAGCAAAAGGCTTTGGACAACATCAGGAGTTATTTGAGCTCACCCTCAGTCCTGTTTTCTCCACAAAAAGGGATACCATTCAAGCTATACGTGTCAGCTGACGAGAAATCTATTGGCTCGGTTTTGTTTCAGGAGATCGAAGGAAAGGAGAAGGCAATTTTCTATCTCAGTCGACGGCTTCTGGATGCAGAGACAAGGTATTACCCCGTGGAGAAATTATGTTTGTGCCTATATTTTTCATGCATCAAGTTAAGGCATTATCTATTATCCAACAAGTGTACTGTGGTATGCAAAGCCGACATAGTGAAATACATGTTATCGGCTCCAATTCTGAAGGGACGAGTTGGGAAATGGATTTTTGCTTTAACAGAGTTTGATCTGAGATACCAGGCACCCAAGGCAGTAAAAGGACAAGCTATAGCCAATTTTATTGTGGAACACAGAGATGATTCAATCGGCTCAGTGGATATTATGCCTTGGACTTTAACTTTTGATGCCTCAGTTTGCACAAACGGGTGCAGCATCAGCTTGGTGATAATTTCTCCCAGGGGAGCAAGCTTTGAGTTCGCTTTTTCAATCACACCCTATGCAACAAACAACCAAGCCGAATACGAAGCCGTGCTCAAAGGGCTACAATTGCTCAAGGAAGTTGAAGCCGACGCCATCGAAATAATGGGAGATTCACTGTTGGTCATCTGCCAGCTATCAGGAGAATATGAGTGCAAGAACGATGTGTTGATGGTCTACTATCAAAAGTACCGAGAATTGATGGACATTTTTCGGCTAGTAACTTTGAAACATATCCCCAGGGAGAAAAATGCGGAGGCCAATGATCTAGCTCAGGGGGCATCAGGCTACAAGCCGATGACAAAAGAAGTAGAAGTAGAAATCACAACCATATCAGCCGATGACTGGAGATATGAAGTCTACAACTATCTGCAAAATCCTTCTCAGTCGGCTTCAAGGAAATTGCGCTACAAGGCTCTACGATATGTTTTGCTTGATGAAGATTTATACTATCAGACGATTGATGACGTGTTGCTCGGCTGCCTAAGTGCCGATCAAGCCAAAGTGGCTATCGGAGAAGTTCATGAAGGAACCTGTGGCACGCATCAATCGGCTCACAAGATGAAATGGCTACTTCGGATAGCAGGGTACTTTTGGCCGACTATGCTAGAAGATTGTTTCAGATATTGCAAGGGATGCCAAGACTGCCAAAAGTTTGGAGCCATCCAGAGGACGCCAACATCGGCTATGAACCCCATTATCAAGCCTTGGCCGTTCAGAGGTTGGGGAATCGATATGATCGGCCAAATTAATTCCCCTCACGCAAAGGGCATAAATTTTTATTGGTGGCAATCGATTATTTTACCAAGTGGGTGGAAGCAATTCCCTTAAAGAAGGTTGACTCTGGGGACGCAATCGAATTTGTGAAGGAGCACATTATATACAGATTCGGTGTCCCTCAAACTATCACCATGGATCATGGATCTATCTTTGTCTCCGACGAGTTTGTTCAATTTGCCGAGAGCATGGGGATTAAGCAGCTAAATTCTTCACCATACTATGTTCAGGCTAACGGGCAAGCAGAGGCTTCAAATAAGAGTTTGATCAAGTTGATAAAGAGGAAGATCGCTGAGTACCCGAAGCAATGGCACATCCGATTGACCGAATCATTGTGGGCTTATCGGATGGCTTGCCACGGATCCATCCAGGTGCCTCCATATAAATTGGTGTACGGGCATGAAGCAATTCTGCCATGGGAGAACATCATCGGCTCAAGAAGGATTCAACTACCAGATCAGCTAACAGCCGATGACTATTATAATCTAATGGTGGATGAATCAGAAGACCTAGTTTTATCAAGGATGCGCGCGTTGGAAATGGTGACCAGGGACAAAGAACGAGTGGCTCGTCATTACAACAAGAAAGTTATACCAAAATCCTTTGAAGATGGCGAGTTGGTTTGGAAACTGATACTGCCGATCGGATCGAGGGATAGCAAATTCGGCAAGTGGTCACCTAACTGGGAAGGGCCTTTCAAGATCCACAAATGCGTCTCTAAGGGAGCCTGCATGTTACAGGGATTGGACGGAGAAGTATTTGGAAGGGCTCTCAATGGCAAGTATCTGAAGAAATATTATCCCAGTGTTTGGATCAACTCGTGATTCGGCTAAGGTTTTGTCGATTCATGCTAGTCGATTGTGTTGTGCAGATACACACATCGCCTTTAGAACATTTTTTCTAAGTATTTCCCCTCTGATCTTTCCAAATCGGCTCAATGTTGGGTTGTTTGGATTAATAATTTTATCAATGCTGATGACATCATCGAAAAAATTAAGGGGGCATATACAACATGGAGTCCGAAATCACAGATGGAAGACTTCAAATTTTTGGGGATTTTTAAACTTTTCAAAGCATTCAGGACTTGAAAATACGTGAATCAGCAAAGGGATGTGATTGAAGTCAGCAAGCCGATTACAAAGTTATATGTACACGAGCAAAATACAAGTCACAAGTTGCAAATGTTGAGAGTTCTGAAGGCTCTATCCTATTACAACCCCAAGAAGTTGTCTATGGCCGCTATTGCTGCCTCCTTGATGGCATTGACTTTATCAACTATGGCCTTGTCTTCTTGCTCGGTGCCAGGGACTACTTTGGCCGATTTGTTCAGCTCTCCCAAGTGCTTTATAGTGGCAGTCACCTTGCGCCTTTGATCTTCTTGAGCCTTGGGGACATCGGCCAGCAATTGTTTCTTGGCAGCAATGTTTGCCCTGCATCGTTCCAACTGCAGCAGCAGGCCAGCTTCTTCTAGCTCAAGCTCGTCGATCTCGCCTTGTGTGGCCGACGGCCCGACCAAGAGTTCGTCTAACTTTGCTTTCTCGGCCACCACGTTTTTCACGGTCGCATCGATCTTGGCCGCCAGATCGGCCTGAGCCAGCCGCTCAACCATCCTATACATCGCCCGCTCTAGCCTGGACCGATGCTGATCAATGTAGACGGCCTTCGAGATCTTCTTGGCCAGGTCATCAGGGAGATTGTCTTCGACTTCATAGAAATGCGATCGAGCCGATCCGCATTCCACAACCAGCCGGGCGACATTAATGTTTAGCCGACGACGGATGTCTTGAAGCTTCTCTTTGACTTCGTCGGCTATCACGGTTTTGTCTGGGCTGGTCGTTTCAGTTTCTTCCTTGCCTACGAACTCCTCGATGTCAAAGGGCACCAAACAGCTAGAGTCTGTAAACAAGGTTGGAGCAGTCAGACAGGGGATAGGACAGCCGATTTTCCAAGTTCTAAAAAGAAAAGGGAAGAGGAGTAAGGGTTACTCGCACGGCAGGAGCTGGAGCGGCCACTTCTTTGGCAACCGGGCTGGCTGGGGCAACAATTTTTGTGACGTCGTGGCTAGCCGAAGTAGCCACTTCTTCGGTGTCCTAGTTGGATGGGACAGTAACTTGTTCGGTATCATGGCTGCCCATGGCCGACTAAGTGTGTTCACTTGAAGCCTGAGGGGCAGCCAATGGAGACCGAGGGGGCTACAACAGAAAACAAGTGTTAGTAACGATCAGCTAAATGAAAAAACACAAGCAGACATAGAGATAAGTTCAGAAGACTACTGGTGAAGCTGGGCGAGGAGTGCGACCGGCTAATCTCTTGAACTAACAAAGGAAATTCGGTTAAGGCATGGATAATTATAGTTTGGAAGCGAAATTCTAAAAGATAAGGCGCTCACCGACCGTTTTTGAGCGGGGGGACTTGGTGGAGATGGAAGGTCGGCTGGCGGGCTGGTTGAGTTGTGACTTGTGCTACTTGATTCAGTCGCTTTCTCAATGGCTTGAGAAACCTCTTCGTCCATAACCTCCTGATTGAAGAACTCGTCAATGCTTGGATCAATGGACGGGAGGCTGTCGGCTGGTACATTCGGCTTCTTTTTCTTTTGTCTCTTTGCGGGAGTAGCCGATGGTTTCGCAGCTGACGGAGCAGCCCTCTTCTTCCTTGTCACCGGCTGGCGAGTTTGCCCATGCAACAAGGTCTTCAGTTTCGGTGCTTCCTAGCCGATTGCGATGGGGCATATCCGCAACCGCCTGGTAGGATACCCAGATGATACTCGATGGCAACCCCAAAGTTGCTCACCATCGGCGGGTCTGTTTCTGTCATCTGCAAGGAGAAAAAGATTCAAGTATTATCTAGCAAGAATGGCCGATTGTTCAAAACAGAAAGTACTAAGGGTGAAGAGCTTACCAAAGGAATTTCATCTGGAAGTAGGGTGGTGATGTATACGGAGGAGCGATGATGAAAGATGTGCCTTTTTATCTCCACCCACCACCTGTCATAAGCTGAACTCCTCTTGTGGCCCGTTCCATGATACCAATACTGCCGAGGGGTGAGCCCTCTATGTCCATCAATCTGCTCATCATGAACTTGGAGTCCACCACCCCTCAGGTTTTGATCTTATCGGCGTAATAACAGCCGATGGGTAGTTGCCCAAGTCCAAACTGTCTGCCGGCCGACACTAGGTAATAAAATTTGTATGTCTTTAGAACGTTTCGGCCCTGGTGGATCCCAGTTGGCAGAATGCATGGAGAGAGCACTGTGGTGAATACTTCTAATTCAATTGGCAATTCGAAGGATCCCCGGTCCTCGTAAAAGAACCAGCACCGGTTATCCCTGGCGAAACTGTCATATAGGGAGAGAAACCATTCGGCTAATAAATCAGCCGATTGCTTCGACCCTGCATGAGTGGCTGCCGCTTCTCCAAATGACTGGCACCTCCTGGTGGTCACTTCATTTCCTTCATCGTCCTCAGTTGGCTCCAGGAGGGGGAAGTGCGCTTCAGATAGCTTGGGCCGAGCAGAGATCTTTTGAGTCATCAACACTAGCCAGAGTTGGAGAAATCACCAAGGCCCTCCTGTGTTGATATTTGCATTGGCTGCAATCTTGGAGACTGCTTGGTTCAAGGTTTGGTAAAGATAGCTGAGGAGGAATTTTCCTAAGGATAGTTTCTTATTTTCCACCAAGGCCTTGACTACCACCTACTAGTTGGCTGTCGACCCGTAGCTGGATCCGCAGAAGAAGAACTTCTCGAGCCACATCATAAGGAATGCTGCGTGCTCCATAGTGCTGATCGGTCCATCACTCATGTTCATGGCCACATAGCCATTCCAGCCTCCTATTGCCTTGGTTTTGAAGGAGAGTTGGCCCTTGCCTTCTAGCCTGTTTGGGTTAGCCGATGATAGAATGTCCAATCCGGTGATCATAACTACATCGGCTAAGGTGACAGTCATGGGGCCTTGCTGGAAGATAAAGGCGTCCAGGGTGTTGTTCCAGAAGTATGTGGTAGCCGCCATTAGTGGTTCATCCTTAGGCATATCGGCTACTGACAACACAAGGCATTGGGCTATTCCCATCTCTTCCCAGTGGCTTTGCTTGGCCGGCTGCATTCTCTTATACCATGCCATCCAAGACTTGTCCATGGATGGCCAGGATTTGAAAGTGCCAGTCCAGTGGCTCAGATTAGGGTTCCTCACCCTATATGACATTCTATCAGTTTCAGCTGTGATAAAGTTAGTGTGGTCTTTGTTGCCAATCGGCCCTAAGAAGTATCTTTCGTTGTTGAGTAAGCTTGGGATCACTACTTGATGGCTAAGGTGCTACAATCGGGAAAGAACAAGATTTCAGAATTGAAACCCTAGCATTCAGATCTACAATTGAGAGCAAATAGAAGAAGGGGGTTTTTAGCTGATTAGGGCATACCTCAGGGAACTCAGCGGGGGATGAGGCCGATGGAGCGGTGGAAGTTGCCATTGAAACGCCTGGGGTCGTCGGGGAAGGAAATCACCGTCATGAGATTCGGGAAGATGAAGATGTCACCGGAGAAATCTAAGACGTTTATTGTTATGGATTTGCTCTAATGGCGTGAGTTGTTCGGCCCGAGGAAGGCGTTATTTAAAGAGTTTTCGTAACGGCCGAAACATACTTGACCTAGGGTTGTGTGGGAGTTCAAAATTGCATGAAATCCGCAACATTATCATGTCACGGACTTGGGGGGCATGTGTTAACGACCAAATTTGGTAACCTAATCCCTGAGTTTGAGGTCAAGATTGAAGCGGAATCGGAGGAAACGCATGATCTGCGAAGAAACAGAGGCCGCATCGATTAAGTTCGAATCGGCTACTAGGCCAGTCGGCTGTGTCCGTGTCGGACCAGGATAGCCGATAGCCGATTCCGATTGAAGATAGAAGATATTGCCATCTATGGATAAGGTCCTACAATGACAATTGTATCTGTTAAGTTAGGATATCTTGTATAGTTTCCTTTCATAATAATGTCGGTTTGTATAGAGATTTAATCTGTAATAGAAATTGTGTCTGTCACGGATTCATTGTGTATTCGGGTATAAATAATACCTGAGGTCTTGTAAACAATAACAACACACATCAATACAATCTCGACGCATCGCCAACCTTTTGCTTTACGTTTTTCTTGATGAGTACTTGCTTTGACCTCGGGCTGCATCGACTTCGATCTTCAGGATAGGTAATTTCTTGTTACAAGCGGCTTGTGGTATCAGGGCCACTGCTTCCATCATTATGATACTCTGATTCTGATGCTTCAAACCATTTAATTTATCATATGCGGCATATAATCTAGATCAAAGTATAAATCTATCTCGCGATCGGCTAATATCTCCTCGAAGATAGCAGCCGACAGAGCTGGATCTAGAGATTGATTTAGGTTATATGGTGTATCTACCATCTCGAAGAGTTCTCATTAGCCTATATAAATCCTATAATTCTTTTTGTACTTAATGCTGCATCTAATCGACCTATTAAGTCGCCTTTAGAACTATATAGATTTATTTGGTTCAATGTTTGCTATTAGAGAAAGAACCGGGGGTTCAGCCGGTCTTACCTATTCTGATCATATTTATGTATTATTACTGTTAGATGTATTAAAATTGCCTTTTATATTAAGATCTTAATCTACTTACATATATTAGACTTAGAATCAATCCATTATTTTACACCAATGGCCGATTGGTCTTGGTTTAATGCATTTAATCTAGATATCTTTCTATAAAATATATCGGAGTACTAGCCGATTTACATTAGATCTGCAACATCGGTTAGGTTATCAATATATATATATATATATATATATAATTGTGTTCCTAACGTGCTTTTGGATCCAAGTGATTTATACTGTCTCGGTATACTACCGATCTATCCCAATCACTTAATCTAAATGTGCTTTGGGATAGCAATTGTATATTTATTAATATATATAGCCGATAGAGTAGGATCTAACCCTAACCATAACGCCTATCTGTTGTTTCTGTTTGGTTGCAGGATCAAACCAACTGGCACGCCCGTTCGATCACCAAACGCAACCAATTTTGGACCTGTACTGAAGCTAAGGAGATCTCCCAGGCCAGCGCGTGGGAAAATTCTCATCAACACCATCGAGATCATCTACGGTGTCCTTTGTGTAGAAGCTTGACCCCTCCATGACGCCTTCAAAGCAGTAGTTGGGGCTCTTCATCTTCAATTGGCTGTATTTCAGAATCGGACACTTTTAAATAATCGTCTTCCCAAACCATGCCAGAGAAGCAATCAATGCCATCCATCTCCCAAAGGGTTAAATCGGCATTGGCAATGTTAACTGACCTGTCGGCCGACACGATTTTGACCTTATCACCTTTCCATTGGATTAAGCTCTGATACATGGTAGAAGGGATGCGACAATTGGCATGGATCCAGTCCCTTCCCAACAACAGTATGATTCTATTGATGAAAAATTTTCTCACGCTACGGCCTCGGGAGATCCGCTTAGCTCCAGTGCAGGTCCTTCTCAGCTGTGCAAGACGGGCGTGCGCTTGGTTTGATCTGTTAACCAACAAGAAAAATAAAGACATATGCGTTAAGGGTTAAGTTAGATCTACTAGATCGGCTGAGGGAATCAATTTACATATATATGCTTTCCCAAAGTGCATTTAAACTAAGTGACTAGGATACATCGGCTACACCGAGACATTATTAACCACTCAATCCAACTATACAATGGGATAATAAATATATGTATTAACAACCTAGCCGATACCGTAATCCTAAATGTGAATCGGCTAGTACTCCGATACATCTTATGAAAAGATATTGATCTAAGCTGAATGCGCTAAACCTAGATCAGTCGGTTGTTGGTTGTGGCTGACAGACTGATTCTGGCTTAGGGCATTTAACTAGAGCAATATCTTAATATAAGAGGTGGCTTTAATAAATCTAATAGTAAATATACCAAAAATATATTAAAACAGATAAGGCCGGCTAAAACCCCGGCACTGTCTCTAAGCATATACATCTAGCCGAATAGATCATAAGAACTCTAAAAATGACTTAATAGGTCAAAAAGATGCAGCACTAAGTATAAAAAGAGCAATTAGATCTATTATAGCTGATGTAAACCCATCGAGACGGTAGATATCGCATATAATCTAGGCCAACCCTTAGATCTAGCTCTATCGGCTGTTGGTTCTTGACAGAAACAGGCCGATATCAAGACAGATCTAAACATCGTTCTAGATTATATGTGTCGAAACTTGGTTTTGGCAATAGAAATTTGGGGGTGCAGTCAAGATCGCCAAGCACGATGGGTTAAGTGGAAAACAAGGTTTAGACAGGTTCAGGCCCTCTTGTGAGGTAATACCCTACTCCTGTTTCGGGGATTCGATCCGCCGAGTGTTTTTTGATCTCAAGATCTATTGCTCCTAAAGTCGATATCCCTCAAGGGATGCCCCATACCCCCCTTATATAGTCTTGGGAGGTGGCTCACAAATCAAAAACCCTATCTCACTCTAAGTCGGTTTCCTCAATCTTACCAAGTTATGACTATGAACCGTTGCCTTATCTAATCGGCAACGTAACACCCAAGTCATAGCCGGTTTACATAATTAGTAGGCGTAACCTATCCCTATTACCAGTCAGATAAGCTTGCCATGTGGGTATCCGAGTGCCATAATCTCCACAGTAGCCCCCGAGTCCTTCGTAGTTGACGAGATAACTTTGCCTCAAACAAAGATAACTCACAGCCAAACAACTCTTTGGCCGAGTGCTTCTGGTGCCGAGTGGTTCCGTCTCTGCTTGAAACTCCCGAGTGGCTCCAAAGACTGTGAAGGGCTGGAAAACACCCAAAAAATTCTCAAAAAATAAATATCTAGGTGCATCTCCTGATGCGCCTAATTAGGTGTAGCCCCTGACTATGTGGTTAGTCAAAAATAGACTAAGCATATAGTCAAGAACTATAAAAAATTATACTCATATAAATGCTTAGCTCAAGCTAAAGCAATCGTAAAAATTATATAACACATCACTCGGTAATCTCATGCCTATCCGAGTAAATTTGCTTGAGTCATCTTGGAACAAATAATTTAATTAGCCCTCATGGGTAAGAAATCAATTCACTTGGCAAACTCATGCTTATCTGAGTAAATTTGCCCGAGTCATCTCAGAACAAATAATTTAATCAACCCTCATGGGTAAGAAATTAATTTACTCGGCAAACTCATGCTTATCCGAGTTGATTTGCCCGAGTCATCTCGGAACAAATAGCTCAATCGACCCTCGTGGGTAAAAAGCACTCGGCAAGCTCATGCTTATCCGAGTTAACTTGCCCGAGTCATCTCGAAACAAATAATTCTATCGACCCTCATGGGTAAGAAAATCAATTCACTCGGCAAGCTCATGCTTATCCGAGCTAATCTACCCGAGTCATCCTGGAATAAATAATTTAATCACCCCTCACGGGTAAACAAATTTTTCTGTCATCTGAAAAATACAACCAAAATATTAAATAGCTCCGGCCATAATATTGGTCTTAATCTAAAAAGATCTTCACCAAGGTGGAAAAATAGCATTGATATAATCATCTAATCAAATGCTTAAAAACCAAATAGTTCCTGTCATCAGGACAACCATGAAAAGCTTAACTACTTGTCACCTTTCAAATTGCATCGTGCCAACTTCTCATTAAGTTACACAAACCGTGGCATGAAAGTATTTTAAAGGCATTGGGCTATGTGACACGTGCATATTGCCAGGGCAAATCTGCTTAAGTCCATCCACTTAAGTCCCTAAGGACACATGTCAAGCCACACCTTAGCTGGGCCGCAAGTCTCTCATGGGCTCAGCCCAATCACAAGATGACTTAGCAAAAACCCTCAAGTCTTTTTACGAAGCCTCCAGGTCATCCCCGCCACTTCGTCTTCCCAAAATTTCCTCTTTCGCGATCGTTCACCGCTCTCGCCTTTGTCCCGATTGCTCCCATCTTTCTCTTTGCAGAGGCCTCCGAACATAGACCCCACGGCGAGTGAAGGCCCAAAATCATCTGCGGCCGAAGCGACAAGGCCTGCGAGAACAAGAATCCCGGGGCCCTCTCTCGAGTGAGAGTGTTCCGAGTGAGAAACCTCAACCTCCCAGTGAGGATATCCCAGCGAAGGAGCCCTCGATCGCGCCCAGAGACCCTGTTGGAAACCACGCGTGAAGAAGATCTCCCGATCGCCACCCAAGATGCCCCGACCGAGAGCCGCGGCGTAAACCAAGAAGAAAGAGGCAATGGAAGTACCGGTCAAGGGTTCAACCACTGATGCTGGTAAGCTTTGAAGCGGTCTTCTGACTTTAGTCTTCAATCTGTCTTTTCTTTGTCTTCACTTATCTTCTTTGAATTGATCAACAAAAGAGGAGGAGATCCCCAGGCTGCAATCTTCAGAGACCTGGATCTCAATGACTTTGTGAATGTTGCTTGTAACCTCTGATGTGAACTTGTAGATATCTAGCTTATTTATGTTAATGTCTTGACCCGAGTTTTCATAGAAAATTTCTTAAGTAATTTTCGTCCGACTATCACCAAGCCTAAGCTTGATTAGGTCATCAAAAAATTCTCAGTCCTTATCTATTGAACTTGAATCAAAACACTAAACAATCATAAACCAAATATAAACAAGTTGTCGAAGAAAACCATGCTTTGTTGACACAAGTGTAGCCCCCGACTGTCAACTCAAGAAGTCATCTTGCTTGAGATTGGCAGTCGAGAATAGCATGAAACTTAAAGCAATTTAAGCATAGTATCATCGAAGATGCTCGATATTCCAGGAGTTCTCCACCATGGATCCATCTTCACCTTTAGCCGATATGCTCCTGGCCAAGTTACTTAAGTGATTATGTATGGCCTTTCCCATAGTGGAGATAATTTGTGACGGTCCTTGGTGGTTTGAATCTTGCATAGAACCAAATCGCTGACAATGAAGGCTCGCGCCCGAACATTGCGACTATGGTATCGTCTAAGTCCTTGAAGATATCTTGCTGACTGGATCAAGGATGCCTCACGGGCCTCTTCCAGTCGGGTCAGGTCATCCACTCGGTCTTGATCATAGCGCTCGTCGTTGAAGCTGCAGACTCGAAGAGATTCGTACTCCATTTTATTCGGCAACATGGCTTCTGCCCGGTAAACCAGGAAGAAAGGAGTTTGGCTGGTAGCCCGACTGGGCGTAGTCCCTAATGACCATAGAACCGAGGGCAGCTCTTGAACCCATTTGCCGGCATAAGGATTTAGCCGGCCAAACACTCGGGCCTTGATGCCTTGAAGAACCATGCCATTGGCTCGCTAAACCCGCCCATTGCTCTTGGGGTGCGCGACCGATGCGTAGCAGATTTTTATGCCTAAATCTTCACAGAATTCCTTGAAAACGCCTCCAGTGAATTGAGTTCTATTTTCGGTTATTATCCTATTTGGGACACCAAATCGGTGCACGATGTTGAGGATGAAATCTCATGCCTTGTCAGCAGTGATCCTAGCAACCGGCTTAGCCTCGATCCACTTGGAAAACTTGTCAATTGCGATGAACAGATGCGTGAATCCTCCTGGAGCCTTCTTGAATGGACCAACCATATCCAAGCCCCATACCGCAAACGGCCAAGATAATGGAATCGTTTGTAGTTCTTGGGCTGGAACATGGCTCTGCCGAGCGAAGAACTGGCAACCTTCACACGTTCGGACCACTTTGTCGGCGTCGGAGACCGCCGTAAGCTAGAAGAATCCTTTTCTGTAGGCTTTGCCTACCAAGGTGCGTGCTGCCGCGTGACTTCCGCATATACCTGAGTGGATATCTTGGAGTAGTTGCCGTCCTTCCTCAGGCGCGATACATCTCATTAGGACTCCAGAAGGGCTCCTCCTTTATAAATCAGAGTCGACCATGACATAAGCTTGACAACAGCGTCGGACTCGTTCCGCCTCATCCCTGTCTTCCGGCAGCTCTTGCTGAGTTAAAAATTTGATGAGCGGTGTCCTCCAGTCGGCGTCAAGCATGGCGACTTGGGTTGCAGCTTGCTCGTTGGGAGTTGGTTTTGCTGCGACAGTCGGCTCATAGAGATGCTCTACGAAAACATATGTTGGAGGAGCTTCTCGCTTGGACCCGAACTATGCCAACTCGTCAGTTGCCTCGTTGTTATGTCTTAAGATATGGGATAGCTCTAGTCCGTCAAACCTGTCTTCAAGTTTGCGAACTTCTTGCCGGTAGGCTTCCATGGTGTTGTTTAGACAGAACCAGTCTTTCATCACTTGGTTGACAACTAGCTGGGAGTCTCGGTTCACGACCAACCGTCGTATCCCGAGTGAAATAGCAAGTCATAGACCATGTAGCAGGGCTTCATACTCGGCGACATTGTGTGAGGAGGGGAAATGAATGTGAAGAACATATCATAACCTTTCTCCAGTCGGGGATATCAGCACGACTCCTGCTCCCAATCTGTGATCCTCTTGGATCCGTCAAAGTGCATGGTCCAGTGTTGTAGATCTTCCTTAGGTACATCTTCTTGTTGTTCGGTCCACTCGGCCAGGAAATCCGCCTGGGCTTGTGACTTGATAGACGTCCTCGCCTTGAAAGTTAAGTCCAGCGGCATCAATTCCAAAAGCCCACTTTGCGATGCGCCCAGTCGCCTCCCGATTATGGATGACATCGCTGAGTGGAAAAGAAGTGACGACGGTGATCGAGTGACCCTGAAAATAGTGCATCAATTTCCTCGCGGTTATTAGGACACCATATAACAATTTTTGTACCTGGGGGTAGCGAATCTTGGCTCCTGCCAGCACATCGCTAACGAAGTAAACTAGCCTTTGAATCTTCTGCATTCGTCCTTCCTCCTTACGCTCGACAACAAGAATTGAACTGACCACCTGGTGAGTTGCTGAGACGTACAATAGCAGGGATTCCAAAGGCTGAGGTGAGGCTAGAACGGGCGACGTCGTGAGAAATTCTTTAAAATCTTCAAAGGCCTTGTGGGCTTCCGTACTCCATTGGAAGTCATCGGTTTTCTTCAGTAACCTAAAGAAAGGCATGCCTCGCTCGCCGAGTCGAGAGACAAATCGGCTTAGCGCCGCCATGTAGCCAGTGAGCTTCTGGACGTCTTTCTGGTTACTCGGGGGCTTCATCAGTCAACTTCTTGTTTAGTTGCGCCGCATATTGTTCGGCGAACTGCTTGTAGATGAAGCAATCTTTGGCCGCATGCTTGTGATTTGGATGATGCGTGCACTGAGCGTTCATGATCGTGTCGTAGGCCGTGACCCGGGGACGGCGTTGAGAGTTGGATGTTGTAGCGACCAGGTCCTCGGGCCGGCGTTTGCAATCTTTTTGGCCATGATTGTTGTTGCTGTCATCCTTCTTAGGATGTCGGCTTCCTCCCGACTGCTTGTCGTCCCTTTCGTCAGGCCGATCTTGTCGTGCCGCTTTGATTGCTTCGTTGGATTTGGCGTAGGAGTTCGCTGTCTCGAACATTTGCTTTACCGTCTTCGGTGGCTTACGCCCAAACTTCCCGATCAATAGTTCATCACGGACTCCCTTCTCGAAGGCGGCGATGATGATGTCATCGGTGATGTTGGGGATCTTGTTGCGTTTTTCCGGGAAGCGCCGAATATAGTCCTTCAGTGGCTCGTCTAGCTTCTGGATGACATTGTAGAGGTCGAAGTGGGTCCTAGGCCTTTAAAAGGTGCCCCGAAAGTTGGCGATGAAGTGATCCCGTAGCTCACACCACGAGCCGATCGAGCCTCTTGGCAAGATCGTAAGCCAGTTCCTAGCTGAGTTGGCAAGGGCAATAGGCAAGTAATTGACCATGGCCTTGTTGTCTCCTCCTACTGCACGGATGGCGAAGGTGTACACGGTTAGCCACGACTCGGGATCGGTCTTCCCGTTGTATTTCTCGATTCCTGTCGGCTTAAAACCATTCGGCTAATGCACTCGACGCAGGTCTCGAGTGAACGCAGGTACTCCATCGTCGTTGTTGTCGGGTGAGCCCCTTCGATCTTCGCAGGAGCGCTGATCTCGTTCTTGATAGCGCCGGTCAAGGACTTCCAGCAGATCACTCGGCGGGGTCCTTGGCAAGCTGCTTCGGTGGTCGGAGTTGTTGCGGCGGACCCGGTCGTGGACGGGTGGTCGTCCATGCCGCTTCTCGCGGGAGTCGGCCGATTGCTCTTGATGCTTCCGCGTGGCTTCATGGCGGGGGTCTCTTGACCTAGTGGCCGTCCGATCTTGTTCGGTGCTCCTGTAATCCTTCGACCACAGCGGCGGAAGTCGGCTTCTGTCGGGCATTTCTGCCACGGACTCAGTCGGCCTCCATGCTGAGGTGGAGGGAGAGCAGTTGGCTGTAGCCGCGACGATGGTGTTGATCTTGTCCAAGATGGGCGTTACCATAGCGGGTGCTGCTTCGATGACAGTGTCGAGGAGGGTGAGGGTGGCCACGGCGTTCTGTTGAGGCATCTGGAAGATGTTGGTGTTGTCGACTCGCGTCTGAAGTATGGCCTCCCGAGCGGATCGTCCAGTTGCCCTCAGGTCCCGCTTTCTCATGTCGGCTTCCTCCTTACACCTCTTCTCATCTTCTGCCAGCTTGCGCTCCTGCTCAAGCCTGGCTTGTTCTTCCTCTGCGACCCTGCGGGCCATGGCTGAGTCGGTCTCAGCCACCTCAGCCATGAGAACGTCGAAGCACTTCGGCTCGTAGTCCTTGTCGCAGTCGGAGTCGTTGGCCTCGTCCAAGGGGATGCCGTAGAGATTGTCGAAGCCTGAAGAGCTGAGGTACTCATCGAGCTCCGTAGATGAGCATGACCCGAATGGTTTGAGAATGACTGCGACTTTCCTTGAGCCTGGGCTGCTCAAATCTGGATCGCTCCAGTCCGGGTCGTAGCTTGATGACGGGGGTTCCTCCGAGTGGGTCGATCTCGACTCGGGGGAGAGGAGTTTGCAGTAGACCTCAGCAGCGTTTGGTAATCCAAACGGTGCCGAGGGGGTTTCTCCTCCCGAGTGGGTCGATTCCGACGGGGAGGTCAGAAGGTGGCTGTAGATCCCAGCGGCGTTCGGCAGTCCGAATGGCACCGAGTGGATTCCTCCTTCTCAGTGGATGGATTCCATCTTGGAAGTCAAAACTGTGTTGTGGATCTCAACGTTGTTCGGCAACCCGAACGGCGCAGAGTGGATTCTTCTTTCCAAGTGGGCAGAATCCAAATCGGAAGTCAGAACCTTGTTGTAGATCTTGGCGTTGTTTGGTAGTCCGAACGGTGCCGAGCGGGTTCCCCCTCCCGACTGGTCCGAATCCCAGTCGGGGAAGGAGAGCTTGTTGGATCCTTTGGTGGCAAAGTCGTCGATGCCTGACGAAGATCCCATCGCGCTTGCCGGCGAGATTGAAGAAGAAAACTTGGCGCGCGGTCCCTACCTGGCGCGCCAACTGTCGAAACTTGGTTTCGGCAATAGAAATTTGGGGGTGCAGTCAAGATCGCCAAGCACAATGGGTTAAGTAGAAAACAAGGTTTAGACAGGTTCAGGCCCTCTCGTGAGATAGTACCCTACTTCTATTTCGGGGATTCGATCCGCCGAGTGTTTATTGATCTCAAGATCTATTACTCCTAAAGTCGATATCCCTCAAGGGACGCCCCTTACCCCCCTTATATAGTCTTGGGAGGCGGCTCACAAATCAGAAACCCTATCTCACTCTAAGTCGGTTTCCTCAATCTTACCAAGTTATGACTATGAGCCGTTGCCTTATCTAATCGACAACGTAACACCCAAGTCATTGCCGGTTTACATAATTAGTAGGCATAACCTATCCCTATTACCAGTCGGATAAGCTTGCCATGTGGGTATCCGATTGCCATAATCTCCACAATATGTGATATATGATAGCTAGCGCAGCATAAAACATTGAATCTAGAGTATCATAGCGATGGAAGCACTAAATTCAACGAGATACACCACTAATGATAAACATTTACCTTTATCGGGGATCGAAACGATGCAGTCCGAAGCCGGATCGAATGTTCGTCTGAAGAAAATAGGAGGCAATGCGCCGAAAGTTGTATTGATTGTGTGTAATGTTTGTTTACAAAGGTCTCGGGTCCTATTTATACCCAAGAATAACATTATCCGTAAGAACCACTGTTCCTATCTAATCTACTATTCAAAATATGACAATATCCCGGGACGTGGTCCCATGCTGCATTACAATAGGAATATCTAAACAAACCTTATTTTACAGATACAATTGCCGTTACAGGACTTCATCCATAGATGGCAATATTTCAACGAACATTTGGGAACCGAATCTTCAATCTATCTTCAAGCCCCTTTATTGGAAACGGTTCCATCTCCTTGAAATCGGAATCGGCTATCGGCTATCCATGTCCGATTCGGGCTTAGCCGACTGGCCTTCCAGCCGATTTGCTCGTAGCCGACACAACCTCTGTTTTCTCCGCAAATCGTTTTCCAATCCGATTCCGCTATAACCTCGGCTCAGACTTAGGGATTTAGTTCCCAAATTTGGTTGTTAACACATGCCCCCCAAGTCTGTGATAAGATAAAATGCGGATATTCCATTTTTTCAAATTTTCGCGCACTTCTCGCCCGACTCTGTTTCGGCTATCAAGAAACCTCTTAAAATAGCACCTGCCTTGCGCCGAAACAAGCCATGATGTTGCTTTCATCTTTCAAGCCCTAGCCCAAAAAAACTCTTTGTCTCCTTGATGATCACAGGTTTGGATATAACATCAGCAGTTGACCCAATCGGCCTCAACATCAAGTGTTCTCACAACTTCAAGACCAAAAGCATAGGGGGTTGGAGCGGATTCATATCCATGAACATGAAACACGGCCCAATTTCTCAGAGAGAACACACTGCTTTCCTGCTAATGTGGTTAGAGAAATATGTCTTCTGCGGGTCGAGCTGTGGGCCGACTAGCAACTGGCAGCACGTAGCAAAAGCCTTAGTAAGCAAAAAACGAGTTCCTTTGGGGAAATATTTGCTCGGCTACTTATACCAAATGCTAAGTAGTGCATCGGCTCGGCTAGCTTCTCAACAAGCTATCAACACAGGAGGGCCCTGGTGGCTGCTACAACTGTGGCTAAACCTTCACCTCCACCGGGTTGCAGAACGGCCATCCCCATTAGAGGCCGATTTCCCTTTAATCGAGCCAAGATTTGAAGATGATGAAGAAGTGACCACCCGCCGATGCCTGTCATACGGGGAAGCAGCAGCAACCTATCCTGGATCCAAACTAATAGCCGAACACTTCAAAAATTGGTTTGGCAACCTATATAGGGGCTTCCCAAGCACTTCAAGGATATGGTTCGCTTATACAGATTTTGAAAGATTTTAACTCCCAGATGATTTTTGGCTGGATGAGCTCAACTCTGGGAGCTATGACAAACCAAGGGAAATCTATACATCGGCTATCACACCTTGCATACTTCCTGTCGGCATTCACCAATGGCGCAATATTCAAAAATCTTATGAATTCTATCATCCGATGGTAGCCACAAGACAACTTGGCATGGGTCAACTGCGATCAGCCTCTATTACGCAGACAAGATCCAATCCAGAGGCAAGATTGAGGGAGATATCATGATGAATCTGCTGCTCAATATCCCTGGCCCCCCTCTAGGCAGCATTGCCAACATCGATCTAGCGGTGAGAAGGACAACAATCTTCAGCCGATGGTGGAACGAGTGGAAACGACACTTGTTCCATCAGTCGGCCTCAATGTATCTGACCATCATCTACCTGAAAATGACTCCATCGGTAAGTATCTTTTTCTGTCTTAGACCCCCTTTTCTTTCAGCCACTCCCTATATTATTGGCTGATCATGCTTCATTTCTTTGCAGACGACTGACTCCTCACCTCCGCACACAAGCAACACAGGAGTGGCCATCCACTACACCCCTGGGGTGCTATCTGGCGGTTGTGGACTAGCCTCGTCCATCATCGGCTGCCATGTGTCGAAGGTGGGCACTTTGATCCACGGCCAGACCCGTGCACCGCTGCATTGGCTAAAAAGGGCGGTACCGTCGGCTGCTGCTACTCTAGCTGCAGAAAAAAGAAAATGTGCTTCAAAGAAGCCGAGGACAACCCCAGCCGACGATTTGCCCCGAGTCGATCCGGACGTGGTTGCGGCCCTCGAAGAAGAAGTTAGGAACGAGGAAATGGAGGAAGCCGTCAACGCTGTCGCAGCCGACACAAGCTCTTCGGACAAGTACGCTCAAACTCCATCGGCCGAGCAGACCACCGAGCGAACTCCAAGCCCTCCAAAATGCGTCCCTCGTCGTTAGCCGGTAAGCATTTTTCATTGCTTAACCCTGCCATCTTTCTCCCTTTTTTATTACAACTTATCGGCTTTCTGTGTCCATAGGCAAATAAATTAGCCACCAAGAAGAAAGCAGCTCCCCCTCCTTCGGTAAACCCTATCTTCATTTCCTTCTTACTAGCACATCCAAATTTTTAACTTGCATCTTTTCTAGCCTCCCCGTGCTCCAACACATGTCCCCCATGTATCAAGGGAGCCGACGCCGATGGCCGCGCGTGATGGTGATGCTGAGGATGTGGCTACCTCAGTTCCAGCTATCCGAGTAAGTCCTGCTTAGCCTCACAAATTGGCTTATTAGTTATGTCAGCTCTCTTACCAACTTCTAACTTGCAGTCTGTAGCCGATCTCTTGGATTTTGATCTATCGAAATTCCTTGATCCCGACGAGGGCGCTGATAAGGCCATGGTGGTATTAGACGATGAGCTACAAGCAACTTTGTCAGATATTGCCAAACGGCTGGAGTGCTCTCTCGATTTCTTGGTCACCGACTGCGGTTCCATCCGTAGTCGGTTCGAAGACATTCAAGATCGCTTGCTGGACCAGCTGGCTGACACCATCGCACCGGCTACTTTTCTGGAGGATCACCGGCACAAGCTTGAACGAGCTAAATAGAGGATAGCCGATCGCCGTGAAAACCAGGCATTGGACGACACCATCAAGGCTAGCCAGCAAGAGATCACTGCCAAAAAGGCCAAGTTTGACGCTTTGAAGACCGAGCCAATTGCCGAACTTGATCGGCTTCGCAAACGTCGAGAAGAGCTGATAGCCGAACTCGCCAACATCGACGCCGACATCGTGGCCAAGGAACAAAGCATGGCCGGCCTGCCGAAGGAGATCGAGGACCAGGGAGCAAAGATCAAGGCGGCCGTGTCAAACCTGTCGGATATGGCCAAGGCGATGAAGCCGATCCCGGGGAATGATGCAGCCGATGCAAAGGCCATCGAAGAAATAGACGGGATCCGCCGTAGGGCAATATCGGCTAGGAGCCGTTGGTGCACACTGAGCCATCAAATGTCAATGTCAAAGGCATAATTTCAACTGAGCCGACTGAGTCGTCTCTGTGTTCCACGATAAAATCGGCTATAGCTTGTCCTTTAACTGCCCTGGGTGCCTGATACCTCAGATCGAATTCTGTCAAGGCAAAAATCCATTTTCCAATTCGCCCTTTTAACACTGGAGCCGATATCATGCATTTGACTACATCGGCTTTACATATTATTGTGCACTCTTTGGATAGCAGATAATGCCTTAACTTCGTACATGAAAAATATAGGAACAGACATAGCTTCTCCATTGGTAAATATCTTGTTTCTGCGTCCAACAGCCATCAGCTAAGATAGAAGATAACTTTTTCTTTGCCCTCAATCTCTTGGATTAGGACTGAGCCGATTGATTTGTCATCGGCTGACAGGTACAGCTTGAACGGTATTCCTTTTCGTGGAGACATTAAAACTGGAGGCGAGCTTAAGTAATTCTTGATATTGTCCAAGGCCTTCTGCTGCTCTGCCCCCCATGTGAATGCTTGATCGGCTTTAAGCCGAAGTAGTGGTGTGAACAGCTCCATCTTCTCTGAAAGATTGGCTATGAACCGCCTGATGAAGTTGATTTTGCCGATCAATGATTGAAGCTGCTTCTTGTCCTTCGAAGGCTGTATCGTCTTAATAGCGTTGATGCTCCTTGGTGTGACCTCAATTCCTCTTTCATGAATGAGAAAGCCCAGAAATTGCCCGGCCGACACGCCGAACGCGCACTTCAACGGATTCATTTTCAGGCCATATTTTCTTGTCTGCTCCAAAACCTGCTTCAGATCGGCTATGTGGTTCTCTACCTCCCTGGATTTGAAAACAACATCGTCAATATAGATCTCTACCAGGGAGACGATCATGTCGTGGAAGATATAATTCATGGCCCGTTGATATGTTGCCCTAGCATTTTTCAGCCCAAATGTCATAACGACCCATTCATATAAGCCGATTGCTCCAGGACATCAAAAAGCGGTTTTGTGAATGTCTTCTTCGGCCATGAAGATTTGATTGTAACCTGCATTGCCATCCATAAAACTAATGATTTTGTTGCTTGATGTAGCGTCTACGAGCAAATCGGCTATAGGCATCGGGTATTCATCTTTGGGCTTAGCCTTATTTAAGCATCTGTTATCGATGCACACCCTAAGTTTGCCATTCTTTTTCAATACTGGGACAATGTTTGAGACCCACTCGGCGTATCGGCAAGGCCGAATGAATCCAGCATCGTATAGCCGAGTTATTTCGACTTTTATCGCATCATACATATCGGCTTTGAACCTCCTGGGAGGCTGTTTGAATGGCCGATAGCCTGCCTTGATTGGCAGTTGATGAACAACGATAGATTGGCTAAGACCAGGCATCTCGAAGTACTCCTAAGAAAAATAATCTTTATATTCTTCTAACAAAGTAATAAGCTGGGATCTACAATGAGAAGACAAATTTTTGCTGATATACGTCGGCCTAGGCCTGTCTCCAGAGCCTACGTCTATTTCCTCTAATTCGTCGGCTGACGTAAAACCTTGCCCAAGCTTGCCATCGTCTTCGTCCGCGGTGTCCATGCTGTAGACGTTCGAGCCCTCCACGACGTCTTGCTCAAAGCAGTAGTTGCGGCTCGTCGTCTCCAATCGGCTGTATGGACCAATTGGACACTTTTAGAAAATCGGCTTGCCAAATTTTTTTGGACAAACAATCAATGCCCTCGATTTCCTAGAGTGGCAAATCGGCATTGGCGATGCTTACTGACGTGTCGACTGGTACAATCTCTATCTTGTCGCCGTCCCATTGAAGCAGACACTGGTGCATGGAGGAAGGGACACAACAGTTGGTATGTATCCAGTCCCTCCCGAGCAGCAGGCTGTAAGACCCCTTCCCGTCGATGACAAAAAAGGTTGCGGGCACGGTCTTGTTGCCAACGGTCAGCTCGACATTTAACACACCCTTGGTCTCTGATGGGTTCCTGCCGAAGTCTTTAGTACCCTGTTAGTCTTGATCAGGTCTTCGGCTCCCTTTCCCAATTTTCTGAATGTTGCATAGGGCATCAGGTTTACTGCAGCTCCCCCATCCACCAGCATCTTTGACATCGGCTTGCCGTTGACGAAGCCCTTTACGTATAGCGGCTTGAGATGCCGATTTTTGGTCCCCTCTAGTTTGTCAAAAATTGCTTGATCCGGGGACAGTGCTAGTTTGGCCAAGGCGTCTTCAATGTTGTCTGCATCGGCCTCAGGAGTGCCGAATTTGGCGGGCAATATGAATACCATATTGACCGATGCAGAAACTTTTCCTTTCCGTTTGGCTGCCCTCCTGGCTTGATCGGCTGAGCTCTCCCTGGCTTGTTCCTCGTCGGCTGGCGTAGTTTTCTTTTTGGGCTTCCATTGCTTTTTTGCTTTTGCCTAGCCGACGACGTTGCTCTTGGATCATCTTTCGAACTTCTTCTTCCCTTCCTTCATGCTTTAGCCTTTGAATTCTTCGTTTCTGCATTTTGGTGAAGAGGTCAAAAGGGCACCGTTGGGGGTTGGCCGATTCTTCATCATCGGCTTCTTCTTTGTCATAGTAGTCATCATTTTCGTCCTCTTCGTCAAAGAAGTCTTGATGGATCGGCCCAAGCCGATCGTGAACGGACTGCTGGTGCCGGTTGAGCTGTATGGCCCTCGGGACGAACTGAGTTGGGCTGGTGATTGGCGGGCTTCTCTGTTCATCCTCGCGGTAATCGCTGCAGGCCGGGCAATTATCTAGCGTCGGCAGCCTCATCCTGGTTTCCCAGCAGTGCCTGAAAAATTCACAATGCCAATGAGGGTCGACACCGCTGTGATTCCCGTCGTACCGATGGCCTCGCGTCTCTGGCTCTTGCCGACGAAATCTTTCAAACCGAGCCTCTTCTTCCCGCCAAGATTGCTGTCGGAAGCGGCGTCGGCTGTTCGTGTTGGTCGGCCATCGATCAGCCGACCGGGCAACGGGGAGCATCATGTTGATTGGCGCGGCTTGATCTCCGGTCGGCTTGCCCTCTGCCTTGACCCCTTCTAATGTCTCGGCTAAGTTGTACGTCATTCTGCGCTGCCGATCAGCTTGCCTGGGGCCGGCTTGAACCATATTGACCGGGAAGGGTTTGCCGTCTAATTTCATCAGCCGAGTGGAATCGGCAAACTTGAGTTTCTCGGCCTCTATTGTCGATTGGATCTGCTGCCTGAAGATTTTACAATCGTTAGTGGCATGGGATGTAGAGTTGTGCCACTTGCAGTAATTTTTCTTCTTTAGTTCATCAGCCGATGGGATCACATGGTTCTCGGGAAGCTGGATCTGCTTCTCCTTTAGTAATAAATCGAAGATCCTATCGGTCTTGGTGATGTCAAAATCGTATTTACCCTCCTTAGCCGTCTTCAGCAACCATTGACAGACGATGGCCTTTTTATTCTTGGTCCATTCGGCTGCGCCACCTGTGCATCATCGTCACTGGAATTGGAGTCGAATTCGACAATGACTTGAGTTATGTTCTTGACGGCCTTCCTGGTGTCTTGAAACCTCTGCTCATGATCCGTCACCTTCCGTGCAAGATGCGCCAAGCTGTCGAAGTCTTGAGCGGAGAAGCGCTCACGGATTGGCGCGATCAGGCCGTGGAAGGCCAGATCGGCTAGCTGGGAGTCCGACAGCACTAGGCTATAGCAGCGGTTCCTCATTTATCTGAAGCATTGAATGTAGTCCTGAACCGATTCGTTGTGCTTCTGCATGATGCTGGTGAGGTCCGACAACTTCATCTCATGGTTGCCAGTGTAGAAGTAGCTATGGAATTGCTTTTCGAGATTGGCCCAGCTCTGAATTGAGTTGTAGGGCAATGAAGAGAACCAGGTGAAGGCCGATCCTGAAAGAGAAAAGGGGAACGATCGAACCCTCAAGGCATCTACAGCCGATGCTTCGTCGCACTGTGCCAAGAATCGGCTGACATGCTCGTAGGTTGACAAGTTGTCCTGCCCTGAGAATTTTGAAAATGCTAGGACTTTGTATTGGTTGGGCAATGGAACCCGCTCGAAGTGCTCTGGATAGGGGTACCGATACATGTTTCCCGAGTCCTTTGGCTTGAGGCCAAATTGATCGCGCATGACGTCCGCAATCAAATCGGCTCATGTCCGGTTGTCCTGCTGTATCGGCTCATATTGATCATACGGCGTGGGTGCTTGCCGATACAGCGGTGGCGGTGTCTAGGGTCTATAGTGATGATCTTGATGGCCTCCCTGATATTGGTACTGGAGCAGATGGCCAGCGGGAGGCAGCCGATTTGCCGGTGCCGACGTTGGTGGATCCGGGAACAACTGTCGGCCACCGGCGTTGTACTGTCCTTCCAGGACGATCTGGGCAACCGGCTCTAATTGTCGATTGTTGTTGAACATTTTGGCGATCTGGTCCTGGGGAAGTGGTTGTTGTTGGTTCAGCATGGTGACCACCAGTCTTGCAGCCGATCCAAACGGATTCGGCTGGTTGGGGACCCCTCCTGGCGGCCCTGGTTGTGCTGGTGGTGGGATCGGCCGATTCTGGGTGGCCAATGTCCTGTAACCAGGAAACTGACCATCTGTGAAGTAAATCGGCCCCCGCTGCAGTTGGTCGGCTATCTTGGCGTCGACCACAGTGGCAATCATATTGTTGAGGGTGTTGACAAGAATGCCACTCTGGTTGACAAGTGCATGGTGCACGGCCGAATCAATATTGTCTTGCAAAGTATGCAAACCCGAATCATCTTACTCTTGAGTCAGCTCCTCCGCCTTATGTTTGTCATTTGATCCGCTGGAGGAGGACGCCTTGAGTTCGTCCATACTGAATTTGTACTTCTAGTGCATAGCTCCAGACCTTGTCTGGGTGAACGACTGTAGGTAGTTGGCTTGGAGCTCTTCTACCATCCTTTTGTAGTCGGCTTGTTGTTCAGCCGACAGTTGTTCCATCTTCACAGGCACGATGTTTTCCTGAGAAACGCTGGGGCTCTTCATGTCGACCATCTCGTCAGCTGCATCGATGCGTCCTAGCCGAGTTCACAGAGATAGTCCCACCGGGCGTGCCAAGAAGCATGTTGATGAGAAATTTCTCTCACGCGCTGGCCTGGGAGATCTGCTTAGCTCCAGTGCAGGTCCTTCTCGACTACCTATGCAGTACAGGGCGTGCCAGTTGGTTTGATCTGTTAACCAACAAGAAAAATAAAGACATATGCGTTAAGGGTTAAGTTAGATCCTACTGGATCGGCTGAGAGAATAAATTTACATATATATGCTATCCCAAAGTGCATTTAAACTAAGTGACTAGGATAGATCGGCTACACCGAGACAATATTAAGCACTCAATCCAAATATACAATGGGATAATAAATATATGTATTAACAACCTAGCCGATACCGTAAGCCTAACTATGAATCGGCTAGTACTCCGATACATCTTATGAAAAGATTTGATCTAAGCTGAATGCGCTAAACCTAGACCAGTCGGCTGTCGGCTGTGGCTGATAGACTAATTCTGGCTTAGGGCATTTAACTAGAGAAAGATCTTAATATAAGAGGCGGATTTAATAAATCTAATAGTAAATATACCAAAAGGATATTAAAACAGATAAAGCCGGCTGAATCCCCGACACTGTCTCTAAGCATATACATTTAGCCGAATAGATCATAAGAACTCTAAAAACGACTTAATAGGTCAAAAATATGCAACACTAAGTATAAAAAGAGCAATTAGATATATTATAGCTGATGTAAACCCATCGAGACGGTAGATATCATATATAATCTAGGCCAACCCTTAGATCTAGCTCTATCGGCTACTGGTTCCTGACAGAAACAGGCCGGTATCAAGACAGATCTAAACATAGTTCTAGATTATATGTGATATATGATAACTAGCGCAACATAAATCATTGAATCTAGAGTATGATAGCGATGGAAACACTAAATTCGATGAGATACACCACTAATGACAAACATTTACCTTAATCAAGGATCGAAACAATGCAGCCCGAAGCCGAATCGAATGTTCGTCTGAAGAAAATAGGAGGCGATGCGCCGAAAGTTGTATTGATTATGTGTAATGTTTGTTTACAAAGGTCTCGGGTCCTATTTATACCCAAGAATAACATTATCCGTACGAACCATTGTTCCTATCTAATCTACTATTCAAAATACGACAAGATCCCGGGACGTGGTCCCATGCTGCATTACAATAGGAATATCTAAACAAACCTTATTTTACAGATACAATTGCCGTTACAGGACTTCATCCATAGATGGCAATATTTTAACGAACATTTGGGAACCGAATCTTCCTTCTATCTTCAAGCCCCTTTATTGGAAACGGTTCCATCTCCTTGAAATCGGAATCGGCTATCGGCTATCCATGTCCGATTCGGGCTTAGCCGACTGGCCTTCCAGCCGATTTGCTCGTAGCCGACACAACCTCTGTTTTCTCCGCAAATCATTTTCCAATCCGATTCCGCTATAACCTCGGCTCGGACTTAGGGATTTAGTTACAAAATTTGGTCGTTAACCTACTCATCGATGACAAAGAAGGTGGTAGGCACAGTCTTGCTGCCGATTGTCAGCTCCACATTTATAACCCCTTTAGTTTCTGATGGGTTGCCTCCAAAGTCTTTCAAAACCATGTTGGTCTTGATGAGGTCGTCAGAACTCTTGCCCAATTTTTTGAATGTAGCATAGGACATCAAGTTCATAGAAGCCCCTCCGTCGACCAACATCTTGGATATAGGCTTGCCATTGACAAATCCTTTAACATAAAGTGGCTTAAGATGCCAATGCCCTGTCTCCTCTGGTTTTTCGAAGATAGCTTGCTCTGGGGACAAACCAACTTGGCCAGGGACTCTTCAACCACATCTGCATCGGCTTGAGCTGCTTCATACTCAGCTGGCAACACAAAAACCATGTTGACCAATGCAGAGGCACAGCTTTTCCCTTAGCCAATCTCTTTGTCTTGTCGGCTTGAACTTCATCGGCTGAGAGCACCTTGCTCTTAATACGCCACTTTCTTTTGGCGTTCTTGTTTCTTCTTCTTCAGCTGATGGTCGATTTTGGCTTGAACCTCCTGAAGCCGACCCCTGCTCTTCATCCTTTGTACCCTCCTTTTCTGACTCTTTGTGAAAGTATCAGAAGGGCACCATTGTGGGTTCATGGTCTCATCTTCATCTTCATCAGAGTCCTGCAGAAAATCTTGATAAATCGAACCCAACCTCTGATGAACAGGGAGTTTCTTTTGTGGCAGCTGATTTCTCTCAGGACGAGATCGGCTATACTCTCCAGCGTAGTTGCCACCATGATTACTGCATGTTCGACAGTCTTCGATTGATGGCAGCCTCATACCTTCATTCCAGCAAAACCTTAAAAATTCACGCCTCAATGGGGATCAAAGCTGTCATCTTCTTCCGCCTATCATACTTTCTCTCGGGGCTTATTGATGATCCCGACAGAATAGGGTTGCCGATAATCCCTTCTATCGGCTACTCTACCACTTGTGTGGACCATGTTGACAGAGAAATGATTGCCATCAACTTTCATCGGCCTTTTCGAGTCTTCCAATTTGATCTTGTCCGCCTCAATAGCCGAATGGATCTATTGTCTGAAGACTTTGCAATCATTAGTGCTGTGAGATTCAGTGTTGTGCCATTTGCAGTATTTTCTCTTCTTTAATTCCTCAGCCAATGGTATCACATGACCGGCTAGAAGTTGAATTTGCTTTTTCCGAAGCAGCATATCAAAAACTTTGTCAGCCTTGGTGATGTCAAAATCGTATTTTTCTTCCTTAGCAGAATTTTTCACCCACTGAGACGTGACAACTTTCTTGTTTCTGACCCAATCGGTTGTTGCCACTTTGGAGTCACTTTCCTCTTCCGATTCAGAGGCGTATGTAACATGGCTAACCTTTTTGAAAGCTTTCTTGGCCTCTTGGAATCTTTGTTCATGTGTTGTTACTTTCTGGGCCAAGTGAGCCAAACTTTCAAAGTCCTGAGCCAAAAACCTTTCCATTATTGGTGTTAACAGGCTCTGGAAAGCGAGTTCAGCTAGCTGGGAGTCTGACAGAACAGGGCTATAGCATCTATTCCTCATGTCTCTGAATCTTTGGATGTAGTCTTGGACAAATTCATCATGTTTCTGCCAAATCGGACAGTTTCATCTCGTGAGCACCGTTGTAAAAGTATCGGTGAAACTGTTTCTCTAGATTGGCCCAACTTTGCACAGAATTGTAAGGTAGAGACGAAAACCATGTAAAGCCCGATCCACAGAGAGAGAGAGAGAGGGAATAATCGAACCCTCAGGGCGTCAGTAGCCGATGCCTCACCACATTGAGCTAAAAATCGATTAACATGTTCATATGTAGAGACATTGTCCTGCCCTAAGAATTTGGAGAAGTCCGACACTTTGTATTGGCTAGGCAGTGGAACCCTCTCAAAGTATTCTGGATATGGGTACCGATACATGTTGCCTGTATCCTTGGGCTTGAGGCCAAATTGTTCCCTCATCACATTTGCAATCATGTATGCCCAAGGCTTCTATTGATGTGCTCCTTGCACATGTTGTTGTATCGGCTTGAATTGATCGAATTGAAGCGGTCCCTGCCGATACTGCATCTGGGGTGAATGAGGCTGATACTGCAGATTGAAATTGTGCCCCATGTAATGCTGAGGAGACTGATGCACCCCATGAGCCGGCTGATCGTGAACGAGCTGGGGACCGATAGGGTGTTGCTGCAAGTTTGGTGTGTATGATCCTATCAACACTCGTGGAATCCACTCCATCGGTGGCCGATTCGTGTTGAACATGGCCGCAATCTGGTCCGGAGTGACTTGGGGGATGTCATGTCCCGTGTGCTGAGGTTGTGGCCTAGTCAGGAGCATAGGACTGAAGCCTGGCTGCTTTTTGGCCGATGACGATATAATCGGCTTCATAGGAGCTTATGTTGATGCCATCGGCTATTCTGGGGGTATAGCTGCGGCAGGCTGCAATCCGTTGGTAACCAAGGTCCTATATGGTGGAAATTTGCCATCAGGGAGTAAGATTGGGCCTTTGGCTTCATGCTCAGTGATTCTGGAGTCGACAACAGAGATGATCATATTGTTGAGGGTGTTGACCAGCACTCCGATTGATTCATCAAGGCCTGGTGGATAGCATAGTCAATTCTGTCCTGTAGATTGTTTAGCTCCGGTTCCTCCTCCTGCTTGGTGTCCTGAGTCTTGCCACCTTTGCCAGAGCTTGACTCGGGCTCATCATCACCTGGTAATTTTATCTTGTACCTTTGGACGATGGTACCTGACCGAGTTTGGACAAAGGAGTGCAGATACTGGCTTTGCAATTTGTTCATAATCTCCTCTATCTCGGCTTTTTGCTCTGGTGTCAGTTTGTCCATTGTGACTAGAATGATGTTTTCTTGGTCAATCTCAGAAGTCCTTATGTCAACCATTGTGTCTGGCTTGTAATCGGGTCCCACCGGACGTGCCAAAAGCGTGTTGATCCCAAATCGTGTGTTGACTTGAAAAATCACGCACTGGCGTGAGAGGTTTGCTTTACTCTAGTGCAGGTCCAAAATATTGCTTCTTAGGTTCATAGGCGTGCCATTTGGTTTGATCCTGTAACCAACAAGAAATAAAGAAAGAAAGCAAGTGTTAGTCGCAAACGATAGTCAATCGGTGGTGGCGATGACGTATCGTTCAGTGTTAAGCCGATGCGGTATGCACTGAATCGGCCGAGGAAAATTAAATCTAATAGATCGGCTATAGATATTTATAATATATAATCTAAGTATTAAAATACGTTTAAACTAAGTGATTGGGATAGATCGGTAGCGTACCGAGACAATATAAACCACTTATGTTCAAAAGTACCTTAATATGCAAACTATGTATATTTATAGCATAGCTGATGTCATAGATCTAATGCGTATCGGCTAGTACTCCGATACCACTTTATATTAAGATATCCTTGCAGACTAAATATATTAAACAGGAATCGATCAAGTGTTAAGATAGCCTAACAAATCGATGACAAGCTTAACGTATTCCATTACAGTGAGATCTTAATGTAAAGGGCAACTTTAACATATCAAGTGAACATAAAATAAACAAGATAGCTAAAACAGGTAAGATCGACTGAAACCCCGATACTATCTCTAATAGTGATCATGAGATAAGATAGATATTATGATTCTAAATATTACTTAATAGGTCGGACTCAACCGATGCAGCATTAAGCATAGGAAGAAACATAAGATCTAAACAAATCTATGAAAACCTTTCGAGATGGTGGATACACTATATAATCTAAATTGACAATGATATCTAACCCTATCGGCTGTTATCTAATAACAGAGACTAGCCGATTAGGGTTAGATTGCATTATCGATCTAGGTTATATAGCGTATATGATAACTTGACGATTTATGTAAACAAGATTAGAGTGTCATAATGATGGAAGCACTAATCCCGAGAGCGCAAGCCATCATAACAAGCTTTACCTTCCGCTGGAGATCGAATTCGATGCAGCCCAACTAGAAGCAAGAACTCGTCAAAATAACTAAAAGAAAAGAGGTGGCGTTGCGCCGAAAGTTGTATTGAACTGGTTGTTGTTGATTTATAAGGTCCTAGGTCGTATTTATACCCAAATACAAGATAAGTCCTTGACGGACACGATTCCTATCTCTATTACAATTTAAATTACAGATAAATGCCTAAAACAAACTCTTACCGATATTATCTATAAGGAAACTATTTAAAATAACCTAACTAACAGATACAATTGCCTTCTTTGGACGCTATCCCTGTATGGCAATTCTCATGAAACACTTTAAATGAATCTGAAGACGATTCCAACATTACCTTACCAAAATCGGCTACATGGGCTTATCTTGTCCGATTCGGTATCGGCCAACGATTATCTTAGCCGAATCAGTCATCAGCCAACGAACTCCTTAGCCGATTCGGTCTGCACTTGGCATACACTCTGCTTCCAACCATCCCATTTCCCTCCAAATCGGCTTCGGCCTTATCTTCACGTCTGATGCATGATTTACCAAATTTGATCATTAACACGGGCCTAATTGTTATCTCAATCGGGCCTCAGGTTGGTGCCTATCACCGATGACGGGCCTAATTGTTATCTCAATCGGGCTTTTGTTGGAGCCCAATAAAGATATCGTAGGTTATCTTTGTCGGGCCATGATTTAAGCCTGTCACTGATAGGTATCATCCATGACGGGCTTAGGTTTTATGCACATCTAACATGTCCGTGCGAGTATATCTTTGTCGGCCTCTTTTTAGACCCATTTAAGATGATTTCATTGTGACGGCCCGTAAAACCCATACATGTGAGAGACCGTTCTATATGAGAGGATTTATACTAGTGCCAGGAAAAGCCCCTGGCATGGCTTACAGGGTTGTAGTCTGAGTTTGTTGGGATTTGATGTCATCTACTTAACAATCTACACAGATTCTATCTTTTAGAGACTTATTCCGACTAACCTGAATTTGTTATAAGTGTTTAACGTCACATGAACGACAACACGTTAGGTAACACCGACTCCATAAGAAAGAAACAAAAGCGTGTACATACATAAGACCGTCCGACCAAATTAACACCAGTACAAACGATCCATGCATGCAAATTAACTATATCAATCAAATTAACTAGCTAGTGCATATGGTAGTAGATACTATATAGTACTACACTACTGGAAAAACCATTTTCGGTTGAAGTGTCAAAATCCACAATAGTCCCGGTTGGAGTTGTACCCGGGACTAAAAAATATTTTTAGTCCCGGTTTAAAAAGGCAACGGCTCTCTAGGACCTTTAGTCCCGGTTCGTGTCAAAAACCAGGACTAAAGATCATCTTTAGTCCCGGTTCAAATCTTGTCAGAACCTGTCAGAGCGTTGGGGATCTTTAGTCCCGGTTGGTAACACCAACCGGGACTAAAGATAATTTTGATATTTAGTGCCGGTTGGTAACACCAACCGGGACTAAAGATGAGGTTCCTTTTTATACTCCTTCTTCCTCCTCCAGCCCGAGCCAGCTCCACTTGTCTTCAAACTTTTGCTCTAGTTAGAGGGGAGGTGCTGCCAAAATTTTTTGTGATTTTGTTTTAGTGATAATACACAAATCTTTGCTATCTACAAGGTTAGCAACTTCTTCTTCTTATGATCTATGCTTAGAACTTCGCTTTTTACGGTTGTTTTCTATACATTTTCATCTCTAGATTTTTATGTAAACATGAAGAGAGAGAAAATGTTTTTGGACTAATTATTTTACTAAGCACATTACATTGTGTTGAGAAAAATGTCTGGAAAAATAAAGAGGAAGAAAAGTATACCTAGCACGTTACATTTGTAGGAATTTATTACGTACAATTTTATCTCAAAAAGTGTTTATGGAAAATGATGAGAGAGAATCTTTTGGACAAAAAAGTTATAAAATAGATGACAAAGGAAAAAAATATAGAAAATTTAATAGTAGATTAGAAAAGTAAGGTAATTTTAGGATCGTTAAAATAGTTAGAAATATGTACACTACGTACATTAAAAAGAACTTTTAAAATAATTAATAAATTTTATGTTTACCACTATAAAAGACCGTTTAGGTCAAGTCTAAGACCAAGCGATGAGACGAGAGGTACGCTGTGCAGTAGGACATCTTGATATACTCTCCATTGGTTGAAGAAGGCGTGCCGTCGTGCTGTGAAATATATTCCACGCAGCCCATACGTTCCTCTCAATTTCTCCCATTCTCCGCAACACACTTGTCCCGTCTCCATCTGCCCACCACTTCTTATTCTCCTCCACAGTATATAATTAGTGTCTAATTACATATATATATGTATAATTATTGTAATAATATTTAAATGGTTTGAATTTCATGGATTTTTCTTACGATTTTTGAGCATTCCATGTAGATGGATCGGCAATGGATGTACAACGCAGATCGACGGTTGACAGAGTTTATTCAAGACGTGCATTATTTTTTGAGTGTGGCCGATGCCAACAAGCAGAAGGGTTTCATATGCTGTCGATGCAAAAAGTGCAAAAACTAGAAGGAGTATTCTACATCAATAATTATTCATGTCCACTTGTTTCAGTCGGGATTCATGCCTCACTACAATTGCTGGACATCGCATGGAGAGGTGGGGGTTTCAATGGAAGAAGATGAAGAAGACGACGACAACATTCCGGATTGTAGTCAATACGGTGGGTTTGAAGAGAATACAACAGGCGAGGCGGGCGGGAATGCTAAAGAAAACGACGGGTCTGATGACCTTGGTCAGATGTTGCGCGACGTACAGGGGGACTGCGAAGGTGAAAAGGAGGTGCAGAAATTGGAGCGTATGTTGGCGAACCACAAAACGTCCTTGTACCCATGCTGTGAACAGGGGCACAAAAAGTTGGGTACCACGCTGGAATTCTTGCAATGGAAGGCCAAAATGGTGTCAGTGACAAGGCATTTGGCGAGTTACTAAAACTTGTGAAGAACATTCTTCCAGAGGGAAACGAATTGCCGGAATCAACGTACGAGGCTAAGAAGTTAGTCTGCCCTCTAGGACTAGAGGTAGAGAAGATACATGCATGTCCTAACGATTGTATCCTGTACCACGGTGAGGAGTACGAGAACCTAGAAACATGTTCGGTTTGTAAAGCACTTCGATACAAGATCAGGCGAGATGATCCAGGCGAAGTTGATGGACGGCCTTTGAAGAAAAGGGTTCATGCTAAGGTGATGTGGTATTTTCCTATAATACCACTGCTGAAGCGTCTGTTCAGGAACAAGGAGCATGCAAGGATGATGCGCTGGCACGCGGAAGAACGCCTACAAGACGGCATGTTGAGACATTCCGCCGATGGGTCACAGTGGCGAAACATCGACAGAACATTTAAAGACTTCGGCGAGGATGCAAGAAACCAAAGGTTCGGCTTAAGCACGGACGTCATGAATCCTTTTGGAGAGATGAGCAGCGGGCATAGAATTTGGCCTGTAACGATGTGTATCTACAACCTTCCGCCTTGGCTATGCATGAAGCGGAAGTACATTCAGATGCCGGTTATTATTCAAGGCCCGAAGCAACCTGGTAACGACATTGATGTTTACTTGAGACCGCTGATCGAAGATCTAAAACTGCTGTGGAAGAAAAAAGGTGTTCCCGTGTGGGATGAGGATAAACAGGAGCAGTTTAACCTACGAGGGTTGCTGTTTGTTATCATCAACGATTGGCCTGCACTTGGCAACCTATCCGGACAGTCAAACAAGGGGTACAGTGCTTGCATCCACTGTATGGATGAGACCGAGTGTACGTACCTGAAACACTATAAGAAGGTAGTGTACATGGGCCATCGTCGCTTTCTTGTTGCAAGCCACCCTGTCCGAAGAATGGGCAAACATTTTGATCAAAAGGCAGACCATCGTACTAAGCGAAAGCATCGCAATGGAAAGGCCATGTTTTCCATGGTGAAAGACCTCAAAGTAGTATTTGGAAAGGGACCCAACAACCAACCTATAGCAAGTGAAGGTGGTCACGTGGCGATGTGGAAGAAGTCAATTTGTTGGGAGTTGCCCTACTGGGAAGTCTTGGACGTCTGCCACACAATCGATGTGATGCACCTGACCAAGAACCTTTGTGTAAACCTGCTGGGCTTCCTAGGTGTATATGGTAAATCAAAAGATACACTTGAGTCATGTAACAATCTGAAACATATGGCACAACGCGACGGCCTTCACCCGCAACCAGAGGAGAAAGGAGCCCAATACCTAAGTCCAGCCAGCTACACTCTAAGCAAGGCAGAGAAGGAAATAATGTTTGAATGCCTGGAGAGCATCAAGGTACCGTCTGGATACTCCTCGAATATAAAGGTAATAATAAGCACAAAGGATAAGAAGTTCACAAATCTCAAGTCCCATGACTGCCACGTGCTGATGACACAACTGCTTCCTGTTATAATTCGGGGTATCCTTCCCGATAATGTCCGAGCAACAATAACAAAGCTATGTGCTTTCCTGAACGCAATTTCATAGAAGATCATCAATCCAGAAAGACTAGAAGACGTTCAAAATAATGTGGTCCAATGTCTTGTCAGCTTTGAGATGTTCTTTCCGCCTTCATTCTTCAATATCATGACGCATCTCCTATGCCACCTTGTCAAAGAGATTCGTATCCTCGGTCCGGTATTCCTACACAACATGTTCCCTTTCGAGAGGTATATGGGCGTTCTAAAGAAGTACATCCGTAATCGTTCTCGTCTGGAGTCCAGCATTGCCAAGGGATATGGAACACAGGAGGTGATTGAGTTTTGCATCAACTTTATTAAAGACCTTCGTCCCATCGGGGTGCCTGAATCAAGCCATGAAGGTAGATTACGGGGGAAGGAACTCTTGGAAGGAAGGCAATAATGAACATAGACAATGACTTGTACAGGAAAGCACATTGGACCGTGTTGCAACAATCTTCCTTGGTGGCTCCTTACATCGAGGAGCACTTGGCGATTGTTTGCTCGGAAAACATCAGTAAGACGGATGCCTGGATTACACGCCATCACATCAATGCATTCCCTGCTTGGCTACGACAACGTCTCATGGGCAACGCGAGCATTGACCAACAACAAGCCTTCTTGGCGAGGGGACCATCTTGCTCGATCACCACATTCCAGGCATATGAAATCAATGGGTACACATTTTACACACGGGCCCAAGACTTAAAGAGCACGAATCAGAACAGCGCTGTCCGCATCGATGCCGTGGGATACGATGGTACGGCTAGCACATATTACGACAGCATCGATGACATATGGGAGCTGGATTATGGACCTCTTAAGGTCCCTCTGTTTCGGTGCCAGTGGGTTAGGCTCCGTGGTGGAGGCGTAACCATTGATGCAGGTGGGATGACAACGGTCGACCTGAGCAAGGTTGGATACTCAGATGAACCCTTCGTCCTTGCCAATGTTGTACGACAAGTTTTCTATGTCAAGGACATGTCTAGCAAAGCAAAGAAGGGAAAAGGGTCCGACGAGCCAAAGCGTCATAATGGTTCTCCCAATCAAAAGAAAAATCGTGAGAGTCGAGGATATAACTGATGATGATTACGATCAGTTTGATGGGCAACCTCCGTTCGTGGTGGCGGTTGACCCGAGCATCTTCCTATCAAATGAGGACACCCCTTACTCACGCAACGATCATAACGAAGGAACAATTGTGCGGAGAAAGTATGTGAGGACAAACATCACTTACCTAAATTTATGTATGGACGATGTAAGTTAAATTAAATTATTGAATATTATTGTTATCATTTGAATTTATTGTAAATTATTGTAAATTTGTCATATTTAAATTATGGTATATTATTATTTAAATTTAAAATATTTTTAAATATGATTATTATAATTTAAAATACATTATAATAGGGCACGGTTGAAATATTTAATCTCGGTTTTTAACACAAATCGGGACTAGCGGGAACAACGACCGGTCCGCCGCGGACCGGCAGCAGCGGTGGCGGCGAGAGCAAGGACTATGGCGGCGGGTAGTACTGCTCGATCACGGCGGGTAGATAGGAGTAGTCCGCCGTCGCGCGTGTGACCGGCGGCTCCCATGGCGTCGTCGAGGCATTGTGACGGGAGAGGCAAGCCATCGATCACAAGCATAAATAAAAATGAAATCGTGTCAGGTTAGAAGTTGAAGCTAGGGTTCACATAATCGTGTGGTAATATCACAGTTATTATGCGTGGTAATTTTATATGTGATAATATTCGAGTATGTCACTGTTTTAACCATATGTCTAATTTTCACTGTTTTAACCATAAGTCAATGTGTGTGTAATGACAGTCATAATGATATAAAGAATACACTACTAGAGAAACCATTTTCAAATTTTAATTATATGTTATTATATAATTTTAATACTCCATAATATAAATGTTAATTATATGTTATTATTTAAATTTATAATATTTTTTAAATAGGATATATGTCAATTATATATTACTATTTAAATTTACAATAGTTTTGAATATGACAAATGTTAATTATATGTTATTTATGAAGGGTTACGCGGAGGCTACGCTAGCCGAAAACAAAAACTTTTACCGCGCAAACCAGGAACAGTTGCAAGTAAGGGCCGATAGATCGTTACCGATTGGAGTATGCAGCGGAAACAGCCAATCAGGGCTATCCGATCTGGAGCTGTGCTGGCCGATGACAGCCGATTCCCGGGGACAGCCGATTCACCAATCAGCCGATTCGCAGATGCCACGCCGATCCGAGTCGTCCGACGTGTTCTCGCGCCTCGCTCCGATGCGCTCGACCGCAACCGATTCCTCCACGGCCGATGAACAGCGTGCAACGTAGCAGCGCCTCTACCGGTATCCACACGTCCGGGGACAAAACGCCGAACACCCGTGTGCTAGCACGCGATGCAAGGCTAGGGTTTGGCTCGAAAGTGGGGAGGGTTTCCGTGGAGATTGATCTCGGCGACTTCGTTGCACGCGATGCAATTGACATGTCGCAGCTCTCCACCCCTCCCTCCTTTATATAGAGTTGGCCGACTAGGACTAGTGGCCGATCGGACTCTATTTTTGAACCGGATCTCATCCGTATCTCATAGAGTTGGCCGCCCATATGTCGTAAGCCCATAGGACTCTATCCGATCGGATCCCTATCCGATCGAGCCGTATTCGAGTCCAACTCGAATACGTTCTTATCCCCTTAAGCGTGCGACCCGTAGGTTCGGTATACTCGGTTTCGGCTATAGTCTAACTTAGCCGATCGTCGGCTCGAGTCTAACTCAGCCGACCCCACAGCGGCGCCTAGCGGCACATATTGACACCATAGTATACAAGAATAATATCGGCTCGAACTCGTAATGTGTACACAAATCCCTTTGCCTCACGATACCGCTTAAGCTATAGGCAAGATGTGTGCCATCCCTTCAATAGCTTAACCATTCACTCGAACCGTATTGGATTATCGTCCGTTGATTGACTCCTCAATCAACTTAGCATGGCCATGCATTTCCATAATCCATTACCTCGAGGGGCCGAGATATCTCTCCAAAGGAGGGGCAAATTCCATCTTGATCACTCACATCCCACTCCATGTTTCATAGCAAACCCGAAAACTACCTTTATAACTACCCGTTACGGAATAGCGTTTGGTAGTCCCAAAGTAGGCTACTACACATGTTGGAATCCATGGTGATCTCGGGTCTAAGGACTTTGTACCAACACTACCGAGACCAACTAATGGCACATTAATTCTGTAGTGTCTCATGGTGGGTCTATCCAACAATGTGTTCTCAAACACATATGTCCATGTTTATTGATTTGGTATCTCCATACCCATGATCTATGAGACATGATCATCAATCAATAAACATGCCGATCTTAGAATCATATTTGTTCCAACAATATGACATATGATCGTGGGATCGTTTAGAAATAGATTCATACATATAGAGTCTCATAAATAAGTCACGTACTTATTGATCAATACAAGATGTCTATTTCATGGAACCGAATAACACTTTATTCATTTATACATAAACATTGACGTGATATCCAACATCTCCATGTTGCCTCTAGGGCATATCACTAACAATCTCCCACTTGCACTAGAGTCAATCATGTAAGTATCTAATACCCATTGCTCTTGTGTGCGCCTCATGCTTCGGCTGAGGGAGAGGTTTTGTCGGCGGATCGGCTATGTTGAGATCCGTGTGCACTTTGCATATCTTGACATCACCTCTGTTCACTATCTCGCGGATGAGATGATATCGCCGAAGTATGTGTTTGGACTTCGATGTGATCTCGGCTCCTTGGCTTGCGCAATGGCTCCACTATTGTCACAATAGAGAGACATTGGACCATCGTACTAGTCATCACACCGAGCTCGAAACGAATTTCTTGATCCAAACAGCCTCCTTTGCGCTTCGAAGCAGCAATGTACTCGGCCTCCGTTGTAGAATCAGCAACGGTATCCGCTTGGAACTCTTCCAGTGATCGCGCCTCCGTTCGGGCGAGACACGAACCCAGATTGCGATCTATAATCATCCTTGTCTGTTTGGAAGCTAGCATCGATGTAACCACTTACAATGAGCTCTTCTTCACCTCCATAGACTAGGAACATATCCTTAGTTCTTCTCAAGTACTTAAGGATATTCTTTACTGACGATCCAGTGACCTTCACGGATCGGACGGTATCTGCTCATAGCACTCAAAGCGTACGAGACATCCGGGCGTGTACAAAGCATGGCATACATGATGGATCCAATTGCTGAAGCATATGGAACCATACCCATCTTATTCCGCTCATCATGTGTCCGAGGACACCGATTCTTGCTAAGATTAATGCCATGTGACATGGGCAAGAAACCTTTTTGGAATCATGCATGTTGAACCTTTTCAACACCTTGTCAATGTATGTACTTTGGCTTAATCCAATTAGCCTCTTGGATCTATCTCTATAGATCCGAATGCTAATATGTATGCTTGCCTCCCTAAGTCTTTCATGGAAAAACTATTTTTCAATGAAGACTT
Source organism: Oryza australiensis (assembly GCA_019925245.2). NCBI lineage: Eukaryota > Viridiplantae > Streptophyta > Magnoliopsida > Poales > Poaceae > Oryza > Oryza australiensis. Next base: position 3,594,570 of record JAIFGZ020000414.1, on the reverse strand, counting down.
GACGGATTCTAGCATAGGGATATCATTTCCAATCAACAATATGCCATCCACATATAAGATTATAAAAACAATTGCACTACCACTGACCTTTTTGTAAACATAGGCCTCTTCTTCGTTTTTGATGAAACCAAACCCTTTGATTACTTCATCAAAACGAATATTCCAACTCCGAGATGCTTGCTTCAATCCATAAATGGATTTCGTAGCTTGCATATCTTTCCGAGCGATTCTGGATCGACAAAACCCCGAGGTTGTATCATGTATACATCCTCGCTTAGGTTTCCATTTAGGAAAGCCGTTTTGACATCCATCCGCCATATCTCATAATCGAAATATGCAGCAATCGCTAGGATAATCCGAATAGATTTAAGCATTGCGACGGGCGAGAAGGTTTCATCATAATCAACTCCTTGAATCTGTTTAAAACCTTTCGCCACCAATCGCGCCTTATAGATGTGAACATTTCCATCCATATCGGCCTTTTTCTTAAAAACCCATTTGCACTTAATGATTTTGACACCATCGGTGGATCAACCAAGTTCCAAACTTGATTGTCGTACATGGATTCTATTTCGGATTTCATGGCTCCAAGCCACTTGTTGGAATCGGGTCCCACCATCGCTTCCTCATAGGTCTTAGGTTCATCGTTGTCCAACAACAATATATCATGTTGTTCCGCACTGTGTACCTTTCGGGTGCACGACGTGATCTTTCGGACCTCCGTGGGCTGGTGTATCTACAACCGGTGGCGCAACACTTTGCTCCTCCGTTGTGGTTCCGTGGTCGCCGAAACATTTTCGGTGTTTCTTGAACTTCTTCAAGATGCACCCTGCTCCCACTAACCCTTCTTGAAAGAAACTCTTTCTCCAAGAAGACACCGTGTTGGGCGACAAACACTTTGCCTTGTTCCCGATTATAAAAGTAATATCCCTTAGTTTCCTTAGGATATCCCACAAAGAAGCACTTGTCGATTTGGGTGTGAGCTCGTCGATCAAACGTTTTACATAAGCTTCGCATCCCCAAATTTTGAGAAAAGACAAACTAGGGGTTGCCCTGTCCATATCTCATATGGTGTCTTTTCAACCGACTTAGAAGGAACTCTATTTAGTGTGAGCGCAGGTTTCAAGAGCATATCCCCAAAAGGATAACGGAAGATCACTTTGGCTCATCATCGACCGCACCATGTCCAACAAGGTGCGATTTCTCCGTTCGGACACCCCATTCCATTGTGGAGTTCCTAGCGGAGTCAACGTGGAACAATTCCACAATCTTTCGAGATGATTACCAAACTCTTGGCTCAAGTGTTCTCCTCCACGATCGATCGTAGAAACTTGATTGTTTTCCCTAAATGATTACGTACTTCATTCTGGAATTCTTTGAACTTTTCAAAGGATTCGGACTTACGCCTCATTAAGTAGATATAACCATATCTACTAAAGTCATCGGTAAAGGTAATGAAGTACGATAACCACCTCGGCCGTTGAGCTCATTGGTCCACATACATCGGTATGTACAAGTGCTAATAAGTCACTTGCTCTCTCACTATGTCCCGTGAAAGGTGCCTTTGTCATCTTACCAAGTAAACAAGACTCACATGTCTCAAATGATTCAAAATCAAAAGAGTGAAGCAATCCATCCTTATGGAGCTTCTCCATGCGTTTCTTATTTATATGGCCTAAGCGACAATGCCGGATAAACGTGGGGTTTATATCATTAGGGAGTTGCCTTTACGTATTAATGTTATAGATGGGAGACGCTTCAAAATTCAAAACGTATAATCCATTCACTAATGGAGCATGAAAATAGAACATATATCGAGATATATTGAACAACCATTGTTCATTGATCTAAAATCATATCCTTCCTCTTGCAAACATGAAGCGGAAATAACGTTTTGACATAGTGTTGGAATACAATAACAATTATTCAATTCCAAAACTAATCCTGAAGATAGATGAAGTGGTATCTGTGCCGACAGCAAGCGTAGCAACGCTTGCTCCATTGCCGACGCGCAGGTTCACCTCGCCCTTCTCAATCCTCTACTTCTTCTCATTCCCTACAACGATTTGCAAATATGAGCTACGATCCGGTATCAAATACCCAAGAGTCGTAGGTGAAGTAGCATGATTAATGTCTATAACATTAATACGAAGCGAAGTCGTACTTTGCTTCGTTTTGAGATCCTCCATGTACTTCTTGCAGTTCCTCTTCCAAGGGCTGTCTCCTTGCAATAGAAGCAAACGACATCGATGCCGCCGACCCCTTCTTGCCCTTCTTTGCATTGGAGGCACTCGCGATCTCATCGGGAGTTAACTTCCTCTTGGTGCAAAGCTTCTTGACAGGTGGTTTGCACTTAGCCTTCGCATCATCATCACATGATGACCGTTTTCTGGATACTCTCCTCACTGTCTTTAGCATCCCATGCAATTCAGCCAAGGTTCTATCCATATTGTTCATGTGATAATTCAATATGAATGGCTCGAAGCTCGGAGGGAGCGGCGGAGAATCACATCGTAGCCAACTCTTGGCTAAGGGGAAAACCTAGTTTTTCCGGACTCTCGATATAGCCAATCATCTTTATCACATGCGGGTGACGGGATTCCCCTCAACAAGCTCGCACGCAAACAAGGACTTTGAGGTGTTGAACCTCTCGGCCCGAGCTTGGTTCTCAAACATACCACGCAGTCCCGAATAATAGTGTGAGCATCGCTGCTCTCATATTGCTTCGAAGCTCGGGGACATTGTAGCAAGCATGAGACAGCTTATATCTAGGGCATCATTAGTGTGCTTCTCGTAAGCTCTCCGTGCGGTTGCGGTGGCATTATTTGGCAAATCCTCCGGATAGGGTACTTCAAGAACGTACTCCTTACGCTCTTGCTTGAGAACAATTCTCAAGTTGCGATACCAATCCATAAGGTTTGTTCCATTTAATTTTTCCTTTTCGAGAATAGATCACAAATTAAAAGAACTGGGTGTAGTATTAGCCGCCATTTTATTCTACAACAGAAAAAGCAAAGTTTAGCACAATGTTTATGCTATGTCTATTGTTAAACAATTTAACATTAGACTCCCATTACGTATTTTCCACCTTCCCTCTAGGTTACGTATTGGGTCAAGATCCACATGTTAGTTAATTTTCTAGTGAGCTTTGGCATCACTTGCTAGAAAATTAGTAACATCGATAAGCAACTCCTTGCTAATCACATCTCTATATGACTCTTGTTGTTGGTGTGGCATCTCCATGCCCCGGCGCCAACCTATGCCCCAAGGCCCAAAACTGTTTTGATAGCCTTGTTAAGTAAACCAAATGCTCTTGCATGTATATGTCTGACATATACCCCTCGTGTTATGATAGAGAATGGCACTCGCTTTGGCGGACCCACCATTGACGAGCATAACGGTGATGGGTGCAACGTTTGGAAGGGCATCATTACTACTTAATTTTGTGAGGGATGCTATCCTATCAAACAAACATATCACATATGAAAGCAAGTAGAATAGCATGAAATAGTATGGCCCCCTTCACATGGTGATCTCTATCTCCATGCCGGTGTAGAGGATCTCCATCTTCATCACCATTCTTCCGAGTGCCGAATGCTTGATTTCTTCAAACTAAGCTACTACTATAGAAGCTCTAATTGAAGATTACATCAACTCGCAGTCGTGAAAGAATATTACAAGCATTGCACGTATGAAAGAATATTACGGGGATTGCACATATGAAAGAATATTACATGCATCACATGCATCTCATACATACAATAGGGCAATACCATCTCAAAGCATTCTCTGCAAAAACAAGTTAGGCGTAGAAACGTTTTCTACCTATCGCAGATATACGGCACCGAGACGACCTATAAGGGGGTACGCACACGACGGGGGGTCGAGGGGGAAGCCGCCCCCTCGCGGGCTTCCGGGCAGCGCCCGGAACACCACACGAAATTCATAGATCCAATCTATGAATTCGCTTACGAAACCATGTCGGCATAATCATATTATGTCGTCCCGATACACTATCAAGGGAGAAGGTTTGCGTAGGCGCGAGGCAGCTAACAAGATCGGACTACGAGATAGCTTCGGCATAATCACATTATACCGTTCCGATACACTATCAAGGAACGCTATCTCGAAGCCGACTCAAACCGAGTTCTATGGATATTGCTTCGACGTAATCACATTACGCCGTTCCGATACACTATCAAGGAACGCAATTACCATGAACTCTCCTCAACAAATCCCGTAAAACCGATTGATCTAATCAACTCGTGCACAAAACTTGTTCCGGATCTAATCTAAAACCCGAACTAAGCAAGATTAGCTCGATACCACTGAAGGGTTACGCGGAGGCTACGCTAGCCGAAAACAAAAACTTTTACCGCGCAAACCAGAACAGTTGCAAGTAAGGGCCGATAGATCGTTACCGATTGGAGTATGCAAAACAACCAATCGGGGCTATCCGATCTGGAACTCTGGCGGCCGATGAGCATGATTCCGGGGACAGCCGATTCACCAATCAGCCGATTCGCGAGATGCCGCGGCCGATCCGAGTCGTCCGATCGTGTTCTCGCGCCTCGCTCCGATGCGCTCGACCGCAGCCGATTCCTCCACGCCGATGAACAGCGTGCAACGTAGCAGCGCCTCTGCGGTATCCACACGTCCGGGGACAAAACGCCGAACACCCGTGTGCTAGCACGCGATGCAAGGCTAGGGTTTGGCTCGAAAGTGGGAAGGGTTTCCGTGGAGATTGATCTCGGCGAATTCGTTGCACGCGATGCAATTGACATGTCGCAGCTCTCCACCCCTCCTTCCTTTATATAGAGTTGGCCGACTAGGACTAGTGGCCGATCAGGACTATTTTTGAACCGGATCTCATCCGTATCTCATAGAGTTGGCCGCCCATACGTCGTAAGCCCATAGGACTCTATCCGATCGGATCCCTATCCGATCGAGCCGTATTCGAGTCCAACTCGAATACTGTTCTTATCCCCTTAAGCGTGCGACCACGTAGGTTCGGGTATACTCGGTTTCGGCTATAGTCTAACTTAGCGGATCGTCGGCTCGAGTCTAACTCGGCGACATCACACGGCGCCTAGCAGCACATATTGACACCATAGTATACAAGAATAATATCGGCTCGAACCTGTAATGTGTACACAAATCCCTTTGCCTCACGATACCGTTAAGCTATAGGCAAGATGTGTGCCATCCCTTCAATAGCTTAACCATTCACTCGAACCGTATTGGATTATCCGTCCGTTGATTGACTCCTCAATCAACTTAGCATTGCCATGCATTTCCATAATCCATTACCTCGAGGGGCCCGAGATATCTCTCCAAAGGAGGGGCAAATTCCATCTTGATCACTCACATCCCACTCCATGTTTCATAGCAAACCCGAAAACTATCTTTATAACTACCCGATTACGGAATAGCGTTTGGTAGTCCCAAAGTAGGCTACTACACATGTTGGAATCCATGGTGATCTCGGGTCTAAGGACTTTGTACCAACACTACCTCGAGACCAACTAATGGCACATTAATTCCCGTAGTGTCTCATGGTGGGTCTATCCAACAATGTGTTCTCCAACACATGTGTCCATGTTTATTGATTTGGTATCTCCATACCCATGATCTATGAGACATGATCATCAATCAATAAACATGCCGATCTTAGAATCATATTTGTTCCAACAATATGACATATGATCGAGGATCGTTTAGAAATAGATTCATACATATAGAGTCTCATAAATAAGTCACGTACTTATTGATCAATACAAGATGTCTATTTCATGAAACTGAATAACACTTTATTCATTTATACATAAACATTGACGTGATATCCAACATCTCCATGTTGCCTCTAGGGCATATCACTAACAATTTAAATTTATAATATTTTTCAAATAGGCAATATGTTAATTATATATTATTATTTAAATTCAAAATTATTGAAATATTTAATCCTAGTTTTTAACACGGACCAGGACTAAAAATGGATTTAGATGGGAAAAAACATCTTTAGTCCCGGTTGATGGCTCAAACCGGGACTAAAGAGATATCTTTTGTCCCGGTTGAAGCCAACAACTGGGACTAATATATCTTTAGTCCCGGTTCTTGGATTCGACCGGGACTAAAGAGCCCGGTATCTATATATAGCAGGGGCCTCGCTGGGATCCGAACACTTAGCCGCTTTTTTCGTCGTCTTCGTCGCCGTCGTCCTTCAAGCCTAGGACGTCGCCGCCACACGCCGTCTTCATCGCCATGGGCCGGAAGCCGAAATCCGTCGCGCCACCGTCGCCGGGGACACGCCGCAGGTTAGCGGTCGCCGCCCCTCTTTTTATCCCCTCATGTGTGATGTGATCGGGTTTAGGGTTTAGGGTTTTTGGGTCGGGGCGGCATCGCCGCCGCTGTCGTCGCCCCTTCATGCTCCCCGCATGCCGCCGCCCTGCAGGCCCCCACGCCGCCGTCGCCACCCCCGCCCTCCCCCACACGCCGCCACCGCCGCTGCTTCCCCACACCACCGCCCGCCGCTGCCTCCCCACACGCCGCCGCTCCTCCCCCACACGCCGACGCCACCCTCTCGCTCCCTCGCCCGCCGCCGCTACCCTCTGCCTCCCTCTGTGCCACAGCCGATTTGATGAAATTAATGGATTTGATGAAATTTGAATGTGTATGTGATGAAATTGATGGATTCAAATTATGTATGTATGTATGTGTCAAATTTGAATGCATATGGAATGGAAATGTGTCAAATTTGAATATATGTATGTGTATGTTAGAATGAATTAAATCTGTATGTGAATGGATTTTGTATATGTTTGTAAATTTATTTGTGTAAATTTTGTATGTTTATATATGTGTAAATGTACTTTATGGACTTTATGTATAAACGGACTTTTTATTTAAATTTGAATGCATGACAATTGTGAATTTTGAAATTTGAATGTGTATTTAAATTTGAATGCATGAATATATTTAAATTTGAATGTGAATGTGACTTGTGAATGTGAATTTTGTATTTTCGAACGATTGTATGATAAAGCGAACGAACGGACGTGAACGAACAAACGGACGAAAGAACGAACAGACGTGAACGAACGAGCGAACGAATGAGTTTTGTTCGGTCGTTCGTTCGTTCATTCCTTCGTTCGGTCAAACGAACGTATCTCGGCATGCAATATCCTCTTTCTATCCTCTCCTTTCCACTTCCTCTCCTCTCCACCTTATCTCCCTCACACCATCCTCCTCTCTTTCTCTCCTCTCCTATTATCTTCCTCTCCTCCAGACGATAGAACAAACGGACGAACGAACGAACGGACATGAACAAACGAACGAAAGAATGAGTTTCGTTCGGTCGGTCGGTCGTTCGTTTGTTCGTTCGTTCATTCGGTCAAACGAACATATCTCGGCATGCAACGTCTTTCTTTCTATCCTCTCCTCTCCAGTTCCTCTCCTCTCCACCTTATCTCCCTCACGTCATCCTCCTCTCTTTCTCTCCTCTCCTCTTATCTTCCTCTCCTCCGGACGATAGAACGAACAGACGAACGAACAGACGTGAACGAACGAACGAACGAGTTTCGTTCGTTCGGTCGGTCATTCGGTAGCTCGGCATGCAACGTCCTATTTCTATCCTCTCCTCTCCCTGAATAGGGGTAGGGTTAGGGTTAGGGTTAGGGTTAGAGAAACAAAAGAGAAGAAGAAGGAAAATATAGAACATAGTGTCTGGGATTTCGTCTTTTTTCCATCTTCTTCTTTTTGTCTATGTTTTTTTCTACGTAGACAGTACATGATTTCCCTAAATAATTGATATGTATTAACCGAATAATTTTTTTTATTTTCAGAATTATTTGATTAAGTCCTCAAATCGACAACAATCAAATGGGTGATCGTGACGACGAACAGTTTCTCCTTGACGAGATCGCACACGGTAGCACACAGTTTTACTCTGAGGAGGGGACCGAAGATCCAAATCAATACCTCAACGAGGAGGGGAACGAAGGAGGAGAACAAGGAGGGGAATGAGGGCTCCTCATCAGTTGGACAGAAGAGGGCACGCGGGCAACACAGAGTCAGCAAACGCATTGAGGGCCGACACGTCATAACAGAAGTAGCACCGGACGGTCGACCAAGTGCCCCAGCGGACGCCGCAAGGAAGTTTGTGGCACACAGCGGATGGGTGGTGAGGGACCACGTGCTCATCAGCGTTGTCAACTGGAGGTGATCAAGGACATGAGGAGATGAGAAGAGCTATCTCCCGGACACAGAGAAAAAGATGATCTGGACGACAATGCTGGAGACGTTCACCATCCTCGACTCCAATCAAGCAAAGGTCAAGGATTGGATGTTAAAGAAGATGGCTGAGCTCTTCAAGAACTATAAGAAGGAGTTACACAAGAAATACGTCCTGAAGGGCCAGACCCCAGACTTCGACAAGTTCCCAAAGCTCAGAGATCACTGGGAGGCCTTCGTGGAACATAAGACTGGAGAAGAAGCGCAAGCCCTAATTGAAAAGAACAAGGCCAACATAGCCAAGAAGAAATACCATCACAAACTTGGGTCGGCTGGCTATCAGAAGGGAATGCAAAAATGGGAGAAGATGGAAGCCGACCTGGAAGCGCGAGGTATCGTTTCGGGCACAGCCAACTGGCCCGAACGATCAAAGCATTGGTTCTATGCTCACGGGGGATCGCTTAATCCCGGAGATGGATCAGTTATCTTCGGCGCTCAAATCCAAGAAGTCGGGCGAAGATTAGAGGAAGCGCTGGAGGCCTCTGCCTCGGGCTCGTTCAGGCTTGACAAAGAGAAGGACGAGCTAACGCTTGCATTCCAGAATCCAGAGCATCCTGGACGAACGTGAGGAAAAGGCGTCGTTCCCTGGAAATATGGGTTCAAGCAGACATCGACACATACAAGAGCCACATGAAGTCGAAGCGAGAGACGGATGCGAGGTTCGCAGAAATGGAGATGCGGCTCTCGCAGATTGATGAGATTGTGGACCAAAGGCTGAACGAAAGGTTGGCAGAGGAGCGGAGCCACTGGGTTAGCCAACAGCCAGATCCAAGAACAACGGCTCAACTACAAGCTCAAGCTCAAGCTCAAGCGTGTCCACCATGCCCCGTGGATGATATCACGCAGCGGACACCATGTGAGCTGCACATTCCGCTCAAGAACATAACAATAAAGATATGTTCGTACTTTTATGTTGTATATTTTCTTGAATAACTTGAGAATCAAGGTTCATTACTAACTAATAAGCAATCTTCTCGAATAGGTCGCGTCGGGCATGGCGATTCCAGTAGAACGAGATGGCACCTACCACTGCAGGCCCGTTCCACCTGCGTACTCAAAACTGGAAGTTGAACAGGTGGAACACGGCTACGAAGATCTCGAGCTGGATATCCCCGGAAGAGACGGGGAGATGACGCTAGGAGAAACAACTCACGAAATATTTCTTTGGAGGAAGCCCTTCATCATATTCCTAGGACGAACAGCGTCTCCTATCGTTCCACCGCTGTTGCCTCCACGTGGACCGTCTTCTCAGCCTCCTCCGCCTCCTGCGTCGCCTCCACGAGCACCGACTCCTAAACGGTCGTCTTTAACTCCACTGTCTGCTCAGCCTCCTCCGTCGCCACAACGAGCACCGACTCCTGAACGGTCAGCAACTCATCCTACTTCGCCTCCTCCGTCGCCTCCTAAGCGCATAGCTCGAGCCACGCGGTCAATGTCAACCAGTGGACCAAGAAGCAAGAGGCCTAAACTTGACCTGCTCCCACCAGCCCCAAATAAAACGGCATACGACATGACTCCAGAGGAGCTGCACGAGGTCGTCCAAGCTGAAGTCAAGGCCCACTTCAGAAAGAAGTCTCCTGAGAAGCCTCCTGAGACCAAGAACTTCTTCAAGAAGACGTACCTAACACCACAGCCTGAAGCGCAACCTCAACCGCAATCCGACTACGATAGGACTATTCGGAAGGCTGCTGGCAAGGCGAAGAGAATGGGCAAAGATTTACCCCAGCTCGGCATGCAACCTCAGAAACCTCTGGAGTTTAGCACAGTTCCAAAATGTTAGAACAGAGTTAAGACAATTTATGAAATCTGCTGAAATTTCAATGGATCAATTACACAGCCATGCTCCCTTGGCGAAGGCTCCGCTGAAATACAAGTTCAAACTTGGAAAGCCTCTTGTAAAGCCGGATCAAGTGAAAAAGCTACCTACACAGATGTACCGCTTTCACAAGTGGTACATGCAATAATCCAGCAAGGGTGGAGAGATGGTAACGGGCAGATATTCACTAAACCATTTCTTCGATGGAGGTGACCACTTCTATATCCGATTCGAAGACATATTCGACCTGTACCAGCTTGATGCCCTCGACGTATCACTTCTAGCCACGCGGGTTCTGTAAGTATCGTTCTGTTATTTCGTTTCTTACCTCCTTGTATTTAGCTGACTAAAATTCTTTTTAACCGTTGTAGAATGGCGATCCAATACTGCAACAAGCACGACTGTACCAAACATGGATTCATGGATCCACGCAAAATCAACGGCGTATTGGTTGATCAATTTCCTGATCCAACAGTGGAGAACATATACAATGCGCTGGTGCAGAACCACTTCCTGTCGTTTATCCTTCTGCCCTACAACACTGCGTAAGTTTTTTCTTCCTTCCATAGCGATTTCAATCCCGTGCATTCATAAAGTTTCATATGTGTCATCTAAACCAATTTGCAGATTCCACAGGGTTCTGTTAGTAATTGACATGGATCACTCGCGGATCCATGTCTTTGACTCAATGGATAAACCAGAGTCCACGTACTCAAAGATATTTGAACTGTTTAATAGGTAATGCCATCCTACTTGCTATTGTATATATGCGGTTCTCGGATAATTACTAGCTAACTTTCAACTGCACGTAGGGCATGGGAATGGCTTTGGGTGAATGTTCGCGGAAATTGAAAAGATAAGCTCTTTGTGAGGATAAACTTTTTAGTGAGTAACATGCTCCAAAGTTGTACTGAATCATTACTTTGTTCTAAAATATGAAATGTATATTAAATCTGTCGTTGTTTTCTCCTTTAGTGTGCAAAACAGTTGTAGGGCACGAACTTATGCGGATACTATGTCTGCGACTACATTCACCGCTTTGTGACCGATGTCACAACTATCGACGATATAGATGTACGTATAACAGCCATTCATACATTACATCTTGATTTCTTATTCACTCCATATATTTATTTCTCGTTTATTCGAATTAATAACAGCTTATGCGAGTAAGAGACAACCTTCCCCACGAGACTTTCATTTAAGCTGCTCATGAAGAATTGATGGGATTTATAAACGAGCAGATCATTGATCCCACGGGAAAGTTCTACATAAGTTTTAGTAACTTTAGCACTCAATCCACAAAGCAGATTAGAGACAATTTTTGTAAGCTACGAAACATATATGGATATTGTATGTGTGTATATATTTTGATAATATATATATTTTCTTTCTTAAGTTCATTTATATATGTGTAAATTATATATTTATACATATATATGCATGCATGTTGCTGTAAATATATGTGTATAAAATATGTATGCACAATATAATATATACAAGTGTAATATATAGGCAGCAAACTAGCGACTATAGCAGGAGCAAATAAAAAAAATAAAAAAACCTTTAGTCCCGGTTGGTAACACCAATCGGGACTAAAGATGACGGAGCCAGCCACGTGGCGCCGCCATCTTTAGTCCCGGTTGGTGTTACCAACCGAAACTAAAGATGCATCTTTAGTCCCGGTTATTTCAACTGGGACTAAATATGGCGATCTTTAGTCCCGAATTTGTAGTCCTGGTTTTACAACCGGGACTACAGGCGGTTACCAACCGGGATTAATGTGGGTTTCTTCAGCAGTGCTACTCGCTACACGACAATTTTTGTGTTGAAATGAAATAGAAATAATAAGATATGGCAAATGACTTAGAAAAGCTATCTATGATTATAGATATTATAATATACTATCTTTATTTTATATTATAATTTTTTAAATATTTTTTAAATCAATTTTTTTGTATTTGATTAAATTTGTAGAAAAATATAACAATGTTTTTAACATAAAAAACTATCAAATATATCCAATACAAATGCTACCGTAGATCAAACTTTTAAGGAAATTTGATTTTTTAAATGTTAAAGCGATTTGTAATATAAAACATGGAGAAAGTAGCTGCTAGCTATGAGAAGAAAAGTATATACTGATATTATGAGATATTATGAAATGACAATTGATGACGACATGGCACTTACGTACACAGTAACACGAACGTGTGCCATGGTTGTCGTGATCCATATCGGTGCATGCATGGCATAGAACTCGATGGATCGCACTTACGTTTTTGTACGCAACGTACCGAGGGACCGACCCAACGTGCGGCCGCGGCGGCGGCACGATAATGCTCCGTCTGGCCGAGAGATCGCCGGAAAGGACACCCCGCCGCCCGCCTTTTATGCATACTCGTACATGCTTTTGCTCTCCACTAAGAGAAACTTAAAAAGATTGTTAAAAATTTCTTTCGTAAAACGAGATATTAAGGGCTAAGCTAAAAAAAATTCCCTAAAAACATATCATCCCACAGCATAACGCTAAAAATTACTCTCCAATAATTCAAAACAGGTCACGTCATCAAAATTAGGCCCAGCCCACGCAAAACGTGGCATGGGGTGACGACTGGCGAGCGGTGCGGAGGTTTCCGCGGTGAGAAAAAAAGAAAAATCGTGAGAAGACACCGGGGGAAGGAGGTCGGGAGAGGATTGGGAAAGGTTTGGCGTCACTAATATATGCGCGGTGGGGGATATTTTTTTGCATTGATACTCTTTAAAGGGAGTTTTGGGGGAACTGTTGGAGACCATTTTTCTGTTATTAGGGGGTATTAGGGTGTATGAGGATAAGATAAACAGTCTCTTGTAGTTGCTCTAAGGTCCCGTTATTTTTATTGAGATACAGATTGTACGCCAATAAATTTTCATTAGCGCGCTATATTTTTATTTAAAAATTATTTTATAATATCAAATAATTTATATTTCAAATTTAAAATGATAAAACCTTAATTAACCATGCATTAATGGCTTTCTCATTTTGCTGCATGCCTAGAATCTTGTTTGAAAACTTATATATTCTCATATACTATATTTGTCGTAAAAAATATGGGTATTCTCATATATTTACACTGATGAGAAAACCGGTTTGCAAACTATTTTAGTCTCGGTTACAAACCGAGATAACAAAAGCGAGAGACTAAATATGCATATATTTAGTCCTGGTTGAAATAATCAGCACTAAAGATACATCTTTAGTCTCGATTGGTAACATAAACCGGGACTAAAGATGGCGGCATCACATGGTTGTGTCGCTGCTATCTTTAGTCCCGATTTGCGTTACCAATCGGGATTAAAGATATTTTTTTGTTTTTTTAATTTTTCTCCTACTGCTTGCTGCTTGTTTATATATTATACATATAAATATAAATATATATACATAATATATATAATATGTATATATAATATGTATTTGTACATATATATATGCAATATTTATGTATAAATATATATTTTACACACACATATATGCACTTAATTAAATCTATACATATCTTACCAAAATATATATACACACACATATAAATATATACATATATTACCATTCTTCTTAATTTGTAATGTTCTATATCGTATATAACAAAATCTAAAATCATGGCTAGGGTTGATCAATTGGTTTGCTATCGTAGTAGAACTCTTCCGCAAGATCAATAATCTGCTCATTGATAAATCCCATCATTGATTGTTGAACAACCTTTATAAATTCATCGTGGGAGAGTTTATCTGTCATGAGCAAAATCTATCATTTGGAAAAATGAGAAATAAATTGTCAGGACGCACTCAAACCTCTTATTATATTTGCAGGAATGTATAGCATAGCCCATATTTTCCTTCAAACACAATAAGACATTTGACACTCCGAGAGAAGTTATCGGAGACATTGCTAGGCCTTTAGCCTGCCAGTCAACTTCAGCCTGAGATGTGCCCGTCAAACCACTCGAAGACGGTGACCAGATGTGTTACACATTCAGGAGACTTGACAAAATTGCTAAAGATCTACAACATCTCAAATATCCTTAACTCTTACTCATGTGAATCTAGTTTCCAGTATGTGCACTAGATTCACACTTTCATCTTAAGCAGGGGCATTCATAGCAAACACAATTAAGATGAAAGAAACTTAAATATTTACCTCTACTTAATTATTACATAGGCCGACCGGCCAAATAGATATAACTAAATCAGAGAATAGCGGAAGCTTGTCTACCCAACCACAAGCACACCGACTAGGGGTTTACCCCGTTAAGTTCAAATCTTAGGAGAAGCAAATCGTAACCCACATCACTTAATGATTAATTCAATACCTGCAAACAAAGTGGATATTCCAGTAGCAAGAGTCAGTACATTAAACAAGTTAATGTACTGGCAAGCACAAGTAGAGCCTAACATACTACACGTAAGGCATATTGTCGAAGGAGGGCTCTATATGTAGTTAAATTTCAGCATAAAACAAGTTTTATTTCACAAGTACATTTGTAAAAGAGTTGACAATTCAATTAATAGAATAAATTTTATGTTTCATCATTTATTTCATCATGATTCCATCATAATCAATATCTTGTTGCCCTCCATGACAACAAGTCACAATATATCATCACTCTCACACAACTCAACACAATTGTCATTTTCAAAACAAGTCACATGTCCATATTTTTGTAAATATAGAATCTATACTCATGACACTTCACCAAAGCGCTCTTGACCATGAGCACAGCTAATCGATTAGTTTAGAGAACTCTGCAGAGCTCGTATAGCTTTACCCACATGATATGAACACTCTAGTTTGTTTTGAGTTTGCAAGACTCTACCACACTCTGCATGATGAATATGGTCTAGAGGTCATAACGAAGCCTTTACACCACTTAATCCCTAACCTTGCACCAACACGATACGTGTTCCTCCATCCTAGGCATACTGGAATATAACCTAGAACCGTCAAGTGGCGTGGCCCCGCCTTAAACTTAACATCGTGGTGACGGACTCGAGAGGAACCCACCCACGTGGCACAATATCGTTGTATTAGACAGCCTTTGTGTTAACGACCAAATTTGGTAACTAAATCCCTAAGTCCGAGCCAAGATTGTGGCGGAATCGGATTGGAAAATGATCTATGGAGCAAACATTGGTTGCATCGGCCACGATCAAATCGTCTGGAAGGCCAGTCGACTGAGGCCGAATCGGACATGGATAGCCGATAGCCGATTCCGATTCAGATAAGGAGATGGAACCATTTCCGATAAAGAAGCTTGAAGATAGAAGGAAGATTCGGTTCCCAAATGTTCATTAAAATGTTGCCATATATAGATAAAGTCTTGTAACGGTAATTGTATCTGTAAAATAGGGTTTGTTTAGATATTTCCTTTTGTAATGCGACATGGGACTGTATCCCGAGCTATTGTCGTATTTTGAATAGTAGATTAGATAGAAACCGTGTCTTACACGGATAGTGTTATTCTTGGGTATAAATAGGACACGGGACCTCTTATAAATAACAATGACACATCAATACAATTTCGGCGCATTGCCTCCTATTTTCTTTTAGACGAGTTCTTGATCTGGCTTCGGGCTGCATCGATTCGAACCCCGAATAAGGTAAATTCTCGTCATTAGTGGTTTATTTCGTAGAATCTAGTGCTTACATCATTATGACACTCTAGGTTTAATGTTATAAATTGCGCAAGTTATCATATACGACATATAATCTAGAACAATATCTAGATCTATCTCGCCGTCGGCTCATTTCTTTCGGGAGACAGCAGCCGACAAAGATAGATCTAGATGTTGGACTAGGTTATATGTTGTATCCACCGTCTTGAAGGGTTTACATCGATCTATATTGATCTAATACTATCTTTTTGTACTTAATGCTGCATCATCTATGATCTGTTAAGTCGCTTTTAGATGTATTTAGAGCTATTTGATTAGATGCCTACTCGCAGAGGCAGTGTTGGGGTTTTAGCCAGCCTTACGTGCTTTAATAATCTTTAAGCATTATTTACTATTAGATATATTAGAGCTGCCTCTTATATTAAGATCTCAATCTAGTTAAATGCCTTAAGCCAGCATTAGTCCGTTGGCTTCAGCCGACAGCCGATTGATCTAGCTTTAAGACATTTAGGTTGGATCGATATCTTTTTATAAGATGTATCGGAGTATTAGCCGATTCACGTTAGACCTGCAACATCGGCTAGGTTATGAACGCATATATTTATTATCTTGATGTATATTTAGGTTAAGTGATTCATACTGTGTTGGCATAGCCGATCTACCCAGTCACTTAGTTTAAATATGCTTCGAGAAGGCAATTATATGCAAGTTGGTTTCCTGAGCCGATCCGGTAGGATGTAACTTTAACCTTAACGCATGTATCTGTTTATTACTTCTTATTGGTCAGCAGATCAAACCAATTGGCATGCCTAGATCATCACAGGTAGCCAAGGACGGACCTGCACTAGAGCTAAACAGATCTCCCAGCACAGCGCGTGAGAAAATTTTATCATCAACACGCTTCTTGGCACGCCCGGTGGGACCATCGACTCGGTTAAAGCACTTCGACAAAGCCGACGCGATGGTTAACGCCAAGAGCCCTGAAATCAGCAAAGAAAACACAATTCTTGTCAAGATGGAGCAACAGTCGGTCGAGCAATTGGCCGATTACAAGAAGATGGTGGAGGAACTGCAGGCCAACTATCTACAATCTTTCGCCCAGACCAGGTCTGGGGCCGTCCACCAGAAGTGCAAGTTCAGCATTGACGACCTCAAGGCATCCTCCTCAGATGATATAAAAGGAAAACGCAAGATGGAGGAGCCGAAACAAGAACAAGACGATTCGGAGCTGTACACCTTGTAGGACCGGATCGATTCGGCTGTACATCATGCACTCGTCAATCAAAGTGGCATCTTGGTCAACACTGTGAATAACATGATTGCCACTGTGGTCGATTCCAAAATTGCCGATCAGCTACAGCGGGGGCCAACCTACTTCACAGATGGCCAGTTCCCCAATTACAGGGTCTTGGCCACCCAGAACCGGCCAATCCCGCCTCCGATACAGCTAGGGCCGCCAGGAGGAGTCCTCAACCAGCCAACTGCATCTGCATCGGCTTCAAGGCCATCGCCTGTTATTCTTAACCGGC
Organism: Oryza australiensis; assembly: GCA_019925245.2. NCBI lineage: Eukaryota > Viridiplantae > Streptophyta > Magnoliopsida > Poales > Poaceae > Oryza > Oryza australiensis. The sequence continues at coordinate 3,577,284 of JAIFGZ020000414.1, read as the reverse complement.
AACAACATCTTCCCCAGGAGCAGCTAGCCGGCATGATCAATTTCAATCGGCAGCAAGAGCCGGTTGCCAATCTCATTCCAGGAGCACAATACAATGCCGGTGGCTGACAACTCTTTCCAGAACCACAGACACCCCCGACAAATCGACCGCCTCCCGCTGGCAATCCACTTCAGTATCATTACCAAGGAGGCCATCAAGATCGGCATTATCGGCCTCAAACGCCGCCTCAGTATCGGCAAGCACACATGCAATATGATCGATACGAGTCGATACGAGTCGATACAACGGGTTTAAGACAACAAAACTTGGGCCGATTTGATTGCCGACGTTATGCGCGACTAATTCGGCCTTAAGGCAAAAGATTCTGGGAATATGTATCGGTATCCATACCCAGAGCACTTTGAGAGGGTGCCATTGCCCAACCGGTACAAGGTCCCAAACTTCTCCAAATTCTCAGGCAGGACAACACTTCAACATACGAGCACGTCAGCCGATTCTTAGCCCAGTGTGGAGAGGCATCGACTACAGACGCCCTGAGAGTTTGTCTATTCCCACTCTCGCTATCGGATCGGCTTTCACTTGGTTTTCTTCATTGCCTTATAACTCTATCCAGAGCTGGGATGATCTCGAGAAGCAATTTCACAGCTATTTCTACACCGGCAATCACGAAATGAAATTGTCGGACCTGACAAGCATCAGGCAGAAGCACGAAGAATCGGTTCAGGACTACATCCAGAGGTTTAGGGAGATGAGGAACCGATGCTACAGCCTGCTGCTGTCCGATTCCTAGTTAGCCGATTTGGCTTTCCACGGACTGCTGCCGCCGATCCGTGAAAGGTTTTTGGCTCAAGATTTTGACAGCCTAGCCCACTTGGCGCTGAAGGTGACGACCCATGAGTAGCAATTTCAAGAATCAAGGAAGGCCGTCAAGAAGGTTTCCAATGTCATCATCGAGTCTAATTCAGAAACAAGCGAATCGACCAAAAACAAAAAGGGATGTAGCCGAATGGACCAAAAACAAAAAGGCCATCGTCTGCCAATGGCTGCTGAAAACTGCAAAGGAAGGGAAGTACGACTTCGACATCACCAAGGCCAATAGGATCTTTGATTTGTTGCTGAAGGAGAAGCAGATCTAGCATATCAGTGATATGTCAGTGATATGGGTCCGGGGGTATGTCGAGGGTGCAATATCTAAAGAAGGGCATGCCAAAGATATGCCCTGGATGGCTCAAGCGGGTTCGGGCCATGGGCGGCCACGTGGCCACCCCAAAAGGGGCTTGGCTCGGGGCTGCCGGAAGCCGCCGCTCTCGGGCGGGGTCCGGGATCACCGGACCCCCGTCCTTCACCCCGCACCTCTCGAGAGGGCGAGTTCAACGCCAGCCGCCAACCACCACATTTAATGCACGGAGAGAGGCGGACTTCTACCCCGCCGCATTTATTGCGATGTGAGGCACGTCTGTCAGCCGCTCATCATCATTCCTTTTTGCCCATCACGAGGCAAAGAGAGTATAAAGTCTTTGACGGCGACTACGGTATGACTGCACGGTCACTCCACGCACGCCTCCCTCCACGCCCCGTCTAGTCGCATTAAATGCATTGGACGGCCGCGTGGGAGAGAGAACATGAGCGCTGGGGGTGTCGCGTCGACGCCTCTCCAGGTGAAGGGCCACTGCCCGCTAGGCCCCACTGGAGTAGGTAGGTTGGCACACCCTCACGTCTGCGGCATGGCGGCCACGACGCCAGTTTTTCTCCATCAACTCCCATGACGCGGCAACAGGAACAAGAATAGGGGTAGCTTCCTCGACAAGATGGGGCAAGAACCGCTCCATCACGTGGAGCGGAGTAGAGAAGACTAGGACTACTGTGGTGTCCCCTTGCACTATAAAAGAAGGCCCAAGTCCATCGTAAAGGAGGTCCCTCGACTGTTCTGGAAAATTAGCTGGGAGGTCCTGCCTGTTTGGGGTCTTCAGCCTTGGGCTTCAAGCACTCCACCTCAGTCATCAACTTCAGCTTCCTCAGGGAAGAACAACCACACTCATCCTTGTAGTTCATCCTCCACATATTATAAGAACAATAGTAGGGTATTACGTCCTTCGGACGGCCCGAACATGTATAATTCCTTTGTGTCTCTTGTGATCGCGATTTTCTTCCATCTTCCTGCGTTCTCTCCATCTCACCGCGAGTTTGAGCCCTGATTCACCGCTCCCCTGTGCCGAACCAAAAAGGGGGTCCCTCGGATTCCCGCGTGTCGATCACCGACATCGACAGCTGGCGTGCCAGGTAGGGGGAGCGCACTACATTTGGGTTTAAACTCCCATATTCCTTCCATCTCCAGCTGAAACCCCCTCTCCCCGTCCTCGCCATGGTCCACGGCCACGCCCTACAGACCGCGTCAGGCTCACTCGCTACCCGCGAGTGTGACTTGGCCAACAAGGCGGCCGAGGAGGTTGATACGGGCGGGCACAGTCCCAACTTCCGCCATCTCCGCTCGGAGGAGGGAGGACCTTTGTCCTCCTCACCCCCTCCGGTGGCTACGGCGGCGGCCGAGGCCGTGCCACCTCCTCTGCCCCGGCGAGACAGCGGCTGTGGGCCGAGGAGGCCATGTGCCCCTCGGGGTCGCCAACGTACCCGCTTGATCCGGGCTACGTCTGAGCGGACGTACCGGCGAGCCACGTCGGAGCGACGTCCGCCGCCGGTTGGAGTTTGGCACGCCTGAAGGCGCCCTCCAGGCGGCGGAAGCGCTCTTGCGTCATCCCCCGGTAACACCGGGGGAGGGATCCAATGCTACGCGTTGGTTTGACGACGTGGCGAAGCTAGTCGGCACTGCCCAGCATCAGTTGGCCGCTGACCTCGGCTCCTCCAATCACCAACCGCGCGGTTCACACACCGCGGTCAGCTCGTCCTCCCGTCGACGAGCCTGGAGGGCGCAGCTGCCGCGAGGGCAGAAGAGAGCCTCCGGCTGCAGCCCAACCGGGCGCCCGGGATCTGCTATATGCGAGAATGGGACGCCGTCTTCGTATTGAGCAGCGCCACGATGAGCGTCGTGCGGGGCGGGCTCAGGACTGCGCTTCCTCGTCAAGAGGTGCAAGCACCCGGCGAGCGGCCGCAGCGGCCTCACCGCTGGGAGAGGCCCCCAAGGGACGGCGAGCGGCTATGGTGGCCCAGCCGCGAGCAGGATATTCTGCTGCACCCACGGGGGCCCCTCAGCCCTCATCGCCCCCTCCAGCCGGCAACGGCTGCCAGGCCTTCGTCTCCAGCCTTCGCAATGTGCGCTGGCGTAACAAGTTTAGGCCGGCCCTCACGGAGAAGTATGACGGCTTGGTGAATCCCACCGAGTTCCTCCAGATTTACACCACGGCCATCGAGGCTGCTGGAGGTGACGAGCTCGTCATGACCAACTTCTTCCCCATGGCGCTCAAAGGTCAGGCCCGCTCCTGGCTAATGAACCTGCTGGCCCAGTCGGTCACATCGTGGGACGACTTGTGCCGGCAGTTCACCTCTAACTTCCAGGGCATGTACCCACGCCCGGGAGTGGAGGCTGACCTCCACATGGTCCGGCGAGGAGAGGACGAGTCCCTGCGCAAATACATCCAGCGTTTTTGCCAAGTACGCAACACTATATCGTCCATCGCTGACCATGTAGTGATCTTCGCCTTCCGGAGTGGTGCATGCCACGACGTTATGTTGGAGAAGATCAAGTCCAAGGCCCCTCGGACCACCACCGAGCTCTTCGAGCTTGCTTACTTGGGTGGCCCGCAAGGAAGAGGCCCGGGTTTGGAATCCTAGGAATCCCGCCCGGCCTCCACCAACGCTGCCCCCTCCGCGTCTGAGGAACGGCCCGAGTGGCGGCAGAAGCGCAAGTCATCGAGCGGTGGTGAGGAAGGCCACGTCCTCGCCGCCGACGGTGTCGAGAATCCCTCGCGAAAGGGCTAGCCCGCAGGCAACCGCAGGCACTCCCCGGACCCTCGTCCCCGGGGCCAGGACGGGGAGAAGTGGTGCATGGTGCACCAAACCTCCCACCACGACCTCTCCGAGTGCCGCTCAGTCAAGAACTTGGCCGAGCGGGTACAAAAGTACGAGCAGGAGAGGGGGGAGAAGGAGAAGGAAGCCCGCCGCAAGGGTAAAGCCCCGGCGGAACGCTCGGACGACCGACGAGAGGAGGCCAAGAGTGCGGCACCCGTCGGAGACGAGGATGATGATCTGGGCTACCAGGACCCCAAGCATGCCGTCGCCACCATCGACGGAGGGGCAGGTGCCCAGGTGTCCCGCCGAAGCCTCAAGTCTATGAGGCGTGAGCTCCTCGCGGCTGTGCCGTCCCACGAGGCAGCCCGGAAGTCGCGTTGGGCGGAGGTGCCAATCACCTTCGACCAGACAGATCACCCCGGGGAGCATCGCACATAGTGGCCACTTGGCCCTCGTGACCTCCCCCACCATTTGCAACGTCAAGATCGCCCGAGTCTTGATTGACGGGGGTGCAGCCCTCAATATACTATCCCCAAAGGCCTTTGATGCGATCAAGGCCCCGGGGATGGTGCTCGGGCCATCCTATCCCATCATTGGGGTGACGCCCGGGAAGGTGTGGCCCCTCGGGCAGATCACGCTGTCGGTCACCTTTGGGAGTCCCGCCAATTTCCGCATCGAGCGGATTGACTTCGATGTGGCGGACCTCAACCTGCCCTACAACACCGTGCTTGGGAGGCCGGCGTTGGTGAAGCTCATGGCGGCTACCCATTACGCCTACCGCCAGCTCAAGATGCCGGGCCCCAGAGGCCCCATCACCATCCATGCCGACGTTAAGACCACGCTAGATTGCGCGGAGGCGTGCGTGGATGATATTGCGGCGGCCGACCGCGTTGAACCCGAAGGCCCTCAAGGGGAGGCCTCGGGTTCCCGGGCCCCCAAACAGCACATCACCTCGGCCGACGAGGTGGTAATCAAGTCCATCCAGTTGGGCGATGACCTGTCCAAGAGTGCCAAAATTGGCGGCAACTTGGACCCCAAATAGGAAGACACACTCGTCTCCTTCCTGCGGGCGAATGCCGATGTGTTTGCTTTGAAGCCATCGGATATGCTCGGAGTCCCCAGGGAGGTGATCGAGCACCGACTTGCAGTGCGGCCGGATGAACGACCTGTCCGACAGAAGGTGAAGGCGACAGGCCCCGGAGCGACAGGTGTTCATCCGCGAAGAGGTGGCACGGCTCCAGGAGGTCGGCTTCATCCGGGAAGTGCTGCATCCGGAGTGGTTGGCTAACCCGGTGGTCGTCCCGAAGGCCAACCACAAGCTGCGCATGTGCATCGACTACACGGACCTCAACAAGGCATGTCCTAAAGACCCTTATCCTCTGCCTCGAATAGACCAGATAGATGACTCCACTGCAGGGTGCGACCTTTTATATTTCTAGATGCATACTCTGGTTATCATCAGTTCCGCATGGCTATAGAGGATGAGGAGAAAACTGCATTTATCACCCCTGTGGGTACCTTTTGCTACATGTCTATGCCTTTTGGTTTAAAAAATGCCATGTCTACTGTCCAACGTGGTGTCCGCATCACGTTGAAAGACCAAATAGGGCGTAATGTTGAGGCGTATGTCGATGATCTCGTGGTCAAGTCCCGGGACCAAAGAACCTTGCTCCCGGACCTGGCTGAGACGTTTGAAAACCTCCGGTCCTCCCGCATGAAGCTGAACCCAGAAAAATGCGTGTTCGGGGTACCGGCAGGCAAGCTCTTAGGGTTTCTGGTCTCTGCCCGAGGCATCGAGGCCAACCCCGCAAAAATAAGGGCGATAGAGGAGATGCGCCCCCCTAGGAAGCTCAGGGATGTACGAAGATTCTTGGTTGTGTAGCTGCCCTGAGCCGTTTCATATCAAGGCTAGGAGAGCGGGCGCTCCCTCTATTCGAGTTGCTAAAGCGGACTGGCCCCTTCACTTGGACCGACGAGGTAGAGAAAGCCTTGAGCGAGCTCAAGCGTTATCTCTCCTCCCCGCCCATACTGGTAGCGCCTCAAGAAGGAGAAACCCTCCTTTTATATTTGGCGGCAACTCCCCAAGTGATCAGTGTGGCATTGGTTGTGGAGTGCGATGATGAGCCAGTCTCTCAGATGCCCCCAACCCCACCACACCCGGAGGCAGGAGACCTTGGAACGGTGTTGGGCGAGGAAGCACCGAAGCCGGAGGCGGCCTTTGGCCCCGAGCTTCGGGGAGCCACCCGGCCCCTAGTCCGAGGGCTCCGAGGACCCTTCCACCCGGGCGGCCACGAGGGCCCGGGAAAGCGATGGCACAGTAGCCCCGACACTAAAATAACCCGCCCCGGTGCACCCGAACCTATTGCCCCTGGTAAAGTGGCTAAGGCCCGCACCAAGGTGCAGCGGCCGGTCTACTTTGTCAGTGAGGTGCTACGGGACGCAAAGACACGTTACCCGCAGGCCCAAAAATGCTCTACACCGTGCTTGTGGCTTCCAGGAAGCTGCACCACTACTTCGAGGCGCATCGGGTAACGGTAGTACGTCCAACCCTCTCGGGCAAATCTTGCATAACCGAGAGGGCACGGGTTGGGTAGTCAAGTGGGCTATCGAATTGTCAGAGTTCGACCTGCATTTCGAAGCCCGCCATGCAATCAAAAGCCAAGCCTTGGCCGATTTCATGGCAGAATGGATGCCAGCGGCCGATAACGATCAACCCCCGGGTGAGCCCGAGAGTGTGGAGGATCGCGGCCAATGGACCATGCATTGGGTGATGAACGTTGATGGTTCACTCACTTTACAGGGGGCCGGGGCAGGAGTTGCGTTAACCTCCCCGACAGGCGACGTACTCCGGTACATCGTTCGGCTTGACTTCCGAGCAACCAATAACATGGCCGAGTACGAAGGACTCCTAGCGGGGTTGCAGGCGGCAGCAGGCATGAGCATGCGCCGTCTGCTAGTCCTCGGCGAATCACAACTGGTCGTGAACCAAGTTTCCAAGGAGTACCAGTGCACCTACCTCCAAATGGAGGTATATGTCAAGGAGGTACAGCGTATGGAGCGCCATTTCGATTGCCTCGAGCTGCGCCATATTCCCAGAAGAGGCAATACCCTGGCGGACGAGCTATCCAGGATCACGTCCGTGCGAGCCCCAGCCCCGCCAAGCGCATTTGAGGAAAGACTCACTGAGCCGTCGGCTTGCCAGAACCGCCAGGGCGAGAGTCGGCGGTCCCAACGCCCCGGACCGGTGGGCCAGCCACGGCTGGTCTGCCGGGACCACACGGCGTGCCGGTGGCTGGATTTCTGAAATCCAGGCGTATCTGCAAGACGCGTCATTGCCCGAGCAACACGAAGAAAGTGAGCGCATTGCCCACACCACCAAAAGGTACGTGTTGGTGGAAGGGACACTCTACCGACGCGGTGCCAATGGAGTGCTCATGAAATGCATCGCTCGGGAACAGGGTCCCGAGCTCCTAGACGAGATCCATGAGGGAGATTGTGGAGCGCACTCAGCCTCCCGAACCTTGGTGGGAAAGACATTCCGCCAAGGGTTTTACTGGCCCACCACGCTGGAGGATGCAACAGACCTCGTGCGGCGGTGCCGGGCATGCCAATTCCATGCCAAGCGGATGTTAGTGATATGCCCTAGAGGCAACATGGAGATGTTGGATATCACGTCAATGTTTATGTATAAATGAATAAAGTGTTATTCGGTTCCATGAAATAGACATCTTGTATTGATCAATAAGTACGTGACTTATTTATGAGACTCTATATGTATGAATCTATTTCTAAACGATCCCTGATCATATGTCATATTGTTGGAACAAATACGATTCTAAGATCGGCATGTTTATTGATTGATGATCATGTCTCATAGATCATGGGTATGGAGATACCAAATCAATAAACATGGACATATGTGTTGGAGAACACATTGTTGGATAGACCCACCATGAGACACTACAGGAATTAATGTGCCATTAGTTGGTCTCGTAATGTTGGTACAAAGTCCTTAGACTGAGATCACCATGGATTCCAACATGTGTAGTAGCCTACTTTGGGACTACCAAACGCTATTCCGTAATCGGGTAGTTATAAAGGTATGTTTCGGGTTTGCTATGAAACATGGAGTGGGATGTGAGTGATCAAGATGGAATTTGCCCCTCCTTTGGAGAGATATCTCTGGGCCCCTCGAGGTAATGGATTATGGAAATGCATGGCCATGCTAAGTTGATTAAGGAGTCAATCAACGAGACGGATAATCCAATACGGTTCGAGTGAATGGTTAAGCTATTGAAGGGATGGCACACATCTTGCCTATAGCTTAACGGTATCGTGAGGCAAAGGGATTTGTGTACACATTACAGGTTCGAGCCGATATTATATTCTTGTATACTATGGTGTCAATATTTGCTGCTAGGCGCCGTTGTTGATAGGTCGGCTGAGTTGGACTCGAGCCGACGGTCGGCTAAGTTAGACTATAGCCGAAACCGAGTATACCTGAACCTACGGGGGTCGCACGCTTAAGGGGATAGAATAGATATTCGAGTTGGACTCGGATACGGCTCGATCGGATAGGGATCCGATCGGATAGAGTCCTATGGGCTTACGACGTATGGGCGGCCAACTCTATGAGATACGGATGAGATCCGATTCAAAATAGAGTCCGAATCGGCCACTAGTCCCAGTCGGCCAACTCTATATAAAGGAGGGAGGGGTGGAGAGCTAATATACGTCAATTGCATCGCGTGCAACAGAAGTCGCCGAGATCAATCTCCACGGAAACCCTCCCCACTTTCGAGCCAAACCCTAGCCTTGCATCGCGTGCTAGCACACGGGTGTACGGCGTTCTGTCCCCGGACGTGTGGATACCGGTAGAGGCGCTGCTACGTTGCGCGCTGTTGATCGGCTTCGGATCGGCTGCAATCGGAGCGATCGGCTGTGGTGGAATCGGCTGCGGTCGGGCGCATCGGAGCGAGGCGTGAGAACGCGGCCGGACGACTCGAATCGGCTGATTGGCGAATCGGCTGTCTCCGGGAATCGGCTACACTGTTCCGGATCGGATTGCCCTGATTGGCTATTCCGCTGCACTCTACTCCAATCGGTAACGATCTATCGGCCCTTACTTGCAAGTGTTCCTGGTTTGCGCGGTAAAAATTTTTGTTTTCGGCTAGCGTAGCCTCCGCGTAACCCTTCAGTGGTATCAGAGCTAATCTTGCTTAGTTCGGGTTTTAGATTGGATCTGGAACAAGTTTTGCGCACGGGTTGATTAGATCAATCGGTTTTACGGGATCTGTTGAGGAGAGTTAATGGTAATTGCGTTCCTTGATAGTGTATCGGAACGGCGTAATGTGATTACGTCGAAGCAATTTCCATATAACTCGGTTTGAGTTGGGTTCGAGATAGCGTTCCTTGATAGTGTATCGGAACGGTATAATGTGATTATATCGAAGCTATCTCGTAGTCCGACTTTGTTGCCTCGCGCCTACGCAAACCATCTCCCTTGATAGTGTATCGGGACAGCATAATATGATTATGCCGACATGGTTTCCGTAAGCGATTTCATAGCGGGACCGCCGTGTGCGTACCCCCTTATAGGTCGTCTCGATGCCGTAGCTCTGCGATAAGTAGAAAACGTTTCTACGCCTAACTTGTTTTTGCAGAGAATGCTTTGAGATGGTATGGCCCTATTGTATGTATGAGATGTATGAGATGCATGTGATGCATGTAATATTCTTTCATATGTGCAATCCCTGTAATATTCTTTCATACGTGCAATGCTTGTAATATTCTTTCACGACCTGCGAGTCGATGTAATCTTCAATTAGAGCTTCTATAGTAGTAGCTTAGTTTGAAGAAATCAAGCATTCGGCACTCGAAAGAACGGTGATGAAGATGGAGATCCTGTACACCGGCATGGAGATGGAGATCACCATGTGAAGGGGGCCATACTATTTCACTATTCTTCTTGCTTTCATATGTGATATGTTTGTTTGATAGGATAGCATCCCTCGCAAAATTAAGTAGTAATGATGCCCTTCCAAATGTTGCACCCGTCACCGTTATGCTCGTCAATGGTGGGTCCGCCAAAGCGAGTGCCATTCTCTATCATAACATGAGGGGTATATGTCGAACATATACATGCGGAGCATTTGGTTTACTTAACATGGCTATCAAAACAGTTTTGGGCCTTGGGGCATAGGTTGGGGCCGGGGCATGGAGATGCCACACCAACAACAAGAGTCAAATAGAGATGTGATTAGCAAGGAGTTGCTTACCGATGTTACTAATTTTCTAGCAGTGATGCCAAAGCTCACTAGAAAATTAATTAACATGTGGATCTTGACCCAATACGTAACCTAGAGGGAAGGTGGAAAATACGTAATGGGAGTCTAATTTTAAATTGTTTAACAATAGACATAGCATAAACATTGTGCTAAACTTTGCTTTTTCATTGTAGAATAAATGGCGGCTAATACTACACCCAGTTCTTTTAATTTGCGATCTATTCTCAAAAAAGAAAAATTAAATGGAACAAACTTTATGGATTGGTATCGCAACTTGAGAATTGTTCTCAAGCAAGAGCGTAAGGAGTACGTTCTTGAAGTACCCTATCCCGAGGATTTGCCAAATAATGCCACCGCAACGCACGGAGAGCTTACGAGAAGCACACTAATGATGCCCTAGATATAAGCTGTCTCATGCTTGCTACAATGTCCCCGAGCTTGAAGCAATATGAGAGCAGCGATGCTCACACTATTATTCAGGGACTACGTGGCATGTTTCAACCAAGCTCGGGCCGAGAGGTTCAACACCTCAAAGTCCTTGGTTGCGTGCGGCTTGTTGAGGGGAATCCCGTCGATCCGCATGTGATAAAGATGATTGGCTACATTGAGAGTCCGGAAAACTGGGTTTTCCCCTTAGCCAAGAGTTGGCTGCGATGTGATTCTCCGGTCGCTCCCTCCGAGCTTCGAGCCATTCATATTAAATTATCACATGAACAATATGGATAGGACCTTGGCTGAATTGCATGGGATGCTAAAGACAGGAGGAGAGTATCCAGAAAAACGGTCATCATGTGATGATGATGCGAAGGCAAAGCGCAAACCACTGTCAAGAAACTTTGCACCAAGAGGAAGTTAACTCCCGATGAGATCGCGAGTGCCTCCAATGCAAAGAAGGGCAAGAAGGGGTCGGCGGCATCGGATGCCGTTTGCTTCTATTGCAAGGAGACAGCCACTGGAAGAGGAATTGCAAGAAGTACATGGAGGATCTCAAAAAGAAGCAAAGTACGACTTCGCCGGTATTAATGTTATAGACATTAATCTTGCTACTTCACCTACGACTCTTGGGTATTTGATACCGGATCGTAGCTCATATTTGCAAGTCGTTGCGGGAAATGAGAAGAAGTAGAGGCTTGAGAAGGGGCGAGGTGAACTGCGCGTCGGCATGGAGCAAGCGTTGCTACGATTCTTTGTCGGCACGGTACCACTTCATCTACCTTCGGGATTAGTTTTGGAATTAAATAATTGTTATTGTGTTCCAACACTATGTCAAAACGTTATTTTCGCTTCATGTTTGCAAGCGGAAGGATATGATTTTAGATCAATGGACAATGGTTGTTCAATATATCTTAGAGATATGTTCTATTTTCATGCTCCATTGGTGAATGGATTATACGTTTTGAATCTTGAAGAGTCTCCCATCTATAACATTAATACGAAAGGCAACTCTCTAATGATACAAACCCCACGTTTATCCGGCATTGTCGCTTAGGCCATATAAATAAGAAACGCATGGAGAAGCTCCATAAGGATGGTTTGCTTCACTCTTTTGATTTTGAATCATTTGAGACATGTGAGTCTTGTTTACTTGGTAAGATGACAAAGGCACCTTTCACGGGACACAGTGAAAGAGCAAGTGACTTGTTGGCACTCGTACATACTGATGTATGTGGACCAATGAGCTCAACGGCCAGAGGTGGTTATCAGTACTTCATTACCTTTACCGATGACTTTAGTAGATATGGTTATATCTACTTAATGAGGCATAAGTCCGAATCCTTTGAAAAGTTCAAAGAATTCCAGAATGAAGTACAGAATCATTTAGGGAAAACAATCAAGTTTCTACGATCAGATCGTGGAGGGGAATACTTGAGCCAAGAGTTTGGTAATCATCTGAAAGATTGTGGAATTGTTCCACAGTTGACTCCGCCAGGAACTCCACAATGGAATGGAGTGTCCGAACGGAGAAATCGCACCTTGTTGGACATGGTGCGGTCGATGATGAGCCAAAGTGATCTTCCGTTATCCTTCTGGGGATATGCTCTTGAAACAACTGCGCTCACACTAAATAGAGTTCCATCTAAGTCAGTTGAAAAGACACCATATGAGATATGGACAGGGCAACCCCCTAGTTTGTCTTTTCTCAAAATTTGGGGATGTGAGGCTTATGTAAAACGTTTACAGTCTGACAAGCTCACACCCAAATCTGACAAGTGCTTCTTTGTGGGATATCCTAAGGAAACTAAGGGATATTATTTTTATAATCGGGAACAAGGCAAAGTGTTTGTCGCCCGACATGGTGTCTTCTTGGAAAAAGAGTTTCTTTCAAGAAGGGTTAGTGGGAGCGGGTGCATCTTGAAGAAGTTCAAGAAACACCGAAAACGTTTCAACGACCACGAACCACAACAGGGAGGAACAAAGTGTTGCGCCACCGGTTGTAGATACACCGGCCCACGGAGGTCCGAAAGATCACGTCATGCGCCCGCAGTACACAGTGCGGAACAACGTGATATATTGTTGTTGGACAACGATGAACCTAAGACCTATGAGGAAGCGATGGTGGGACCCGATTCCAACAAGTGGCTTGGAGCCATGAAATCCGAAATAGAATCCATGTACGACAATCAAGTTTGGAACTTGGTTGATCCACCGATGGTGTCAAAATCATTGAGTGCAAATGGGTTTTTAAGAAAAGGCCGATATGGATGGAAATGTTCACATCTATAAGGCGCGATTGGTGGCGAAAGGTTTTAAACAGATTCAAGGAGTTGATTATGATGAAACCTTCTCGCCCGTCGCAATGCTTAAATCTATTCGGATTATCCTAGCGATTGCTGCATATTTCGATTATGAGATATGGCGGATGGATGTCAAAACGGCTTTCCTAAATGGAAACCTAAGTGAGGATGTATACATGATACAACCTCGGGGTTTTGTCGATCCGAGAATCGCTGGAAAGATATGCAAGCTACGAAATCCATTTATGGATTGAAGCAAGCATCTCGGAGTTGGAATATTCGTTTTGATGAAGTAATCAAAGGGTTTGGTTTCATCAAAAATGAAGAAGAGGCCTGTGTTTACAAAAAGGTCGTGGGAGCGCAATTGTATTTCTAATCTTATATGTGGATGACATATTACTGATTGGAAATGATATCCCTATGCTTGAATCCGTCAAGTCTTCATTGAAAAATAGTTTTCCATGAAAGACTTAGGGAGGCAACATATATATTGGCATTCGGATCTATAGAGATAGATCCAAGAGGCTAATTGGATTAAGCCAAAGTACATACATTGACAAGGTGTTGAAAAGGTTCAACATGCATGATTCCAAGAAAGGTTTCTTGCCCATGTCACATGGCATTAATCTTAGCAAGAATCGTGTCCTCGGACACATGATGAACGGAATAAGATGGGTATGGTTCCATATGCTTCGGCAATTGGATCCATCATGTATGCCATGCTTTGTACACGCCCGATGTCTCGTACGCTTTGAGTGCTACGAGCGAGATATCGGTCGATCCGGTGAAGGTCACTGGATCGCGTAAAGAATATCCTTAAGTACTTGAGAAGAACTAAGGATATGTTCCTAGTCTATGGAGGTGAAGAAGAGCTCGTTGTAAGTGGTTACACCGATGCTAGCTTCCAAACAGACAAGGATGATTATAGATCGCAATGGGTTCGTGTTCTCGCCGAACGGAGGCGCGTCACGGGAAGAGTTCCAAGCGGGATACTTGCTGATTCTACAACGGAGGCCGAGTACATTGCTGCTTCGGAAGCTGCAAGGAGGCTGTTTGGATCAAGAAATTCGTTTCGAGCTTGGTGTGATGACTAGTACGACGGGTCCAATGTCTCTCTATTGTGACAATAGTGGAGCCATTGCGCAAGCCAAGGAGCCGAGGTCACATCGAAGTCCAAACACATACTTCGGCGATATCATCTCATCCGCGAGATAGTGGACAGAGGTGATGTCAAGATATGCAAAGTGCACACGGATCTCAACATAGCCGATCCGCCGACAAAACCTCTCCCTCGCCGAAGCATGAGGCGCACACAAGAGCAATGGGTATTAGATACTTACATGATTGACTCTAGTGCAAGTGGGAGATTGTTAGTGATATGCCCTAGAGGCAACATGGAGATGTTGGATATCACGTCAATGTTTATGTATAAATGAATAAAGTGTTATTCAGTTCCATGAAATAGACATCTTGTATTGATCAATAAGTACGTGACTTATTTATGAGACTCTATATGTATGAATCTATTTCTAAACAATCCTCGATCATATATCATATTGTTGGAACAAATATGATTCTAAGATCGGCATGTTTATTGATTGATGATCATGTCTCATAGATCATGGGTATGGAGATACCAAATCAATAAACATGGACATATGTGTTGGAGAACACATTGTTGGATAGACCCACCATGAGACACTACAGAATTAATGTGCCATTAGTTGGTCTCGGTAATGTTGGTACAAAGTCCTTAGACCTGAGATCACCATGGATTCCAACATGTGTAGTAGCCTACTTTGGGACTACCAAACGCTATTCGTAATCGGGTAGTTATAAAGGTAGTTTTCGGGTTTGCTATGAAACATGGAGTGGGATGTGAGTGATCAAGATGGAATTTGCCCCTCCTTTGGAGAGATATCTCTGGGCCCCTCGAGGTAATGGATTATGGAAATACATGGCCATGCTAAGTTGATTGAGGAGTCAATCAACGACGATAATCCAATACGGTTAGAGTGAATGGTTAAGCTATTGAAGGGATGGCACACATCTTGCCTATAGCTTAACTGGTATCGTGAGGCAAACGGATTTGTGTACACATTACAGGTTCGAGCCGATATTATATTCTTGTATACTATGGTGTCAATATTTGCTTGCTAGGCGCCGCTGGCAGGTCGGCTGAGTTGGACTCGAGCCGACGGTCGGCTAAGTTAGACTATAGCCGAAACCGAGTATACCTGAACCTACGGGTCGCACGCTTAAGGGGATAGAATAGATATTCGAGTTGGACTCGGATATGGCTCGATCGGATAGGGATCCGATCGGATAGAGTCCTATGGGCTACGACGTATGGGCAGCCAACTCGTGAGATTCGGATAGGATCCGATTCAAAATAGAGTCCCGATCGGCCACTAGTCCCGTCGGCCAACCTATATAAAGGAGGGAGGGGTGGAGAGCTAATATACGTCAATTGCATCGCGTGCAACAGAAGTCGCCGAGATCAATCTCCACGGAAACCCTCCCCACCTTCGAGCCAAACCCCGGCCTTGCATCGCATGCTAGCACACGGGTGTACGGCGTTCGTCCCCGGACGTGTGGATACGGTAGAGGCGCCGCTACGTTGCGCGCCGTTGATCGGCCGGATCGGCCGCAATCGGAGCGATCGGCGTAGTGGAATCGGCCGCGGTCGGGCGCATCGGAGCGA
The DNA here is from genome assembly GCA_019925245.2 of Oryza australiensis. Taxonomy (NCBI): domain Eukaryota; kingdom Viridiplantae; phylum Streptophyta; class Magnoliopsida; order Poales; family Poaceae; genus Oryza; species Oryza australiensis. The sequence goes on along the minus strand of JAIFGZ020000414.1, from coordinate 3,561,595 downwards.
GGCGTGAGAACGCGGCCGAACGACTCGAATCGGCCGATTGGCGAATCGGCCGTCTCCGGAATCGGCTACGCTGTTCGGATCGGATTGCCCTGATTGGCTATTCCGCTGCACTCTACTCCAATCGGTAACGATCTATCGGCCCTTACTTGCAAGTGTTCCTGGTTTGCGCGGATAAAAATTTTTGTTTTCGGCTAGCGTAGCTTCCGCGTAACCCTTCAGCAGACGCACCTGTCAGCTCAGGCCCTTCAAACCATCCCGCTCTCGTGGCCGTTCGCGGTCTGGGGGCTGGACATCCTGGGCCCGTTCAAGCAGGCATGTGGCGGCTGCAAATTTTTATATGTCGCCATCGACAAGTTCACCAAGTGGCCTAAGGCCTATCCAGTCAGCGTCATCGACAAGCATTCGACTGTGCGGTTCGTGAGAGGCATCACGGCAAGGTTCGGGGTCCCTAACAGGCTCATCACCGACAACGACACCCAGTTCACGAGTGAGCTTTTTGGCGAGTATTGCGATGACATGGGCATCAAGCTCTGCTTCGCCTCGCCCGCCCACCCCCAAAGCAACGGCCAAGCTGAGCGTGCAAACGCGGAAATATTGAAGGGCCTCAAGACGAATACCTACAACGCCCTCAAGAAACATGGGGACTCATGGACTGACGAGCTGCCAGCGGTTCTTTGGGCCAACCGGACAACACCAAGCCGTGCCACCGGGGAAACACCATTCTTCTTGGTGTATGGAGCTGAGGCGGTCTTGCCTTCCAAGCTCACCCTGGGATCGCCCTGAGCCACGCTGTACGCCGAAGCAGATCAAGAACAGCTCCATCACGACGACCTGGACTACCTAGAAGAAAGACGGCGCCGTGCAGCTCTTCACGTGGCCCGTTATCAGCAGAGCCTCCGCCGCTAGCATCAACATAGAGTCAGCCCCCGAGCGCTGCAAATCAATGATCTCGTTCGTGGCGTGTGAAAACACGTGCGGGGCTGAGCAAGCTATCTCCGATGTGGGAAGGGCCATACAAAGTTATTGGCACCTCGCGTCCAGGAACAGTCCGCCTAGCCACAGAGGATGGCACCCCGCTGCCAAACCCGTGAAACATTTCCCACCTACGCAGGTTCTACCCATAAGCCGCATGGTGTGCTGAAACATATATGGAAGTTCATTCACTGCCTCCAGTGGCATGAACAATGAGTTCACCCGTTATACTCTTTTTGCTTTTTCCTTACAAACATCTGCTTGCAGTATGTCTTCCCCCACGTGCCGGAACATGTATTGCGGATGCTGGCTCCGGCGGTCTTCTGGCCTTGCCCGCCCTAGCCTGAGAGCCCTAAGGGCGCCGAGGGTAGAGCGACGCTGCATATTGTCATGCCTAGGGGTAGTCAACGCCTGGGGGCTCGGGTGCGTATTGTCACGCCTGTCCCGAACCCCCCGTTGCTGCTGCCCCCGCTGGCCCTTTATGCCCTCGCTTCTACCCGGAACCCCGACGAAGGCACCAGCCGCCGGCCGATGCACGCTGCCGAAACCCGGACAAGCTCCCAATTGCATGGGATGAATCGTGGCAGGAAACCGTACTGCCCATATTCCTACAATGGCTAAGCTAACTAAAGGTTGGACTACTGTTGCAGGAAAACAAACAGGCAGGGGTTTGGGCCTACTAACCGCCACTACGTGTGCGCCAAGTTGGCCCGGGGCTCCAAATATACATACATACATACATACATACATATACATATATATATATATATTATGGTTCATCGTCTGCATAATCAAAGGCAAGAGCACTGATATTATAAACAATATTACAATGATTTTTACAAGTACAGATGGAAGCAAAGGGCGGGGGAGTCCTGGGCAGCTGGCGGGTCGCTGGGGGCGTCCTCCGTGTCGTCATCGTCCGGGGGGTCCTCGCGGTAGGCGAGCTGGAACGCCGCCGGAGTGCCGTCAAAGCCGATCATAATAGAGTCGACGGCATCCTTGACGCGGCGCCGAGCGGCTTCCTCGGTGCCCTCGGGGAAGTCCTCGATGGGGATATAGGGGTTGAAGCCGGGGTCCCGGGCTTGGTAGCTTGCCAGGATGAGCGTCGCGACGTGGCGGGACAAGTCATACGACGACTCCTTCGCCACCTTGTCGACCTCCTCTGGCACGCTTTTTATCCCCTTGGCCAGCTCATCTATGTGCGTGGCCAGTCCCCCCAAGGTAGGGACGGGGGCGCGGGGGTGAATGACCCCCACCTCACGGGCCGCCTCCCGAAGGTGCTCGACAGACGAGGTCACGGTCCGGAGTCCTAAGCCGACGGCGTGCTCCAGCTCCGCGATCCGGCAGCGCGCCTCCTCCAAATCTGGCGCCGCGTTGCTGGAGCGAGGGGCTGGCTGGGGCTCCCGCACCCGCGCCTCCACGTCGCCAGCCGCCTGCTCCCGGCGGCGAGGTCCCGCTCCCACCGCTCCGCCATCCCGCGACGGCTCGAGGCGGCCGCAAGCCATCGCTCGCGCTCCCGTATGGCCTTCGGCACCGGAGACCTCCTCCTGGGCCTGGAGCACGGCCACCTCGTGCCCCTCCACAGTGGCCTTGCTCTCGGCGATGGCCTTCTCCTGGGCCACCGCGTTTTCCTCCCGCACGGCGGAGTCCTCCTCAGCCTTGGCCACGGCGGCCTCCCGATCCCTGACCGCCCGCCACGCCGCCTCCAGAGCCTTCTCGTGCTCCGCCAGGCCATCTTCACGGGCCTGGAGCTCGACGTCGGTGCTGGCGGCGGCGGCCTCGGCGTCGCGCAGGACTCGCTCACGCCGGTTGAGCTCCTGGGCGCGCTCGTCGAGGTCACGGATGAACCCCCCAGCGGTGGTGCGGACCCTCTCCTCTGCAGCGGCGGTGACCTGCTCGTGGAAGTCGACGGTGTGCCGCTCAACGACGGTGTCCTCGAAAACCTGGTTGAGCTCGCCTCGGCACCGCTCAATATCCGCCAGCTCCCGCTTCCGGATGAGGCCATCCACCCTCGCCGTGGCTACCGGCTCGCGGCGGCCTTCGCCGACCTCGGCCTCCCGCCGCGCCACCGCGACCTCCCCGGCGGCCAAGGCTCGAACTTGGGCCTGAAGCCCCTCCAGGGAGACCGCGTTGGCCTCCTCCAGTGCCCGGGACACGATCATCCTCGCCCGCTCTTGCGATCGGACGAGGGCTCGGTGTCCAAGGCAACCACGAACCCGGACCGAGCACCCCGGATTCGAGTCGAGCTCGAGTCGAGGTTGACCACCTACTTGCAACAGGAAGGCGAAAGCGCCCCACGGCCGAAGCCACCCGCCGTTGCTTCACCCGTCGGCGTTGCCCTGCCCTCCGGTGAGGCTGCTTGCGACGTCGGAGGATCGCGGTGGGCCGGCGCCGGTAGTGCTGGTGTTGTCCGGCGGGGCGACGGCGCTGAATGGCGTGGCGCGGGTTACGGCTGTCATGGTGGCGGCGATGGTTGCCACGGTGGGGATCCCTGGGGCTGCTCTCCGCTGCCCGCAGCCGCCTCCACCTCCGCGTCGGGGCCAGCTCACCCCGCATCTGCCGCCGGCAGAGGGCCTCCAGCCTGCTCCTCACGGGCGATTGACGCCCCGGCACCTAGGTGGGCCCCCTCTTTAGGCCGCGTCGGACCCGAGCCCAAACCCGTAGGGGGTGACCCGGACCCGGTGGGCTCCGCCACCCTAGGCCTCTCCTGCACTTCCCTTGCAGAGCCGAAAGCAAAACCGTCCTTGGGTATAACCCTGGGGCGAAAATGCTGATGCTCGCGGCTGGGAACAGAAATAAACACAACAAAAGATCGAAACATCGGTAACCCGAAGTAAAGCACAAGGCTCACAAGATATGCATGCGTCTGGAAGGCGTTACCTGCGGGCGGCGTTGAAGCTCCAGGAAACCCGGGAGATGGCCCACTTCTTCTTAGCGGGGCCGCCTGGGAGGCTCACTGGGCTATCGCCCGCGGACTTCCCCTGCCGATGGCGTGCTCACCGTGGGTGCGCTCCCGGCCTCCGCCGCCATCGTCGTTGTCATCGTCGCTGTGGCCATTCTGGCCCTCGACGGAGTGGCCCCTGGGGCTGGGCCTGCGGCCTGCGGGCCTCCAGACCTACGCAGAGGAGCGGTGCGCTCAGCGCCGCCGCCGCGTGGTGGTGATGGGGGAGGTGCGGGCTCGTGCTCCGGCCTCTTCCTCTTCCCCTTCGGGTCTGGGGCCCCCGATCTGCTCCTGCCCGGACCACGACGGCCCAGCCGCCCAATAGGCACCTGGTCGTCGGTGTCGTCATAGTCGTCGTCCCCACCCCCTGGGGCGGCGCTTGGTGCTGCTGACGATGAACTCATGCCATCGCCCACCACCCGCAGGGCATGCAGGATCTCCGAGCGCGCCGAATCCTGGCACAACGGCACCAGCCCCGGAGGAAGCTGCGTCAGATCCATCGCCGTAACGCCGAGGGTGCGGCGGACAAGGATCGCGAGGTCGTTCTCGTTCCAGTCGAAGGCGGCGCCAACATGAGTGCGCATGTCGTCGTTGGAGCCCGTGTACATCTGGGCGGGGCGCGGCCTCTCCTGCAGCGGCGAGATGCACCGTGTCTGGAAATCCCGGAAGACAGCGTGGCTGGAGATCCTCCGGAGGTAGCTGATCCGCTACAGCACTCCGTCCAGCTCCCTCCCAGCTCGCGGCCGCGCCCCCCAGTTCCTCTGGTTCACCGGGATCCCCGTGGGAAGGGAAAGGCGGGGGTGGTCGCCCAAGCTGGTGTAGAACCAGAAGGCCCTCCAGTTCTCCCACCTGGAGCGGGGCTGGATGTCGATGAAGGGGGTGCCGACGGTCCTGTCGTTGCGCGGCTGGATCGCCACATATCCAACTGCGCCGGGGGAGCCCGCCCGGCACACGCGGAAGAACTGCTGGAAGAGATGCAGTGAGGGCATCACCCCCACGAACATCTCGCAGGTGTAGGCAAAGATGGCGAGGTAGAAGACGGCGTTGGGGGTGAGGTGGTGCAGCTGGAGGTCGTAGAACTCTTGCACATCGAGGAAGAATCGAGAGAAGGGCGGCACCAGCCCGACCATGGTGAAAGAGGCGAAAAACACCATCTTCGTGGGGGGCCGCTCCTCCGGAATGTCGCCGCCGCTGTGTGTGCGAACCAGGTACTTGTTGAAGAGGCTTCGAGCCTCCGCAGTGCGAACCAGGGACTTTGGGAGCACGCTCCCTGACTCCAAGGGCGAGTCACGAGCCATCTCCAAGGCAGACGCTGGAGTGCGAAAAAGAAAGCCGGTGGCGGAGAGAAAGGAGGCGAAAGAGCAAGGGCGCTGGGAGGATGAGAGGCGATGGCTGTGGGAAGCATAGAAACTGATCCCCCCTCTCGCGGATCTGTTTTTATAGGCAACCACGGTCCCCTCGAATTCTACGGCATTAATTTCGCCCCACTACCACGCGGCGTGCCTCCTCGGCTCCGCGCCCCTTCGTTTTTCGCATCTCTTTGGCTCCCGCGCCACTGGGGTTTCGCGCCGCCTGGGGTTTCGCGCTCGCCAGGCGCACTAGGCGAGACGGAGAGACCTAGGCGATTTGATGGGCCCCCATGTGCGCGGCCCAAATAACGTGCCCCCCCCACCGTCTGGAAAAGCTTAATCAAGCGCGGCGTCAGTTACCGCGCGTCTATTCCTTGCTGCGCCGCGGCACATCCAGTACCTGGACCCACACACTCAAGAATATGGCGTTAACCGCGCCCGAACCCGACTTTGGTCCCGGTCAACACCGGGGGCTACTGTCGGTGATATGGGTCCAGGGGTATGTCGAGGGTGTGATATATGAAGAAGGAAGACGCCTTCGCTCACCAGGGCGCGCCAAAGATATGCCATGGATGGCTCAAGCGGGTCCGGGCCACGGGCGGCCACGTGGCCACCCCAAAAGGGGCTTGGCTCGGGGCCTGCCCGGAGGCCGCCGCTCTCAGACGGCAGGGTCCGGGATCACCCGGACCCCCCGTCCTTCACCCCGCACCTCTCCGAGAGAGGGGCGAGTTCAACCGCCAACTGCCAACCACCACATTTAATGCCTGTAGAGAGGCCAGACTTCTGCCCTGCCGCATTTATTGCGATGTGCGGCACGTCTGTCAGCCGCTCATCATCATTCCTTTTTGCTCGTCACGAGGCAAAGAGAGTATAAAGTCTTTGACGGCGACCACGGTATGACTGCACGGTCACTCCACGCACGCCTCCCTCCACGCCCCGTCCAGTCGCATTAAATGCGTTGGGCGGCCGCGTGGGAGAGAGAACAAGAGCGCTGGGGGTGTCGCGTCGACGCCTCTCCAGGTGAAGGGCCACTGCCCGGTAGGCCCTACTGGAGTAGGTTGGTTGGCCCATCCTCACATCAGCGGCATGGCGGCCACGACACCCGTTTTTCTCCATCAACTCCCGTGATGCGGCAATAGGAACAAGAATAGGGGTAGCTTCCTCGACAAGACGGGGCAAGAACCGCTCCATCACGTGGAGCGGAGTAGAGAAGACTAGGACTACTGTGGTGTCTCCTTGCACTATAGAAGGAGGCCCAAGTCCATCGTAAAGGAGGTCCCTCGACTGTTCTAGAAAATTAGCTGGGAGGTCCTGCCTGTTTGGGGTCTTCAGCCTTGGGCTTCAAGCACTCCACCTCAGTCATCAGCTCCAGCTTCCTCAGAGAAGAACAACCACCCTCATCCTTGTAGTTCATCCTGCACATATTACAAGAACAGGAGTAGGGTATTACGTCCTCTGGACGGCCCAAACCTGTATAATTCCTTTGTGTCTCTTGTGATCGCTATTTTCTCCCATCTTTCTGCGTTCTCTCCATCTCACCGCGAGTTTGAGCCCTGATTCACCGCTTCCCTGTGCCGAACCAAAAAGGGGGTCCCTCGGATTCCCGCGTGTCGATCACCGACATCGACATACTGCAAGTGGCATAATTCCACCTCTCATAGCACCAATGATTGTAAAGTTTTCAGGCAACAAATCTAGTCGGCAATCGAGGCCGGGAAGATCAAGTTTGCCGATTCACCTCGGCCGATGAAAGTAGATTGAAACCCCTTCCCGGTCAACATGGTTCAAGCCGTCCCCAGGCAAGCTGATCGACAGAACAGAGTGGCGTACAGCTTAGCCGAAACTCTCGAGGGGGTCAAGGCAAAGAAGAGGACGACTGGAGACCAAGCCGCGCCAATCAACATGGTGTGTCCCGCCAGCCGATAGAGTGATCAACGGCTGATCCGCATGGACAGCCAACGCCGCTTTCAACAACGGTTTTAGCGGGAAGAAGAAGCCCGGCGCAACAGACCTTATGTGAGGGAGCCCGAGGTTACAGGCTTCCACTTTATTAGGCATCACAGTGATTGCGATCAGTATTGGCAATGCGAGTTTTTTTGATTCTGTTGGAATCAGGGATGAGGCTGCCTACGATCAAAAACTGCCCGGCCTGTAGTGAGTACCGCGAGGACGAGTACAGAAACCCACCGATTCGAAGCCCAACTCAATTCGTCCCCAGGGCCATGCAGTTGAACCAGACATGGCAGTCTGTCCACGATCGGCTCGGGCCGATCCATCAAGACTTCTTCGAGGAAGACGAGAATGACGAATACTACGACGAAGAAGCAGCCGATGATGATCAATCGGCTAACCCCCAATGGTGCCCTTCTGACCTGTTCACTAAAACTCAAAAGAGAAGAATCCAGAGGTTGAGACGCCAAGGACAGGAAGAAGAAGTTTGGCAGATGATTCGGGGTCAGCGTCGTTGGCTGGGCAAGAAACAGTGGAGGCCCAAGAAGAAAACTACACCAGCCGACGAAAGCCAAGCCGAAGAAAGCCCACCCGATCAATCCAGGAGGGCAGCCAAAGGTAAAGGAAAAGCTACGGCATCGGTCAATATGGTTTTCATATTGCCAGCTGAATTCGGCGTCATCGAGGCCGATGCAGATAGCGTTGAGGATACCCTGGCGTCATCGATAGGAAGGGCTCTTACAGCCTGCTGCTTGGGAGGGACTGGATCCACGGAAATTGCTGCGTCCCTTCCACCATGCACCAAAGTATGATACAATGGGACAGCGACAAGATCGAGATTGTACCAGCCGACAGTTCAGTAAGCGTCACTAATGCCGATTTGCCATTATGGGAAATTGATGGCATCGATTGTTTGTCCGAGAAAATCGGCAAGCCGATTTTCTTAAAGTGTCCGATTCTATCATACAGCCAATCGAAGATGAGGAGCCGCAGCTGCTGCTTTGAAGGCGTCGTGAAGGGCTCAAGCGTCTACGGCAAGGACACAGCGGACAACGACGATGGCAAGCTTGGGCAAGGATTTATGTCAGCCGATGAGCTAGAAGAAATAGATATCGGCTCTGGAGATAGGCCTAGGCCGACATATATTAGTAAAAATTTGTCTTCTTATTGTAGATCCTAGCTTATTAATTTGTTAAAAGAATATAAAGATTGTTTTGCTTGGGAGTACTTCGAGATGCCTCGTCTTAGCCCATCTATTGTTGTGCATCGGCTGCCTATCAAGCCGGGTTATCAGCCATTCAAACAGTCTCCTAGGAGATTTAAGGCCGATTTGTATAATGCAATTAAAGCCGACATCACTCGGCTATATGACGCTGTATTCATTCGGCCCTGCCGATATGCCGAATGGGTCTCGAACATTGTTCCAGTTATAAAAAAGAATGGTAAACTTAGGGACTTAAACAAGGCTACCCCTAAGGACGAATACCCAATGCCCATAGCTGATTTACTAGTGGATGCTGCTTCCGGCCACAAAATAATAAGTTTCATGGATTGTAATGCAGGTTACAACCAAATCTTTATGGCCGAAGAAGACATTCACAAGACTGTTTTCCGACGCCCAGGAGCAATTGGCTTGTATGAATGGGTTGTCATGACATTTGGGTTGAAAAACGCCAGAGCAACTTATCAAAGGGCCATGAATTACATTGATGATGTCGTTGTCAAGTCCAGGGAATCGAAAAACCACATAGCCGATCTTAGACAAGTTTTGGAGCAAACAAGGAAGTATGGCCTCAAGATGAATCCACTGAAATGCGCGTTCGGCGTGTCGGCCGGGCAATTTTTAGGGTGTCTTGTTCATGAGAGGGGGATCGAAGTTACACCAAGAAGCATCAATGCTATTAAGACAATACAACCTCCGAAGGACAAGAAGCAACTGCAATCTCTGATCGGCAAAATCAACTTCATCAGGCGATTCATAGCCAATCTTTCAGAAAAGATGGAGTCGTTCACACCTTTACTTCGGCTTAAGGACGATCAAGCATTCACTTGGGGGGCAGAGCAGCAGAAAGCATTGGACAATATCAAGAATTATTTAAGCTCTCCTCCAGTTTTGATTTCTCCATAAAATGGGATACCATTCAAATTATATCTGTCAGCCGACGATAGGTCAATCGGCTCAGTCTTGATCCAAGAAGTCAAAGGGAAGGAACATGCCATCTTTTATCTTAGCCGGCGGCTATTGGATGGAGAAACAAGGTATCCACCAGTGGAGAAATTATGCCTTTGCCTGTATTTTTCATGTACCAAGCTAAGACATTATCTGTTGTCCAATGAGTGCACAATAATATGCAAAGCCGATGTAGCCAAATATATGCTATCGGCTCCGGTGTTAAAAGGACGAGTTGGAAGATGGATTTTTGCCTTAACAGAGTTTGATTTGAGATACCAGGTACCCATGGCAGTTAAAGGACAAGCCATAGCCGATTTTATAGTCGAACATAGAAATGATTCAATCGGCTCAGTGAAAATTAGGCCTTGGACCTTGACGTTTGATGGCTCGGTTTGCACGAGTGGATGCGGTATCGGCTTGGTAATTATATCCCCAATGGGGGCGAGTATTGAATTCACATTCTCAATCAACCCCTACGCCACAAACAAACAAGCCGAATACGAGGCAGTGCTCAAAGGATTGCATCTTCTTAAGGAAGTTGAAGCCGACGCCGTCAAAATTATAGGGGATTCACTGTTAATCATCAGCCAGTTGTTAGGAGAATATGAATGCAAAAATTATGTGCTGATGGTCTACTATCAACAATGCCGAGAATTGATGGACAACTTTCGGCTAGTTACATTAAAGCATATCCTAGGGAGCAGAATGCAGAAGCCAATAATTTAGCTCAAGGGGCATCGGGTTATAAGCCGATGACAAAAGATATTGAGATAAAGATTGCCACCATAACAGCTGACGGTTGGAGGTTTGAAGTCTACAATTATTTACATAATCCTTCCCAGTCGGCTTCAAGGAAATTGCGCTACAAAGCTTTAAGATATGTCTTGCTCGATGGAGACTTATATTATCGGACGATTGATGGCGTGCTACTCAAATGTCTCAGTGCCGATCAAACCAAGGTGGCTATCGGAGAAGTGCATGAATGGATCTGTGGCACGCACCAATTGGCTCATAAGATGAAGTGGCTACTACGGAGAGCAGGGTATTTTTGGCCAACGATGCTGGATGATTGTTTAAAGTACTACAAGGGCTACCAGGATTGTCAGAAATTCAGAGCTATACAAAGGGCACCAGCATTGGCTATGAACCCAATAATAAAGCCTTGGCCGTTCAGAGGTTGGGGAATAGATATGATCAGCCAGATCAATCCACCCTCAAGTAAGGGACATAAATTCATACTAGTGGCAACAGATTATTTCACGAAGTGGGTGGAAGCAATCCCTCTAAAGAAGGTCGATTCGAAGGACGCAATCGAGTTTGGTAAAGAACATATGTGTACCGATTCGACGTCCCTCAAACAATAACAACAGATCAGAGATCTATCTTCATATCGGATGAGTTTGTTCAGTTTGCCGATGGCATGGGAATCAAGCTACTCAATTCTTCACCGTATTATGCTCAGGCAAATGGGCAAGCAGAGGCTTCAAACAAGAGGTTGATTAAGCTGATAAAGAGGAAGATTTCTGAATATCCTAAGCAATGGCATAGCCGATTAGCCGAATCACTTTGGGCCTATCGGATGGCTTGCCACGGATCCATCCAAGTTCCTCTGTATAAACTAGTTTATGGGTACGAAGCAGTTTTACCATGTGAAAACATTATCGGCTCTAGAAGAATTCAGTTACAAGATCAACTTACAGCCGATGATTACTACAACCTCATGGTAGATGAATCAGAAGATTTGGTGTTGTCACGAATGAGGGCCTTGAAAAAAGTGACAAAGGATAAAGAACAAGTTGCCCGCCATTATAACAAGAAGGTTGTCCCTAAGTCGTTTGAAGAGGGCGAACTCGTTTGGAAAATGATATTGCTGATCGGATCAAGAGACAATAAGTTTTACAAATGGTCCTCAAATTGGGAAGGGTCGTTCAAGATCCACAAATGCATCTCTAAAGGAGCTTATATGCTAGAAGGTTTAGATGGAGAAGTGTTTGGGAGGGCTCTGAACGACAAATGTTTAAAGAAATACTACCCCAGTGTATGGATCAACTCGTGATTTGGCCATGGTCATGCCGATTCATGTTATCCGATGCGTTGTAATATATGCATCGCCTTTAGGGTGTTTTCACGCCAAGTTTTTCCCCTAATTTTCATACATTGGCTTAGCCTAGCCGACAGCAACAGGGCATTTGATTCGATAATTTTGTTAACGCTGGGAACACCGTCAACAAAATTAGGGGGCATATATGACGACGCCGCGATGTCAAGCAGGGATGTCAAAACGTGATGTCAAGCAGGCAGGGCGAAATTTTTTCATGATTTTCAAACATTTTTGAAGTAATTAGCATCAAGTGAGTTTGAAATAATTGGCAAGCGTGCATTAAACAGGGATTGAGTTACAATTAGCCAATTACAGAAGATGTCTTAGCTGATCACAAAATGTGCAAAAAAGTTAAGTCAAGAATACCTAGCCAGCTATTACAAGTAAGTTCAACGCCAGAGGAAGTCATTGATAGCCGATATTGCCCTACGACGAATCCCGTCTATTTCTTCAATGGCCTTCGCATCGGCTGCGTCGTTCCTTGGGATCGGCTTCATCGCCTTGGCCATATCCAACAGGTTTGACACGGCCGCCTTGATCTTCGCTCGCTGGTCCTCGATCTCCTTCGGCAGGCCGGCCACGCATTGTTCCTTGGCCACGATATCGGTGTCAATGTTGGCGAGTTCGGCTATCAGCTCTTCCCGACGCTTGCGAAGTCGATCAAGTTCAACAATCGGCTCGGTCTTCAAAGCGTCGAACTTAGCCTTCTTGGCGGTAATCTCTTGCTGGCTGGCCTTGATGGTGGCTTCTAATGCTTGGTTTTCGTGGCGATCGGCTATCCTCTGTTTAGCTCGCTCAAGCTTGTGGCGATGCGCCTCCATAAATGTGGCCGGTGCAATGGTGTCAGTCAGCCAGTCCAGCAGCCGATCTTGGATATCTTCAAACCGACTACGGATGGAAGCGTAGTCGGTGACCAGGAAATCGAGAGAGCAATCCAGCCGTTTGGCTATATCTGACAAAGTTGCTCGTAGCTCCTCGTCTGATACCATCATGGCTTTATCGGCGCCCTCGTCTGGATCAAGGAATTCCGACAAATCAAAATCTAGAAGATCGGCTACAGACTACAAGTTAGAAGTTGGTTAAGAGAGCTGACAAATTAATAAGCCAATTTATGAAGCTGAACAGGACTTACTCGAATAGCTGGAACTGAGGTAGGCACGTCCTCAGCGTCACCATCACGTGCGGCCATCGGCGTCGGCTCCCTTGATACATGGGGGGCAGGTGTTGGAGCACGGGGAGGCTGGAAAAGATGCAGATCAGAAATTCGGCTGTGCTAATAAGAAGGAAATGAAGATAGAGTTTACCGAAGGAGGGGGAGTTGTTTTCTTCTTGGCGGCTAATTTCTTTGTCTGCAGATATAGAAAGCCAATAAGTTATAGTGATATAAAAAATGGCAGGATTAAGCGATGAAAAATGCTTACCGGCGGAGGACGAGGGACGCGTTTCGGAGGGCTTGGAGTTCGCTCGGTGGTCTGCTCGGCCGATGAAGTCTGAGCGTACTTGTCCGAAGAGCTTGTTTCGGATGTGGCGGCATTGAAGGCCTCCTCCATTTCTGTGGAGATTGTGGCAATCGGGTATCTACTTGGCAAGCTTATCCGACTGGAGGTAGGGATAGATTGCGCCTGCTATATCTGTAAGCCGAACTTGACTTAGGTGTTACGGTTGCCGATAGAGATAAGGCAATCGGCCTATAGTCACGGTTTGGTAAGATTGAGGAAACCGACTTAGAATAAGATAGGGTTTCCGGTTTGTAAACCCTTCCTCCCAAGACTATATAAGGGGGGTAAGGGGCGTCCCTTGAGGGATATCAGATTCTAGATCAGAAATTCCGATAGGAGTTCAGCTTTTAGCTCTCAGCTTTAGATCACGAGATCAATAAAGACACTCGGCGGATCGAATCCACCGAAACAGGAGTAGGGTATTACCTCACGAGAGGGCCTGAACCTGTCTAAATCTTCTTCTTCTTCTAACCCATTGTGCTTGGCGATCTTGACTGCGACCCCATAAAATATATTGCCGAAACCAAGTTTCGACAATTTCCTCGTCCATAACTTCTTCTTCAAGGGTGTTGATGAGAAAATTCTCTCACACGCAGGCCTGGGAGATCTGCTTAGCTCTAGTGCAGGTTCGTCCTAGGCAACCTGTGATGATATAAGCGTGCCAATTGGTTTGATCTGCTAACCAATAAGAAAGAATAAACAGATACATGTGTTAAGGTTAGAGTTAGATCCTACCGGATCGGCTCAGGAAACCAACCTGCATATAATTGCTTTCTCGAAGCATATTTAAACTGAGTGACTATGATAGATCGGATGTGCCGAGACAGTATGAATCATTTAACCTAAATATATATCAAGATAATGAATATATGCATTCATAACCTAGCCGATACTGCAGGTCTAACATAAAATCAGCTAATACTCCAATATATCTTATAAAAAGATATCGATTTTACCTAAATGCGTTAACCCTAGATCAATCGACTGTCGGCTGATGCCAACGGATTGATACTGGCTTAAGGCATTTAACTAGATCGAGATCTTAATATAAGAGGCGGTTCTAATAGATCTAATAGCAAATAATACCAAAAGAAATATTAAAGCAGATAAAGCCGGCTGAAACCCCGGCACTGTCTCTATAAATTTATATCTAGCCGAATAGATCGTAATACTTCTAAAAGCGACTTAATAGATCAGGGATGATGCAGCATTAAGTACAAAAAGATAGCATTGGATCTATATGGACCGATGTAAACCCTTCAAGACGGTGGATACAACATATAATCTAGGCCAACATTTAGATCTAGCTCTATCAGCTGTTGCTTCCCGAGAAAAACAAGCCAATGGCAAGATAGATCTAGACATTGTTCTAGATTATATGCCGTATATGATAACTCGCGCAGTTTATAACATTAAACCTAGAGTGTCATAATGATGTAAGCACTAGATTCGACGAAATAAACCACTAAACGACAATAATTTACCTTATTCGGGGTTCTAATTGATGCAGCCCGAAGCCAGATCAAGAACTCGTCTAAAAAGAAAATAGGATGCGATGCGCCGAGATTGTATTGATTGTGATTGTCCTTTACAAGAAGTCTCAGGTCCTATTTATATCCAAGAATAACACTATCCGTGTAAGACACAGTTTCTATCTAATCTACTATTCAAAATACAACAATATCTCGGGATACAGTCCCATGTCGCATTACCAAAGGAAATATCTAGACAAACCCTATTTTACAGATACAATTGCCGTTAAAAGACTTTATGCATAGATGGCAATATTTCAACGAACATTTGGGAATCGAAACTTCCTTCTATCTTCAAGATTCTTCATCGAAAATGGTTCCATCTCCTTCTCTGAATCGGAATCGGCTATCAGCAATCCATGTATAATTCGGCCTCAGGCGACTGGCCTTCCAGCCGATTTGATCATAGCCGATGCAACCTCTGTTTTCCTCGCAGATCACTTTCCAATCCGATTTCGCTATAATCTCGGCTCAGACTTAGGGATTTAGTTACCAAAGTTGGTCGTTAACACATGCCCCCCAAGTCCGTGATAAGATAATATCGTGGATTTGCCGATTTTTTTTTCAAATTTCTGCGCACTTCTCGCCTGCATCCGTTTTGGCTGCTAAAAAACACTTCAAATACTGCCCGTCCGGCGCCGAAACAAGCCACACTGTCACTTTTCCGCACTCAAGCCTTAGCTAGCAAACCCTTCTTCTTCCTCGCTCTCCGGCGACTTCATGGCGACCTCGTCAGAACTGCTCCACATCTTGCCGGTGCACACCCTGCAGCGACATCCTCCCGGCAGCAATGGCCTCTTCAAGCACTCCGTCAGACACGATCTCCGCCGAGTACCCCGAGGTGAGTTCCCATCGGCTTAAACCTGCTCTTTTATCGCAATCTGGTTCTCTTTTCCCTTTTTCTGATTTCATCATTTCTTCTCTACAATCTGTAGCACCTTACCCACCAAATCGCGATTCCCAGCCTCCTTCACCCCGACCAATTGCTGCTAGGGCCGATCGGCAACACAGACCCCATTGAGTTCATTAACGCCGAAACCAATCGGATCCCGTTTAGGTTTTCGACCCCAGATCTAGCTAATTGGACAGGAGCCTTTAAATCCTGGCCATCCATGGATAAATCCTGGCCATCTTGGTATGCTAGGATGGCTGCTAGCAAACAAGCATTCTGGGATGAGATAGGAATCGGCCAATGCATAGCACTAACCCTAGCCGATATGCCTAAGGACGAACCCCTTCTATCGGCTGCCAGCTATTTCTGGTCGGACACGATGAATGCTTTCCTCTTCAAGCAAGGGTCGATGACGCCGACTCTGATGGATATAGTGATGCTAACTGGTTTGGATATAACATCAGCTGTCGATCCTTCCGATCTGAACATCAACTGCCAACATATCTTCAAGACTAAGAGCATAGGCGGCTGGAGCGGCTATATTTCGATGAACATGAGGGACGGCCCAGTCTCCAGCAGGGAACACACAACTTTTCTGATGATGTGGCAGGAGAAATTCCTGTTTTGCGGATCAAGCTGCGGGCCGACCACCAACTAGCAACACGTAGCCGAGGTGTTAGTGGAAAAAAAGCAAATCCCTTTAGGGAAATTTTTGCTCGGCTATTTGTATCAGACACTTAGCAATGTACCAGCCAAGCTAGCTTTGAAGTAATCCATCGGCACTGGAGGCCCCTGGTGGTTGCTGCAGATATGGCTCAACCTATACACTCACAAGGTCGCCAATCGGCCGAGTTTGCTTGACGCCAATTTCCCACGAGCTGAGCCGATTTATCGTGATGACGAAGAAATAACTACTTGGCGATGCGCATCATACAGGGAAGCTGCCTCCACCTTCCCAGGCTCCTAACCTTCGGCTGAATGCTTCAAAGATTTGTTTAGTAACTTCTACAATGGATTCTCAGCCGATTCCAGGGTTTGGTTTGCCTATGACAAGTTTAGCCACTTCGAGCGACCAGACGACCTTCGGCTCAATGAGATCAATAATCCAAAATTTGAGAAGCCGAGGGAAATCTTCGTGACTGCTATATCCCCATGCATCCTGCCAGTCGGCATCCATCAAGGCTGAAACATTCAGAAGAGTTACGAATTTTACCATCCATCAGCCGCCGCAAGACAACTTGGATTGGGCCAACAGCCAGACAAGATTCAAACTAGAGGCATCGTCGACCACAGAATAATGATGCATCGGCTGATGAGCCTTCCCAGGCCTCCTCTTGGCCAAATTGGAGTTATTGAGTTGGCAATCACCAGAACGAGTGCTTTTAGCCGATGGTAGGCCGATTGGAAATCACATCTCTTCCATCAATCGGCTTCCATGTACCTGACGACCATCGATCCTGAGATGATTCCACCGGTAAGATTCTTCTTCATGTCTCCTCCTTTCCTTATCAGCCCACTATATGCACATCTTGTTATTCATGCTTTTACTCTTGCAGACAAACGACTCCTCTCCTCCCCGGATCAGCCGATCAGGAGTGGCTGTTAACTACAACCCAGGTATATTGCCAAACGGCTGTGTACTGGCGCCATCGATCATTGGCTATAATGCGCCGAAAGTGGGCACACTCCTTCATGGCCAAACTCGCGAGCCGCTCCGTCGGACAAAGCGAAGCAAACCATCGGCTACCACCGCACCGGCTGCACCGAAGAAAAAGCCGGCCAAGAAGCAAAAACCGAGCATAGCCGACGACCTATCCCCAATCGACCCAGCAATCGACGCGGTGCACGACGAAGAAGTGGAGAATGAGGAGATCGAAGATGCAATCAACGAAGCTGTAGCCGAGTCGAGCTCTTCTGAAAGATACGTGCGGACCCCATCGGCCGACGAGGCGTGTGTCCAAAAAACTCCAAGTCCCCCAAGACGTCTCGTTCGTCCGACGCCGGTAAGCAACTTTCAATACTTAGTCTTCTAATGTCTTCATTTGATATTTTCACTGTATATTCTTTCTTCTTACATCGGCAGAGGAAGAAGCTAGCCACAAGGAAGAAAATAGCTCCCCTTCGTTCGGTAAGTGTTGACCCACATATTTTCCTCTAGTTAGCCAATTCTTGAACTAACTTCTTTTTTCAGACTCCTCGCGCTCCGAAGCCTGCCCCCAGGTTTGAAGTGAACATACTCCATCGGCTCTAGGTGGCGGCCATGCCGATGATGAAGTCGCTTCGGCTCCGCGATCCCGGTAAGTTTTGTTTACTCTTTACAATCAGCTTGATGACCCCTGCTAACTTTCCACCTATTTCTTTTCTTGTTGAGAGTGGCCGATCTACTAGGCTTCGACTTGTCGGAGTTCGTGGAGCCAGACGACGGAGCTGACCAAGCTTTAGTGCCGCTGGACGAGGACCTGCGATCTACACTGGCCGATATCGGCAAATGGCTGGAAGCTTCTCTAGACACGTTGGTGGCCGATTGTGGTCCCATCCGAGCTCGGTTTGAAGACATTCAAACTAGACTCCCTGACGACCTGGCCGACGCAATTGTGCCAGCAACTTTTCTTGAGGCGCACCAGCTGAAATATGAGCGAGCCAAGCAGCGCATCGCCGATCGCCGAGCAAATCAATCGCTGACGGCTGCCATTAAGTCCAATCAGGAGGAAATCAAGGCGAAGAAAGCTGAATTTGATGCCTTGAAGATGGAGCCGGCTGCCAAACTTGAATGGCTTCGCGCACGCAGGGATGAACTGATAGCCGACCTCATCCAAATCACCACTGAAATCCATGTACAAGAGGAATACATGGCCGGCCTGCCCAAGGAAATCGAAGACAAGCGATCAAGCATCAAAGAGGCCGTGTATTATCTCACAAACCTAACAAAGGCGGTGAAGTCGGTGGCCGGGACTGACGCAGCCGACACCAAGGCAATCGAAGAGGTTGATGAAATCCGACGCAAGGCATTGTCGGCCATAGCAGATTTCCTCAAGCAATGAGCCGATTGTAATAGTCTACTAGGGCAAAATTGTAATCATCTTTTGTAATCGGCTAACATTATCCACCTTTTGTAATTGGCCGAAACCATCCTTACTCAACAATCGATCGCTGGTGCCTGATCACCGATCATGTTAGCTCCAAAAACTTGAAAAAATTCTTGATATCTATTTTTTAGTTGTTGTGTCTATATGCCCCCCTAATTTTGTAGATGTTCGTGATGTCGACAAAATTATGAAATCCGCAAATTGTGCCGTTGTCGTCGTTGTCGGCCAAACTTAGCCGATCTGTAGAAAACTAGGGCAAAAAACTTAACGTGAAAATGACCTAAAGGCGATGCTTGCATGAGTCAAGACATCGGCTAACATGAATCGGCAAGAACGCAGCTGAATCATGCATTGATCCAAACGCTTGGGTAGTATTTCTTCAAATATTGTCCATTTAGAGCCCTTCCAAATACTTCTCCATCCAACCCTTCTAATATGTAGGCCCCTTTAGAGAGTGGATCTTGAAAGGCCCTTCCCAATTAGGTGACCACTTGCCAAATTTATTATCTCTTGATCTAATCGGCAATATCAATTTCCAAACGAGTTCGCCCTCTTCAAAAGACTTAGGCACAACTTTCTTGTTATAATGACGGGCTACTCGTTCCTTATCCCTTGTTACTTTTTCCAAGGCTCTCATCCTTGACAAAACTAGGTCTTCTGATTCATCTACCATCAAGTTGTAATAGTCATCGGCTGTGAGCTGGTCTTGTAGTTGAATCCGTCTTGAGCCGATGATGTTTTCCCATGGCAGGACTGCTTCGTGCCCATAGACCAATTTGGATGGAGGGACTTGGATAGATCCATGGCACGCCATCCGATAGGCCCACAGTGATTCGGCTAATTGGTTGTGCCATTGCTTGGGGTACTCAGAAATCTTCCTCTTTATCAGTTTGATCAAACTTTTATTGGAAGCCTCTGCTTGCCCATTGGCTTGTGCATAGTACGGTGAAGAATTAAGTAACTTGATCCCCATGCCGTCGGCAAACTGAACAAACCCGTCCGATCTGAAGATAGATCCCTGGTCTGTTGTTATTGTTTGTGGGACGCCAAATCGGTAGATGATATGCTCTTTAACAAACTCGAATGCGTCCCTAGAATCAACCTTTTTCAAATGAATTTCGTCCACCAATTTTGTAAAATAATATGTTGCCACTAGAATGAATTTATGTCCTTTGCTTGAGGGTGGATTAATCTGGCCGATCATGTCGATGCCCCATCCTCGGAACGGCCAAGGATTTATGATTGGGTTCATAGCCGATGATGGCGCTCTTTGTATGGCTCTGAATTTCTAACAATCCTGGCAACCTTTGTAATATTTGAACAGTCCTCCAGCATCGTCGGCAAAAAATTCCCTGCTCTCTGAAGCAACCACTTCATCTTGTGTGCCGATTGATGCGTGCCGCATATCCCTTCATGTATGTCGAAACTCGGTTTCGGCAATAGAAAAATGGGGGTGCAGTCAAGATCGCCAAGCTCGATGAGTTAGGTGGAAAACAAGGTTTAGATAGGTTCAGGCCCTCTCGTGAGGTAATACTCTACTCCTGTTTCGGGGATTCGATTCGCCGAGTGTTTATTGATCTCAAGATATGTTGCTCTTGTGTTGCATATGAAATCTGATCTAAAGCTGATATCCCTCAAGGGACGCCCCTTACCCCGTCTTGGGAGGCGGGCTTACAAATCGGAAACCCTATCATACTCTAAATCGGTTTCCTCAATCTTACCAAACCATGACTATGAGCCATTGCCTTATCTAATCGACAACGTAACACCTAAGTCATAGTTGGTTTACATATTTGGCACGCACGACCTATCCCTATCTCCAATCGGATAAGCTTGCCATGTGGATATCCGATTGCCATAATCTCCATAATAGCCCCCGAGTCCTTTGCAGTCGACGAGAGAACTCAGCCTCGAACCAAGATAGTACACAGCCAAACAACTCTTTAGCCGAGTGCTTCTGGCGCCGAGTGATTCCATCACCTCTGCCTGAAATTCCCGAGTAGCTCCAAAGACTATGAAGGGCTGGAAAATATATCCCAAAAAATTCTCAAAAAATAAATACCTAGGTGCATCTCCTGATGCACCTAATTAGGTGTAGCCCCCGACTATGTGGTTAGTCAAAAATAGACTAAACATATAGTCAAGAACTATATAAAAATCATTCTTATATAGATGCTTAGCTCAAGCTAAAGCAATCATAAAAAATCTCATCACTCGACAAGCTCATGCTTGCCCAAGTGAACTTGCCTGAGTCATCTCAGAACAAGTAGTTCAATCAACCCTCGTGGATGAAAAGTACTCGGTAAGCTCATGTTTATCCGAGTGGATCTATCCGAGCTCATGGGTAAACAAGTTTTTCAATCATCTGAAAAATATGACCAAAATATTAAATAGCTCTTGCCATAATATGGGTCTCAATCTAAAAAGATCTTCACCAAAGTGGGAAAATAGCATTGATATAATCATTTAATCAAATGCTTAAAAACCAAACAGTCCCTGTCATCAAGGCAGCCATGAAAAGCTTAACTATTTGTCACCTTTCAAATTGCATCGTGCCAACTTCTCTTGAAGTTACGTAAACCGCGGTATGAAAGGATTCTAAAGGTATTGAGCTATGTGACACGTGCATATTGCCAGGGCAAATCTGCTTAAGTCCATCCACTTAAGTCCCTAAGGACACATGTCAAGCCACACCTTAGCTGGGCCGCGAGTTTCTCATGGGTTCGGCCCAATTGCGAGAAAACCTAGCGCAGGCCTCAAATCTCTTACAAAGCCTCGAGGTCATCCCCGCCACTTCGTCTTCCCCGAAAAAATTCCCCAATCGCAACACTGTTCATCAGCTTGCAGCGGAGAACCCTAAGCTCTTGCGCACACCCAATCCACCAATCCAGAAGCTCATGCTTCGCCAGCTAGCCTCCGCATCCATCTTCACAGATCCCCAGCCCAAATCTCCATCCTTCAAGCCAGATCCACTCCCCCACAAACCACACTCATGGCAGGAGAGAAGATCCCTTTCGAGCAATGGGCTACCTCGGATGTCAGGGAGTCCACCCTCAAGGAGATGGTGAAGCATGGAGTTCTCCCTCCTAAGGAGATCGTGAGCTGGCGCCCGACGGCCGGTGAGGAGTTCCCCACTCCGAACATCGATGAGCTCGTCGTCTTCACTTCTTTCTTCTATTGCGGTTTCAGCCTCCCTGCTTTTGAGTTCTTTAGGGGTCTTCTCGATTATTATGGCCTCCAACTTTATCATTTGAACCCAAACTCCATGCTCCACATAGCCCTTTTCATTCATGTCTGTGAAGCTTTCCTCGGCATCCTCCCCCACTTTCAACTCTTTCGGCGCATGTTCTATCTTAAGCCGCACCCGAACAAGGATCAGCCCTGCGTTGTCGGTGAGGCTGGCTTCCAACTCCGCGGATCCCTCTGCAAAGAATACTTTTCTCTTCCCTTGAAATCTTCTAACAAGGGCTGGCACGCGAGCTGGTTCTATATCACCAACCTTGAACCCACCCTGCCAAACTTCGTTGGCCTTCCCCCTGTGCCTAGGCCCAACTGGAGCACCGTGCTAGTGGCCCAAGACTGGGATGAAGCCAACAAGCTGCTAGTGAAGATCTTGGAGATGAAGTCGAAAGGTCTTGGGGGTGAGCAAATCACTCGTCACTTCATTAGGAGCCAACTGGCTCCGATCAAGGAGCGGTCCAGGCCTGCCTTTGAATATGAGGTTGAGAGGGACCCCAATCGGGAAGACCGCAACTCCCTCAGCTTCGAGATCTTGAAGATTCGCATGTACAAGATTTTCTCGACAGGAATAGCAATTGAGCACAGCCTCGTGCTGCCGGTCCTCCCATACAGCTTTTTATCGTCCTCTTCCTCCGGCAAGCTGACTTAGCTCCTTTGTTGCCTTTCAATCTTGATATCGCACTTCTCAGTGTTGAAAGAATCTTTCTTGCAGGAAAATGCCTCCATTATCTCAAAGCCGTATAAAATCCATCATGACGACGTGTCGGCTCGGCCTGCTAAGAAGCCATCCGGTAGCGTGAAGATCCAGAGCGATCCAGCCGGGAAGAGGGTAGCCCCGAGTGAAGACATCAGTAAGTGGGCAAACAAAAGGAGGCTGATTATTGATGACTTGGACGACGATGTCCCAGCCCCTCAAGCCGATGCGACCCCTCCGAGGCCGTCACCGAAGACGGCGCCCAAGATCCGCCGATCAACCAGGTAAGCCCTACGACCAAAATCAAGCTCTTTGTTAAGAATTTCTTCGGAGCCAAAGCCCCAGAGCCCTCACCCGAGCGAGAGCGTCCCGGGTGAAAGGCCTTCACCTCCCAGTGAGGACACCCCAAGGACAGTGCCCCCGACCGCCAGCCGGGATACCCCGACTGGAAACCAATCGGCCGCAGAAGAGCCCCCGGCTGCTACCCAAAAGGCCCCGACTGAAGACCAGTCGGGCAAGAGCCAAGAAGGGAAAGGCAACCGGGGAGTGCCGGTTAAAGATCCAGCCACCGAAACTGGTAAGTCTTGAATCGATCTTTAACTTTTTGATCTCTAGTCAATTTTTCTGCATCTTCATCTGCTCCTTCTGATCCGATCAGCCAAAGTAGAGGAGATCCCTAGGTTGCAATCTTCTGAAACCTGGGTCCCTCCGATCAAGATCGAGTGGCGTGATTCTGAAGGCCAGAGACAAGGCATCATCCTGAATAAGCAAATGGAGAATGAAGAAAGAGATGCGCTTGTAGACAGCTTGGATGAAGCGACTTGGCTGTTAAACGAAGTCCTTCTCCCTTTTTCTGTTGCATCTTTATCATTGTTTTCCAATCGACCAATCTGTAGAACTTGTATGTAGAGGGTGTACTGCCGATCAGTGGCAAAATCCGATGCACTCGAGAAGCTGGTCCCACACTTGAACTCCCTAGAGAACATCCAGCAGGAGCTAAAGACCACTCGAGAAGATGCTGCATCGAGGGAAGCAGCTCTGAGGAGAGAGATAGCCGCACTCCGAGAGGAGAACCTCGACCTCCGGGGTTCAGTCGGGAGTAAGCTCGATCTCCTTAATCTTTCCTGCCTTTAATTGTAGTTCATGTTGATCCTAGTTGTTGACATCCTTTCTTGTTGCAGAGAACTCGTCGGAGGTCCACTTGCTCCAAGCCCAGCTGGAAGAAGCCAACACCAGCAAAGCCGAGCTGAAGACCGAGTTTGAAAGTGAGTTCTTTCAAAACAGCGTTCCTTATGTTGTTTCATTCTTGAATGCTTTGTGTGATCGTATATCTTTGGCAGCTTATAAGATCAAGACCTGAGCTCAGTACGACGTCTTGATTGAGAGGGTCAAAAAGGCTGAGAGTGTTAGGGAGGATGTTCCTAACGCGGCGACGCCGATCTTGTTGTCACTGTTCCATAACAGACTCGGGACCAGCTCGTTGGACCTGGTTGAGATCTTTGACAAGCTCCGGAGGGCCCCTGATTAGTACTTGGCCAATATTTCTGAAGCAGCCATTATGGGAGCGGGGTTCGCCCTTGCGCAGACCAAGTCGTTCTACCCCCGGGTGGATATTGATTCAATCAGGGAAGGGTTCACCGATGGTACTTCAGACGAGCAAGCCCTGGACTTGATTAGTGAGGCACATGAAGGCCAAAAAGGTGGCCTCTGATGTAGTGAACAACTTCTGACCTTGATTGTATTGTGAACATTTGTATGCTGTAACTTTTAGACATGACTTCTAAATATTCAGCTTATTTATGTTAACGCCTTGATCCGAGTTTTTATGTAAAATTTCTTTAGTAATTGTCGTCCGACTGTCACCAAGCCTAGGCTTGGTTAGGTCAACAAAAAATTCTCAGTCCTTATACGCTGAACTCGAATCAAGGAACATTAAACAATGATAAACCGAATATGCATAAGTTGCTGAAGAAAACTATGCTTTATTGACATATGTACAGCCCCCGACTGCTAACTCAAGAAGTCATCTTGCTTGAGGTTGGCAGTCAAGAAGAGCATGAAACTTAAGGCAATTTAAGCGTAGTATCGTCGAAGATGTTCGATGTTCCAGGAGTTTTCCACCATGGATCCGTCTTCACGTTTTAGTCGGTATGCACCTAGCCGAGTCACCTCAGCAATTATATATGGTCCTTCCCATAAGGGGGATAACTTGTGATGATCCTTGGTGGTCTGAATCTTGCGTAGAACCAAATCGCCAACGATAAAAGCTCGTGCTCGAACGTTGCGACTGTGGTGTCGTCTGAGCCCTTGAAGATATTTTGCCGACTGGATGAGGGCTACCTCACGGGCCTCTTCCAGTCGAGTAAGGTCATCCACTCGGTCTTGGTCGTAGCGTTCATCGTCAAAGTTGCGGACTCGGAGAGATTCGTACTCCATCTCGTTTGGCAACATGGCTTCTACGCCATAGACCAAAAAGAAAGGAGTTTGGCCGGTAGCCCGACTGGGCGTAGTCCGCAGAGACCATAGAACCGAGGGGAGCTCTTGAACCCACTTGCCGGCATAAGGATTTAGTCGGTCAAACACTCGGGGCTTGATGCCTTGAAGAACCATGCCGTTGGCACGTTCAACTTCTCCATTGCTTTTGGGGTGTGCAACTGATGCGTAGCAAATTTTGATTCTGAAGTCTTCGCAAAATTCCTTAAAGATGCCCCCAGTGAATTGAGTCCCATTGTCGGTTATTATTCTGTTTGGGACGCCGAAACGATGCACGATGTTGAGGATGAAGTCTTGTGCCTTGTCCGCTGTGATCGTGGCAACCGGCTTAGCTTCGATCCACTTGGAGAATTTGTCAATTGCGACGAATAAGTGTGTGAATCCTCCTGGAGCCTTCTTGAAAGGGCCGACCATGTCTAAGCCCCATACCGCAAACGGCCAGGATAATGGAATTGTTTGTAGCTCTTGGGCTGGGACATGGCTCTGCCGAGCGAAGAACTGGCAACCTTCACAGGTTCGTACCACTTTTTCAGCGTCGAAGACCGCCGTGAGCCAGAAGAAACCTTGTCTATAGGCTTTGCCCACCAAGGTATGTGCTGCCGCGTGGCTTCCGCATACGCCCGAGTGGATATCTTGGAGTAGCTGTCGTCCTTCCTCAGGTGTGATGCATCTCATCAGGACTCCGGAGGGACTTCTTTTGTATAAATCGGAATCAACCATGACATAAGCCTGACAACGACGTCGGACACGTTCTGCCTCATCCCGGTTTTTCGGCAGCTCTTGCTGAGTTAAAAATTTGATGAGTGGTGTCCTCCAGTCAGCATCGATCATGGCGACTTCGTTTGTAGCTTGCTTGTTGGGAGTTGGTTTGGCTGCAACAGTTGGTTCGTAGATATGCTCCACAAAAACGTCTGTTGGAGCGGCTTCTCGCTTGGACCCGAACTGCGCCAACTCGTTTGCTGCCTCGTTATTATGTCTTAGGACATGGGATAGTTCCAGTCCGTCAAACCTATCTTCAAGTTTGCGAACTTCTTGCCGGTAGGCCTCCATGGTGTCGTTTAGACAGGACCAGTCCTTCATCACTTGGTTCACAACCAGCTGGGAATCCCCTTTTACGACGAGCCATCGTATCCCGAGTCAAACTGCAAGCCGCAGTCCATGTAGCAGAGCTTCATACTCGATGATGTTGTGTGAGGCAGAGAAGTGAAGGTGGAGAATATATCTTAGCCTTTCCCAGTTGGGGAGATCAGCATGACTCCTGCTCCCAAGCCGGTGATCCTCTTGGATCCGTCGAAGTGCATGGTCCAGTATTGAAGGTCTTCCCGAGGTACGTCTTCTTGTTGTTCGGTCCACTCGGCCAAGAAATCTGCCAGGACTTGTGACTTCACAGACGTCCTCGCCTTGAAAGTTAAGTCCAGCGGCATCAGTTCCAGGGCCCACTTCGCAATGCGTCCAGTCGCCTCCCGGTTGTGGATGACATCGCCGAGTGGAAAGGAAGTGATGACGGTGACCGAGTGACCCTAAAAGTAGTGTGCCAATTTCCTCGCGATTATCAGAACATATAGGAGTTTTTGTACCTGAGGGTAGCGGATTTTGGCTCCTGCCAGCACTTCACTAACGAAGTAGATTGGCCTTTGGATTTTCTGGACTCGTCCTTTTTCTTCGCGCTCGACCACAAGAACCGTACTGACCACTTGGTGAGTGGCTGAGACGTACAGTAGCAGGGGCTCCTGTGGCTGAGGTGAGGCTAGGACGGGCGGTGTCGTGAGGAATTCTTTAAAATCTTTAAAGGCCTTATGGGCTTCCGTAGTCCACTGGAAGTCGTCTGTTTTCTTTAACAACCTGAAGAAAGGCATGCCTCTTTTGCCAAGTCGAGAGATGAATCGGCTTATCGCCGCAATGCAGCCGGTGAGCTTCTAGACATCCTTCTGGTTATCGGGGGCTTCATGCTCAGGATAGCGTTGATTTTTTCTGGGTTGGCTTCAATGCCGCGATGTGACACCATGAAGCCGTGCAGTTTGCCTGATGACACGCCGAATGTGCACTTCTCCAGGTTCAACTTCATTCTGAAGGCCCTAATGTTCGCAAAGGTTTCTTCTAAGTCGGCAATCAGGTCTTCTTTCTGCTTGGTCTTGATGATGACATCGTCGACGTAAGCTTCCACATTCTTCCCAATCTGCGTCTGAAAACATCTTTGGATCATGCATTGATATGTGGCTCCGGCGTTCTTCAGGCCGAAAGGCATCGTGATGTAGCAGTAGGCCCCAAACGACGTGATGAACGATGTTTTCAGGCAGTCGGATTCCTTCAAGCTGATTTGGTGGTAGCCCGAGTAACAGTCCAAAAAGCTTAAGAGTTGGCAGCCGGCTGTTGAGTCCACGACTTGGTCGATGCGACGCAGTCCGAACAGATCTTTAGGGCAGGCTTTGTTGAGGTCGGTGTAGTCAACGCACATGCGCCATTGCCCCATCTTCTTCCGGACCAGAACCGGGTTAGCCAACCAGTCGGGATGTAGGACTTCCTTGGTAAAACCGGCGGCTAAGAGCTTTGTGAGTTCTTCCTTGATGGCATCTTTTCGATCCTGAGCGAACCTGCGCAATCGTTGTTTGATCGGTTTTGCGTCATCTTTGACGTGTAAAGAGTGCTCGATCACCTCCCTATGAATTCCAAGCATATCAGATGGTTTCCAAGCAAAAACATCTATTATTTTGGAGGAAGGTGACGAGCGCGCTTTCCTATTTAGGATCTAGTTCAGCACCAATTACAGCGGTTTTTGAAGGATCCGATGGATCAAGGGAGATCTTCTTTGTTTTGGCGTCGCCTTGTCCCGATTTGGCTATCTTCTTCGCGGGGATTTCACCCTCTGCCGAGGTTGATGCGGCCAATCGGATTTCCTCCTAGCCACGCGATCTCTCGTGAGATTGGGCCATGTCGCAGCTCTCCTTGTCCCAGGTGAAGGCTTGCTTTACGTCGCTGCGCAAGGTGATGACGCCGTTCGGACCCGGCATCTTCATGCAGAGGTAGGTATAATGCGGTATCACCATGAACTTGGCGAGTGCAGGCCTTCCAATGATCGCGTGGTAGGCCGTCTCGAATTCGACCACCTCGAAAGTGATATTCTCCGTTCAGAAGTTCTCGTGAACTCCGAAGGTGACTGGAAGGGCGATGTGCCCGAGTGGCGTGGATGACAGCCCCGGGATCACTCCATGGAAGGGGGCTGAGCTTGCCTTCAGTTCAGCTCTCGGGATCTGCTTCTCGTCCAAGGTCTTGGCGAACAAAATATTAAGGGCGATGCCCCCATCAATGAGGACGCCCTTGAGCTTGATGTTGCGGACCACCGGGTCTAGTACCAACGGATAGCGTCCCGGGTGATCCACTCGGTCAGGGTGATCCGAGCGGTCGAACGTGATGGCCACCTCCGACCATCGTAGGTACTGTGGCACTTCAGGTTGCACCGCGTTGACCTCGCGGTCGGTTAGCTTCTGTTTCCTCTTGGATTCATAGGCTTGCGGCCCCCCGAAGATGTGGTTCAGCTCGTCCACGGGGTCTTGAAAGGGCTCCGCATTTCCAGCCGGGTTGTTCTTCTTGGTGCCCGATGGACCGGCTTCGTCAGTCGGCTTCTTGTTGAGTTGTGCCGCATATTGCTCGGCGAACTGCTTGTAAATGAAGCAATCCCTGGCCGCGTGCTTGTGGTTGGGATGATGCGTGCACTGAGCGTTCATGATAGCGTCATCTGTCGCGACTCGGGGACGGCGTTGGGAGTTGGAAGTCGCGGCAACTAGGTCTTCAGGTCGGCGCTTGCGGTCCTCCTGGCCCTGGTTGTTGTTGCCATTATCCTTCTTAGGATGCCGGTTTCCTCCCGATTGCTTGTCGTCCCTCCTGTCAGGCCGGTCTTGGCGCGTTGCTTTGATCGCGTCGCTGGATTTGGTGTAAGAGTTTGCCGTCTCGAACATCTGCTTCACCGTCTTTGGTGGCTTGCGCCCAAATTTTCCGATCAACACCTCATCACGGAATCCTTTCTGGAAGGCGGCGATGATGATGTCGTCGGTGATGTTGGGGATCTTGTTGCGCTTTTCGGAGAAGCGCCGGATGTAGTCCTTCAAAGGCTCATCCGGCTTCTGGACGACGTTGTAAAGGTCAAAGTGGGTCCCAGGTCTCTCAAAGGTGCCCTGGAAGTTGGCAATGAAGTGGTCCCTTAACTCACTCCACGAGCCGATCGAGCCTCTTGGCAGGCTCGTGAGCCAGTTCCTGGCTGAGTTAGCAAGGGCGACAGGCAGGTAATTGGCCATGGCCTTATTGTCGCCTCCTACCACATGGATGATGAGGGTGTACACGGTTAGCCATTTCTCGGGGTCAGTCTTCCCGTTGTACTTCTCGATTCCAGTCGGCTTGAAACCATTCGGCCAATGCACTCGGCGAAGGTCCCGAGTGAAAGCGGGTACTCCATCGTCATTGCTGTCGGGCGATCCCCTTCGATCTTCCCAGGAGCGTTGATCTCGTTCTTGATAACGCCGGTCAAGGACTTCCCGTAGATCGCTCGGCGGGGTCCTTGGCAGGCTGCTTCGGTAGTTGGAGTCGTTACTGCGGCGGATCCGGTGGTGGACGGGTGGTCGTCCGTGCCACTTCTCGCGGGAGTCGGCTGATTGCTCCTGATGCTTGCGCATGGTCTCTTGGAGAAGGTCTCTTGACCTAGTGGCCGTTCGGTCTTGCTTGGGCCTCCTGTAATCCTTTGACCTCAAAGGCGGGAGTCGGCTTCTGTCGGGCGTTTCTACCACGGACTCAGTCGGCCTTCGCGCTGAGGTGGAGGGAGGACCATTGGCTGTAGCCGCGACGATGGTCTTCATCTTGTCTAAGATTGGCGTCACGTCGGGGGTGCCGTCTTGATCACGTTGTCCAGGAGCGTAAGGGTCGCGATAGCGTTCTGCTGAGGCGTCTGGAAGATGTTTGTGTTGTAGATTCACGTTTGGAGTATGGTCTCCCGAGTGGATCGTCCGGTTGCCCTTAGATCCTACTTTCTTCTGTCGGCTTCCTCCTTGCGCTTCTTCTCCTCTTCCGCCATCTTGCGTTCTCGCTCAAGTCTGGCTTGTTCTTCCTTTGCGACCCTGTGGGCCATGGCTGAGTCGGTCTCGGCCACCTCAGCATGAGGACGTCGAAGCACTTCGGCTCGTAATCCTTGTCGCAGTCGGAGTCGTTGGCTTCGTTCGAGGGGATGTCGTAAAGGTCGTCAAAGCCTGAGGAGCTGAGGTATTCATCGAGCTCCGAGGATAAGCATGACCCGAACGGTTGGAGGATGACGGCGATTTCCCTTGAGCTTGGGTTGCTCGAGTCTGGATCGTTCCAGTCCGAGTCGTAGCTTGGTGACGTGGATCCCTTCAAGTGGGTCGATCTTGGCTCGGGGGAGAGGAGCTTGCAGTAGATCTCAGCGGCGTTTGGTAATCCAAGCGGCGCTGAGAGGTTTTCTCCCGAGTAGATTGGTTCCAACGGGGAGGTGAGAAGACCATTGTAGATCTCAGCAGCATTCGGTAGCCCGAACGGCGCCGAGCGGATTCCTCCTTCAGAGTGGATTGATTGCATCTTGGAACTCAGGATTGTGCCGCAGATCTCAGCAGCGTTCAGTAACCCGAACGGCGCCGAGCGGGTTCTCCCTCCCGACTGGTCCGAATCAGAGTCGGAGGAGGAAAGCTTGTTGAAGTCGTCGACGGCGAACTTGCCGATGCCTGGAGAAGATCCCATCGCGCTTGCCGGCGAGATTGTCGAAGAAGTCTTGACGCGCGGGCCCCTACCTGGCGCGCCAACTGTCGAAACTCGGTTTCGGCAATAGAAAATTGGGGGTGCAGTCAAGATCGCCAAGCTCGATGGGTTAGGTGGAAAACAATGTTTAGATAGGTTCAGGCCCTCTCGTGAGGTAATACCCTACTCCTGTTTCGGGGATTTGGTCCGCCGAGTGTTTATTGATCTCAAGATCTGTTGCTCTTGTGTTGCATATGAAATCTGATCTAAAGTTGATATCCCTCAAGGGACGCCCCTTACCCCCCTTATTTAGTCTTGGGAGGCAGGCTTACAAATCGGAAACCCTATCATGCTCTAAATCGGTTTTCTCAATCTTACCAAACCGTGATTATGAGCCGTTGCCTTATCTAATCGACAACGTAACACCCAAGTCATAGTTGGTTTACATATTTGGCAGGCGCGATCTATCCCTATCTCCAGTCGGATAAGCTTGCCATGTGGATATCCGATTGCCATAATCTCCACAATGTACTTCTCCGATAGCCACCTTGGCTTGATCGGCACTAAGACACTTGAGCAACACACCATCAATCGTCTGATAGTAGAGATCTTCGTTGAGCAAAACATATCTTAACGCCTTGTATCGCAATTTCCTTGAAGCCGATTGAGAGGGGTTATGTAAATAGCTATAGACCTCAAACCTCCAATCATCGGCTATCATGACAGCGACTTCTATCTCAACTTCTTTTATCATCGGCCTGTAGCCTGATGCCCATTGAGCTAAATCATTGGCTTCTGTATTCTGCTCTCTAGGGATGTGTTTCAGTGTAACTAGCCGAAAGCTATCCATCAATTCTCGGCATTGTTGATAGTAGACCATCAACGCGTCGTTCCTGCATTCATACTCGCCTGACAACTAGCTGATGACCAACAGTGAATCTCCCATTATCTCGATGGCATCGACTTTGACTTCTTTGAGAAGATGCAATCCCTTGAGCACTGCTTCGTATTCGGCTTGATTGTTTGTAGCGTGGGGATTGATTGAGAAGGCAAATTCAAAACTTGCCCCCTTGGTGAGATAATTACTAAGCCGATACCGCATCGGCTTGTGCATACCGAACCATCAAACGTTAATGTCCAGGGCATGATCTCAACTGAGCCGATTGAGTCATCTCTGTGTTCTACGATAAAATCGGCTATAGCTTGTCCTTTAACTGCCCTATGTGCCTGATACCTCAAATCGAACCTGTCAAAGCAAAAATCCACTTTCCAATACGTCCCTTTAACACTAGAGCCGACAGCATGTATTTGACTACTTCGGCTTTGCATACTATTGTGCACTCGTTAGATAGTAGATAATGCCTTAACTTTGTACATGAGAAATATAGGCTCAAACACAACTTTTCCGCAGATGAATACCTTGTTTCTGTTAGTGATATGCCCTAGAGACAACATGGAGATGTTGGATATCATGGTCAATGTTTATGTATAAATGAATAAAGTGTTATTCAGTTCCATCAAGTAGACATCTTGTATTGATCAATGAGTATGTGACTTATTTATGAGACTCTTTATGCATGAATCTATTTCTAAATGATCCCTGATCACATGTCATATTATTGGAACAAATATGACTCTAAGATCGGCATGTTTATTGATTGATGATCATGTCTCATAGATCATGGGTATGGAGATACCAAATCAGTAAACATGGACACATGTGTTAGAGAACACATTGTTGGATATACCCACCATGAGACACTACAGGAATTAATGTGTCATTAGTTGGTCTCAAGTAGTGTTGGTGCAAAGTCCTTAGACATGAGATCATCATGGATTCCAACATGTGTAGTAGCCTACTTTGGGACTACCAAACGCTATTCCGTAACTGGGTAGTTATAAAAGTAGTTTTTAGGTTTGCTACGAAACATGGAGTGGGATATGAGTGACCCAGATGGAACTTGCCCCTCCTTTGGAGAGATATCTCTGGGCCCCTCGAGGTAATGGAATATGGAATTGCATGGCCATGCTAAGTTGACTGAGGAGTCAATCAACAGACAGATAATCCAATACGGTTCGAGTGAATGGTTAAGCTATTGAAGGGATGACACACATCTTGCCTATAGCTTAATTGGTATTGTGAGGCAAAGGGATTTGTGTACACATTACAGGTTCAGAGCCGATATTATATTCTTGTATACTATGGTGTTAATATGTGCTGCTAGGCGTCGCTGTTGACAAATCGGCTGAGTTGGACTCGAGCCGAAACCGAGAGTACCTAAACCTACAGGGTCGCACGCTTAAGGGGATAAGAACAGGCATTCGAGTTGGACTCGGATACGGCTCGATCGGACAGGGATCCGATCGGATAGAGTCCTATGGGCTTACGAAGTCTGATAGGATCATAGTCGCTGTGATCCCTAATGAAGCGGGGACCTGCAGCCTTTGGCTCCCTCACATAAGGCCTGCCGCGCCGAGCTTCTTCTTCCCGCCAAAATCGCTGTTGAAAGCGGCGTCGGCTGTCCATGCGGATCGGCCGTTGATCAGCCGATCGGTCGGCGAGATGCACCATGTTGATTGGTGCGGCTTGGTCTCCAGTCGGCTTCTTCTCTGCCTTAACCCCTTTGAGAGTTTCGGCTAAGCTGCTCGCCATTCTGTTCTGTCGATCAGCTCGCCCGGGGCCGGCTTGAACCATGTTGACCGGGAAAGGGTTTCTGTCTACCTTCATTGGCCGAGGTGAATCGGCGAATTTGAGCTTCCCGACCTCGATCGCCGACTAGATTTGCTGCCTGAAAACTTAACAATCATTAGTTGCATGGGAGGTGGAGTTATGCCACTTACAGTATTTCTTCCTCTTGAGTTCGTTAGCCGATGGGATCACATGATTTTCGAGAAGCTGGATCTTCTTCTCCTTCAGCAGTAAATCGAAGATCCTATCAGCCTTGGTGATGTCAAAATCGTATTTCTCTTCCTTGGCCGTTTTCAGCAACCATTGACAGACGATGGCCTTTTTATTCTTCGCCCATTCGGCTGCCACGACCTCTGCGTCATCGTCGCTTGTTTCTGAGTCGGACTCGACGATGACGTGGGCAACCTTCTTGATGGCCTTCCTTGATTCCTGGAATCGCTGCTCATGGACCGCCACCTTTTGCGCCAAGTGGGCTAGGCTGTCAAAATCTTGAGCAGAGAACCTTTCACGGATCGGCAGCAGCAGTCCGTGGAAAGCCAAATCGGCAAACTGGGAATCGGATAGGACCAGGTTGTAGCATCGGTTCCTCATCTCCCTAAACCTCTGGATGTAGTCCAGAACCGATTCTTCGTGCTTTCGCCTGATGCTTGTCAGGTCTGACAATTTCATCTCGTGATTGTCGGTGTAGAAATAGTTGTGGAATTGCCTCTCGAGATCAGCCCAGCTCTGGATAGAGTTGTAGGGCAACGAAGAAAACCATGTGAAAGCCGATCCCGATAGTGAGAGTGGGAATAGATGAACTCTCAGGGCGTCTGTAGCCGATACCTCTCCACACTGGGCTAAGAATCGGCACCCTCTCAAAGTGCTCTGGTTATGGATACCGATACATGTTCCCAGAATCCTTTGGCTTAAGGCCGAATTGATCGCGCATGACATCGGCAATCAAATCGACCCATGTCTTGTTGTCTTGAACCGGTTGCATCGGCTCGTATTGATCATAGTGCATATGTGCTTGCCGATACTAAGGTAGCATTTGAGACCGATAATGTCGATCTTGGTGGCCTCCCTGGTACTCATACTGGAGTGGGTTGCCAGCGGGAAACGACCGATTCGTCGGGGGCGTCTGTGGTTCTGGAAAGAGCTGTCGGCCACTGGCGTTGTATTGAGCTCCTGGAATGGGGTTGGCAATCGGCTCTTGCTGCCGATTGAGATTGAACATACCGGCTAGCTGCTCCTGGGGAAGATGTTGTTCCCGGTTCAGAATAACGGGCGATGGCCTTGAAGCCGATGCGGATGCAGTCAGCTGAGTGACTCCTCCTGGCGGTCCTGGCTGTATCGGAGCCGGGATCGGCCGGTTCTGGGTTGCCAAGACCCTGTAATTGGGAAACTAGCCGTCGGTGAAGTAGGTTAGCCCCCGTTGTAGCTGATCGGCAATTTTGGAATCGACCATAGTGGAAATCATGTTATTCAGAGTGTTGACCAAGATGCCACTTTGATTAACGAGTGCGTGATGTACGACCAAATCGATCCGGTCCTGCAAGGTATGCAGCTCCGAATCGTCTTGCTCCTTTTTCGGCTCCTCCATCTTGTGTTTGCCTTTCGTATCGCTCAAGGAGGATGCATTGAAATCGTCCATGCCGAACTTGTATTTCTGGAGGACGGATCCAAATCGGGCCTGCAGTTCTTCTACCATCTTCTTGTAGTCAGCCTGGTGTTCAGCCGACAATTGCTCCATTGTGACTGGAGTCACATTCTCTTCAGTGATCTCTGAGTTCTTGATGTTAACCATCACGTCTGATGCCCTTTGATCTGCTGATGGTCCCACTGGACGTGCCAAGAAGCCTGTTGATGAGAAAATTCTCTCGCGCGCGGGCCAGGAAGATCTGCTTAGCTCCAGTGCAGGTCCGTCCTTGGCTACCTGTGATGATCTAGGCGTGCCAATTGGTTTGATCTGCTAACCAATAAGAAAGAATAAACAGATACGTGTGTTAAGGTTAGAGTTAGATCCTACCGGATCGGCTCAGGAAACCAACCTGCATATAATTATTTTCTCGAAGCATATTTAAACTAAGTGACTGGGATAGATCGGCTGTGCCAAGACAGTATGAATCACTTAACCTAAATATATATCAAGATAATGAATATATGCGTTCATAACCTAGTCGATACTGCTGGTCTAACATAAAATCAGCTAATACTCCGATATATCTTATAAAAAGATATCGATCTGACCTAAATGCGTTAACCCTAAATCAATCGGCTGTCGGCTGATGCCAACAGATTGATACTAGCTCAAGGCATTTAACTAGATCGATATCTTAATATAAGAGGCGGTTCTAATAGATCTATAGCAAATAATACCAAAAGAAATATTAAAACAGATAAAGCCGGCTGAAACCCCGGCACTGTCTCTATAAATTTACATCTAGCCGAATAGATCGTAATACTTCTAAAAGCGACTTAATAGATCATGGATGATGCAGCATTAAGTACAAAAAGATAGCATTGGATCTATATGGACCGATGTAAACCCTTCAAGACGGTGGATACAACATATAATCCAGGCCAACATTTAGATCTAGCTTTATCAGCTGTTGCTTTCCGAGAAGAACAAGCCAATGGCAAGATAGATCTAGACATTGTTCTAGATTATATGCTGTATATGATAACTCGCGTAGTTTATAACATTAAACCTAGAGTGTCATAATGATGTAAGCACTAGATTCGACGAAATAAACCACTAAACAACGAGAATTTACGTTATTCGGGGTTCGAATCGATGCAGCCCGAAGCCAGATCAAGAACTCGTCTAAAAGAAAATAGGAGGCAATGCGCCGAGATTGTATCGATTGTGATTGTCCTTTGCAAGAAGTCTCAGGTCCTATTTATACCCAAGAATAACACTATCTGTGTAAGACACGGTTTCTATCTAATCTACTATTCAAAATATGACAATATCTTGGGATACAGTCCCATGTCGCATTACAAAAGGAAATATCTAAATAAACCCTATTTTACAGATACAATTGTCGTTACAGGACTTTATCCAAAGATGGCAATATTTTAACGAACATTTGGGAACCAAATCTTCCTTCTATCTTCAAGCTTCTTTATCGGAAATGGTTCCATCTCCTTCTCTGAATCGGAATTGGCTATCAGCTATCCATGTCCGGTTTGGCCTCAGCCGACTGGCCTTCCAGCCGATTTGATCGTAGCCGATGCAACCTCATCTTTCCAATCCGATTTCGCTATAATCTCGGCTCGGACTTAGGGATTTAGTTACCAAATTTGGTCGTTAACAAAGGGTCGCGTCCACGTCCAGGTCGATTAGGGGCAAGTCATTGGCTGGGGTTGTCCTCAGCTTCTTTGAAGCTCGGTTTCTTTTTTCTATAGCCGGAGTTGCAGTAGCCAACGGTGCCGCCCTTTTCGGATGATGCACTGGCGCACGGGTGTGGCTGTGAAGCAAAGTGCCCACCTTCGGCGCATGGCAGCTGATGATGGACGGGGCCAGTCCACAGCCGCCGGATAGCACGCTAGGGGCATAGTGGATGGCCACTCCCGTGTTGATTGTGTGCAGAGGTGAGGTATCGGTCGTCTGCAAAGGAATGAGGCATGATCAGTCAATAATATAAGAAGTGGCCGAAGGAAGCTAAGACAAAGAAAGATACTTACCGATGGAGTCATCTTTGGGTCGATGGTGGTCAGGTACATTGAGGTCGATTGATGGAACAAGTGTTGTTTCCATTCGTTCCACCATCGGCTGAAGATTGTTGTCCTTCTCACTGCCAGATCAATATTATCGATGCTTCCTAGAGGGGGGCCAGGAATGCTGAGCAGCCGATTCATCATGATATCTCCCTCGATCTTGCCTCTGGATTGGATCTTGTCTGCGTAGTAGAGGCCGATCGGCAGCTGACCCATGCCAAGTTGTCTTGCGGCCACCATCGGATGATAGAACTCATAAGATTTTTGAATGTTGCGCCCTTGGTGAATGCCGATAGGTAGGATGCAAGGTGTGATAGCCGATGTATAGATTTCCCTTGGTTTGTCATATCCCTCAGAGTTGAGCTCATCAAGCCGAAAATCATCTGTGAGTTCGAATCTTTCGAAATCTGTGTAAGTGAACCATATCCTTGAGCAGCTTGGGAAGCCACTGTATAGGTTGTCGATGTAAAATCAAAGTGTGTTTGATTCTTTGGATGATGAACAATTGGTTACAATTGGTTATTTAGGATTTATTGATTTGAGTGTTTTGATTTTGAAAGAGTTGAATTTTCGGATGATGAAAAGTGTTCAGCTCGCCACAAATGCCCGGTCTCGACGGCGTGTTCTCGGTCTGACCGGAGGTGTTTCGCGGTCGACCGGGCGCTTGCTCGGTTAGACCGGCCGAGCTACCCAACTGTTGCCGATTGCGTTTCGGTTTTGGTTTCGGTTTGTTTCCTTATACATACATGGAAGTTTCGTGTTCCTATGCACGTGTCTGGTTGTTTATGCTAACAATGAGTCAAGTTTGGATAGCTTGTGCTCGGATATGGTATTCTTTATTTAATTGTGTGCAGGTATTCTTTACGCCTCGGGAAAGTGTTGCCGGTGATCGAGTCGAGTCAACTTGGAGATAAGGTGACGTTCGAGATGGGGATCATGCGGGATGCTGAAGGGTAGAGATTAGTGCACATGATTGGAAAGTTTCCATATGACATACAATGGAGATATTTTTGCGTATGGAAAGCGGAATTTCGGTTTTAGGAAAATCGAGATTGTTACGGTTGGTTTATGTATAGTTTGTTTCTTGTATGAGAAGGTTTCCTAGTGGATTAGGGCTTCTTGTATGAGTTGGATTCGTGGCTCTTGGCTGCGGATTTTGTGTATAAATAGTGAGGGGAGGCGTGGCCTCTCGGTATCGATTTTGAGTTCGAGTTTTAGAGCTTCTCAAGTTAGGGTTTCAAGTTTAGATTGAGATTTTGTGAGGAGTGCTTTGTTTGCACTTTGTAAACACAGAGTTTCAATAAAGATCAATCTTCTTGAGAATTCTTTGTGTCTTCTTCTTCCTCGGTGTGGCGGCGTATTTCGGATTCGCTAACCGGTCAGACCGCATACACTACGGCGGTCAGACCGCGCCTTCTTCCCGGTTAGACCGCAAGTACATTGGCGGTTAGACCGGCGGACATTGCACGTCATCGGCATCGGCTACTACAGGCAAATCGGCTGAGGCGATCGGCTACGGGCGGTCAGACCGAAGGCTATCAGGCGGTCAAACCAGCTGAACAGAACGGTCAGACCGGCGCAATACCTGCGGTTAGACCGGACGTCAGAAAACAGAGGTAAAGTTTTATTTCCGCTAAAACTTTGTTTTTGGGGTACTCAACCATTCACCCCCCCTCTCTGGTTGGCTTTTAGTTGGGCATTCGATCCTACAAGTGGTATTAGAGCCACATTTTTCTGCTTTGGATTTTTATTGATCTAAAGATTTTTCGCCATGTCTCATAATTTTTCAACTAAGCCACATGTTTTGATGGAACCGATTTTGCTTATTGGTGTAGCAAGATGCAATCTTATATAATGGCTCAAGATTACGATGTTTGGCAAAAGGTTGCTCTTCCTTACACTATTCCCGAAGTGCTAATTCCAAGGCTTTGAAAACTAATTTTAATAACAATTGTAAAGCTCGCAATATTTTATTGAATGGGATTTCTCGTTCGGATTTTGATCGCGTTTCACATCTTCAAACCGCCAACGAGATTTGGAATGCTTTGAAAAACTTTCATCAAGGAACTACCAACATAAAAGAACTTCGTCGAGATCTTTTCAAAAAGGAATATGTAAAATTTGAGATGAAACCTGCTGAAGCTTTAGATGACTATCTTGGTAGGTTTAACAAAATTTTGAGTAATCTTAGATCTGTTGATTCTTCTTATGACACTAATTATCCACAATCTGAGATTTCTCTCCACTTTTTGAATGGTCTTGACATGTCTATTTGGGAGATTATAGTTACTTCAATTCAGGAGTCTGTCAACATGGCTACTTTGACTTTGGATTCTCTTTACACTAAACTCAAAACTCATGAGATGAACATTCTTTCTCGAAAAATTGACTCCAAGTCAAGTGCTTTGGTTACTTCCTCTTCTGTTGTTGCTTCTTCTTTGGCTGCTTCTTCATCGGTTGTTTCTTCATCAGGTCCTACTATTCTTGCTTTAATTAAAGCCATGTCCGATGAACAACTCGAGCAATTCGAGGAGGAGGACTTGGTTCTTGCTGCTAACAAACTTTCTCGAGCTGTGAACAAAGTCAGGTTCAGGAAAAGAGGTGGACCAGCTCGGTGTTTTGAGTGCGGTGCTTTGGATCACATTCGCTCAAACTGCCCCAAACTTGGGAGAAGCAAGAAGGAGGACAAGAGCGCGGAGAAGACGGAGGATGATAAGCCCAAAGTGAAGCGCTCAAAGGAGATAATCAATAAAGTGCTAAGTCAAGTCTATGCCGCTTTTGAGCCACTAAGCGACATAGATTCTGATAGCGAGGAAGAGAAAGGGAAGAACATCTCCGGCGTTTGTCTCATGACGTGTGGAGATGAAGACTCTGAAGATGAGGACAATGAGGTAAGTTCACTTGAGGATGCAATTCTTGTTTTAACTACTAAGAATAAAAAATGTGAGAAAATGTTTAAAAAACAAGAATTTGTAATTGAATTGTTAAATGCTGAAATTGCTAGATTGAAATCTCTTATTCCCAATGATGATAATTGCAAAAATTGTGAGGTTTTAATGCTGGAAATTTCAAAGATTAGAGATGTCAACAATTCTCAAGTCTTGGCTTCTAAATCTTGTCTAACTTGTGATGCTAATGAATTGAAACTAAAAGATGCTGTAGCTCGTGTTAAGCACATGGAAGAAATAGTTAAACAAGATGAGGTAGCTTCTTGCTCTAAATGTCGCAAAGGTAAAGATGTCATGATTAGTTGTGATAATTGTGCTAATCTTGAAAAAGAAGTTTCTTACTTGAAAAGTTCTTTGCAAAAATTTTCGATGGTAAGAAACAACTTAACATGATTTTGGACAAATCTAAAGTGTGTTGCGACAACAAGGGAATAGGTTTTGATGCTCATGATTATTTCACCAAAGGTGTTTTGAATTTGACTCGAAAATGGTGAAATCTTAACAAAACCTAATGCTTTGAAAACAATTTTCAAATCTATGGAAATTTGCCATCTCTTTCGTTTGTTTAAAAGAAACTAAAACCAATATTTCAAAACCATCTGTTTCTACTTGTGCTCCTAATTATCATAAGAGATATAATTGTTCGTATTGTGGAAAAGATGGACATTTGGTTGGATTTTGTTTTAGTCTTGCCCGTAAACAAAAAAAGGAAAGAGAAATTGCTTTTGCAAAGCAACGATGGCAAAAATCGGGTTTTGGTTTGAGGAGCTCAGTTAGACCGACACTGACTAGTCGGTCAGACCGGCCACGACCAGCGGTCGACCGCAGCTTGAACAGCGGTCGACCGGCGCAATGTGCTCGGTCGACCACAGTACAAGGGCGGTCGACCGACCTCAAGGCGCTTTGTGCATAATTCAAATTAGACTTTTGTAAAGCAACAAGGTAATGTTTCAGGTAAGTTTGGTTCTGATTTTGTTTGCGCATACTACCTACTAGTTCTACTGGTCGTGTGACTCAGTGTTGGGTTCCAAAATTTCTTATTTCTAACCCCAACATGGAGGCCTCGACATCTTCTTGTTTGTAGGTATTTTGATGGCATACTCCCCATATGTGTGTAATGTGAAGACAACGATTGTTTTTCATGATGACATCAAGAAGTGGATATATGTCTTTTTATGAGAACATTGGTGATATCATTTGCAATTGGATGTCTTCTTCAAAGATCTTTAATTTCTTCTTTGTTTTTCCTTGGGAAAATTGGAGGTTAATTTTAGGGGGAGTTTATGTTTTTGTGCATTCGTGTTTGATTCTTCTCGCTTTGCTTTTCTTCGAGGGGAATTGGGAATCATTCATCCTTTTGGCATGTTTTGAGGGGAGATTTTTGTGCTCTTTGATTTATCAAGCTACATGATTGAAATAAATTAAAAAGAGCTTTATCCATGCATATTGTTGATCATGTGCATGCTAGCAATATTATGAAGATTTATTTGTCACTAGCATAGCTTATATGTATTCTAGTATTTTTATGTGATCTAGATTTTATATTTAAGAGAAATAATGCATGACACTTTAACACAATACTTAAATTAAAGAAATATGCAATGTTGATACTCGTACTTGTGTTGGATTTTAAATGCTTGTATATATATTTTGTTGCTTTAATATTCCTCAAATTACTTAAAATTGCTCATTGTGAAAAGAGAACAAAATATTATCTATGAGAGAAAAAATGAATACCGAATCCTTGGAAACATCTTGACGACAAGGACGTATTCGATGTGAGCAAAAATAATGAGTACCGAATCCTTGAAATAGTCTTGACGACAAGGACGTACTCGGAATAATTGAGAGAAAAAATATGAGCAACAAATATGGCTCAAATCAATATGAAAAAGTTTTTTCTCATGAATTATATGTGCAAAAAGGTATATTTGAGAAAGAATAAAGATTGCAATAGGTATATATATTTGGGTTTATCTTTCAACCTATGTGCTTGTAAAGATGTTGCATTATAAATCATTGAAATCCATGAATCTTTATTGTGTTATTGCTCTTAATTATAAAATATTTGATTCATGATTATACTTTAATGCATATTTGCTATCTAATTGATAAATTTATCTTCTTATTATTGCAACACATGACTTGACTTGCTTTATGTATGGTGCTAAGCTCTTAACAATTAAATAAACATAATTCTTATGCTTGATGAATTCATTGTCAAAAGGGGGAGAAAATAATGTTGTTTGAGAGAACAATTGTATGGGAAAACAAAAGTGCAAGTTTTTTTAGGTCAAAGGATTTTCTTTCTTTTAAAAAGGGGAGAAATTTTCTTTGATTTTTGATTATTTTTTAACTCTTCAAACACCAAAACAACTCTTTTATTTTGTTTGCCAATGTGTTCATCAAGGGGGAGATTGTAAAATCAAAGTGTGTTTGATTCTTTGGATGATGAACAATTGGTTACAATTGGTTATTTGGGATTTATTGATTTGAGTGTTTTGATTTTGAAAGAGTTGAATTTTCGAATGATGAACAGTGTTCAGTCGGCTGCCACAGCCGGTCTGACCGGGCGTGTTCTGTCGGTCTGACCGGAGGTGTTTCGGCGGTCGACCGGCAGCTGTCTGCGGTTAGACCGGCCGAGCCACCCGACCGGCGGTTGCCGATTGCGTTTCGGTTTTGGTTTCGGTTTGTTTCCTTATACATACATGGAAGTTTCGTGTTCCTATGCACGTGTCTGGTTGTTTATGCTAACAATGAGTCAAGTTTGGATAGCTTGTGCTCGGATATGGTATTCTTTATTTAATTGTGTGCAGGTATTCTTTACGCCTCGGGAAAGTGTTGCCGGTGATCGAGTCGGAGTCAACTTGGAGATAAGGTGACGTTCGAGATGGGGATCATGCGGGATGCTGAAGGGTAGAGATTAGTGCACATGATTGGAAAGTTTCCATATGGCATACAATGAAGATATTGTTGCGTATGGAAAGCGGAATTTCGGTTTTAGGAAAATCGAGATTGTTACGGTTGGTTTATGTATAGTTTGTTTCTTGTACGAGAAGGTTTCCTAGTGGATTAGGGCTTCTTGTATGAGTTGGATTCGTGGCTCTTGGCTGCGGATTTTGTGTATAAATAGTGAGGGGAGGCGTGGCCTCTCGGTATCGATTTTGAGTTCGAGTTTTAGAGCTTCTCAAGTTAGGGTTTCAAGTTTAGATTGAGATTTTGTGAGGAGTGCTTTGTTTGCACTTTGTAAACACACAGAGTTTCAATAAAGATCAATCTTCTTGAGAATTCTTTGTGTCTTCTTCTTCCTCGGTGTGGCGGCGTATTTCGGATCTGCTAATCGGTCAGACCGCATACACTACGGCGGTCAGACCGCGCCTTCTTCCCGGTTAGACCGCAAGTACATTGGCGGTCAGACAGGCGGACATTGCACGTCATCGGCATCGGCTACTACAGGCAAATCGGCTGAGGCGATCGGCTACGGGCGGTCAGACCGAAGGCTATCAGGCGGTCAGACCGGCTGAACAGAACGGTCAGACCGGCGCAATACCTGCGGTTAGACCGGACGTCAGAAAACAGAGGTAAAGTTTTATTTCCGCTAAAACTTTATTTTTGGGGTACTCAACCATTCACCCCCTCTGGTTGGCTTTTAGTTGGGCATTCGATCCTACAATCGAACCAGTTTTGAAGTTTTCAACTATTAGCTTGGATCCGGGATAGGTTGTTGCTGCTTTCCCATATGACAGGCATCGGTGCGTGGTCACTTCTTCATCATCTTCAAATCTTTGCTCATTTAAAGGGAAATCGGCCTCTAATGGGGACGACCTTTCTGCAATCCGGTAGAGGTGAAGGTTTAGCCACAGCTGCAGCAGCCACCAGGGCCCTCCTGTGTTGATGGCTTGTTGAGAAGCTAACCGAGTCGATGCATTACTTAGCATCTGGTATAGATAGCCAAGCAAGTATTTCCCCAAAGGAACTTGTTTTTTGCTCACTAAGGCTTCGGCTATGTGCTGCCAGTTGCTAGTCGGCCCACAGCTCGATCCGCAGAAGACATATTTTTCCAGCCACATTAACAGAAAGCAGTGTATTCTCTCTCAGAAATTGGGTCGTCTTTCATGTTCATGGATATGAAGTCGCTCCAGCCCCCTATGCTTTTGGTCTTAAAGTTGTGAGAACACTTGATGTTGAGGCCGATAGGGTCAACTGTTGATGTTATATCCAATCCTGTGATCATCACTATGTCCATAAGGGTTGGTGTCCTTGGCCCTTGCCTGAAAAGGAACGCATTTAGCATGTCCGACCAGAAGTAGGTGGCAGCCAATAGGAGGGGTTCGTCCTTTGAGATATCGGCTATCGTC
Organism: Oryza australiensis; assembly: GCA_019925245.2. NCBI lineage: Eukaryota > Viridiplantae > Streptophyta > Magnoliopsida > Poales > Poaceae > Oryza > Oryza australiensis. The sequence goes on along the minus strand of JAIFGZ020000414.1, from coordinate 3,517,243 downwards.
AAGGCTAGGCATTGGCTTATTCCTATCTCAGTCCAGTGGGTTTGTTGCCTAGCCGACATCCGCGAGTACCAACCTGGCCAAGATTTATCTATTCAGGGCCAAGACTTGAAGGCACTGGACCAGTGGGCTAGGTCAGGAGTAGAAAATCTGAAGGGGATTCGGTTTGTTTCAGCATTAATGAGCTCGCTAGGGTCTACGTTGCTGATCGGCCCTAACAAGAACTGATTGGGACTAGTAAGGTCTGGAATGGCAATTTGGTGGGCGAGATGCTGTGATTTAAAGGATGAAAAAATGAGATTACAAAAGATGAAGGCCAAATTGCAGGGAGTAAAGGGCGGTAGCCGATGAGACTTACCTCTGGGTATTCCGCTTGGGCCGCTTCGGAATGAGTGCTTGAGGACGCCATTGAAGAGCGAGATTGGTTCCGCGGAAAGGGTTGTCGGTGATGTCACACTTCGGGTCCGACGAGGTCGCCGAGGAGACGAAGAGTTTTTTTGCTAGGGCTTGAGAGATGAAAGTAACAGTGTGGCTTGTTTCGGTGCAAAGCAGGTGCTATTTAAAGAGATTTCTTGACAGTCGAGACAGAGTCGGGTGAGAAGTGCGCGAAAATTTGAAAAAATTGGCAAATCCGTGAGATTATCTTATCATGGACATGGGGGGCATGTGTTAACGACCAAATTTGGTAACTAAATCCCTAAGTCCAAGCCGAGATTGTGGAGGAATCGGATTGGAAAATGATCTGCGGAAAAAACAGAGGTTGCATCGGCCACGATCAAATCGGCTGAAAGGCCAGTCGGCTGAGGCCGAATCGGACATGGATAGCCGATAGCCGATTCCGATTCAGAGAAGGAGATGGAACCGTTTCCGATAAAGAAGCTTGAAGATAGAAGGAAGATTCGGTTCCCAAATGTTCGTTAAAATGTTGCCATCTATGGATAAAGTCCTGTAACGGCAATTGTATCTATAAAATAGGGTTTGTTTACATATTTCCTTTTGTAATGCGATATGGGATTGTATCCCGAGCTATTGTCGTATTTTGAATAGTAGATTAGATAGAAACTTTGTGTTACACGGATAGTGTTATTCTTGGGTATAAATAGGATCCGAGACCTCTTGTAAATAACAATGACACATCAATACAATTTCGGCGCATCGCCTCCTATTTTCTTTTAGACGAGTTCTTGATCTGGCTTCGGGCTGCATTGATTCGAACCCCGAATAAGGTAAATTCTTGTCATTAGTGGTTTATTTCATCGAATCTAGTGCTTAAATCATTATCACACTCAAGGTTTAATGTTATAAATTGCCCAAGTTATCATATACGACATATAATCTAGAACAATATCTATATCTATCTCGCCGTCGGCTCATTTCTTTCGGGAGATAGCAGCCAACAAAGATAGATCTAGATGTTGGACTAGGTTATATGTTGTATCCGCCGTCTTGAAGGGTTTACATCGGTCCATATAGATCCAATGCTATCTTTTTGTACTTAATGTTGCATCATCTATGATCCGTTAAGTCGCTTTTAGAAGTATTTAGAACTATTTGATTAGATGCCTACTCATAGAGGCAAGGCTTGGGGTTTCAGCCAAATTTACCGCTTTTAATAATCTTTAAGCATTATTTACTATTAGATATATTAAAGCTGCCTCTTATATTAACATCTCAATCTACTTAAATGCCTTAAGCCAGCATCAATCCGTTGGCATCAGCCGACAACCGATTGATCTAGGTTTAACGCATTTAGGTTAGATCGATATCTTTTTATAAGATGTATCGGGGTATTAGCCGATTCACGTTAGACCTACAGCATCGGCTAGGTTATGAACGCATATATTTATTATCTTGATGTATATTTAGGTTAAGTGATTCATACTGTCTCGGCACAGCCGATCTACCTAGTCACTTAGTTTAAATATGCTTCGAGAAGACAATTATATGCAAGTTGGTTTCCTGAGCCGATCCGGTAGGATCTAACTTTAACCTTAACGCATGTATTTGTTTATTACATCTTATTGGTTAGCAGATCAAACCAATTGGCACGCCTAGATCATCACAGGTAGCCAAGGACGGACCTGCATTGGAGCTAAGCAGATCTTCCAGGCCAGCGCATGAGAGAATTTTCTCATCAACACTTAGTCGCCTAAACTACCCATCGGGGTAAATAGGAAGTTCCTCTGGGTTATCCGAACCAATACACTCTAGCCTACCTTAGTGCAAGGCTAGGTGCTAAGTAGATTATTCAGCTTAGGCCATCCCATACTAGCACATGTGTATGTATGGTTAACTTTAAGTTGGTGACACAAGTTCAATCCTTACGGACCTGGGCAAACATCTCTCCCCATATCGGCATATAAATACATCAATTGCATGTCACGTTGCCGCCCAAGTCAAAATTACATCTTTACCCATTTTGGTTCGTAAATACTCATCATATTAAGCCCATTTCAGCAAGGGTTCACTTTAACAAAATTTACATATTAAATATAGATGGAACGAGTAGTTGCATATTTCTAAGCAAGTAGTTGCGTAAAGCATATATAAACCCATTTGAGCAGAAGTAATATATTCTAACCATTTCTAGGGGAACAATCAATAAGGAGTACAATTATTCAAGGTAGTAGATGCAGCAATTAGGACATAACTACCATATCCAAGTTTTAAATATCGAAATAGTCTAAGTTCATATGCAACTTTGCAAACAAATATTTTCATCAATCAAAACATAGGATTCAATATGTTCAAAGGAAAGGAGGGGAAGAACTTGCCTTGATCTGGAGGAATGTTAGCACTTAATCCACCCCTTCACTGTTTATGTAATTATCTAAACAAAAATACACGATTGCACTTAATCACCGAAAACAGGCGAAAAACCAAATGTTACAAAATGCATGATTTATGCACAATGAGTTGGCACTGATCTAAAATTAATTTAGGTGAAAGAATTACTAATTTATCTTATTCTATTTAGGAGTTATGAATTTTAGAAGTTTACTCGGTATAAGGTAGTATTTAATTAGGTAGAATTTTATCAACTTTGGCTTCACAGGGGTGTGGATATATGTTTTATAAGACTAACACAATTGGTTTCACAATTTTTGGAGTTATTATGAATTTTCCTATGGGTTTTATAATTTATAACGTGTTCTAGGTACATAGTCTCTACATATATGGCTTTAGAGGTTTTATTTTCAGAGCATGTTCTTTTTGCTAGTGATGTATAAAAATAAATAATATAGTTAAAAAATCCAATCTTTTTTCAAATTTTTAGATTTTAATTTGCTCCACTACATACTTATAAACTAAGGAGTGCTCTCATCTTAGCTATTTAACATATCCACCTAGGATTAGTTATATGTCCTAAGTGCTCTAAGTATTTATGAGTGAGGATGGAGCTTAGTGTTTCTCTGGTCCAACAAATTTTTATTTTGATTTACTTAGAACTAGAATGCACATGTGCATATACATCCACACTTATACACATATATGGTGTTCAACCTAGTATTGTGATTTGCACCTAGTTTTCCCTATTTAAAGTTTACTGACATATTTATTATAGGGGTTGGAATATTTTATTTTACCTAATTAAAGTTCATTAGTTGCCGGTTCTATAGAAACTTTGTTCACTTCAAATGGATTAAAGTGAATTTTCTACAAATTTTACAAGTTGTAGTGTGCATTAAGTTATTTATTCCTTATTTAAATATTGAATAGGTTTTATTACACAGTAAGCACATATTTTTATTTTATACTTTGAAAACATATGTTTTGGTGGCTATACAGAGCTTGAGTTTACTAAAAAGGAGTTAAGATGAATTTTATATAAATATCTAAAGTTCAGGTCATGAAAATCACATCATTTTAAAATTAATAGTCTTAGAGGCATTTGGTACAAAGTAAATAGGTGCTTTTATTTTTTCCTAAATAGAGTGTGTAAGTTGGTGCATCTGTAGAATTTAAGTTTGTCCATAAATATGTTAAATTGGATTTTCTATGTATTTTATAATTTTGTGCAATCCCTATGTGTGATTTTCTTTATTTTAATTTTAGAGACAAAATTAGCACCGTGACTGCCAAGTTTTATAATTTTAAATTAAAGTTTATCATTTTGTGAGTTCACAGAAATTTGTTTCATCCCAAAATGTGTTATATTACATTTTATATGTATTTTATAAGTTTTTACATGTCCTATGTATAATTTTTCTTAGATAGATTTTTGAGATAAAGTTTGTGCAGTGAGGGTCAAGTTTTATGCTTCTAAAATAAAGTTCATAACTTTGTGAATCTATAGCAACTGGAATCACCTCAAAAGGAGCTATATTTGATTTTATATTGAATTTACAAGTTTGTTAACTTTTTTATTGAAAAGTTATTGCTTTTAGTCATTTTCCTTTTTATTTTCGAATTATTAGTTCATGGGTCCACTTGTCGTCTCGGTCAAAATGCAAAAAGGTCCCCGGGTTTTCCGAAATAGAACCCGAGGTCCCTAGCACGTGTTGTTTTAAATTTCATTAAGAGTCTTCAAGGTTTAGTGTATTTACAAATAGATCCACGACCCCACATGTAAGTCTAACATGTTTTTTATTTAAAACTTCGAAAGATTTAAACTCTCTTTAACAAGAATCCCTAGCGCCTAATGACGTGGACCCCATTTGTCATACACTGGGGAGAAGAGAGGCGAGCCTGGGCAATGAGTTCTTCCTGGCGCCAGCCTGGCGTTTAACTATGCATTTCGCAGGAGGCGACAAAAAGAGAAAAGGTGGGGTGTCTTGTTGCGACCTATTGGTGGTGATCTTGTGCATAGTGGTGACCGGAAGGTGGTGAGCATGGTTGCGGTGCAGCTCGGCATGCCAATGCATGTTGGGTTCCGGCCTAAATTAGTGCAAATGGGTGCATGCATAGGGGTCTACAGGGGTCGTGGGAACTCACCGAAGGTGGTACAAGGGTTGGCAGGAGCTCGGGGTAGCGCTGGCGACGAGAGGTGCTCTGGCGACGGCGACTGATGTCGGCTTCCACGGCGTTGGCACACTCCGGTTGAAGCGCCGCTGAAGTAAGGTGTCCCTGAGGTCACTGTGGTCCCTAAGATGGTCCATGTGCAAGTATTCGAAGTGGGGCTCACCGGAAAAGTAGGAATCGATGGCGGCGGCTAGTGGCCAGACTTAGGAAAGATAATGCCGATCTCCCTCCTCGGAGCACTTCATAGTGATTCCTTCGAGTTACACCATTGTCAGGTACTGGAAAACATGCTGGCACGAGGGTTTGGCCAATGGCTCACCGTGGAAGGCTATCGACGAGCGGGTGCGTTGCGACGGTGCTTGGTGCGTGCTCTGGAGCTCCTGTGGGCACGACGGTGTTCCCGTTACTGCGATGCACAAAATGTGATGGGCTCAAAAAGGAAAAGACTTGGCATTGTGTGTAGATAATGGAACAAGGATGGGATGAGGGCGAGCGCGACTTGACGGTGAATGGGGGCATCGTCTTCTTCACGGCCAGCGATGAGAACGTTGGTGATGGAGAGGCAGAGGGCTTCCTCCCTTGTTTTCTTTGGTTCTAGAGGGAAGAGTGAGGTTGGGTGACGTGACTGGGATGGTTTTGAGACATTGAGAGGGGGGTTGCGGCGTCGAGAGCTCACGGCCACGCGTCGCTGGTCCTCTGTGCACGGTCGGCTCGGCTCTAGTGTGCTTGGTCGGTTGAGAGAAAAGGGACAGAGGTGAAACAAGACGTGGAAGCTGTCATGTGGGTCTAGGCCATGGTTCACTAGGCTAGGGAGATGGGTTATGGGTAGACGATTGAGTACACTTGAATTTTGGGAAGTTATTTTCGAATTAATCTTCACCTCTAACTTTGCAGCCTCATAACTTGTTGTGTAGGTTTGGTAACTTGATGAAAATTTTTCTCGAAGTAGGGGAGCAAACATAGAGTCCATTTTCCTTGGTTGCACTCAAAAATCATATGTGGTTTGCTCTCGAAAGTCAACAAAAATGGGGTATTTGGAAACTTGTTTGAATTTTTAGAAGGCTCGGATAGAGGAGAAAAATTTCTACAAAAATTATATTTACTTATGATAATTAATCTAGTATTCGAATAAATTATTTCACATGTATACTTTTGTGCATTTTAATTTACTTTTGGGTAATGTATAGTTTTAGCCGATTAAAAATTCATAATTAGCCTACTATTGAGCTGTTTTGTCTAATTTGTTTGGGGCATCAAACCTAGTTATTAAATTTTTTCCAAAATTATTTTGAGTTGTATATGTTATTTGGCATCTAGATGAATTTTTCCATGTTTTTATCTTGTATAGTTTATTTTAGAAAATTTTGGGTAACCTTTCTTTGTTTAAGTGTTCCCTCCATGTATATGCATCTAATTTGGTTATAGGGTTCATAATAAATTTTCTTGAGCTGAGGAGATGACCTTATGATGAAATGAGAGTTTAAAATTCAGATGCACAAAGAGACTTATTGTCAAAATAGGTTTTATGCATATGCACGTGTACATATATGCTTGTATCCACCTTCTAAGTTATAAATGAAAAGGTTTTCTTTTGTTCTCAAATTTTAATCATGCCACTTGGTTGAATACTTCACCTAAGTTTGAAAAGAAAAAAATTGGTACACAAAATTGAGAATCTTCACTTTCTTTTGGTTTTGACAAAAATTTCTCCTGACCCTGGATTTGGGTATGTGACATAAATATATAAAATAAATAAGAAATCGAGACATAATGTATGTATGGTTTTTACATACATTCAGACCCTTGTCAGATTTGATTTGGTGAACTAGGCGGTGAGTATAGTTGCGACGTAGTAGCCGCAGGAGTTCGTCCCCCGCTTCTGTTTTGCACACTAAAAGAGAAACGACGAGGGATTTAATATACATTTTTATATTATAGAACAAATTAATGATTCAATATAATTTTGGAGCATGTACTCACTGAAAATTTTGTCCTCATATCAAATTTTTCTTTCCAAGTCTCTCGTACAATTGTACGAAAACGTATCCATGCCCTATGCACAGTTGCAAGCTATGATTAATTATCCGAGATCCACATAGTAGCAATAGCAACATTCATAATGACAGTGTAATAGACGACATTACCTGTCTATCACTTCAAAAATCTTTGCGAAAGTAGACTCTGTATTATCCATTGTGTCAAAGACATGGATTTTGGACGAGAAAAGGTCAAAAAGAAAAAGGACCCAATGAAATTTGTAAATTGCGTGAGTTGATATATATGAAACTGTATATGTACGAGAAGGAAATTGGTACAAAAGGCAGTTAAAAAATTAACTCACGCTGTGTTGTACGACAAGAGTATCCAAGTCTTGTAATGCTACTGCGCCATCATATGTACAATATTGTCCTCTGTTTCTTTTTCAAAATAACGTATCATGTCCGTGTTTATTTTGCGGGGGTCCGTGAATCCAATGTTGAAACACCCCTCCTTACGACATTGTTGAACCTGCGATCTACAACAGATAAAAGAAATTTTCATGAGCTATATACAAGGAGCTAAGGAACGAAATAAATTTAACTAAACAATACTTACAAAACCCATCAACTGATAAGAGACAAGTCGAGGGCATCTAGCTGGTATAGGTTGAATACATCCTCGAAGAGGATCCACATGATATCTTCTCCTTAGAAGAAATTTGTGTTTTTTATCCACACACCGAACATCTCTCTACCTTTTCCAGAATTTTGCATGTACCATTGATGGAATTGGTACATCTGTGTAGATAGAGTTTTGACCTAAGAAGGCTTAACAAGAGGTTCACCGAGGGTAAACTTGTATTTCAGATCCTCTTTTGTCGCCTTTTCGATTGTTGCGCCTCCAAACAGTTGCTCCCTCGTTAGTCCCGTCTCTGTCATAAATTGTCTTAACTCATTTACACCATCTGACAGCAACGACTCAAGCGATTTTTCTGCTTGCTTCCTGAGCTGAGGACAACTTTCGACATTCCTTTTGCCTTCTGAAAAGACTTCCTAATTGGTTGGTCATAGTCGGACGGTAAGGCCGGTTTAACCGGTGCGCTCATCTTCTTAAAGAAGGCCTTAGCCGTCGGGTCGATAGGAATCTTCTTTTCAGGACTCCGAGGCTTGAAATGAGCCTTCACTTCTGCAGCAACGATCATGGCATTCTCCTCGGGAGTGCAGTCGTACGCCCTTTTCTTTAGAGCGGGAGCCTTGGCACATCTAGTCTTGTCACGCCCGTAAATTCACACCGAATTTCTGCAGCCTAATTTGTGCATTACATCCTCGTCCGCATCACCGAGGTACACAAATCGACGTTATTGATAATACGAATCCTCGTCTTAGAAACAATATAAAAGAGTTACACAAATGCAGCGGAAAGGAAAATAAAACCGACTTAAGCTAAACTTGACACGAGCGAAGCGGAACACCAACTCCACGGCTAAACCTTGACGAGAACAAGCCTACACCTCCTCGAGACCTCGATCTCAACCTCGGCACCGAAGGGGAAAAAGAAGCAAGACCGAGTACAACCACCGTACTCAACAAGTCACACCTAAAAGGGGACATGATGCAAGATAAATAACAAGGAAAGGTTAAGGGGCTCGATTTGCATAAACAGCATTTGCAGATATAATAATAATATTTGAAGACAAGAAACAAGAGTAATATTTAAGCAAGATTAAATAAACGATGTCCAACGCTCAAACCACGTTGCAACAGCCCATCCATCCACCCGCACTAGTCAAGCTTCCACATTTCATTCGAATAAATAAATGAGACTAATCAAGGTGAATCTGGTCGATCGCCCGTAACCGTGGGTACGGCTATTCGAATAGTTTTTACTCTGATCAGAGGTGTACAACTGTACCCACAAGACACAATCCCACAACACGTTACCGTGTGCCGGTGCACCACCACGGTGCCCCGGAAAGGAATTGTGACAGGACCCTTCACATAACCCCCTCTAATCAATCGTACCACACCAAGGTTTCGCCCCCATTCCCATCGGGCAATGGGCAGCCCTCTAGTGCCGCGGTGAATCCGAAGCTGATCAACCCTTAAAACCGGGGCCGACCCAACTCCATCACGCTCACCCTCTCGGGATACGTTAACTAGAGACAGCTACGCTACGGGCCCACCATTACCCATGCCGGCTTGTGGTATGCATGGCATTTCTTCCGTGGTTTCCGAGAACCGGTCCTTAATCGTCATGAGCACGCTAACCAAAGTCCAACCATGTGCTCACGACCCACCTTTCTCATAATTCAAAATTATTAAAAACAAGGTCATATCTTAATATCACCGGGAGGTCAACTTTAGTAATAAACTTAGTGTGATTCCCTTAAGTGAGCTAGTTGCGCTAAGCATGACTAAGCAACCTTAGACTATCATCTAGTCACATTGGATCCCAAGTTATCAATGGTATAAGGTAAACAATCCTATGGTTAAGTACAATAGGCATGAACATCCCATGAAATGACATTCTAAAACATATGCGTATTTGAACGAAAAAGAGGTATTTACATAAAATAGGTACAATATGGTCAATGTAAGGTATGACTTGCCTTGCTCGGGAGACTAAGGAACCTCGGCGACTACTTCAAGAGAACGGGCTCGCCGAAAAACTCTGGATCTACACGACAAACAAAGCACTCAACAAACACCCTAAAAAGTCTACTGAAACAGCACTGAAAAGTATTTTTAATGGATTCTTGACATTTTTCTGGATTTAATGAAATTTGAATGGGCTAAAACGAGCTTGGATTCAAAAGATATGAATTTTAGAATTTTAATTGTGATTTTTAAACTAAACGAAAAGATTAAATTATTTATTGCGCAATTAAGTCCCTGGTGACGTCATCCACGCGCGCCGTGGCTGACGTCGCATGACGTCGGCGGGCGTCGCCCCTAGGGCCGACGCGCCGCACGGCTGGCGCGCACGCGGAGGCGGGCGCGACGGCCGGATTGCTGCCACGTGGCGCGATCCGAGCGGCCGGATCGGCGGCGACGGACGGTGCGGATCCGTCGCGATCGGACGGTGCGGATCCATCGCGATCGGACGGCGGATCCGTCCGATCTCGAAAGATCGGACTAAGCAGAGGGAGCGGCGCTAGGGTTAGGGTTAGGGTTAGGGTTTCACGGTGGTGGCGGCGCCGGCGAGACGGCCTGTGAGCGGCGACGGGACGGCGACGACGACCCGGCGAGCACGCGGCGGCGACGAGCCGGCGAGCGGCGACGCGCGCGAAGGGAAAAGGAAACGAAAGAAAACAAAGGAAACCGGGGAACGGCGGCGAGCTCACCGACGGTGAAAACGACGGAGACGGCGGCGATTCGGGGCTTGAACCGACGGTCAACAAAGGGAAACGCGGCGGAGCTCGAGGCGGTTTTAAAGGGGAGAGAAGAGATCGACGGGCACGGATACGGCGGGGATAAGGTCACCGGCGTTTCGGACTCGGAGAGAGAGAGAGATATCCGGCGGTCGTTTGGCGACGACGGCCGTTCGGCGTGCGGGAAAAGCGGGCACGGGTGCGACGGCGCGGGCGAGCCGGCGTGGGGCCCACGCGGCGCGAGGCGCGCGAAACGGCGAAAAGAGGCGGGCGGCGCGGCTATGGCGGCGGCGGGCTGGGCCGGCCGGGCGCGAGGAGCGGCTCCGACAGTGGGGCCCACTGCGGTGGCCGTGGTGCAAGGAGGGCCACAGACTTCGCGCGCGCGGCCGCACCGTGGGCCTTGGCCCACGGCCGAGGAGAGCGCGCGCGGGAGGCGGCGGCCGACGCCCGTTACGGCGGCGAGGGCGGGAAAACCGTACGGGCGGTACGGAAAAAGGAAAAAAAAGAAAAGAAAAAGAAAAAGGGATTTAGGGACTTAATTAAATTCCTGTTTTCTTATTTAATTGATTAAAAATACTTAGAGTGCTCTAAAAATTCCAAAAAAATCATGTTAGCGTATTTTGACATGAGGAATTCAAGAAAAATCCTACCATGTTATTTCCATTTATTAATTGCATTTTAAAATTATAGGTTGACTCCGGTTAATTTCGAAATTCCGATTATTTCTGTAAATTATTTTAAATGAATTAGGGAAAAACCCGGGATGTGACAACCTACCCCTTAAACGGAATCTCGACCCGAGATTCGGAGGTACGCGAAGAGGTGCGGGTGCGCGGCCTTTAGCTCATCTTCTCGTTCCCAAGTAGCTTCTTCCTCGAGTGATGAGTCCATTGAACCTTGCAAAATCGATAACCTTGTTCCGAGTCCTTCTCTCACCGACCTCAAGGATACGTGCGGTCTCTCTACATAGGTTAAGTCCTCTTGGATTTCGATCTGGTCCGGACTCGCCCGCTCTTCTCGTACCCTTAAACACTTCTTTAAGCGGGACACATGAAACACGTCATGAATACCGGTCATGTTGGAGGGAAGCTCCATGATAGGCCACTTCTCCTCGACGTTCCCGAATCCTCGTATGGTCCCACGAAACGTGGTGCCAACTTACCTTTGGTTTGGAAACGATGTACTCCCCGGAGTGGTGTAACGCGAAGATACACAAAATCCCCGCTTCGAAAGCGAGATCTCTTCGACGATTATCCGCATAACTCTTACGTCGGGATGCGCAATCTTCAACCTTTCCCGAATCACTCGGACCTTTTCCTCTTTCGCTTATTACTTCGTGCCAAACAATTGGCGCTCACCCGTTTGGTCCCGAATAGGGGTGTGCGCATTTCCGTCCATACGGTGCTTCATACGGTGCCATTTGAATGCGGCTCGATAGCCGTTGTTGTAAGAGAATTCCGCATAGGGCAAGCTTTTGTCCCATGCTTTTCCAAAATCGAGCGCGCATGCTCTCGGCATATCTTCCAAAATCTGATTCACTCTCTCGCTTTGACCGTCTTTTGCGGATGATAGGCCGTGCTAAAATTCAAACGAGTATCGAGTTCTTCTTGCAACTTCTTCCGTAATTTGGAAGTAAACCGACTTCCCTATCGGACACGATCTTCTTAGGCACGCCATGCAAACACATGATCCTTGCAAGATAAAGCTCGCCAACTTCTTCCCGAGTAGGTAGTATGTACCGGTATGAAATGGGCCACCTTGGTGAGTCGGTCCACCACGACCCAAATTGAGTCATAACCTAACGTTGTGCGGGGTAAACCCGCGATGAAATCCATTCCAATTTCTTCCCATTTCCACTCGAGAATCAAGTGGTTGCAATAGTCCGGCGGGCCGTTGATGTTCCGCCTTCACTCGCCGACAAACATCACAAAGTGCAACAAACTCAGCTATCTCCCTCCTCATGCTGACCCACCAAAACTTTTCTTTAAGATCTTGATACATCTTTGTACTGCCGGTGAATTGAGTATTTGGTTTGGTGAACTTCCGTAAGGATCGTCTTTTCAAATCCTTGTCTTCCGGCACACACAATCTCTTTCCCATCCAGATTGTGCCATGTTCGTCTTTCGTAAAACCACGAGCTTTTCCGACTCTCATGTTCTTCTTGAGTTCGGCCATCTCGGGATCCGACGCCCGAGCAGCCCGAATTTGATCAATGAGAGTGGGTTGGGCTTCCGAGCAGCCACAAAACCAAAATCCACCACTCGTAGATTTAGATTCTCGAATTCTGCTGCAATGGTCACACATTCCTTCGACACGAGAGTGGTGCGGTAACTCTTTCGGCTTAGTGCATCCGCAACCACATTAGCTTTGCCGGGATGGTAATGTATCCCTAAGTCATAATCTTTGATCAGTTCCAACCATCTCCTCGCTCGAGGTTTAAATCCGGTTGGGTGAAAATGTACTTAAGACTTTTGTGATCCGTATACACTTCACAACGATTACCAATTAGGTAGTGTCGCCGGATCTTCAATGCATGAACCACTTGCGGATAACTCCCGATCATGAGTGGGGTAGTTGTTTTCATGTGGGCGCAATTGACGAGATGCATATGCGACCACTTTGCCTTCTTGCATCAACACACATCCCAACCCTTGGCGAGATGCATCACAATAAACTTGGAAGTCCTTTCTTTGGTGGGCGGGCAAGATCAACACCGGTGCGACACCAACTTCCTCTTGAGCTCTTCAAAACTTCTATTGCATTCTCGCCGACCACTTAAACTTCTCATCTTTCTTCAACAGCTTGAGTCATTGGCTTGGCGATTTTGGAGAAGTTCTCAATGAAGCGGCGGTAGTAACCCGCAAGTCCAAGGAAACTTCGGATCTGCGTAACCGTTTTAGGCGGGGTCCACTTGGTAACCGATTCCACATTTGCCGGATCCACGGCTACTCCTTGGGCATTCACAATGTGACCGAGGAACCGTACCTCCTTTAACCGAAAGCACACTTGCTAAACTTAGCGTAGAGTTGATGGTCTCTCAACTTCTCGAGTACGTCCGAAGATGTTGCTCATGATCCTCCTCGACTTAGAGTAGACCAAAATGTCGTCAATGAACACCACCACGAATTTATCCAAGAACTCCATAAACACCTTGTTCATCGATTCATAAAGAAAGCCGGTGCATTGGTTAACCCAAAAGACATGACCGTACACTCGCAGTCCATACCTGGTGGTGAAGGCGGTCTTGGGAATGTCCTCTTCCCGAATCCTCAACGATGATAGCCCGATCGCAGTCTATCTTGGAAAATACCTTGGCCCCTTTGAGTTGATCGAATAAGTCATCAATCCGTGGTAGGGGATACTTGTTCTTGATAGTAACCTCATTGAGGGCTCGATAATCCACACACATTCTCTTGGTCTTGTCTTTCTTTTCCACAAAAATCACCGGAGCACCCCAAGGCGATGTGCTCGGGCGAATATACCCTTTTTGCAACTATTCATCCACTTGCTTCTTTACTTGGCCAACTCGTTGGCTCCCATCCTATATGGCCTCTTGTGTATTGGGGCGGTCCTGGTACTAGGTCAATCCGAATTCAATTTTCCTTTTTGGCGGCATCTCGAGTTAAATCCTCGGGAAAACTTCGGGGTATTCTCGACGATGGGGATATCCTCTAACTTCACAGGGTCTTGGCCGCCATTTCGGACGATTCCCGGTGGAAACATAATTCAAACTTACTATAGTCTTGACTTGCATGGGAGAGCGAAAAACAACTCTTTCTCCTTTCGTATTAATTAAAGTAATGGTGCGACTAGCGCAGTCAATTACTCCCTTATGTCTGGACAACCAATCCATCCCAAGAATGACATCTATGCCTTTGGACCGAAGGAGGATAAGGTTGGCTAGAAACATAGATCCTTGGATTTCTATGGTCACCGAGGGACAATGCGAGTGGTCTCCAAGTGGTTTCCGGGGGTTTGAACCCGCATAGGTATCTTAAGTCCCACTACCGACAACCCATGTGCCCCAACAAATTGCTTTGAGATAAAAGAATGTGTAGCGCCGAATCAAATAATACGTGGCGGGAGTATAGTTTACAGAAACATACCCGTATAACCTCGGGAGCGATCGTGCTTCCTCGGCGGACGCATGGTTGACTCGAGCCTGGATGAACCTTGGCCCGCGCGTCTTGGCTTTGGACACTTGTCCGCAAAATGCCCCGGGTCACCACAGGTTGAAACAGACTCGGCTTTCCTCCCGAGTCCTTCCTTGGAGGTGGTGGTCTGTGATCATTCTTGGGATGGCGCCGTTGGAGGGCGGGGCTGGAGTACGCCGTTGCCGACCACCGCCACTACTGCGCTTGGAAATTCCCCGGTGATAAGGTCGATGCGACGAACAATCATGGTGGTAGGTCCACTCGACTTCCAGGCATGAAACGCGGCCTCTGCTGATTTCCCTGCTGTTGAGGAGGTCGGGACTGGAAGACTTTTCTCTTCTTGATCATCTTGTTGCGCGATCTTCCCGTCGAATGGCCTTGTCAACCAGCTTCTCAAAGTTAGCATACTCTCCTGGAGATGAGCTTGTCCGTGAGTTCATCATCCAAACCAACCAAAAACTTTTCCCGCCTTTACGCATCGGTGCGCACATCTTCCGGGGCATAACGGGCAAGACGATTGAACTCGTGCGGATACTCGATAACGATCGTTACCTGCTCAAGAGAACGGAACTCACGCTTTTACGTGCAACTATTCCCGCAGGAATGTGTGCGGTCCCGAAACTAGACGAAACTCTTCCAGTGTAATTGCTCCGCCGGCGAGTAACCAAATAGTTGTCCCACCAAGTGAAGGGACCCATGCGATGAGTGACAAACGAGACTTTCTCCGATCCGTGCACCGGCAGGATCTAACTTCTTCTCTATGGCATGAAGCCAATCATTAGCCTCCATGGGATTGGTGGTGCTGGAGAAGGTCGGCGGTCGGACACGAAGGAACTCGGCAGCTTGGTGGGGTGGTGGGGCGGCAACGATTATTCTCGCGTTGTTGCGCATTTGTTGCAAGATCTGCCGTTGCATCCGGTGGTGTTGTTGTTGCATTTGCTGCATCATTGCAGCCATCATCCGTGTCGTGAAGCGAGCACTTGAGCAATGGTGGGATTCTCGGGTGGCGGTGGAGGAGCATTGCCATTGGCGTCGTGAGCCTCGTTGTTGTTGGCACTCGATCGCCCATTGTTCTTTCGCCCGCCGGTCCCGGTGTTCACCATCCGAAGGAGACGAGCGACCGAGAGAGAGAAAAGAAGAAAAAGACAGACTTAGAACTAATCTTTATTATTTGAATTCAAATGCGTTGTTCGATCTTGACTAAAAACAAGGAAAAGCACCAAACATCCTTAATCGGTCGGTTATATCACACTTGATATCGACCGCGCTATCCCACACACAAGACCTAACACACAAAGAACTACCAAGAAGACAAACTAAGTTAAACGGTAAAACTAAAGAGGGCAACTAGAACGATCCACGAGACGAGGAGTCGAAACGCTTCCTTCGAAGATCCCCATTCTTCCGAACGGCTCCCGGAGTCCTCGGGCGTCACCTCGACTTGGACTCTTCGAATCGGTTGCCGTAGCCCAACCGATCCCGCCTCTTCCCTCCGAGGAATCTCGAGTCTCTTCGAGTCCATGTCTTCAGCCGAATTCTCTGAGCTTGAGTCACTGGAGACGGAGATCCAACCATTACTGCCACCTCCGCCTTGATTCGCCGAGGCTGGAGCAAAGGTGAGGGCAGAACCTGCAGCAGGAGGAACTGGAACCGGCGCTGGAACTGGAGCGGGTGGAGCTGGGGAAGGCGGTGGAATCCGAGGTGCCAGCTGGATACGGACAGGCGCGGTGGTGGTCTTCCGAGGCGTAGTGCGGAGTCTCGACCCCAACCGGTGGCGGGAGTCCCTTCAACTCGGCTACCTCCTTCTTCGGACGAACCACTTCGTCCTGCATCGCGCGATCCTCAGCATCTTCTTGTCGTTCAGCTCCTTGGTCGCCTTGTGTAGGTCAGAGTGCATCTGATCCAGTCCTTTGAGCACGGTGCACATGTGACCGAAGGTAGAGTCATTCTCCTCTGCCGTAGACTTGAATGCACTGACCTCTGAGGAACTACCTCGACGGGGATGGTAGCGGTAGGAGGAGGTGCGAAGGTCAGCATCATGCAGCTCCCTCATCCTGGCCAACATCAGGTAGGCGGCTTCTTGACAAGCGTGATCTGACGTGCCTCCGGAAGCTGTGACCTCCATGTTGGGAAGACACGTTCCCACAAACCCGTGAACCTCCAACCGAACACGGTATGGCAACTCGCCACTAAGAGGCGTAAGCGTTGTATACTCGGTGCTTCGGGATATCCAACCGCAAGGGCCATACGCGCCGCTACGCCACGAAGCTTGTCATCCCTTTTCCGCATGCGTCGTTGGGGAACCTGCCATCTATAGAAACAAAGGAGTGGGAAAATCAAAACATGCTCAAAAACCCACGACCAACATCCCATTTTCGCAATTCCTAAACCCTAGACTGACTCCACTTTTCAAAACACCCCCCTTTTTTTTCAAAACATATGCACATGAAAAGAATTAGAGGGCTCTTAAGGTTTCCAGTTGGCTTGTCCTACAGTCACGGGAAGGCTCGATACCAACTTGTCACGCCCGAAATTCACACCGAATTTTCGCGCTAATTTGTGCATTACATCCTCGTCCGGGCATCGCGAGGTACACAAATCGACGTTATTGATAATACGTAATCCTCATCTTAGAAACAATATAAAAGAGTTACACAAATGCAGCGAAAAGGAAAATAAAACTGACTTAAGCTAAACTTGACACGAGCGAAGCGGAACACCAACTCCGAGCTAAACCTTGACGAGAACAAGCCTACACCTCCTGGAGACCTCGATCTCAACCTCGCACCGAAGGGGGAAAAGAAGCAAGACCGAGTACAACCACCGTACTCAACAAGTCACACCGGAAAAGGGGACATGATGCAAGATAAATAACAAGGAAAGGTTAAGGGGCTCGATTTGCATAAACAAGCATTTGCAGTATATAATAATAATATTTGAAGACAAGAAAACAAGAGTAATATTTAAGCGGTATTAAATAAACGCCTCCAACGCTCAAACCACGTTGCAACAGGCCCATCCATCCACCCGCACTAGTCAAGCTTCCACATTTCATTCGAATAAATAAATGAGACTAATCAAGGTGAATCGTCGATCGCCCGTAACCGTGGGCACGGCTATTCGAATAGTTTTTACTCGATCGAGGTGTACAACTGTACCCACAAGACACAATCCCACAACACGTTACCGTGCGCCGGTGCACCACCACGGTGCCCCGGAAAGGAATTGTGACAGGACCCTTCACATAACCCCCTCTAATCAATCGTACCACACCAAGGTTTCGCCCCCATTCCCAT
Organism: Oryza australiensis; assembly: GCA_019925245.2. Lineage (NCBI taxonomy): Eukaryota > Viridiplantae > Streptophyta > Magnoliopsida > Poales > Poaceae > Oryza > Oryza australiensis. The sequence continues at coordinate 3,499,484 of JAIFGZ020000414.1, read as the reverse complement.
CGGGCAATGGGCAGCCCCCTCTAGTGCCACGGTGAATCTGGAAGCTGATCAACCCTTAAAACCGGGCCGACCCAACTCCATCACGCTCACCCTCTCCGGGATACGTTAACTAGAGACAGCTACCCTACGGGCCCAGCCATTACCCATGCGGCTTGTGGTATGCACGGCATTTCTTCCGGGGTTTCCCGAGAACCGGTCCTTAATCGTCATGAGCACGCTAACCAAAGTCCAACCATGTGCTCACGACCCACCTTTCTCATAATTCAATATTATTAAAAACAAGGTCATATCTTAATATCATCGGAAGGTCAACTTTAGTAATAAACTTGATTAGTGTGATTGCCTTAAGTGAGCTAGTTGCGCTAAGCATGACTAAGCAACCTTAGACTATCATCTAGTCACATTGGATCCCAAGTTATCAATGGTATAAGGTAAACAATCCTATGGTTAAGTACAATAGGCATGAACATCCCATGAAATGACATTCTAAAACATATGCGTATTTGAACGAAAAGAGGTATTTACATAAAATAGGTACAATATGGTCAATGTAAGGTATGACTTGCCTTGCTCGGAGAATGAGGAACCTCGGCGACTACTTGAAGAGAACGGGCTCGCCGGAAAACTCGGGATCTACACGACAAACAAAGCACTCAACAAACACCCTAAAAAGTCTACAGAAACAGCACTGAAAAGTATTTTTAATGGATTCTTGACATTTTTCTGGATTTAATGAAATTTGAATGGGCTAAAACGGAGCTCGGATTCAAAAGATATGAATTTTAGAAGTTTAATTACGATTTTTAAACTAAACGAAAAGATTAAATTATTTATTGCGCAATTAAGTCCCCGGTGACGTCATCCACGCTGCGCCTGGGCGACGTCGGCATGACGTCGGCGGCGGCGCGCCCTAGGGCTGGCGTCGCGCACGGCCGGCGCGACGCGGAGGCGGGGCGCGACGGCGGATTGCTGCCCACGTGGTGCGATCCGAGCGGCCGGATCGGCGGCGACGGACGTGCGGATCCGTCGCGATCGGACGGTGCGGATCCGTCGCGATCGGGCGGTGCGGATCCGTCCGATCCGAAGATCGGACGGCACGAGAGGAGCGCGCTAGGGTTAGGGTTAGGGTTAGGGTTCCACGGGTGGTGGCGGCGGCGGGGGCGGCCGGCAGCGCGGCGGGGCGGCGACGACCGGCGAGCGGCGGCGCGCGGCGGCGCGACCCGGCGGCGGCGACGCGGCGGCGACGAGCCCAGCAGCGGCGGCACGCGCGCGGAAGGGAAAAGGAAACGAAAGAAAACAAAGGAAACCGGGAATGGCGGCGAGCTCACCGACGGTGAAAACGACGGAGACGGCGGCGATCGGGGCTAGAACCGACGGCCAACAAAGGGGAAACGCGGCGGAGCTCGAGGGGTTTTAAAGGGGAAAGAAGAGATCGACCGGGCACGGATACGGCGGGGATAAGGTCACCGGCGTTTTGGACTCGGAGAGAGAGGGAGAGATATCCGGCGGTCGTTTCGGGCGACGACGGCCGCTTTCGGGTGCGGGAAAGCGGGCACGGGTGCGACGGCGCGGGCGAGCCCGACGTGGGCCCACGCGGCGCGAGGCGCGCGCGTGAAAAAGAGCGGGCGGCGCGGCTATGGCGGCGGCGGGCGCGGCCGGCCGGCGCGAGGAGGCGGCTCCGACAGTGGGGCCCACTGTTGGTGGCCCGCGGTTCAAGGAGGGCCGCAGACTTCGCGCGCGGCGCGGCACCGTGGGCCTTGGCCCACGGCCGAGGGAGGAGCGGCGCGCGGCGGGAACTGGGCCGACGGCCCGTTACGGGGCGACGGGCGGGAAAACCATACGGGCGGTACGGAAAAAGGAAAAAAAAAGAAAAGAAAAAGAAAAAGGGATTTAGGGACTTAATTAAATTCCTGTTTTCTTATTTAATTGATTAAAAATACTTAGAGTGCTCTAAAAATTCCAAAAAAATCCTGTTAGCGTATTTTGACATGAAGAATTCAAGAAAAATCCTACCATGTCATTTCCATTTATTAATTGCATTTTAAAATTATAGGTTGACTCAGGTTAATTTCGAAATTCGATTATTTCCGGTAAATTATTTTAAATGAATTAGGGAAAAACCCAGGATGTGACAAGTCTTGGCTTCTTTGATTATTTTGCTGACTTTTACGGCGCAACACGAGTTGGCTGCGAAGGAGGCAGAGGAGTCGGTGCTCGTGGAGACGACGAAGGAGGCGGAGGAGTTGGTGACCGTTTAAGAGTCGGTGCTCGTGGAGGCGACGGAGGAGGCGGAGGAGTCGGTGACCGTTTAGGAGTTGGTGCTCGCGGAGGCGACAGAGGAGGCGGAGGAGACGGTCCACGCAGAGAAAATGGTCCACATGGAGGAGACAGAGGTATGGAAGCCACTTCTCGTGCGGGAAACACGATGAATGGCTTGCACCATAGTATAATTGTGTGGGTTGTGTTTTCTAGTTTCGTCTCCCCATCTACTCCGGAGATATCAAGTTCGAGATCTTCAAAGCCTCGTTCCACCTGCTCAATTTCAACCTTCCTTCCTCCTTTAAACCTTTGTAGCACTGGCTCGGGCTGGAGGAGAAAGAAGAAGAATAAAAAGGACCTTCACTTTAGTCTCGGTTGATGTTACTAACAGGGGCTAAAGATCATTTAGATCCCTTCGATTTGTATATTATCACCAAAATAATTTCACAAAAAAATTTGGTAACACCTTCCTTTCTCCTCCAAACCTTTGAAGCAATGGCTTGGGTTGGAGGAGGAGGAAGAAGTATAAAACGACCTTCACTTTAGTCCCAGTTGGTAACACCAACTGGGACTAAACATTATTTAGATCTTTAGTCCCGATTAATAATACCATCTGAGACTAAAGATCCCTGATGGCTTGATAAAGTCCGACAAGAATCTGCCAGAAATAAACCGGGACTAAAAATGATCTTTAGTCCCGGTTGGTAACACAAAGAGTCGTTGCCCTTTTTAATCAGGACTAAAAATATTTTTAGTCTCGATTCCTATTGAAACCGAGACTATTATGAATTTTAGTAGATGGATCAAAGATCACTTATTCAGTAATGTTAATTGGTTGATAAGGGAAAATAGGTGGAGAATTTGAATGGTGGAAGGTTATAATTGGTTGAGAAGAGAACGTAAGTAGAAAAGTTATTATATTTTGGGACAAACTTTAAATGCTAAAGTTATTATATTTCAGGATAGATGGATTAGTAGATTCTAAGAATAAGTACTTATAAATTAAAAACTAAAGTAAATGCTAGGAAAATGTGTTCTTTTAGATTCTCACCATACTGGCCGCTCACCAACTGTTTTTTTTTTGCAAAATCTTAAGTTATCCTAAAGAGAACTCATATAAAAAAGATTTCAATAGTTTTGTCTATTAACATTACGCACAAGTTAGTGCACTTTCGACTGAAATTTAGTAAACATCATGAATTTATCGATCATTGGCCTCTATTTTTAACCGTATGTAATGAGCATGTGTAATGGCCGCATGTTATCCAAGGCCGTACCTTCAATTGAAGGTTCTGTAAGTCCGGTATTTAGAAATTATTGTTAAGCAAAAGAGTAAATCTATTGACGACGTCCCTTGTTTAAACTTAGAAAAAATATTATGTCCAAACGCCATGATTCTATTTTCTTTACTTAGTATAAAAGTGGAATATTCAATGTCTATAACATGTATTCACATCTTATAAACTACGAGTCCTTAAGGTGGCTATAATTATCAGCGAAGACTTATCAAAACAGAAAGAGAACAAGCTCGTTCAAGTTAGGTCAGTGAAGAAGGACGAACGACACTTAAAAAAATAAGATAAAAATATCCTCAAACATATCATAACGCACTGGATTGAACTGAAATGCGCTAAAATTTAAGAGACTTGGGGTACCATACACTTACCTATATACGGGTTCTCTATAACAATAATAAAAAAGATAGAGGTCACTCATGTCAACTTTTAACTGTTTTCGTAATGACTTTTGTGGAGTGATAATGGTTTCTTGTTGGCGTCGAGTGGCGTCGAGTATTGGCGGTAGCACTTAGACAATTCTACTATGTATTCTCCGTTCTAAAATTAGTGACCAATTTATCACTTATATATCACTTATAGTCTAAATTATGAGAGGAAAGTAAATGACTTAGATGTCCTTTATTAAATAAGAGCTGTTTGTGGATGGGACAGTGTTAACGACCGAATTTGGTAAGCAAATCTCTGAGTTTGAAGCGAGGATTGAAGCGGAATTGAAGGAGAAGCGCGATCTGTGGAAACAGAAGCAGGATCGTCTAAGTCCGAATCGGCTACGGAGCCAGTCGACTAAGTCCGAGTTGGACCAGGATAGTCGATAGCCGATTCCGATTAAAGACCAAAGGTGGAGACAATCCCGAAAAGAAAGCCTAGGGATAATTATTGGATTCAGTTTTCAGAGGACGTTAAAGATATTGTCATCTATAGATAAGGTCCTGTAACGGTAATTGTATCTATAAAATAGGATATTTTATAGATTTTCCTTTTGTAACGCAGTAGGGGACTCCGTCCCGGGATATTATCGTACTCTAAATAGTAGATAAGTAGAAACTGTGATCTACACAGATGCTGTTATAACCGGGTATAAATAAGACCCGAGAGCTTGTTGTGAAAGATAGATCACACATCAATATAACTTCGGCGCATAGCCAACCTTTCTGTTTTTACTTCTTCTCGACGAGTTCTTGCTTTGTTCTTGGGCTGCACTGGTTTCGATCTCCAGGAAAGGTAATTTCTTGTTACAAGTGGCTTGTGGTATCGAGGCCAGTGCTTTCATCATCATGATTCTCTGATTTTTGATGTTGCAAGCTGCTTAATTTACCATATGCGACATAAAATCTAGATCAATTTCTAGATCTATCTCACTATCGGCTAGCATATCTTTCAAAATAACAGCCGACAGAGCTAGATCTAGAGGTTGATTCAGATTATATGGTATATCTACCATCTTAAGGAATTCTCATTAGTCTAAATAGATCTCATGCTTCTTTTGGTACTTAATGTTACATCTAATCGACCTATTAAGTCGCCTTTAGAATTATACAGATCTGTTTGGCTCAATGTTTATTATTAGAGATAGTACCGGGGTTTCAGCCGGTCTTACCTCTTTTAATTGTCTTTTATGTATTATTATTGTTAGATATATTAGAACCGCTTTTTATATTAAGATCTTAATCTACTTAAATGTGCTAAGCTTAGTATCAATCTGTTAGGTCGTGCTAACAGCCGATTGATCTTAGTTTACAGCATTTAGTTTAGATTAATATCTTTTTATAAAATATATCAGAGTACTAGCCGATTTACATTAGATCTGTGACATCGGCTAGGTTATTGTTAACGCCAAAATTTGGTAAGCCCCGAAGTCCTTATTGGCTAAGGGTTAGGATCGGCTCAGAGTCAGTATCGGCTTGGAGTTCTGCATCAGCCGATGGGGCTTTTCTGTTATCCATATCTCCAGCAGTCGGATTCTTGTTAGATTCGGTTTGAGAAGATCTTATCCAGAAGAAACCGAGTCCAGGGAGGATGCGACTTGTATCTATTAATTAGGAAGAGATTGTTAGTTTTCCATGTTATCTTTAGAAAAGTCTGTTTAGTGTCCGATAAGGACTTTATCTATTTCCTTTTATCTTTAGGAATGGTTGGATTGTAATCTGTTAGGATCTTTGTCACCCTACGGGTATAAATATGTAGGCCCAGGGTTTATGTAAGATATCTCTCGATCAATACAACTCGGCGCATCGCCACCTTTCTTTTATCTGTTCTACTTTGTCATCCGGCGGAACTTGGCACCTGACGTGGGGCTGCATTGGCTTCGATCTTCGGCGAAGGGGTAAGTCCAAGGTTCCGCCGGCTCAGGCGATCGTATTGGCTACGTTGGCATCATCCAAGGCTGCATCAGTACATTCGACCTCTTGGATTGCTTCGATTCGGTTGATATCTTTGCCTGATTATTTATCATATGTCTCTGTTGAATCTAATTTTAGTATCTCGATTTGGCTCTATCGGCTGTCTCTCGTTTTAGGGTTTCTGCTGATACCGGCTAAATCGTTATATTAGATTAGATAAGATTAGGCATCTACCACCCTAAAAATCAGCCAAGGGCTTGATTGTCTAGATATTGCTTTTCTTTCCATACTTAGTGCTGCATCAGTTCGATCTACTAAGTTGTGATTAGTACCGTAATATCTAGCCTGCCTGTTGACTGTCACTAAGGGTTTCATCAGGGTTTCAGCCGGGGAGTTATCTGGGTATTTCATCGGCTTGCAAGGATTGCATACGAGTTGGATCTAGCCGATCGCAGCAGAGGCTTCATTGGATATTTGATCATTTGGATTTTATGACATCGGACTGCCAGCCGATATGTGCTTTAATCTTTAAATCAGTATCTATTTCATCATGTGATTGGTTCATGCAATGTTATATATCATAATATTATTGTTAGCCGATCACCTTTATATAGATGTCTGTTAAGTACACAACCGATGGATCAAAACACAACTACATTGGTTGATATCAGCATCGGCTGTCGACCAATCGGCTGTTCTGGATATTAGCCGATCGGCTGATACATTTTATAATCGGTTGCTTTACATGACTTGTCAGTGGCAGGATCAAACTGACTGGCACGCCCACGCTTCATCGATTCTAGGACCTGCACTGGAGCTAAGTAGATCTCCCAAGCCGGCGTGTTGATTTTTCTCGTCAACAGTTATAAATGTATATAATTATTATCCTAATGTGATTTTGGATATAAGTGATTTATAGTGTCTTGGTATACTACCGATCTATCCCAATCACTTAATCTAAACGTGCTTTGGGATAGCAATTATATATGTATGGATATCTATAGCCGATAGAGTAGGAGCTAATCTTAACCAAATGTCTATCTTTTGTTTCTTGTTGGTTGCAGGATCAAACCAACTGGCACGCCCGCTCAATCACCAAAGGCGACCAATTTTGAACCTGTAATGGAGTTAAGCAGATCTCCCAGGCTAGCGCGTGAAAAAAATTCTCATCAACATGCTTTTGGCACGCCTAGTGGGACCCCAACCTCCTGATCCGGTACAATAGTGAACGTCACGGCCACAGAGCTGGACCAGGACAACATCGTCTCTGTGACTATGGATAAACTATCGGCTGAACAGCAGGCCGACTACCATCAGATGGTGAAACGATTGCAAGCACATTATTTGCGATCCTACACCCAGACCAGGTCTGGGTCAATCGTTCAGAAGTACAAGTTCGTGATCCCTAAGGACTTCGACTCCGCGGCTACTTCTAGCGAGGACAAGAAAGGGAAAAAGAAGATTGAAGATGTCAAACAGGAGCAAGATGACTGAGGGCTACACATGCTTCAAGACCGAATCGACTCGGCTGTCCACCACGCGCTTGTCAACCAGTCAGGGATACTGCTGAACACATTGAACAACATGATAAGCATCGTGGTTGATTCAAAGATAGCCGAGCAGCTGCCAAGGGGACCGACCTATTTCCCAGATGGCTGATTCCGACCTTATAGGACCCTATTGACACAAGGGCTGCAAATTCCTCCATTGGGATAGCCGATTCCTCCAAGGAGAGCCCCTATTCAGCCAAATGAACAACCATCGACTACAAAACCAGCACCCAAGCTCCTAACCAGACAACAGCCGTTGCATCAGGGCCACGGGGCTCCAATACTTCCCCAAGAACAGGTGGAGAGCATGTTCGACACCGATCGACAATCTCTCTTGCACAAAATGTCAATCGGCATTTACACGCCAGACCAACCTTACAACTCCAACGGGGCTCGGTCTCCCCTTGAGCAGCGCGCTCCGTTTATACCACAGCCGCCTCCTGCCGTGAATCAAGTCCAACATCAGTACCTAGGAGGCAACTACGAGTAGAACTATCAACCTCATTCACCACAGACACGGCATCGACAGCCTCCCATGCAGTACGAGCAGTATGAGCCGATGCCGCAGCTACAAGCTCAAGAAAATAAGCCTTGGGCTGATCTGATTGCAGACATCATGCGTGATCAGTTCGGCCTTAAGCCAAAGGACTCTGGCAATATGTACCGGTACCCGTATCCTGAATATTTTGAGAGGGTGCCCCTGCCAAACCGGTACAAGGTATCGGATTTTTCGAAATTCTCTGGGCAAGACAACGTCTCGACCTATGAACATGTCAACCGATTTCTGGCTCAGTGCGGAGAAGCATCGGCTACCGATGCGCTCAGAGTACGATTTTTGTTCCCGTTATCTCTCTCGGGATCGGCCGTCACATGGTTTTCATCTCTACAGTACAATTCAGTTCAGAGCTGGGCCAATCCGAGAAGCAGTTCCATAGTTATTTCTACTCCGGCACACATGAAATGAAGTTGTCGGACTTGACTAGCGTCAGGAAGAAGCACAAAGAATCTGTTCAAAGACTACATCCAGCGATTCAGGGACATGAGGAACCGCTGTTACAGCCTGGTGCTGTCGGATTCGCAACTAGCCGACTTAGCCTTCCATGGCCTTTTGGCCCCCATCCGGGAGAGGTTTTCGGCCCAAGACTTTGAGAGCTTGGCCAATTTGGCCTAGAAGGTGACGGCCCACGAACAATGCTTTCAAGAATCAAAGAAGGCCTTCAAGAAAGTCACCCACGTCACCTATGCAACGGACTACGACTCGAGTGACAGCGACGCGGAGGTGGCAGCAGCTGAGTGGACCAGGAACAAAAAGGCGATAACGTGCTAGTGGCTGAAAAAATCGGCTAAGGAGGAAAAGTATGACTTCGACATTAGAAAAGCAGATAGGATCTTCGATTTACTGCTAAGGGAGAAACAAATGCAGCTTCTGGCCAACCATGTCATTCCATCGGCCGAGGAGCTCAAAAAGAAGAAATATTGCAAGTGGCACAACACCACCTTCCACAGCACCAACGACTACAAAGTCTTCCGCCAGCAAATCCAGTCGGCGATAGAGGCAGGGAAAATCAAGTTTGAAGAATCGGCTAAGTCGATGAAAGTTGACGGCAACCCGTTCCCCGTTAATGTAGTCCATGCCGGCCCAAGGCGAGCTGATCGGCAACACAGAATGGCGCATAGCTTAGTCGAGGCCCAACAAGGAAACACGGCCGACAAGGACTACCAGGAACAATCCAAGAGGCCGACTGGAGTCGATCTGGCGCCCATTAATATGCTCTACAACAGTGGCCGATCGGTCGATCGTCGACCCGGACACATGGACAGCCGACTCCAATTTCAACTCAGGGTTCTAAGAGGAGGAAGAGGCCCGGCGCAGGAAATCTTATCAGAGGACGATCGATCGGCTGGGAACAACCTACATTCGTCGCCATGACGACTGCGACCCTCATGGCGGTGCGAGTTCTTTAGGTTCAGCTGGGAGCAAGGGATGCAGCTGCCCACGTTAGAGAATTGCCCAGCCTGCAGTCAATCTGGGGAAGACGAGTTCAGGCAAGAACAAATTGCAAGCACCAGCCAATTCGTCCCCCGAGCCGTTCAACTCAACCAGCGAAAACTCTCCATCCACCAACGGCTCGGCCCAATTCATCAGGACTTCTTTCAGGACGAGGATGAAGAAGAGGACAAAGAAGAGCAGATTGCCAACCCTCAATGGTGCCCTTCCGACGTTGTCACAAAAACACAAAAGCGAAAGGTGCAAGGGCTAAAAAGCGAGGGTTGGCTGAAAGAAGTCCAGGCCAAGATCGACTATCGGCTGAGGAAGATAAAAGAACACAACCGCCCAAAGAGGCAATGGTGAGTGAAGAAATATGATGCCTCAGTCGATGAAAGTCCAGCCGACCAGGCCAAAAGGGCAGCAAAAGGCAAAGGAATAACCTCTGCATCAGTCAACATGGTGTTCATACTGCCAGCCAAATTCGAGGCTACCGAGGCCGATGTAGACACCGTTGAAGACACCTTGGCCAAGCTAGTACTATCCCCAGAGCAGGCCATCTTTGAAGCCCCTATATGTTAAAGGATTCATGAATAGAAAGTCGATGTCAAAGATACTAGTCGATGAAGGAGCTGATGTCAACCTCATGCCAAATGCAACCTTCAGGAAGCTAGGCAAAGGGGTCGATGACCTGATAAAAACCAACATGGTGCTCAAGGACTTCAGCGGCAACCCATCGGAGGCCAAGGGAGTTTTAAAACGTTGAGCTGACCGTCGGTAGCAAAACCATGTCCACAACGTTTTTCGTCATCGACGGGAAGGGATCATACAGCCTACTGCTCGGAAGGGATTGAATCCACGCCAACTGTTGCATCCCTTCTAGAATGCATCAAAGCTTAATCCAATGGCAAGGCGATAAGATAGAGATCGTACTAGCCGATAGGTCAATCAACGTTGCTAACGCCGACTTAACTCTATGGGAAGTTGACGACATTGATTGCCTGTCCGGCAAAGTTCGGCAGGCCGGTTTTCTGAAGGTGTCCGATTCTAACATGTAGCCAATTAGAGACGAAGAGCCTCTATTATTACTTTGAGGGCGTCGTGGAGGGCTCGAGCGTCTACACGAAGGACACCGTAGACGACATCGACATCAAACTTGGGCAAGGTTTTATGTCGGCCGATGAGTTAGAAGAAGTTGATATAGGTCCAAGGGATAGGCCTAGGCCGACATACATTAGCAAGAATTTGTCTTCTCATTTTAGAACCAAGCTTATTGATTTATTAAAGGAATACAAAGATTGCTTTGCTTCGGAGTATTTTGAGATGGCTGGTCTTAGCCGATCCATTGTTGAACATCGGCTCCATATCAAGCCTGGATATCGGCAGTACAAATAGCCTCCCAGGAGGTTCAAAGACAATATGTATGATACAATTAAGGTCGAAATTATTGGGCTATATGATGCTGGTTTCATTTGGCCTTGTCGATATGAAGAATGGGTTTCAAATATAGTTCTAGTGGTAAAGAAAAACATCAAACTTAGGGTATGTATCGACTTCAGAGATTTAAATAAGGCTACCCCTAAGGACGAGTACCCCATGCCTGTAGCCGACTTGCTGGTAGATGCAGCCTTCGGCCACAAAATAATAAGTTTTATGGATGAAAATATTGGTTATAATCAGATCTTTATGGTCGAGGAGGACATTCACAAAATAGCTTTCAGGTGTCCAGGAGCAATCGATTTATACGAGTGGGTCGTCATGACTTTTGGCTTGAAGAATGCTGGAGCTACGTGCCAGAGGGCCATGAATTACATTTTTCATGACCTAATCGACTTCCTGGTGGAAATCTATATCGATGACATCGTTATCGAATCCAAGGAAGTGGAAGACCACATAGCCGATTTAAGGAAGGTCTTGGAGAGAACGAGAAAGTATGGCCTAAAGATGCATCCCGCGAAGTGCGCATTTGGCGTATCAGCTGGCCAGTTCTTTGGATTTCATGTTCATGAGAGGGGGATTGAGGTAACACAAAGAAGCATCAATACTATCAAGACTATTCAGCCCCCGTAGGACAAGAAGCAATTGCAGTCCCTGATTGGCAAAATCAACTTAGCTTCATAGCTAATCTATCAGAAAAGATGGAGCCTCTGGAGATTATGACAATCGGATATCCATATGGCAAGCTTATCTTACTGGAAATAGAGATAGGTTGCGCCTGCCAATTATATGAATCGGCTATGACTTGGGTATTACATTGCCGATTAGATAAGGCAACGACTCATAGTCATGGTTTGGTAAGATTGAGGAAACCGACTTGAGTAAGATAGGGTTTCTGACTTGTAAGCCCGCCTCCCAAGACTATATAAGAGGGGTAAGGGGCGTCCCTTGAGGGATATCAGATGTATGCGAAGCACATACAAGCTACTAGACACACGAGATCTTGAGATCAATAAACACTCGGTGGATCGAATTCCCGAAACAGGAGTAGGGTATTACCTCATGAGAGGGCCTGAACCTGTCTAAATCTTGATTTTCACCTAACCCATCGAGCTTGGCGATCTTGACTGCACCCCCAATTTTCAATTGCCGAAATCGAGTTTCGACAGTTGGCGCACCAGGTAGGGGCTATTCTTGACGATGGTCGGAGGTGGCCATCACATTCGACCGCTCGGATCACCCTGACCGAGTGGTTCACCCGGGGCGGTATCCCCTAGTCCTAGACCCGGTGGTCCGCAACATCAAGCTGAAGCGCGTCCTCATTGATGGGGGCAGCGCCCTCAATATTTTGTTCGCCAAGACCTTGGACGAGATGCAAATCCCGAGAGCCGAACTGAACGCAAGCTCAGCCCCCTTCCACGGAGTTATCCCAGGGCTGTCGTCCACGCCACTCGGGCACATCGCCCTTCCAGTCACCTTCGGAGTTCGCGAGAACTTCCGAACGGAGAATATCACTTTCGAGGTGGCCGACTTCGAGACGGCCTACCACGCGATCATTGGAAGGCCTGCACTCGCCAAGTTCATGGCGATACCGCATTATACCTACCTCTGCATGAAGATGCCAGGTCCGAACGGCGTCATCACCTTACGCAGCAACGTAAAGCAAGCCTTCACCTGCAACAAGAAAAGCTGCAACATGGCCCAATCTCGTGAGAGATCGCGTGGCCAGGAGGAAATCCGATTGGCCGCATCAACTTCTGCAGAGGGTGAAATCCCCGCGAAGACGATAGCCAAATCTGGACAAGGCGATGCTAAAACGAAGAAAATCTCCCTTGATCCATCGGATCCTTCCAAAACCACTGTAATCGGCTCTGAGCTAGATCCTAAATAGGAAAGCGCGCTCGTCACCTTCCTCCAAAATAATAAAGATGTTTTTGCTTGGAAACCATCTGATATGCCTGGAATTCCTAGGGAGGTGATCGAGCATTCTTTACACGTCAAAGATGACGCAAAACCAATCAAACAACGATTACGCAGGTTCGCTCAGGATCGAAAAGATGCCATCAAGGAAGAGCTCAAATAGCTCTTAGCCGTCGGTTTTATCAAGGAAGTTCTGCGTCTCGACTGGCTGGCTAACCCGGTTCTGGTCCGGAAGAGGACAGGGCAATGGCGCATGTGCGTTGACTACACCGACCTCAACAAGGCCTGCCCCAAAGATCCATTCGAGTTGCCTCGCATCGACCAAGTCGTGGACTCAACGGCCGGCTGCCAGCTCCTAAGCTTTTTGGATTGTTACTCGGGCTACCACCAAATCAGCTTGATGGAATCCGACTGCCTGAAAACATCGTTCATCACGCCGTTTGGGGCCTATTGCTACATCACGATGCCTGTCGGCCTAAAGAACGCCGGAGCCACATACCAGCGCATGATCCAAAGGTGTTTTCAAACGCAGATCGGGAAGAACGTGGAAGCTTATGTCGACGACGTCGTCATCAAGACCAAGCAGAAGCAAGACCTGATCGCCGACTTAGAAGAAACCTTCGCGAACATCCGGGCCTTCAGAATGAAGTTGAACCTGGAGAAGTGCACGTTCGGCATGCCATCAGGCAAACTGCTCGGCTTCATGGTGTCACATCGCGGCATTGAAGCTAACCCAGAAAAAATCAACGCTATCCTGAGTATGAAGCCCCCGAGTAACCAGAAAGACGTTCAGAAGCTTACTGGCTGCATGGCAGCGCTAAGCCGATTCATCTCTCGACTCGGCGAACGAGGCATGCCCTTCTTCAGGTTGCTAAAGAAAACGGACGACTTCCAGTGGACTACGGAAGCCCACAAGGCCTTTGAAGATTTTAAAGAATTCCTCACGACACCGCCCGTCCTAGCATCACCTCAACCTCAGGAGCCCCTGCTACTGTACGTCTCAGCGACTCACCAAGTGGTCAGCATGGTCCTCGTGGTCGAGCGCGAAGAAGAAGGGCGAGTCCAGAAGATTCAGAGGCCAATCTACTTCGTTAGCGAAGTATTGGCAGGAGTCAAAATTCGCTACCCTCAGGTACAAAAATTGCTATATGGTGTTCTGATAACCGCGAGGAAATTGGCACACTACTTTCAGGGTCACTCGGTCACAGTCGTCACCTCCTTTCCACTCGGCGATGTCATCCACAACCGGGAGGCGACTGGGCGCATCGCGAAGTGGGCCCTGGAGCTGATGCCGCTGGATTTAACTTTCAAAGCAAGAACATCGGAAAAGTCACAAGCCCTGACGGATTTCCTGGCCGAGTGGACCGAACAACAAGAAGATGTACCTCGAGAAGACCTACAGTACTGGACCATGCACATCGATGGATCCAAGAGGATCACCGGCTTGGGAGCAGGAGTCGTGCTGATCTCCCCGACTGGAGAAAGGCTAAGATATGTTCTCCACCTTCACTTCTCTGCCTCACAAAACGTCACCGAGTACGAAGCCCTGCTACACGGACTGCGGCTTGTAGTTTCACTCGGGATACGTCGGCTCGTCGTGAAAGGGGATTCGCAGCTGGTCGTCAATCAAGTAATGAAAGACTGGTCCTGTCTGAACGACACCATGGAGGCCTACCGGCAAGAAGTCCGCAAAATTGAAGACATGTTTGACGGACTGGAGCTATCTCATGTCCTAAGACATAATAACGAGGCAGCTGACAAGTTGGCGCAGTTCGGGTCCAAGCGAGAAGCCGCTCCAACGGACGTTTTCGTAGAGCATCTCTATGAGCCAACTGTTGCAGCCAAACCAACTCCCAATGAGCAAACTGCAGACCAGGTCGCCATGATTGACGCCGACTGGAGGACTCTGCTCATCAGATTTTTAACTCAGCAAGAGCTGCCGGAAGACCGGGATGAGGCAGAACACGTCCGACGTCGCTGTCAAGCTTATGTCATGGTTGATTCTGATTTATACAAGAGGAGCCCCTCTGGAGTCCTGATGAGATGCATCACACCTGAGGAAGGACGACAGCTACACCAAGATATCCACTCGGGCATATGCGGAAGCCACACGGCAGCACGCACCTTGGCGGAAAAAGCCTACAGACAAGGTTTCTTCTGGCTTACGGCGGTCTTCGACGCTGACAAGGTGGTCCGCACATGCGAAGGTTGCCAGTTCTTCGCTCGGCAAAGTCATGTCCCAGCCCAAGAGCTACAAACGATTCCATTATCCTGGCCGTTTGCGGTATGGGGCTTAGACATGGTCGGTCCCTTCAAGAAGGCTCCAGGAGGATTCACGCATTTATTCGACGCAATTGACAAATTCTCCAAGTGGATCGAGGATAAGTCGGTTGCTACGATCACCGCTGACAAGGCGCGAGACTTCATCCTCAATATCGTGCACCGGTTTGGCGTCCCAAACAGAATCATAACCGACAATGGAACTCAATTCACTGGAGGCATTTTCAAGGAATTCTGTGAAGACTTTGGGATCAAAATCTGCTACGCATCGGTCGCACATCCCAAAAGCAATGGACAAGTTGAACGTGCCAACGGCATGGTTCTTCAAGGCATCAAGGCCTGAGTGTTTGACCGGCTAAAACCTTATGCTGGCAAATGGGTCCAAGAGCTCCCCTCGGTTCTATGGTCCCTGCGGACTATGCCCAGTCGGGCTACCGGCCAAACTCCTTTCTTTTTGGTCTATGGCGCAGAAGCCATGTTGCCAAACGAGATGGAGTACGAATCTCTCCGAGTCCGCAGCTTTGACGATGAACGCTATGATCAAGACCGAGTGGATGACCTCATCCGACTGGAAGAGGCCCGTGAGGCAGCCCTCATCCAGTCGGCAAAATATCTTCAAGGACTCAGACGATACCACAGTCGCAATGTCCGAGCACGAGCTTTTATCATTGGCGATTTGGTTCTACGCAAGATTCAGACCACCAAGGACCGTCACAAGCTATCTCCATTATGGGAAGGACCGTATATAATTGATGAGGTGACTCAGCCAAGAGCATATCGACTAAAACGTGAAGACGGATCCATGGTGGAAAACTCCTGGAACATCGAACATCTTCGACGATATTATGCTTAAATTGCCTTAAATTTTACGCTATTCTTGACTGCCAACCTCAAGCAAGATGACTTCTTGAGTTAGCAGTCGGGGGCTGCATAAGTATCAATAAAGTATGGTTTTCTTTGGCAACCTGCGCATATTTGGTTTATCATTGTTTAATGTTCCTTGATTCGAGTTCAATGCATAAGGACTGAGAATTTTTTGATGACCTAATCAAGCTTAGGCTTGGTGACAGTCGGACGAAAATTACTTAAGAAATTTTACATAAAAACTCGGATCAAGGCATTAACATAAATAAGCTGAATATTTACAAGTCACATCAGAATGTCACAAACATACAATGTTCACGAAGCAATCAAGATCGAAAGTGGTTCACTACATCGGCGGCTACTTTCTTGGCGAACTCCTGCGCTTCGCTAATCAATTCCAGGGCCCGCCCATCTGAAGTACCATCAGCGAAGCCCTCCCCGACTGAATCAACGTCTACTCGGGGGTAGAGCGACTTGCTCTGTGCAAGGCCGAAGCCCGCTCCCATGATGGCTGCCTCGGAAATGTTAGCCAAATATTGATCAGGGACTCGCCTAAGCTTATCAAAGACCACGACGGTGTCCAACGAGCTGGTCCCGAGTCCATTATGGAACAACGACAACAGGATCGGCGTCGCCGCGTTAGCAACATCTTCCCTAACACTTTTGGCTTTTTTGACCCTCTCAATGAAAACATCATACTGAGCTCGGGTCTTGATCTTGTAAGCTGCCAAAGATATACGATCACGCAAAGCATTCAAAGATGAAGCAACACAAAGAACGCTGTTTTGAAAGAGCTCACCTTCAAACTCACTATCCAGCTCGGCTCTGCTGATGTCAGCCTCTTCCAGCTGGGCCTGGAGCGAGTGGACCTCCGACGAGTTTTCTACAACAAAAAAGGTTATCAACAACCAAGATCAACACAGACAGCAAACAAAAGCACAAAGATACTAAGGGAATTAAGCGTACTCCCGACTGAGCCCCGGAGGTCGAGGTTCTCCTCCCGGAGTGCGGCAATCTCTCTCCTTAGAGCCGCTTCTCTCGACACAGCTTCCTCTCGAGTGGTCTTTAGCTCCTGCTGGATGTTCTCCAGGGAGTTCAAATGCGGGACCAGTTTCTCAAGTGCGTCGGATTTGGCCATCGACCGATAGTACACCCTCTACACACAAGTTCCAAAGTTGGTCGACTGGAAAGCGATGATAAAGCAACAACAAAAAAGGAGCAAAACTTATGTTTAACAGTCGTGTCGCTTCGTTCAGGCTGTCTACAAGCATATCTCTTTCCTCGCTCTCCATTTGCTTGTTCAGGATGATGCCTTGCCTCTGGCCTTCGGAATCGCGCCACTCGATCTTGATTGGAGGGACCCAGGTCTCAGAAGACTGTGACCTAGGGATCTCCTCTACCTTGGCTGGTTGATTCAGAAGGAGCGAATGAAGATACAAGAAAAATGAACTGAAGATTAAAAAGCTAGAGATTGATTCAAGACCTACCAGTTTCGGTGGCCGAATCCTTAATCGGCACTTCCCGGCTTCCTTTCTCTTCTTGGCTCTTGCCCGACTAGTCTTCAGTCGGGGTCCTTTGGGCGGCAGCCGGGGGCTTTCTTGCGACCGACTGGTTTCTAGTCGAGGTGCCTCGACTGGCGGTCGGGGGCTCTTTCATCGGGGCATCCTCACTGGGAGGTGAGGGCCTCCCACTTGGAGCGCTCCCACTCGGGAGAGGGCTCTGGGGTCTGGGCTCCGCAGGCTTTGATGCCTCAGTTGCTGCAATTGGTGTTGGGCCCTCACTTTGCCCAGTGTGGTCGATGTTTTGAGGCTTCCTGCAATGAGAAAGACAGGAGTGATTGGGATGAAGATGGAGAAATTTTTAACTAAGAGCACAATTTCATTCGTAAGGCGTACCTGGTTGATCGGCGAATTTTGGACGCTGTTTTCGGTGACGGCCTTGGAGGGGTCGTTTCAGCTTGAGGGGCTGGGACATTGTCGTCCGAGTCATCAATGACCAGCCTCCTCTTGCTCGCCCGCTTGCTGATGTCTTCACTTGGGGCAGCCCTCTTCCCGACTGGGTCGCTCTGGATCTTCACGCCGCCGGTTGGTTTTTTAGCAGGCCTAGCCGGCGCATCCTCATGATGTATTTTATATGGCTTCGAGATAATGGAGGCGTTTTTCTGCAAGAGAGTTTCTTTGAGCACTAAGAAGTGTGACACCGAGATTGAAAGATAATGAAGAGGCTGCGTCAGCTTACGGAGGAGGAGGGCGATATAGGCTGTACGGGAGGACCGGCAGCATGAGGCTGCGCTCGACTGCAATCCCGGTCGAAAATATTTTATACATGCGAGTCTTCAAGGTCTCGAAGCTGAGGGAGTCGCGGTCTTCCCGATTGGGGTCCCTCTCGCCCTCGTACTCAAAGGCAGGCTTGGACCTCTCCTTGATCAGCTCCAGTCGGTTTCTAATGAAATGTCGAGTGATTTGTTCACCCCGAAGGCCTTTCTGCTTCATCTCCAGAATCTTCGCCAGAAGCTTGTTGGCTTCATCCCAGTCTTGGGCCACTGGCACGGTGCTCCAGTTGGATATTGGCACCGGAGGAAGGCCAACAAAGTTTGGCAGACTGGGTTTAGGGTTAGCGATGTAGAACCAGTTTGCATGCCAACCCTTGTTTGAAGATTTCAAGGGAAGAGAGAAGTAGTCTCAACGGAGGGATCCGTGGAGCTGGAAGCTGGCCCCACCAACGACGCACGGCTCATCCTTGTTTGGATGCGGCTTGAGATAGAACATGCGGCAGAAGAGTTGGAAATGAGGAAAGATGCTGAGGAAAGCTTTGCAAACATGGATGAAGAGAGCAATGTGAAGCATAGAGTTGAGGTTCAGATGGTAGAGCTGAAGGCCGTAATAGTCAAGAAGACCCCTAAAGAACTCAGAGGTGGGGAGGCCGAAACCGTAATAGAAGAAAGAGGTGAAGACAACGAGCTCACCCGTGTTCGGGGTGGGGAACTCCTCACCGGTTGCTGGGCGCCAGCCGACGATCTCCTTAGGAGGGAGAACTCCGTGCTTCACCATCTCCTTGAGAGTGGACTCCCTAACATCCGAGGTAGCCCATTGCTCGAAAGGGATCTTTCTCTCCAGCCATGGATGTGGTTTTGGGGGAAATAGATCTGGCTCGGGGGATGGAGATTTGGGATGGGGCTCTCTGGAGGTGGATGAGGAGGCTAGCTGGTGACGAAGCGCAAGCTCCTTGATCTGTGGATTGGGTGCGCGCGTGAGCCTAGGGTTTTCCGCTGCAAGCTAGTGAATAGTATTGCGAGTGGGGAATTTTTTCTGGGAAGACGAAGTGGCGGGGATGACCTCGAGGTTTTGTAAAGAGATTTGAGGGTTGCGCTAGGTTTTCTCGCGATTGGGCTGAGCCCATGAGAGACTTGCGGCCCAGCTAAGGTGTGGCCTGACGCGTGTCCTTACGGACTTAAGTGGATGAACTTAAGCAGATTTGCTTTGGCAATATGCACGTGTCCGAGTGCCCCGTACCTTTGGAAATCCTTTCATGCCGCGGTTTGCACAACTTCATGAGAAGTTGGCACGATGCAATTTGAAAGGTGACAAACAGTGAAGCTTTTCATGGTTGCCTTGATGAGAAGAACTGTTTGATTTTTAAGCATTTGATTAAATGATTATATCAATGCTATTTTTTCACCTTGGTGAAGATCTTTTTAGATTAAGACCAATATTGTGGCGAGAGCTATTTAATATTTTGGTCATATTTTTCGGATGACTGAAAAACTTGTTTACCCATGAGGGGTAATTAAAATATTTGCTCCGAGATGACTCGGATGGATCCACTCGGATAAACATGAGCTTACGGAGTGCTTTTCATCTACGAGGGTTGATTGAACTGTTTGTTCTGAGATGACTCGGGCAGATTCACTCAGCCAAGCGTGAGCTTGCTGAGTGATGAGATCTTTATGATTGCTTTAGCATGAGCTAAGTATTTATATGAGAATGATTTTTTATAGTTCTTGACTATATGTTTAGTCTGATTTTGACTAACCGCATAGTTGGGGGCTACACCTAATTAGGTGCATCAGGAGATGCACCTAGATATTTATTTTTAAGAATTTTTGGATATTTTCCAGCCCTTCACAGTCTTTGGAGCAACTCGGGAGGTTCAAGCAGAGGTGATGGAATCACTCGGCGCTAGCAGCACTCGGCCAAAGGGTTGTTTGGCTGTATGTTATTTTTGTTCGAAGCCGAGCAATCTCGTCGACTGCAAAGAACTCAGGGGCTACTATGGAGATTATGGCAATCAGATAACCATATGGCAAGCTTGTCCGACTGAAAATAGAGATAGGTTGCGCCTGCCAATTATGTGAACCGGCTATGACTTGGGTATTATGTTGCCGATTAGATAAGGCAACGGCTCATAGTCATGTTTTGGTAAGATTGAGGAAACCGACTTAGAGTAAGATAGGGTTTCCGACTTGTAAGCCCGCCTCCCAAGACTATATAAGGGGGGTAAGGGGCGTCCCTTGAGGGATATCATATGTATGCGAAGCACATACAAGCTACTAGACACATGAGATCTTGAGATCAATAAACACTCGGCGGATCGAATTCCCGAAACAGGAGTAGGGTATTACCTCACGAGAGGGCCTGAACCTGCCTAAATCTTGATTTTCACCTAACCTATCGAGCTTGGCGATCTTGACTGCACCCCCAATTTTCTATTGCCGAAACCGAGTTTCGACAGAGCCTTTCACGCCTCTACTACGACTAAAAGCCGATCAAGCGTCCACCTAGGGGACAGAGCAGCAGAAGGCCTTGGACAACATTAAGGATTATTTGAGCTCCCCTCCGGTATTGATTCCTCCACAACAGGGAGTGTCATTCAAGTTATATCTGTCAGCCAACGAGAAGTCTATCGGCTCGGTTCGATTCGGAGATCGAGGGAAAGGAGAAGTCAATTTTCTATCTCAAGAAGACTTCGGATGCAAAAACAAGGTACTCTCCTCTGTAGAAGTTGTGTTTGTGTCTATATTTTTCATGCACAAAGTTAATGCATTATTTGTTATCCAACGAGTGCACCATAATTTGCAAAGTCGACGTAGTAAAATATGTACTATCGGCTCCAGTTCTGAAGGGGCGAGTTGAGAAGTGGATATTTGCTTTAACAGAGTTTGATTTGAGGTATCAGGCACCCAAGGCAGTAAAAAGACAAGCCATAGCAGATTTTATTGTAGAACACAGAGATGATTCAATCGGCTCAGTTGATATCATGCCTTGGACTTTAACTTTCGATGGCTCAGTTTGCACGAATGGATGCGGCATCGGCTTGGTCATAATCTCCCCCAGGGGAGCAAGCTTCGAGTTTTCCTTCTCCATAACGCCTCATGCCACAAACAATCAAGCCGAATATGAAGCCGTTCTCAAAGGTTTGCAGTTGCTGAAGGAAGTCGAAGCCGATGTCATCGAGATAATGGGCGATTCACTATTGGTCATTAGCCAGTTATCAGGTGTCGACCCCCATTTTTGAGGACGGGAATCATTCGTGTTCATAGTACCATATCCCTGGATCGAGTAGTTTGGTACCCACGAATACAGTTCTGAATTACCAGGTGCAAAGTGCATGAATAGTCTTACATCGAAATTATTAC
This sequence comes from Oryza australiensis, assembly GCA_019925245.2. Lineage (NCBI taxonomy): Eukaryota > Viridiplantae > Streptophyta > Magnoliopsida > Poales > Poaceae > Oryza > Oryza australiensis. The sequence continues at coordinate 3,477,915 of JAIFGZ020000414.1, read as the reverse complement.
AATAATAGGCCCGAAGGCAATATCCAATACATATAGGACCTACTGGTCCGGATTCAACCAAATCAGAGTTTAGATAAGATTAGCAGACGGAAGGCAGCGGCATGTCGATTGCCACAGGCAACGACCGGGGACTAAGACCTAGTAGACACCTTCTCCTCCATCGCCCATCTGACAGTAAGCATAGGGGTCCTCCAGTTCTTCATTTCCTTCATCTGAAGTTTGTGCGTATAGCAAGGGTGAGTACCCAACGTACTCAGCAAGCCGACACTGAATAATGCACATGATAGGGTCATTCAAAGGATGGCTAAGGTTCATTTGCACAAAGCCAATTTTCACAAATCATTTCACAAACCTATTGTCTAGACAAGTCAAGTTTTAATTTAAGAGTATATTAAAATGGCAACGGTTCTGTCCACCATCCATCGTGATTTCCAAGGATGGCTTCCCGCCTCCGGTTCGTCATGGTTTTCTGGGCAGTCCACCCCTTCTCGTATTTCGAGAAGTTGAGTCCACCAACACACAAAATCATTATGCAATCTCATTTCCATCATTTTAAAATTTATAAGTATAGCCACGGGAGAAACTTATCATGCTGCTCATTAACCGCGAGCACGGCTATTTGAATAGATTGATTTACTCACACTGCAGTGGATGTACACTTTACCCGTACTCCGCGACTACTCATTGAATGAGCTTTCATCCCTTCATATGGAATGGTCACGGCAAAGCCTTTCGATAACTTCGCTTTGGCAGTATCCGCTCCATGAACTTAAATCCTCTTGAACTCTAGCCGTCCTTTCCTAGCAGTGAGAGGAGGTCTGGCACTCCCGGGGTAAGGGGAAAACTTTCACAACATTCTCATTCATTACTCAACACTTAGGCCGCAGCCTTTTCTCAATAACCAGAACCACCTCTTCACTCAAGAACCACTATGCAGGGATACTGCCTCCGCTCGGCTATCTACTCCGCTAGGTCTATACCCATTCGAGAAGTACGGCTGTACTGGCTCGTTCCAGGTTGTAAGTCTCATGGCTCGGTCCTTAATTGAACAGGGATGGTACTAGCCTTTCCCAGAATCCTCCCAAATCCATCCATCCGTCCCAGTCCAAAACATTGGTTTTGTACTTTTTGTTTTTTATCAAAGCTAGTTTCATCATGATCAAGGCAATGTGGCGCTCATGTCTCCACATGCCATATTCCAACTACCTTCCCAAAGATAGTTGCCCAAGCACGAGGCTTCTTTGTAAAAATCATGAGTTTGCAGAATCTAGTATAAGCAGGGCTAAGCATTCTACCAAAGTTAGCCTCCAGTCATATCACATCGAAGGTTACAAAGAATAATTCTAATGGTAATCAACATCAAGGCAGGGTATATCAAGTATAGGTACTCATTTGTATATAGCATGCAATTTGTAATTGAAATCAACATCATTTCGCAAAGTAGGATCAATATGTTCAAAGGGAAGTGTTGACTTGCCTTGCTCGCACACTTATTGGCCGGGGTCTTCAACGTAGTCAGTGCCTGCTCCCTCGGTTGCTATGTGTACGTGCGAAAGATCAATTGAATTCGATCAGAATTCAATAAAATATCGAGAGATCGAAAAGAACCATAAAAACGACTCCAAACGTTTGGCCTAAAATTCTACTCGAGTTCGGACGAGAGTTTTTTCGATAAAATCCGAGTTAAAAACGAGTTTGATGTGCTAGGGTTTTCACAAAATGTCGATCGCATTTAATTAAGGAAATAAATTTAAACATGCTAATCAAGGGGGTCTGTGCTCGAGGTTTTGGAGGTTCGAGCACTAAAAGAAACATATTTCCAATGGCGGAAAAGAATTAGACAAACTCCGGATTAAAACGATGCGAAACGGAATTTCCGAAAAATCCGATTTCCATTTCCGAATTTGTTCTAAGAAAAATACACGAGAAAACAATATATTTTTGCCCAAAAATTTTCCCAAAAATTTTCTAAATACTTTTTCTAATTTTCCAAAAATTTTCCCTATTTTTCCTTTTTTTTTATTTTCCCTTTTTCTTTTCTCTTTTTCTTTTCTTTTTCTTTTCTTTTTCCCTTTTTCCTATTCCCTTCCCTCCTACCTGTTCGACCGGCTACTCCCTCCCTTTCTTCTCTGTTTCTGGCCGGCGGCCGATGCTAGCGCGAGGGCGGTGGCTCGGGAACTCACCGGTGTCGATGGCGACGGCTAGGGGAGACGGCGGGGCACCGGCGCACGGCGGTGGTGGCTCGCGGCGATGGCGGCGCTCGGCGGTGATAGCGCTCGGCGGCTTGCGGCGCTCGGGGGGGGAATCTGCAAGGGGAGAGGAGGGACAGCGGCGAGGTGGGGAAAGGAGAGGGGGACTTCGACCCTATTTATAGGCGCAGCCGGGGAGGAAACGGGGGAGAAGGCGGGGACCGGCGCGGCGGTACGGCGACGACGCACGTGGCGCACCGGTTGGCGGGGCCGGGCGCGGGGCGTTGGCGCGTGGCGTGAGCGCGGGCGGGGTTGGGTACGGCGGCGACGCGCGGCGGACGAGGCCGGGTATGATGGCGACGCGCGGCGGCGCGAGCGCGGGCTAGTACGGCGGCACGGCGCGCATGGCGGAGCGGCGCACGACGGGCGGGCCGAGGCGCGCGTGCGCGGCGGCGCCGGGCCGGCGCGCGGCGCGCGCGGCGCGTGGCGCTTGGCGAGCGCGTGCACGGCGCGGTACGGCGGGCGCAAGGCCGGGGCCGGGTACGGCGTCGAACACTTGGTGACATGTGAATCGTGCTCATTCTTGATTTTTCCCGATTTTCAACTCTAATTTCCATTTTCTATTTTCTTTGACTCTAAAAATTCAAAATAAAAATCTAGTATCCCAAAATTAATTTAGAAATATATTTTCAAACATTTCACCCACTTTCATTAATTTAAAAATATATTTCACCTATTTAATTTAATTATTTTTCTTAAATTCATAAATCACAATTTTAATTCCAATTAATTTCTAAACTTTATTTAAATCCTCTAAAATATTTTATTGCCCATTTTATTTTCTAATTAATATTTCACAATCACCAAATAAAGTTTTGCTTTCCAAATACATATTTTTATGAATCCACACCCTTTTCCTATTTTATTTTAAAATTCCTAACTTTAAACTCCGAGATTTTTCTCCCCAACGGAAATCCAAATCATTTGGCTTTTCTCAAACACCGAGATGAATCGCTCACATATAAATTTATGCAACCAAGCTGGCAAATAAGAAGCGAAAAACTCGATCAAGCAACAACAAGCAGAAAGTTTTTGTAAGTTCCGATTTTTAATTTTCGGTTTTTAAATTCTTCGATTTTCAGGGCGTTACATTAGGAGAATATGAATGCAAGAATGACGCGCTGATGATCTACTATCAAAAATGCCGAGATATGATAGATAGCTTTCGGCTAGTAACCTTAAAACACATCCCTAGAGAGCAGAATTCAGAAGAAAATGATTTGGCTCAAGGGTCATCGGGCTACAAGCCGATGACAAAAGATGTTGAAGTGGAGATTGCAACCATCTCAGCCGACTACTGGAGGTTTGATGTCTACAATTATCTACATAACCCTTCTCAGTCGGCTTCAAGGAAGTTGTGCTACAAGGCATTACGATACGTTTTGTTCGGTGATGACTTATACTATCGGACAATTGATGGCGTGCTATTCAAATGCCTAAGTACTGATCAAGCTAAAGTCGCCATAGGTGAGGTGCACGAAGGAATCTGTGGCACTCATACATCAGCTCACAAGATGAAGTGGTTGCTCGGAGAGCTGGATATTTCTAGCCGACTATACTGGAAGATTGCTTCAAGTATTACAAGGGTTGTCAGGATTGCCAGAAGTTTGGAGCTATCCAGAGGGCACCAGCATCGGCTATGAACCCTATCATAAAGCCTTGGCCATTCAGAGGTTGGGGAATCGACATGATCGGCCAGATCAATCCACCCTTGAGCAAAGGACACAAGTTTATCTTGGTAGCGACCTATTATTTTACCAAGTGGGTGAAAGCAATTCCCTTGAAGAAGGTTGATTCCGGGGATGCAATCGAATTTGTTAAAGAGCATATCATATATAGATTTGGCGTCCCTCAGTCTATCACTACGGATCAGGGATCTATCTTTGTCTCAGATAAGTTTGTTTAGTTTGCTGACAGCATGGGAATCAAGCTTTTAAATTCTTTGCCGTATTATGCTCAGGCTAATGGACAGGCTGAAGCTTCCAATAAAAGTTTGATCAAATTGATAAAGAGGAAAATCTCTGAGTACCCGAAACAATGACATAGCCGATTAGCCGAATCACTGTGGGCTTATCGGATGGCTTGCCATGGATCAATCCAGGTGCCTCCATATAAGTTTGTCTACGGACGCGAAGCGGTTTTGCCATGGGAAAATATCGTTGGCTCAAGGAGGATTCAGTTGCAGGACGAGTTAACAGCCGATGACTATTATAATCTGATGGCCTAGTTTTGTCAACGATGTGTGCATTGAAAAAGGTGACTAGAGACAAAGAACGCGTGGATCGTCATTATAACAAAAAGGTTGTACCTAAGTCGTTTGAAGAAGGCGAGCTCGTTTGGAAGCTGATCTTGCCGATCGGTTCAAGAGACAGCAAATTTGGCAAGTGGTCACCTAATTGGGAAGGGCCTTTCAAGATCCACAAATGTGTCTCTAAGGGAGCCTACATGTTGGAAGGGTTGGACGGAGAAGTGTTTGGAAGGGCTCTCAACGGCAAGTACTTGAAGAAATATTACCCCAGTGTTTGGATCAATTCATGATTTGGCTATGTCTTTGCGGATTCATGCTAGACGATGTGTTACACACATCGCCTTTAGGACTTTTTTACCCTAAGTTTTTCCTCCTAGTTTGTCAAATTGGCTAAATCTAGCCGACAGGCGATGCAAAGTTTCATCTTATAATTTTATCAATGCCGAAGGCAACATTGAAAAAATTAGGGGGGCATATACTATACAGAGTCAGCAATCAGGATCAGAGAACTTCAAGATTTTTTGGGCTTTGAAATTTTTTCAAGCAGTCAAGACATAGAAGACGAATACATCGGCGACAGACATCTGATTAATGCTTAAACTTGCAAGTGCAGCTGGCCGATTACAGAGGGTTATGAAGTGTTTACAAACGTTACTGACATTACAAAGACAACTATTACAATCGGCTCAATGACATAAGAATTCGTTTATAGCTGATATTGCCTTATGATGAATTTGGTCAATGTCCTCGATCACTTTGGCGTCGGCTGCATCGCTCCCAGGGATTAGCCTCAGAGCTTTCGTCAGATCGGACAGATATGTCACGGAGGCTTTGATTTTGGATCTTTGATCTTCGATTGCCTTGGGAAGGTTGGCTATGCGTTGTTCTTCTGACAAGATGTCGACATCGAGCCTAGCGAGTTCAGCCGCTACCTCCTCCCGACGTTTGCGCAGCCGATCTAGCGTGGCGTTTGGTTCAGCCTTCATGTCATCCAGTTTAGCCTTTTCGGCGATGATTGCCTACCGATTGGTCTCAATGGTGGCCTCCAGCGCCTCGATCGACTAGTCTTTGTTTAGCTCTCTCGAACTTGTGCCGATGGGCTTCGAGGAAGGAAGATGGTGAGATTGTGTCAGCCAACTGGTCTGGGAGCTGATCCTGGATTTCCTCAAATTTGTTCCTGACTGATCCGCAGTCGGCGACCGGGACGTCAAGGGAACCTTCTAGCCGTTGGGCTATGTCCGACAAAGTGGCCCTCAAATCTTCGGCTAATGGGAATAAGGCCTTGTTGGCATCTTCCTCTTTGTCCATGAATTCCTTAATGTCAAAAGGGAGAAGATCGGCTAGAGTTCTGCAAAACGGAAAACAATTCAAAAAGTGATAAAGACTGATGAGCCGATTCACAAAGTTAGAAAATACTTACTTGGATGACTAGGATTGAAGTTGCCTCGTCTTCAACATTGCCGCCATCCGGAGTTGATTGTGGATGACTGGGATTGAAGTTGCCTTGTCTTCAACGTTGCTGCCCCCTGAAGCTGATTGTGTATGTTCGCTCGATACATGGGGGGCATGTGTTGAGGCACGAGAAGGCTGAAAAACGCCAAGTTTAAGGATCGGCTAATGGAAATACTAACAATGGTAGAACTTACCAGTGAAGGGGGAGCCGCTCTTTTTCTGGAAGCCTTCTTCTTCTGCAAACACAAAAAACTCGATGAAAGATGGGATATGGAAATATTAACGGTCCAATTAATGAAAAGTTCTTACCGGCGGAGGACGGGAAGCGCGTTTTGGAGGACTGGGTGTTTTTCCAAAAGACTGGTCGTCGGCCGATGGGTTCCGAGCGTATTGGTTCGAAGAACTTGTTTCGGCTGCAGCGTCATTGATGGCTTATTCGATTTCTTCATCCCTGACTTCTTCCTCGAGGACTGTTTCCACATCCGGGTCTATAGGAGACAGATCGTCGGCTGGGCTCTTCTTTTGCTTCTTTGAAGCTTTCTTCTTTTCGACGGTTGGGGCGGCAGCCGACGGCTTGTTCCTTTTCTTTTGCTGGAGTGGTTCGCGTGTTTGGCCATGTAGTAATGTTGATACTTTTGGCGCATGAAAGCCGATAATAGAAGGAGCCAATCCTCCACTATTCGGCAGAAGTCCGGAGGCATAGCGGATTGCCACCCCTGTGTTGCGCGCATGAGGGGGAGAAGAATCGACTGTCTGCAAAAGTGAAGAAGCATTTGATTAGGTATTTAAATACTAGCCGACGAGGTAAAAGCTAGGGGAAGGAGGTACTTACTGTTGGAATCAGCTCTGGATCAATGATGGTAAGATACATTGAGGCCGATTGATGAAACAGGTGTTATTTCCACTCATTCCACCATCGGTCGAATGTGATTGTCCTCATCACTGCCAAGTCAATGTTGTCTATGCTGCCAAGTGGAGGGCCTTCAATGTCCAATAGCCGATGCATCATGAGATTTGAGTCAATTTTTCCTCTGGCTTGGATCTTTTCTAAGAAAAACAAACTGATTGGCAGTTGACCCATACCCAGTTGCCTGGCAGCACTCGTGGGATGATAGAACTCATATGACATTTGTACATTTCTCCCTTGATGGATTTCGACTAGGAGGATGCAGGGGGATATAGCCGATATGAAGATTTCCCTCGGTTTCTCAAATTTTTCAGAGTTGATCTCATCCAGCCTGAAGTCATTGGGGAGCTCGAAGCGTTCAAAGTTTTCATAAGCAAACAAGATCTTCGAGGTGGCCGGGAAGCCATTGTAAAAGTTGCTGAACCAGTTTTTGAAATGATCGGCTGAAAGTTTAGAGCCAGAATAAGAAGAGGCCGTTTCTCCAAATGACAAGCATCAGCGCGTTGTAATCTCTTCATCATCTTCAATTCTTGGTTCAGCTATCGGGAAATCGGCTTCAGAGAGATCTGGCCTTTGGCCAACCTTGTAGGTATGGAGGTTTAACCACAATTGCAGCAGCCACCAGGGGCCCCCAGTGTTGATAGTTAGGTTGCTATCAAGCTTAGCCGATGCGCTGTTCAGCGTCAGATAGAGGTAGCCGAGGAGATATTTTCCCAAAGGGATTTGCTTCTTATCTACCAAGGCTTCGGCTATGTGTTGCCAGTTGCTTGTTGGACCACAGCTTGACCCACAGAATACGGATTTTTCTAGCTACATAAGGAGGAAGGTTGTGTGTTCTCTGTCAATTATCGGGCCGGTTTTTATGTTTAAGCTCACGAACCCGTTCCAACCTCCGATGCTCTTCGTATTGAAGGAGTGACGGCATTTGATGATAAGGTCGTGGGGGTTAACTGATGAAGTGATATCAAGCCCTATGATCATGACAATGTCCAAGAGTGTTGGTGTCATCGGTCCTTGTCTGAACAGGAAGGCATTCAAAGTGTTTGACGAGAAATAACTGGCAGCCGATAGGAGAGGTTCGTCTCTGGGTATGTCGGCTATTGTTAGGGCTAGGCACTGTGCTATCCCTAGTTCTTCCCAGTGTGTTTGTTTCATAGCCGACATCCTGATATACCAAGCTGGCTATGTCCTGTTAGTTGAAGGCCATGATTTAAAGGCTCCAGACCAATATGCCAGATTGGGGCTCGAGAACCTAAAGGGGATCCGATTGGTTTCGGCATTGATGAACTCGGAAGGATCTAAGTTGCCGATCGACCCTAGTAGGAATTGGTTGAGGTGAAGAAGGTTTGGGATTGCGACTTGGTGGGAGAGATGCTACAATTTGAAAGGTAAAGAAGAGAAAGATTACAATAAGAAACAACCAAGTTGCGATGAAGGAATAGCAGCCGACGGGACTTACCTCGGGGTACTCTGTTAGTGGCGCGCCGGGAGGAGTGCTGGAAGAATCCATTGCTGGGAAGGATGTTGCCGCGGGGAAGATTTCCGGTGACTGCGCCTTTCGGTTTCGAGAAAATCGCCAAAGAACCTGAGGGAGTTTTTTGGCTAGGGTTTAAATGGAGCACAAAGTGACGGCGTGAATCTGCTCGACGCGGAAGGAGCGTTATTTAAAGAGTTTTCATAACAGCCGAAGTAGACTCTACCTAGGGTTGCGCTGGGGGATAAGATTGCACAAAATTCGCAACATTATCAATATTGTTGACTTGGGGGGCATGTGTTAATGACCGAATTTGGTAAGCAAATCTCTGAGTTTGAAGCGATGATTGAAGCGGAATTGGAGGAAGCGCGATCTGTGGAAACAGAAGCAGGATCGGCTAAGTCCGAATCGGCTACGGAGCCAGTCGGCTGACTCCGAGTCGGACCAGCACAACCATAGCCGATTTCGATTGAAGACCGAAGGTAGAGCCAATGCCGAAAGGAAAGCTTAGGGATAATTATTGGATTCGGTTTCTAGGGGACGTTATAGATATTGCCATCTATGGATAAGGTCCTGTAACGGCAATTGTATCTATAAAATAGAACATTATATAGATTTTCCTTTTGTAACGCGGCATGGGACTCCGTCCCAGTATATTGTCGTACTATAAATAGTAGATAAGATAGAAACCATGATCTACACGGATGCTGTTTTAACCGGGTATAAATAAGACCCAAGGGCTTGTTGTGAAAGATAGATCACACATCAATACAACTTCGGCGCATCGCCAACCTTTCTGTTTTTACTTTTTCTCGATGAGTTCTTGCTTTATTCTTGGGCTGTATCGGTTTCGATCTCCAGGAAAGGTAATTTCTTGTTACAAGCAGCTTGTGGTGTCAAGGCCAGTGCTTCCATCATCATGATACTCTGATTTTGATGTTGCAAACTGTTTAATTTACCATATACGACATATAATCTAGATCTATCTCACGATCGGCTAGCATATATTTCAAGATAACAGCCGACAGAGCTAGATCTAGAGGTTGATTCAGATTATATGGCGTTTCTACCATCTCGAGGAATACTCATTAGTCTAAATAGATCTCATGCTTCTTTTGGTACTTAATGCTGCATTTAATCGACCTATTAAGTCGTCTTTAGAATTATACGATCTATTCGACTCAATGTTTATTATTAGAGATAGTATCGAGGTTTCACCGATCTTACCTGTTTTAATCATCTTTTATGTATTATTATTGTTAGATGTATTAGAACCGCCTTTTATATTAAAATCTTAATCTACTTAAATGTGTTAAGCTCAGTATCAATCTGTTAGGTCGTGCTAACAACCGATTGATCTTAGTTTGGAGCATTTAGTTCAGATTAATATCTTTTTATGAAATATATCAGAGTACTAACATATTTATATTAGATTTGCTACATCGGCTAGGTTATAAATGTATAGAATTATTATCGTAATGTGCTTTTGGATCTAAGTGATTTATACTGTCTCGGTATGCTACCGATCTATCCGAATCACTTAATCTAAACGTGCTTTAGGATAACAATTATACATGTATAGATATCTATAGCCGATCGGTAGGATCAAATCTTAATCAAATCACTTAATCTAAACGTGCTTTAGGATAACAATTATACATGTATAGATATCTATAGCCGATCGGTAGGATCTAATCTTAATCAAATGTCTATCTTTTGTCTTTTGTTTCTTGTTGGTTGCAGGATCAAACCAACTGTCACGCCCGCTTAATCACCAAAGGCAACCAATTTTGAACCTGCACTGAAGTTAAGTAGATCTCCTAGACCAGCGTGTGAGAAAAATTGTCATTAACAGACTAGTTGTAGCTGGAAGCAAGATAAATTTAAATGAGAGACGTTTAATGAGTTTAATGAGACAACCTGTATACTAAATTGGTCAAAGGACGGAGGAAATAAGATATAAAAGACTTGGATTTGCCATAACCTTTTTCATTTCACTTGGCACATATATCATGTATGGTCGTTATAATTAGCTTAATAAATTAACTAGCTCTGTGACCCGTACGTTGTCGTGTTTTCCGATCCTTGACAGCATTAGAACATCCAAACCGTATCCTTTTTTTTTCCACGGGCGGCTGCAGAAACACCGACCAACTAGCTATAAATCCTCCTTTTCTTCCTTCCTTTTTGTTTTGATGAAATTCGTTTTTCTTCCCTTCACAAGACTAATTAAACACCGTACGTACCAATGATAGATAGCTTTCGTCCTCCGCCGTGAAAGCTGAATTCTTCGATCAACCTAGTTGAGAAACAGAGTTTAATTACTCTGTCCACTTTGAATTAGAAATTACTCTGTTTTTTCTCATATATTTTTTCCTTACATAAAAGATACAGCTCAGATATCATCACTATTTGTGCCTTCTTAGATCAAGTATGCTAAAAAAGAGAGATAAGTCATGATACGAATTAAATCCGTAAATTTCGTAAGATTCCCTGTGATAAGTGCATTTATGTTTGGGTAACTATATGAAACAAGGTTAATACTATTGTCAGTAGAATCATACACCTACTGCTTTACCGTATTACTCTTTTACTGCATCGCTCCGAAATGAGATTCGATCTTCTTTCATCGTTGTGCTCGCCCGCTCACGTCTCTTGTGGTGTGTTAAGATTTGAGGCATGTTTCACCATATAAAAAAACATTTTTATACGATCAAAACCTATTTTATGCGAGGTTGAGCTATCTTTATGTCCGAAAGTATTTGTGGAAATTGCTATTTTTCATGCGGTGGCACACCCACCTGCAAAAATCGAATTTCTGTGTGTGTGCGAGTGTGCTTGTGTCGTGCGAAAATAAAAGTCAAAAAAAATAAAAATCCCAAAAAATCAAAACTCAAAAACCTAGTTAAATCCCATCCACCGGCAACGTCGTCGCCACAGCCGCCGCTACTGCTATCAGCCACCCTCAATGTCGTTATCGAGTCCGCGCAATCGTTGCCATCATTGAGGCTGCTCCCATGCCCCCTCCCCACGCCTCCACTGCCCCTCCGCACCCTGATGACGGCGGCAACGCGGCTATGCCCGTCTCAGGGCTGGCGACGCGGATCCGTCCATTGTGGGGCCACAGTCACCATCGTCGCCACCCGTCGCCAGCCACTTGGGAGGGAAACTCGATGGAAACAGAAGAAGAGGTGAGAAATGGGAGAGATGAGTGAGAGATAGTATGAGAAGAAGAGAAGGTGAGACATGAAAGAGAGAAGCTGAGGGGATAAGAATGATGACTTAAAAAATTGAAGTGTCGAGTGAGCAAAAGAGAAGGTAAGTTAAACTTTTAGACAGACCTTTAAACGATCTGTTTGTAAAATTATATTTTTCTATGCCATTGTTTAAGAGGCCTACCGAAAAAACAAGTCTATTTTCGCAAACAAACCTTTTAAGAGCATGCATGCGATTCGCATATGGCCTATGAACCATGAAAAATGATTTTTGCATGTATGACTAGTTACTGTCCATCTCGTTACAGTCCGCCTATAAATTATAGTATTATTGGGAAAAAATCGTTTCGGTAGTGTAGTAGTGTTTATCACTTTTAAACTATCAAAAGTTAACAAATAAAAACATACCTTGCTCCGTGGGTCGAGTTAGTCCGTGATATTTTATATTGTTCAAACTAACCTTACAATTTTAGCAATGTGACTCGATATAGTACTTTGATCCACCGAAAATGCCACCGAAAATGCCACACTTGCATGCCAGATCATCCCAACATGCAAGTCAATGTTTAAATGTTTAAACTGCCCTTACATTTATCTAAAAAAGAAAGATAAACAAAGGAAAAAAGAAAAAAAGAAAAAAAAGCCGACCAAACGTCACTGTCTCCATGTTGTCTTTATTTTTTATTTGTTTTATTTTTCTCTTTCTTTTTTAAATGGTATACGCTGACCTAACGTGCCAGGCTGACGTGGCATCATCATGGGGTGTTTTCAGTAGGTCCAATGATTATATTATGACGCAACAAATTTCTATAAGTAATTTGGACAATATGAAACGTCATGGTCTTAGATTGATCCCGGCGTGAAACTTGAGGGCTTGGCTATTCACCTTTTTTTTCTTATAATATAGCTCTTACAGAAAAAAAAACATTTTATGTGCCAAATTTTTAGTAATAATTTCATTCTAGGACCTCGGTGGAATCCTGTCTTACAATTACCCCTAAAAGCAATAAATGTTACGATTATTGGCTTGGTCCCTCTTCCACCGTGAAAACTCTACAAACAAGCTCTTACAATTATACGGCTGAAAAAAACACTAGTGACGATGATTCTAAATTAGTAATTGATATTTTTAATACTATACAATAATCTAATATATATTTGAATCAAAGACAACACAATATATTCAAATAAATAAACAATTAATTTGATAAAAAAATATATCGTCTACGACATATCATATATATATATATTATTTTACCTATAGCAATACATTTACATTTTGCTAGTATTTAATAATTTAATAATGGATATATATGCATCAAATTTTTGGCTTGATCGATAGAACTGAATTATTCTTTTATGTCACAATTACTTGTTATGTAAATAGATGCACAACACAGACACAAATTTTTACAAAGAAAACCCTTGTGAGAAAAAATCACGGGCACCGACCAACAATGATCTTGATCATTATTGAGAAGTTGATTATAAACATAGATGAATAACAATGGAAACATTATCCCTTTCCGTACGACTTACGAGAGTATATATAGAAGATAAAAAAGACACCAAATTAAAAATGACATGTAGTTCTATTAGAAAACTAATCCGAATATGTTATGGGCCTAAAATTCGGATCACATATTTAACGATCTCCACCTTGAGACGAATTTTCTCTTGTAGCATAAAAATCATCAATCACCAAAAATATCTCATGTAGGTAAAATTACCATGCGTTAAACAGTCTCTAAGATTATACTGTAACACCAAACAAACTTGAACAAAGCTAAAACTTAGTAGTAGAGAGTGTCCTTGTCATCATATTTGCTAGGTTATCATGAGTATTTATCTTGCATACCTTGACATCACCTTCAGCAATCACACCTCGAATAAAATGATATATCACATCAATATAATTTGTTCTCTCATGAAATATCTGATCCTTTGTAAGGTATATTGCACTTTGACTATCATAAAATATATCAATGCAAGATGTATCTTCACAAAGCTCATTGTACAAATCTCCAAACCAAATAGCTTCTTTACAAGCTTCAAAACCATATACTCTACTTCAGTAGTAGATAACACAACAATTGCTTAGAAACTTGCCTTTCAACTAACAACACAACTTCTAATAATGAAAACATAACCTATAAGTGATCTTCTCCTATCTAAATCTTTAACAAAATATAAATCCACAAAACCAACAAGTCCATCTCTAAAACTTTCAAATTGCAAACAAGCATTGGAAGTACCACGTAGGTATCTAAAAATCCATTGAACTGTTCTCCAACACTCTTTGTCAGGATTAGCCATGTATTTATTGACAACACTCAATGCATATAATAAGTCAGAACAAAAACATAGTATGACATACATAAGTGAATCAATTGCACTTAAATTTGAAACTTTAGTCATGTACTCAACATCATAGTCTAAGTATAGACATAACTGAAGATAATATGAAATATACAGCTAAAAGAATACTCACTGGTTTTACACCACGCATATTAAAACGACGAAGGACCTTTACAATATAACTTTTTTGACTAAAGTACAACTTGTTAGACAATCTTTCTCTAGATAATTTTGCACATTTTTTGCACATTTTTAATATTAATTTTGTACATATTCAATATTAATTTTGCACATTTTTTAGTTTCCAGTGGGAGATTTTAATTAATTTTAATAAGCACAAAAAAAATCTCTGCGATGCTGGATCTGACACGTACGTAACTGTGTGTTGTTGTGCAAGTTGGGGATAATAAATAGCGTCGTTTTATTAAAATTATTACGTACTGTCTTGTTTATATGCCAAAGCCGTGGCTGTTGTCGAGCTGAAAATTCAACAGGGAATAGAATAATTATTAGTGAATGGAAAAATCGCGTACTTAATTGTATTAGTCAGAGTTGTGTTGCTAGCTGCACGTACGGTTTATTGTCTCCCTTAGCTTAGATCATTTCTGAAAAAAAAAGATAATTGATAATGCTAGCTAGACCGTAGATGCAGCTAGCTATGCAATTTTGGCTGCGTTGGAAGGAGGATTAAGCGGCTGATTAACCGCACGTAGAATGAAAGACATAATTAATAAGTAATTAATTAAGTTTTAATATAGAAAATTGATAAATAAATTTATTAATTTTTTAAAGTAACTTTTATATAAAAAGTTTTTATATGAAATATATCATTTAACAGTTTAAAAGTGTGCTAACGAAAAACGAGGAGTGGATGAAAAAACACATTGCTTGTTCACTTATTAATTGCCCAGAAACAAAATTTGACTCCCAACTTTTAATTTTTGACCAATAATTAATCTAACGATATTTAGGTTTTGCATAAAAATAGATACCATTGGATTCATGTTTGAAATTACTTTCTTTTGACTATGATATTTTAACCTTAAGAAAAATAGTGTAAAAGAAATTTACGTTCAGAGCTTGTTTTTATAGTCAAACAGTAGGGCAGCACGACAGTTGTTATCCATCTAGTGGTTGCTCTGGTTGGTATTGAAATTTCCTTTTCCACATGCTTTGATTATAATAAAAATCAAAAGCTGCACAAAAAGCATAAGCCTCTCTATTCTTTTCAGCTATTTCATGGATTATTGCTACTAATTATTTTCTCAAATCATCTAGAAATAATTATTTTTTAAAAAAAAATCTTTCTTCCACTGATCAGACCAATTATTCTATGCTATGCAAGTTTATTTCTAAAAGTTTGTAACTTATCCCTAATTATATAGAAAATCCGCTACGATAATACGATGAATAACCCATTTCAAACAGGGCAATGAACCATACATATTTTCCAAAAAGTACTGAGAATAGCGAATTTATACAACATGGGCATGCACAAGAACGTAACAGAGAACACGCCAAGGAAGCTGGCGTGCGGTCAGATATGTCTAGGTATGGGGTTGTGCACCGAGTTTATTGAGATTTAAATCATAGATTTATTTGAAACGAAAAAAATCATAGATTTGATACTGAAAACAATCACATTACTAGGAGTGACGTGTGAGCATTCAACATGTATACACGTACCTATTCTGTGCTAGTATTATAAGGGTCGAATTGGTACAAGAAAAAAAAGCACACACTCACTAGTGTTCTCTTCAATCTTTCATAAATTGATCTTTTGGGAGGAAAACTAGCATTGCCCTGTGCTTTATCGTTTTATTTTTGTCATCGTTCCCATGTTAAAAGCATCTGCTACGATATATATTCAAGATTAATTAACCTAAAATCTTGAGAAGTCTTCGTTCTGCTATCTGCTATGTCGACACCAATCCTGCGCAACCCTATTTTTACCATTAATTTAGCACCTTGCATGAAGAACATACAATAATAGTAAGAGGATCAGAAAGGCCAGCACCAAACACCAAACTAATGCACTAGCACACATATGCATAGTTCTTTACATATAACTCTGTTGGTAGTGGTGGCTTTGAATATTACTACACAGGAGTATGCCCCTGAACTCATCAGTCATCACATCTCCCCTTTTCCTGATCTTTGACAAATCAAAGGGGCTCCAATTGCATTATTATTTTATGATCCTCATTTCTGACCCCCCTAAAAGGATCATGGTTTGCCTCATCTTTCCAAATTCAAGGCCCCATGACTGTTTGCTCTAAAAGGTACTAGTTCCCCTTGTGGGCTTGTTGGTGATTCTCTCACCATGTCATTCTCCCATTGTACTTTATTAAAAAAACAAAAACAAGAAAAAAGTGCATGGTGTTGTCATTTTTGTAGCCATTAGTTCAACTGTCGGCAACTGATTTATTCTTGAACTTTACAAGTGAACTTTATCATTTATATTTGAGTAGACACCAACTATACGGAAACATTTCAACCATCATGTATCAACTTTTTTTAGTAAGAAAATAATTAACAATGAGGGAGATCAGAAATATGTAGTCTATTCATGTTCTTGGATATCCGTTTTCATAACTACATGCTATCTATTTCACACCACTCATATAATTAATATTTAGACCACATAATCTATACTATTACACTGTAATTTTACAAGTCATCCCTATTTTATTATTGGCTTTCCCAAATTTTAAAACCACCTACTTGTTTAATAAAAATATACTATTATTAATACTAAATAAATACTTATTAATTAATTTAATAAGTTTAATTTAATAAGTTAGAAACTAAATTTATTTGTTACAACATACGGGCTCTAGTTAGTATCAACGTAATGACAGGGAATACTTTTCAAGAAAATACATGCAAGACACTATCCAAATAATTAATGACACCAAAAATAATTTATTATGTCGAAACAATTTGAGGAAATAAAACTATTGGGTGCTATCGAAAAAAACAATGTTTAAAAATACTACGAAAGAGGATGAACATCGATTAAATTTTTAACAAAAAAATATTAATATAGAAAACCATCGGCATATAGCCTTTTCCATCCATATCCACGATTTCTGTTATTAATAGGAGAGTGCCAAAAAAAAACAAATGCAATGCTAACCTTGGACTTCTTATTTTCTCTCTAAACTTTCTTCATGAGGCAACAGTGCATTGGTGCCACTCCATGTTCCATGAAGACCTCCGGGCCTACTACACCGGGGCCCTCTGCTGGGATGATCCATGGAGAAGTTGAGTCAAGGCACCCACCCAATCGCCATAGTTCATCCATTTTCAATTCCTTAGCTTCATGCATCTTTGATCCTCCATAATGGAAGCCCTTTTGTTGCTCAAACTTTAACAAAATTACGACTAATAGAATGCCCATGATCCTACAATTCTGTTTTTTTATGGTCATTAAATGTCTCCAGTGTTTCCCTACCAGCGGGTAGTGTGCAGTAACTGTGGTAATCTAGTTTACCGTGGGGACAAGGTAGGAGTAACTACCGATAGGGTTTGATGAATTTTGTTTGAATTTAAATTAAAGAATATGATGAATTTTTTTAAAAAAAATCTACATGTTATACCTAATTTCTATTGTTATCCGGTGAACAAAGTTTGTGAAAATGATGAAGTTTACTTCATATTTTGGAGCTCCACCAAAACTGGAAAAACAATTAAAACAAGAGAGATGGGTTGGGATATGACTCCTACTTTGTTTAAATGTCAGAAATCTAGAAAATATTATGCTAAAACATTTCATTCAATATTACATTATTTTTCTAGAGATATCCACAATTTTCAACAATTTTGACTATGTTTTACAATTTTTTTCCACAATTTTGTCTTTTCAGCTTCTACATGCTGTGTATTACCACGCAGAGTTCAAAAATATAAATTCAAAATTTGAAAAACGAATTTGATGAGGGTTGGTAAATAGCCTAATTTTTGACGGTTGGGTAAACCCTGGTTTGTGTCTCCTATGCCCAGATCATAGGTACTGCCATCACAAGAACGCAATGCCATGCCCTGCCCGGTTATGTTCTCTGTTTCTTGCCAATGAAGGAGACAAATAGACAATGCCACTTGTCTCTTTGTGATGACACATGAGCCCATGGAGAACAGTTGGAAGAGAAAGGAGGAAGAGAAGGGATACAATGACATGTGGGAACACCAAACAACACAGAAATAAAAGGGAAAGAGGAAGAAAGGAGAGTCAGGACAAAATGTCCATTTTGTAGCATTTGGATTGAAAAAGATCTAGCAATGATATGATATTTAGTAGCATGTTATTTATGCAATGGCATTCTACAACTTGTAAAGTTTTTCTATGGTACCGAGCAATTAGATCAACATTTTTCATGACAAAAAGAATTATCCAATAAAATATTGCTACCTTGCATCCATCTGTCTAGAAATCACTATGAGTTGTAGTTGTAGGGTGACATACAAAATGACAACATACATATATAGCAGGAAAACAATAGAAAAAATATTTCCTAGTAGTGACTATTAAAATGCATTTTTCTCCATGTCTTGCCATCTTGTAGAACATATCAGTGTTTTTTTAATATGCTTCAAATTTAGAAAATTAAATGTGGTCCTTACAAAAGCTGACTCCTAGGTAAACTCTCCAATCAATTATTACTTGTTCTGTATGTGCAACCCTGCATACTGCCTTTTCTATTATAATTGTAGGCCATGCTTGAAGCAACAACAAAAAAGTCATCCCATCTTTCATATGCAGAAAAAAAGTATGCAAATGGAAGGAGAGGCCTTTGTCAGGATCCCCAATTAAAACCCCTTTGGCACTTAAGACTCCACCCAAACACTTTCAAGGGTGGAGGGGGAGGGTGCTAGCTAGCTGCTTTTTGGGAGATTTTTCCTTGGGAATTTGATGCATCAATCATGACAGGAATGTCTAAGTGTCACTCAAAAAGGCCAGAAACAGTGGAGTAGAAAGAAACATCCAGTGGGCAGTGGAGTGTGCTTTCCAAAAGGTTGGCTGGCAAAGCTAGTACAATATGGCCATGCTCCCTAATAATAAAGTCCCTTTTGGATACCTCAGAAAGCTTCTTTCACCAGTGGAAAACAAATGCCCTCCAAGGCCCCAAAAGTTGTAGTACCAACTTGTAGTGGCACTTCAGCACTACTATGTACTCATCTTAATATGAGAGGGAGGAAAAAAAAGGAGATTAGAAATGTTGATTCAGTTACCAGGCATAATGCCTTGCTTTTATTTGTTCCACTTAAGTGCCTTATCAGCTACTTTATGTCTAAAAGGAACCTGCAGAAGTGATCACAAGTAATGGCAAGTTGCCCTAAAGTGAAGAGGAAAGCATCATTATCTGGCACACACAAGTTTATGTAGATATTTACAGTGACTTGATTTGGAGGGTAAATCATGTCTTGATGCAGCTTCCTTTTGTCTTCCACCCCTTCTACTTTCTTGCACCCAAAGTCTTTTCAGTTAACTACCATTGCATGACTTTAACCACATAAAGATGATCAAGAAAGTCCCATCAATCCAAAACAAAATTGTTAACTACAAAAGGGATATTTCTAATTGAGGATTGTGAGGACCGATCCAGAGTTATATTGATTGTATTACTATTGAAATTGCAAAAATTAACCAGTCATTTAATTGAGATAGAACCCGGTGATGTGAGACTTTGATACTAAGATGGCAAGGTAACAATATCTCGTTAGGTAAATTTCTTAGGCCTTGAATCCATTAAATAATGTCAGTTCTAATGGATTTTTCAATGAAAATGTTTCTGCTCAAAATTTTATTTTTTAATGAAAGCTGTCATTTTCTATATATTTTTTGCTTTTCATTTATGACATCGACACAATGTCACATACCATATTTGATCATTACTTTTTTCTATAATATATTTATAAGAATTATTAAAAATGTAACTACCTGAAAGTATTTATCATGATAAATCCACCTAGTGTCATTTTCACTTATCAAATCATAATATTTTCTTATATATGTACTACTGGTTTAAGATTTTGAGATTTGCCTATACTATTCCAAAAAATCATATGCCAAATTATAAGATTTGGCTATACTATTCCACGGTAAACTCGATCACCGCAGTTTGTTTCATAATAGTTGACAGTTTTCACTTGGCATTGTTTTAATTTGACCACTCCTATTTTATAAACAAACTTATAAGTATAAAAATATGTCAAATTACTGAAGCTTATTAATTACATGGTAAATTAACATATGAATCCTGTTCATTGTAACCAAACAATTTAATAGGCATTAGTTATGAAGCTAAAGCAGTAGAGAACAAATGGAGTATTTGTCAAGGAGCATTCGATGTGTCGTTTGATCAACTATCTCTACTTGCACATAAATTATTTTTTTAAAAAAATATAGTTTTCCTAATTTACTAAATTAATTCACAAACCTTTTTGTGACATCACCCCCACATTCATAGCTTTTTGTTTAGTTAACCAATTGTTGACATAAGTGTCATGTGATGTTTGAAGACATGAAAATGGACCTGAACGAAATAACCAAACAAATGTGAGGATGACACGAAACGAAATTTGACCACACACATGTTTTTTTGTCATTTTCTTGGTGGATGTTGATTCAAACGTCCACATTGAACAATAAAAGCTAAGGTACAATCACACACATATAGAAGATGAGCAAAAAGGCTAGTTAGTGGCTATACAATCATGATGATCCAAAACCAAATGAGGGGCTGGAATAATCTAAAGAATGGATGAGGGTTGCCCTGAAGCCAGCCAGCAAACTTGTTTGCATGCCCATGCATTTACTTATTCACATGTTAATTAGTAGTGGGAGCTTTGCAGCTGTCCTGCTTTGCCCAAGGGGGGCACCCCTTGCATTGTAATGGGGACTAGACAAACTTTCCAATGGAATAAATGAGGACCAAAGGAAAGGATTGGCCCTTTCCATAACCTCAATGTTCCATACTTTCTTATTTCCAATCATCAAGGAAAATGGTGGGTTCATACACACACACACACAAAAAGGTACAGGAGAAGTGGTGGGGACAAAATTATGTGAAGTGCTTGTAACTTGTGACATTTGAGGAAGAAGCAAAGCCATCAGCCATGGGGGCATAAGTGCATACATTCTGCTAGATAGCTCTCAACCAGAGATGATCATTTCTCTTGTGGTCCCACTATATAAATCCCTTGATGAAAATTGGTACATCCAGTTGTGGCTACCAAATAGAGAGAACCATCAAACAGAGAATTCTTGGTGTGTTATATCTCTGTAGCTTGCACCAAGGGCCAACATAATTTCCTTTGCATCCACACATTTTTTTTCCACACAAAAATTGTACCAACAAATTAATGCAAAGGGTGTTTCAATTGGGAGTGCTGGTCTTTTTTTTTCTTTGAACTTGAAAAAAACTCATGTAGAGCCAATAATTAGGGTGTACTGGATCTTTCTGTTGGTGTTTTCTGTTTCTTTCCTACGTTCACATGAATGACATTAATTAAGTCGCTTGTACATGTCCTTGCTTACCTGGGAGAAAGCCTTTATTTTTATTTTTCCTTTTTTCACTTGTACAATAAATATATGCTAACCATTATATAGACTGTAAAGTTTTTTTGAAAAGGTTATAGACTGCAAAAGTTGTTCTTTCTTTTGAGAGTTCATATGTTTCCTAGACTAGGTTTATCATCATTGGTAGGTCATTCAAATTCTACTAGAATTTCCCTCTTAGCCTATTTCCAGTGAAAACTTTTATCTCGTGGTTTTCGCGGTTTTTAAGAGTGACATGTAAAAAAAATTGAGTTGATGAATAAAACCGATTACTTCAATGCCAAGTTTTATTTCATGATTTTATAGGCTACGCATACCATTTAATTGCAAGGTATGTGATTGGATATAGTCAAAGGAAATGAAGGTATGTGATTGGATATAGTTAAAGGAAATGAAACTCTCTTAAACCCCAGGTTTCATAATTTTGAAACAATGAATATACAGTTCATCCTGATAAAACTCCTTCTCCTCTCTTTTTATAATTGTATTGTTATGTCAGCATAACTTCTCCTCTCTTTTTATAATTGTATTATTATGTCATCACATATGTTGATGTATCATCGTATTTAATATACATGAAACATCTACAAAAGTTCTTTGGAATTAGCTTTATCGTCTGTTTATTGGTTATGTTGTTTTTCAAAAGAACTTTTTTATGTTGCACATACTCTAGTAGAACTATGGAACAGTGGAAGGATCTACTATGGAACAGTGGAAGGAATTAAGTTATATATTGTACTTATACATGGTTGAAGCAGTCAAGAACTCAAGATACTTGGTCGCTTTCCGTTATATAAACATGTGTCTCTTGACAAAAGACTGACTCTCGAATCTCGACAAAAGATGCGGACTATATATGTTGTCTTCTAAGTATAGAAAACCATATCGGTGAAATCAAACAAGATAAAAATCTGAAGTAAAAGTTTCTTTCAAATGGTCATCAAATTCCCGTTCCAACGGGGCAATTCACTGGCCGGGTATTACATTCTTTTCACAAATAAAGCCAAGCCAGCCAGCCAGCCAGTGTTGATGAAACTGAAACATAGCTGCCGATATTTTTCACACATGGAGCTAGGTAGGCCCCACTTTCCCAGGCCGGTGGGCCCCCGCCGGATTTGTGCCCTGCACCACACACGCCGATCACTAATCATCACTAGTACAGTAACATACCATCTAACAGTTCAAGGAAATTAAGACATAGGCTTAATTAATTGTTTCTGGTGCTGGTGCTTTGTCATCAGTACATCCCTAATCTGTCTTTTTATGTGTCTATAGCTCACTCTTATGGATTACTTAGTATTCCACCATGAGAAAATGTCGTTTTGATGTCTCAAATAAGTACTTAAAAACTTTAAACATTAATTAATTCTGTTTTAAATATTAAATATGTATACAGATATTACGAGATACATGCATATTTACCTTGAAAGATACAGTATAGCCAAGAGCCCCCGTGTATTAACAGAAAACCATTTGAGTTTTTAAACTAATTAAGTTAATTAAGCACATATTTAATTAAGTAGTATTTTTATGATTTTTATTATCGAACAAGTAGGTGGTTTGAAATTTGTGAACTAGTAGTGAAACGGAAGAGTACTCGTTGGAGGATGATATAATAGTATAGATTATGGAGCCTAAATGTCGGTGGCAGGTGAAAGTACATCTAGCCCTCTAAATGAGTTTTGGTGATTACTGACAAAACGGTTAAAGGACTAATTTGTTTATAGAGATAAGTGTAGGTAATTAGTTTCAAAGGGCTTAGGTGTGCAAAATGTATACAAAGAAGACTACCTACAACAAATGCAAAACGGCAAGAGAACTCAAAGCTTTATTTAAATTTTTTTTTGCATTTTGCTCTTAAGTTTAGGAAAGTCGTACTGTCAAGAGAGGTTTTAAATGGTTGCCTGAGATGATCTAAGTATTTAAAGTCAAAATGCATAGAAGAGAGTTTTTTTAGCTCAAAAGTTGAAAAGGCTTGGAACAAAACAACAAGGTTTGGTCGGAAGTTTCTGGCCCCCTCCCCGAAACTTCGTGATGCCTTCTCCAGTCAAAATTTTTCTAAGTGTTGGCCGAAAGTTCCTGGCGCCCTACCTAGAACTCCTTGACACCTTGTCTAAGCCAAATTTTCTAATTGTTGGCCGAAAGTTCCTGGAATCTTGGCTCGGAACATCCTGACACCTTTACAGTTCAAAAATATGAGTAACGGCTACATGATGTCAGACGAACCTATATATTTCTCACCCCTCTCACAACTCACTTTTAGCAATTTCACTTTCGTTTTTCTGTCTCCTAACTTCTTCCATGATGTTCTTGCCTCCTCCACCTTGTTCTTGAGCCTTCCAAGTGAAATTGAGTAAGAATTGAGGGTGTTGGTGATGATTGGTGATGTTGAGAGGGCTAGGATTACTTGAGCACTTGGTGATTCTCATTGGACCACTATTTGGTGCTTATTACTCTTAGAGGGTGACCTCCTAAATGGTTAAGCGTCGCCCGCAAGCTTCCTTTGATTTGAGGATTGACTCGGGCAAGTTTGTAAAGGTTTTTCTCACCTCCGCGGGGAAACGAAGTAAGTTGAGTGGAAATTTGGGTTGAGCCTTCGGAGGTTGCCTTGGTAGAGCTATCCTCATTCCTGGTATTCACAGGGGTTCAAGTTAGGGATCTTTGTGGTCACTTGAATTCTAGTGAAGGACCTAGGGATGTTGGATTGAAAACCGGAGACTTCTTTCTATGATTTTGCCTTGTGAGGCAAGGGGTTAATCAATACCCAGCTCTACGAAGTTTTCAATGGAGAGTAGGATTCTTGTAATCCGAACTTTGGAAAAAAATCTCTTACCTCCCTTTGTGTATGATCTGTGCCGTCTTTTGAGTTTCTCTATATCCTGCTTGATTTACTCTATCTCCTGCACAATGGCAAGTCTTGAAAATCCCTGAAAATCAAGATCTGAACCTCAAAGTGCTAGAACACCGAAAGTTTCTAAAAAGAACATCAAAAGTTTCGGTCAGCCTAAGCTGCATGGAAGTTTTAGGGTTCTTGCCAGGAAGTTCTGATCCCTGCTCAATTTAATCGTTATGAATTTGAAGTGATTTTCAAGAACGTCTATTCACACCCCTCTAGGCGGCATCTATGGGCTTTCAATTGGTATCAGAGCCTAAGCTATTGATAGTCTTTACCGTTTAGAGCCGATTCGAGATGTCGGGTGTGAAAACTCGAGAAGAAGATGATGCAAATGGAGAAAAGTCTCCAAGAAAGGATACGTTACCATCACGTGGTGTTTCTATACCTTTTGA
The DNA here is from genome assembly GCA_019925245.2 of Oryza australiensis. Taxonomy (NCBI): domain Eukaryota; kingdom Viridiplantae; phylum Streptophyta; class Magnoliopsida; order Poales; family Poaceae; genus Oryza; species Oryza australiensis. The sequence goes on along the minus strand of JAIFGZ020000414.1, from coordinate 3,453,163 downwards.
TTATTACAAGATTAACATCCCCTCTCATAACGTCATCTCTGTGCCTTCCCAGCGTGCACCTCATTTTGATGGGACTCACTATGCTGCTTGGAACACAAGATGAAGTCGCATCTAATATCTTTGCACCATAGTATTTGGAAGGTTGTTTGTACAGGCATTGATGTACCCACGGAGGGCATGGACCTCACTCCGAAGCAAGAACAAAGTATCCACCGCAATGCTCAAGCCGCCAATGCAATACTCTTCGCCTGGAGCCCAGAGGAGTTCAACAAGGTTGATGAGCTTGAGGAGACCAAGAAGATTTGGGACGCATTGCAAGTTGCTCATGAAGGCACACCCGGGGTGAGAAAGTCCAAGATCGATCTTTTGAAAGGAAAGCTCGACATATTTGGGATGGAAGGTCAAGAGCCCCTCAAGAGATGTATGATCGCATGATGCTCTTGGTGAACAAGATTTGAGAGCTTGGAAGTGAAGACATGATGAACCACTTCGTCATCAAGAGGATTCTTTGAGCCTTCAAACCAAGGAATCCTACCTTGGTCAGTCTCATTAGTGAGAGTAAGGATTTCAAGAGGATTACCCAAGCGACATCTTTGAAAGAATTGTCATGCATGAGATGCTTGAAGAAGAAGCCAAGGAGGTCAAGCAAATGGCCAAGAATGTCGCCATGATCAAGAATAAGGAGATTGCTTTGAAGGCCGTCAATGAACAAGCTTCAAGTGAGGAAGGAAGTGATGATGAAGACATGACACTTGTTGTGAGGAAGTTTAAGCAATATCTTTGCCAGGGTGGCTTTGGTAAGAACAAGAAAAATGACGACAAGGGAAAGCTCGACAATCCCATAGGGCATGCTTTCAATGTGGCGAATATGGCCACTTCATTACCGATTGTCTCAAGAACAATGAAGCCAAACCCAAGGTGGTTAAGAAGAAGACCAGACACGCTCACATCAGGAAGGTGTGGTACTCCGGTGATGAGGCGGACCCAAATGAAAAGGAAGGAGATTAAGGAGTCGTTACCATTGCTATCAAGTCTCCATCGTCCACCAAGGAGCGTCTCTTTGACAACTTAGGTGATGAAGACGATGACTCCTTCAACCACTCTTGCTTCATGGCCCAAGGCCTCAAGGTAATCCATCCATCCAAACCCTTTCTAGATGTGACTATGAGAGCGATGAGGAAAGTGACAATAACATGGATGATGTGCTTAAGAGTTAGCATGCCAGCCATGCAACAATTGGCCAAGCTAATGAAGGCATTGGATCACAAGGAAAAATCTCTCAAAAGACAATAAGATATACTCATTATTGAAAAGAAGAGAAATATTGCCTTAGAGGAGGATTTGGCTAAGGAACGTAAGAGGGTTGAAAAATTGACAAATGAACTCTCCTTGGTCAATGGATTAACCGCTAGCCTAAAGGATGTCAATGATTCACTTCAAAAGAAGATTGTGGTATTGAACCAAAGTCACAAGGCTCTTGAAGTGCAATTTGATACCCTTTGGACTAGTTCCATTTCATCCAATGAGGCCTCTAAGTCATTCAATGTCTCTACTATCAACGGTTGTACTAGGTACTATAATTATGATTTGGATTTCTATGCTACTAACCTTGAAGCTATGGAGGCTCTCAAAAAGGACAATGAAAGGTTGGGCACCTTGATGAGCTATGGGTGTATGAAGACCTATCACTCCAAGGACGCTCTCTACAAGACCATCACCACTCACACCAACAAGGATGGGCATGGACTTGGTTTCTCTGAAGAAAGTCAGCTGTCCAAATGGGTTGTAGTGAACAGGAAGCAATGCTTGACATTTGTCAAGGAAGAAAATGCCCCACAAACAAGCAAGGTGATTGCTCCTTCGATTGGACAGGAACTCGGAAGTTTCGGCAAGTAGCCAGGAAGTTCCTCGCAGGAGTTTCTGTTGGACAGAAAAAATCGCCAGGAAGTTTTGAGCCATTTGCCATGAAGTCTCGAGTCACTGTTAAGTTCAGTGGATTGACAGGAAGTTCCGGCCCAGTGACAGGAAGTTTCAGCCAAAAGGTACTATGGTTCATTTGTGATTGTCATGAACCATAATGGTAAGGTGGTTCTCAAGAACAATAATAACTACCGAGCTTGTGTGCGGGTGTCCAAGTCACTTGTGGTTAACATTTTAGGACCCAAACATCGACAAGTTTGGGTACTTAAAACCTAAGCTTGATGTTTTTCTGTAGGCATATTTCTCTGTGGATCATGTTGGGTGATTGACAGCGGATATACCAACCACATGATAGGGGAAAGGAGTATGTTTTACAAGTCTTGACAAGGAGGGAGGAAACCATGAAAATATCATTTTTGGCCTAGGTAAAATTGCTATCTCTTTGTCAAATCCTTGAGCTACAATCTTTTATTTGTTTCTCAACTATGCAAGATGGGTTACATTTTCTTATTTACCAATGAGGATGTGAATATTTTTAAGAGGGATGACTCATCTATGTCTTTCAAGGGAAAGTTGAAGGGTGATATCTATCTCGTTGATTTTAACATAGATAGAGTAAATCCGGAAGCTTGCTTGATGCCAAATCCTCCATGGATTGGCTATGGCATCGAAGGCTAGCCCATGTAGGAACGAGAAATTTGTTAACTCTCTTAAAAGGGGAACACATCCTTAGGCTTACTAACGTCACATCCGAGAAAGATCGTGTGTGTAGTGCATGTTAAGTCGGGAAACAAGTTGGGAATTCACATTCTATCAAAAACATCGTGACCACTTCAAGACCGCTCGAGCTTCTTCATATGGACCTATTTGGTCCTGTGGCTTACATAAGTATTAGAGGTAACAAGTACGGTTTTGTCATTGTTGATGATTATTCCCGTTTTACTTGGGTGTTCTTTCTCCATGATAAAAGTGAAGCTCAAGATGTCTTCAAATGCTTCGCAACACAAGCACAAAATAAATATGACCTCACCATTAAGAGGGTGTGAAGTGACAATGGAGGCGAATTCAAGAATAATCAAGTAGAGTAATTTCTTGATGACTAAGGCATCAAGCAAGAGTTCTGCGCACCATATGATCCTTCTCAAATTGGCATCGTCGAAAGGAAGAATCATACACTCATTGAAGTGGCGAGGACGATGCTTGATGAGTACAAGACTTCGAACATCTTTTGTGTGGAGGCCGTGAGTACCACATGCCATGTCATCAACCGTCTCTACCTCCACAAGCTCTTGAAGAAAAAGTCATATGAACTCTTGAGTGGTAAAAATCCTAATGTCTTATACTTTTGTGTCTTTGAGAGCAAGTCACTACTAAAAAAGTGCACATCCATGACGTTTTGGTGATGACGATTCCACTTTTGGTCACTAAACTAAGGTGTTTAATGACGAAATGACGAATATCGTCATTGATGATGGGTTTGGCCGTGAACCCCCTTGTTCATCGGTGACGAATTGAAAACAATCGTCACACAAATGCTTTGGACATCGTCATAAATGTGAAAGTCAGTATTGTTCTGCTGTTGAGGTCCCACCTCAGTTTTTTTGTCATAAAAGTTAAATTGTTGCAAAACATACGCGGTACCTGGGAATCGAACCCGGCACCTTCGCATTGAGCACCGACTGGGCTAACCATCAGGCTTCAAGGTAGGACGTGTTTAGGGGTGGCAACGGCGGATTCTTATTGTAATTTTGAATAAGCAATATGACCTGCCGAGAGCCCGAGACCTTCCCCTCAATCGCGCCCTTATCCATTTCACCTGCGCGGCCGCCGCCGCCGTAAGTGAGGCGGACCTCTCCGTCGTGCAGGTCCGGCATTCGGCTCAAGCGCGCATCTGCTGCGGGACGCTCCTACCAAAAGCTTGGCCTACCTCCTCCCTACTGCTCTGGGTTCCGGCGCGCTTGCGCACTGCTCCGGCGGCGTGCACCATGCCACGGTGGGGAGCATCATAGGCGGGTGACAAGATGGGATGATAGGGCACCTAATCCTTCTCCGTCTCTGCTAGTTCCATCATCGGGTCAAGCTGCAGCCAGCTGCGAGCTTGGGGTGCACAGGTATGTCCTCTCCCATTTCCTGCAACTGATGGCATTTGAGTTGTTTGTACAAGGCTAATTAGAGGTGTTTTTTTTGCATTAAGTAGATGGACAGAAGTTGGATTCATGCTACTCGTTTCAGTGATGACTTCAACAACGGTGTTGATCAGTTTATGAGTTTTATTCGAGATAGATTCAATGCCGATGATGTTATACCCTGCCGGTGTCGCAATTGTCTGAATCGGTCTTCATTGAGTCAGAGAGACGTGCATAACCATGTCTACCTCCATGGATGGTCAGCTACATATACTCGGTGGGTACACCATGGAGAACCATTTGATGTTGAGATTGTGGAATATGTAAATGATGCGGTTGTACCGAACATCTAGGTGATGTGTTGGATGTGAGTCAACTTGATGATGAAGATGGTCCGGGTACCACGAGATGCTTGCGACTTGTACACAACAGAGAAAAGATGGAGGACAGCCTATGTTTGTGAAACTTATTGAAGATGCAAAGCATGCTCTTTGTCCAGTTCGCTCAGTCAAGCTTCTCTTTTCTAGTCGATGCTCCATATCAAATCATTCTATAGGATCAGCAACACGGTTTCAGTAATCGAAGTTGTTGTCGAGTCATTCCCTAATACAGGTCTTCCAGATTCATATGACAAAGCAAAGAGGTATCTCAAAGAATTAGGCCTTGGATATGAGGTAATAGATGTTTGTGCCAATAATTGTGTTTTGTTTCGTGGAGAACTTGACAAACTTGACATCTGCCCAAAATGCAAGGAATCTAGGTGGGTTGATGGAGATGCTACCAAACGGGATGCAAAGAAGGTGTTGAGGTATTTTCCTCTTATACCCAGGCTGAAGCGGATGTTTGCAAACAAAGCAACATCTGAGGAGACCCGGTGGCACAAGGAAAAGCGGGTGGATGTGCAAAATGAAATGAACCATCCAGCTGATGGTGATGCCTGGAAAGATTTTGATAAGGAGTTTCCAAGTTTCACTAATGATGCAAGAAACCTAAGGCTTGGTTTAGCTACAGACGGGTTCAATCCATTTGGAAACATGAGCACTAGTTATAGCATGTGGCCTGTACTTGTAAAGGTATACAACCTACCTCCTTGGTCATGCACCGATGCATCCAACTGCATCATGGCATTGCTCATCCCAGGACCAAAGTCTCCAGGCAAGGACTTTGACGTATTTTTACAACCCCTTATTGAGGATTTGATAAAACTTTGGGAGGGTGTCAAAACTTATGATGCATTCACTGGTGAAAAGTTTGACCTTTGTGCTGCAGTTCTATGGTGCATCCATGATTATCCAGCTTTGGGTGTATTGTCAGGAAGAATTACTAAAGGTTACTATGCATGTATCCATTGCAATACAGATCCATTGTCAAGGAGTCTTAGGAGGAAGATATGTTACATTGGACACCGTCGCTTCCTTCCAATGAATCACAAGTGGCGAAGAAGCTTGGTCTTTGATGGCAAACTTGAGAACCGTGGTGCGCCAAGAAAGTTGAGTGTGGAGGAGATATTGCGGTGCCTAGAGAAGGTAAAAGATGTGTGTCCTAGTAAGGCCGTCGCTAAAGGTACGAAGAAAAGGAAGCGTGGAAAGAACGATGCTGAGCCAAAGTTGTTTTCCCGCAAGTCCGCTTTGTGGGAGCTACCTTATTGGAGATTCTTGAAGTTGCCACATAATCTTGATGTGATGCATATAGAGAAGAATATATGTGATGCCCTTCTAGGCATAATACTCCGCCTTGAGGGCAAGAATAAGGATACAGCTTCATGCAAGACTTGATTTGCAGGATATGGGCATACGTCCTGACTTGCATTTAGAACAAGATGATGACAATTCAGTTTCCATGCCAGCAGCATGGTATTCCTTGGAGAAACAAGAGATCAGCATTTTGTCAATTTCTAAAAGGGATTCGGTTTCCATATGGATATGCTTCCAACTCCGGGAAGATGCATTAGTGCGAGATGGTTCCAAGGTGCAAGGCATGAAAACCCATGATTGCCATGTCATGCTTCAAAGAATTTTAGCAAATGGTCTCGAGAGGACAAGTGCACAAGGACATCTATGAAGCGCTTGCAGAGTTGGGTAAATTTTTCGAGAGCTTTGCGTAGGGAAACTAAAGGTTGATGTAGTCAAACGGTGAAAGCGAAATTCCAGAGATCCTATGCAAGCTAGAGAAAATATTTCCTCCGCATTTTTGATGTGATGATTCACTTGGCTGTCCATCTGCGATGAAGCACTCTTAAGAGGTCATGTGCAATATGGATGGATGTACCCGATTGAACGTCATATGGGCACTTTCAAGGGGTATGTGAGGAATAGGTCCAAACCTGAAGGTTCCATCGCGAGGCTTACATAGCTAATGAGGCCTTGACCTTTGTTCAAGGTACATGGAAGATGTTGTCACTAGATTCAATCGGGATGATGACAAAGGGAAGCGAGCAACAAAGGGTGACCTCCCTATTTTCAATCATGGTGTTAAACTCTTGGGAGCCAATAGGCGACACATCTAGATGCAAATGAATTTGACAATATTTGTTGGTATGTGCTGAACAACCGTGATGAGGTACAACCATATTTGAGGTAAGTACTTTTCTGTAGCTTTGTTTAACTTGCTTGACCAATATATTTGAGCATAGGCTACTTTGTTGAACTTGCTTGATCAATATACTATGCACTGTGGCTGCAGCAAGTTTAGAGAAGAGTTGCAGAGAGATCAAGGAGCCCTTGATGTTGAGAAAAGGTTGGAAAAGGAATTTCCTGCTTGGTTTAGGAGTAAGGTAAGCTGTTTCAGAACTCACATGCCCTCTTTTAGTGGTTATTTTCATAAATTTCAAATATTCACTATTTTGCTATTTCAGATGAGGCAAGAGTGGAAGGATAATCATGAAGAGGTTAGTGAAGGGCTATATGCATTATCATGTCGTCCTGACCTAAGAGTCATGATATGGTCATCATGCAGTGTCGATGGTGTTCGATACAACACTGTCGAACGTGAGAGAAACAGGAAGACACAGAATAGTGGTGTGCTGGTTGATGGATCACATAATGGGGAGTTTACTGAATTCTATGGTCAGCTCACAGAGATAATTGAGTTGAACTACAACTCAAATTTGGAATTCCATAGAAAGGTTGTACTATTTCGGTGTGATTGGTTTAGTCAAGAAGGCAAAGCTAGAGCCATTAGAGATGATGGTCATTTTAGATCCATCAATGTTGAGAGGCTTTGGTACAAGTCAGATCCATTCATATTAGCAACCCAGTCAAAAAAGGTCTTCTATATGGAGGATAGAGTGTTTGGCAAAAATTGGCGTGTTGCACAAAAGTGGGAACAGAGGAGCTATTTTGATGTCAATGAAACTGAATTGACCATAGCTCAACAAGATGAGACAGTTTCTGATAATGAAGGTATTGTGGAAGATGATGATGACTTAGATGAGCCTGCTCCAGTTTACCGCCGTGTACATGGAGAAACTGCAACTGTTGCTGGTAATTTACAAGCTCTTATCAATAGAAGGGAAGAAGACATGGGTGATGACAGCAGCGACGACGATGATGAAGATGATACTATGTTAGAGTATTGTAGTGACAATGATAGAGATCCCATGCAGTGTAATGATGTTGATTAGGTTAGTTGTCATTGAATGTAATGGAATTTGTGGAGCTACACTGTCTTTTGGATGATATGGAGATGTAATATACATTATGTGATCCAATTCACCATTTTGTGAAACATTTGATATATTATGTCAAATCTGTCTTATGCATACATACATTTCAGCACTAAATTTCAATGCATGTCATAGATTGCATCTCAAGTAAATGATACATTAAAGCAAGGGAGCTCATTTCATTTCAAACAAACCAGGGACCTCATTTCATTTCAATGTACTGGTCACATAGATCCAATGTCAAGGTGAAGGAGAAGTAACTAGTTTTGTAAATTAAAAACTTAACTCTAACCAAACTCACTTCTCGGTCGAACTGGTTAGGTCTACAGGCTGTGAAATCTGGGGTCCGGTGTTCGAGTCCCTCGCGGGACAAGTTTTTTGCCTTTTTTTCCTAAAAATTTTTGTTCCCGCCTCCACCGCCCGCCTCCTTCTAAAAATTTCGCGGGACTCAGAAATTCCAAATTACCCTCAGACCTAACACCTGCTTCTGCATAAGACCGAGGACAATATAGTCAATTCATGTATGACTATAGATATCACCGGCCCATCCTCTCCGTCCCCATCCTTGTCCACTCCGCCTTCGGCCGCCGCCACCTCCTGCCGCATCCTCTCCGCCGCCGCCTCCTCCTGCATCCTCTCCGCCGCTGCTGCATCCCCTCCATCCCCATCCATTTCGCCTCCGGCCTCCTGGATCCACTCCGTCGTCACCTCCTCCCGCATCCTCTCCGCCGCCACCTCCTCCCACATCCTCTCCGCCGCCGCCGCATCCACTCCGCCCCCATCCTCTTCGCCTCCGGCCTCCTGGATCCACTCCACCGCCAGCTTAGGCACGAGGATGCCTAAACGGCGCTCCAAGGCTAAAGTCTTCTCCCCTCCGAGCCCAGGTTTTGTTGAAATGCTTACTCTTTTAGTGTTTATGGTTTTGTTCTTTGTCAATGCAATACATGTGCAGTGCTATGTTTTAGGTTTGGGTGTAGGGTTAAGTGGATCTAAAATATGTTTACAATTAGGTTACTATGAAAAGCTGCGGGACTTGCAAATCGCGGAGAACAATAAGGTGTTGGAGTCCATGGGGATCCGCACCATGGCCACTAATCTTCGTGCTGCATGTAATGTGAGTTCTAACAAGGCCACAAATGACAAGAATGCATGTGAGGGGTCAGATTCTTCCTATCTTCCTGGAGTTGATGATGGGACTGAAGATGGAAGTGATTCAAATAGCTTAGAAAAGGTCTCCTCTCATACTTGGTGGGGGTTCTAATTGCATGAGGATGTCCATTGTGTATTGTGAGATTTTTTTCATCCATGTTCCAATAACTGATTTATTCCCCTTGTGTTCTAGGAAACTGAGACAGGCAGCCGGCGTGGTAGACCATCGAAGAAGGCCAAGATGCCCCCTGGTGGAACCAAAAGAGTGAGGGCAACTCCAGCGACTGGGGCTGCTGGTGTTGCAACAAGGTCTGGGAAAAAGTACATCACCACCCTCTCAGCTAGGGATCAAGCACTGTTGAATCCACAACCAGTGGATAACAATGAACAGTCCAATCCGCAACCGGAGAATGGTGCCGGAGCCTCTTTGGGACAAGACCAAGAAGAACATCCCCAAGATCCTCATCTGGACTTTTCTGTTTTTGATGAACAAAACAATGCAAATGAAGCTGTGGTCCATGAAGAGTTGGAGTTAGTTCCTGAAGGCAAGTAACATTTCCTGATAATGTTGGTAATTAGCAAAGAATCTTGTTACTAAACTAGGTAGAATAAATATATTTAAACTTGTTGTCATGCATACTCTTATTCATTTTAGCACAACCCATATATATGAAGTACAAAAAACATGTGTAGGGTATAAGCAGACTAGTGACTACTGCAAGTTTACTAAAACTAGGCTAGTTTCTTGATCAGGAATTAACTAAAAGACCAACACTAGTATGTATCTAGTTTTGTAGCCTTTCTTGGACAACATGGAAATGTGTATGCATGATTTGATTGAACCTGAATTAAGCATTTCAATTGTAATAAGAAACCAACTAACCAATGCTACATTCAGAAGTCTTATTTTGGAGCTTCATCAGTAAGTGTATCTTGTGTAGGTCGACAACGTGCTCCAAGAAACCCAAGAAAGGCAACAAAGGGCAAACTGCTGGACAACATGACAAAAGCTATGGGGAGAAGGCTCCCAATTGAAATTGGTCAAGGGCGCAAGGCCGAGAAGCTCGTACAGGCAAGCAAAGCTAGCATCGAGGCCGGAATTGTCATTAGGACCGTGTGCCTATCCTAACCCACCGGAAAGAATACAAGAACGCCGGAGACGCCCAGTGATGGAATTCATGGGGCACTTATCGTAAGTAAATTTTGTCCTTCGATGCCGCTTTTTACACGGAATAATTCATATCAATTGCTAATAGCTAAATCACATATTCAAATGAATTTTGTAGACCAGTTGGAAGTTGATGATAAACATGAACCAACAAAGCAAGCTCCGCAACAATCTACTCCACCGGTGTACGCCGTAGTCGATATATGTTGAAGAAGAAGTACTTCACCGGTATACTCGCTGATCAAGTCGCAACGCTTCCCCGTTTCAATTTGACCGATGAACAGTGGCAAGATCGACGGCTAAGTGGTCTACCCCAAGAGCGAAGGTACGGTGTGTCACACAACTTTTCTATTCTATATATTTTATCCGCAAGTTAAACCTTTGCCTTTCAGAAGTAGCTGCGAAGAACAAGCAGAATCGTTCCAGGGTCAAACACCATCAGTCCACGGGATCTCGCAACTACATCTCGCACTTGTACGCTTATGTAAGTGCTCAATCTGTCATCATATTTTCTGTTTGGGCATATAAAAGCTATTTTTTTCTGAATTTCTTTCTCACACTGAATAAAGAAGGAGAACAACAAGGATCGAGATGTTAATGCAGTGGAGAAGTTCCAGGCATGCCATACCAGCAAGAAGAAGGGTATGACAGATCAAATCAAGGAGGCAGTGGTAAGTCTGTACACATCATTGCTGGATAGGTTGATAAGTACATGTCAATTCATACTCATATTTGGTTGTTGGATTGGATTAACATATTGGAAGAATGCTTATCTGTATGTTGTCTGGATGGTACTACCTGTGCTTGTTAAATTGGTTGCTGGATGGGACTTAGACATTGTTGCTGGATGTGATTATTTCATATAAAATATGTTCATAATGGTTACACCTATATATGAAGTTATATGTTTTGTGTGCTGGGATTTTCATATCTTTGCTCATATGCTTCATGTAATACTGTGTTTTGGATAGGATATTCATATCTCATCTTGTGTGATGACAAGTTAATGTAAAATCAGCTCGCTTTCTTACACACACATATATATTCTCTAATGATTTTCATATATTTGCTTCAAACATGGATTGTCCGATGATTTACATATCTTTGCTTGTAACTCGAAACTCGTATAATTCACTTATCATTGTTGCATCTTTATACTCGAGAGTGCCATGGAAACTATGTTGTCGAACTCGTTGAAGGTTTAGAGACTCCAAGATCCAAGATCGAAGTTGTATCCAAGGTCCGTCACAAACTAGTGCTGCTAGTACATTCTGAAGAATGCTGGTCTTGAAACACCAGATCCAAATCAGCTGCAGCATCTCGCAAGAGAAGCTCAACTTCGGGAACAACTACGGCGAGAAGACACGGGCTGATCTCCTTGAACAAGAGCTGGACACATGAAGAAGAAAGGTGAAGAAATAGAAGAAACGTTGTCCAAGACCCAAGAAGCGGTGCTTAGGACCCAGCAAGATATGGAGCAGTTCAAGAAGAGACAGGAAGAGAACGATATGATCCTTCAGCGCATCTTGAGTTTCAACTCAGGTAATAGAGCTACTTAGCTCATTTGTTCCGTGCTTGCTGGGTTCCTCTTGCAGGTGCCCTGGTTGTGCCTTGTGGACTTTGTTGGTTATCGTCGTCGCTTGTGAACTTATTTACTTTTGATCCGTAACTTGTTTGTGAACTTGTGGTTCCAATGAGGTGAACCAGTGATGTGTTTGAACTTGTGGTTCCCATGTGTTTGGGAACTTTGATTGTATGAACAAGTTTGTGATGTATGAACCAGTTGGTGCTTAATGTTGGTTTGAGCTTATTGTATGAACTATGATCCGGAATGTTTGCCTTTTTAGATAAATGAATGTGTGTTTGGGATGAATGGCACAAAGAATCGACGAAGTGGCATTGCAATGTGCTGTTTTTTATGACGAAAAATGCTGTTTTTTATGACAAAAAACATCATTAACATGTGCCACATCTTCGTATTAGAGGAAGCCACGTGTCAACAACTAGGGACACACGTGTCATCATTAACGCGGTGCACGTGTCGGCTTCGTAGCGCAGCACGTGTCCATGTTTCAGAGAGACACGTGTCTACCTCATCACGTTACACATGGCGACCTCCCAGCTGCACACGTGTCGACTTCTGATGCGAACACGTGTACTCTAAATGCCTGCTGAAACAGATCCGTGACGGTACCAAAATCGTCATTGATGGAGCACTTTAATGACGAAAATTACAAAATCGACAGTAAGCAACTCTAATGACGCTACAAAGGTGACAAAATTATTTTCGTCATAAATTCGTCACTGAATAGTTTCGATGACGTTTTTGGGACTTACTATGACAAAAGTAAAACGTCTTGGATGTGCGGTTATTTTGTAGTGAGTGCTTTATTTTGAGTAAGAGACCTCATTCATCTAAGTTTACACCTAAGGTAGATGAGGGATTCTTACTTGGTTATGAATCAAATACCCATGCCTATCATGTTTTCAACAAAACCTTAGGTATTGTTGAAGTCACTGGGGATGTAACATTTGATGAACCTTATGGCTCTCAAGGAGAGCAAGTTGTCGTTCATATTGTAGATGATGTGGATCCTAGCAAGGCAATTGGAACCAAGGCTATTGGAGACATAAGACCAATCGAGATACAAGATGATCAAAATAATAGTGATCAGCCTTCGTCATCGAGCTCCAACAACACTTCACCGAGTCTACAAACATGTGGCTAGGAAGTTCCGGGCTCCTCAGCCGGAAACTTTCGGGCAGAAGTTCCGGGCGACCCGGCCAGGAACTTTCGGGAGGAAGTTCTGGGCTCGTCAGCCAAGAACCTCCTGGAGGAAGTTCCAGGGCGCCCCTGCCAGGAACTTCCAGACGCAGGAAGTTCTGGGCCCCTCGTTCAGGAATTTCCGGGCTGGTGAGTCTGAAGGCATGCCTCTGGCACAAGTGGATGGGATCGACATCGAGGGCACTCATGACAAACCTAAGCAGGCTCAAGTCCCCTCTATGCACCATCCAAGGATACATGACACTGTCCAAAGGGATCATCCTGTTGACGATATTCTTGGAGATATCCAAAAGGGGTAACCACTCGCTCTTGAGTTGCTAGCTTTTGTGAGAATTAATCTTTTGTCTCATCTTTGGAACCAATCAGGATAGAGGAAGCGCTTGGTGATCCAGATTGGATAATGGCTATGCAAGAAGAATTGAACAATTTCACACGCAATCAAGTATGGTCATTTGTGGAGAGGCCCAATCAAAATGTGATCGGCAACAAGTGGATCTTCTATAACAAACAAGGTGAAAATGGAGTAGTTACTCACAACAAACCCCGGTTAGTGGCACAAGGGTTCACTCAAGTTGAGGGTCTTGACTTTGGTGAAACTTTTTGCGTTGGTTGCTCATTTTGAATCCATTCGTATTCTATTAGCCTATGTCGCTAATCATGATTTCAGGTTGTATCAAATGGATGTCAAGAGACCTTTTTGAACGGACCAATTTCAGAGTTGGTCTATATGAAGCAACTACACAACTTTGAAGATCCCAAGTATCCAAACCATGTTTATAAGCTTCACAAGGCGCTCTATGGGCTTAAGCAAGCCCCTAGAGCATGGTATGAATGCCTTCGTGACTTTCTCCTCAAAAAAGGCTTTGAAATAGGCCAAGCCGATACTACTCTCTTCACTAAAAAATTCAAAAATGACTTATTTGTTTGCCATATTTATATCGATGACATATTCTTTGGCTCAACTAATGTATCCTTTAGTGAAGAGTTTAGTAGGATCATGACCAAGAGGTTCGAGATGTCTATGATGAGTGAGCTAACATTCTTCCTCGGGCTTCAAGTCAAACAACTAAGAAAGGAACCTTCATCTCCCAAACCAAGTACTTGAAGGACGTTCTCAAGAAGTTTGGGATGGAGAACTCAAGGCCCATCAAGACTCTCATGCCAACCAATGGACACCTTGATCTTGATGAGAATGGTAAAAGTGTGGATCAAAAGGTATATCACTCCATGATTAGTTCTTTGCTTTATCTTTGCATCTAGACCCGACATTATGCTTAATGTGTGCATGTGTGCTCGCTTCCAAGCAGCACCCAAGGAATGTCATTTGGTTACCGTCAAGAGAATCCTTAGATATGGTGCATACTCCTAATCTTGGCTTGTGGTATCCTAAGAGTTGCACTTTTGAGCTTATTGGCTATTCCGACTCGAATTATGCCGAATGTAAGGTTGACTGCAAGAGCACCACCGAGACTTGTCAATTCCTTGGGCGGTCCCTTCTTTCTTGGTCCTCCAAGAAGCAAAATTCCATTGCCTTATCCACTGCCGAAGCCGAATACATAGCCGTCAAATGTTGTTGTGCTCAACTCCTTTGGATGAAACAAACTCTCCAAGACTTTGGCTACACATTTTCCAAGATCTCACTCCTATGTGACAATGAGAGCGCCATCAAGCTAGCCAACAATCCTGTCCAACACTCAAGAACCAAACACATTGATATCCGACACCATTTCTTGAGAGATCATGAATCTAAGGGAGACATTGTCCCATCCCATGTAAGAATCGAAAGCCAACTAGCCGACATTTTTACCAAGCCATTTGATGAGAAAAGGTTATGCGAGCTTAGGAGTGAGCTCAATATTTTGTATTCTAGCAACATTTGTTGCGAATTGGTTGGCTAATCAATAGCCAAGCATGACTCAAAATAAATGTAAATTAAATTTGAACTTTTGTGTCTTGAGATATCTTCTTGGATAGAAGTTTATCTTGATACAAGGAATAAAGTTCAAAGATTCCCTCCCAGTCCAAAACTCCTTTGTTAAAAATTTGCGAAAATTGTTGTGTGCTTATTTTTATTGCGAAAACTTAGTTTTTCCTCCTATTGTAATGCATTGTGACCATGGTGATGTATTTATTGCTTGTGTGCTTGTCACGTGTCTAACAGTAAAATCTACATGTCCTTCCCATCTTCTTTTCCATCTGTTCTACGTTGCCCGAAAGTTCCTAACCCTAGCCAGGAACTTCCAGACAAAATCCTCTGCCAGAAATTCTTTTTGGCCCGGAAGTTTCGGTCCCTTCCTCTAGGAACTTTCGGGCATCGATGGTATAAAACCCTAGGGGGAGCCCAAGTCCTCATATCTCTCCCATCTCTAAACCCTAACTGCTCTCAACCCCTCCTTTGGTGATCTCTTGATTCCACCGTTGATTTTCATTCAGACTCCATATTTCTCCTCACATTGGTGGTGAGGAACTCCATCCCACGATCGATTTGTGATTTCCTAGCCTTAAGGAACTTTTTTGATCTCTCCTTAGTTTTTTCTTCTTTCGGCCCGATCTCTAAATCTGTGAACCTAGGGAGAAAATCTTTTGGATAGAAACCTTCCTGCTACCTTGTAAATCACCGATCTGTCAAAATTGATCGCATGCACTGGCTTTTCCGTGGGGTCCCGTTCTTCATCTTTGCCGGCCGAAAGTTCTGGTGTTCATCGCCCGAAACTTTTGACCGATGCCAGCACAGCCAGCTAGCTCCTTGATTCCTCCAATTTTTAACCCATGCACTTCTTTTTTTATTTCTGTTGCAATGGGTATCATGCCTCGTGAGAAGCATCAGAAAGCTAGCCAAGATGTTTCTGGCGATGATAGTCCCCCTGTTTGGTTCCCTCGGGGTAGGTTGGACAAAGAAAAAGTGCTTGAAGGGGGCAGTGGTAGCAGTCTGTGCCTAGCGATCAACCCAGACAACCAAGAGTCTCCAGGAGTCGAGCTTTTGTAATTCGTGATCAAGGAAGTTAGGAAGGGCATGCCACTCGTGACGAGGCATGTGGCTCTCGTGCTTCTTCAAGGCCTCATCTGGGTGAGCTAAGCTCCTATGAGAACCCGATTCGTCTGTACAAGTCTAGAGGATATGATGTTGATCCCGATCATCACACTAGAAGGCAAAAAGTCAACTATATGAAGAACATTGCTAGGTGTAGTTGTGATCGCTTGGTGAATCCTGATACTGTGGAAGTTCAGTCGTTGGATCCTCGCTTCCGCACCTTCTTTCAGCTGGACTAGTACAACTATGTATTCGTGGTAAGGAATAATCCAGTGATCGAGATGAAGTGGCTTGATTGGGATTATATGAAGTGTAAGAAGTGTACTTATTTCAATGATCTCATGAAGGTTTATCTCCATAAGGATTTCATATAGTACTTATGAGAGATGCTAGGAAAGTGGAGAAGAGACAAAGCACTTATAAGAGATGCTAGGAAAGTGGTGTCAAATGATTCTGAGGATGAGACCTATGTGGATCCTTTTGCTACATATGAGGTTGCCAGAAACATAGTTGCTGGTGAGAATACTTTAGTTGGCCCTCAATCTTTTGCTAAGTTGTCCTCTCATTCTGATGATGAGGAGGAAGAAGAGGACGTCCCTGAGTACAATCTGAAGAAGAGGAAGAGGAGAAAGAAGAGGAAGAAGAGGGGGATATAGAGGAGGTCAATCCTGGTTTTGAAGGTAGAGCTATTATTTATTTCATGGGATGATGATGATGCTTAGAGTGATGACACGGAGATTTTCGACTTTTGACTTTTGAATATGAGTTTGAAGGTTCGTTTGTATTCAAAGAATTTAGTGTACATAAGAAGAATACGAGTCATACTATCTTTAATGACAAAACAAATCGTAGAAAAACAAATAATATTCACATACCAGAGACTTTGGAAATGTAGGTGCATTACCAAAATCCCCTTTTAAGACAGAGGTAGTGATTCTTTTTAAATTGGCAAAATTTGCCTATTTAAGATAACCTGATTATCTTAACACAACGGAACGTGAAACCTAATAGACTGATTTAAAAAATAAATATACTAATTACCTTGATTAGTGTGTATGGTTATAGTTATAACACAATTGATAAAAATGTGAAATATTTCGTAGATATATGTTATCTTAAAATACATAATATATTTTATAGTTATAACAATAATTTCGTAAATATATTCGACTTATATCTACACACTACACAAATATTATAACTGTTTTTATAACTGTTATCATAACACGATTGATTTGCTACTACCACTGTTTTTATAACTGTTTTTAAATTTATAATATTGATTTTTTATACGATCTAGTCGTATAAAAATAAACAACATCTCATATTTAAAAATATATTTAAAAAGTGATAGTAACAAACCATCATCGGATGAAGGAGGGGCATCATCATCAGAAATGCAGCATGGTGATCTTCTCCTCAATTAAGCCCCATCCCATGCTTTCAATTTGGGGCAGCTGTGGGGGATTGAATGCACAAAGCGACCCATCAAAAAGGTCCCAGAGAGAGGCATCCCCACAATAATAATTAGTAATCCCAGTCTCACATATATATATATAATATATCACAAGGGCCCCTGATTAATTGTTCAGTTAATGAATGGGAAATGGTCCATGACCTGACCTGACTCCATCCTCTCTCTGTCTGTATACAAAGCTGAAAAGGATTTTGTCTGGTTGTAAACTGGACAAGAATCTCTTGTTGTGTTGCAGGAGTGTGAACTGTTTGGCTGCTGCCCCTGCTTCTGGTTAGAAAGAGGAACAAACGAAAAGACTTAGTTATGCTAATCATTGCTGTTTTTGACTGACAGGTTTGCTTCCTGAATTTTTGTCAATGTTGGAACCCAAGTGCCCAGGATAAATTGCACACAGACAATGCTGATCCAGAAAATTGTCAAATGTTATCAAACTAATCCTTTTTACAATGTATCAGTAATTCCCTTCTGAACTTTATAATGGCAAGACCAAAATGGTTGTCCCACAATATAAGTCGTAGATTAATTATTTTTTAAAAAAAGAATAATAGTATAAAATGATAAACATGTTGCTCGGACATAATAGGCCGGCAAAACTTCAGCTGTATGAAAATATACTCATTACCCTGAAAAAAAAAGAAAAGAAAAGAAACATATATTTGATCTCAGTTAATTTAAAACAAAACCCTCTCAATAAAAAAAAGACAAGATATCCTGCAATCAGGAAATGCAAAGGAATGACTTGACTGCATCAAAGAGAGACTATTTACGCTTTTCAGAGCTCAGGCCATCCACACAAACAGTCTTGTTATCATGGGCCTAATGTACCATTATTAATTCTTAAACAACAACGCTTAGTATGATATATTCTATTGGGCCGTATTAATTTTTACCTACTAAGCCGTATGTTCACTTGGATTTCTTTTGACGAAATTTTCAGTTGGGATTGTATCAGTTGCCATGGAATTGGGGTAGAAACCGAAAGCCCATAATGGATGTGTTTTTTTGGGCTTTTATCTGCTGCTGTTTAGTGGACCTGTCCTTCTGGAGAATTCGGCCCATTTTGCATCTCTGCTAATTCCAACAATTCTCTGGGCTGGTCGAACTTATATATACAGCGAATTATGTGCTTCTGCTAAGTATTTGAAACAATTCCTCTCTCAGGAAAAAAAAGAGAGTTTGAAACAGTTTAATTTGAAAAGTTTGGATTTGAGGTGAATGCTGGCAAATTCTTAGGGAGAACTCGCTCTTTCAAACATCCGGGGTAAAACAAACTCGATCGATTAGCCGCTAGCAGCCTGAGGCTCCTTTTTCTTCATAATCCTAACGTTAAGGTTTCTTTTTGTTAAAATTTTACATTTGGTCATCGTCCTTGACTAACTACTGATCTAACCCAAGGACTTCAGCACACTTGATGTACTGTCAATTGACCTAATTATTGTCTCTCTCAAACTAACAAATAATCACTTTGTACTTTTCTCACAAAATTAAGAACATAGCGGAATACGTAGTACCTTGAAATAACTATATATCATGTTGCTTTTATATAAGATTGACGATGACTACATCATTTGGATAATTAAAATTAGAGAAATTAAACTCTACTATTTCCCTCAAAACAATCAGCAAAGCATGCACCAGCGTACCAAAGTCAGACCAAAGCATCCAAACCACTGGGGATAGAATATCCTGCTCACATACTAGCTGGAGTTGTACTTTCCATTGACCTACATCTTGGTAATCAGTGACTACTAATCTCTCCTAGAAAGATGCAAAGATCCTCCACCTGCATATAGATATAAATTCTTGGTAGTCACTTTTTAGAAAAAATAAAAGCAGAAACCCCAATCCTTGGTAGCCATTGACAGGCCCGACACCTAGATGTTCACAGGGCCGGCCCTATGTTTTGGAGGACCTTAGGTCGAATCCATCACGATGGGGCCTACATTAGTGGAAAAAAATATGACTACAGTTTAACAAGTAGATTTTTAGAACAACTTAACAACAAACTAAAGAGAGAAAGTACACGATCCAAATCCAATGATCAACGACGTGTTTCAAGCTTCTAGCTTCTCGGATAGCTACAGCGTGGCCGTGGCGTGGGCGTCTGGCCGGCTGCAGGCGAGCAGATGGCCAAGCGGCGGCGACGGCAATGTTACAAGGGTCGCGAACTTGCGATCGTGACTTGGGGTAGGGCCTTGGCACGATTAGATCAGGAATTAGATGGACACTTCCTATGTATACGTACGTACGTATAGGGGGCTGGCCCTCCCTTGGCCGTGGGCCCTACGCGGTCGCACCCCCGCACCCTTTTAGGGCCGTCCCTGGATGTTCATATCAGCCAAGGTCCAAATGCCAGTGGTTTCGTAGAGGTGATTTAGCATGCAACAATTCTATGACACAACTTAATTTGACAGCAAGGATGCATATATTGTTTTGAGTTAACAGATACCTATATTTTGATACCAGCCAAATGTAACTCAAAATATTCATCCTTTCTTTTGTGGCAACTTTGGATGATGATGAGGTATAGATACTGAACTCGGTGCATGCTTGTCGCCAGTGGACACCTTCAAAATTAAGAGTATATATTTCTAAATTTGTTAGTTGTTCCAAAATTTTAAGTTTCTAACTGAGTCACTGATCAAACCAACCCATCATAGGGGATTCCACATGTCACCACTTTGCCTCTAGATCTATTGCTAACGCTCATACTTGACCTTACAGCACACCTAATATAACATTGAGATTCATTTTATTATGGTGCCTACTGAAACTTGACACTGATGAAGAGCTGTCGAACCAAGTGCGTGAATCCTAGCTCTCTGCCAATGGACACTGAAAATAATTTAGGGTATTTCTGCTTAATTTATAAGCAACTCCAAAATCTTAATTTTCTACTCGCACCATCGACTTACTAGTGAAGAGCTACGAAATCAATTTTAAACATCCTTCTGGATCTGGTGTTGATGCTAATATGAGCTTTATTATCACATGTTATTACAGTTCCTTATATACATAAGTACCAATACTTTTTTATAATAGATTAAAACCCGACCTCTATATCCATAAAAAGCGGATGTACACGGCCAAAGCTAGTGAGACTTACTAGTGAAGAGCTATGAAATCTATTCATACGCATGCTCTTGCCAATTGATACCTTGAAAATTAATTAACACTATTTCTATTTAAATTATAGGTACAATAATCAATTTACGCGTCACACCCTGCCTCTAGATCCGTTGCTGATGCTCATATATACACATGAGCTGAACGTTAGGGTTAGGGTTCGTTTTGCGGTGCGCCATTTTCTCAGCTCGTGCGTGTCCTCAAGAATCAAGATCCGTCACATGAGCCTCACGCTCTCCCTGATCGATCATCGGAAAAACTAATCATGCAAGTAGCTTCGTTTAGAATCCAGTGGCGGTCAAAAGCTGCATTAATAAGTAGTCTCTCTCTCTCTCTCTCTCTCTCTCTCTCTCTCTCTCTTGCAATGCCTATTTGTTCAGATATATGCGTGTCTCATGTCACGTACTGCTAACCAGCAGCTAGCCAGGGGTTGACTTGCATATGCAGGCAGGATCTGGGTCTGGGACGGTGGTGATAATTAGATTAATTAGCTAGTAAAATTAACAACTTAATGCGGGTGTTCATGTGATGATGACCTAGCTGATGCTTAATTAACTATGTGTGTTATGCAATGGCAGTGACGTCATGAAAATTTCAAAATAGTTTTCATAAATCGTTCTGCTGGATGCATGTCTACATGCTGTAGGCGTCGGTGGATAGCAAAAGTCTAACTCCAGAATGATCTGTCATACGTCAGAAGATATCACAGTACAGTACTATAAAGACTTAAAATGTAAACGTCGCGATTTTGTTCCATCAGTGCATGTGTATATGACCAGTGCAAAAGTAGGATATGATAAATTCCACTAAATAATGTCGTGCGCATGTATAAAGTAGGATAAATTCTACTAAATAATGTCGTGTATACTACAAGAATCCAGAATTTTCATGATGGCCAATTAATTTTTTTGGGCCGAAATAAAACCACCAAGATTATTCATTACCTTAGCGATTCTAATTGGCCGCCGATGATATACCTATGTTTTCTCTTAAGGGTTCCCCTAACTGCCAAGACATATGTGGGTGTATATTTCATTCAAAAAAATTGTAAAAAAGTGTGTGTATAAAAAATGGCAAAATTTAAGTGGAAAAAATGGTTCAAATAAAAAAAAGGACGAAGAAACTAGGGCATACATTTCTGATTTTTTGACAATGACAAGAATTGGTCATTCCCCAAAATTTTAGAAAAGGTTGGCTACTAGCTAGAGTTATGGGTTCAATTCAACTAAGCCAAATGGCGATGTCATCTTTTATTTCTCAAATTAAATGGATGATTAGTTTTCGGCATTGTCAATTATATATTTCGCATGATAGAGTTAGGCTACAAGCCCTAATATTTGCAGGGCAAATTTTAAGAATAAAATTAAACGGTATATATATATATATCCAGCTGATGTACGTTATAATTAAAACACATTTAATGTTAGTAATTTTTTTAAAAATACAATCATCACAAATTCCCAGAATTAGCCTAACATTAAAATTTTTAGAACAATAAAACATTTATTTAGTTTAGTTATTACGTATTAGGGTGTGTTTTATGCATCTATATATATATATATATATATATATATATATATATATATTGCTCGAAAAATTAAATAATCAAATTGTGACAGCAATATTCAATTATCTGCATTGGGTGTGAGCAGGGCGGTGCATAGCGGAGGCAACATTTGACCTACACAGATTAACAAATGCTATAGCGTGAAAACAGTGTCAGGGGAAAAGCATAAGTAACATGGTTAATTGCGATCACCTAGGACACAACACCGACATAACTTAATTATTAATTAACTTATATAGACCCAAATACATTATGCACAGTTATGTTTGATTAAGCACTTGGGGACTTGGGGTTGGTGTTTGTCTTGATGAGTGATTCTTGCTGCTCCTGCTTGATGGCAGGATTGGTTATTCTACTTTTAGGGTTTTGGAGTTCAGGATACGAATATGATAACATTTGTGTACAAGAACACTTGCTCGATCAGGCTGCAGCAGTGGTGTCTTGTGCTCACTATAAAAGCATCCAGCATGCATGGTTCACCTAGATGGTGACCAGTTTAGTAGATGGCAGTAAATAGTGATCAGTTTCATTAGTGATCTGTCGAGCAAAATTACTCATCAGATAGCTTGACAGATTCTGAATTAGAGGAAGCCGATGTTTGCTCAGTAGCACAGAAACTACAAAGGAACCTAGCTCTTCAACTTAATTCTGTCCAGTTCTAAATTTTGCAGTTTTGGGCATGAGCTGAACTGATTCTTTTGAAAATTCCTTCTGTGAAGCTGAAATTAGTGTTTCCCTGCCAGGTCGATGTATGGTAAACTGTTTTTAGTAAGTCGTAATATATTTTTCTAACTCATACCTGTTTTTAGTTACGGTTTTGGAACAAAACCTGATTAATACTTTTAGTGAACGGTGCTCCAGGTTTCTTTAGAACAACAGTTTCAATAGTATTATCCAAAAACAACTTTCTCCTTGACATGGTGAACACTACTTCAGGCTTCTGCATGGAGCGATCGAGCGGTTGT
This sequence comes from Oryza australiensis, assembly GCA_019925245.2. Lineage (NCBI taxonomy): Eukaryota > Viridiplantae > Streptophyta > Magnoliopsida > Poales > Poaceae > Oryza > Oryza australiensis. The sequence continues at coordinate 3,430,185 of JAIFGZ020000414.1, read as the reverse complement.
TGAGAATGTGACCATGATATTCACCTTGCCATTAATTCATACTCATGAACAAGCCCATCTACTTGGATCGATATTGCAGACTACCTTCAAGAAGCTTATTAGTGGTATTAAAACTACGTGTGGCCAATTATAATAAGATTCTAGTTGATGTGGAGGACGTCTTCAATTAGCCTGATGTCTCCAGAATATGAAGAACCGGGGAAGGGATCAATAAGATCCTAAGTTCCTTACTTACATATATATAAGGTGCAATATAAACACAAAAAGAGATCGTTCAAGTCGATCTATTATGACCAGAAAGAACAGTTGTTTGTATTTCATTTTCTTCTTCGAAGCCGATGTGCTCTGCATGGAGCTTACAGTTGGGAAGAGAACTCCACTAGTTCATTGCCGCCTTCTTCATCAAGGATAAAATTAATTGGATTGGATGCACAAAAGTAGTTTGCAGCTAGCTTCCTCTACCAAAGCAAGGTCATGCATGTGCTTTTGGATCAACAGGAATTTGCATATCTTCATATATAGTAATACTAAATATCGGTTAGGAAAAGAGTATAGGGCTACAAATGAGTGTATCATGCTCTCCAGATCTTGTGAACGTGCAGGCTAGGTTTATGGGGGTGAAAATTTTCTAGGATGTTATCGATTAATTGTACCTTTTTCATAAACTAGTAGCATGTCCGTACATCGAAACAAGTTAGACCTATATAGGTAGGGATATGATAGGAGGGTAATTGAGAATAAAGCATTTGCATCTTGTGGTTACACAGAGAGCATACCAACGCACTGCCTGCAGTGGTAGGAGGGTGTTGACGCAAAATCTGTCCAACACATAAAGGCCTAGGAAATCTGCTTATCTTTAATGCAGATTCTAAATTTAGCTTTAGTATAGTTAGTTTGATCCTACAACTAACAAAATAGATAGATAGATCGTATAATATCAAGGAGCCGATTGACCAATAGACAAATATGATGTAGCGAAGTCAACCGATGAGCCGATGTTGATAAGGTTTTGATCAATCGGTTATAGATCTAATGTAGATTAAAATAATTAAATAAATAATAATATAAAGATGATAGAAAGAATTTGACTAATGAATCAATCGGCCGATACTGATATAGCATGATAGATGCATGTCGGATGGTTAAAGCATACATCGGCTGAAAACCTGATGCAGGTAAATTTCAAATGTATATCGGCTAACTAACCGATACATCTGATAGCCGAAGCCCATAATAATGATAACTCATCAGCTAGAACTCCGATGAACATTGCATAAAACCTATCATCTTACTATTAGCAGCAATCTAATAGATCGGACCTAATTAAGATAATATAAGATTGAAGATAATAAGAAAAACCTATTTAGCCAATAGATCCACACAAACATGATGGATATATCGATCAATCTAAACTAGCAATGTGATTAGAGAAATACCAACATAGTCAGAATATCAGACATAATCGAGAAAGTTATAACTAGGCTGATACGACTCTATACAAGATGCAGTTAAAAATAAAATCAATATATCATATAAGCAATGTTTGCATCAACTTGAATAGAATATCAGACATAAATTAAAAGTTCTAATCAAACTGATGCAAATACTGCATGTGTACATATATATACCCTCAGGACTGTACAAGTCCAAATCGAACACGAGATAAGTTTTTTAACAAGAAAAGAAAAACAATTAATTTTTCCTATTAAAGAAATATACTAGAAATATGAAACTACCTTGTCATAGTATTCACGACTCCTCCTTAAATTTAGTCTTATCTATATAAATTTTTATCTACCAATCGACTTCTTTAGTTAACCGAATCCACTAAAGAACCATGTCAAGTTTTGGTATTAACAGAGAGGATGAAATGAGAACGACCCCGCTTTTAATGTAGTAGAGAAAATCATAACAATGCCCTTTTTTAATGCAAATACAAATTTTGGTGTGCAGAAAGTTTACATTATTCATACTCCATTAAATTCATCAGGAGTGTGAAGTTCATTATATATATATATATATATATATGTTCATAGTTTGATTTGTTAGCTTCATGATTTTAAATATCGATGATCATTTTTGAAAATAAAATTCCATCTATGCTATAGTTGGAGTTGCAAATCAATAATACCAAAAAATTACATCTCCTGTCTCTACCACAATCTTGATGGAAATTTTCGATCAATAGCACGCAGATCCATCAGCTTGGAACAACCTTTCTCTTTATGCTCGTACTGAAGAACTCTAAATATAAAATTCCATACGTTGTGCTTCCAAAGGAGGGCATTTCTTTCTTGGTCATATAACTCTGTTCAGAATAGGTGTGGTATATATGGTACAGAAGAGTTGATGAAAAAAATCGTAGTATTACTTCTATCATTGTAAATTGGGGTACGGTATATATCGATGGAATTTTACTATTTTAATTGAGAAATAAAGTAATTTCTTAATTTATAAGAGTTGTCTGTTTGGTGATTAGCTGTCCAGATTACAACGGCGATCATCACAGCTCGTCTTTGTGATTAAAGAGTTCAAGACGGACCAATTCGTCATTAAATGATTGATTACTTGCCAGTGTCAATGGCATGCTTTGGATCAACGCGGGGTAATCAAAACACATGAATTGAAAAATAGTAGAAATAGAACAATACTACAAGATTTCAAATAGAGAAACACTAGAGGTAATATGTCGGAGAGCGCCTTGAGCGGGAAATCGATGGATCCACTTTGTGAGTTTAGCCCAAGGAGCGGGAGTGCATAAGGGAGTAATCGTGGGAGTAAATGAGGCGAGGGCGATTATACAGGTTTGGCCCACTCAGAAGATTAACACCCTACTCACGTGGTGTTCTTTCCTAGATCTATGATCCATAAGTTTTGCATGGATGTTGCAAATACTATGAAAATTTTTTAAGGTGGGATCCTCTTTCTGGTGGTCTTGGCTCTCCCCCTTATAGTTGGCATTAGAATATCACTGTGACCAAACTCTGACATATGGGCCCTAGTGCACATGGATTAGTTATGTGAAGTCTTATCGCTTTCTGACGAGCGTGCCTAGTCATGGGACTTCCTAGGGGTCCCTTGTGGGAACAGGATTGAGTGAATGTTGCGCTGGCCTGACGCATGTCATGCGCAATAGAAGGATAATTGGGGTACAAGGTTTGTAGCTGAAGGGCTGACAGTTGGGCCTCCTCGGCAGCCTCCAAGTGGGAGAACATGCGAAAATGGTGGGACATGTCAGGCTGATAACCTACACCCCGTCCTGCAAGGGTGATGATGGTGCGCGGGTCGATTGTGCATGTGCCATCCTGTCGTCTCGTCATGCAAGCCACATGTCAGATAGATAAGCTTATTATCACATGTGAGCTTGCTTTATCGATTGCAGGCATAGCATGCCATGTCCTGTTGTGATTTATCTACTCTATCACCCTAAATAGTTCACGAGGACCTAAGCTCCAAATTGGGTTGGGCAACAACTGTGCCCTGACCTGAGAGGCGAAAGGCAACTGCACCCTGAGCTTGGAAGTAGGCAGCGGTCGTGCCCTGAGCTTGGGCTTTAGCCTACCGCCATATGACATGCTCACCTCCATCTTGAAGGTGGGCCTAGGTGCCCTTTTTGTCCTTATTGAGTACATATTGATTTGATGGTGTGTGTTGATTGTCCTTAAATGCTGAATCTGACTGTCAATTTTTGCATAAATGAAATAAAATGAGACACCGAACATAGTGGTAGGGTTTATTACAAACTATTTTCACAAGTTTTGATAAATATCTGTATGCAGAAAATTATGGATGAAAATACACCAGCCATATGAAGAAACACACCTCCGACCAATCAGACACGAGCAGAACAATCCATGGGCCCACATGTTAGAGGAAATTGACCTAAATCACCGACTATACATATATGGGCTCACTGGACAGTGACTCAGCCGAAAAAGAGGGGGAATGATGATTCCAGGGGGTCGGCTGACCCCTAGGTCGTCCGACCCCACCCATGTGGTCGTTCATGCCCACCTTCCACGTGGAGGATGGTCATTGGTCCCCTTTGACGGTTATGGGTGATAATTGTCATATGATGCCTATAAAAGGATATTCTCACTTCATTCAACAACACACAACTAAAGTGGAGATCTCTCAATTTCATTCAAGGCAACTCTCTAGTAGAGTACTAGAAAATGGGAAGAGAGTGAGGGAAAGTTCTGGAGGATTGCCGGGGTTGTTGGCACTCTATCTACTCTTGTACCTCAGCAGATACTTCTTCTTATAAAAGTGAGTATTTGAGATTTCTTTTGGGTATTTAATTTTCTCATTTAAGTAAGATATATTCTCATCCTTGCGGGTTCATCGCTTAATATTTATATTAAGTGCTCTACTATTAAGACTCTAGATAAAGGAGGAAGTTCTTGTACGAGGCTAGAGTAGTAATCAATAACATAGACGTGGTGTCTAGGTTAAACGTTACCTTTGTTTGTTGCGTGCTCTATGGGTTGTAGAGGTAGGTAACAGGTTATGATAGCCCTATCTATCCTTTGTAATCCTCCATGTTCGAGTACATCATAGAGCCGTAGGCCGGATTCACTTGGCAGACCAGGGAAAAAGGGTGCCCGAAGCAAATCATAGAGTTTTACCTTAACTTAATTCAAGAATCTTAATCCATAGGAATTCTCTATCCTAAGCTTTCCCTTTAGTTTTTGTTCTTCGACGAACCTGTTTCTTAGATTTTGAACACATGTTCCCTGTTATTCGATACCCTTACAATACTCTAAGGTGAAGTGCTACAGCGGTACCCGTACGCTTGTGGATTTTTCTGTGATCATAACAAATACCAATAAGCATTTCAGGTGTCGTTGTCGGGAATGGTTGTTGTATTATCTTCGAACCTAGTTTGCCCTCATATCTTTCTTGTTTATTCTTCTTTTCTTTTCTTTTCCGCCATGGAGCAGCTATCTATTCAAAACCTTTCCGCTCTGAAGGACGAGTTTTGTGAGCCACCACCTTCATCAAAACTCATTCTCACATTTGGCTATGAACTCCATCCTATGTTTATAGCCATGGTTCGGGAGCAATCCTTCTCAGGGCTCCATATCAAAAACCCCTACCATCATTTGAGAGAGTTCGAGCAATTGTGTTCGTGCCTGACAATTTCAGGCATGACGCAAGAAACTCTAAAGTGGAAGTTGTTTTCCTTCTCTCTTAAGGAGGGGGCGAAGAAATGGAACGCTCACACTGTTAGGAAGACTGACGGTGAATACGAGGAACTGAAAAGTAGGTTATGTCTCTCTTTCTTCTCGTTAACCTTTGTTGTCTCTCTATGGATGGAGGTTCTCAGCATTCAACAGAACAAGGAATAATCTATTGGAGCAGCTTGGTCTAGGTTCTCATTATTAGCTCAATTTGGCCCAGACTTGTATATACTCGACCATGTGTTGTTACAACATTTTCGTTTGGGTCTAAACAAGGAGTCTGCCTCGTATCTCGATATTTTCCTAGAGGTTCATTCGTGCATAAAACCACGGCAGAAGGAAGGGAACACTTGGATCGTATCCTGGAGAACACTTCCTTCGTCCGCAGTGAAACCATCTAGGAAATTGAGCATACCCATAAGGATCCCTTAATTGTTGAATGAGAGCTTGTACCCTCCACATCACAAGATTCAACCTTTGAGCCCTCACCTAAACCTCGGGAACCGAAGGAAGAAGAAATTCAACCTTCAAAATCCCTTTTAAGTTCAAGGATGGTCTTTTTAAAGACTATGAAAACACCTCAAACTATTCCTGTCAAAAGAGACTACCTGCCCCGAGTAGTTCCTCTGAGCCGCTCGAGGAAAATTTCCTCAAGGAGATGGTAATAGAGTTAACTACCATCATGAATGATGAGTGGTTAAGGGAGGTTGAGCTTTCTTTTGAAGTAATTCGGATTAGCTCCCCATCCTTAACTATTTAGTGTCTCGTGAAGGAGGATATGGTGAATGTTCTCTATAATCCCACTGTCGGTGCTAACATCATATCCACAACCTTTGCATTAACTTACTTAGGAAACAAGCCATGAGCACCAATCAACAAAACCTTTGAGAGTTTCTCATGTCCTACCATAGATTATTATGGGATTCTATGTGGAGTGCGTATAAGGCATGACAATGTCGAGGCTACCCTAGACTTACACGTGTTCGAAGTCCCTAACTTTGACCATTTAGTCGGCTATCCCACAAAAAAACTTCTTATGGATGTGTTGACAACCGAGGTCCTCAACATAAAACTTGGGACAGACACCTTTTCCGTCCCTATTTCACGATCAAAAAATTCCTTGTCGGAACCTCTCCCCGAATCAGAGCCGATCGAGGAAGTGTTGGTTGTTTCTCCTTTTGAGTCCTCGGAGTCTATCCTCAAAAAAGATGTCGAAGAATTCATCGAGGAGGAGGATGATCTTGGAGAAATGATCGAGTTGCCAAAACCCGATCCACCATCACGTCCTTCGATTGAGCTAAGGCCCTTACCTTTGGGTCTTCGTTATGCTTTCTGGCACAGCGGCACGAAGTCACATGTCACTATAGGCGACAAGCTTTCCGATGATGAAACTTTCAAGCTCATCGCCGTGTTAGAGAAGCATCGCTCTGTTCTAGGCTACTCGCTCCAAGACCTAAAATGATTTAGTCCGGCCCTTTGTACCCATCGCATTCCTGTAGACCCATCAAGTACGCCATCGAAGGAGCCTCAAAGGAGTCTAAATAATGCAATGAGAGAGGTCGTCAAGAAAGAGGTCATGAAACTCTTTCATGCCGGGATCATCTATTCCGTTCCTTATAGTGAGTGGGTAAGTCCAGTCTAGGTTGTGCCTAAGAAGAGAGGCATGACAGTCATTGAAAATGCCAAAAATGAATTGATCCCTGAACGAACCGTCATGGAATGGAGGATGTGCATAGATTACAGAAAGTTTAACAAGGCCACTAGGAAGGATCACTTCTCGCTATCTTTCATTATTGATGAGATGTTAGAGTGGCTTGCAAATCATTTCTTCTTATATTTTCTTGATGGCTATTCTGGTTTTCATGGACGACTTCTCGGTCAATGAGAAAACAACTTTTGATCATTGTCTCAAGAATTTAGACAAAGTCTTGCAATGGTGTCAGGAAAAGGACTTGGTGCTTAATTAGGAAAAGTGTCATTTCATGGTCCATGATGTATAGTCCTGGGTACCGAGTCTCCGAAAGGGGAGTAGAGAGGACAAAGCAAAAATAGAAGTAATTCAGGAGCTTTCACCTCCTACCAACGTAAAGGGAGTCCGTAGCTTCATAGGACATGCAGGGTTCTACCGACGCTTCATTAAAGATTTCTCTCAAGTTGCTAGACCCCTGACTTGCCTACTAGCTAAAGATCCTCCCTTTGATTTAATGATGAGTGCGTAAAATCATTTAATATCTTAAAAGAAGCTCCCATCTCAGCAACAATCATTCAACTCCCTGATTGGTCGGTGTCATTTGAATTCATGTGTGATGCTAGTGATTATACTGTTGGATCCGTTCTTGGCCAAACTAAAAATTGGAAGCACCATGCTATTTCATATGCTAATAAAACTTTGACTGGAGCTTAGTTAAATTATGCAAAAACTAAAAAAGAGCTCCTTGCCGTTGTCTTTGTCATTGATAAATTTAGATCTTACTTAGTAGGAGCAAAGGTTATGATTTATACTGATCATGCTGCATTAAAATACCTGCTCACTACGAAAGATGCAAAACCTCGGTTAGTTAGATGGGTTCTTCTACTCCAAGAATTTGATCTAGAAATAAAAGATAAAAAAGGACTAGAAAATTCCATAGCAGATCATTTGCCGAGTATGCAAATCACTAACATGCAGGAACTATCGATAAATGACTTCATACGGGACAACATGCTGATGAAGGTAACATGGTATGCAAATATTGTGAACTTCGTGGTTGCAAGATATGTACCACTAGGGAAGAACAAAAAGAGGCTCATCTATGAGAGCAAATGACACTTGTGAGATGAACCATACCTTTAAAGAGTCTGTGCAGCACAGCTTGCTAAGGAGATGCGTACTGACAGCTGAAGGCACTCAGATCATAGAGAAATGTCATGCAACACCATATGGAGGTCATTATGGTGAATTTCGCACACCAGCAAAAATCTGGCAGAGTGGATTCTTCTGGCCAACCATGTATGAAGATACTAAAGAATTCATTTGAAGATGTTGGAAGTGCCAGAAACATGGAGATATAACTGCTCATGATGCGATGGCCTTAACCTACAACCTCCAAGTGGAATTATTTGATGCCTGGGGCATCGACTTCATGGGACCTTTCTCAATGTCCCATGATTGCAAGTACATAATGGTGGCTGTCGACTATGTGTCAAAATGGGTAGATGTAATTTCATACCGAGTCACTGACGCCAAGCACGCCCATAGGATGTTCCACGAAATCATCTTTCCTCGTTTTGGAACATCTCGGATGGTAATTAGTGATGGAGGGTCTCACTTCATTAATAAGAACTTTCGAAACTTCTTACATGAGCTCGGGGCACAACAAAACATTGCAACTCCATATCACCCCAAATGAATGGTGAGGCATAAACTTCTATCAAATAAATCAAGAACATTCTGCAAAAAGACCGTGCAAGAAATGGGGAAGGCATGGAAGAACAAGCTACCCAATGCACTCTGGGCATATATGACCGCATATAGGACACCCAACGGCATGTCACCTTACCAGCTCATCTATAGAAAAATGTGTCATTAACCTGTTGAACTAGAACTCAACACAGAGCAAACTAGGCCATCAGGATGTGGAATATGGATTTAGGAAGAGCCGGACATCACAGATAGATGCAGTTATCAGAACTAGAGGAATAGAAGGATAAGGCTTATCACAATTCTAGAATGTACAAGGAAAGAACAAAAAGATGGCATGACAAGAGAATCAAGACGAAGGAGTTCAAGGCAGGAAATAAAGTGTTGCTGTTCAATTCCAGGGTGAAACTCTTTGGGCATATAAAACTTTGCAGCAAATGGATGGGACCATTCACCATCGTCGACACTTCATCGCATGGAGCAGTCATTCTTCATGATGATGGAGGTAATATCTTCAAGGTAAATGGTCATCATTTAAAAGTTTTCCTAGAACCAGTCGAAAACCTAGATCAGGAGTTAGACGTGGTAAATGTAATTGATTTTGATGCCTTTACAGAAACTTTCCTGGAGATTTCAAGGTTAGACCCTGTCCAGCCCAAGCTCAATTATGTTGAGTCCCGTGCTAAGGGAGAGCGGAGCCCACCAGGGTTCGCCCGGCCCATGGGTGTGGTTTGCCCGACCCATGGGTGGTGCCGCGGTTCTCGGCCTTCGTGCACACATTCCCCAAGTGGTCCCCTTCTAATCATCCAATAAAACAAAGACTCAAGGTAAGTTTCATTTAATTTAATTTAATTTATTTATATTGTAATGCACCTATTCATTTGAATTCAATAAAATAAAGATTATGACTCTCTCGCTTGCGAACCGGTTGAGTCCCTTTTGTTTTCACTCTTTTGTTGTTTTGAATAAACAATTCAGGTACAAGAACAAGTGTGGGACAAATCTCGCATGCTTCCCGTCACGTGCACAAACGAGATCACCCATACCTGTGCTGCATCATCACTCTGGAAACCACACGAGGAAAGATGAAGCGACCGGGACCAACAATGGGTCGACCGACGCCGAACCATCCCTGAGCCCTCTCGTCTTCATATTGATACAAAGCAATGGTTTGCACATTTCTCCTCTGAACATCCCTGAATTTTAAGTATAATCAATTCTCACTGTTGAAAATTATTTGGAAGATTAAACTCAATATTAAAATAAACTTGGATGTTTCAACTAGAGTACATGATTTTCCTGGAAATTGCTTGCATACTCTTTATTCCTCGCATATTACTAGTTGCTTGTGAACATATATTTATAGGAACACATGCTATCTAAGTAATTGATAAATGAGAGATGGTCTAATAAAAGGAACTTTTCTCTTTTCTCTTGAGTATTTGGGAATTTTTATGAAAAATGGTATAACTTTGCAAACTCCTTCATTGATGTTTTATTCCTACCAAAGCCATATTTTGATCTTAGTGACAAACCTTCATAAGTTGCTTGTTATTACATTGAGTTTGGTGAAATTGTTGTGACCCTTGTGAGATTCTTTTCATGCTTTCATAATCAAGATCACCTACACACCACCACCATATGCTATACTTCTACACTGTAAGTCAACATCAATCGTTCATCCACCAAATAAAAACTCCGTATGTTTATGATCATCTCTCCAACTATCCATGCAAAATGAGACATGTGCCAAAAAAAATAATAAAAAAGAATATGATCACCAAGAGAAAAAGAAAAAATATTCTTGAGCATGAAAAAAGAGAGAAAAACTAGCCATGTTCTCTAAATAAGTTCAAGGAGAGGTATCATACAAAAAGGACTTATCATATATCTTTCATATTTCCATGAACATGCACATCTTGATCAGATTGTTTGAGTAGTTATCTCCTTGGATATGGTTTTGACTTCATAATAGATGAGATATAAGTATGTCATTCTTATTTCCTACCCTGAGCTCCACATAAGCTTTATTAGAAATAAGATAAGAAAGAGACACAATCAATGCCTTGGTGAGAAATCATACACATTGAGCGATCTGAGAGAATCAATTGACAAGTAAAGTAAAGTTATGTTTTATGAGAAAAAATAAAAAAACAAGGAACTCATTACAAGGAGTAGAGGTAACTTGAATCAAAGTTGTTCCATTCTTCAATCACCCAAGATGACATGGTAGACACTTCAAAAATCAAAAGTACAGTTATGGCTTGGAATAACTTGTATGTCGGTACCATTACAAAGGAATTCATGGCTCTGTTGTAATCCATGGCCTACACTCAAGGACGAGTAAAGGCCTAATGTGGGGGTGTTGTTGACGGTCCTTAAATGTTGAATCTGACCATCAATTCCTACACAAGATCACATAAGATGTGACACTGAACATAGTGGTAGGGTTTATTACTAACCATTTTCACGAGTGTTCTTAAATATTTGTATGCAGGTAATTATGGATGAAAATACACCCGCCATGCGAAGAAATACACCTCCGACCAATCAGACGTGAGCACAAGGATCCATTGGCCCACATGTTAGAGGCAAACCGACCTAAATCATCGACTAAACATATATGGGCCCACTGGATAGTGACTCAGCCGAAAGAGAGGGATAATGATCGTGCGAGGGGGTCGGCCGACCTAGGGGTCAGTTGAACCACCCATGTGGTTGTTCATCCCCACCTTCCACATGAAGGATGGTCATTGTCCCCTTTGACAATTATGGGTTACAACTGTCATATGATGCCAATAAAAGGAGCTTCTCACTTCATTTAACAACACACAATTGAAGTGGAGATATCTCAATTTCATTCAAGACAACTCTCTCGTAGAGTATTAGAAAATAGGAAGAGAGTGAGGGGAAGTTCTGAAGGAGTGCCGGGGTTGTCGGCATTCTCTCCACTTTTGTACCTCGATGGATCCTTATTTTATAAAAATGAGTATTTTAGATTTCCTGAGTATTTTAATTTTTTTTGTTTAAGTAAGGTATATTCTCATCATTGCGGATTTATTTCTTAGTATTTATAATAAGTGCTCTAGTACTAAGACTCTGCATTAAGAAGGAAATTCTTGTGTGATGCTAGAGTAGTAATTGATAATGTAGATGTGATGTCTAGGTTAAACATGACCTTTGTTTATTGCGTGCTCTATGGGCTGTAGAGGTAGGCGACAGGTGATGACAATGTTGTCCGTCCTTTGTAATCTTTCACGTTCGGATACCACATAGAGCTGTAGGCCAGATTCACTTGGCAGAGCATGAAAAAGCCGGTGTCCGAAGCAAGTGATAGAGTTTTACTTTAACTTTCTTGAAAAATCTTAATCCATAGGAATCCTCTCTATCCTAATCCTTCCATTTATTTTTCGTCCTTGGACGAATCTATTTCCTAGATTTACACACATGTTCCCTATGATTTGATACCCTTTGACATGTTTCCTGTGATTTGATACCCTTTGAATATTCTAAGACGAAGTGCTACAGCGGTATTCGTGTGTTTGCGAATTTATATGTAATCGTGACAAATATCAATAACGTGTTGCTAAATGCCCCGAGCATCTCCGGTTTCCACTTTATCGACATAATATCTTTGGATGGTTTATAGGAATTTTAGGGGAAATCATGTGTGTGTGTGAGAGAGAGAGCAGAGTTAGAAAGAGAGAGTGTTTATTGGACTTAGCAAAGGAAAATTAGACAAAGAGTTATAAGCTCATGTTAATTATGAACTAGGATGAGTGTATTGGAAAATAATCCATAAGTTTTTTTTAATCCAATTCTTTTTTTCAAAGGGTGTGAAATTTTTTCAAGGATTGCAATACTCCGAAAATCCTATGAATTTCCTTCAATCCAAAGAAGCCATATAAATTGAGTTTCTAAATAGAATGATAAAAGATAGTATAGGAATTCTTTCGGAAGATATATATATATATATATATATATACACAATTAGTAACTCCCATATGTGCAGTAAGATCAACCATGATTTTAGTTCTCTGATCAATTTATTGTTAGACAGAAATTTTCGTCTGAATTGGAAAAAGGAAATGAAGATGTTGATTTTCTGATCAAATAGATTCTGGCAACCAATCAAGCCATAGTTTATCTATAGAACATTTCAATCATTGCACAGTCTCCTAAGTCATACCAGAATTCATATAAGAAAAGGCTGGGCTACCAAACAGGAGCTGCTTCAATAGAGATTTGTTTTGACACTAGCATAATACCTGTCGTTGCAACATATTTTTTTATGACAAAATTGTTTATATAACATCAAAAGTTTATGTTTTTGGTTTCATAGTATCAAAAGTTACCACTACAACGGTCATCCTCATCTCAAACGGGCGATAACCCTCATCTGTGTCGAGTATGGCGTCCATCACGGCGCAAAGGTCACTGATGTGAGTAGTCATCTCTATTGGACAAAAGTCCGTCACCGTTTTACATTATCTTTGTCGAGCCTAAACTTAGGCTCATCACCAATATGTTTGACCCATAAGACCAGTCAAATAAGGGCTCGACACTGAGGATACAATATCAGACGGTCCACAATTAAAGCCCATCACGGATAACTAACGACTCAATCGGGCTTTAAATTATGCCCGTCACGGATGATAACAACTCAATCGTCTTTAATGTAAGCCCGTCACGGATGACTGTCATCTCCATCGCGCTTCAGTTAAAGCTCATCACCGATGAGTTTTTCGTAGGAAAAAATATATATTATTTTTTGGCTAGCCTCTAGCCTTTGCTATCCATATATCTAAAATTCACATTCACATACATCCCCTTTTACATACATTCAGATATATCTGAAATTCACATACATATGACATTCACACATCTATCCACAAACACATCCATTATTCACTTATTTCTCTTGAACACATTTGACAAAATTGCAATTTACAAATGATTATTAAAATTGTTCTTTGTGGTCGATCGACTCTAATGATTATTCTTTGTCATCGATCGACTGTCTAAAGTGACACTAGGGCTGCCACCCTCAAGGAAAGACATTAGCTCATCTGGAACCCTCGAAACGTGATACGTGCCGCCCGGCGAGATGACATGTCGGAAGATGAATCTGCAGAGTTGTTCAGCGAGGGATAAGCAAACATGTTTCAATAACTGACTTGTCAGAATATCAAATTTCTATAAATGAAAGGATTGAATATGTGAATATGTAATATGTGTTTAGAAACGTGTATTTACGGCTTAACAAATATGACGAATCTCAGAATCCAAAATGTGCCATTTGCGGTCTTCTAGGAAAAACCACATAAATTTCATCACGTAGAAACCACTTATGCTCATGCCTGGTTCCTGACGTTGGCACCAACGGTGGCAGCAAACCCAAAATGTATCGGCACATGCAAAGTATTGATGATTCTTATTATACTTCACAAGTGCCTTATTTAGGATGTCAATGATGGATTGGAGAGCTTCTTGTGGTTTCCTTAATCCATCCATGACGAAAATCTTACAATCTTTTAAATCGATGGCAAGAAGGATTCAGTGATGGCTGCATACAAAGGGAGAGAGCAATTAACACCTTCAAGCACAAATGATATGTACAACAATAATGTCACACTTACTCAAAGTTGTAGGGCAAAAGGATCGTATTCATGTCCTTAAGCTTGACAAAGGAGTTGTAGAGGTAGTCCAACACCCATTTTTGGGACCTTGGGCCGTCGTCAATAACATTGGAATTGACAAGCCCTGGATCGAGAAATCTTACTTTATTATAGGTTACTCTACATTCAAGCGTCCCCATTTTGCATAAGGAAACAAGTTAGACATTTTGTGAGGATATCAACTTAGAAATAATAGCAAGGGGTTCGAGTATGCTTACAATGCCCATAGTTGAAATAGCGATGTGTCAAGGTCCCTCAGATTGTATAGCTGAAATAGTTGCTTAAATTGGACCCAGATTATACCATCCTGGTGAGGAAGTCCTCGTCCCTATAAAAGACAGTGAACATCTATTTACCCTCCTTTGCCATCTATAGATACCACTCTTCTACCCTTCTCATCTGAGTGCAATTTCCAACTATGTTGCGATATTCAGGGGTGGTCAAAGGAGCATCGAACTTGAACTTAGCTGGCTGAGGGGTCTTCGCAATATTGTGCACATCAGTGTTACTCTTCACCCCTGAACTTTCTTGCTCATACTTCTATGCCATGTCTTTTATGAACTCTTCCTTGGAAAATTGTCGCAATTTTGTTTTTTTTGATCGTTCGATGGTAGTCCAAAATTGGTTTCTCCGGTGCTGGTTGTCTTGCCATGCGAATGAAGTGGTCTTGTACTTCAACTGGCACGCACATAGATGACTCCGATGCCGCTTTATTGCCCTTCTCCAGAGATGAGCGAGCAGGCCATTCAGGGCTAGACCCGCCAAAGTCGGTGTCATACTGCAGCTCGATCGAGTCATCTTGTGGATCACCTAAGGGAGATGGAGGGGTTGGATCACCTAAGGAAGATGGAGGTGCTGACATCGGAGTTAATTTGATGTAAATGAGCTCCTTCAGCCATTGGATAAAGTTTCCTCATGTAGCTCCTAGGGTTAGGACTTCATCATTTGGTGGATGTTGCAGCGGCATATGGATCCATTCATCCTTCACTGTGTCCACTTGCACTTTTGCATATCCGGCCATAAGTTGTAACCCGTGCACTCTTGTATCGGCGTTTGGCTTGAATGCTAGTCCCTCGGTCACAAAACCGTGAAAGAGGGCATCACCTTAACTCTTAGCACGCAGTTAGTTGGTTCCTGCGATGTATGATCGACGGTGGTTAGGACCGATGTTGAATTTTCCACCACATCAGTTGATGCACAACTGCTCCCCCTTTGCATTGGACTTTCTTGTTGTGGATCGATGGTGCACACGATGGTCTACTGCTCGGCTAGGATCTGCTCCCTGATCCATTCCGAAACATGGTCTAGCTGCTCTTTAATTTCTGAGATCAGTTCGGCTCTAACCTCCTCCTGGATCCTCTCAACCAGGCGTGCATCTCTTTCTGTCTTCTTCATAACGGTCCACTTCTTATACTGTCCGATGTATTTTGGAAGTCCATATTTCTAGGGGACATTAGAGCCAACACACCTTGTCCATCCACTGTGTTCGTCGGTGCCCAACACTTGCGTGAGGATGTCATCCTCGTGTCTATCGGTGCAGGCCTCTTGGGAGAACTGTCTCAAGCCAACCAACTCTTGTGGTTTACAATTGAGATTGGTATAAATTGAGTGTGCGATATGTGTAAAGAAACTAAACATAATAATAATAAGGTGAGACACTTACAATATTTTCATAAACTTGTTGATCTTGGGGATTTGGCAGAGTGAATGTTCCATCGCTGTTCTTCACGGCTCTTGCCCTTGTTCAGCTTCTTGCACGTGGGTGCGGGATATCGACAAATGGAGGCAACGCGTTCGATGCCTCTGCTGCCTCATCCTCTTTCATTACCATTTATTGTTTCGTCGAGAGAGAGAGAGAAAGAGAGGACGATGCGTCGAGAGAGAGAAATAGAGGAGAATGAGGTGAGGGAGATAATGTGGAGAGGAGAAGTGGATGAGAGGAGAGGTGGAATGGCGAGGGAGATAAAAGTCTATTCACATTCAAAATTAATTAACATTCAAAATTCATAGTCCATATATACATATAGAGATGGGCTACTGTGTGGCGCGCCGCACAACCCCATCCCGTGTGGCATGGCTGAATCTATAATTTGAAAACTCAAATTGAAAATCCGAACCGTTCAAATTGTTCTATATATTAATATCGCCTTGTATACCAAATTTTACATTTTTTTGAATTTTTTTACTATTTTATCAGCTAGGTCAAAGATGCAATAAAATAGATACTCCGTAAAATCGTTGGATTAATGCATCTTTGACTTATCCGATAAAATAGTAAAAAAATTCAAAAATGTAAAATTTGGTATACAAGACGATATTAATATGTAGAACAATTTGAACGGTTCGGATTTTTAATTTGAGTTTTCAAATTAGAGATTTGGCCATGCCACACGGGATGGGGCTGTGCGGCGCGCCACACAGTAGTCCATCTCTCTATATATATATTCAGAATTCAATATATCAAAATTCACAGTCTCACAGTCCATAATCATATTCAAAATTCGCAAATACACAATCCGTATATTAATAGACAGAGGTATCACAATCCATATATATACAAAACTCAATATTCAAACATATGTATCACACCATATAATTCAAAATTCAATATATCATAGTCCATATAATTCAAAATTCAATAGACTTTGAACAGGGGGGAGAGGGGGCGTCGACCGGGAAGGCGGGGAGGGGGAGCAACGGCGTCGGGCGGTGACAGAGGGCGACGGCGGGAGCAACGGCGCGGTGGGCGTCGGTCGGGGGCAGCCGGGAGCAACGGCGTTGGGACAGGTGACGAGGGCAACGACAGGGAGCAATAGCATCGGTGGGGCGTCTTTCGGGGCGGCGGGAGGGGGAGCAACGGCGTCGGGGAGGGGCGAGCAATGGGGAGAGGAGAGAGAGAGAGAGAGGGAGAGAGAGACGCGGTCGGGGAGAGGAACGACCCACACAAATCAAGGGAGAGGAACGGACTAACCTAGCGACGACGCTCGGTGACGGCGAGGGAGGACGGTGCCGGGCTCGAAGACGACCGGCGGCGGCAAGGGAGGATGCGAGGGACGGTGGTGGCGCTAGGGTTCTCCGAGGACTTAGAATATTGCGATAGTGTAGATCTGAATCAGCGCTCTTTTAAAGAAATTCGAAGCAAATCGTGACGGTTTTAGATTAAGACCGATTGAGATGAATCATCTCAATCGGGCTTAATGAATACCCATCACGATAAGATTTAGTTCAGCACGTGAGGTCGATGGGAAAATTACATCAGTGACGGGCTAAAACCGATGCCCGTCACTGATGTAGTAATCAGTGACGGGCTAAAATACCTAGCCCGATCGGATAAGATCAACATCACAATCGGGCTATAACTAATGTCCGTCACAGATGCTCTTATCGGTGACGGGCTTAGAGTTTTAAGCCCGATCGAATGAGCTCATCATCTCAATCGGGCTATAATTAATGACCGTCATCGATGATAACATCGGTGACAGGCTTGAAGTTTCACGCCCGATCGGATTTGATCATCATCTCTATCGGGCTTTCATTAATGATCATCACCGATACTTTCATCGGTGACGGGCTAAGATATTAAGCCCGATTATCTTGATTTTTCGAAGTATTATAGGATTTCTAAATATTTAACATATTGCAAATACTATTACTATAAATTTAATGAACTTTTCTTTTAAACCAAGTTCATATAAATACTATAGTTCATATGAAGTATCTCTTTTAAGTGAAGTTCATATAAATACTATTACTATAAACCAAGTTCATATGAAGTCTCTCTTTTAAAACAAGTTCATATAAATACTATTACTATAAGCTAAGTTCATATGAAGTCTCTCTTTTAAAGCAAGTTCATATAACTACTATTAATATAAATATTTTAATGAACTTTTAGTCTAACATATTTTAATGAACTATAAATACTATACATAGCCAAGTTCCCTTTTAAACAGATATTTCTATCTATTCAAAGACAATAAGACACCATCAAAAATTACTTCATTACAGTGAGCCCAAATAGACCAAGCCGCCACTATGAATATTTCTCGGAAGATTTTGGAGTTGAAATCATGTCGGGCTTTGACTTTCTTATGTTCTTATGCGCTTCAAGAATAATCCGCAAGAGTAGATGCTTTCTTGAGTTTGATCCTGTTTCCCGTACCCGCTTTCATCCATAACTACAAGCATGATGGGAGAAGAGGCTTCTACCTTGATCCGCGCCTGCTCGAGAGTCATTGCACTTAAAGCCCCATGACCTTCTCATCCTCCAGCGTCTTTTCCTATTCTCATAGCCATCTTTGTCGTCCTTGTGATAGTCTCCTTCTTCCATGTTACACCAAATGCTCAGGACATCTCCGTCGAAGATGGTGTAAAGCTCGTATACATTAACAGGTAAAAAATATGTAAACTTTCAAAGCTTTCTACTGCATGGTTGCTTGATTACATGATGTTCTATTGCTCCTCGGTACAAAGACTTTACTACCTTGCAAGAAGCTGTTCTGAACACTAGTATATAAATGGCGAGTGGAAAATGGTTCATCCTCTCCCAACAGGTAATAAAAATTTCATCGACCATGACTCGCTCGAGTGTGGCATTTGCTTCCTGCCATTTGAAGCTTGAGTTTACATGATAATCCTAGACATTGCATCCCATCATTTTGAATAAGGTAAGACCGAGGTCGGCGAAGAAGGCGTCAGAGCCCCTTCACGGATTAGCAGCGGGATGCAGTGCAGTTACCGATGAAATGACTAAGATGACCTACTCCATTGACCGTGACTTGCTGGAGTGTGAAATTTTCTTCATGCCTTTTGAAGCTCGAGTTTACATGTTACTCCTAGACAATGATCGTACTAACACACACGTCCACTACTCATCACCACCACTTCCATAACAAATAGTTGCATACATGCATTGCAAAAAGACATGACTAAACTGACTTATAATTTTGAAACAAGAGGTGGTCCCTCTGGCTTTGAGGGAAAACTCTTCAAAGCTTGCAAACTTAAATCATGCATCTATGGTTTTAAACATTATCGAGGTTAGATGGACTTTCAACTACTGTATTTTAGCATCGAAACTTAACTTCATTCCTAATTTTAGCACTACCGTCGGTTTTTTCTCATTTGCCGTCAAAATTGACTGTCTTCACTCTTGACTCAGCCCTGCACGGGGAATTCAATTCCCGCAACTGCTTCATCGAAATGATCTTTCCAGGAATTCATTTTCTAAAAAGAGAAATGATCTGCCCCGGAAAGCTCACGTCGAGCTCTCAAGCAGCAACTGGAGCCTCGTCCCATGCCCTGCCGCTGGCCCGCTACTACTAGCTCGAGTCTGGCACTCTGGCGCGGAGCCAGCTGCTGCGTGATTGCTTGGAGAAGGCGATGTACTATAGGGGTAGCTAGGTGAGCAGCAAGAAGGAGCTGGCCGTGACGTACTGCATGTTGCTGTCGCTGAGATAGAAATCACCAGTGAATGTATTAAGCGATGCGGCGAGTCCGTTACCAGTGAATGGTAGCGGCGAGACCGGCCGAAAGCCGAAGAGGAGGATGGCAGTGATGATAACTGAGGGGTAGAAAGATGTTTGGCTGCCACTCGATCTCTAGTACGGCTGCGGCTTGTTGGGATGAGCTCCAGGGACTAAGGGCGAGAGGGGGATGGGGACGAGAATACGATATGGCTGCCAGGCTTGGGTAGGCATGGGCGGTGAGAAAGAGATGGAGACTGGAGAGGCAATGGCTGTTGCTCGATCTGATCGACATGGATTTCACACGGTATGTTTTAACGGCAAACAATCAAAAAAGTAACGAGATGCTAGAGAAGAGAACTGGGAGAATTTTTAGTGCTATGCAAGTGAACCCCATTAACTTTCGATGCTACTGTATATATTTTAAAGCCCATAAAAAATAGTCTTATTGTTTAATATATTATCATCCTGTTAATTTTGTTGTCACTTTCTAGATAAGCTAGAGCTCTAAAAGTCTGTGACCTGTGGGGGTTAAAAAATAGGCAAAGTCTCTCACTGTTTGTGAGTCTCATATGGTTGTTAAGTACTTGAGTGGTGATAAGGACAGATTTACTATCACTAACATCTTTTATATTAATATAGATTAACTAGCCACTAGCTAGAATCAAAATTATATACTTCTCCTGTCATAAGAGAGTGTCACTTTAGAATATGCATTACGCTCTAAAGGCGAGCTATTTTTTATTATATTATTGTTTAGAATATATGTTTTTGAGCTATACATGAAATAAAATAAGTATATTATAACTAGAGCTTAATTTAATAATGTTACTGTTATGTAATTTTTTTTGGATTTATGAAAAAGACTTAAATGGTCAAAGTCATGTGTCAGGGAAGGACCACCAGTGAAGAAATTTTTTTGACAGCGAACGACCACTAGTGAAGAAACTGCCGTAGATACCCATTTTAAAGGCGGGCACCACTGTGAAGAAACTAATGAGGATTTGATGTCGACTTTAAGACTGACACCGATGATTTTTTTTATAATATTTTTATTAGCGTTGGTTCACTACGGGAAAGCCAACGTTTGCCGAGTGCTTAAATATTTGCCGAGAGCTTTATGTCGGGCACTCGGCGAAATATAAATTTGCCGAGAGGACTCTCGGAAAAAAAAAACTCTCGATAAAAATAACCCTTTGCCGAGTGTTTGCCATCGGCGAACAAAAACACTCGGTACACGGTGTTTTTTGCCGAGTGCCAACGTGGGACACTCGGCAAAACACTAACCGCCGTCAACTTATACCGTTTGGTACCATCTTTGCCGAGTGCCCGGGCTAGGCTCTCGGCAAAAACCAACTTTGCCGAGTGCCGGGCGAGGCTCTCGGCAAAGACAACCTTTGCCGAGTGCCGTGAAAGGCTCTCGGCAAAAACCCACCTTTGCCGAGTGTCTTTACCTGGCTCTCGGCAAACATGTCAAAAATTTTCCTCATCCATCCTCCAAACTTTTTCTATTATGTAAATACAACATGTAATCCCTAATTATCAAATTTGGTAATTTTTCAAATGGTTTTGCTATATTTCTTTGATTTATTGTATTTTTGTGAATTTTTTTGCAAGTCTCAAATTAGAACTACAAGTGGTTAAAAAAATAAAAAAAGTTATTGCAAAAATTATATTCATGTTATTTAGACCCTTTTGAGTCAATATGTGGTAAATGAAGGGAAATTGAGATGTTTTTCTTCATGCAACATGGTTAGGAACGTGTTGACCGAATGATTTCAAAATTGTAAAAATAGCAAACGAAGTCGGAAATTCATAAAATCTGTTAGGATGTCATGATATCATACGTCGAGGCTGGGGTAAAAAATTGAGGAGGTTTCGAATATTTTATCATGTACGACGCTCACAAAACGTAAGATTCTCCGGAGTAGATTATAAGTGTTGAGAAGGATCGGTTAGATTTGGAGAGAAAGTGACGGCCGAATTGTCGTTTGATTTTAAATCTTTTTTCCTACGAAATAAATAGCATATATGGGTTTATGCAAAAATTTTGTAAATTTTTGAGTCCGTTTGATAATTTCTAAATTATTAGAAGCAAAAAACTAATAAAATTGTTTGCCGAGAGTAGCTCTCGCACAAATTTGACACACGGCAAAATAATTCAAAAATATCGTCATTGCATGCTTTGCCGAGGGCTAACCCTAGGCACTCGGCGAAATACGCGTTTGCCGAGTGCTAACCCTAGGCTCTCGGCGAACGACGTGTTTGCCGAGAGCCGTGATCTAGCTCTCGGCAAAGATCTTTTGCCGAGTGCCCCGATCGGTGGCACTCGGCGAAGGAGGCACTCGGCAAATATCACTTATATGGCCTTGTTCTCGGGGCCATTCACTTCGTGAGCTAGCGAAAATACACGCCGCCGCATCGCATCCCGCGCCGCCGCCGCCGGCCGCCGCTCCCCGGCCGAGCCCCTCGGCCGCCGCCTCCCGGCCGCCGCCTCCCGGCCGCGCCCCCGCCGCCGCCCCCGCCGCGCCCCGACCGCGCCCCGGCCGTCGCCTCCCGGTCGTGCCCCCCGCCGCCTCCCGACCGCGCCCTCCGCTGCCGCCCCGGCCGGCGCCCTCCGCCGACGCCCTCGGCTCCGCCCCGCCGACGCCTCCGCCGCCGCCTCCTTCGGTATTTTTTTTCAAATTTTACATATAAGTTTGTTTTTTGAGATTTTGTTAATAGATTTGAAATTATTTGCATTAGAAATCGATTAATACCATGTGGAACATTAGAAACAAATTGATGGCAAAAAGAAACAAATTTAGGTATTTATTACAATCAAATCAATGGTAAAAGGAATGATGTATTGTATGCACGTATATATTTACAGATTAGTGTATATACACCCGTATGAATGGAGTCGCATCGCGCAGCCATGCCGTCGCTTGTGTGCCGCCATCGAGCCGTGCTTCCCTATTTTGGTGCCGTCTTTACCGTAGTTTGTCCGTGTATAACGTAACCTTAGGCGTCTCCCGTTCGAAAGAGATACGGATGAAGATATGCGTCTTTTGCATATCTTTAACCGTATCTTTTGGAATTGTCCATGTTTTTGGACACGAAGATGTGTAGATGAGTTTAATTTCCATGGTCTAGTATTCGGTCCGACTCGAATTTCGGTAGTATCTCCCGCTTGTTCTCCGGATACACAATCTCCCGCGGACGTGTATTTGGAGAACAAGGGAGGTGTGTCGAAATTCTGTCTCTGAGCGGAGTACTAGAGCATGGAAAGTAAACTCATCTACACATGCTCGTGGGATTAGGACCTATCTTTACCTATTAGACATCGAGGCACTCGGTAGATGGAAATAATATTTATATGATTATTCGATATGATAGAGGATGGATGACCGTGAGTGGATGTATACGGGCCGCTCAAGTCATGGTTCGTTGACCGATGAATGGATCGAGAAGACCGATGCTTTCTTGGAACTTGCATTTGCCAAGGTTAAAGGAGCACGAACCACATGGTGTCCCCGTAGCAAATGTGGTAACATGAAGCAACAAACAAAAGAGATCATGGGCAAACACCTTTGCAAGAATGGTTTTACAATGATTATACCGGTGGACGTTCCATGGTGAAGCCTACCGTGGGAGAGATGAGGTCGTCCGACAACGCATCGAAGAGTTTGGTTCTGATGCCGGGGTAGGAGCCATGTTAAATGACTATGAAGAAGCACATCTCGATGAAGGATGTAGGGAGGAGGAGCCGGAGCCTACTGCAAAGGCGTATTACAACATGTTGTATGCGGCACAGCAACCCCTTCATGGGCATACAAAAGTTTCTCAACTGGATGCCATTGCACGGCTAATGGCGGTAAAGTCCCGCTTAGCGGAGTAGAGAGGCCTTTGATGTTATGTTGACGCTTGTTGGGAGCCCGCTTCCGAATGGTCACCTTCTCGCCAAAGAGCATGTATGAGGCACAAAAACTCCTTCGTGCACTTAAGATGCCCTATGAGCGATACATGCTTGTCCGAACGAATGTATCCTATTTAGGAAAGAGCATGCGGAAGCAAAATACGTGCAAAGTGTGGATCCTCTAGGTTCGTAGAGGTAGACTCGGTGATGGGCATAAGAGGCAGCTCGCTATCCCCATGAAGATCTTACGGTACCTTCGTTCGTACCGAGGATCCAACGGCTTTACATGACCGAGGAATCCGCGAAACAGATGACATGGCACAAGCTCGGACGTCGATACAATCCCGAGAAGCTTGTACATCCATCCGATGGTGAAGCTTGGAGAAGGTTTGATGTGATTCATTCGGGAAAGCTCTAGAGGCTCGTAATGTACGGGTTGCGTTGGCAACGGATGGGTTCAACCCTTATGGAATGGCGGCTGCCCCATACACATGTTGGCCCATGTTCGTTATTCCCTCAATCTCCCCGGCGTCATCTTCCAACGATCAAATATATTCTTGTCGTTGATAATTCCTGGACATCCGGGAAGAATATGAGTGTGTACATGGAGCCTTTGATTGATGATTTGGTCCGTACTTGGGAGGAAGGGGTATGGACATATGACCGAGCTACAAAGACAAACTTTAAAATGCATATTTGGTACCATAACTCCTGCATGACTTGCCGGCATATGGGCTATTCTGCGGATGGTGTGTTCACGGGAAGTTTCCATGTCCGGTATGCAAGGCCGCTCCGAAGTTCATCCGGTTGGTCAAGGGTGGTAAATATTCTTCATTTGACAAACATCGACAATTCCTTCCTCCCGACCATCCATTCAAAGGGACATCAAGAACTTTACAAAAGATGTAATAATTACCGAGGCCGCACCGCGATGATGACAGTGCCGAGGTTCGTGCTCGCTTAGAAGCTCTTAAGATCAATGAAGAAGACGGTTGTTTTCTCGGGATATGGTGAGCAACATGCCGGACTCAAAAATCTGCCTTGTGGAGGCTCCCATATTTTCAAGATCTCCTTCTTCCACATAACATTGATGTGATGCACACCGAAAAGAATGTCGCGAGGCACTTTTTTGTACAATCATGGACATTCCCGATAAGACAAAAGACAACGTAAAAGCTCGAGTGGATCAAACTATGTTATGCAATAGACCAAAGCTAGACATGGCCCCTCCCGAGGCGGCAAGTCATGGAGAAAGCCTAAGGCCGATTTTGTTCTAACGAGGGCCCAAAGGAGGGAAGTACTCGAATGGTTCCAAACGTTGATGTTCCCCGATGGGTATGCAGCCAATTTGAAGAGGGGAGTAAACTTATCTACCATGCGAATCAACGGGCTAAAGAGTCATGACTACCACATATGGATTGAGCGGCTTCTCCGGTGATGGTTCGTGGCTATGTCCCCGAGCATGTCCGGCTAGTCCTTGCGAGTTGAGCAATTTCTTCCGTCACTGTGTGCTAAGGAGTTATCTCCGACTGTGATTGACGAAATGGAAAGAATGGCACCTGTTTTGCTATGTAAGTTAGAGAAAGTTAGAGAAGATCTTTCCTCCCAGCTTCTTCAATCCGATGCAGCATTTGATTCTGCATCTCCCACACGAGTGCCGAATGGGGGGGGCTGTGCAGTGTCGTTGATGCTATGTAATTGAGAGATGTTTGAAGGTTATTAGAACGAAATGTAAAAATAAATGCAAGATTGAAGCTTCCATTGCAGAGGCATACATTCTGGAGGAGGTTTCAAATTTCACATCAAAATACTATGCTGACAACCTTCCTAGCGTGCATAATCCACCTCCTCGATATAATGCTGGCGAAGATGAATTGAACCTCAGTCTTTTCCGAGGCCAACTTGGAACTGCTAGTGAAGCGACCAACAAGAGATTGAATCATCATGAGTGGCGCAACATCATGCTATACGTGTTGACCAACCTCGATGAAGTGGAGCCGTACATGCGGTAAGTTCACAGACTAATTTGCTACCAATTAGTCACTATTATCATCGTTCAACCCTCTTGTCCCATGTTCGTACAGGGAATTTCAACATCAATTTTGGCGTCAACCAAGGGAACCTACCCCGCAAGAAGTCGAAAACCTTCTAAGGCAGGGTGCGGGAAATGGAATGCCCGATTTTATTTGTTGGTTCAAAAATAAGGTACTATCGAAATTCTGTCTAATGCTTAATCTTTTTGCTTATGCTGGCGAAGTTTGACTCTAAAACCTGCTTTAACTTGCAGGGAAAAAACGATGCGTCTATGAGTGCCGAGTTGCGACAAGTTTCTGGTGGCTGTTCATATAGGGTTAAGTCATTTTCCGGCTATGATGTGAATGGATATCGCTTTCACACAACAAGCCATGAGCAGAGTCGACCCAATCGAAGAACCACAAATACTGGAGTTTTTACTCCAGGGCTCGATGGGGTTGATTACTATAGAAGAATAGAAGAAATATATGAACTCGAATTCCATGGTTGTAGACCTCTTAATCCTGTCATATTCAAATGTCATTGGTTTGATCCTGCTCAAGTGAGACATACTCCTAATCTTGGCCTTGTCGAAATTCGACAGTCAACCGTCCTAGCGGAGACGATGTATATATCGTTGCTCAACAAGACACAAGTTTATTATCTGTCATATCCGTGCCAAACGGATGACCGTCTTCGGGTTGGGATGTTATGTACAAGGTAGCGCCACACGGTAAACTACCCGTACCAAACAATGAAGACTACAACATGGACCCAAACACATATGATGGCGAGTTCTTTCAAGAAGATGGGCTACAAGGAAGTTTTGAGATAGACTTAACCGAAGCGATGGGGTTGGATGTAGACAATGAAATGGTTGTTGATGAGGACGCTGGAGAAGAGGTTCGTAATGTGAAGGACTTAGAATTGCTTCAACGGTTACATTTAGGAAATGAGAGGGACGACAACATTCCTCCTGCCGAGGAGGAACCTAATGATTATATCGACCATGATGATAGTGATGATGACAATTATGATCCAGCTAATCCTGACCATGATGATTATTTCTAATACATGTATGCACTGCGTTAGCTATGTTCTCTTTATCTATTTATTTTGCATCTCTCTCTTTGTATTTTTTATATGTGTGCTAATTGGTTTTCTTTTTCTACGTGCGGGTGATTCAACAAAGATGGTGGGTGGTTTGAGGAAGTGCGCGTCGGTGTTCGAAGAGCCAAAGATGCCATTCGAGGGGCCGATGCAGCTGAGGGGTCTGGTAGGAGTCGCGGCAGGGGTCGCCGCAAGGTGTGTGCTGGCAGGGGTCGAGGGAGGATACCCTCCCCTGTACCGTCCTCTAGTGACGAGGAGCAGGAGGAGCGGGTGGAGCGGCGGAGCAGGAGGAGGAGGCCGAGGGGTCTAGTAGCTCTAGTGAGGAGGAGGAGGAGCGGGAGGCCGGGGGTCTGGTTCGCTCCGCAGGGGGTCCGCCTCGACCGTTTGGTTGCGAGGTCCCTCGACCCTCCCACGACGACCGATACCTTTCGAGAGACGCCCGCCGATTCAGCCTCAAGGGACTCGGTAAGTAACCTTGGATGTTGTCAATACTTTTTCATTTGATTTGTTAAAAATTACAATTAAAACTAATAATTTATTGCATTTTCACTTGTCAGGTGTTGGACTGTGATCAGAGGAGGTGATCACAAACGCCAAGTCAACGGCATCCTGGGTCTTCTGTGCAGAGTACACTTTCCTGGCCTTGTTCAGACGCCGGAAGGTCGGAGCTCGCCTACACGTTTGACCACTACGTCGCCGTCCCGATTTCCCGATCGAGATGGAAGGATCTTCAACAACGGGCGGAGCGGGTGAAGGCCGAGTTGTGGGTAAGTCTTTGTCAAACCACGTCCCTCAATACATCGCATTCATTGCACATTATTGAAACAATGGCTCAATACATAATGTGTTTATGCAGGATTTTTTAGATGCCGGACAGATACGAGGCAAGAGCGGCGCGGTGGGCGACAAATCTGTCGCAAACTCGTGATCGACATGCATTACGAGGCGCGCATCCAGCCATCATTGCATACAACGCTGCATACAACAACCCGAAGGTCACCAAAACCGAAGCAAGAACCATGACTCGACAAAGGAACAATACATGCGGTAAATATAACATTGGATTTTGAACGATTAAATCCATTTGATTTGATCTAGGTATATCTCTTATACTTGATGACGTGTAGGTGCTGTTTGGTGGTGCGGCCAACTTCTCGATTGCTGGGAGCGCATGGTGGATAGGTGGTGCGCGCCGAGTGGCGGATACGCACGCCGCTTGCCGAGAGCGGCATTTGATGATGCCAGGTGCACCACACCACCAAGGCAGCCTTAGCCTCAACCAGTATGCAGCTAGATGGGTACGTGAATTCTATTTTTCATTTCAACGACCAATGCTCAATAGTTCTTAACCATACAATTGTTTTATTTGCAGTCGGCGTCGCATGATGGGCAACCTATCTCCCAGGTTCAAGGCATGGGCTTTGGCCCACAAGGGCAAGGCGACGTCCGACGTCGACTACAACCTGAGGACGGGCCCTCGGCGTACACCAATGCGACCGTCCACGCCCGCCTCGGCCGACACCACGATGGCAAGGGAGATCCATGGAGAGGATTTCGATCCTACTACCCGGATATTGATGGAGAAGTCGTCATGAGGGTGGGAGGTGGCAAGAAGCATGGGCGGTACTAGATTGGCGACAACCTCCTCGACACACCAGACACCCACTCTGTCCCAGCTTCGAGCAAGGAGCACGAGCGAAAGCCCGGCCATACGCACACGGCCAACCGCACGAGATCAAGTGCAGCACCTTCGGTTAGAAAATTCTTTTTCCTCAATTCATTAATATTTACTGATTGTTTGCTTCACTTTGTAAAATTGAAATGGAATATTGTAGGACGAGTTGGAAGAGGAGAAAAGGAAACGGCGGGAGATTGAGATGAGGATGACCGAGATGTACAGCTACGTGCAATCAATCACCAAAACATGGGTCTTTCTATCGTACCGCCACCACGCTGTGGTATTCACTCCTCCACATCCTTTTGTAGGCACTCCGGTGAGTCACTTAACCTCGCATTTAATTTTCTTATTTGTGAATGTTACTATCTTGACAACCTATACTATTCTATTTTCCTTTTGTGCGAGCTCGTCGGCGGCATCAAATAACCCCCAAATAATGACCACGACGGTTGGGCGCCCGGCCATCTCGGAAAATCTCTTTTGAACAATTGTAATTCGGAGTATCGTATCGTGTGACTTCGAATTTCGTTTGCGAATTGTGGACTATGTACTATGAACTACTATGTTTATATTTTGTGGATTGTGACTGTGACTACGAATGTGAATTATATGTCTTGTGGATTGTGAATGATGCTTATGCGATGTGGAATGATGCTTATGGGGTCCGGTATGATTGAGATTGTGAATGTTTATGTTTTGTGGATTGTGAATGATGCTTATGGGATGTGGAATGATGCTTATGGGGTTGTGGAATGATTGGGATTGTGAAATGTGATGTATATATTGAAAATTTATGAAATATGCGATTGAACAAATAAAAGAGGGTTAAAATTTTCACTTTGCCGAGTGCAACACTCGGCAAAGAGCGCCTTCGCCGAGTGCAATGACCAAAACACTCGGCAAAGAGGGTAACTGGGGTTCTCGATACCCTCTTTGCCGAGTGCATGCATTTCGCCGAGGGCGTGGCAAAAGCACTCGGCGAAATAACCACTTTCGCCGAGCGCTTTTGCCAAAGCACTCGGCGAAGTTTTAAAGTTCGCCGAGAGCCGGGTTGAAAACACTCGGCGAAGAGCCGTCGTTCGCCGAGTGTTTTCATCCCGGCCCTCGGCGAAATTTAAAACTTCGCCGAGTGTTTTTACGGCTCTCGGCAAACTTCTCCGTCACCGTATACCGAACCTAACGTGTACTTTTTGCCGAGTGTCGAAGCGGCTCTCGACGAAGATTTCGCCGAGTGCCCGATGAAAAACTCTCGGCAAAGAGCTCTTTGCCGATCCAATGTTCACCGTGTGACCTATGCCGAGAGCAACTCTCGGCGAAATTTTCGCCGAGTGTAAAACAAGCTTCGCCGAGTGTCCCGGGCACTCAGCAAAGAGGGATTTCCGTAGTGGTTCTAATTTAGAACGGACATCTATAATAGCACTACTGGAAAAAGGCTTTTTCATGCGGACCGAAAGACATCTTTCCATGTGAAAGGTCTGCCCGCATGCGCGAAAAGGTCTGGAAAAAGATCATTTTCGTGTGCGGACGGCCCAACCATACGGGGAGATCGATTATCCCGTACGGTCGGCTTAAGCGGCCCGCACGGGAAGATCGATTATCCCATGTGGGCCGCTTAACCGACCGCACGGAAAGATCGTCTTCCTGTGCGGTCGGCTAAGCGGCTGCACGGGAAGATAGAATATTCCGTGCGGGCCGTTTAGCCGACCACACCAGAAGATGGTCGTGCCCATTATTTTATGTATACGTTCTGTTAGCTAGCTATTGTCATCTCTCTTCTCTCCTCTCCTCTCTCTCTTCTTTCCTCTTCATCTCTCTTCTCTCCTCTCCTCTCTCTCTTCTTTCCTCTCCTCTCCTCTATGTCCTCTCCCTCTCCTCTCCTCTCTCAGTAATGTTAAATGGGTCAATATATATATTTTTCGTGCACGAGAAAAAAAGACATTTAATATTATTTCCTTATAAAAGATATATATATATATAACACAGATCGATCATGCGTAATGTTTATATACATATCAAGCTAGTTTCGTCTCGCAAATTAACATAAGTCTAGCTAGCTAGCAACAAATTTATAAATTATTTAATGGCGGTGCTCTTTTTCCCACTCTCTAAGTCGTTTGAATTTATCGTCCGTCGCCAGCTCGCTCTCCGGATCGTAGAAATCGCCCAAATGGTTGCAGACATCGCGACGGATGAAGCGGCAAAGATCTGCAACCAAGTTAAGCATGGTTCTATCGTCGAACCGGTTCGCTACGACTGGAACTTCCATGATCTATTTAAGAAAAAATAGTACACATATACATACGATTAGGAAAATTATACAAGATAGATAACATGTAGAAAGATATATTTCTCTGATGAACTTACTTCTTCGAACTTAGTAGTGTATCTCCTGTAGATTCTGAGCATCTCACACACGTAGTAGCCGCAAAGGTTAGTGCATGGTGGTTGCTTATAACACTGTGTTGAATAAAATTTATTATGTACATGCGTCAGTAATTTGAAGTTAAACACAGTATAAAATGTCGGCATATATTGAGCATATAATTACTGACCAATTTGTCTTCACAAGAAGCTTTTTCTTTTGTGGATCCTTCACCAGTCCACCTTGCCTTACATAATTATGGTGTGTTCTGTAGACAAAATAATTGCATGTTTCACTGATCAATTGTTTAATTATTCTATAGTAAAAACAGACAAAACTTATTAAATAGTGCATGATAGTACTTACAAATTTAAAATGACGAGGAACTCTTTAAATCTTTCCTGGCTGTAGTGTGCCAGATCGAGCACTACGGTCAAGTGGTCCCGCGGATATACTAAAAATAGTATGTAGTCATCGCTGCGAAAGATCGAAGAGATATGTTAATTGTAGGTGATATTAGTAAAATATCGGTTTTACGGATGAATATTACTTACTGCAACGCATAAGGGACCATTAGGACATTTTTGTCTCTGTGCTCGAACATAGCATCACCCAAGTAGAAGGCTACCGCGATCATCTTGTCGTTGTGCATTTGTTTGATGATCGCGTCCTTTTGTTTCTTCGTTTTGCCTTTGAGCTCAGCGGAGTCCTCACAAATATGTAACTCGTGTTCTATCCAGCATATCCTTGTTGGGTTAACGAACGCAGCTGGATAGTTGGTCTTTTTCGCGTCTACGTATTGCAATGCAGCGAGTAATTAATTATTCACAAGTTAGTTTGTAAATCAATTCATTAATGACATTAAGTTAGGCTGATACTTACAGGCAAAACGTAACAACAAGATTTATATCCATTTTTTCCATCCTGAATAATGCGTGAAGGTCGTTGAAATCGATGACCAGCATCCCATTTAGGCCACTGGTGAACGCATTATCCGGGACCTTCATGGTAAGAATGCTGAGCCCCAATCTGGATGCCTTTAGGTACCAGTCGTGCATTAGCCTGATTTCCCAGGGCATGTCTTCCATGACGTGCCACGGCAGGAACTGCTTGCTGTACTCGTACTTTGTTGGCAATTCGTCCGAAGTCCAATTTTGCAGGTCCTCCGCTTTGTTCTTCACTGATTGTTGTGAGTCCGACAACTTGGACGGTTGATCCTGCGGCTTGTCAGTTGGCCCCCTCCCCCTAAAAGCCAAGAACACTAAGTCTCTCTCGTCTTTAGCCATTAATTCCTTGTCATAGCTTGATCGAACCATCATTGGGAAAATCTGACGAGAGAGCTTGCTCGGACTTGGAAGGCTTGTTGTTTTTAGAAGGGGCCTTTGGGGTACCACCAATGCCGACTGCGGTGTCGAAGGAGAATGGTGAATATGTTGTGCAATGACTTCAGGGGCTGACGACATTGGCGAATCAGGACCTTTATCCTTAGGAGGGGAGCGAGGTGGGGAAGCAGGCCGAGATGGGGAGCGAGATGGGGAAGAAGGCCCTGGTGGAGAAGGTGGTGCAGGCGCAGTAGCAATCTGAGGAACCGGCTGTACTGGGGATGCTGACGATGTACCGAGCAGTAAGATATCTCGTCGATGCCATAGAATGAATTGATTCACCGTATCCCCAAGCAATTCTATCCCTTCAGGTGCTGGAATGTCTAGCTCTAAGCTTTTATGCTCTGCATGCACCTTTGCCACCAGCACCCTTGCATATTTCTCAGGGATTAGAGTATTGTGAAATTGTCGCCCTGGTATAGCAAGTCCAGTACCCACCTCCTTCCTCTTCCCGGCCCTTCCTATCGACACGAGGAGGCTGCACGGCGTCGGGCCAGTTATGGTATCCACGGGATAGGGTGCGGTGTCAACTGACCCGACGCTACTGGGCATTTGTACTATGGGTTCTTCGGATTGCTGAAAGATGTTAGGGAAGGCTTGGCGATTCTGTGCAACAAGAGAGTAGAAGTGTTCTTCAACTTGTTTTGCTATTCTCTCTTCAAGTTTATGTTTGTACCTGTCCCTTTTCTTGTAACTTGCAACTCCCTCAAGAAACCCTTCTTTCTAACTTGTCTTTGACGATACACCCCTTACTCGTCCAGAATGTTCGGGGTTGCCCAATGCAGCTGTTAACTGATCGTGTTCCCTCTTAGCAATAAATTCCCCGGTCTTCTCCTTTTCAGCAATGTCTTTTAGACTTGTGGTCACACGCTCTATATCCGGATCCTCGAAAAGGATCTCTCCCTCGTCGGTGACCTGTCCCGTGCTGCGTGCCCACACCCAATTTTTGCTTCTTTCTTTCAGTGCATCTACAAGCAGGGGCTTTCCTTGGGTGGCAAATTGTTCTTCGGTTGCTCACCACTTCTCTACGTGGCCATCATAGCCGCTAGAGCCCAACCGGTGCGGGTACTTGTTCCTTTTCGCAAGGTCGGGCATCTTCTTCCTCCGTGCTAAGGCTTCAGGGCTTGTCATCTTTGCCACGAACCTATCCCATTCGACCGGCGTAATACCACTGTAGTCTTCGAATGGGGACTTGTTCTTTTGCATGTAGTGAGTGTTCAAGTCCGATTTCCACTGCCTCCACCTCCCCCCAATCGTTTTTAACGCAAATTCTTTTCCCAGAGCCTCTGAACCAGGCGGATATACAAGCCACTTCTGCAGCTCGTTCCATATGAAGTTCTTCAAGTTGTCATCCACCTGCTCCCAAGAATCTACATTTAAAGGGCCATGGGTTATGGCCAGTACCCCGCAAGCGCTGCTGAACTTTGTCATTGCTACTTTAGGCTCTAATTGTTTCCCATCCTGGTTCAGAGAGGTGATATAATATGTCTCCTTAGGGGGTTGGTTCTTACTTCTCTGACCACGTCTTCTTTTTTGAAGTCCTTCAGCGCTCGCGGATGTGTCGGTTTCTATCGGACCGGACGTTGCTGTGTCCGCCTCGACTTCGGCAGACCGGACGACAGACTTGGCGGCCTTTCTTTTTGAGCGGCGCCTTGCTTCCATCTGTACATACAACAGAGAACGTTAAACGAGATCCTACGATAGGGATCATAACAATTAATATGGCTGGACTTACTGCTTGCTTGATAGGGATGTAGTCCGGGTCTTCTTCAACCGGTGGTGCTTGTGCTTGCATAACTTCGATCAAGGGATCGCTTGGTTCATACCAAGGGCCTTCGCTCGAAGACTTATCCGTTGATTCGACGTTGGGTACCTCGGAGGGAGCTTTCTCGTTCGACATTTGATCTACGGTTGTTCATAACGCACAACTTGTGAAACTTGTGAACGAATGGACTAGACAGTTGTAATACGATGTATATAAGAGGTGTACATGTGAGCACAATGTTTACCCTAAAAGAAACATGATCAGAAAGCGAGAATCAGTTGCGATTCTAAATCATCTTTCACATCAGAAGGAAATCATAAGTCTATAGCTAGCCTATGCATGCATGTGATAAACTGACAGTCAGCTCATCCGTGATGGCTCCCCTGTGCCTACTGAGGTGTGCTTTCTCTGTTTTCAGCAGCAATGTTCAAGTTCTCGTTGCTAATATCTTCTGCCTTATTCTCGTGAATTGCCACATCTTGATCGACGCCTTCTTCCTACCTTCTTCACCGATCTTGATCTCTTCAACATGTCATGAGTCATCGTAGTAGCCTTCTTCATCGATCTTGGTCTCTTCAACATGTCATGATCCGATCTTGGTCTTTTTTCTTGCTCTTCTCCCTTTGTTTCATAATCTTTCTGTCTTGCTCTTTCTTAGATAATCCTCCTCTGCTTGTAATTATCCTTGAAGCGCAAAAGACCAGATCGGATCATGACATGTTGAACAGACCAAGACGGTGAAGAAGGCTACTACGATGGATCATGACATGTTGAAAAGACCAAGATCGGTGAAGAATGTAGGAAAAAGGCGTCGGGCAAGATATGGCAATTCACGAGAATAAGACAGAAGACATTAGCAACGAGAACTTGAACATTAATGCTGCTGAAAACAGAGAAAGCACACCTCTAAATCACGGGGAGTCATCACGGAATGACGTGGCTATCAGATTTTTATCACAATCTATATATGTAAAAAGAAGAAGAATGAAAAAAATATATTTCTTTCCTTCTTCTTCTCTTTATTAGAGATGAGAGATGAAAATACATATGTTTTCCTATTTTGTCTGTGAGAAGAGGTGACATAGGGGGAGGAGAAGAGATGAGAGATGAGAAACCGAGGAGAGAGGGAGATTAGATTTGTAGGTCGTTCGGTAGGGGTGGGTATATGTGTTTGAAAATTTAAAAATCTAACCTAAAATCTAAAATTCATCAAAAATATTCACATGAATTATTCTCCATGAACGAACGAACGAACACTCGTTCGTTCGCTCGTCCGTCCGTCCGTTCGTTCGTTCACATCAACGACCGACCGACCGAACGACCGAACACTTGTTCGTTCGCTCGTCCGTCCGTCCATTCGTTCACATCAACGACAGACCGAACGAATGACCGAACACTCGTTCGTTCGTTCGTTCGTTCACATCAACGACCGACCGAACGAATGACCGAACACTCGTTCGTTCGTTCGTTCGTCCGTCCGTTCGTTCACATCAACGACCAACCGAACGAACGACCGAACACTCGTTCGTTCGTTCGTCCGTCCGTCCGTTCGTCCATGAATGAATGAACGAACACTCGTTCGTTCGCTCGTCCATCCGTTCGTTCACATCAACTAATTCACATAAAAAAATTCACAGCAACTATTTCACATGAAAAAAAATCATCAACAAAATTCATCAAAAAAATAACAGTCCATTTTACATTTCCATCAAAATTAACTATAGTTTCATCAAATAAATAATAGTCCATTTTACAATCGCCTAGTTTTTATAATCATCCATAGATTGTCATGTCACTGAAATTTATAATCGTCTAAAATAAACAGTCCATTTACAATATAATTTTTTTAGCATGTTTGACAAGACTAAAATTCATCCATCCATCCTTCACGACATCATTTCAAAATTCATCCATTGAAATATTCATAGCATCCATTTTATCCATAGCATCCATAGCATCATTTTTATTTATAGCATCCATTCAAAATTCATAGCATCCATTTTATTCACGGCATGGCATCCATCCATTCAAAGAAAAAATGCACTGACCGGAGTCGGTGAGGGCGGCGGCGGCCTCGGTGGCACGGTGGCATGGTGGAGCGGCTGGCAGCGGTTGGCGTCCGGCGGGGAGGCGTCGGGCGACAGTTGGCGGCCGGCGGGGAGGAGTTGGTTGAGGCCGGCGGTGGCTGATGGCATCGGTGGCATGCGCGGTCAGGTCGGTGAGGCCGGCATCGGCGTCGGTGAAGCCGGCGGTCGGTGAGAGCGGTCGAGGTCGAGGTCGGTGAGAGCGGCGGAACAAAGAGAGAGAGAGTGTGTGTGTGTGTGGGGTGGCACAGCAACTCTCGGCGGCGCGGTATGCCGGCGACGTCGCGGGGGATGGGCGGCGAGGGCAAGGCGGCGGTCGACGGTGAGGGCGTCGGGGCCGGAGTCACGGCGGTCTCTGTGAGGTCGGTGAAGGGGCACGGGCAGCGCGGTGAGTGGATGCTGGCGGCGGGAGAGGCGGCGGATCTAGGGCGGCGGTTGCTCGGCGCGACGAGGGGAAAATTTCTGCAGCCTGGCGACGCTAGATCTGTTTTCCCCGGGTACTTGAAAAATTTTCAGGAGCCCGTGCGTTATTATATAGGCGGCGATTATCGCGTGCGGGCGACTTAACGGTCCGCATGGGATAACGATCTTCCCGTGCAGGCGGATTAAGCGGCCCGCACGGGAAAATGATTTTCCCGTGCAGGCCGTTAGGCCGCACGCACGCGATAATCACCCCCTCTAACTTTTGCACCAAAATGGAAATTAATTAAAAAATTATCAAACAGACTCAAAAATTACCAAATCTTTCCATACATCAATATATGCTAATTATTGCCTATGGAAAAATTTTGAAATCAAACGACAATTCGGCCATCACTTTCTCTCCAAATCTAACCAATCCTTCTCAACACTTCTAATCTTCTCTTAGGAATCTTCGGTTTTCTGAACGTCGTATGTGATAAAATATTTGAAACCTTCTCAATTTTATACCACAGCCTCTACGTATAATATCATGACATCCACAAAATTTTCATGATTTTCTAACTTCGTTTGCTATTTATATAATTTTAAAATCATTCGATCAATAGGTTCCTAATCATGTTTCACGAAGAAAAAAAATCAAAATTTATTCTCATTTATAGGATAATGACTCAAGCAGGTCTAAACAACATGAATATAATTTTTTCACTAATTCTATTCTATTTTTCAATCACTTGTAGTTCAAATGTGAGACTTAAAAAAAATTCATGAAAATAAAATAAATCAAAAAAATATAGCAAAAACAATCAAAAAATTACCAAATTTTATAATTAGGAGTTACATGTTGTATTTACATAGTAGAGAAAGTTTGGAGGGTGCAGAAGAAATTTTTTTCAAAATTTTGCTGAGTGCGAGGGCCCTTAAGCCGACTGCACGCGATAACGTATGTGATAATATATTTAAAACCTTCTCAATTTTATACCACAGCCTCTACGTATAATATCATGACATCCACACAATTTTCATGATTTTCTGACTTCGTTTGCTATTTATATAATTTTAAAATCATTCGGTCAATAGGTTCCTAATCATGTTTCATGAAGAAAAAATCAAAATTTATTCTCATTTACAGGATAATGACTCAAGCAGGTCTAACCAACATGAATATAATTTTTCCACTAATTCTATTCTATTTTTAATCACTTGCAGTTCAAATGTGAGACTTGGCAAAAAAAATTGATGAAAATAAAATAAATCAAAGAAATATAACAAAACCAATCAAAAAATTACCAAATTTTATAATTAGGAGTTACATGTTGTATTTACATAGTAGAGAAAGTTTGGAGGGTGGAGAAGAAATTTTTTCAAAATTTTGCCGAGTGCGAGGGCCCTTAAGCCGACCGCACGCGATAACGTATGTGATAAAATATTCGAAACCTTCTCAATTTTTTACCACAGCCTCTACGTATAATATCATGATATCCACACAATTTTCATAATTTTCTGACTTTGTTTGCTATTTATATAATTTTAAAATCATTCGGTCAATAGGTTCCTAATCATGTTTCATGAAGAAAAAAAATCAAAAGTTATTCTCATTTATAGGATAATGACTCAAGCAGGTCTAAACAACATGAATATAATTTTCCACTAATTCTATTCTATTTTCTTAATCACTTGCAGTTCAAATGTAAGACTTGACAAAAAAATTCATGAAAATAAAATAAATCAAAGAAATATAGCAAAACCAATCAAAAATGAGTTAGGTACTCATCGTTTTCGTTTACTACCGGCATTTTACATTGGTACTCTTTTCTATATCTGAAATGTCCTCAACTGGAGGATCTGAGTGGGTTTCGTGATGTGTCTTTGGCTCCCCTTCGAATCTTTCTGAGCTAAATGAGTTAGGTTGTCCTTTATCATGAACAAGGTGAAAGGAACACTAGAGACTACGTTAGAAACTGGATCTGCCCCAACTGTATGTTGCGAGGGTGCGGCGGTCCGGCAAGTGTTCCGATCTATTTTCATAATATACCAAATTTTACAATTATGAGTTACATGTTGTATTTACATAGTAGATCGAAAGTTTGGAGGGTGGAGAAGAAACATAATATACACAAAAAACAAACTAGCGTTTTACAATTTTTGGATTAACATCTGTCCGCACGGATGCAAACTTTGATTCGTCGAGGACACTATCAATGCGTTTCATCCGCGTAGGAAGATCTGTGAATAACGAAATGGCGTCGTATTGATTATAGTCGGACATGTCTTCAATGTTGTCAATACCAATGATGTATTGCTTGCCCGATACAATAATGTCCATCTTTTCATCGGAAGGATCCTTCACATAGAAAACTTGTGCAACACGCTCGGCAAGGACCCATGGATCATCCTTGTGTCCAATTTTACTCCGTTCAGCACACATAAATCCAAATTTATCTACCATGCTGTCGACCCCCGTTTTTGAGGACGGGAATCATTCGTGTTCATAGTACCATATCCCAGGATCGAGTAGTTTGGTACCCACGAATACAGTTCTGAATTATCAGGTGCAAAGTGCACGAATAGTCTTACACCAAAAGTATTACAATAATAGGCCCGAAGGCAATATCCAATACATATAGGACCTACCGGTCCGGATACAACCAAGAACAGAAATTAGATAAGATAGCAGACGGAAGGCAGCGGCATGTCGATCACCTACAGGCAACGACTGGGGACTAAGACCTATTGCGCTCCGTTGTCTTCATTCATCCTGGTAGTAAGCATAGGGGTCTTCCAGTCCTTCGTTTCCACCATCTGAAGGTTTGTGCGTATAGCAAGGGTGAGTACCCAACGTACTCAGCAAGCCAACACGGAATGATGCACATGATAGGGCCATTCAAAGGGAGGCTGTGGTTTATTTGCACAAAGCCAATTTTCGCAAATCATTTCACAAACCTAACATCTAGCCAGTCAAATTTTAGTTTCAGAGTATATTAAATCGGCGATGGTTCTGTCTGCCATCCATCGTGATACCAAGGATGGTTTCCCGTCTTCGGATCGTCATGGTTTTTCTGGGAAGTCTATCCCTTCTCGCAGGTCGAGAAGTTGAGTCCACCAGCACAAAAATCATTATTCATTCCCACCCATCATTTTAAAATTTATGAGTCTAGCCACGGGAGAAACTTGTCACGTCGCTCATTAACTGCGAGCACGGCTATTCGAATAGATTGATTTACTCACATTGCAGTGGATATACACTTTACCCGTACTCCGTAACTGCTCATTGAATGAGCTTTCATCCCTCTATGGGACGGTCACGACAAAGCCTTTTGATAACCTCACTTTGGCAGTACCTGCTCCATGAACTTAAGTCCTCATGCACTCTAGCCATCATTTCCTAGCAGTGAGAGGAGTTCTGGCGTTCCCGGGGTAAGAGAGAAAACTCACTAAATCTTTAAGTCATCGTTAAGTTCAGTTTATTATTCAAATAAAGGCCTTTGGTCTTATCACAATCACGGGCATATAGCATTTTGTAAAAATATGAATATGCAATATTATAGTATAAGCGTGGCTAAACACTTCACCGAAGGTATCCTCCCGTTGTATCACATCGAGGGTTACAAAGGATATTTCTAAGGGTGATCAACATCAAGGCATGATACATCAAGCATAGGTATTCATTTGTGTATAGCATGCATGTTTTGAAGTTTAAATCAACATCATTTCGCAAAATAGGATCAATATGTTCAAAGGGGAGTGTTGACATGCCTTGCTCGTGACCTTATTGGCTTGAGTCTTCGACGTTCTCGACGGTTCCCTCGGACTCTATCATACGTGTGAGAAATCCGATTTGAATTCGATTAGAATTCAAATAAAATCCAATAAGATCCAATAAAAGCCAAATGAATCGCGAAAGCGGCTCCTAATACTAGGCTATGACTCTACGCGAACCTAGGCTCGAGTTCGATAAAATCCCGGTTAGAGCGAAACGGTTATAAGGATTTGATGTTTTACATTAAACCCGATTTAATTAAATATGAGCTGATATTTATTTTAAGTTAATATGCTTAAAGTTTGAGAAATATTAGGGTTGAGATTCAATTAAAAAGGAAGTGGTTATCTTTTAATTTTATCAAAATATTCCTCGGGTCGAGAAGCCCTAGGGTTTAATAATAATTGATTCCAAAAATAGTTAATCCTAAAGCTTGACACTGCATTAAATAATTTTAGATTTTAATTTCCGAAAATCCATATGATAAAATTAGTGTTTAATACAATTTTAGGTGACAATTATATTCCCAATGTTTGGAACCATATTACTTACTTTAGATTTTGGGGAAGCCTATGATAATATTAAATAACAAGTCATGATAATATCTTAATTATAGCTATGTTAATAATATTGGTGAATTTCCTAATAATTTAGAGTTTAGATAAAGGTTGTACTTAGGTCCTAAATTAATCTCATAATTACCCCCTAAATAATTATTTTCAAAAACCAATTCTCATTACTTTATATTTTTCCTAAATACTTTCTCTTTTTATTCCTTTTTATTTCTTTCCCTATCTTTTTTTTTTTCCCTTTCTTTTCTCTTATTTCCCTGCTCTGCTTCCCTCTTCCTCCCTTCCAGTGCCGGCGCCGGTAAGGACAAGGCCGTCGGCGGCGAGGGATGGCCGGTCCTAGGGGGCAAGGGGTCCTACCTCCATCTACGAGCTACGAGGGTCCCGATTCAAGGCTTGGGCGGGTTGGAGAGGTGGCGAAATGAGCCGGCGATGGCGAGCTCCCAGCAGCGGTGGCGACCCTCGTCGTGGCGGCGCTCCGGCAATATGTCCAAGGTAGCAGGTGTGGAAGCAACTACGGGGTGTGGAGAAGCTAACTAAAGCATCGGTTTGCGTGGAGAAGTTCCCTAGTGGCCTAGCGACGTGCACGGCGGCGGCCAAAACAGAGGGGCTTAGTGCCGCTTGTCGCCGGCAAGTTCCGGCAGCGCATTGGCTCGGGAAACATGGGGGAAACGAAGCCTAGAGCACGTAGGTTGTGGATGTACCTTCAATTTGGGAAGAACTCGACCGAGGGCGACAAATTTGGGATTTTTGCTTCGGGCGGCCGGCGCTAGGGTTCTTCGGTTCTTAATCAAATTGGAGCTGCTCAGTGCGCAGTAGGTGGGGAAAATTTAGGGGAATTGAAGAGGAATCACGAAGAAATTTTGTATAGGGAACTTGATCCGCCTTGGCCTTTTTATAGGCGTTCCGTGCCGGTTTTAGTTTGGGTGAGGCCGGCGGCCATGGGGCGCGTCCGTGGGGGGCATGGCGATGTGCGGCGAGCGCCGGGAGGGGCTGGGGTGAGGAGCGACGCGTGGCGGCGCTCGGGAGGGGCCGGGCGCGAGGGCGGCGGGCCGGGCGCGGCGGCGCGTGGCGGCGCTGGTGGGGTCCGGCGCGGGCGCAGCGCGCGCGCGGGACGGCAGCGGGCGAGGTGGCGGCGTCGGCTCGACGCAGGCACGGCGCGGCGTGGGGCACGGCGCTGCGGCGCGACGCGCGCGCGTGGTGGCGAGGCGGTCCGGGGCCCGGGTACGGCGTCGAACACTTGGCACGCGATGAATAGTGACCTTTCGTATTTTCCCGAATTAAATTTCCTATTTCCCAATTATTTTTCCTTTTACCTCTAAAATTTAAAATAAATTCTAGCACACCCAAAATTAGTTTGTAAAAGATGTTTTCAACCTATTCACCCACTTTTATTATTTTACAAAATACATTTTACATATTTAATTCATTTCTTTTTCCTAAATTCCAGAAAATGCGATTTTGATTCAAAATAATTTCCAGACTTCATATATACATTCTTTTAAAAATATTTTATCGCTCATTTTGCCAACTAATTAATACTACTCAACCACCAAAATAATGTTTTGATCCCAAATACATATTTTCATAAATCCACAACCCTTTTCCTATTTTATATTAAAATTCCCAACTCTAAATTCCGAAACTTTCTCCCTTATGGATATCCAAATCATTTGGCTTTTCTCAAACATTGAGATGAATCACACATATACAAATTTATGCAACCAAGCTGGCAAATAAGAAGCAATAAACACGGTCAAGAAGCAACAAGCAGAAAGTTTTCATGAGTTCCGGTTTTTAATTCCCGGTTTTTAAATTCTCCGATTTTCAATGCGTTACACATGCTGTCTTTCACCCATTGGCATCTGAGAACAGGGATCTGAATGTTTAAACCGTAGTCAAGTTCCTATATTTCTTGTATGATCCCATAGTATGATTTCCTTTGCCCTGTTGCATCCAACGCTTCGACACGAACCCCACTGTTCTGCGCTGAGCTTTTCTTGTCTTTGCTGTTGGTGTAAAAAGAGTATCCGCCGATGTCATACCCTTGCCATGAGGTCACAAGGCTTGTTGGGTTAGTTGCAAGTCTTTCTACCATTTTTTCCTCGAGTGATTCACCAGACGGTAGATTTTGATCCTTAAGCCATTGGGGGAAAGTGTGCTTATGTTCTTTCAAAACACAATCATCGGATCGCCCAGGATTGCATGCTCTGATCTCGGAAATGTGTTGCTCAATGTAGGGCGCAACGATGGCGAGTTGTTGAAGAACACTGCTGTGTGCATCTGATACCGCTTTGTAATCGTTGTCGTAGAAGCATTTTCTTCCTACCGTACCCTTCCCAGATAATCTTCCATCATGTCGATGCATCGGTATCCCAATAGGGTTGACATCTTTCATATAATCTAGGCAACACTCAACAACCTCCTCAGTTGTGTAACCCTCTATCATCGAGTCCTCTGGATGAGCACGATTACGGACATACCCTTTCAGAACAGCCATATATCGCTCATACGCCCACATTTGATGTAGGTATAGAGGACCAAGTTCAATAATTTGAGGGACAATGTGAACAATGAGATGTTCCATCATGTCGAAGTACGATGGAGGAAAAAATATTTCTAGCTGGCAAGCTGTCTCGACTGCGAATTTATGAAGGGGTCCTAATTCTTCTGGATCAAAAACTTTCTGTGGTACTCGATTAAAAAAATAGCACAGCTTTGTTATCACAACCTTGGTGTGCACTGGTTTCACCGCCCTTATAGCGATAGGGAGAAACACCGTAAGCATCTTATGATAGTCCTGAGCGTTGTATCCAGAAATCAACAAATCTTTCATTGATACTAGCTTCCGGATACTCGATGAGAATCTAGTCGGCACTTTCAATCCACGAAGACATTTACAGAAAGTTTTTTCTCTTCTAGTGTCATTGAGTAGCATGCCGGAGGAATCTCAATCTTACCATTCGTTAGCTCTATTGGGTGGAGATCTTTTCTTATGCCCAAATTGACCAGGTCGTTACGTGACTTCAACCCATCCTTTGTTTTATTAGGGATGTCAAGTAAAGTCCCG
The DNA here is from genome assembly GCA_019925245.2 of Oryza australiensis. Lineage (NCBI taxonomy): Eukaryota > Viridiplantae > Streptophyta > Magnoliopsida > Poales > Poaceae > Oryza > Oryza australiensis. Next base: position 3,386,348 of record JAIFGZ020000414.1, on the reverse strand, counting down.
ATGGTGCTGTCGAACACGTTTTTCTTGAGGTGCATGACATCGATGGCATGACGAATCTCCAGGTCTTTCTAGTATGTCTGGTACTTGAAAAAGATTGAATGTTTCTTGAAGGGCAGCGTGTTTTCTACCACTTTTTTCTTCCTCTTGCCTGAAGCTCTCTTTCCCTTGTCGAACATGACCTTTATGTTCTTTGTCAGCTTGAACACCGTGGAACCATCCTTTGTTTCGGGGGCAGTACCTACCTTGACAGTTTTGTCAAAAAAGGTAGCCATCACACGATACCTATGCTTCTATGGTAAGAATCGACGATGGCGCATGTAAACTAACTTTTTTGACGAGGTCAGGTATATGTACGATGTGTTGTCCAGACATATCAGACATCCGGTCTTTCCTTTAATCTGTCTAGATAGGGAAAAATTGGCTGGTAGATCGTTAATAGTAACGAATATGATAGCAGGCAAAGTAAAATACTCCTGGCGGTATGCATCAAATAATCATAGACCCTCTTCCCACATTTCTTGCTTATCCTCCATCAAAGGTTTAAGAAACACATCTAAGTCGATGCCAGGCTGTTTTGGCCCTTGTATAAGGATAGTCAACAAAATGTACTTTCGCTTCTGACATAACCATGTCGAAAGGTTATACATAGTGAGCAGAATTGGTCAAGTGCTGTGCGAGCTGCTTAGGTCACCGAACGGATTCATTCCATCCGTGCTCAACGCAAACCTGACATTTCTCGGATCATTTGCAAATTCTAGGTGCTTCGAATCAAAGTTTTCCCACTGTCGAGCATCGGCGGGATGTCAAATCATACCATCCGTCTTTCGACCCTCTTGATGCCATCTCATCAACTCGGCGTCGGTGGGGTTCGAGAACAATCGCTTCATTCGATCTTTGACTAGCAAGTACCACATCTCCATGGCCGGGATCTTTTTTCCTGGCTCGACCAATGAATTTGGTTCGGCAACGTCACTATCGGCGACACTATTATCCTTTTTGTACCTACTCGCCCCACAAGTTGGACAATTGTCCAAGTCAACGTATTCCTTGCGATAAAGTACACAGTGATTAATACATGCATGGATCTTTTTTGCACCAAGTGATAATGAACATATCAGTTACTTGGCTTGATAGGTGTTAGCTGGCAACAAGTTAGGCTTAGGAAGCATAGCTCTCGTTAGACCCATCAAGTCGTTGAAACTAGTATTAGACCATCCGTGCTTGGCCTTTAATCTAAGAAGTTCTAGCACCGAACGCAACACTGTATAATCCATATCACATCCCTTTGCTTGATCGTATAAAAGATCTTTGGCTGCTTTCTGTAACGCCTCCCAATTGTTTAAATCTCTTTCTTTCTCTGTTAGGACCTCTGGTTCAGCGTGCCGCAACAAATCCTCAAGATCAAGATCAATATCAACCTCTGCCTCATCAAAACCAGAGCCGGCAAAATCACCCCGTCGTTTCACGAGACATGTCCTCAATTATAAAATTCTCTGCCTCATCGAAACAGATATCAGGATTCTCTTCCGGAGGGGCGACTTCCCCGTGATAAGTCCAAACTGTGTATTTCTCCATAAATCCACGCTGAATTATGTGTCCGAGAATTACATTCGGATCTTTCAACATCTTCTGATTCTTGCAATCCACGCGAGGACAAAAAATATCCTTTCTATTCTCCCTCAAAGCGTGTGCCTTAGCCTTATCAATAAATGTTGATGCTTCTCTCATGAACACCGTATGAGTTCTCCGTGTCTCATACATCCATATCGATCCATCTAAAAACAAGGACAGATAAATTAATATTATATTGCGGTGTTTCTAAATAAACAAATTAAACTTAAATCCTACAAATAATAAAAACAAAGTAAAATATTTGACAAATAATAAAAACAGTGACAACATAAATTAATATTGCACAACAAATAATAATAATGAGACAAAAGTAGTTACCAAAAAATGGTTTAAGAAAAACAAAATATTTGACCTACAAATTACAAAATTAGCTCAACATATACAATTCAAACAAGTTTAAATATCTTCGCATTCAACCGATGAAATTTTACAAAAACGGAAGCAAATGAAGGAGATGATCAAGCATATTACCTTTTATATTGATTTTAATTGAAGATTTAAAGTCTAAAGCCTTCCAAAAAATAAAATGCCTATTATTTGGAGAGAGAAAAACCGAGTTAAAAAAGTTTAAATATCTTCGCATTCAACCAATAAAAATTTTTAAAAATGAAAGCAAATGGAAGAGGAGATCAAGTATGATACCTTTTGTATTGACTCCAATTGAAAAATTCAAGCTCAAAACCTTCCCCCCTATAATTGCCGTTTTTTGAGAGAGTAAACACCAGGGTAAATGCACCACTGTCGGGTTGAGCGGGAAATTTATTGCGCCACTGTTGAGCATCATTGTATGCGGTCCACTTAACAGCCCGCACGAGAAAATGCATTATCCTGTGCGGGTCCTTAAGTGGACCGCACGGGATAATGCGCTATTATCCCGTGCGGTCGGTTAAGTGGGCCGCACGAGATAATCGTATTATCCCGTGCGGTCCACTTAAGTCCACTTAAGCGACCGCATGGGATAATAGCCCGTGCGGCCGCTTAAGTGAACCGTACGGGATAATGCATTATCCCATGTGGGCCAATTGTCGCCCTCCCGGGAACGGTTTTTCCAGGCACGAGCACTTATGGCCCGCCTGGAACCTATTGGGGCCTCGTCCGAAAAATCGTTTCTCCAGAGTGTAGGTGCCTCAAAATATATTTTGTATTTTACTATGTTTATATCTATGCATGGCCACGCATCGATTCTCAAAACTCACAATATTTTTCACACAATATTCACGTGCATGAGGTTCACAAGACCTTTATCCAAAGCCTTCTTACCATCTCACCTATCAAACACATGTCGTCTTGAAAGTAATTACTATTCTTTCGACACTACTTATATCCATATTTAAGACCATAAATAAGCTTAAATAAAAATATTTTAAACTACAAACTTATAGATCTCATCGGGATCTATAATTTTCACATAGATTTTGTCTCCATCCAAGATTGCTTACAAATTTTTCAAATTCGTTTATCTAAATAGATCTAAGAACTTAACACATTTTATGACATCCAAACGACCTTAAATGTAAAAAATCATTAATTACGAAGTTATAGATCTCGTAAAAGACTTGTTTGTGCGGAAAACCCTTTATAGGTGTTGGTTTTAACCGACCTGGCATCAATAATGTATCATTCAGATGTGATATATAAAAAACACCCAAATTCTTCAATTAAGTGATCTTTGGTCCTGTTTGGCATAGTTCAAACACTGAGTTCCTGTGCAGCTGGTTTAATTTTCTAGCATTACAAATTCTTCTAATTAGAGCTACTGGTCGATTAAGGTTACTGGGGTAGGACAATTTATTCATTTGTAGTCCAAAACAAGACGATAAATAATACACTTAAATCTATACAAACTATATTTCATATTTTCCATAAGAATTATGGAATTGGAGCTATATATGCCAAACCAGCCTAACTATAGCTTGCAAATTATACTCACCATGGACTCTATATATACATGCTTGCCTGTACAACTAATTACAGATTTTTCTGTATGAGGACTCCTATAAGTTGTAGGTGGACCGTAACTGCTCGCGCCTAGAAAAATTAACCTCCATTTTCATATACAGCTCCTTAAGAGACCTGCATGCAAAAATATATTTTCGTACACAGGCCTCTTAAGGGGCCACATGCAAAAATGAGCCTATTTTCACATGTTGTCCTCTTAAGGGGCCACATGTGAAAATAACCCACTCTTTTTTATTCTTTCCTCCTTTTTCTCTCCCACTAAGTCCTCTTCCCACTCTCTCCTGTCTTCTCCCCCACTCCTCTTCTCCCCCATCCTCTTCTTCTCCCGGCCTCCTCTTCTCCCTCGGCCTCCTCCTATCTGAAGGGTTACGCGGAGGCTACGCTAGCTAAAAACAAAAACTTTTACCGCGTAAACCAGGAACACTTGCAAGTAAGGGCCGATAGATCGTTACCGATTGGAGTAGAGTGCAGCGGAATAACCAATCAGGGCAATCCGATCCGGAACAGTGTAGCCGATTCCCAGAGACAGCCGATTCGCCAATCAGCCGATTCGAGTCGTCCGGCCGCGTTCTCATGCCTCGCTCCGATGCGCCCGACCGCAGCCGATTCCACCACAGCCGATCGCTCCGATTGCAGCCGATCCGAAGCCGATCAACGCGCGCAACGTAGCAGCGCCTACCGGTATCCACACGTCCGGGGACGAACGCCGTACACCCGTGTGCTAGCACGCGATGCAAGGCTAGGGTTTGGCTCGAAAGTGGGGGGTTTCCGTGGAGATTGATCTCGGCGACTTCGTTGCACGCGATGCAATTGATGTCTATTCAGCTCTCCACCCCTCCCTCCTTTATATAGAGTTGGCCGACGGGACTAGTGGCCGATTAGGACTCTATTTTGAATCGGATCTCATCCGTATCTCATAGAGTTGGCCGCCCATACGTCGTAAGCCCATAGGACTCTATCCGATCGGATCCCTATCCGATCGAGCCGTATCCGAGTCCAACTCGAATATCTATTCTATCCCCTTAAGTGTGCGACCCTGTAGGTTCAGGTATACTCGGTTTCGGCTATAGTCTAACTTAGCCGATCGTCGGCTCGAGTCCAACTCACCGACTGTCAATAGCGGCGCCTAGCAGACATATTGACACCATAGTATACAAGAATATAATATCGGCTCGAACCTGTAATGTGTACACAAATCCCTTTGCCTCACGATACCGCTTAAGCTATAGGCAAGATGTGTGCCATCCCTTCAATAGCTTAACCATTCACTCGAACCGTATTGGATTATCCGTCCGTTGATTGACTCCTCAATCAACTTAGCATGGCCATGCATTTCCATAATCCATTACCTCGAGGGGCCCAGAGATATCTCTCCAAAGGAGGGGCAAATTCCATCTTGATCACTCACATCCCACTCCATGTTTCATAGCAAACCCGAAACTACCTTTATAACTATCCAGCATTAAATAGCGTTTGGTAGTCCCAAAGTAGGCTACTACACATGTTGGAATCCATGGTGATCTCAGGTCTAAGGACTTTGTACCAACACTACCGAGACCAACTAATGACACATTAATTCCTATAGTGTCTCATGGTGGGTCTATCCAACAATGTGTTCTCTAACACATATGTCCATGTTTATTGATTTGGTATCTCCATACCCATGATCTATGAGACATGATCATCAATCAATAAACATGCCGATCTTAGAATCATATTTGTTCCAACAATATGACATATGATCGTGGGATCATTTAGAAATAGATTCATACATATCGAGTCTCATAAATAAGTCACGTACTTATTGATCAATACAAGATGTCTATTTCATGGAACCGAATAACACTTTATTCATTTATACATAAACATTGACGTGATATCCAACATCTCCATGTTGCCTCTAGGGCATATCACTAACAATCTCCCACTTGCACTAGAGTCAATCATGTAAGTATCTAATACCCATTGCTTTTGTGTGCGCTCATGCTTTCCAGGGAGAGGTTTTGTCGGCGGATCGGCTATGTTGAGATCCGTGTGCACTTTGCATATCTTGACATCACCTCTCGTCCACAATCTCGCGGATGAGATGATATCGCCGAAGTATGTGTTTGGACTTCGATGTGACCTCGGCTCCTTGGCTTGCGCAATGGCTCCACTATTGTCACAATAGAAAGACATTGGACCGCCGTACTAGTCATCACACCAAGCTCGAAACGAATTTTTGATCCAAACAGCCTCCTTTGCAGCTTCCGAAGGCAATGTACTCGGCCTCCGTCGTAGAATCAGCAACGGTATCCCGCTTGGAACTCTTCCATGCTGCGCCTCCGTTCGGGCGAGAACACGAACCCAGTTGCGATCTATAATCATCCTTGTCTGTTTGGAAGCTAGCATCGGTGTAACCACTTACAACGAGCTCTTCCTCACCTCCATAGACTAGGAACATATCCTTAGTTCTTCTCAAGTACTTAAGGATATTCTTTACGGCAGATCCAGTGACCTTCACCTGGATCTCGACGTATCTCGCTCGTAGCACTCAATGCGTACGAGACATCTGGCGTGTACAAAGCATGGCATACATGATGGATCCAATTGCCGAAGCATATGGAACCATACCCATCTTATTCCGCTCATCATGTGTCCGAGGACACCGATTCTTGCTAAGATTGATGCCATGTGACATAGGCAAGAAACCTTTCTTGGAATCATGCATGTTGAACCTTTTCAACACCTTGTCAATGTATGTACTTTGGCTTAATCCAATTAGCCTCTTGGATCTATCTCTATAGATCCGAATGCTAATATATATATGTGCCTCCCCTAAGTCTTTCATGGAAAAACTATTTTTCAATGAAGACTTGACGGATTCAAGCATAGGGATATCATTTCCAATCGCAATATGTCATCCACATATAAGATTAGAAATACAATTGCGCTCCCACTCGACCTTTTTGTAAACACAGGCCTCTTCTTCATTTTTGATGAAACCAAACCCTTTGATTACTTCATCAAAACGAATATTCCAACTCGAGATGCTTGCTTCAATCCATAAATGGATTTCGTAGCTTGCATATCTTTCCAGCGATTCTGGATCGACAAAACCCCGAGGTTGTATCATGTATACATCCTCGCTTAGGTTTCCATTCAGAAAGCCGTTTTGACATCCATCCGCCATATCTCATAATCGAAATATGCAGCAATCGCTAGGATAATCCGAATAGATTTAAGCATTGCGACGGGCGAGAAGGTTTCATCATAATCAACTCCTTGAATCTGTTTAAAACCTTTCGCCACCAATCGCGCCTTATAGATGTGAACATTTCCATCCGTATCGGCCTTTTTCTTAAAAACCCATTTACACTCAATGGTTTTGACACCATCAGTGGATCAACCAAGTTCCAAACTTGATTGTCGTACATGGATTCTATTTCGGATTTCATGGCTCCAAGCCACTTGTTGGAATCGGGTCCCACCATCGCTTCCTCATAGGTCTTAGGTTCATCGTTGTCCAACAACAATATATCACGTTGTTCCGCACCGTACACTCGTGCACGACGTGATCTTTCGACCTCCGTGGGCTGGTGTATCTACAACGGTGGCGCAACACTTTGCACCTCTGTTGTGGTTCCGTGGTCGCGAAACATTTTCTCGGTGTTTCTTGAACTTCTTCAAGATGCACCCTGCTCCCACTAACCCTTCTTGAAAGAAACTCTTTCTCCAAGAAGACACCGTGTCGGGCGACAAACACTTTGCCTTGTTCCCGATTATAAAAGTAATATCCCTTAGTTTCCTTAGGATATCACACAAAGAAACACTTGTCGATTTGGGTGTGAGCTTGTCGATCGTAAACGTTTTACATAAGCTTCGCATCCCCATATTTTGAGAAAAGACAAACTAGGGGGTTGCCCTGTCCATATCTCATATGGTGTCTTTTCAACCGACTTAGATGGAACTCTATTTAGTGTGAGCGCAAGTTGTTTCAAGAGCATATCCCGAAAGATAACGGAAGATCACTTTGGCTCATCATCGACCGCACTATGTCCAACAAGGTGCGATTTCTCCGTTCGGACACTCCGTTCCATTGTGGAGTTCCCGGCGGAGTTAAGCGTGGAACAATTCCACAATCTTTCGATGATTACCAAACTCTTGGCTCAAGTATTCCCTCCACGATCGATCGTAGAAACTTGATTGTTTTCCCTAAATGATTCTCGTACTTCATTCTGGAATTCTTTGAACTTTTCAAAGGATTCGGACTTATGCCTCATTAAGTAGATATAATCATATCTACTAAAGTCATCGTAAAGGTAATGAAGTACTGATAACCACCTCGGCCGTTGAGCTCATTGGTCCACATACATCGATGTACGAGTGCCAACAAGTCACTTGCTCTTTCACTGTGTCCCGTGAAAGGTGCCTTTGTCATCTTACCAAGTAAACAAGACTCACATGTCTCAAATGATTCAAAATCAAAAGAGTGAAGCAATCCATCCTTATGGAGCTTCTCCATGCGTTTCTTATTTATATGGCCTAAGCGACAATGCCGGATAAACGTGGGGTTTATATCATTAGAGAGTTGCCTTTCGTATTAATGTTATAGATGGGAGACGCTTCAAGATTCAAAACGTATAATCCATTCACCAATGGAGCATGAAAATAGAACATATCTCTGAGATATATTGAACAACCATTGTTCATTGATCTAAAATCATATCCTTCCGCTTGCAAACATGAAGCGGAAATAACGTTTTGACATAGTGTTGGAACACAATAACAATTATTTAATTCCAAAACTAATCCCGAAGGTAGATGAAGTGGTATCTGTGCCGACAAGAACGTAGCAACGCTTGCTCCATTGCCGACGCGCAGTTCACCTCGCCCTTCTCAATCCTCTACTTCTTCTCATTCCCCGCAACGATTTGCAAATATGAGCTACCGATCCGGTATCAAATACCCAAGAGTCGTAGGTGAAGTAGCAAGATTAATGTCTATAACATTAATACAAGCGTAAGTCGTACTTTGCTTCTTCTTGAGATCCTCCATGTACTTCTTGCAGTTCCTTTTCCAAAGTGGCTCTGTCTCCTTGCAAGAGAAGCAAACGGCATCGATGCCGCCGACCCCTTCTTGCCCTTCTTTGCATTAGAGGCACTCGCGATCTCATCGGGAGTTAACTTCCTCTTGGTGCAAAGTTTCTTGACAGTGGTTTGCGCTTAGCCTTCGCATCATCATCACATGATGACCGTTTTTCTGGATACTCTCCTCACTGTCTTTAGCATCCCATGCAATTCAGCCAAGGTCCTATCCATATTGTTCATGTGATAATTTAATATGAATGGCTCGAAGCTCGGAGGGAGCGACGGAGAATCACATCGAGTAGCCAACTCTTGGCTAAGGGAAAACCCAGTTTTCTAGACTCTCAATGTAGCCAATCATCTTTATCACATGCGGATCGACGGGATTCCCTCAACAAGCTCGCACGCAAACAAGGACTTTGAGGTGTTGAACCTCTCGGCCCGAGCTTGGTTCTCAAACATGCCACGCAGTCCCCGAATAATAGTATGAGCATCGCTGCTCTCATATTGCTTCGAAGCTCGGGGGACATTGTAGCAAGCATGAGACAGACTTATATCTAGGGCATCATTAGTGTGCTTCTCATAAGCCCTCCGTGCGTTGCGGTGGCATTAGTTGGCAAATCCTCGGATAGGGTACTTCAAGAACGTACTCCTTACGCTCTTGCTTGAGAACAATTCTCAAGTTGCGATACCAATCCATAAAGTTTGTTCCATTTAATTTTTCCTTTTCGAGAATAGATCGCAAATTAAAGGTACGGGTGTAGTATTAGCCGCCATTTATTCTACAACATGAAAAAGCAAAGTTTAGCACAATGTTTATGCTATGTCTATTGTTAAACAATTTAACATTAGACTCCCATTACGTATTTTCCACCTTCCCTCTAGGTTACGTATTGGGTCAAGATCCACATGTTAATTAATTTTCTAGTGAGCTTTGGCATCACCGCTAGAAAATTAGTAACATCGGTAAGCAACACCTTGCTAATCACATCTCTATGTGACTCTTGTTGTTGGTGTGGCATCTCCATGCCCCGGCGCCAACCTATGCCCCAAGGCCCAAAACTGTTTTGATAGCCTTGTTAAGTAAACCAAATGCTCCTGCATGTATATGTCGACATATACCCCTCGTGTTATGATAGAGAATGGCACTCTGCTTTGCACCCACCATTGACGAGCATAACGGTGACGGGTGCAACATTTGGAAGGGCATCATTACTACTTAATTTTGAGACGGATGCTATCCTATCAAACAAACATATCACATATGAAAGCAAGAAGAATAGCATATAATGAAATAGTATGGCCCCCTTCACATGGTGATCTCCATCTCCATGTCGCGCTGAGGATCTCCATCTTCGGCACCATCTTCCAAGTGTCGAATGCTTGATATCTTCAAACTAAGCTACTACTATAGAAGCTCTAATTGAAGATTACATCGACTCGCAGTTGTGAAAGAATATTACAAGCATTGCACGTATGAAAGAATATTACAGGGATTGCACATATGAAAGAATATTACATGCATCACATGCATCTCATACATACAATAGGGCCATACCATCTCGAAGCATTCTCTCGCAAAAACAACAAAGTCGAGGGGAAGCCGCCCTCGCGGGCTTCGGGCGGCGCGCCGAAACACCACACGAAATTCATAGATCCAATCTATGAAATCGCTTATGGAAACCATATCGGCATAATCATATTATGCCGTCCCGATACACTATCAAGGGAGATGGTTTGCGTAGGCGCGAGGCAGCAACAAAGTCGGACTACGAGATAGCTTCGGTATAATCACATTATACCGTTCCGATACACTATCAAGGAACGCTATCTCGAACCCAACTCAAACCGAGTTATTTGGAAATTGCTTCGACGTAATCACATTACGTCGTTCCGATACACTATCAAGGAACGCAATTACCATCTACTCTCCTCAACAGATCCCGTAAAACCGATTGATCTAATCAACCCGTGCGCAAAACTTGTTCCAGATCCAATCTAAAACCCGAACTAAGCAAGATTAGCTCTGATACCACTGAAGGGTTACGCGGAGGCTACGCTAGCCAAAAACAAAAACTTTTACCGCGCAAACCAGGAACACTTGCAAGTAAGGGCCGATAGATCGTTACCGATTGGAGTAGAGTGCAGCGGAATAACCAATCGGGCAATCCGATCCGAACGTGTAGCCGATTCCCGAGATGCCGATTCGCCAATCAGCCGATTCGAGTCGTCCGGCCGCGTTCTCACGCCTCGCTCCGATGCGCCCGACCGCAGCCGATTCCACCACAGCCGATCGCTCCGATTGCAGCCGATCGAAGCCGATCAACAGCGCGCAACGTAGCAGCGCCTCTACCGGTATCCACACGTCCGGGGACAGAACGCCGTACACCCGTGTGCTAGCACGCGATGCAAGGCTAGGGTTTGGCTCGAAAGTGGGGAGGGTTTCCGTGGAGATTGATCTCGGCGACTTCGTTGCACGCGATGCGCTTGATGTCTATTCAGCTCTCCACCCCTCCCTCCTTTATATAGAGTTGGCCGACGGGACTAGTGGCCGATTAGGACTCTATTTTGAATCGGATCTCATCCGTATCTCATAGAGTTGGCCGCCCATACGTCGTAAGCCCATAGGACTCTATCCGATCGGATCCCTATCCGATCGAGCCGTATCCGAGTCCAACTCGAATATCTATTCTATCCCCTTAAGCGTGCGACCCGTAGGTTCAGGTATACTCGGTTTCGGCTATAGTCTAACTTAGCCGATCGTCGGCTCGAGTCCAACTCACCGACTGTCAATAGCGGCGCCTAGCAAGACATATTGACACCATAGTATACAAGAATATAATATCGGCTCAACCTGTAATGTGTACACAAATCCCTTTGCCTCACAATACCGCTAAGCTATAGGCAAGATTTGTGCCATCCCTTCAATAGCTTAACCATTCACTCGAACCGTATTGGATTATCCGTATGTTGATTGACTCCTCAATCAACTTAGAATGGCCATGCATTTCCATAATCCATTACCTCGAGGGGCCCAGAGATATCTCTCCAAAGAAGGGGCAAATTCCATCTTGATCACTCACATCCCACTCCATGTTTCATAGCAAACCCGAAAACTACCTTTATAACTATCCAGATTACGGAATAGCGTTTGGTAGTCCCAAAGTAGGCTACTACACATGTTGGAATCCATGGTGATCTCGGTCTAAGGACTTTGTACCAACACTACCCGAGACCAACTAATGGCACATTAATTCCCGTAGTGTCTCATGGTGGGTCTATCCAACAATGTGTTCTCTAACACATATGTCCATGTTTATTGATTTGGTATCTCCATACCCATGATCTATGAGACATGATCATCAATCAATAAACATGCCGATCTTAGAATCATATTTGTTCCAACAATATGACATATGATCAGGGATCGTTTAGAAATAGATTCATACATATCGAGTCTCATAAATAAGTCACGTACTTATTGATCAATACAAGATGTCTATTTCATGGAACTGAATAACACTTTATTCATTTATACATAAACATTAACGTGATATCCAACATCTCCATGTTGCCTCTAGGGCATATCACTAACACTCTCCCTCTCTTCTTCCCTACAGCGGTGGCAGGCGAGGGCTTCGGCAACGGCGCAGCGGTGGCGGCTGGGCGAGACCTCAATGAAGACGTCATTGGAGGGCTCGGGCGGCGGGCGCAGGCTCTGGCGACGATGACATGGGAGGACGGAGGAAGCGTGCGACATCTGCGATGGTCGTCCCTCGCGTGGAGGCCAGCAGAGGAGGTGCTCGGTGGCAGAGGCCCTCCCCCTGCTCGGATCCGGTGGCGGCTGCCCTCCCCCGTGACGATGACGACCACCTCGACAGTGGCGACAACGACCTGGGTGGAGGCAGCAGGCTAGGGTTTTGAGTGACGACGGTGATCAAGTGGCGGCTGATCTAGGGTTTCGGGGCTAGGGTTTGAATTTTTGGATTTTTATTTATTTTTGTGATTTTTTATTTTAGCGGACGGACGGCTTAACCGCCCGTATGTGAAAATTGGATTTTTGCAAACACTTGGATGCAGACGGGTCATCCACCTGCCTGCGAAAATCAAATTTGGTCATATGAAAAAATGTATTCTGTAGTAGTGTTAATTACCATAGCATCTTCACTTTCACTTCTCTATCAAGTACTCCCTCTGTACATAAAAGACCTTATTTAATTTCCAGACTAAAGCATTTGTAAAAAAAACTTTAATTACCTTTGGATGTGGGGTCCATTGACACTCTTCATTATGCTTGTTTTCTCTCGTGGTTGGAGACCTTCCCTGCCTTCAATCGTTATGTGCAAATGCCATTTATTAGAGTTTGGACATCAAAAGTCTAATCAAATCAAGTATATCAAGTATACATGTCTAAAAAATTATGTAAAAATTACTTAAATCGTCTTAAATATATTCTAAATAATTTAACATAAATTAAGATTAGAAATAAGCCCATATTTGACCATCCAACTATTGTCGAAGTTTAATTTTGGCTATCCAATTATAAAACCGGGTATCGAACACCCTGAACTACTCAAACCGTTTACGTTCGGATAGCTCAGTCGGTTTTGACTATTTCGTTTGCCCGGGTTCAGGGTCGGCATCGGGAAGGAGATGACGGGGCGGGGCATGGGCGCCAGGGGATCCTGCGGGTAGTGGAGGAACGGGGCGCGATGGAAGGGAGGAGTCGCCGGCGGGTAGGAGTACACGGCGGACGGCGGCGGCGGACCCACGACGGGTCCACCGGGGAAGATGGGAGCGGCCGTGGCCGCGGGGGTGTTGGGAGGCGGCTTGAACAGCACCGTCGCCGCCGCCGCCGCCGCGGTGTCTCCGATCCACCACTCGCTCTCCCGCGGCCTCCTCACCCCGCGCGCCGTGCTCCCCGCCCTCTCCGCCCGCGGCAAGTGGCAACGCCGTCCGCGACTTCCTCTGTATTCTGTTGCTGTAAATCTTCGTAAATTTGAATAAGATTTCATAATATATCATACCGCTAGAATGGTCTCGCTTCGCAGTTTATTTTTACTGAGTGACTGAGGTGAGGGCCGTGGGTGAGTCAGCACGGGCTGACTCAGCCCTAGGTGCCACGTGGCAAACGAAACAGTCAAAACTACCTGGGCTATCCGAACGTAAATGGTTTGAGTAGTTCAGGGTGTCCGATATCCGATTTTGTAATTGGATGACCAAAATTAAACTTCGACAATAGTTGGATGGTCAAATATCGACTTATTCCTTAAGATTAAAAGAACTGTAGTGTTTCTCACTAAATAATGAATTGTACGTAGTGGTGTGGTAGTTGGACGGTATCAAAGGGAAAATTTGAATGAAAGATGATGGATAGAGCAAATAGTGTTTTAGAGTGATAAGGATTTGAGGATAAATTTTAAATCCGTATAACTACTTCGGATATTTTGGATCGGAGGTGGTAGTCTGATAGACATATATATTCATTCTCATGCATAGTAATATGTCAAAGACCGGTTAAAAATAAGTTTTTAGGACAGATGCGTTTTAGATACTTCTGTAGCTCTGTTGTCTTGAAGTATATTCTTGAGACTCGAGAGAGAGAGAGAGCATGCACGTACGTACAAGTATTCATACACATGGGTAAACGGGCAACATATACGTGTGTCGAACTTAATATATATATACCCTATTTACTACTACTAGTTGTGCATTATTGATGGGTCTCGCTAGCTCCAACACGGACCGGACCCAGGTAAGTGCATGCCTCGAGATCTGCGCTAATGAATGTGCCTACAACGGAATTAGGGCCTGAGATCAACCTACAATTAAGAGGTTAATAATATAATTATGCGGATGAATATACCAAGACCGCAGGTGAATTAGCAGGGACTTGGCTCCTTCTCAAATGATTGATGTCGTTGATCGTTTTTTTACGACGTCAGTTCAAACTCGGTAAGCTTAATTGGGCTACTAAGGCCCTGTTTTTTCGGCTTCTGCTTCTATAGAAACAAGTTTCTGGCTTTTGGCTTCTGTCTACTAAGCTGGAACTATAAAAATTGAGCCTGTTTCACACCTTTCTTTAGGATTAGCTTTGGATCAAATGAAGTTCAAAATATCCAAAAATAGATTTTAAAATATCCGGCGAGGAAAACCAGACAAGCTGGTGCATTACAATGGCAAGTGGATAATTTTTCTTCTTAAAAGCCAGAAAAGCTCACCCTGGTGAGCTTTTAGTTTCTAGCTTTTGTAGTTCAGAAAAGCCAAATGGTTTTTAAGAAGCTAAACATAAAAGCTATCTGTTTCTTTCATTTTTGTCTACTATAAACTGAAAAGCTAGAAACACGACCTAAATAACAGAAGAGGGTTAGCACTGTTTATAGCGCCGTATTTTTCCAAAATAACAGTCATTCTTACGCGGTGAATTACCTGCACTTATATCACCGCTGTAAATTTCAGAACTTAAATTGTAATTACTCCTCTGAAGCATTGCAAGTTTTTAGTCCCTACAACGATCATTCTCATCTCAATCGAACGATAACCCTCATCTGTATAGGGTATGGTCTCCGTCACAGAGCAAAGGTCACTGATGTAAGTAGTCATTTCTGTCGGACAAATGTCCGTCACCGATGTGTGTCATCTTTATCGGGCCTAAAGAATAATCCGTCACCGATATGTTTGACCCACAAAATTAGTCAAACAAGGGTACGACACCGATGATATAATCTCAAACGGGTCCTAATTAATACCCGTCACCGATGATATTATCAATTTGAAAGAGGAGATAGAAGAGATGGAAGCACACTTACAGAAGATAGAGCAATCACATATAGAAAAAAACGATTGAAATTAACTAAAAAAATGTGGTGCAAACCCAATAATAGAAAG
The DNA here is from genome assembly GCA_019925245.2 of Oryza australiensis. Classification (NCBI taxonomy): domain Eukaryota; kingdom Viridiplantae; phylum Streptophyta; class Magnoliopsida; order Poales; family Poaceae; genus Oryza; species Oryza australiensis. The sequence continues at coordinate 3,370,803 of JAIFGZ020000414.1, read as the reverse complement.
AACATGTTACGATGGAAATTTGTTGCGAGAAAGGTCTATTATTAATTAATTAGTAGATTTTCTATAAATATTTTTTTGATATGTTACATTTCAAATCTTTTACAAATATATATTTTAGGATTTTTACGTTTCCATATACTTTCAGAAACTTTGAACAAAAGTTTGAAAATTGAAAATTTTATCGTTGCATATGAGTGCAATTAGTTAGGAAAACATTTGGCCAGCGCGGGAGAATTAAGGAGGACAATGTGTAAGGACATGGAATGGCAGAGGTAATAGCTGTGGACATAAAACCTGAGCCCAAACCCAAAAAAAAAACAAACCCAAACTAACTGAAACCTACCGGAACACTGATCTCGGATAGAAAACCTGAAAACCCGATATTATTTTGGGTTAATATAGTATTAACTCGCGGTACCTGATTAACCCAAACTATCCAAATCCCCAGCGACCAGCACATCTCAGTGTCCAGCACGCTCCTCACCCGCCCGCTCGCCCCACCGCGCCCTCGCCGCGCCCGAGGAAAACCACCAAATCCCTAACCCTAACCCTAGAACACCCACTCCCCCATGACTCCCAAGCCGCTGCCGCTGCTGCCGGCTTGCCATTGCCCTTGGCCCTCTGCCCTCATGTCGTTGTGCTCTCGCCGCTCGCGCCGTCGTCTCACGCGCTCGCCGCTCGCGCCGTCACCATCGGCCATCGTCCGACCTGACCCATCGCGCCACCGTCGACCGGTCGAGATATCGAGTCCAGGACCACCATTGCGCCGCCGACCCGCCGACCAAGTCCAGGAGACCAGGAGATTGGCTAAGATGGTCAATACCTACCGATATTAAAGAGAATATGGAGGAATTAGTCATTCTAGAGAAAGGTAAAAATATTTATATTATTTTTTTCATTTTCACTACATGTTTGAATTTGGTTCACAACTCATTGCAGAGTTAATTGAAGAATTTGTTGGGAAAAGAAAAGGAAAAAGGACATGCTTCCAATTCCAGCACACAGGATGAAGTGTAAACCTGATGTTGCAGCAACAGCAACTCCACCATGCACTTGATGGCTGTTAGTTATTGCCTTATCTTAATTACAGCTAGGAAGTTGTATTATTTTGGACTTTTGGTGATAACTAACATCCATCAATTTTACCAGGGACTGCAGATTGGAGAAGTGGAGATGATGTTCTTCCCCAACAGGCCAACTGGTGGTCATCTTTTCTTCACAAATGTGTACAATTCATCTCTATATCGTATGTTCTGTAATAGCATGCACTATGGACTATATGCAGTGATGGACTATGTTCTGTAAGTGAGCATTTTGTTGAATAATTCAAAATCTAGTCCATTTGTCAAGTTGTCACTTGATGTGTTTCATTTGGATAATTTGGGTTACTTCAAACCTGAACCCGAAATAATGGATAACCGAAATTTTGGGTATAATAAGTAGTTCGGGTAATATTTCGGGTGTAATTTTTGAAAACCCAAAATTTAAAAACCCAAACTACATCTGAAATTTTGGGTAACCCGAATGTCCAGTTAGGTAAGAGAGCAGCAAAACATCATTAATTTGACCAATTTTGACCGAAGTTCTCCAGTGGAGTCACTTAATCCTAACAAGACCCACTAGTAAATTAATTCGAAATTACACGGAAGACCATGTCTATATCATGCTCAAGAAAGATCTGTAGTTAGCTGACTAAAAAAAGATTGGTAGTAGTTAACTATATATGTTTAAATTGGCAGTACACATTTCTATGATTCTAGCTAGTTGGGCGGCCTCTTCTAGTTGTACCGGCCACCGTTTAGCTTTGCACATGTGAGAGGTCGCTGCAGATCCCCGATGCATGAATGCATCATCGGTTGCGGCCGATGGAAGCTTCAGATGATCGTTGGGCCCCGTGAGGTTCAGTTCGAAGCCCTAGCTGGCTACCTACTTTCTCCAGAATCATTCACATTTTGGATAATAATACGGTTTTTAAAATATATATTTGACTATATTTTTATTATAATAAATATAATAAATATGTTTATTATTTTCACCGCTGAGAAGTTTTAGTTTGTAACTTTTTTAGTCGTGGGTTATAAACCGAAAAAAACGAAACTAAGGATGTTGATCTTTAGTACCGGTTGAAATAATCGGGACTAAAAATATATATGTTTAATTTTGCTCCTACTGCGTACTGCTTGTTTATTACATATATACACATATATGCATAATATGTATATATATGTAATATATATATTTATACATATATATATATGCAATATATATGTATAAATACATATTTTGCACATATATATGCACTTAAGTATATATAAATTACCAAAATATATACACACATATATAAAAATATACATATATTACAATCACTCTTTAATTTTTAATGTTCTATATAGTATATTACAAAATCTAAGCCGTGAGCCGTGGAGTGAGGTTGACGAATTAGATTTCATCGCAGTGGAACTCTTCCGCGGGATCAATAATCTGATGATTGATAAATTTTATCAGTTCTTCTTGAATAGCCTTTATAAAATCATCGTAGGAAAGTATGTCCCTCATGTAAATAATCTATCATTTGAAAAAATGAGAAATAAATATATAAAATCAATAAAAAATGGAGACCTAATATATGAATGTTTTTTACGTACATCCAGATCCTATCCGATCCTTGTCAAATTTGATTTGATAAACTAGACGGTGAGTATACTCGCAGATGTAGTAGCCATACAAGTTCGTCCCCTACTCCTGTTTTACACAATAAAAGAGAAACAACGAGAGATTTAATATACATTTATATTTTAGAATAAATTAATGATTCGAGATAATTTTGGAGCATGTACTCACTAGAAATTTTGTCCTCAAAACAAGTTTTTCTTTCCGAGTCCCACGGACCAACAGAACCGTGCCCATGCCCTGTGTACAATTGAGTAATTATTCGAGATCTGCATAGTAGCAATAGCAACATTCATAATGACAATGAAATAGATGACATTATATGTCTATCACTTTAAAAATCTTTGCGAAGGTAGACTCCGATTTATCCATTGAGTCATAGACATGGATTATGCGCGAGGAAAGGTCAAAAAGGAAAAGGACCCAGTGGAATCTGCAAATTGCGTGAGATGATATATATGAAACTGTATATATACGAGAAGAAAATTGGTACGAAAGGCAGTAAAAACTCACTTTGTGTTGTACGGAAAGAGTATCTAAGTCTTATAATGCTGTTGCACCAGCAAATGGACAATATTGTCCTTTGTAGCTTGCTCATAATCCCGTATTATATCCGTGTTTATTTCGTGGGGGTCCATGAATCCAATGTTGAAACACCCCTTCTTACGATAAAATCTACAACGGATAAAAGGAATTTTTAACACTAGATAGAAGGAGCTAAGGAATGAAATAAATTTAACTAAATGATACTTACAAAATCTAGCAACTGAGAAGTGAGAAGTCGAGGACGTCTAGCTGGTACAAGTCAAATACATCCTCGAAGCGGATCTACATGATATCATCTCCTTGGAGGAAATCTGTGTTTTTTATCCACACGCCGAACATCTCGCTACCTTTGTCTGAATTTTCCATATACCATTGATGGAATCGGTACATCTGTGTAGAGAGAGTTTTCGCCTGAGAAAGCTTAACAAGAGGTTCATCGAGGGTAAACTTGTATTTCAAATCTTTTTTTGTCGCCTTTTTGATTGTTGCGCCCCCAAACAGTTGCTCCCTCATTAGTCCTGTTTCTGCCATAAATTGTCTGTACTCATTTTCACCACGTGGCACCAACGGCTCAAGCGTTTGTTGTGGTTGTTTTCCGAGCTGATTGACATCTTTCGACTTTCCTTTTTTCTTTTGAAAAGACTTTCTAATTGATCGGTCATAGTCCAATAGTAAAGTTGGTTTAACCGGTGCGATCATCTTCTTAAAGAACTCCTTAGCTGTCATGTCTATAGGAATCTTCTTTTCAGGACTCTGTGGCTTCAATTGTGCTTTCACTTCGCTACTATGATATCATCAACCTTCGTGTTAGTGCGGTCGTACGCCCTTTTTTGAGAGCGGGGAGCCTTGGCGCGTCAAGTCTTGGCCTCTTCATTTGTTTTGTTGACCTTGATGGCACGGAACGAGTTGGGCACGACTTGGCAGCTGTTGCATGCGGAGGAGTCGGTGCCCGCGGAGGAGTAGGTGCTCGCGGAGGAGTTGGTGCCTGCTGAGGAGTCGATGCTCGCGAAGGAGGCGGAGGAGACGGTGCAGGCGGAGGAGATGGAGGAACGAACACCGCTTCTTGCCTGGGAAACATAATGGAGCGCTTGCACCATAGTATAATGGCGTTGGCTGTGTCTCCTAGTTTCGTCTCCCCGTCTCCTTAGGGGATGTCCAGTTCGAGATCATGAAAGCCTCATTCCACCTGCTCAATTTCGACCTTTGAGTACCAAGGTGGAATCGTCCTGCAATGGTATGTCCCGTCTTGTCCCACTGGTATGGCCATGCCTGACACTGCCTTCACAAGAAGAGAGGTTATTATTAGTAATCAACCTATGCACCAAATTTTGCAATGTACAAGTCATATATTATAAAACTACGAGCATACCTTGAATGACAAGTTCTTCAAGGGAATATGCAGCTCACATGGTGTCCGCCGTGTGATTTCATCAACGGGGCATGGGGGTTCATCTGCAGCTTCCATGGCATGTTCTCCTACTCGGCCTATGTCTTTACACCTCTCCTTGCATTCTTTGCTTGTGCATCACAAGCCTATACTCAAGATCTGTTAGCTTCGCCAACATATCTCGCTTGCTCCTCATGCGACTCCTGTTCGTGTGGATGTCCTCTTGAAATCCATATTTCCATGGAACAACGCCTTTTTCTCGCATTTGTCCTGGATGCTCGGGATTCTGAAGTGCGAGCGTAAGCATGTCCTTCTCTCTGTTGGGCTAGAATGTGCCCTGAGCAGAGGTCGCTATTGCATCCTTAAGTCGGTTGGTTGCTTCACGAATCTCATCGCTGAATATCAGGGAGCCATCACCGGGATTGAACGCTCCAACGTGAGCATAGTACCAATGCTTTGATCGTTCCGGCCAATTAGCTATGGTCGAAACAATACCTCTTTCTATCAAGCCGGCTTCCATTCGCTCCCACTTTGGCATTGTCTTGTTATAGCCGCCTGACCCTAGCCGGTGATGGCACTGCTTCATAGCGGCATTGGATTTATTCTTCTCTATATGTGTTTCCCCTTGCTCTCCTGTCTTGTATGCGACAAACGCATCCCAATGATTCTTCAGCTTGTGGAATTTGTTGAAGTGCGGTGTCCGGCCCTTCAGATATATTTCTTGTAAAATTTCTTCTTATAGTTCCAACAGTTCGGCCATCTTCTTTAGAGTCAATTTCTTCACTTTGTCCTGTTTTGCCTCAGGGATCGTGAAGGTCTCTACCTTGGTGGTCCACAGCATGTCTTTCTCTTTATTTGGGAGATAAATTCGGTCATCCCCGAGTGTCCTTGTTTGGCGCCAGTACACCATGCTGATAGGCACGTGATCCCTCATGACCCAACCGCTGTGTGCCACAAACTTCCTTGCTACATCGGCAGGGGACACGGTTGATCGTCTTGTGCCACTTCAGCAATGTCGACCGTTAATCTTCGACGTGACACCTCATTGTCCGTGTGTCCTCTTCTCTCCAACGGCCGGTGTGTTGTCACTGTCCTCCTCATTCCCTTCCTCGTTCCCTTCCTTGTTTAGGTACTGGTTGGGATCCTCGTTCCCCTGCTGATCCATCCAATATGTTTTGCTGCCCTCTGTGATCTCGTTCAAAAAGATTTGTTCATCAGCGCGATTTGCCATATGTTCGTAACATTATGTGTACACATCAACTATGTGTATATTGTTATATATATTGACATTGTTGAGAACTACAATGATCAGGTAATTTCCACCTACCTAAGAAAAACTATGCAACCAACATGTTTAATGTTATATATTATCGACATTGTCTATAACTACAAAGAACAACTAATTAAATTTCACTTAGCTAGTTAAGAAATATGAAACCTACATGTGCATTTTAAATTCATGCAATTCATCTTGCCTAAGTTTTGCTTCGAGGCCTTGGGATCACTTAAGCTTGAGCGACGGTGGCGGTCAGCAGCTGGACCTAGTAATTCTGACAAGGAAAAAATTATTTAGTTAAAACGTGTACAATGCTCCTAAGTCTAAATTCCTCCTTGTAACGAGCGAAAGAATGACCGAACGAATAAACTTGTTTGGTCATTATATCGTTCATGTTCGTTCGGTCGTGAAAGTCGTTCTATCGTTCATTCATGTTCGTTCTATCGTTCTATCGTTCTCGTTCGTTCGTTCACGTTCTCGTTCGTTTATTCTCATTCTATCGTTCTCGTTCTATCGTTCTCATTATATCGTTTTCGTTATATCGTTCTATCATTCTATCGTTCTCATTCGTTCGTTCGCGTTCGTTCACGTTCTCGTTCGTTCATTCACATTCGGCCAAAGTCATTCGGTCGTTCGGTCGTTCGGTCGTTCTATCATTCTATCGTTCGTTCATGTTCATTCTATCGTTCTCGTTAGTTCATTCGTTATCGTTCTCATTCTATCGTTCTATTGTTCTCGTTCTATCATTCTCGTTCGTTCGTTCACGTTCGTTCATGTTCTCATTCGTTTGTTCACGTTCGGCCATGGCGGGTGCGTTGGCAGTGGTGGCTTGCGGCGGCGTTGGCCATGAAGGGGGCGTCGACAGTGGCGGCTTGCGACAGCGGTGGCGGTAGTAACGGCGCGCGGCGGCGGCGGTGGCGCGCAGTGGAGGTGGCCGACGTCAGCCATGGCGGTGGCGGGGCAGCGGTGGCGGTGTGCGGCGGTGACAACAACAATGACAACAACGAGAAGATGTACGGCACCGATGACGACGATGATGATGGCGAGAAGACATACGACGACAGCGAAGAGATCAAATCGGCCGGATGGGGTCTTACATTCAAGAATGCGGCACGCAGCGAGGGCGACAACGATGATGGCGAGACGATGACGACGAGATGGCGTCAAGACAGCAATGGCGAGATGACAAGGCGAGATGACGACAAGACACCGATGGCGAGACAATAAGGTGAGACGATGGCGGCGGCGATGGTACCTGCAAAATCTAGAACGATGGTGCAAGAAGAAGAAGATATGTGAAGAAATGGATTAAGTGTTGGATCGGTGGAGAAGACAATGCGTGCCAGGATATATATATACCCCTAGATCTTTAGTCTTTGTTGGTGGCAATAATCGGGACTAAAGATAGATTAGTCTTGTAGGTGGCAACAACCGGGACTAAAGATTGTATCTTTAGTCTCGGTTGTTGCCACCACCATGCACTAAAAATAATTTCCTACTATTTCCAATCTATATTTAGCCCCGGTTGTTGTCACCATCCGGACTAAAAATAATTTTTCGATATTTCCATATTTTTTTGTCCCGGCTAGGGTTAACAATCGACTAAAAATTAAATAATCCATAAACCAGCCAAATTAATTTCATTAAATATATGTTTAAAACAATAATAATTAATGCATTAAAATTTAAAAATTAATGAGAAAAGATTTAAAATAGTTTAAAACTATTATTAAATTATAATAATCATAAATAACTAACATATGTCTAATTTAAATTGTAATAGTAATATATAATTAACATATGACTGATTTAAAATATTTTAAAATAATAATAATTATATATAATTAACACATGGATCTTCAATACATTTGAAATAATTTACATCGTCCATACAACAACCTAGGTCCATACATTAAACATAATTTACAGGTTGACCTCGCGTACTTTCTCCTCACTAATGTTCCTTCGCTATAATCATTGTGTGAGTAAGAGGTATCCTCATTTGATAGGAGGATGCTCGAGTCAACCATTACCGCGAACGAAGGTTTCCCGTCAAACTGATTGTAATCTTCATCAGTCTTATCCTTGACTCTGACGATTTTTATTTTGCCTAGGAGAACCATGTGGTGCTTTGGCTCGTCGGACCCTTTACCCTTCTTTGCTTTTCTAGACATGTCCTTTACATAGAAAACTTGCATTACAACATTGGCTAGGATGAATGGTTCATCTGAGTATCCAACCTTGTTAAGGTCTGTCATCAATTGTTACGCCTTCACCAGTCAGCCTAACCCATTGGCACCGAAACAAAGGGACCTTCAGAAGTCCATAGTCAAGTTCTCATATGTCATCGATGCCACCATGATACGTGCTAGTTGTACCATCGTATCTCATGGCATCGATATGAACAACACTATTTTGGTTAATGTTCTTTTTGTCTTGAGCTCTTCTGTAAAATGTATACCCATTGATTTCATATCCTTGGAATGTCATGATTGAGCAAGAAGATCCCCTCACCAAGAAGGCTAGTTGTTGGTCAATCATCTCGTTACCCATGAGATGTTGTCGCATCCAAGCAGGAAAACTATCAATGTGACAACATGTAATCCAGGCATTGGACTTACCGATATTTTTGGAGTGAACAATCGCCAATTGCTCCTCGATGAAGGAGCCACCAACAAAGATTGTTGCAAAACCGTAAAATGTGCTTTACGGAATAAATTATTGTCTACAGTCATCATTGCTTTTCTTAGAGTCCCCTTTTGTAGGAATATGCATAGGCTACGATAGCAAAAAATCAAAATTTTCTACCGAACACTCCAGGAAAGCATGTGAGTAAGGTGTAGGAATACGTGTAGGCTATGATAGCATAAAATAACATTTTTCTACTACGCACTCCAAGAAAAGCATGCGAGAAAGAGTCTATATATTGTTACCAATTGACATGCAGAGCAGCGAAAGACTACGTTGGAGAAGTCTAACGTACGAATATCAGGGAGATTACGGAATTAGTCGATCACCATGGACCGATCGCTTGACCGTCTTGCTGACCATCAACGGACCGCCCGACCACCTCGCCGACCACAATCCGATCTCCCGACCAGCTCGCCGACCACATCACCGACCACATCGTCGACAATTATCCGATCTCCCGACCAGCTCGCCGACCACGTCGCCGACCAACAGCGCAATGTAGCAGTGTCTCTACCGGTATCCACACATCCAGGGGTGGAACGCCGAACGCCTGTGTGCTAGCACTTGACGCACGACTAGGGTTTGGCTCGAAGGCGACGACTAGGGTTTGCTCGTGGAAGATCTTGATTCGAGTCTAATGTGAATAGCTTGTCTGACCACGATCTCCACCCCTTGCCCCTTTATTTATTGAGTTAGCCGACTAGGCCTAGAGGGCCCATTGGGACTCTATACCTCATCGGATCCCTATCCGAACTGAGCCTTATCCGAGTCAAACTCAAATACCTGTTCCAACCCATTAAGTGTGCGACCCTGTAGGTTCATGTATACTTGGTTATGACCTAAGAACACTTCTCAGCCGACCTATCAACAGCGGCCCCTAGCAGAACGTATTGACACCAAAGTATACACAAAGATCATATCGGCTAAACCTGTAATATGTGCACAAATCCCTTTGCCTCACGATACCAATTAAGCTATAGGCAAGACACGCGACATCCTATCAATAGCTTAATCATTCACTCGATCTCGTATTGGATTATCTATCTGTTGATTGACTCCTCAATCAACTCGGCATGGCCATGCACTTCCATAATCCATTACATCGAGGGGCCCAGAGATATCTCTCCCATAGGAAGGGCAGCTTCCATCTTGATCATTCATATCCCACTACATGTTTCATAGCAAACCCGAAGACTACTTTTATAACTACGCAGTTTATGGTGTAGCGTTTGGTAGTCCCTAAGTAAGCCATTACATATGTTAGAATCCATGATGACCTCAGGTCTAAGGACTTTGCACCAACACTACTTGAGATCAACTAATGGCATATTAATTCTCTGTAGTGTCTCAAGGTGGGTCTATCCAACAACATGTTCTCTAACATGTGTTCACGTTTATTGATTTGTTATCTCCATACCATAATCCATGAGACATAATCATCAATCAATACACGTGTTGATCTTAGAATCATATTCGTCCCATATATATGATATATATGATCAGACATCATTTAGAAATAGATTCATATAAAGAGTCTCATGAATAAGTTACATACTTATTGATCAATATAAGTTGTCTATTTCATGGAGCGTAATAACACTTTAGTCATTAATATATAAACATTGACTGTGATATCCAACATATCCATGTTGCCTCTAGGGCATATCACTAATTCCCCATAGTCTCCCTTCATGGCTTGTTTCGGGCACCCCGATTGGACGAAGGTCTTTAATAAATTCTACGTAGAACTCAATGACCTCCTCTGTTCCATACCCCTTGGCGATGCTTGCCTTCGGATGAGAACGGTTACGAACGTACTTCTTTAGAACACCCATGTACCTCTCAAATGGGAACATGTTGTGTTGTTATACAGGACCGAGAATACGGATCTCTTTGACAAGGTGACATAGAAGATGTGTCATTATATTAAAGAAGGAAGGTGGAAAGATCACCTCAAAGCTGACAAGACATTGCACCATATCATTTTGAAGGTCTTCTAATATGTCTGGATCAATGATCTTCTACGAAATTGCATTCATGAAAGCACGTAGCTTTGTTATTGTTGCCTGGACATTATCAGGAAGGATACCCCAAATTATAACAAGAAGCAACTGTGTCATCAACACGTGGTAGTCATGAGACTTTAGGTTTGTGAACTTCTTCTCCTTCGTGCTTATTATACCCCTCTATATTCGAGAAGTATCCAGACGGTACCTTGATGCTCTCCAAGCATTCAAACATCCTTTCTTTCTTTGCCCTACTTAGAGTGTAGCTGGCTGGACTCAAGTAATGACTTACTATCTCCTTTGGTTCCGTGTGAAGGCCGTCACATAGTTCCATATGCTTGAGATCATTACGTGCTTGAAGTGTATCTTTTGACTTCCTATTTACACCTAGGAAGCCCAATAGGTTGATGCAAAGGTTCTTAGTGAGGTGCATCACGTCGATTGCATGGAGGACGTTGTTAATGACTAAATTTGGTGAGACAAATCCCTAGGTTTGAAGCTACAATTGAAGCAAAATTGGAGTGCATGATTCTTGGAAACAGAGTGTGTGTCGACTAAGTATGAATTGGCTAAGGAGTCAATCGGCTGAGATCGAATCAGATAATGACATCTGATGTAGCCGATTCCAATTGGGATAAACAGAAGAGACCAATTCTAATAGGAAAGCGTGAAGATCATCATTGGATTCGGTTTCCAAGTGCTTCAAAGATATTGCCATCTACGGATAAAGTCCTAAAAAGGCAATTGTATCTTTAATTAGGATATTTTATATAGTTTTCTTATAGATAATGTCGGTTTGTTTTAGGCATATCTGTAATTCAATCTGTAATAGGGATAGGAATCGTGTCCGTTACGGACTAGTTATATATCTGGGTATAAATATGACCCAAGACTCTGTAAATTATATCAAGCAATACACAATCAATACAATCTCGGCGCATCGCCACCTTTTTCTTTAGCTGCCCATTTTTCCTTATCGGCGGGGCTCTCATCGGCTGGGGCAGCCTTCTTCTTTACTCGTCGCTCTTTCCTTTGGCGCTCTTGTTTCTTCTTCTTTTTTAGCCGATAGTCGATTTCGGCTTGGACTTATTTCAGCCGACCTTCGCTCTTTAGCCGCTGCACCTTCCGCTTCTGAGTCTTCATAAAAGTGTCAGAGGGACACCATTGCGGGTTTGCAATGTGTTCTTTGTCATCCTCGAAGTCTTCCTGAAAGAAATCTTCATGGATAGGGCCCAACCTTTGATGAACAGGCAGTTTCCTTTGATTGAGCCGAACCACCCTGGGTGTAAATCGGCTGGAGCTCTAGGTTGGCTCTTCTCTATAATCACTGCATGCTGGGCAATTTTGCAATGAAGGCAGCCTCATCCCTTGTTCCCAGCAGAATCTGAAGAATTCACAGCTCCAATGGGGATCGAAGCCATCATGTTGCCGATGGTAAGCCTCTTCCTGCCGATTGTATCTTCTTAGATGCACTCCGTGAACTCTGCCCGTTTTCCTCTCTTCATGTTCCTTCATGAATTTGACTAGGCTATCCATTTCTCAGGGATGATGATGGGTTGATCGGCGACTGGCATAAACCATGTTAATAGGAAAAGGATTCCCATCAACTTTCATCGGCTTCTTAGGATCTTCGAATTTGATCTTCCCAGCTTCTATAGCCGATTGAATCTGCTGGCGAAACACCTTGCAATCATTGGTGTCGTGGGAGCCTGTGTTGTGCCATTTGCAATATTTTCTCTTCTTTAGCTCCTCGGCTGATGGAATGACATGATTAGCCAGGAGTTGAATTTGCTTCTCCCGAAGCAGCAGGTCAAAAATCTTGTCGGCTTTGGTGATATCAAAGTCGTATTTTTCTTCCTTAGCCAAAATTTTCACCATTGGCAAGTTATGGTCTTTTTGTTCCTTGCCCATTCTACGTCGCTACTTCAAATTCGCTGTCGCCGGAGTCGGACTCCGAGGCATAGGCAACGTGGCTCACTTTTTTGAAAGCCTTCTTGGCCTCCTGGAAGCGCTGTTCATGGGCTGTGATTTTTTGGGCCAAGTGTGCCAAGCTCTCAAAGTCCTGAGCCAAAAACCTTTCCCTGATGGGGGTTGATAAACCTTGGAAGGCTAAATTGGCTAACTGGGAATCAGACAGCACCAGGCTGTAGCATCGGTTCCTCATATCTCTAAATCTCTGGATGTAGTCCTGAACTGATTCGTCATGCTTCTGCCTGATGGCTGTCAAATTGGACAGCTTCATCTCATGGATGTCGGTGTAGAAGTACCAATGAAACTGCTTTCCCAAAACGGCCTAACTCTGTACAGAATTGTATGGGAGTGAAGAAAACCAGATAAGAGCTGATCCAGAGAGAGAGGGGAAAAAGCCTAACCCTCAGGGCGTCTGTAGCCGATGCCTCTCTGCACTGGGCTAAAAATTGGCTAACATGCTCATAGGTAGAAACATTGTCCTACCCTGAGAACTTGAAAAAATCTGGCACCTTGTATCGGTTAGGCAGCGGGACCCTTTCAAAGTACTCAGGATAAGGATACTAATACATATTGCCCGTGTCCTTGGGTTTGAGGCCGAATTGTTCTCTCATCACGTCGGCTATCAAGTCCACCCAAGGTTTGTTCTGTTGAGGCACCTCCTATGCTTGTTGCTGCATCAGCTCGTACTGATCAGACTGGAGTGGTCCTTGCCGATACTGCATCCGAGGCGAATGAGGTTGATAATGTTGATTAAAGCTGCCTCGTGGATAATGCTGGGGAGATTGGTGCACCATGGGAATTTGTTCCTAAAGAGGCTGTGAGCCGATATGATGTTGTGGGAAGCTTGATGGATAGGATCCTATCGGCACCTTGGGCAGAACAGGTGGCCGATCTACACTGAACATGGCCGCAATCTATTCTGAGGACATCTGAGGGATCTCATGGCCTGCATGCTGAGCCTATGGCCTCATCAGGACCCTAGGTTGGAAATCCGTCGGCTTTGATGCCAATGGTGGTACGAACAGCTTGAGGGGAACCGATCCTGGCACGATCGACTGTTCCAGAGGAACTCCTGAAGTAGTCGGCAACCCGTCTATTGCCAACGATCTGTACTGAGAAAATTTACCCTCGGGGTGGAATACTGGTCCCTGGCTTGGTGTTCGGCTATCCTGGAGTCGACCACTATACTGATCATGTTGTTGAGGGTGTTAACCAGTATCCCAGATTAGTTGATCAAGGCATGATGAACCGCATAATTAATCCTATCTTGGAGGTTGTTCAGCTCTGGCCCATCTTCCTACTTGATCTCTTGAGGCTTTTTGCCCTTGTCAGAGCTAGGTTCGGGCTCGTCATCGGCTGGCAGTTTTACTTTGTACCTCAGGACAACCGTGCCAGACCGAGTTTGTGTAAAAGAGTACAGATACAGACTCTACAGCTTGTTCATTATATCCTCAAGCTCGGCCTTTTGCTCTGGCATTAACTTATCCATGGTGATCGGAATGATGTTCTCTGGATCAACATCAGAGGTTTTGATGTCTACCATGGCGTCTGTCTTGTGATTTGCGTCCCATTGGACGTGCCAAAAGTGTGTTGATGAGAAAATTTCCCACGCACTGGCCTGAGAGATCTGCTTAACTCTAGTGCAGGTCCAAATTATTGCATCGAGGTTCGTAGGCGTGCCAGTTGATTTGATCCTACAATCAACAAGAAACAATAGAAAGTATTAGCTTGTAAATGATAGCCGATCTGCTGGTGGCCAATGACGTATCGTCTAGGGTTAAGCCGATGCAACGCATACTAAATCAGTAGTCGTTAGACTTGTTCGATCGGCTGTAGACGTTAACAGAAAACAATCCAAGTCTTAAAGCATATTTAAACCAAGTGATTGGGATAGATCGGTAGTATACTGAGACTGTATAAATCACTTAGATCTAAAGACACCATAAGGTACGGATTATACTTGTTCAAAGCCTAGCCGAAGACTAACATGTATTGGCTAGTACTCCGATACTGCTTTATACTAATATATCGTTACTAATCAAATATATTAAACAACGACCGATCATATGCTAAGATGACTTAACAAATCGGTTACAAGCTTAATATATTTAATCATAAAGAGATCTTCATATAAAAGGAAGTTTCAACATATCAAGTAAATATAAAACATACAAGACAATTAAAACAGGTAAGATTGGCTGAAACTCCGTTACTATCTCTAGTAATGATCATAAAGCAAGATAGATCTGTTATGATTCTAAAGGCGACTTAATAGATCGAACCTAACCGATGCAGCATTAAGTACCAAAACAAGCATAGAATCTATACGAGTCCATGAACACCATTCAAGATGGTAGATATACTATATAATCCAAATTAATATTGAAATCTAAACTTACCGGTTATCATCTAGTGACTTATGCTAGCTGATTAGGGTTCAGACCATAATATCGATCTAAATTATATAACACATATGATAACTATGCATATTACGAAGATAGAATTAGAGTATCATGATGATGGAAGCACTAACCCCGACAACGCAAACCGCTGTGACAAGAATTACCTTTTCACTGGAGATCAAATGATACAGCCCAACTAGAAGCAAGAACTCATCGAAACTATTAAAGAAAAAGGTGGCAATGCACCGAGATTGTATTGATTGTGTATTGATTGATATAATTTATAGAGTCTTGGGTCATATTTATACACATATATACAACAAGTCCGTAATGGACACGATTCCTATCCCTATTATAGATTGAATTACAGATATGTCTAAAACAAACCGGCATTATCTCTAAGGAAACTATACAAAATATCCTAATTAAAGATACAATTGCCTTTTCAGGACTTTATCTGTAGATGGCAATATCTTTGAAGCACTTGGAAACTGAATCCAATGATGATCTTCACGCTTTCCTATCGGAATTGGTCTCTTCTGTTTATCCCAATCGGAATCAGCTACATCAGATGTCCTTATCTAATTCGGTCTCAGCCGATTGACTCCTTAGCAATTCATACTTAGCCAACGCACACTCTATTTCCAAGAATCACGCACTCCAATTCTTCTCCAATTGTAGCTTCAAGCCCAAGGAAAAGCAGTGGCTTCTGCATCGGTAAATATGGTTTTCATGTTACCAGCCGAGTTTGAGGCTACCCAAGCGAATGTAGACGAGGTAGAGGAATCCCTGGCCAAATTTGTGTTGTCCCCAGAATAGGCTATCTTTGAAAAACTAGAGGGGACTGAACATCGGCACCTCAAGCCTCTTTATGTTAAATGATTTGTTAATGGCAAGCCGATGTCAAAGATGCTAGTGGATGGGGGAGAGTCCGTCAACTTGATGCCCTACGCTACTTTCACGAAGCTAGGCAAGGGAGCCGATGATCTTATCAAAACAAATATGGTTCTCAAGGATTTTGGCAGGAACCTATCGGAGGCATAAGGGGTCCTTAACGTGGAATTAACTGTCGGCAGTAAAACAGTACCCACTACATTTTTTGTCATTGACGGGAGGGGATCATACAGCCTGCTGCTCGGAAGGGTTTGGATCCACGCCAATTGTTGCATCCCTTCGACCATGCACCAAATCTTAATCAAGTGGCAAGGCGACAAGATCGAAATCGTGCCAGCCGACAGGTCAGTGAATGTCGCCAATATCGATTTAACCCTTTGGGAGATTGACGGCATTGATTGCTTGTCTGGCAAAGTTTGAGAGACCGATTTTATGAAGGTGTCTGATTCTACTATACAGCCGATCGGAGACGAGGAGCCTCAATTACTACTTTGAAGGCGTCTTGGAGGGCTCGAGCGTCTACACCAAGGACACCGTGGACGATCTGGATGGCAAACTTGGGCAAGGTTTTATGTCGGCCGATGAGCTTGAAGAGGTTGATATAGGTCCAAGAGATAGACCTAGACCGACATATATTAGTAAAAATTTGTCTTCTCATTTTAGAACCAAACTTATTGATTTATTGAAGAAATATCAAGATTGCTTTGTTTGGGAGTATTTTGAGGTGCCAGGTCTTAGCCGATCGATTGTTGAACATCGGCTCCCTATTAAACCAGGATATCGGCAATACAAGCAATCCCCAAGGAGATTCAAAGCCGATATGTATGACGCAATTAAGGCCGAAATTACTCGGCTATACGATGCTGGTTTTATTTGGCCATGCCGATACGCTGAGTGGGTTTCTAACATAATTCCAGTAATAAAAAATATCAAACTTAGGGTGTACATCGACTTTCGAGACTTAAATAAGGCTACCCCTAAGGATGAGTACCCCATGCCAATAGCCGATTTGCTTGTTGATGCAGCCTCAGGGCACAAAATTATAAGTTTTATGGATGACAATGCTGGATACAATCAGATTTTTATGGCTGAGGAAGACATCCATAAGACTGCTTTCAAGTGTCCAGGCGCAATCGGCTTATATGAATAGGTTGTCATGACTTTTGGACTGAAGAATGCTAGAGCTACTTATCAGAGGGCCATGGACTATATTTTTCATGACTTAATCGGCTTCTTGGTCGAAATTTATATTGATGATGTGATAGTCAAATACAAGGAAGTTGAAGACCATATAGCCAATTTAAGGAATGTTTTGGAGAGAACTAGAAAATATGTCCTGAAAATGAATCCCACTAAGTGCGCCTTTGGAGTATCGGTTGGACAATTTCTAGGTTTTCTTGTTCATGAAAGGGGGATTGAGGTGACACAGAGAAGTATCAATGCAATCAAGAGTATTTAACCTCCACAGGACAAGAAACAGCTGCAATCTTTGATCAGCAACATGAATTTTATTAGGCATTTTATTGCCAGTTTATCCGAGAAGATGGAGCGCTTTACACCTTTATTAAGGTTGAAAGCCGATCAAGAATTTACTTGGGGGCAGAGTAGCAGAAAGCTTTGGATAACATCAAGGATTATTTAAGCTCCCTTCCAGTTTTGATCCCTCCGCAAAAGGGAGTGCCTTTCAAGTTATATTTATCAGCTGACGAGAAGTCTATCGGCTCAGTTTTGATATAGGATTTGAAGGCAAAGAGAAAGCAATATTTTATCTCAGCAGAAGGCTTTTGGATGCAGAAACAAGGTACTCTCCAGTGGAAAAGTTGTGCTTGTGTCTATATATTTCTTGTACAAAGTTGAGGCATTACTTATTATCCAATGAGTGCACGATAGTTTGCAAAGCTGACGTAGTTAAGTATATGCTATTGGCTCCAGTCTTAAAAGAAAGAGTTGGAAAGTGAATTTTTGCCTTAACGGAGTTTGACTTGAGATATCAAGCACCTAAAGCAGTTAAAGGGCAGGCTATAGCCGATTTCATTGTTGAGCACAGAGATGACTCAATCGGCTCAGTTGACATTATAGCATGGACAATGACTTTCGATGGATTAGTTTGCACAAATGGATGCGGCATCGGCTTAGTAATTATATCACCCAGGGGGCAAGTTTCAAATTTTCTTTTTCCATTGCGTCGTATGCTACAAATAATCAAGCTGAGTATGAGGCAGTCCTCAAGGGTTTGCAGCTTTTAAAAGAAGTTGAAGCCGATGCTATTGAAATTATGGGTGATTCACTGTTGGTTATCAGCCAATTATCAGGAGAATATGAATGCAAAAATAATGTGTTGATGATCTATTATCAAAAATATCGGGAGTTGATGGATAGTTTTTGGCTAGTTACTTTAAAACATATCCCTAGAGAGCAAAATGCAGAAGCAAATGATTTGGCTCATGACGCATCAGGCTACAAGCCGATGTCAAGGGATGTTGAAGTGGAAATTGCAACAATCACAGCCAATAATTGGAGGTATGATGTTTACACCTATTTGCAAAATCCTTCCCAGTCGGCTTCAAGGAAATTACGCTACAAGGCTTTGAGTTATGTTTTGCTCGATGATGATCTATACTATCAGATGATTGATGGTGTGCTGCTCAAATGTTTTAAGTACTGATCACGTCAAATGTCGAAACTTGGTTTCGGCAATATATTTTATGGGGTCGCAGTCGAGATCGCCAAGCACAATGGGTTAGAAGAAGAAGAAGATTTAGACAGGTTCAGGCCCTCTCGTGAGGTAATACCCTACTCCTGTTTCGGTGGATTCGATCCGCCGAGTGTATTTATTGATCTCATGATCTAAAGCTCTCGCTTATGAAGTCGTATCTCAGATCTAGTGTTGGATATCTGATCTCCTATTGGAATATCCCTCAAGGGACGCCCCTTACCCCCCTTATATAGTCTTGGGAGGAAGGGTTTACAAGTCGGAAACCCTATCTTATTCTAAGTCGGTTTCCTCAATCTTACCAAACCATGACTATAGGCCGATTGCCTCATCTCTATCGGCAACCGTAACACCCAAGTCAAGTTCGGCTTACAGATATAGCAGGCGCAATCTATCCCTACCTCCGCTTGGATAAGCTTGCCATGTAGATACCCGATTGCCACAATCTCCACAAGAGCCCCCGAGTCCTTTTCGCCGACGAGACAACTCACTTCGGACCAAGCAAGCACTCAACCAAAAATTTCTTTGACCGAGTGCTTTTGGCGCCAGTGATTCCATCATCTCTGCCGAATCTTCCCGAGTGGCTCCAAAGACTGTGAAGGGCTGAAAATATCTCAAAAATTCTCAAAAATAAATATCTAGGTGCATCTCCTGATGCACCTAATTAGGTGTAGCCCCCGACTATGTGGTTAGTCAAAAATAGGCTAAGCATATAGTCAAGAACCATAAAAAAATCATTCTCATGTAGATGCCTAACTCACACTAAAGCAATCATAGAAATCTCGTTACTCGGCAAGTTCATACTTATCCGAGTGAATTTGCCCGAGTTACCTCGTAACAAACAATTCAATCATCCCTCATGGGTAAAAAGCACTCGGTAAGCTCTTGCTTATCCGAGTAGATCCGCCCGAGTCATCCCGGAACAAATATTTTAATCATCCCTCATGGGAAAACAATTTTTTTTCAATCATATGAAAAATACGACCAAGTTATTAAATAGCTTTTGCCATAATACTGGTCTCAATCTTATAAAGATCTTCACCAAGGTGGAAAATAAACAGCATCGGTAAGATTACCCGACCAAATGCCGAAAAACCAAACAGCCCTTGTTCACCAAGGCGGCTATGAAAACTCTGCTGTTGGTCACCTTCCAAATTGCATCGTGCCAGCTTCTCATGAAGTCAAGCAAACCGCGGTATGGAAGGATCTTTAAAGGTATAGGGCACTCGGACACGCGCATATTGCCAGGGCAAATCTGCTTAAGCACATCCGCTTAAGTCCCTAAGGACACGTATCGAACCACACCTTTGCTGGGCCGTAGATTTTCTTATGGGCTCGGCCCACTCACTAGAAAACCTAGCGCATCCCTCAAATCTTTCTATAAAGATGCGAGGTCGTCCCCGCCTCTTCGTCTTCCAAACGATTCCCCTTCTCACGGTACTTGTTCAACGCTCACCGCGGAGAACCCTAGACTCGCGCGCTCCCAAATCCGTCCATCTAAGAGCTCGATCTCTCGCAACAACCAGCCTCCATAGCCAACTCTCCCACATTCCATCGCCAAAGATCCAACTTTTTCCGGCCAGATCCACTTCCCATCAACCCATTCTCATGGCGGAGGAGAAGAGGATTCCGTTCGACCAATGGGCCACCTCGGATGTGAGGGAATACACCCTCAAGGAGATGGTGAAGCACGGCGTGCTTCCGCCAAAGGAACTTGTGGGATGGCGCCCGGCGGCGGGGAGGACTTCCCGACCCCAAACACCGGTGAGCTCGTTGTCTTTACTTCCTTTTCTATTGCGGGTTCAGCCTTCCCACCTCCGAGTTCTTTCGGGGCTCTTGGACTATTATGGTCTTCACATCTACCATCTAACCCCAACTCGATGCTCCACATAGCCCTCTTTATTCATGTGTGTGAAGCTTTTCTCGGCATTCTTCCTCACTTCAATCTATTCCGTCGTATGTTTTATCTGAAACCCCATCCAAACAAGGACCAACCTTGTGTTGTTGGCGGGGCAGGCTTCCAACTTCGCGGATCTCTCCGCAAAGACTACTTTTCTCTTCCTTTGAAATCTTCCAACAAAGGCGGCACGCGGCCGGTTCTACATCAATAATCTTGAACCCACTCGCCCGCTTTGTTGGTCTTCCTCCTGTCCCCAAGCCATCTTGGAGTACCATCCCGGTAGCCCAAGATTGGGACGAAGCCAATGATTTGCTCGCGAAGATCCTGGCGATGAAGAAGAGGAATCTTCGTGGGGAACAAATCACTCGGCACTTCATCAGGTGCCGACTGGCGCCGATCAAGGAGCGGTCGAAGCCGGCCTTCGAGTATGAAGGCGGGACGGACCCCAATCGGGAAGACCCGGATCCACTCACATACGAGATCTTGAAGATTCGGATGTACAAACTCTTCTCATCCGGGATTTCAGTCGAGCGGGCCCTCATCCTGCCAGTCCTTCCCTTCAGCATCCACCGACCTCCTCCTCCTGCAGTTTGATGGTTGCTTCATAGCATCTTTCAATCTTGACATCTTGTCTATTAATGTTTCATTTTCTCTCTTCTGCAGGAAAACGCCTCTATCACCTCCATGCCATATAAGGTGGCTCATGACGACACGCCGCGTCGCCCTACCAAGAAGCCGGCTGGCGGGATCAAAATCCAAGCTGATCCAGTCGGGAAGCGGGCAGCGCCGAGTGAGGACTCGAACAAGCGCGCAAGCAAAAGGAGGTTGATCATCGAGGATTCGGATGACGACGTCCCGGCTCCTCCAGTCGAGAACCCGCCTCTAAGGCGATCGCCGCGGACGGCACCAAAGATCCGCCGGTCATCCAGGTAAGCTCTGAAACCGAAGTTCGAACTCTTTTGCTGGAAACTTTTCTTTATCTTTGCTGTATTCACTTTCGCAGAGGCCCCAGGATATAGATCCTGTCGGAGGGGATGAAGGACCAACCCCGGCCGCTGCTCCCGAAGTGCCAAGGCCATCAGAGCCAAAACCCCGGAGCCCGCAACCGAGTGCGAGCGTTCCGGAGAAACATCCTTCACCTCAGAAGGAGAGCGCCCCTAGGAAGGAGCCCCCGACCGCGGGATATCCCGACCGGAAACCAGCCGGCCGGGGAACCCATGGCTACGGCCCAAGCGCCCGACCGGGGTCACTCGGTGCGAGCCCGAAGAAGAGGAAGAGCCCGGCGGCCCCACCTAGGCGCGCGGCCACACCGAAACCGGTGAGACTTGCTTCGAAGCATTCCTTCGTTCTTTCAATTTTGAATCCTTCACGTCTTCATTGGTCTTTCTTGTTTGCCAGCCACGATAGAAGAGATCCCCAGGTTGCAGTCTTCTGAGACCTGGGTTCCTCCGATCAGAATCGAGTGGCGGGACTCGGAAGGCGAGAGACAGGGTATCATCCTAGACCGGCAAGCCGAAAAAGATGAAAGGGATGCCCTTGTCAAGAGCCTAAATGAGGCAACCCGACTGCTCAACGTAAGCCTTCGTCTTTCTTTTTGATTATATCTTCGCTATCCTTCAGTCGATCACTCCACTGCTTTTGCATGCAGAAAGAATATTGCCGCTCAATGGCAAAATCTGAAGTATTGGAGAAGCTGGTTCCCCACTTAAACTCCTTGGAGGACGTTCAGCGACAGCTGAAGGCCACTCGGGAGGAGGCCGCATCAATGGAAGCGGCTTTAAGGAGGGAGATCTCGGAGCTTCGGGAAGCGAACCTCGACCTCCGCGGATCAATTGGAAGTAAGCCCGCCTCTCCCAGCTTCATTATGATTCTTATGTTGATCTTGGCTATTAATAACCTTCTTTCATTGTAGAGAATTCTTCGGAGGTCCACTCGCTTCAAGTCCAGCTGGAAGCGGTTAACCTTGGCAAGGCCGAGATGGAGGCCGAATTTGAAAGTAATCTTCTTTGAAGTCAAATTTCGTATGCTGCTTTATATCCGAGTGCTTTGACTGATCCGGGATTTTTTGCAGCTTATAAGATGAAGACCCGAGCCCAATATGACGTCTTACTTGGGCGGATCAAGTCCAGCGACGAGATACGGGAAGAGGTCGCCAACGCCGCCACGCCGATCTTGGCATCCTTGTTTGATCAATGAGTTGGGGCCAGCTCGCTGGAGCCAATCGAGATCTTCGACAAGCTTCGGCTGGCTCCCGAACAGTATCTGAAGAACATCACCGAAGCGGCCAACATGGGGGCTGGTCTGGCTCTTGCACAGACCAAGTCCCTCTACCCCCGAGTGGATATCCATTCAGTCGGGGAGGGCTTCGCTGAGGGAACAACAGACGAGCAGGCTTTAGATATGCTAAGCGAGGCGCAAGAGGCGGCGAAGAAGATATCTTTGGATGTAGTGAACAATTTCAAGCTCTGATCTGTATTCTGACTTTGCTTTGTAGATATCATGTAACTGTAACATTCAGACGTGCTACTTTGTGACTATTTTTAGTTTATTTATGTCAATGCCTTGATTCGAGCTTTTGCGTGAAATTTCTTAAGTAGTTTTCGTCTGGCTGTCATCAAGCCTAGGCTCGATTAGGTCATCGGAAAACTCTCAGTCCTTAGACACTGAGCTCGAGTCGAAGGACATTAAACAATGATAAACCAAATTGTGCACAAAAATTTGATGAGGAAAATTTGAGCTTTATTGATATGTGTATCAGCCCCCGACTGCTAGCTCAAGAAGTCATCTTGCTTGAGGTTGGCAGTCAAGGAAAACATGAGGTCTTAGCCAAATTAGGCGTAAAATCGTCGAAGGTGCTCGATGTTCCAGGAGTTCTTCACCATGGACCCGTCTTCGCGCTTTAGTCGGTAAGCACCGGGCCGAGTTACTTCGGCGATTATGTACGGTCCTTCCCATAAGGGAGATAGCTTGTGTCGGTCTTTGGTGGTCTGGATCTTGCGTAGGACCAGGTCGCCAACAATGAAAGCTCGTGCTCGCACGTTGCGACTGTGGTATCTTCTGAGCCCTTGAAGGTATTTGGCCGACTGGATGAGGGCTGCCTCGCGGGCCTCTTCAATCGGGTGAGGTCATCCACTCGGTCGATGTCGTAGCGTTCATTGTTGAAGCTGCGGACCCGGAGGGACTCGTACTTCATCTCGTTTGGCAACATGGCTTCTGCGCCATAGACCAGAAAGAAAGGAGTTTGGCCGGTGGCCCGACTGGGTGTGGTTCGCAGCGACCATAGGACCGAAGGGAGTTCTTGGACCCACTTGCCGGCGTAAGGGCTTAGCCGGTCGAAAACGCGAGCCTTGATGCCTTGAAGGACCATGTCGTTTGCTCGCTCGACTTGCCCGTTGCTTTTAGGGTGGGCTACTGATGCGTAGCAGATCTTGATCCCGAAGTCTTCATAGAAATCCTTGAAGATGCCTCCCGTGAATTGAGTCCCGTTATCAGTTATGATTCTGTTTGGGACGTCGAAGCGGTGCACGATGTTGAGGAAAAAGTCTCGTGCTTTGTCAGCAGTGATTGTGGCGACCGGTTTGGCTTCAATCCACTTGGAGAACTTGTCGATTGCGACGAAGAGGTGTGTGAAACCTCCTGGAGCTTTCTTGAAAGGGCCAACCATGTCCAGCCCCCATACCGCGAACGGCCAGGAAAGTGGGATTGTTTGAAGCTCCTGGGCCGGGACATGGCTTTGTCGGGCGAAAAACTGGCAGCCTTCGCAGGTTCTTACGACTTTATCCGCATCGGAGACCGCGGTGAGCCAGAAGAATCCTTGCCTGTAAGCTTTGCCGACTAGAGTGCGTGCCGCCGCGTGGCTTCCGCATATGCCCGAGTGGATATCTTGGAGTAATTGTTTTCCTTCTTCGGGTGTGATGCACCTCATTAGAATTCCAGAGGGGCTTCTCTTGTATAGATCGGAGTCGACCATGACGTACGCTTGGCAACGACGCGGAGGCGTTCGCTTCATCCCGGTCATCCGGCGGCTCTTGCTGGGTCAAGAATTTGATAAGCGGCGTCCTCCGGTCGGTATCGATCATGGTGACTTCGTTCGTGGTTTGCTCGTTGGGAGCTGTCTTTGCCATGACGGTTGGCTCGTAAAGATGTTCGACAAAGACATCGTTGGAGCAGCTTCGCGCTTAGATCCGAACCTGCGCTAGCTCATCGGCGGCTTCGTTGTTATGTCTCGGGACATGTGAGAGTTCTAGCCCATCAAACTTGTCCTCAAGCTTGCGGACCTCTTGTCGGTAGGCCTCCATAGTGTCGTTTAAGCGGGACAAGTCTTTCATCACTTGATTGACGACCGGCTGGGAGTCGCCTTTCACAATAAGCCGACGAATCTCGAGTGAGATCTGCGAGGCGCAGTCCATGTAAAAGAGCTTCGTATTCGGCGACGTTGTGTGATGCGGAGAAGTGGAGGTGAAGGGCATATCTTAGCTTTCCCCAGTCGGGGAGATCAGCACAACTCCCGCTCCCAAGCCGGTGATCCTCTTGGATCCGTCGAAGTGCATGGTCCAGTGTTGGAGGTCTTCCCGAGGCACGTGTTCTTGCTGTTCGATCCACTCGGCCGGAAGTCCGCTAAGGCTTGTGACTTAATGGACGTCCCGGCTTGAAAGTTAAATCCAGCGGCATCGGTTCCGGGCCCACTTGGCGATACGCCCGGTTGCCTCGCGGTTGTGGATGACGTCGCCGAGTGGGAAAGAGGTGATGACGGTGACCGAGTGACCCGAAAGTAGTGTGCCAATTTCCTCGCGGTTATTAGAACACCATAAAGCAATTTTTGTACCGGGGTATCGGGTTTTGGCTCCCGCCAATACTTCGCCGACAAAGTAAATTGGCCTTTGAATCTTGGCCCGTCCTTCTTCTTCTCGTTCAACCACAAGGACCGTACTAACCACTTGGTGAGTGGCTGAAACGCATGCTGACAAGAGGGGTTCTGGGGTTGAGGCGAAGCCGGACAGTGGCGTGGTAAGGAATTCTTTGAAATCTTCAAAGGCCTTGTCGGCTTCGTGGTCCACTGGAAATCGTCTGTCTTCTTTAGCGTTGAAGAAGGGCATGCCTCGTTCGCCGAGTCGGGATATGAAACGGCTTAGCGCCGCCATGCAGCCAGTGAGCTTTTGGACGTCCTTCTGGTTACTCGGGGGTTTCATGTTTAAGATTGCGTTGATCTTCTCCGGATTTGCTTCAATGCCGCGGTGTGATACCATGAAGCCGAGCAGTTTGCCTGATGGGACGCCGAAGGTGCACTTCTCCGGGTTCAACTTCATTCTGAAGGCCCGGATGTTTGCAAAGGTTTCTTCTAAGTCGGCGATCAGGTCTTCTTTCTGCTTGGTCTTGATGACAACATCGTCGACATAAGCTTCAACGTTTTTGCCGATCTGCGTCTGGAAGCATCTTTGGATCATGCGTTGGTATGTAGCTCCGGCGTTCTTCAGGCCGAAAGGCATGGTGATGTAGCAGTAGGCCCCGAACGGCGTGATGAAAGATGTCTTCAAGCAGTCGGATTCTTTCAAACTGATCTGGTGATAGCCCGAGTAACAATCCAAGAAACTTAGGAGTTCGCAGCCGTGGAGTCGACGACTTGGTCGATGCGAGGCAGCCCGAATGGATCTTTGGGGCAGGCTTTATTGAGGTCGGTGTAATCGACACACATGCGCCATTGCCCCGTTTTCTTGCGGACCAGGACTGGGTTGGCTAACCAGTCGGGATGGAGGACTTCTTTAATGAAGCCGGCAGCCAAGAGCTTTGCAAGTTCTTCTTTGATCGCGTCTTTTCGATCCTGTGCGAACCTGCGTAATCGTTGTTTTATTGGTTTGGCGTCATCTTTGACGTTCAAAGAGTGCTCGATCACCTCCCTAGGAATTCCAGGGCATATCGGATGGTTTCCAAGCAAAAACATCTTTATTATTTTGGAGGAAGGTGACGAGCGCGCTTTCCTATTTAGGATTTAGGTCGACGCCGATTACAGCAGTTTTGGAGGGATCAGACGAATCAAGGGAGATCTTCTTGGTCTTGGCGTCGCCGGATCCTGATTTGGCTATCTTCTTCGCGGGGACTTCGCCCTCTGCCGAAGTTGATGCAGCCAATCGGACTTCTTGTTGGCCACGTAATCTCTCGCGAGATTGGGCCATGTCGCAGCTCTCCTTGTCGCAGGTGAAGGCTTGCTTCACGTCGCTGCGAAGAGTGATGACGCCGTTGGGACCCGCATCTTCATGCGAGGTAAGTGTAGTGAGGGATCGCCATGAACTTGGCAAGCGCAGCCTTCCGATGATGGCATGATATGCTTTTTCAAGTCGGCCACCTTGAAGGTGACGTTCTCCGTTCGGAAGTTCTCTCGGGCTCCGAAGGTGACTGGGAGGGAGATGTGCCCGAGTGGTGTTGAAGATAGCCCGGGATAACTCCGTGGAAGGGGGCTGAGCTTGCTTTGAGTTCGGCCCTCGGGATCGCATTTCATCCATGGTCTTGGCAAACAGGATGTTGAGGGCGCTGCCCCATCAATGAGGACGCGCTTAAGCCCGATGTTGTGGACCACGGGGTCCAGGACGAGTGGATAGCGTCCCGGGTGGACCACTCGGTCGGGATGATCCGAGCGATCAAAGGTGATGGCCACTTCCGACCATCGCAGAATCGAGGACTTCGGGTTGAGCCGCATTGACCTCCCGGTCGGTTAGCTTTTGCTTCCTCTTGGACTCATAGGCTAGCGGACCCCGAAGATGTGGTTGAGCTCCCCACCGGGTCTTGAAAGGGTTCGGCGTTTTCAGCCGCGTTGCTCTTCTTGGCGCCGGCGGGCCGCCTCGTCGCGGCTTCTTGTTGAGTTGCGCCGCGTGCCTCATCGAACCGCTTGTAGATAAAGCAGTCCTTCGCCGCGTGCTTGTGATTCGGATGGTGGGTGCACTGGGCGTTCATGATGGCGTCGTAGGCGGCGACTGGGAGGCGGCGTTGAGTATTGGAGGTCGCGGCCACTAGGTCTTCGATCGGCGCTTGCGATCTTTCGCCCGGTTGCCGCCGTTGCCTCCATCCTTCTTAGGATTTCGGCTTCCTCCTTTGCTTGTCCTCCCTTCGTCGGGCCGGTCTTGACAGGCGGCCTTAATGGCGTCGTTCGATTTGGCGTATGAGTTCGCCGTCTCAAACATCTGCTTCACCGTCTTCGGTGGCTTGCGTCCGAACTTGCCGATAAGCAGCTCATCACGGACTCCCTTCTGGAAGGCGGCGATGATGATGTCATCGGTGATGTTCGGGATCTTGTTGCGCTTCTCGGAGAAGCGACGAATATAATCCTTCAGAGGCTCGTCCGGCTTCTGGATGACGTTGTAAAGGTCGAAGTGCGTGCCGGGCCTCTCGAAGGTGCCTTGGAAGTTGGCGATGAAGTGGTCCCTCAGCTCGCTCCACGAGCCGATATAGCCTCTTGGCAGGCTCGTGAGCCAATTTCTGGCTGAGTTTGCGAGGGCCACGGGCAGGTAGTTGGCCATGGCTTTGTTGTCGCCACCTGCAGCTCGGATGGCAAGAGTATATACAGTTAACCAAGATTCAGGGTCGGTTTTGCCATCGTACCTTTCAATCCCTGTTGGCTTAAAGCCACTCGGCCAATGCACTCGGCGGAGCTCCCGAGTGAAGGCTGGTACTCCATCGTCGCCGCTATCGGGTGATCCCCTCCGATCTTCCTGAGTGCGACGGTCGCGCTCTTGGTAGCGGCGGTCGAGGACTTCCCGCAGATCACTCGGCGGGGTCTTCTGTTGGCTGGTTGGGTAGCTGGAACTGTTTCGGCGGACTCGGCGGTGGACGGGTGGACGTCCATGTCGTTTGTGGCGGGAGTCGGCCGTCTGCTCTTGGTGCCTCAGCGTGGACTCGCGAGGTGGGCCTCTTGGCCTGGTTGTCGACCGAGCCGGCTCGGGCCTCCTGTAGTCTCCTGACTTTAGAGGTGGGAGCCGGCTCTTGTCTGGCGTTTCGGCTACGGATTCAGTCAGCCTTCGCGTCGAAGTGGTGGGAGGGCCGTTAGTCGTGGCGGCGACGATGGTCTTGATCTTATCAAGTATAGGAGTCACGTTGGCCGGAGCCGTCTCCCATGACGGTGTCCAAGAGCGTGAGTGCGGCGACAGCGTTCTGCTGCGGCGTCTGGAAGACGTTGGTGTTGCGAACCCGTGTTTGGAGGATGGCCTCCTGGGCAGATCGTCCGGCTGCGCGCAGATCCTGCTTCCTTTTGTCAGCCTCGTCTTTGCGTTGTTTGTCCTCCTCGGCTGTCTTGCGCTCAAGCTCCGCTCTAGCTCGCTCCTCTTCGGCAAGCCTTCGGCCATGGCTGAGTCGGACTCATCCGGCTCGGCCATGAGGACGTCAAGCACTTCGGCTCGCAGTCCATATGGCGGTCGGAGTTGTCGGCTTCGTCGGAAGGGATGCCGTAGAGATTGTCGAAGCCGGCGGAGCTGAGGTATCCGTTGAGTTCTGAAGATGAGCAGGAGCCGAAGGACGGGAGGATAACAGCGACCTCCCTTGATCCCGGGAAATTCGGATCGGATCGCTCCGGTCCGAGTCGGAGCTTGGGGGATTAGGCTCCTCCGAGTGGATCGCCGCCAACTCGGGGAGAGCTTGATCGTAGATCTTGGCGACGTTTGGTAACCCAAACGGCACCGAGAGGTCTTCACTGAGTAGATTGCTTCCGTCGGGAGGCGAGAAGATTGGCGCAGATCTCGTCGGCATCCGATAATCCGAATGGCGCCGAGTGAAGTCCGTCGTCGGAGAAGGTGGATCGCATCTTGGTCTTCAAGATGTTGTCGAAGATCTCGGCGCTGTTGGGAGCCCGAACGGCGCCGAGTAGGTTTTTCCTTCGACCGGTTCGAATCCGAGTCGAAGGAGGAGTCGCGGCGAAGTTGGCGGCAAAGTCGCCGAGTCTTGAAGGAGGTCCCATCACGCTTGTCGGCGAGATTGTTGAAGAAGTCTCGACGCGCGCCCCCTACGGCGCGCCAACCGTCGAAACTTGGTTTCGGCAATATATTTTATGGGGTCGCAGTCGAGATCGCCAAGCACAATGGGTTAGAAGAAGAAGAAGATTTAGACAGGTTCAGGCCCTCTCGTGAGGTAATACCCTACTCCTGTTTCGGTGGATTCGATCCGCCGAGTGTATTTATTGATCTCGTGATCTAAAGCTCTCGCTTATGAAGTCGTATCTCAGATCTAGTGTTGGATATCTGATCTCCTATTGGAATATCCCTCAAGGGACGCCCCTTACCCCCCTTATATAGTCTTGGGAGGAAGGGTTTACAAGTCGAAAACCCTATCTTATTCTAAGTCGGTTTCCTCAATCTTACCAAACCATGACTATAGGCCGATTGCCTTATCTCTATCGGCAACCGTAACACCCAAGTCAAGTTCGGCTTACAGATATAGCAGGCGCAATCTATCCCTACCTCCAGTCGGATAAGCTTGCCATGTAGATACCCGATTGCCACAATCTCCACACCAAAGTTGTCATGGGTGAACTACATGAGGGTATCTATGGCACTCATCAATCGGCCCATAAAATGAAATGGTTACTTCGGAGAGCTAGATATTTTTGGCCGACAATGTTGGAGGACTGCTTCAAGTATTATAAGGGTTGTCAAGACTGTCAAAAATTTGGAGCCATCCAAAGAGCACCAGCATCGACTATGAACCCAATTATCAAGCTTTGGCCATTCAGAGGATGGGAAATCGACATGATCGGCCAAATCAATCAACCCTCGAGTACAGGACATAAGTTTATATTGGTGGCTACCGATTATTTCACAAAGTGGGTGGAAGCAATTCCTTTGAAGAAAGTTGACTCTGGGGATGCAATCGAGTTTGTCAAAGAACATATCATTTACAGATTTGGTGTCCCTCAAACCATCACAACCGATCAGGGATCTATCTTTGTCTCAGATGAATTTGTCCAGTTTGCAGAAGGCATGGGAATCAAGCTTTTAAATTATTCAACATATTATGCGTAGGCTAATGGACAGACAGAAGCATCCACACAAAGTTTAATCAAGTTGGTAAAAAGGAAGATCTCTGAATATCGAAGCAATGGCACAGCCGATTGGCCGAATCATTGTGGTCCTATCAGATGACCTGTCATGGATCAATCCAAGTGCCTCCTTATAAATTAGTATATGGACATGAAGTTGTTTTGCCATGGGAAAGCGTCATCGGCTCACGGACATTCAATTGCAAGATGAGTTGACAGCCGATGATTATCATAATTTAATGGTGGATGAATCGGAGGATTTGGTTTTATCAAGGATGCATGCTTTGGAGAAGGTGACTAGGGACAAAGAAAGAGTGGCTCGTCATTATAACAAGAAAGTTGTACCTAAATCTTTTGAAGAAGTCGAGCTAGTCTGAAAATTGATACTGTCGATTGGTAGAAGAGATAATATATTCGACAAGTGGTCATCAAACTGGGAGGGGCCTTTCAAGATCCACAAATGCGTCTCTAAGGGAGCCTACATGCTGGAAGGATTGAATGAAGAAGTATTTGGAAGGGCGTTAAATGGAAAATATTTGAAGAAATATTATCCCAGGATATGGATCAACTCATGATTCGGTTGTATTAAGCCGATACATGGTAGCCGATGTGTTTACATCGCCTTTAGATGACCAATATGACTCATATCGCCCTTACTCATTCTATTATTATTATAATCAGTTGTGCACTACCGATGTGTGATGGCTGATATAACTGATCACCCTTAGTCATTTTATCATGATTGGTTATGATTCAATGTATGCATGTTGGCCAATTTCGTGTGGTGTCCTCGAACTATAATTTTACCAATGATCGGTTGACATTGTAAAATTAGGGGGGCATATATACACACACAAGTGAACTCAAGTGGACTTCAAAAAATTTTTTGTTTCATGGACTTCGAAAAGATTATGAGCGTCGTCACAGAAATAATATGACAAAAGTTACTGCAGGGGTTCACAAAAACTGGTGTGACCAAGTTATATTACAATTGGCATGAAGATTCACAAGGGTTCAAAATTTGAAGTCCTATTACATAAATTGGCTTAGCCAGTCAAGAAGTTGTTGATGACCGATATTGCCCGTTGCCTGATTTGATCAACTTCTTCGATTGCTTTGAGATCGGCTGCATCATTCCCGGGGATCACTTTCAAGGCTCTAGTGAGGTCTGATAAGTTTTTCATTGAAGCCTTTAACTTGGATTTCTATTCTGATACGATCCTCGGGAGATCGATAAGCCTTTGTTCTTCAGATACAATGTCAGCATCGCACTTTGCAAGTTTGGCTAGCAGCTCTTCTTTTCGCTTGCGTAGCCGATCGAGGTTAGAAGTTGGTGCAGCTATCATCTCATCAAGTTTGGCCTTATATTCTAGTATTAATTGCCGATTAACTACTATTGTAGCCTTGAGAGCTATCATTTCACGCCGATCGGCTATCCGTTGCTTGGCTCTTTCAAACTTGTGCCGATGTTGTTCAAGAAATGCAGCTTAAGAGATGGTGTCAGCTATATGGTTTGGGAGCTGATTTTGAATATCTTCGAATCTAGCCCTGATTGATCCGCAGTCATTGACTAGGAAATCCAAAGAGCATTCCAGCCAGTGAGCCAAATCTTGCAGTGTAGTTTTCAGATCATCGGCAGCAGACGCCAGGGTCTTATCGGTGGTGCCTTCCTTGTCATCCATGAATTCCTTTATATCAAAAGGAAACATATCGACTAGAGCCTGCAAATAGAATATTGGGATTGATAAGCGTTGAAACTGTTAATCATTAAAACGTTGGAAGCAACCGATATGAAGAAAATAGACTTACAGGGATGACGGGAGCCGATGTTGTTTTTGCCTCAACGTTGTGGTTGCCCCTAGCCGATGGAGTCCTCTCACATGATGCTTGGGGGCAGGAGTTGGAGAACGAGAAGGTTGTATGCAAACAAAGGCAAGCTTGACTGAGCATCGATTAATTTGAAATAAAAACTAAGGAGAATTTCGAATTAAGATTACCGATGAAGCTAGAGCCGATTTCTTTCTTGAGGCCAACCTTTTCTTCTGCAAGACAGAGAACTAAGCAAGAGGCTGCGTGTTAGTTTAAAGGAAGAAACTTTTGGACAAGTACATACTGGTTGAGGCCGAGGTTGAGGCTGACGTCTTGGAGGGCTAGGCGTTCTTTGGGCTTGGTCATCGGCTGGTGGTGTTTGTGCTATTGCTTCTGGATCGGCTATTTCAGCAGCGGCTTCATCAATGGCTTCTTCTATTTCTTCTTGATGCAGGAAGGCCTCCAGTTCTGGATCTATGTCTGGTAGGTCATCGGCTGTGATTTTCTTTTGTTTCTTCGAAGGCTTTTTAGGAACAGCCGACGGATCGGTAGCCGATGGTTTGGCCCTCTTTCTCCTTTGAAGTGCTTCATGGTTTTGGCCATGCAGCAGGGAGGTGACCTTCGGCGCGTTATAGCCGATTGCCGAAGGGGCAAGACCACCACTTGGGATAAGTCCTGAAGCATATTGGATGGCAATCTCGGTATTGTTGATATGAGAGGGAGATAAATCGGTAGTCTGTAAACTAAAACAGAGTTGGTCAGATGATGATAAAAGACAGCCAATGAGAAATGACAAGTAACAAGGAAGAAGTGTTTACCTCTGGGATCAGCTCTGGATATATGGTGGTAAGGTACATGGAAGCCGATTGGTGAAATAGATGTTTTTTCCATTCACTCCACCATCAGCTGAAGGTTGTAGTCCTTGTGATCACCAACTCGATGTTGTCTATGCTTCCAAGAGGAGGGCCTTCCATGTTTAGTAGACGATCCATCATGAGGCCTGAGCTGATTTCACCTCTGGTTTCAATCTTGTTGGTGAAGTACAACCCAATCGGCAGTGGTCCCATGCCCAGTTGCCTGGCAGTACTCATAGGGTGGTAAAATTCATACGATGCTTGTACATTCCTGCCTTGATGGATGCCAACTGGGAGTATGCAGTGTGAGATAGCCGATGTGAAGATTTCCCTGGACTTTTCAAATTTTTCAGAGTTTATATCCTCAAATCTAAAGTCACTGGGGAGTTCAAAGTCTTCGGAGTTTACATAGGCGAACCAAATTCTCAAAGTTCTTGGTAACCCGTTAAAAAGTTGCCGAACCAATTTTTGAAGAGATCGGCTGAGAGTTTGGATCCTGAGTATGATGATGCTGCTTCTCCGAATGACATGCACCGGCGTGTTGTGACTTCGTCACCATCTTCATCCGTGGTCGGCTGTGCTAGTGGAAAGCTGGCGTCTTGCAATTCTTGTTTTTGAGCAACTTTGTATGTGTGCAGATTTAGCCATATTTGCAGCAGCCACCAGGGGCCTCCAGTGCCGATAGCCGAGTTTGTGGCAATTTTAGCTGATACATTGTTCATCATTTGATATAGATACCCTAGCAGATATTTTCCTAAGGAAATCTGCCTCTTTTCTACTAGGGTTTCGGCTATGTGTTGCCAGTTGGTCGTGGGGCCGTAGCTTGGTCTGTAGAACAGGAATTTCTCCAACCACATGAGAAGGAAACTTGTGTGCTCTCTGGAATCCACTGGGTTAGTTCCCATGTTTAAACTTGCGAACCCATTCCAACCTCCGATAGCCCTGGTCTTGAAAGAATATTGACTTTTGGTGTTCAAGCTGATGGGGTTAGCCGATGATGTGATATCAAGGCCTGTGATCATGACTATGTACACGAGTGTGGGGGTCATCGGTCCTTGATTAAACAAGAAAGAATTCAGCGAGTTGGACCAGAAGTAGCTTGCAGCCGATAGAAGGGGCTCATCTTTAGGTATGTCGGCTATTGTTAGCGCTAAGCATTATGATATCCCTAGTTCTTCCCAATGGCTTTGCTTACTAGTCGACACCCTTTTATACCATGTTGGCCAGGTCTTATCGGTTTGAAGGCCAAGATTTAAAAGTTCCATTCCAATGGGCCAAGTTAGGGTTCGACAACCTAAAAGGGATCCGGTTGGTCTCGGCATTGATGAACTCTGAGGGGTCTAGGTTATCGATTGGCCCTAAGAAGTACTGGTTGGGATGGTTGAGGTTGGGAACTGCGATCTGGTGAGCAAGATGCTACAATGAACAGGAAAGAGAAAGGCAGATCATAAAGGGCGGATGCTAGATTGCGGTGAAGAAAAAGGAGAAGTTGAAGCCGATGGAACTTACTTCTGGAAATTCGGCTGATGGTGCTGTGGATGGGGTGGTTGAAGTCGACATCATCGAGGATGAGTTCGTCGCCGTGCGGAGGACGTCTACGAGTTCGCCGAGGATGCCGGGGAGGTCGCTGGTGCAGATTAGAATTGTTTGGGGCTAAGGCGGCGGAGGCAAAAGTGACGGCGTAAAAACTCTAAGGCGGTGGTTGTTATTCAAAGAGGTGTGATAACGGCCGAAATGGAAATGCTCTAGGTTTTCTTGAAGGATAGAATTGCGCAAAATCCGCAACATTATCAATATCGCGGACCCGGGGGCATGTGTTAACGACCAAATTTGGTGAGCCAAATCCCCGGATTTGAAGCTACAATTGAAGCGGAATTGGAGTGTGTGATTCTTGGAAACAGAGTGTGCGTCGGCTAAGTATGAATCGGCTATGGAGTCAATCGGCTGAGCCCGCATCGGATAAGGACATCTGATGTAGTCGATTCCGATTGGGA
Source organism: Oryza australiensis (assembly GCA_019925245.2). NCBI lineage: Eukaryota > Viridiplantae > Streptophyta > Magnoliopsida > Poales > Poaceae > Oryza > Oryza australiensis. The sequence goes on along the minus strand of JAIFGZ020000414.1, from coordinate 3,335,675 downwards.
TAAACAGAAGAGACCAATTCTGATAGGAAAGTGTGAAGATCATCATTGGATTCGGGTTGTAAGTGCTTCAAAGATATTGCCATCTACGGATAAAGTCCTGAAAAGACAATTGTATCTTTAATTAGGATATTTTGTATAGTTTCCTTAGAGATAATGCCGGTTTGTTTTAGGCATATCTGTAATTCAATCTATAATAGGGATAGGAATCGTGTCCGTTACGGACTCGTTGTATATCTGGGTATAAATATGACCCAAGACTCTGTAAATTATATCAATCAATACACAATCAATACAATCTCGGTGCATTGCCACCTTTTTCTTTAATAGTTTTGACGAGTTCTTGCTTCTAGTTGGGCTGTATCATTTGATCTCCAGCGAAAAGGTAATTCTTGTCACAGCGGTTTGCGTTGTCGGGGTTAGTGCTTCCATCATCATAATACTCTAATTCTATCTTTGTAATCTGCAGAGTTATCATATGTTCTATATAATTTAGATCGATATTGTGGTCTGAACCCTAATCGGCTAGCATCAGTCCCTAGGTGATAATCGGTAAGTTTAGGTTTCAATATTAATCTGGATTATATAGTATATCTACCATCTTGAAAGGTGTTCATAGACTCGCATAGATTCTATGCTTCTTTTGGTACTTAATGCTGCATCGGTTAGGTTCGATCTATTAAGTCACCTTTAGAATCATAACAGATCTATCTTGCTTTATGATCATTACTAGAGATAGTATTGGAGTTTCAGCCGATCTTACCTGTTTTAATTGTCTTGTATGTTTTATATTTACTTGATATGTTGTAATTGCTCTATATTAAGATCTCTTTATGATTAAATATATTATGCTTGTAACCGATTTGTTAAGTCATCTTAGCATATGATCGGTCGCTGTTTAATATATTTGATTAGTAACGATATCTTAGTATAAAGTAGTATCGGAGTACTAGCCGATACATGTTAGATTAGTCTCTTCGGCTATGCTGTGAACAAGTATAATCCTTGTCTTATGGTATCTTTAGATCTAAGTGATTTATACTGTCTCGGTATACTATTGATCTATCCCAATACGGTGGCTTTTCACCATAGCAAACATGGCTTTTCTGTTATGATGTTTTGACTTAGTACGGTGGTCTGCCTTCTGTTCAAAATGTTTGTCTTTCTTCCGGACAGGGTGGCTTACAACAAGAAATCAATGATGGCCCATATACACAACCTTGTTACAATGTTTCAGATACATACTTTCAGTTTCATCCATACAGTGGGTGCAAGCCTTGTACCCCTTGCTTGACTGTTTGGATAGGTTGATAAGTGCAGGCCAATAGTTGATGGTTACGAACAACAACGCTCGTAGGTTAAATTGCTCCTGTTTTTCCTCATCCCACACGGTGACAACTTCTTTCTTCCACAACAGTTTTAGATCTTCGACCAATGGTCTTAGGTACACATCAATGTCATTACCAGGTTGATTTGGACCTTGAATAATAATCGGTATCATGATGTACTTCCGCTTCATGCATAGCCAAGGGGGGAGGTTGTAGATACGCATCGTAATAGGCCAGTGCTATGGACGCTGCTCATCTCTCCAAATGAATTCATGTCATCCGTCCTTAAATCGAACCTTACGTTTTGTGCATCCTCTCCGAAGTCTTTAAATGTTCTGTCGATGTTTCGCCACTATGACCCATCGGTGGGGTGTCTTAGCATCCTGTCTTGTTGGCGTTCTTCTGCATGTGAGCGCATCATTCTAGGATGCTTTTTGTTTCTGGACAAACGCCTAAGCCGTGGTATTATAGAAAAATACCACATCACCTTAGCAGGAACTCTCTTCTTCGAAGGTTGTCTGTCAACTTCATCTGGATCATCTCGTATAATCTTGTATCGTAGTGCTTTACAAGAGAAAGTGAAACTTTGAGACACTCGTTCTTCACATGTCCTTCTAGTAGAGCTTGTTGGCAGAGAATTGGCATTAGTTGGAATTACAACTTGGAATTTTTTGTCATATGATAGTTCCTGCTAGAATCAAATTCAGAAACAAAGGGTTCTTAGAGTTAATGTTCATAGCATGTTGGCACCGTTGGAAGCAAAGGACTGGTTTCATCTTTCAAAATATTAATCGAAAAATACCACATCACCTTAGCAGGAACTCTCTTCTTCGAAGGTTGCCTGTCAACTTCATCTGGATCATCTCGTCTAATCTTGTATCGTAGTGCTTTACAAGAGAAAGTAAAACTTTGAGACACTCGTTCTTCACATGTCCTTCTAGTAGAGCTTGTTGGCAGAGAATTGGCATTAGTTGGAATTACAACTGGAATTTTTTGTCATATGATAGTTCCTGCTAGAATCAAATTTAGAGACAAAGGGTTCTTAGAGTTAATGTTCATAGCATGTTGGCACCGTTTGAAGCAAAGGACTAGTTTCATCTTTCAAAATATTAATCGAGAAGAGGATAGTTGGTGTAGAAGTTTAGGAAGAGATTCTTTTGCTTCTCTGCAGAATGAATGAACCCATTCTTTCAGTGGTTTTGTCTGGGTACAACATTTGTAATCTTAGAGTTGGACTTTTATAATTCTTTTTATCTTAATATAAAATCAACTACTGGATAAGGCCTAGTAGTATCTTCCCTAAAAAAAGAAATGTAGTCAAGCCAAACACCGGTAGCAAGGGCATCTCTGGAGCCCATATAGAGATGGCACCTTCGTAGGCTAGGTCGATAAATCGTGAGATTATTAGAGAACTCACCATAAGTGCCTTACTATCAACAGATACGTCTCCTACCACTAAAAGAATAATAGCTACTATATCTCAGTTCCAACATCGGTTGCGGCAGCAAGTACAACTGATCACCTTAAGAGTTTGTCTGCACGGACGAAGCTAGCCCCATTTGTCAAAATTTCTAAATTAAAACATGGTTTAGATCCATAGTTCATTCCCCGGTCGCTTGTGATTTTGTAAGTACAATGGCAAAGTCGATGAATGGAGGAGGAAAAACTAGGAAAGTGCCGGTAGACATAACCCTATAGGAAGGTGTAGTACGATGTACACAAAGTAGGAACTCGTTATACGCTTGCCAACCGAGTACCTAAAAAGCATCACTCTAACAAGCTAGGGTGACATTACGTCCATTGCGCCTGATTAACTCAAAATGACCAAGAGATTTGGAAAGAGATTACCTAAAGGCAAGCGGAAGTGTCTTTTGATCCCGATGGGAGAATGGTAGTGGTGGACGCATGATTTTCACGACGGGAGTTAGAAGTTAAGAGAACTACGGACTATATAGATAATATTAACGAATTGATGCACATACCATATATATGAATACATCTCGTATGGATAAACCATATAAACAAATTTGATGACAAAAGGAACTCAATCACTGATGAGCACTCAATTTAGGCATGCATATATGAAGTCAATGTATGGTAACATAATTTAAGTGAATAGTGAACTTCATAATATGAGGTGAAACTATGACCGCATCACCCTTGAAGGATCCATAAGTAGAATATGCCATTAAATGATATCCATGAGCAGCATATGTTATATAAGCTACATAATGAAAATGAAATTCAAATCAAAGAATCAACAATTCCATGTTCCAGATGTTTACTTATTGTCCATTATCTCAACTGTCAACACAATGTGTTACAACTCGATGGTTTTTTTTACATTTGTGTTAGCTATACATTTATATATGTTTCTTTTCAGCTCTGCCTCACATAGATTTTAAACCCACAAATGTCTTCTTCTTTGAAGGTTGTACAATCTAAACTCACATAATCATATGTGTACAATAAATCAATCAATTGCCCAATTCATTATTTTTTAAAAAAGTCCAATCAAGAATCAACTAAAGTCTAAAGGACAAGAGAGTATAATGCATCATGTATCATTGATTACTTACCTTACATTGATATGCTCGGTCTATCTCCATGCATGCCCATCACATCGATCTTGGTCCTTCCCTGCTGGCGCCAGTGCTTAGAGCTAGGGGAGTGGGAGTGGATCACATGGCCATTAGGGCAGCGCTGTTGTGGAGAGGGGGAATGGTTGATGTAGTAGCCTCTCTATTGGAGGCTGAGGACTCAAGCCGATGGAGCAATAGAGGACCGACATTTTGTGTTGTGCCACCGTGCCATCACTTCTGCGTGAATGAGAATGAGATGTTTGCACCATCGTCCATCATCCCATGCTAGTGTCATCACCAAGAGAAGCTAGGGATAGTAGATGGGCTTGTGGGCTGTGGCTTGGATACTAGGATCCATATTTTTCAAGGCCTATGGATGCTGTTTTAACTCAATGATCTATATACATGGTAAATACATATACATATAATTGATTTTTTGTCAAAATGGCAGGAGGGTACAATTGTACCCTCATGTCCGAGGGTCAGTCTGTCCCTGGAGAATGGCGACCTAACCGCATCTTCAGGGAACAAGGAACACCATGGTCTCACTTGAGGCATCGGGTGTAAAGTGAGATTCAAGCATAGGTTCCTGAACTCCTAGTGCCAATACAAGTTGTGCCAAAGATACAAGAAGACTATGCTCCACACTATAAGAGAACTAAAATAGGAAGAATTCCGAAAAAAATGTGGGAATAGAAGGAGGAAGAAAGGTTGGCACAAGTGCAAACAAAGGGAAATCCTAGCGTCGGGTTCGCACCTCTCGCAACTGAAAGATACCCTATGGATAATATCACAAAGGCCACTCCTTATAAGCTAGGCATCTTGCTCTAGCAGGGAGACTTGGAAGTTCACCATGTCGCAGGCTTGGCCCATCTAGATATGGTGCTACACCATCAAACCATTCCACAGGGCTACACTAAGGTGCAAGTGGGCAATGTCCTTATTGAGGACCTTGGCACGTACAAGCTACTCTTCACCAGACCTGATGGTATGAAGGTTATCCAAAATGTGGTTGGCGCTTTGTTGTATAGCCATAGCGCGATATTGTCTTGACCTGGCAAACATCTGACTCACCAACATCAACATATGCAAGCATCAGGGACAGATGTGTTTTCCTCGGTGAAACTAGAAGATAGTGCTCCATCATCATCTTCTTCAAATTACAATGCACCTCCGATGCTCCAATGTCTGCCAGAGAAAGCACCTCTTTCTGTCGCCAGCGTGTTTCCCGAGGCGCACAACCTCAATGCCTCCTACACCGCCTATAGCTCATGTACATGCTACTTTATCAACTCCAGCACTGCCCAAGATCCCAAAAATGGTCTCTCGGAAATAAAAGACTTTATATGCTCTAGCAATTAAGTGATCTACAAGAAAAATCCTATGACTGGAAATACATCGACAAGTGTGAATTTAACGCCTTTACTTGATATTCCAAAAGAATTTGAGCTTTGCAAGTTGTTCCCAATACAGGATAAACTCAAGAAGGGTTCATGGCAAATGTGGCGATTGCATCAGTGGTACATGCAAATATATACATGCAAGTTCATTGGGAGTGACGACAGTCCAAGCCGTTGTCCCTAAAGAAATCTTTCACAATGAAGATTTGCACGCATTGTACCTCCTCGTGAACTAGACACCGATTTCATAACCGTGTACTGCCTGCTAGTTGTAACAACCCAATGTGTACATATATATCATGTTTTGATTCAATATCTAACGAATTGTTACTTTTTGTGTCTATAGAATGCAGTATGACACTGCAACCATGAGGTGACGATGTTTTGGCTTCCTTAACCCTCAACATATTTGCTAGAATAATGTGAGACCTAGTCTATCAAAGGTACCCATTAAGGGAAAGAGTAATAAGGAAAAACAAAAATGCAAAAGGATCTCGTCAATCCAGACAGCAAAACAGTGGTGTTGTACATCGGAAGATCAATACACGCAATGCAAGACAAGGATAAAATGTTGGCTCCCTACCATTTTAAGTAACTTTGGACTATCAAATAACTAGCTAGTCATGTACAAGTTATTTCGCACCTATTAAAACGATCAACCAAGATACTTACATTAGTTTTGATGGTAGAGACCACTACATTTGTATAAAACTCTGTCCAAAAGAGAGAAGTTATTGGTCCTTGACTTAGCCTCAATACCCCAAAAATCATACCATGGATTCATCGACATCGTACAAGTGTAAAGAAATATTCTTCAAGTATACAAATAATTTTTGTAATTCATTTCATTGTTTCATAATGTCTTCTTAACATTGGAATAGGACTTTCCCATGGTATGTCAAACAAAAGAAAGGGGCAAAAGATCCACTGCATCTAGAAGAAATTTTGGTACACCCTTGGGTAAGAAAACATTTATAAATCTTCTACCTAAATATTTATGACAAGATGAACTATGTACTAAACAAATTACTTGCAATACTTTATAAAGAAGCAACCTACATTTTGTGTTCCTTAGGTTGGATGGGAGGTATATAATGAACCCGACTTGGTAAATCTACATTTATAATTGAACAAATAGTTTGGTTCTTAATTATATTGATTTTAATGTTTTATCCACTAGTACAGAAAGTGTTATAGGTGCCGGTTGAAAACCCTCATAGGTGTCGGTTTCCCAATCGGCACCTATTGGTCGGCACCTTTCTAACCTTCTCAAAGGTGCCGGTTAAGGAACCGACACCTTTGAGGTTCCATGAGCCAAAAAAATGGCTCGATGCATCGGCTCGAATCGAGCCGATGCATCGAGCGGCTCCCCTACAGCAGCTCCCCTACAGATCCAGCTTCTCTCGGGCGCCATAAACACATGAACAATTCCCATGAACACATACAAACACATGAGCAACACATGAACAATCCCCATGAATATGGCTCCGGCGTCATACAAACACATGAACTTCACCACCCAGATCCCCGCTGCAGCCACCGCCAAGAGATCTGAGGGAGAGAGGGAGAGTCAGAGAGAGAGGGAGAGATCGACTTATCTCGACTTATCTCCTCGGCGTCGCCGCCTCCCTCGGCCTCCCCTTCCTCCCGCCACCCGCCGCCAAATCTAAGGCACCGCCACCGGCCTCCCTCCCTCCCACCGCCCGCCGCCGGATCCGAGGCGCCGCCACCCGCCCCTCGGCCTCCCTCCTCCCGCCGCCCGCCGCGGATCCGAGGTGCCGCCGCCGCCCCTCGGCCTTCCCTCCCTCCTGCTACCCGCTACCGCCGCCTCCCTCGGCTCCCTTCCTCCCGCCGAGGCGGCGACCGCCCGCCGCTCGTCGCCGCCTCGGCCTTCCTCCCTCCGTCGCCCATGCCGCCACTATGAGGAGAGAAAGAGATAACAAGGAGAGAAAGAGATAAGGAGGAGAGAAAGAGGTCGGTCGCATATAAAATCAATCCGGCTCTGCGGCCACAGAACCACAACAGGAGGAGCAAAGTGTTGCGCCACCAATTGTAGATACACCAGCCCCACGGAGGTCTGAAAGATCACGTCGTGCACCTGATAGGTACACAGGTGCGGAACAACGTGATATATTGTTGTTAGACAACGATGAGCCTAAGACCTATGAGAAAGCGATGGTGGGACCCGATTCTAACAAGTAGCTTGGAGCCATGAAATCCGAAATAGAATCCATGTATGACAATCAAGTTTGGAACTTGGTTGATCCACCGGATGGTGTCAAAACCATTGAGTGCAAATGGGTTTTTAAGAAAAAGGCCGATATGGATGGAAATGTTCACATCTATAAGGCGCGATTGGTGGCGAAAGGTTTTAAACAGATTCAAGGAGTTGATTATGATGAAACCTTCTCGCCTGTCGCAATGCTTAAATCTATTCGGATTATCCTAGCGATTGTTGCATATTTCGATTATGAGATATGGCAGATGGATGTCAAAACGGCTTTCCTAAATGGAAACCTAAGCGATGATGTATACATGATACAACCTCAAGGTTTTGTCGATCCACAATCGCCTAGAAAGATATGCAAGCTACAGAAATCCATTTATGGATTGAAGCAAGCATCTCGGAGTTGGAATATTTGTTTTGATGAAGTAATCAAAGGGTTTGGTTTCATCAAAAACGAAGAAGAGGCCTGTGTTTACAAAAAGGTTAGTGGGAGTGCAATTGTATTTCTAATCTTGTATGTGGATGACATATTGTTGATTGGAAATGATATCCCTATGCTAGAATCCGTCAAGTCTTCATTGAAAAATAGTTTTTCCATGAAAGACTTAGGGGAGGCAGCATACATATTAGGCATTCGGATCTATAGAGATAGATCCAAGAGGCTAATTGGATTAAGCCAAAGTACATACATTGACAAGGTGTTGAAAAGGTTCAACATGCATGATTCCAAGAAAGGTTTCTTGCCCATGTCACATGGCATTAATCTTAGCAAGAATCAGTGTCCTCAGACACATGATGAGCGGAATAAGATGGGTATGGTTTCATATGCTTTAGCAATTGGATCCATCATGTATGCCATGCTTTGTACACGCCCAGATGTCTCGTACGCTTTGAGTGCTACGAGCAGATACCAGTCAGATCCAGGTGAAGATCACTGGACTGCCGTAAAGAATATCCTTAAGTACTTGAGAAGAACTAAGGATATGTTCCTAGTCTATGGAGGTGAAGAAGAGCTCATTGTAAGTGGTTACACCGATGCTAGCTTCCAAAATAGACAAGGATGATTATAGATCGCAATCTGGGTTCGTGTTCGCCCGAACGGAGGCGCAGTCAGTGGAAGAGTTCCAAGCGGATATTGTTGCTGATTCTACAACGGAGGCCGAGTACATTGCTGCTCGGAAGCTGCAAAGGAGGCTGTTTGGATCAAGAAATTTGTTTCGAGCTTGGTGTGATGACTAGTACGACTGGTCCAATGTCTCTCTATTGTGATAATAGTGGAGCCATTGCGCAAGCCAAGGAGCCGAGGTCACATCAGAAGTTCAAACACATACTTCGGCGATACCATCTCATCCGCGAGATAGTGGACAGAGGTGATGTCAAGATATGCAAAGTGCACACGGATCTCAACATAGCCGATCCGCCGACAAAACCTCTCCCTCACCGAAGCATGAGGCGCACACAAGAGCAATGGGTATTAGATACTTACATGATTGACTCTAGTGCAAGTGGGAGATTGTTAGTGATATGCCCTAGAGGCAACATGGAGATGTTGGATATCACGTCAATGTTTATGTATTTATGAATAAAGTGTTATTCGGTTCCATGAAATAGACATCTTGTATTGATCAATAAGTACGTGACTTATTTATGAGACTCGATATGTATGAATCTATTTCTAAATGATCCCTGATCATATGTCATATTATTGGAACAAATATGATTCTAAGATCAGCATGTTTATTGATTGATGATCATGTCTCATAGATCATGGGTATGGAGATACCAAATCAATAAACATACACATTGTTGGATAGACCCACCATGAGACACTACAGGAATTAATGTGCCATTAGTTGGTCTCAGGTAGTGTTGGTACAAAGTCCTTAGACCTGAGATCACCATGGATTCCAACATGTGTAGTAGCCTACTTTGTGATTACCAAACGCTATTCCGTAACTGGATAGTTATAAAGGTAGTTTTCGGGTTTGCTATGAAACATGGAGTGGGATGTGAGTGATCAAGATGGAATTTGCCCCTCCTTTTGAGAGATATCTCTGGGCCCCTCGAGGTAATGGATTATGGAAATGCATGGCCATCCTAAGTTGATTGAGGAGTCAATCAACGGACGGATAATCCAATACGGTTCGAGTGAATGGTTAAGCTATTGAAGGGATGGCACACATCTTGCCTATAGCTTAACCGGTATCGTGAGGCAAAGGGATTTGTGTACACATTACAGGTTCGGAGCGGATATTATATTCTTGTATACTATGGTGTCAATATGTGCTGCTAGGCGCCGCTATTGACAGTCGGCTGAGTTGGACTCGAGCCGACGATCGGCTAAGTTAGACTATAGCCGAAACCGAGTATACCCGAACCTCGGGGTCGCACGCTTAAGGGGATAAGAACAGGCATTCGAGTTGGACTCGGATATGGCTCGATCGGATAGAGATCCGATCGGATAGAGTCCTATGGGCTTACGACGTATGGGCGGCCAACTCTGTGAGATTCGGATAGGATCCGATTTAAAATAGAGTCCTGATCGGCCACTAGTCCCAGTCGGCCAACTCTATATAAAGGAGGGAGGGGTGGAGAGCTGCGGCACGTCAATTGCATCGCATTGAACCGAATCCGCAACAGAAGTCGCCGAGATCAATCTCCACGGAAACCCTCCCCACTTTCGAGCCAAACCCTAGCCTTGCATCGTGTGCTAGCACACGGGTGCTCGACGTTCTGTCCCCGGATGTGTGGATACCGGTAGAGGCGCTGCTACGTTGCACGCTGTTCATCGGCTGTGGAGGAATCGGCTGCGGTCGAGCGCATCAGAGCGAGGCACGAGAACACAGTCGGACGACTCGGATCGGCTATGGCATCTGCGAATCAGCTGATTGGCGAATCGGCTGTCCCCGGGTATTGGCTGTCGGCTTGCGGGAATCGGCTACACTGTTCCGGATCGGATAGCCCTGATTGGCTGTTTCCGTTGCACACTCCAATCGGTAACGATCTATCGGCCCTTACTTGCAAGTGTTCCTGGTTTGCGCGGTTAAAAGTTTTTGTTTTCGGCTAGCGTAGCCTCCGCGTAACCCTTCAGTTATAAATATTGATGTGATTGGATTGTGATGTAAATACTCCTATATGAAGTTTTATTATATTCTCTGGTGATATGTTATGGAATTAGGATGGCATCCTCTTTTTTCTATTTGATATATGTGATGTGATGATTTCTAAGATGTAGTACAAAACTTGTGAAGAAATCTGGGTACTAATATGTAATTCATGTATTTATTCGAAGAGATACAAGCAGTTCAGTTAAGTGAACCGGTTGTGAAAAAGAGATTTTTATAGGCGGTTTGCTTAAGTGATCTGTCGATAAAAATGTATTTTTATGGACGGTTTGCTTAAATGACCTGCCCATGAAAAAGATTTTCACAAGTGGTGTACTGAAGAAAACCGCCCATGCAAGGATGTCTTCACATGTGTGCGGCTGCATCTAAGCTTATGTAAACAGCCAATTTCTGCAGACCCTAGACTGTAGGCGGCAAGATAAACGCTTGTACAAAGTTCACTGAAGTGAGCGATTTGTGAAGAAGGTTTTCACATGCGGTTTGCTTAAGTGATCCATCCATAAAAATGTATTTGCATGGATGGTTTGCTTAAATGACGCGTCCATGAAAAAAGATTTTCACTGGCGATGTACTTAAGAAAACTGCCCATGAAAAGGTGTCTGCACATGCGGCTGCATTTAAGCTTGTGTAAATAGTCGATTCCCACATGCCATAGTCTGCAGGCAGCTGGGTAAATGCTTGTATCGTCTATAAAAATGTTTTCTGTATCGATGACAAGATCAAAAGTTATGGGGTGTATGATTTCATCTGCTAGAGTTCAATTTCTAATGTGTATGTGTATTTTTAATAGAATTTTATTAATATAAGTTAAGGATTTTACTGCTAGTCCATGTCTTTTTTTAAGCAAATTTCAGTGAAGGGGGCTTATTTGTGTGTGTTGTGTGTAACGGAACGTGTACATCGCAATTGAAAAATGGAAACCTAAACTCCGAGGTGATGCGTTGTTTGATGCCGTCTCATGCATATCATGATCTCACCTTCATGCAAATAGGATTGATCACATAAATACTTGCATGCATGGGCACTCACTCACATAAATACTACTGTAATACCCAGTATTAATTGGAAGCAACACACCCACTGCAACATTGAAGCTTTTGATGGTGTCCCTCTTTAATTTCCTTAATTTCACTAGCTAGATAGGAACCAAATTAGCATCGAGATTGTGAAACGTAGATGAAAAAAATTGCAAGCAAGGACAAGTGTCCAGGCCACGAGGGGCTTCTGTCCTAGGAATTTGTGAGAGTTTTGAGATACCGCGTCGATCCATACCATCATGGTTTGACTATGATCAAATCAGGCTTAAACTTTAATAATGCAACTGGGTTTGACCTGGCTATAATTACAGGCCAGCTTGTTGTACTAAATTTTCGTTTTGTTAGGGCATTTCGAGGGGAAATCTTTCGCTAGTTATGAGTTTTTCTTGACCATGCATGTGAAGCTGCGTGTGGTTTCACACTTCTTTTTATGAAATTTACCAATGCCTTTGTTAACCAACTGTAAGTTTCTCTAATCGAGCTGGTTATTTCTACATTGCAAGGGACACATACACACGTACAGCTCTACGGGAGATCCCCTGTTTACCGAGTGCCTGGGACACTCAGCGAAGGCTGTAAAACATTCGGTTGTTGCGATGATTCGTTGACGGTCGTTGCAATTTTGCCGAGCGTCTCTTATTGGCACTCGGCAAAAATGTACTTTTGCTGAGAGCCATGTGAAAGCACTCGGCAAAAATATCCTGTTTGCCGAGAGTTTTTATTTGCCGAGTGTTTACTCTCGGCGAAGTGTTGATTTTGCCGAGTGTCTTTTTTGCCGAGAGCCTGGTTGGCAAATTTGTTATTCGCGGAGTGCCCTATACAAAACACTCGGTAAACATTTTTATACTCCGCAATCCTTGGCTTTCCCGTAGTGCAGGTCACTGACTGTCCTCATAAATTAACTAGGACGTTATACAAAATGATCATTATATATTACTAATTAACTTGTATAACCCCTTCACTTCGGAAACATAATGAGAGAACAACACTTCGAAAGAGCATCAAGATTATATTTAAGGGAATGGAGAAGTCATTAAGACCCGTTTATAACACAAAAAATACAGATCTATATTTAATTTCTTTTTTTACTTGATGCATTGGATATCAAACATTTTCTTTTTCGATTACACTGAAGATACATATGCACATACCACTGCACAAGCACACCACTCTCACGCATCCGGCAATGTGTCCTAACACACGTTTAAAAATACGAAGGCCCAGCAAATGCTTACAAAAATCCTATTAATCAAAAGTGTATCTGTATGAACGTAATATTCGTGAGTACTAGGATTTAAACCCTAGTAAATGTATTAGTGCACCCACGACTACTCCACCACACAACTAATATTTGTTTGACTGTAATGTGTTTGAAACTTTATAAATTAGTTTTGTGAAAATTATCATTAGATTGAATGCTTTCATAATATTATATTATAATCTAATTTTATCATATAAACTCTCTATTTTTAAATAGGATCACTACAATGGTCACCCTCATCTCAATCGGACGGCAATCCTCATCTGTATCAGGTATGATGTCCGTCACGGCGCAAAGGTCACTAATGTGAGAAGTCATCTCTATCGGACAAAAGCTAGTCACCGTTTTAAATTATCTTTGTCGGGCCTAAACTTATCCTTGTCGCCGATAGGCTTGACCCACAAGACCAGTCAAACAAGGACCCGACACCGATGATATAATCTCAAACGGGCTCCAATTAAAGCCCATCACGGATGACTAACTACTCAATCGGGCTTCAAATTAAGCCCGTCATGGGTGACTAACAACTCAATCGGGCTTTAACTTAAGCCTATCACGAATGACTAATATCTCCATCGGGCTTAAGTTAAAGCCCGTCACGGATGAGTTTTTCCAAATATATATATATATATATATATTCTGTTTTATATATATTTATATTTTGACTATCCTCAGGACTTTGCTAGCCATGCCGTTGAAAAATGAGAGAAACAGAGATATATTCCCTTTCTCCTTTGTATCCCCTTTCACATACTTTCACATACATCTAACATTCACATACATTAACATGCATCTGACATTCACACATCTATTTACATACACATCCATTATTCACATATTTCACATAAACACATTTGACAAAATTGTAATTTATAATAATATCATAATATCATTTATTGCTTATTATATCGGGGTTCAGTCATAGTCCTTTGTGGTCGATCGACTCTAATGCTTAGTCTTTGTCGTCGATCGACTGTCTAAAGTGTCACTAGGGCCGCCAGCCTCAAGGAAAGCCATTAGCCTATCTGGAGCTCTCGAAACGTGATATGCGCTGCTCGACAAGATGACATGTCGAAAGATGAATCCACAGAGTTGTTCAGTGAGGATGAAGCAAACATGTCGGGAGCTCTAATTTATGCAAATGGAAGGATTGAATATGTGAAAACATACTATATGTTTCGAAACATGTATTTACGTCTTAACAAAATTGGTGAAGCTGAGAATCCGAAATGTTTCAGTTGCGGTCCTCCAGGAAAATCCACATAAATTTCATCACGTAGAAACCACATGTGCTCGTGTCTGGATCCTGACATTGGCACCAATGGTGGCAGCAAACCAGTAATGTATCAGCACATGGAGCGTGTCGAATACACTTCTTCTTATACTTTACAAGTGCCTTATTTAAGATGTCAATGACAGATTAGAAAACTTCTTACGGTTTCCTCAATCCATCCATGACGACAATCTTGTAATCATTTAAATGGATGGTAAGAAGGATCCAGTGATGGTTGTATACAAAGGGAGAGAGCAATTAACATCTTAAAGCACAAATGGTAGGTATAACAATAAATGTCACACTTACTTAAAGTTGTAGGGCAAAAGTATCGTATTCATGTCCTTAAGCTTGACAAAAGAGTTGTAGAGGTAGTCCAGCACCCATTTTTGGGACCTTGGACCGTCATCAATATGATTGGAATTGACAACCGCTGGATCGAGGAATCCTACTTTGTTATCGGTTGCTCTACGTTCAAGCATCCCTATTCTGCATAAGGAAACAAGTTAGACACTCTACAAGAATATCAACTTAGAAATACTAGCGAGGGGTTCGAGTATGCTTACAATGCCCATAACTGAAGTAGCGATACGTCTAGGTCCCTCAGATTGTATAGCTGAAATAGTTTATCAAATGGGACCCAAATTATACCATCCTCGTGATGGAAGTCCTTGTTCCTATAAAAGACAACGAACGTCTCCTTACCCTCCTTTGCCATCTATAGGTACCACTCTTCTATCCTTCTCATCTGAGTTCAATTCCTAATGGTGTTGTGATATTCATTGGTGATCAAAGAAGCATCGAACTTGAACTTAGCTGCCTATGGGGCCTTTTAGAATATTGTGCACATCAGTATAACTCTTCAGCCCTGAAATTTCCAAAAATTCTTGCTCATACTTCTGTGCCATGTCTTTCACGAACTCTTCCCTGGAAAATTCTCGCAATTTCTTTTTCTTGATCATGCGTTGGTAGTCCACAATTGGTTTCTTCGGTGTTGGTGGCCTTGCCATGCGAATGAAGTGGTCCTGTACTTCAACTGGAATTTTTAGAGATGGCTTCGACATGTTAGAAACTGCCTCTTTCTTGCCCTTCTTCAGCGATGGTGGTTCAGAGCGAGCAGGCCCTTCAGGGCTAGACCCACCAAAATCGATGTCATACTGCAGCTCGACCTCGTCATCTTGTGGAACACCTAAGGAAGATGGAGGGGCTGACCTCGGAGTTAACTTGATGTCAATGAGCTCCTTGGGCCATTGGATAAAGCTTCCATGTGTAGCTCCTAGGGTTAGGTTCTTGTCGTTTGGTGGATGCTGCAGCGACACATGGGCCCATTCAGCCTTCACTGTGTCCACTGCACTTTTGCATGTCCGTCCATAAGTTGCGCCCGTGCACTCTTGTATCGGTGTTCGGCTTGAATGCTAGTCCGTCGGCCACAGGTACCGTGAAGGAGGGCATCACCCTAACTGTTAGCATGCAGTTAGTCGGTTCCTGCGATAGATCCAAACATAATTTTTGAATATTTTGTAGAAAATGGATTTGGTAAGAGTGTTACGCATTTTGGTCGACAGTTTTACTATTATATGGTCGACGGCGGCTAGGAGAGGTGGTGGATTTTCCGTCGCCTTAGTTGATGCACAACTGCTCCGTCTTTGCGTTGGACTTTTTGTTGCAGAGGGGTGGTGGGCTCGGCGGTCTGCTGCTCGGCTCAGATATGCTGCCTGATCCGTGCCTCCACCTAGACTAGCTTCTCGTCAAATTCAGAGCTCAGTTCGGCTCTGAATTTTTGTAAACTTGTTGATATTAGGGATTTGACAGAGTAAATGTTCCATCGCTATTCTTCATGGCCCTTGCCCTTGTCCAACTCCTTGCAAGTGGGTGCGGGATATCGGCAATGGAGACGGCGCATTCGATGCATCTGCCGCCTCATCCTCTTTTTGCCATTGCTCCTGCCTCCCCGCATATCCTCTGCTGCCAAGCCGGTGCGGGTGCAGGTTCCGAACCTGGAGTGCCCTATAAGCCTTGCTTCTGGTTCGGGATTCAGCAGTTGATTTCTTCACGTAGAACTCCTCCCACATGGCTGGCGTGATGAAAGGGAAGTTCTCTAATGGCTCCGGGGTGCTGAGGTTGAAGACGTGGTCGGCGACCAGCTTGGGCTTAAAGCTCTTCCAAGCATGTCCAATCGTTTTGAAAGCCATCCACTTTAGCCTATCATCGTCAGCTGCAAGATATTCGAAGCTCTCCTTGAACTTCAGCCAAGCGGTTTCCTTCTCCACGTCCAGCACTTTCTTGATGTGATCATGCAAAATACTGAAGGTCTGCCTCACTATTATCCCACAGATCGACCTGAACTTCTTAGGCACATTTAGGGGAGCGGACGACACTCCTAGGAGGTCCACCTCTGTTATGGTGTACCGTTCCTTTGGGATTTTATTTCTACTGCTAAGGGTTTGTGTCCTTGTGGACCCACTAGTTATCGCCGACATTGGTTCGTCATGCTGAGACATCCTCTAAATAGCTTACAAAATCACAAAATAAAAAAAATTAGTTAAATAAAGAGGAAGATGGATTTATTTTTGAAAGGGAGCATAAAAGGAAGAGAAAGAGAGAAGAATGAATCTTTGAATTTATTTTTGAAAGGGAAGAGAAAGAGTGAATGAATCTTTGAATTTATTGTTTAATCTTGCAATATTTGAATTTATCTTTGAATCTTTGAACACACAAGTTTTTTATACACAAATCAACATATTCAAAAGTAATAGGCATTATATACATACAAAATTGCAACATTAACAGTCCCAATATATATATATATACAAAAGTATATGTAACAGTCCCATTATACAACCCCAATATACATCCAACATTTTCCAAGAAAAATATAATAGTCCCATTATACTAAATAACAGTCCCATTACATAACCAACATACAACCAATATACAACATTATCTCATATCTATATACAACATGGCATGGTAGCAGTGACATTAACAGTGACCAATATACAAGGCTTTCATCATCTCAAATCTATACATGGCATGGTAGCAGTTATACAACCAATATACAAGGCATTCATCTCAGATCTATACATGAGAGAGCATGACAACCAATATCTGAGATGGACTAACCTGGAGCACAGGGAGAGGGCAGCGACGCTCAGTAGCGGCGAGGGAGAAAGACAGTGTTGGGCTCAGGGATGATGTCGCTCAGTGGCAGCGAGGGAGGACGACGACGGGCTCCGAGAGACGGCGGCAACACTAGGGTTCTGAGTAAGGACTTAGAAATTTTTCGCGCTAATGTATAGATCTGAATCAGCGCGCTATGTTAAAAGATTTAAAAGAACATCCGTGACGGGCTTTAGATTAAGGCCGATTGAGATGAATCATCTCAATTGGGCTTAATATAAAGCCTGTCACACATGAGATCTAGTTCGGCGCATAAAGGCTAATGAAAAAATTCCATCAATGACGGGCTTAACCTAAAGCCCGTCACTGATGACCTCATCGGTGACGGGCTTAAAGCTTAAGCCCGATCAGATGAGGTAATCATCTCTATCAGGCTATAATTAAGGCCCGTCACCGATGAACTCATTGGTGACGGGCTTGAAGGTTAATCTCGATCGAATGAGATCATCATCTCTTAGAGTTTATACCCGATTAGATGGCATCATCTTTATCAGGCTTGAGTTCGAGCCCGTCACCGTTAGAATTTTTTAGTAAATAGTATTTATATAATGTTTACTACGTTCGTAAATAGTTTTTAGTGTAAATTACCATTTATTGTAAATATTTATAGTATTTTAAATATTTAGACTAAAATACTACAAGGACTATTAATACTATAAATACTATTTTAGTGAACTAAATAAACTATATAAATTAGTATTTTTAGTGAATTATATAAACTATTTAAATTACTATTTTCATATAATTAACTAAATAGTTCACTAAAGTTCGATAATTTATTTAACTCACTAAATAATTCTCCAAATTAACTAAATTCACTATATAAACTACTAGTTTCATATAGTTCACAAAATAATTTACACAAAAGGCTTGTTAATACAAAATATTTCATTCATTACAAGAAATAGCAAAACAAATAAGTACAGAGGCATCAGTCACAAGGTTGTCTTTCGTATGATCTGAACGAGAAAATGCCACATCCTCTTGGGGATCATCGTCAAGGTCGATGTGAGGTCTTCCATGAAGATTCTGGTTGTATTCTTATTCGTCGATGACGATGTCATGCAACCCCGACAATTTGGCGCTTGCCATCCCCGACGATGTGCATCTTCCCGCACACCACCAAGGTCGGCGAAGAAGGTGTCGGGGCCTCTTCACTGATCAGCAGCGGGATGCGGATGCCGACGAGACGACCAAGGTGACCTACTCGATCGATCGTGACTCGCTAGAGTGTGGCATTTGCTTCCTGCTTTTTGAAGCTCGAATTTACATGGTAATCCTAGACATTGTATCACATCATTTTGAAGAAGGCGAGACCGAGGTCAGCGAAGAAGGTGTTGGGGCATCTTCACGGATCAGTAGCGGGATACGGTGCGAATGTCGACGAGACGACCAAGGTGACCTACTCCATCAACCGGTGACTCGCTTGACTATGGCATTTGCTTCCTGCCATTTGAAGCTCAAGTTTACATGGTAATCCTAGACATTACACCACATCATTTTGAAGATTTTGGTGGATCGGCCACGAAACCAAAGCTAGATTTTGGTGGATCTGGCCGCAAAATCTTCAAAATAATGTGGTGCAATATCTAGGATTACCATGTAAACTCGAGCTTCAAAAGATAGGAAGCAAATGCCACACTCGAGCGAGTCACGGTCGATGGAGTAGATCATCTCGGTCGTCTCGTCGGCATCCGCACCACATCCCGCTGTTAATTCGTGAAGAGGCCCCGACGCCTTCTTCGCTGACCTTGGTCTCGCCTTCTTCAAAATGATGTGGTGCAATGTCTAGGATTACCATGTAAACTCAAGCTTCAAAAGGTAGGAAGCAAATGCCACACTCGAGCATGTCGCGGTCGATGGAGTAGGTCACCTTGGTCGTCTCGTCGACATCCGCACCGTATCCCGCTGCTGATCCATGAAGAACTTCATAGAATTTCTCTCGTTGTAGGCTGTGTCCTCAACGTCATGTAACATGTCTTACAGCATATCGTGATCCACATCAACCATTTCAATTACTTTATGAGAATTGCCTAAGTATTTACTTAGTTTATGAGAATTGCCTACTATCCACATCAACAGGTAATTATTTACTAAGTTTATGAGAATTGCCTACTATTTTTTAATTACTTTTTTACTGTCTAATTTTCTTGGAAAAAAGAGACAAAAACGCCCCCTTCCTCCTCCCACCAAAATAGTGAACAGTAGGATAACCAATACAATAGGTGATGGATGATATTTATAGCCTACAATAAATATCTGTAATGGCCAACGAATTAGCAACTGTGACGGGTATTAAAGTTGTCTTTGTCGGGCCTAAGTACAAGCCCGTCACCGACGACACTCATCGTTGATGGGCCTAATTGTTATCTCAATCGGGCCATAAGGTCGAGCCTGTCACCGATAATAAACATCGGTGACGGGCTTCTATTGGGGCCCGACAAAGATAACATTAGTTACCTTTGTCGGGCTTTGAATTACGCCCGTCATCAATAGGTATTGTCTATGACGGGCTCGAGTTTTATGCATATCTAACATGTCTGTGCGAGTATATCTTTGTCGGTCTCTTTTTAGGCCCGTTTGAGATTACTTCGTTGTGACGGTCCGCAAATCTCAGGCATGTGAAGGGTCATCACAGAGAAAAGGATCTGTACTTGTGGGTATCATTTCAGAGCGTGTAGTCAAACCATGAAATCCTATCTCACTTGTATATGCTAAGATTATGGAAAATACTTTCGTGTATGTGTGTATGAAAATAAATTATGAGTAAATTTCCCCTCTCAGTCAATACCTATGCGAGGGGAAGACAATCATGCGAAATGGAAGAGTTAAGCTAGCTAGGTTAAACTACCTGTAGTGTATTTAACAAGTGAGTGTGCAATGATCAAAGTAATTTATGCAAAATCCTGTCAAAACATGTGATACATGTTTTCCGAACGTTAGATTGCTTGATTGACTTGTTTGAGATGTGTGACAAGTAAATGTTTCAAGAGTATAGATACATGCGACCACGAGATGTATGCAAAAGGTAATCTGATTATACTACATTAATTAGATTACTAGTACCAAAGATCAGATCAAGCAGTAAACTAAGGAGACGTAAATTCTGATACCAGAGAGATAAATAAAAATAACAACAACGATATATATGGTATAGCGTGAAGTATTATAACTCGGCTTTTAATTATGTCTCGTATATTGGATGCACATAATATTTAAGCATGCACAATAGCAAGAATAAATTATAACAGTTACATTAGACATAAAGGAAAATAGTATAGATGTGAGAATATATCAATTATAAGAAAATTTGTAACTACAACTTCTAAAGAAAGGGAAAAGCTCTGGGCAGGATAAAAAATTTCGAGGTAGCAGCACAATTGACAACACAAGATTTAGGAAAAAAATATTAGGAATTAGAAAATGCACAACTTGAACGGTGCACCAAGTTCACTGTTCTTTCTGTCGTGTAGCGATACTTTTTTTTCAACATGGTGCACTTTTAGAACTCCCATAGACATTGTGAAAAGATAATTTTACAGCACTTGAGAAGCATCACGGGGTACCAATATTTTTAATATAAATTTTAATATCTTTTACTAGCGAAGTTACCGATTATCATATAGTACCAAAGTACCGAGAGATATCAAATTTTATACTACAAAATATAAATATGATACTACGCTCAAGAATTGTAAAATCACTCTTGTGAAAAACTTTGTTAAATTACGAATAAGAAAATTAATTGCGTTGATGTGTACGGCGTTATTATGTGTTGTAATTATAATAAGCTTACTTAATTACTAATTAAATTTGTCAACAAAAAATTAGAGTTAAATGTGCAGAAAATTAATGCCATTAATAGATGACCAGTAATTTCTCAAAAATATTTTAGTGACCTCGTACATCCAGAATTAATACTAATTCCATTACTATTCCAGTTTAGCTCATGTCAAATTGGAGCCCAATTTAAGCCCACCCAAGCCCAATTAAGTCGATCGAGCTTGGTGAAAAGAGCATGTGCAACAGTGCAAGCAGGACAGCCAGGGCAGGCAAACCCAATCCCCAGAAATTCCAAGGAAGCTTCTTAATCAGGCATGCAAAGCCGCAATTAGCCCCTGGCTTAACGGTTAATTCACACACACAATACTAGAATACATTTCTGTTCAAGTTAACAACAATTAACAGCACTGGCACTGCAGCAGCAACGGGCTAATAGCTAGCTGATCTTGATTAAAAGTGTCCCACATGGCATGGACTCGATCGACGCACACACGGTGCCGGCAGATTCCACAATTCCTCCCAAGTTTTTTTTTAACCCAAGATCACACCTCCATTGCCAAGAATTTAATGCCCAAATCAGGTCAAAACTTGCAGCCACTGCTAGTACTACTCTCCCAGCATAAAATAATAGTAATTAAGAACGAACCAGCCAGCTACTACACTGTATTAGCTACTCCTAACCAGTGCAAAGTGTTTGCGTTAATCTCTCTATAAAACCCTACTAGTGGCCTACCTGATGCCTTACTCTGGAGTCTAGAGTCTGGAGCTTGTAGTGCAGCAGCTAGCATCAGCAGAAGAAGATCGAAGTAGCAATTGGTGTATACACCCTAGTGCTACTGCTACTACTACTGATCAACCGGTAGCTAGTACTACTCTCCACTGTATCTCTACTATCCTCAAATCAGCTAGCCACTGAGTGAGCTGATCTCTAGACACCAGAGTGAGTGCTACTAGCTCTTGTGTTTGTGTGTGAGTGTGTGTTTGTGTGTGAGTGTGTGCATATTGGTCTCCTCCAAGGCAGTCTAGTCTGCACCTTTCTTGGATCTGAACCTCATAAGCGCCTTAATTAAGCCAGCAGAGTACCATTTCTTGGTTCTCTCATCATCAGGGTCTCACCGAACAAAGAATTACAAGGTGAGTAGTACTGTTCATATTTGATGATTGATTGGTTGGTTCTTGCATGCCAACATTATTCATCTTCTGTGTTTTGTTTGTAGTAGTTTTTTAGCTCATTTTATTGATCTGTTTTTGTTGTTGATAGGTGAGTGAGTGAGTGAGTGAATTTTGTTCATCAGAGGTAGGATTGAGAAATTGAAGGTAAATCAGCAGCAACAGCAACACTGCACTGGAAAGCACAAGATCTTGTCCTTGAGGGGGCAGGGGCAGCAAGCAAGGGTAACCTAAGGAGGAAGCAACCTCACATGGTGAGTTGCTGGAACCAAGCCTAGCAGCTGCACTTCCAAGGGCTCATAGTCTGCTGCTCCGGCGCCGCGGCACGGTCACCGAGGCGGCGGCGGCGGCGGCGGAGGAGGAGGAGGAGGAGGAGTTAGCCCGAGCTAAGTGAGGTAGCTAGCTAGAGCGGCAGCAACAGCAATGGCGCCTCCTCCGAGCACGTACTCGGAGTCGTGGTGGGGGAAAGAGGAGCGGGGCACGCCGGTGGTGGTGAAGATGGACAGCCCCTACTCGCTGGTGGAGATTGACGGGCCGGGCATGGCGGCGTCGTCGGAGAAGGCCCGTGGCAAGAACGCCAAGCAGTTCACGTGGGTGCTCCTCCTCCGCGCGCACCGTGCCGTGGGCTGCGTGGCGTGGCTCGCCGCGGGGTTCTGGTCGCTCCTGGGCGCCGTGAACCGCCGCGTCCGCCGTAGCCGCGACGCCGACGCGGAGCCCGACGCCGAGGCCTCGGGGCGCGGGCGTGCCATGCTCCGTTTCCTCCGCGGATTCCTCCTCCTCTCCCTCGCCATGCTCGCCTTCGAGATGGTGGCCCACCTCAAGGGCTGGCACTTCCCGCGGTCGGCAGCGGAGCTTCCGGAGAGGTATCTCCGGCGCCTCCCCGAGCACCTGCAGCACCTGCCGGAGCACCTCCGCCGCCACCTGCCGCTGCCGGAGCACCTCCGGATGCCGGAGAAGCAGGAGATCGAGGGGTGGCTCCACCGCGCCTACGTGGCGTGGCTCGCATTCCGCATCGACTACATTGCATGGGCCATCCAGAAGCTGTCCGGATTCTGCATCGCCCTCTTCATGGTCCAGTCCGTCGACCGCATCGTACTCTGCCTCGGCTGCTTCTGGATCAAGCTCCGCGGCATCAAGCCCGTCGCCGACACCTCCAACTCCATCGTCCCCAACGACGACGTCGAGGGCACCGCCGGTGTCGACGGCGGCTGCTTCCCCATGGTGCTCATCCAGATGCCTATGTGCAACGAGAAGGAGGTCAGTATACTACAGATTGACGATGGCCATGCTCGTCATGGTCACGATTGATCGGATGGAGTTCCGAGCATGACGGTGACACTGACATTGAATTGATGCATGTAGGTGTACGAGACGTCGATATCGCATGTGTGCCAGATCGACTGGCCGAGGGAGAGGATGCTGGTGCAGGTGCTGGATGACTCGGACGACGAGACGTGCCAGATGCTGATCAAGGCGGAGGTGACCAAGTGGAGCCAGCGCGGTGTCAACATCATCTACCGCCACCGCCTCAACCGCACGGGTTACAAGGCAGGAAACCTCAAGTCCGCCATGAGCTGCGACTACGTCCGTGACTACGAGTTCGTTGCCATCTTCGACGCCGACTTCCAGCCCAACCCGGACTTCCTCAAGCTCACCGTCCCTCACTTCAAGGTAACATACATATAGATAGTACACGTCACACTCTTCATCTTCTTTTGTTTAACAATGGAGATTTCGTTGAGCAAATGAAATCATCTGATTTCTGCATCAAACAGTACACTGATTGAGTGCTATTGACACATCATCAGTTCATCACACTCTTCTGCAACCTGCTTATAAATTATACTCTGTAGTATATATGTCAAATGTGCATATATAAGTATATGTCCAATGGGATTGAAAGATGTGTGCCTTCAGTTCCAAGTCTCAGATCTCAATGGCCAGAGGATTGCAGTAGTATAAGTTAGCCAGTGTTGAACTACGAGTAGAAATATTCCCTAAGAGCTCGAGATCAGTATACAAATGCATGAGATTTATACTTTGGTATTAGAGCCTAATAAAACCCATGACGACTCACAAGGCCTCTAAACCTCTGCTTTGTTAGCTAGAGAGTTTATAGTATACTAATATTAAGAACATGTTAGGGGGTGCATGTGCATACTATTTCGACTATGGACAAGTAAGCATTTCTACAGTTAGGGCATGGACCATATAAATCCAAATCTTAGATTCGGTATTTCACCTCATAAGATTGGCTCTTCCTTTGACTTTGACTAAACCGATGTGTGCGTTCATATATATTACTATGTCATGAAATTAATTAATATATCCTGCATATCACACATAAACTTTATAATGTGATAGATAGGATCCATGAGACAATATTGTTCATTTGTTTGTTGTATGATGTTTATATATATATATATATATATATATATATATATATATATATATATATAGAGAGAGATATGGCTCTTGTGTGGCGCGCGCCGTCTCATCCGTGTGGCGTGGCGAATCTCTAATTTGAAAACTCAAATTGAAAATCCGAACCGTTCAAATTCTTCTACATATTAATATCTCCTTGTATATCAAATTTTATATTTTTTTGAATTTTTTTACTATTTTATCAGATAGGTCAAAAATGCAATAATCCAACGATTCCTCGAGTATCTATTTTATTGTATTTTTACCTATCTGGTAAAATAGTAAAAAATTCAAAAAATATAAAATTTGGTATATAAGGCGATATTAATATGTAGAAGAATTTGAACGGTTCAATTTTCAATTTGAGTTTTCAAATTGAGATTCGCCACGCCACACGGATGGGGCCAGTGCGCGCCACACAACAGTACTCATCTCTCTATATATATATAGAGTTTTGAACCGTTGGATTGAGATCGAGACGTGGACCACAAACAAGTCCCAAGGTCAACTGAGAATTGTTTTTATAGTTTTCCTTTTTTTAGAAGGACGAATTAATTAAGTACTTCTTTTGTAAAAAAATTAACCTAGAAGAAGACAGATTTATTATATTAGGAGGAGATGTGACTTCTCCTAAATTGAGTTATTTTAGGACGGAGGAAGTAAGTAGTTAAACTAAACTTGTTGGGACTTAAATTGAATGAAATGTAATTTGTATCATATTGCAGGGAAACCCGGAGCTTGGGCTAGTGCAGGCGCGGTGGAGTTTCGTGAACAAGGACGAGAACCTGCTGACCCGGCTGCAGAACATCAACCTGTGCTTCCACTTCGAGGTCGAGCAGCAGGTCAATGGCGTCTACCTCAACTTCTTCGGCTTCAACGGCACCGCCGGCGTGTGGCGCATCAAGGCCCTCGAGGACTCCGGCGGCTGGATGGAGCGCACCACAGTCGAGGACATGGACATCGCCGTCCGCGCCCACCTCAACGGCTGGAAGTTCATCTTCCTCAACGACGTCAAGGTAACCATCTCATGTCCATGTCCATTATGGCTAGCTACCTCCATGCTTATCGATGGTGATCAAGCAATAATTAGACTTGAAACGCCATTGTTGCATTCTTGTGTAGGTGCTCTGTGAGCTGCCGGAGTCGTACCAGGCTTACCGGAAGCAGCAGCACCGGTGGCACTCCGGCCCCATGCAACTCTTCCGCCTCTGTCTCCCTGCCGTCTTCAAGTCCAAGGTAATTAACCTCGTCGACGCCGCCATTGCTAGGAAGGTGATCAAGCTATTTCAGATTGTGACACTGACGCCACGATTGATTGGTTGTGTAGATCTCGACGTGGAAGAAAGCGAACCTGGTAATGCTGTTCTTCCTGCTGCGGAAGCTGATCCTGCCATTCTACTCCTTCACGCTCTTCTGCGTGATCCTGCCGCTGACCATGTTCGTGCCGGAGGCGGAGCTGCCCATCTGGGTCATCTGCTACGTGCCGGTGATCATGTCGGTGCTCAACATCCTGCCGGCGCCCAAGTCGTTCCCCTTCGTCATCCCCTACCTCCTCTTCGAGAACACCATGTCCGTCACCAAGTTCAACGCCATGGTGTCGGGGCTCTTCCAGCTGGGGAGCTCCTACGAGTGGGTCGTCACCAAGAAGGCCGGCAGGACCTCGTCGGAGTCCGACATCCTCGCGCTCGCTGAGGCCGAGGCGACCAGACCGCCGCCGGCCAAGCTCGTCCGCGGCGTCTCCGAGGGCGGGCTCAAGGAGTGGGGGAGGCTCAAGGAGCACGAGGAGTGGGCCAAGCTGCAGCAGCAGGAGGACGGCACGGCGGCGGCGGTAGCTTCGTCGCCGGCGCCGGCGACGCCCGTGAAGAAGAGCAAGGCGGCCAAGGCACCGAACCGGATCTTCAAGAAGGAGCTGGCGCTCGCCTTCCTCCTCCTCACCGCCGCCACCCGCAGCCTGCTCTCGGCGCAGGGACTGCACTTCTACTTCCTCCTCTTCCAGGGCGTCACCTTCCTCGCCGTCGGCCTCGACCTCATCGGTGAGCAGGTCAGCTAGCGACCCCACCCAATAAAAAGTCACCACCGCCGCTGCCATGCACAGTGCGCCGGCCGGCCGGAGGCGAAGACGACGACGGCCAGCCAAGCCACACTTCCATGGATCGATCGGATCGACAGAAGATTACATTTTTAGCCTTCTTCTCCTTATTTTTATCCCTTTGATACATTTTTTGTTCAGAGATCAAAACAGAGTGCGTCTCCATGTTACAAAGAACTCTTCTTTCTGTGATTTAATTAGCTAGTGCTTTGTTGCTAGGAGAGGCAAGCAAGCATCAGGTTGTTAATTACATTCAGATTAAGTTGTCCCCATTCAGTAGCCATCTTGCTTTGCCACATTATGTTATGATCAACATGGTGATATTTTGTAACAGAGATACTACTACATATCAATGGATGAATCAATCTTGTATGCATGTCCTAAAGTGTTCATGTATATCAGTGCCCGGTGTTGGACGAAATTGCTATTTAGCTTACACTACTTGAGAAAGCCACAACTGTTCCGGTTCGTAAAGCCACAACTGTTCCGGTTCGTAACCCACAATAGTTCCGGTTGTCAAACCGGGACTACGAATCCGGGACTAGAGATAGGCGATGCATCTTTAGTCCCGGTTGAAGCCATCAACCGGAACTAAAGATTTTTTTATTTTTTTTAATTTGCCCTTTCTTCAGCCCACTTCCCTCAGATTATTTTATTTTTTTTCTTGTCAAAATCCTAAAATCATCACAGATACTGAAATCAAATATCCCAGATTCATAAATAGCAATGAACAATACAATCATCACAGATATTGAAATCAAAAATCAAATGTTTTTTTAGTTTTTTCTCCACATATCAAATACATCTTCAAAATCCAAAAAAATCACAGATCAAATACTATCACATCACATATCAAAATCACATCACATATCATCAAACATCAAAAAAAATTTCAGATGGCCGCCACGGCCCACCCGCCGCCCGCCTCCGTCCGCCCCGGCCCGCGCCGCCCGCCCGTGGCCGCTCCGCCCGCCCACCGCTCGCCGCGGGACGCCACCGACCCGGTCGCCCCCCCGCCCGCTCGCCTCCCGCCGAGTGTGGGGCTGCCGACCCGGCCTGCCGGTGAGGAGATGGCGCCCGCCGCCGCCACCTCCTCCTCTCTGTCGTCGCCATCTCCTCCCCTTGCTTGCCAATGGAAGAGGAAGAGGGAGAGGGAGAGGGAGAGGAAGAGAGATCTGAAAAATGTGCTAACTGTTGGATCGGTGGAGAAGACGATGCGTACTGGGGATATATATAGCCCTGAATTTTTAGTCCCGGTTGGTGTCACCAACCAGGACTAAAGATAATTTCTCGCTAATTTCAATTCATCTTTAGTCCCGGTTGGTGGCACCAATCGGGACTAAAGATAATTTCCCGCTATTTCTAATTCATCTTTAGTCTCGGTTGATGTCACCAACCGAAACTAAAGATAATTTCCTGCTATTCTTCCAAATTTATTTGGTCTGGCTAGGGTTAACAATTAAATAATTTGTAAATAGGGTCAAATTAAATTCATTAAATATAGGTTTAAAATAATAGTATTAAAATTTAATCAAACATAGATAATCCTAAATATTAATGTGCTCTTCTAGATAGTGTTCCTCTTTTGCCCCTCTCTATTTTTCATATTCATCTGAAGTTGTTTTTTTAGAAAAATTTGACTTTTTTGTTTTATTTTATATATATTTTTTATGGACTTAGGAGCATACAAGAGGTAAACACAGAAAATATGAGCGTAAACAAGCAAAAGACGAAGCCTGTGGAAAATTCGAAGACACGCTCGGTCGGAAAAAAGCTTTCGGGCTCGAAAAGGCAATCTCCTGAGGCTTTTTGAGAAAATTAAAATCTCTGAACGCGGCAAAGCGGCGAACGAACACATCCGAAATTTTTTTCTGATCGATTTTCATATATGGAACGTCTCGATCGGAGTCCGTATGCGAAAGTTATGGCCGTTTTAAAAACTGACTCCGAGTTAGAGGACAAAACGGGAACAATGCGCGTAAAACTTGTCAAACATGTATAAACTAGACGTGACGGCCAGGGTTTAAATGTTCTTATCAATATTGTACATCCCTCCGATTCGTATATTATCACCAAAATAATTTTACAAAAGATTTTGTATATTGAGAATCATTAGTTAATAACAATATAATGATATGTAATAATAAAATTAAAGCTTCCTTCTATCTTCAATCACTCACCTTCACATAACACCACACTCTTTGAAATTACAGATCCTTAAATTAATTTTTGGCTATTTGAATCATGTAGCAAAAATTATATATTTTTAAAAAATAAGCACATTCACTTTTGTCCGGTTGGTGTTTCCAACCGGAAAAAGCATCTCTAGTCTCGGTTGGTGTTATCAACCGGGACTAAAGATGGTGTCAGAGGCTGTCAGAGCCTGTTAGAGCGCCAGACATCTTTAGTCTCGGTTGGTAGCACCAACCGGGACTAAAGATAGCATCTCTAGTCCCGGTTGGTGTTACCAACCGGGACCAAAGGTGCCCGACGCTCCGATGTGCTCGACAACATTTGAACCGGGACTAGAGGTAATCTTTAGTCCCAGTTCATGACACGAACCGGACTAATGTTCCTAGAAACTCGTAGACTTTTTAAACCGGGACTAGAGATGATCTCTAGTCCCGGGTGCAACTCAAACTGGGACTAATGTGGTTTTTGCTACTTCAACCAATGATGGTTTCTCTAGTAGTGGTAGCTATGTTCCCAGTGCACATGTTTAGATAAAAGTTTTCAGGTTTTGAGTTAATCCTTTTCTCTAATTCAAGATGAGAGTTTTGGGCTCAATTGAAAGTTTTGTATGATTTTAAGTTAAACGTTTTATGATCTAATTTTGTTGATTGAAAGATTCATATGAAAGTGTCGTTAAAAGGTAAAGAAAGTGTGCTGGAAGCACACGTGCGTTAATTAGTAGCCACTGGCGTTGGATGGTTCTTTTTTCAAGGAAAAAGGCTGTGGCCAACTGCTTATAGGGTCGCCCCAGTTCACGGGTACACTACCGAAAACTTGAAGTTTGCCTAGTGTCCAAGATACTAGGCAAACCCTCTAAAACACTCGGCAAAGGGTTTGTCCAGGGTAGAACTTGGCAAATCTCCTTTGGCAAAGGGGCTCTCGGCAAAGTCATGTTTGCCGAGTGACCGCAATTGCGGGCACTCGGCAAAGGCTTTGCCTAGTGTCATGCACTAGGCAAGGCACTAAGCAAACAGGAAAATGTTTGCCGAGTGCCAAGCACTAGGCAAAGTTTTTTGTTTGCCTAGTGCTTGGCACTCGGCGAACATTTTCCTGTTTGCCTAGTGCAGTGCACTCGACAAACTTTTCTTCTTTGCCCAGTGCATACACTCGGCGGACCAATGGCGCACTAGGCAAAAATGGTAGCACTAGGCAAACCCCTTCTTTGCCTAGTGTTGCACTAGGCAAACCCCTCTTTGCCTAGTGCTACACTAGGCAAACATGCATCTAGAACCCCTTTTTATTAATTCTTTTCGTCAATTATCACAAATACACAAATATCACAGTCATTTCACAAATCATCACAGGTATTCCATAATCATCATCATAGACATTCCACAAGCATCATCACAGGCATTCGACAATCATCATCACAGGCATAACACAATATTCTTCACAGACACAACATATATATCACACGAAGCATCACATGACCACAATATGTCGTCTCAATACCACAAGAATCATCAGAGACAAATATATCACAACAATCATCCAGAACACTAATTTAACTCCAGTGCGACAAGTTCACAACATCCAGAACCACAAATCGAGTTAGGGTGCTTACATAGTTGGTGGCCAATGATGCTCCGGCGACAAATCCACATCCTGAGACCCAACATTCAATGCCGACGAGGTGTACTGCATAACAGAAAGAAGAATGAACGTGAAATAAAACTACAATGTTATGTCTAGTGTCCGGAAAATGCAATGTTCTCAGGTGACTCACATGAGTGCCCATAAGAGCTGGCGGCGGAGTGGCCATAACAATTGGTAGAGGCGGTAAGAACATCATAGGTGGAGGCGAAGGCTGACCCATGTTCTGAGACAGAGTCTGCATGTATTGATAGAACCTGCTGCATCGGGCACTTTTGCTGCCGCGTACCTCCTGTTCTTCTTCTGTACCTCCATTAGCCGGGCACGATGCGCTGTAGCATCTCCTCCCGTAGCCTCCTTTCTTCGTCTAGCTGGGCCTATATTATTAATTGCATTCAAATGATACAATGTAAATCAAACATTTGTAAGAATCAATGGACGACGAGTGAAATAGAAATAACCTGTAGTGCCGCCATCTAGGACTGTGTAGGGGTCGGCGTGACCGTATGCCCGAGCTTGACCCCGTGCTCCTCGCTCGAATCTCAGCAAGAGTAGGAGTACTAGCCATGTCGATCACGCTGTCGCCCATCCATAACCGCCCATGCTGCCTGCCCCCTCCCACCCTCATGACGATTTCACCATCAAGATCATGGGCGCTCGGATCGAACTCTGGCCTGTGGATCTCTCTTGCCATCGCTGAGTAATCGGTGAGGCTCTTGTGCACGCCCGGATTGCAGTACACCGAGGGCGGGTCGTCCGGGTTGTAGGAGACGTCGGACGTCGCCTTGCCCTTGCGGGTCAGAGCATACGCCTGGAACGTGTTAATAGGCTGGCCACCATATGCTTCCGACTGCGAAAACAACCAATATGATTAGAAATTATACAGAATGTAGTGTTACAATAAAGAAATATATTCACATACATATTTCTGGGCATAGCGTCTGAGGCTCCTGTTGCCTTGACGGTGTGAACCACCTTCCATCATCAAACGACGACCCCGGCACGCGAGATGGTGGGCCTGCCAATCGGAGGAGCACCACCTATCCACCATGGCTGCCCAGCACTCGTCTAGGCCCGCGCACCAACCCAGAATCGCCTGCACATTATCAAGGAAATGACATTAAACATAAAATTGAGTGTACTAAATCTTAGAAAAATCAGTTTGTTGGCTCTATATTTACCGCCAAGTATTGTTCCCTGGTCAAGGTCTTGGTCCTTGCTTCGGTTTTGCTGATCTTATGTCCTCCATCACCCTAGTGCGATACGATAGCCTGGAGGCGCGCCTCATAATGCATGTCATTCACGCGGTCCTTTGCCACTTTCTCAGTCACGACATCTGCACTGGCCTATGTACAGCTATCATCAAGTGCGTAGAATTCCTACATACAAACACAATTTGGAAGTAATTAGTTCAAGAATACATAATAATGAATATCGTGTGTTGAACGATGTAATGCGACGAAGACGTACCCACAGCTCAGCCTTGATCCGCTCCACTCTGTTGGCGAAAACCCTGCCCAATAGATCACAGACATCAGGGGCGGACTTGTAGTGGGCCCACGTCCAGGCAGGCTCCAGTTTACCCGCATGATGCACCAAGCCAGGGAACTGTTCCTTGCACAAAAGTCCAATGATGCCGTTGACGAGGCGTGTGTGATCACTTGGTCTGACCACCACCCAATCCCTGCCCAATTGATTAAGATAAATAATTAGTTTCCATAGTAATTTTCAATTAGAAGAAGTAATGAACACATGAAAATATTACTTACTTATCCCCATCGGGTTGAATCACTGGTTGTTTGTGAAGAGGTGGTCGCTTTGGGAGTTTCGAGGGACCTCTCAGCCAAACAGTCGGCGGTCCACCACTTGTCGCTGCCTCCTCCCCCACCGACCCATCGTCCTCTGCCGTCGCCTGCTCCTCCGCCGTCGCCTCCGATTGCGACTCCTCCGCATCCTGATCTGCCGCCTCCTTCGACTCCGACTCCTCCGTC
This sequence comes from Oryza australiensis, assembly GCA_019925245.2. Lineage (NCBI taxonomy): Eukaryota > Viridiplantae > Streptophyta > Magnoliopsida > Poales > Poaceae > Oryza > Oryza australiensis. The sequence continues at coordinate 3,302,983 of JAIFGZ020000414.1, read as the reverse complement.
TCCTGATCGTCCTCCTCCTGGGCTGCCTCATCCTCGCCTCCTCAGCGGGTGGTGGTGACGGCTCTCAATGCCGCGATCGACCATCCTATCCATGACTCGTGCCTCCACTACCACTAGAGCCACCACCTCCTCCTTGTCCTGCACACTTTTTGCCGACTTTGGACGATACCACCCCATAGAACGAACTCATCGTCTTCTTCAAACCACCACCACCCACCCTATTTGTACAATCATTGCAATAAAAGAGTAAACTGTCAGCACGGATATACAAATTGTACTTAGAATGAGATGTGCAAAATTAACAGCACTTAATTACAAATAACATGATATTACAAAATAATATAAGTACCAATCATACATGTATTAGAAATAGTCGTCAGGATCGGGATTAGCTAGATCATAAGTCTCATCATCACTATTGTCAACAAATCCCGTTCTCCGATTCGGAGTCATCAACACTATCATTGTCTAAATGTAATCGTCGAAGTAATTCCAAGTCCTTCACATTACGAACTTCATTTCCAGCGTCCTCATCAACGACCCTACCATTATCTACTTCCATTTCGATTGCTTCAGTTAGGTTTATCTCAAAACTCCCTTGCAACCCATTTTTTTGAAAGAACTCTCCGACGTATGTGTTTGGATCTATGTTGTAATCTTCATTGTTTGGGACAGGTAGTTTACCGTGTGGCGATACCTTGTGCACAAGATCCCAACCCTTAAGTCGTGCTACATTTTGGCACGGGTATGAGAGATAATAAACTTGTGTGGCCTGTTGAGCCACAATATAGACATCGTCTCCTGTCATGACGGATGATTGTCGAATTTTGACTAGCCCAAGATCAGGGGTCCATCGCACTACTTTAGGATCAAACCAATGGCATTTGAATATGACATGCACAAGAGTCTTGCAACCATGAAACTCGAGTTCGTATATTTCTTCAATTCTTCCATAGTACTCCAGTCCATCGGAGCCCACTGTAAGGACTCTGGTATTTGTGGTTCTTCAATTGGGCCGACTTTGCTCATACCGAGTTGTGTGAAAACGATATCCATTCACGTCATAACTGGTAAATGACTTAACCCTATAGGAAAATCCATTGGCAACTTGTCTCAACTCAGCACTCATAGAAGCATCGGTTTGGCCTTGCAAGTTCAAGCATCGATAAATGACAAATACTTGTGCATGTGAAATTAAGTGCGCAACGAGAAATTGGTTAGTTAGTACCTTCTGTTTCAACCAAGAAATGAAACTGAGTTTTCGATTTCTCGAACCCTGTTTTAGAAGGTTCTCAATTTCTTGTGGGGTTGGGTCCCTTGATTTACACCAGAACTCCTGAAGAAATTTCCTGTACAAAAGAGAACAAGGGGGTTGGATGGATGCATAATAGTAACTACTAGAGAACAAGGTTATTGCTAACTTACATACGGTACGGCTCCGTTTCAGAAAGGTTGAGCAACACATAGTGCATGATAGATCACCACTCTTCATGGTTCAGGTTCTTGAAGGTCACACCACTTGCACTTCCGAGTTGCCCTCGAAAAAGGCTGTGGGTTGATTCATTTTCACCAGCGTTGTAACGAGCAGGAGGGTTATGCACATTAGGAAGGTTGTCGGCATAATACTTTGTTGTGAAGTTTGACACCTCCTCCAGAACATATGCCTTTGCGAGGGAAGCTTCAATTTTGCATTTATTTTACATTTGGTTCTAAGATCCTTTAGATCTCTCTCAACTGGATAGCACCAACGGAACTGCATAGGACCCCCCATTCGTGCCTCATACGCGAGGTGCAAAATCAAATGCTGCATCGGATTGAAGAAGCCGGGTGGAAAGATCTTCTTCAACTTACAGATCAACACAGGCGCCATTTCTTCTATTTCTTTAACCACGGTACGAGATAACTCCTTAGCACAGAGCTGGCGGAAGTAATTGCTCAACTCTGCCAGTACCCTCCATATATGCTCAGGGACATAGCCACGAACCATCACCGGAAAAAGCCGCTCAATCCATATGTGGTAGTCATGACTTTTAGCCCAATTCGCATGGTAGATAAGTTCACTCCCCTCTTCCAATTCGCTGCATACCCATCGGGGAACATTAACATTTGGAACCATTGCAGTACCTCCTTCCTTTGGGCCCTCGTCAGGACAAAATCGGCCTTAGGCTTCCTCCATGACTTGCCGCCGTTGGGAGGCGCCATGTCCAGCTTGGGTCTATCGCACAACCTCTCCCGGTCCACTCTAGCCTTAACGTTGTCCTTTGTCTTATCAGGAATATCCATGATTGTAGCAAAGAGCGCCTCGGCGACATTCTTTTCGGTGTGCATTACATCAATGTTGTGTGGAAGAATGAGGTGCTCAAAATAGGGGAGCTTCCATAAGCCTGACTTCTGTGTCCATGCATGGTGCACACCGTACCCAAAACCACCTTCTTCATTCACCACAAGAGCATCTAACGAGCACGAACCTCGGCCCTCACATCATCATCGCGGTGCGGTGTCTTCAACGCCGACACCTTTTTGAAAGTTCTTGATGTCTCGCCTGAATGGGTGGTCAAGAGGGAGGAATTGTCGATGTTTGTCGAAAGAAGAATACTTTCCACCCTTCGTCAACCAAAAGAACTCCAGAGATTCCTTGCATACCGGGCATGAAAATTTCTCGTGAACACACCAGCCGCTGAATATCCCATAAGCCAGGAAGTCATGCAAAGAGTAATGGTACCACACATGCATTTTGAAGTTTGTCTTCGTGGCTCGGTCGTACGTTAATACCCCTTCATCCCAAGCATGGAACAACTCATCAATCAAAGGCTCCATGTACACACTCATATTATCCCCCGGGTGTCCAGGAATTATCAACAACAAAAAAAATATTCTGTCGTTGAAAGACAACGCCGGGGGGGGGGGGGGGGAGATTGAGTGGGATAACGAATATGGGCCAACAAGTGTATGGGGACGCCGCCATTCCGTAAGGATTGAACCCGTCTGTTGCCAGCGCAGCACGTACATGACGAGCCTCTTTTGTTTTCTCATGATAAATCACATCAAACTTTGCCCATGCTTCTCCGTCGGCTGGATGTACCATCTTATCAGGATTGTACCAACATCCATTTTTATGCCATGTCATCTGCTTCGTGGTTTCCTCGTTCATGTAAAGCCATTGTGTGGACCCCCGTTTTTGAGGCGGGAATATTTTGTGTTCATAGTACCATTTCCCTGGATCGAGTAGTTGGTACCCACGAATGCAGTACTGGATAATCAAGTGCACATGCACGAATAGTCTTACATTACCATTATTACATCAATAAGCCCGAAGGCAATGTTCAACCCATAGGACCTTATGGTCCGAATACAACATAAAAACAGAATTTAGATAAGGCAACGGAAAGAGGCAGCGGCTTGTCAATTGCCACAGGCAACGACCGGAGCTAAGGTCTAGTATGCGCCGTCAGTTCCTTCGCCCTCCTGGTAATACGCGTATGGGTCTTCTGGCTCTTCATTACCATCAGCTGGAGGTTTGTGCGTATAGCAAGGGTGAGTACCAACCGTACTCAGCAAGCCAACACAAAATTGATGCATATGATAGGTTTATTCAAAGAACATGGCTAGGATTATTTTTGCGTAAAGCCAGTTTTCACAATTCTTTTCACAAACCTATCGACTAGCCAAATCAAGTTTTAATTTTCATAGTTCATTAATCCGGTGACGGTTCTGTTTACCATCCATCGTGATTCCAAGGATGGCTTCCGCCTCCGGTTCTTCATGATTTTCGGGAATCTACCCTTCTCGCTTATCGAGAAGTTGACCCACCAAATAATGAAATCATCATGCATACCCATCCCAAGCTTCAAGTTTAAAATCTAGCCAAGCGAAAGTCTTGTCACGATGCTCAATATCCGCGAGCACGGCTATTCGAATAGATTGATTCACTCACACCGCAAGGATGTACACTTTACCCGTACTCCGCGACCCCAACAAATGAGCCTACGCCTCAACACATGAGACGGTCACGGCAAAGCCTTTCGATAACCTCACTTTGGCGTACCCGCTCCATGAACTTAAGCCCTCATGCACTCTAGCCGTCCTTTTCTAGCGGTGAGAGGAGTTCGCGCACCGGGGTAAGGGAAAACTTTCTCAATCTTTAGGTTTAATTAATATCAGTTTAATTCCACCTTTCATAACAAAGGCCGCAACCTCATTCTCATCCCGTAACCACATCATAGAGAACCATCTATGCAAGGATACTGCCTCCGCTCGGCTATCTAGTCAGCTAGGTCTATACCCATTCGAGAAGTACGGTTGTACTGGCTCGTTTCCCGGCTATCTCATGGCTCGGTCCTTAATTGACCAGGGTCGGCACTTGCCTTTTCCGGAGTCCACCCAAGTCATCCAGCCGCCCCAGTCTAAAACATTTGTATAACATTTTCAATTTTCAACAATATTAGTTCAACATTCTCAAGGCCATGTGGCTCTCATGTCTCCACAGGCCGTATTTCAACTACCTTCCCTAAGGTAGTTGCCCGAGCACAAAGCTTTCTTGCAAAATCATGAGTATGCAGGGATCTAGTGTATGTAGAGCTAAGCATTTGTACCGAGGTTATCCTCCGGTCATATCACATCGAGGGTTACAAAGAATAAATACTAATGGTGATCAATATCAAAGCAGGGTATATCAAGCATAGGTATTGTTTGTGTGAAGCATGCAATTTGTAATTTGAACCCAACATCATTTCACAAAGTAGGATCAATATGTTCAAAGAGTGTGATGACTTGCCTTGTTCGCACGCTTCTTGAGTGGGGTCTTCTGCGGGGTCAGTGTTCGCCTCCTCGGTCGCTAATCATACGAGCGAAAAGGAAAAAGAAAAGAAAAATGGAATCCAATTAAAATCCGATAAGAACGAACGAAAAGTATGAAAAATCATAAGGAACTCTCCAAAATATTTCCCCCTACGATCCTACTCGGGTTACGGAGGATTTTTAGGGCAAAATCGACCGTAGCGACGAGTTACGACTTTTTAGGGTTTTCATAAAAAGAATTGATAAAGCGATGAGCGAAAATCTTGCGAAGGCTTGATCAAAAGATTTATTGATATTTTCTTTTAATGCATCCAAAAGATAGGTATGGCTTTGACGCAAAAGAAAAAATATAATAATTCCTTTGGAAATGATTTTCGTAAACGGAAGGTTTTCCCAAAATTTGTATTTAGGGTTTCGTTTTAACTAAAAGGAAAATAGCTGTGAAAACTACAAAATTTTGGCATAAATTTCCCCAAAATACTCCCAAAATATTCCCCAATTTTTTTCTAAGATTTTTCCCTATAAAATTTTCCTTTTTTTTCTTTTTTTTCTAGCTCGGCACTGTTCCCTCTCTCTCCTAGACGCCGGGCGTCTACCCCCTCCGGTGCTCGGCCGAGCAGTGCGGCGACGCGGCGTTCCCGGCTAATGGCGACATCGGCGGCACAAGCTAGGGGTAGGAATGGAAATGTGGGTCACTCACCGACCAGCGGCAGGCGGCGGCGAGCCCCGGTGAACGGCGGAAGGCGGCGAACACAGCGGCGGCGCGGCTCGGTGAAACCCGGCGCGGCTTCGGCGATTTTGCTGGTGTGGACGGGAAGGAAAAGGGAAAGGGTGGGCGGCGGCAAAGTGTGTAGGGGAAAGGGGAGCTCACCCTCCCTTTTATACACGACGGGGCGCACGGGAACGACGGGTCTTGGGCGGCCACGCGGCGGTCGGCTGGCGGACGCGCGCGGGCGTGCGCACGTCGCGGCGATGTGGCTGACGCGGTGACCGTCCTGGCGACGCTGTGCGTGCATGCGTGTGATGCTGGCGAGCGGCGACTTGGCGACCGCGGGGTGGCACGGCCTTGGCGCGGTCTGTGCCCAGGCGGAGGCTGACGCGGGCGGGTACGGCGACGGCATGGCGACGGCATGGCGCGGGCTGGTGCGGCGTCAGCGGCGACTTTGGCGACCGCGGGATGGCGCGGCTGTACCGGCGGTGGCTGTGCGCGCAGGACGGTGTCATCAGTGAGAGCGCGCGTGCGCGGGTGTCCTGGTACGGCGCGGCACGGCGTTTGGCGCGTGGCGCGCTAACGTGGCTGAATGACCGGTCGAACACCTTCTGATGCGATGAATAGTGTACCTTTCCTATTTTACTGATTTAATTTTCCTAATTCCCTATTTCCATTTCCTTTCTTCCTAAAAATCCCAAATAAATTTTTGTATTCTCAGAACAATCTCTAAAATTATATTTTCCACTTCTCCCTACTTTTCAAAATATATTTTTCATATTTATTTTGTTTCTTCTTTTGAATTCAAGAAAATAGGGTTTTGATTAGAGATGAATTTCTATCTTCATTTTTCCTGTTTCAAAAATATTTTTATCATCAAATCCCAATTATTCATTATCTTTCCCCTATCAATTAGGGTTTAAACCAAAATATATCCTTTTTGTAATTCACCAAATTATATATGTATATGCTCTTTTCAAGGTACACACATTTATATTTTGAAATCATTTTCACCGGCTGTGATTTCAAAGCTTAGGGTTTTGTTCCATTTTTCCTCAAAGTAATTCTAGAAGAAAAACCTTATTTTGCTGAACTGGCAATCCAGATCGAAAAACACGATAAGAAGCAATGATTCCCAAAAAGTTTTTGTGAGTTCCGATTTTTACGTTCCGAATTCCATTCCTTCGATTTTCAGGATGTTACACATTGGATCCTCGGTATGAACGGAAGGTACCTAAGGATCTTCTCGCCGATTTGGAGTTGCCTCTTCTCACCATCACCACAGTCTACCTCTACGTACCCAGAGGATTTACACTTCGGACAATACTTCTCTTCTGCATATTCTTTCCTAAATAAGATGCATCCCTTTGGACAAGCATGTATCTGCTCATATGGCATCTTAAGTGCACGAAGGATTTTTTGTGTGTCATACATGCTCTTAGGAAGAATGTGACCTTCCGGAAGCAAACTACCAATTATTGACAAGATAGCATCGAAGCCGTCTCTACTCCAACTAAACTGGGACTTTAGGGCCATTAGGCGTGCAATGGCATCCAGTTGAGAAACCTTGGTATGCCCGTGAAGGGGTTGTTGTGCCGCCTGCAACATCTGGTAATATGCCTTTGCGGTTTCCTCTGGCTCATCCTCCATACAGCCTTCATCATAGTCATTTAACATATCTCCTACCCCGGCATCCGAATCATATTCATCGATTCATTGTCTCACGACCTCCTCTCTCGCACGATGGTGCTCACCATGTAAGATCCACCGGGTATAGTTTGGCATAAATCCATTCTTGACAAGATGTTCACCCAACCGCTTCTTTGATTGTTGACACTTGTTTCAACAATCATTTCATGGACACCAAGTACTAAGTTTTCCATTAAGCCTGGCAAAAGCCCCTCGATGAAAGCATTGGTCTTGTTAATCCATTCAAGGGTCATCCCAGACACATTTGGACGGCCCGTGTACATCCACTCAGGGTCATCCATCCTCTAACAAATCAGTAAATAATATAAGAATCGTTTGCATCTACCGAGTGTCTATACTCTCTAATAGGTGAGGATAGGTCCTAATCCCACCCGAGGATGTGTAGACAGGGTTAGTTTGCATGCCCTACTCTGGCCGGGACAGAATTTCGGGCAGCACCTCCTCGCTGTTATCCAAATACACGTCCCAACAGGGAGATTGTGTATCCGAAGAACAACAAGAAGGTGTTGCCGAAACCCTGTCTCGGATCGGAGTAAGGCATGAAAACTAAACCCATCTACACATCCTCGGGCTGTCCAAAAAACGTGGACAATTCGAAACAGATATGGTTTGAGATATGCAAAGATCTGCATATCTACTTTAATCGTATCTCTTTCGAGAGGGAGACGCCTAGGTTACGTGATACACTGGTATTACATCTAAATAATGTAAATGTGGAAGAAAAGCCCGGGGTCTCTCACCTAGGTGCCTCTCGGGCTAGATGGACGACGACATCGGTGAAGATAGCGAGGAAGCCGTGTAGTAGATGGAGGCGGCGACGAACTCGCAAAGATCTGTACAGGAAAAACATAGTCATGTCAGTTGAAAATTTCGACAGCACCTCCCCTGCACGGGGAGGTTTCCAAAACCTGTAACAAACAAGACGACACGATGGCCGATAACCACATACACGTATAACAAGACATTTATGAACCACATAAACAAATTAGCAATAAACAACAAAATCACCATATATTTTCTTTTGTCAAATATCACAATACTTTGTCTATACTACATTTTTAATCTAATGTTCCGACAAGTTTCCAGTAGTGGAACCTCTGAGTTTGTCAAACCGAAGGTTTCAAATCTACAAAATAAATGGCAACGACCATATAGCGAATACAAAGTGTTGCATTGATGAATACAAAGTGTCTTAATATAGCAAATAATTCTTATCGGCTCGGGTGACGATGGCCGGGAAGGGCGGTGGCAGTGGGCACGACGGGGGTAGCTAGGGGCGCACCGACGGAGTGGGGTCGTCGGGCGGGGGCTGCCGATGGACGCGTGCCGAAGGGTGCGGCATCGGCCGGGTTGTGGGGCGCCGGCCAAGGGCGTGGGGCGTCGGCCGGAGAGGGGGAGCCGGGGACGGCGTGGGTCGCCGGTGAGGCGTGTGGGCCATGGGAGCCGCCACCGTGGGGCGCCGCGGGAGAGAGGCGCCGACCGGAGCTTGGGCGGCGGGGGGCGGCTGCGGCGCCGGCCACGGGGACGTGGGCGGCCGAGGCGGCGTGCATGCGGCACTGACCGGGGTGGTGTGCGCGCGGCGCCGGTGGCCTAGGGGCATTGGCGGCGGGGCGTGGGCGGCCGAGTCGGGGAAGCCGGCCGGGGCGGCGGCCCGGGGTGGCGGCGGACGGGGTGGCAGTGAGGTGGTAGCTAGCGCTAGTGTACAGTGCGGCTGAGTGTGCGGTTCAAAAAAATTTCTAAGTCATGCACCGGGTTTGCCGAGTGCTCTGCCTACGTGGCACTCGGCAAAGTGTTTGCCGAGTGCCAGATCACGGCACTCGGCAAACAATTGCCAAGCACCGTACGGGTTTGCCGAGTGCTCTGCCTATGCGGCACTCGGCAAAGTGTTTGCCGAGTGCCAGATCACGGCACTCGACAAACAATTGCCAGGCACCGTACGTCTTGTCGGTTTTCGGTGGGACTTTGCCGAGTGCCTTGCCACCGTGGCACTCGGCAAAGCAAAGAATTTCTTTTTTTTGGTATTCTTTTTTTTTCCGGGGCCGTTTGCCGAGAGCCATTGCACAGAGACGCTCAGTGAAAGCTTTGTCGAGTGCCAAAGCAAGGGCACTCGGCAAACATTTTCTTGCCCTTTTTTTCTCTTTTTGGCCAAGGTCTTATTAATTATTTCGGGCGGGAGTTTGCCGAGTGCCTTGCCACCGGGGCACTCGGCATAGGTTTTGCCGAGTGCCATTTCCCAGGCACTCGGCAAAGTATCGGCTTTGCCGAGTGCTGTAGCTCGGGCACTCGGAAAAGGTTTAGTTTGCCTAGTGCTATAGTTTTCCCAAGCGCTACACCGTGCAAAGTAACCGTATACTAAATGAAAAAGAAAATTAAAAAAATTAAATTGATGCAGAAAAATCTCAAAACTTGGCATGGTGCCATGTATGTTATATATTGCGTCTACAAAAAGTTTTGGAGCCAAATTTTAAATTCGACCATCATTTTGGCTCTAACTTGGGGAGATCACTAAGAATTCTATTCGGAGATGCTTCTGGTTGTAAGCGTCGTACGTGACAAAATGTTCAAAACCTTGTGAAATTTTTTCCACAGCTTCAATGTCTAATTTCATGATACTATGACAAATCTAGTGATTTTCGGACCTTATTTGTTTTTCTTATAATTTAAAACCGACAAAACTTTATTTGACTCACGGTCACAAACGTGCTTCCTAAATAAGATCTTTGAAATTACTTTTCATTTCATAGATATAACCTCAAAATGGACTCAATAACATGAGTATCATTTTTTAACATATTTTATTCAATTATTCGAATTACTTATAGTTCAAATTTGGCACAAGTAAAGAAATTCTTATAAATAAAAAAATTTAAATATAGTGAATAATTAAAAAGAATACACCAAATTTTAACATGTACAAATTCATGTTGTATATGAGAGCGAAAAAAGTTTGGAGGGTATTGTATGGAACAAGATGTTAAAATTTTGTCGAGAGTATATTTGTGCCTAGGGTTACACTAGGCAAAAGTGAAAGTTTACCTGGTGCCCCTGTTTTGCGAGTGTCACGCTAGGCAAATAAGAAAGTTTGCCTAGTGCCAATCTTTGCCGAGTGGCACTCGACAAACACCCTGTTTGTCTAGTGCCCGAGGTTATGCACTCGGTAAACTCCTCGACACTAGGCAAACCTCAAGTTTTCGGTAGTGGTGATTGCGTGCCTTCACCTGCTTGTGATCACTAAGGCTCCGTTCGTTTTGTATGTAAGAGTTGAATTAAATTTTTTTATCTTCGTGGCATGTTTTTCAAACTACTAAACGATATGTTTCATACGATTTTTTTTAAAAATATCATATAAATCTAGATTTTAAAATTTATAATAATAAAAACTTAACTAATTATATATTAATGCCACATCGTTTTGCATTTAATCTATACCACATTATACCACATAAGAACAGCCACGCCCACTGCCTCCCCTGCCCACGTGGCATCTTGATCGGTTTCAAACCAATTCAAAAGGTATATTTAAAAATAGAGAGAAAATATTAACTAAAGAAACATAAATTACCACTGATAAAATATTGGTGTGTATAAATTTTATACAAAGAAATTTAAAAGTTGCATATAAATTTTTATATATAAACATTATGTATGACAAATATTTGACTTTGAATTTGAATCTGAATCAGGCATATAAATTTAAAATTTATAAACTTTATGTATATAAATAGACTTAAAATAGAACTTTTTACCCATAAACACAAACTTTATACACATAAAAACAAACTTTGAACATATAAACACAAACTTTATATATGTAAATTTGAAACTAAATTTAAAAAACTAAAAAGACGAAAGGAAAACGGCCGAAATTGCTTCTCGGATTAGGCCTCAGATTTGATAATGGCCCAAAAATAAAAATAGGCCCACGTGCAAAACCAAAAGGAAAAGCAGACAATCATCTGCGGACCTGACATTTTCTGCTAGCGATAGCGAATTATTATTATATATTAATTATATATGTATGTATATATATATACTTATAGTGTTTCTATCTAAAATTTTCGTTCACCTGACTATTTTATAAAAAAATCCTTGAGTGTTTATAAAATTAAACCACAATCCTAATGCTGAAGAGAAAGGGAGCTTGGATAGAAAAAAAAGACCTCCTGCATCCCTCCTTCCCGTTTCTATTCGCGCCGCGCCTGCATCCCTCCCTCCCGTCGCTGCTCGGAGCTCCCGCGCCGCGCCTCGTGCCGCGTCTACGTCCCTTCCTCCCGTCCCCATCCGCGCCGACCCTCTCCCTCCCGTCGCCGCTCGGAACCACAAGCACGTGTAGCATTTCAAGTGTGCCGGACAATACGCCTCAAGTGATGACATAAAAAAATATAAATTGAAATTATATGAGACTTCAATTTTGAAATAATTATGATAAAATAAAATGTCGCTGTTGCAACACACGGACATATTTACTAGTAACTATCTAAAGCAAGTAGTGTTTCTACTCAAAATTTTCATCCGCCTAACCCGATCCGCCGGCTATTTTGCGAAAAACCCTTAGGTATTTATAAAATTAACTCGCAGTCCACACTGCGCTATTTTACGAAAAATCCCTTGAGTGTTTATATTTTGATGCTAGCTTTAGTTTGTATTTTGCAATAAAAAACAAACTCATCTTTAATATCCAAATTAAATTAAGTTAAATACAAATCACTCGCACAAATTTTAAGTGTGCCGGATAATAGGTTACAGGTGAAGACATAAAAATATAATAATTTTAAAATAATTATGATAAAATAAAATGACGTCGGTTGTAAGGTAAGAACATGTTATACCGTGTAACGGTTGAAGAAATTTATGCGCGTCAAAAAGCACCCGTAGGCACACACACTGGTGTTGAGTTGTATTCAGTGGCTTCGTTCGTACTATATTCACCATATGTGCACCCTCAGCCCAAAAAACCAGGCCATCATGGGCTCAGTTGAATCATGAGATCGCACAGCCAAGTCCAACAGGCCAGCAAACAGCATTCCAAGCTCAAGGCCCAATCACATGCACGTCGCATCCTGCAACAATTCTTCCAAGCTTGTGCCTAACACACTTCATCCTTTTCTATTCTTCATGAAGCCGCACGCCAATGTAGCGGCTGTTGGTCTGCTTCTTTTCGTTGCTGATGATCATTGCGTCGGCACCATCTCCTAATTCCCAATTCCCAAATCACCATCGCTAATCACCCCGGCTCTACGGCTTGCAGGACGTCGCTAAGGCCGCCGCCTTCGCCAGCTGCCGCGTCGTAGCCTCGGTCAACTACTCTCTCAACAATAAAACGGATAATATGGGTTGTAGCAGGGGTAAACGTTTTTTATCCTATTTGATCTAAACACTCTCAGTAAGCAAATCAAGATGCTTTTAACTTGTGATAAATTAGAATTCGAGCAGCTTTACTCTTTCGAGAAGGTTTTCACTAACGTTATAATATGTGAGCAGCTTTTTCTATTTGATATGGTTTTTTACTTATAGCAAATAAACATCAAGGGGGTCTATAGACTATATTCGAGTTCTCATGCAAGAATTGACATTCAACTAAGGCAACAATAACTTGTGAAATATGTCATCAAGCAATGAGTATGTTTTAAGAAAACTTCATGGGACCACTCCAACCACTCTTGCTAGCTGACACCGGAAGTCCTTAAAGACCACATAAATGTATCAATACACCTCTAGGGTTATAAACTTTACAAGGGTATTACATTTACAGTAACTTTATGTAGACCCTTGAGGGGCAAAGTTATAATCTTATGAGTATGGTTGAGGGCTATATAAACCGGACCAAATCCTATAGTATTGGTGGATCAATGAAAAACACGATCTACAATACTTGGCATTTACAATTCAAGCTCATTCTTAGGATAGGCGGAAAATTTGTGTTTTCCCACCTATCCCTAAATTTGTCCGTGATCTAAGGTTACGACAGTGGCGCCGTCCGTGGGGGGAAATCTCCAAGGAGGTAGTTCGAAAACTAAATATGACGTCCACAACGGGTAAATACTATGCCAGTTCGATACACGAATACTTTCTCGAGCGCATCATCAACACTTGAGGGAGTCGAAATGACCAGGCAAGCCACAAAAGACGAGGAGAATAGAATAGAGCTAAGAGAGATACTAATCGAGCCAACTGCTGACGAAGAAGAAAGACCAATGCTGACGAAGTGGAACTCGCAGAAATGGTGCAGGCACGAGGGTCTGTAATGGTGAACCATAAGCAATATGAGGAACTGCAGAGGGAATTACAACGTTTGCAAAGTCTACAAGACAGAGCTATGGAAGAAGGCGAATCATACGATGTAGAAGAGGAGACACAAGGGGCTGGTCGAACTCTCTTTCTCGTCACCTCCTTCTCCTCACTCCTTTTCAATCCTAACTCTGCGGCACGTGACACTCTCTCCTCAATGCAGGTGCCTTCCACTCGGCAGTGTCGCTCTACCCACAACGAAGTCAGGGTAGTGGCCCTCCCATCGACGGCTACACGCTCCCCTTGGCCCTACCTCCTCACGAGCTCGGGGACGGCCAAATCCGGTCGCTATGAGTTCGTGGATGGCCTAATCCACATGAGGTGGTGGGAAAGGAAGGCTCCACTGTGCAGGGCGACCAGGCAGACTGCACCACAATGAGCAGCAGTAGCAACGGTGTTCTTGGATCCCCCTTAGTGTTCTTGGATAAAAATGATTCTGTGATTAGGTTCTTAGATGTCAATCAATCTCAGGGTCTCTATGTTCTTCTATGTTGTTGACGGTCGTTAAGTACCAACCATAATCGTCAACTCTGCATAAAAGAATACAAAATAGGATATCAAACTTAGTGGTAGGGGTTTATTACTAACCATTTTCACGAGTATTGGTAAATATTTGTATGAAGGTATTTTGGAAGAAAAGACACCTGCCATGTGACGAAATGTACCTCCGGGCAATTATACGAGAGCACACAGATTGATGGACTTGCATGTTAGCCCCGTCTTAGGGGCCCACATGGAAGCCCTTGGAGAAGGTCGGTGGAGAGAGGTGGGACCCATGGGTCGGCCAAACCAAGGGCTCGGCCGAACCGCCGTCAACTCTCCTCATCTCCACCTTCCATGTAGGCGTCCAAGATTGCTTCTCAATGACAGTTAAGGGAGTTACCGACCTCAGTAACCATCATAAGCAAGCTATAAAAGGAGGAATTCACTTCAATCTCAATGCACAAAGTGGAGTGCAAATCACTTTTATATTTTAGGAATCACTTTGGTAGTATTGAAAATAGGTAGAGAGTGAGAAGTTCGAAAGGAGTGTCGGAATTGTCAGCGCTCTTTCCTCGCTTATACCTCGGTGGATGCTTCTTTTAATATAGTAAGTGTTTAAGATTTACTTTTTGTATTTAATTTACTATCTTAAGTAAGATATATTATCATCATTGTGGGTCTGTCTCTTAGTATTTATATTAACTGGTCTAGTACTAGGACTCTGGATGAAGAAGGAAGTTCCTGCGTGAGGGTAGAGTAGTAATCAATAGCTTAGACGTGGTATCTAGGTTACGGTTACCTTCATTTGTTATGTGCTCCACGGAAAGTAACGTAGTCGGCAGGTGGTGATAGCCCTGTCTATTCTTTTGTATCTCTCCATGTTCAGGTACATCGTAGAGGAAGACCAGGGGAGAGCCGATGCGAGAAGCAATCAATAGGGTTTTACCTTTAACTTAAGTCTAATTAATTAATCCATAGGAATCCTCTCTAGCCTAAGCCTACACTTAGTTGTTGTCCTTAGTTGAATTCTGCTGCTAGATATATACACACGTTCTCTGTGATTCGATACCCTTGGAATACTCTAAGGTGAAGTGCTACAGTAGTATCCATGCACTTGCTACTTTTTCTGTGACTATATCAAATACCAACAAGCATTTATGGCGTTATTGCTAGGGAACGGTTGCTATATCAAATTTGAACTTGGTTCATCCTCGTATCTCTTCTTTTTATTTTATTCCTTTTTCTTATTGTCTACCATGGAGCATTAATCGATTCAAAACCTTTATGCTTCGAATGGCGAGTTATGTGAGCCACCACTTTTTTTCAAAACAAATTCTTTCATCTAGCTATGAACTCTGTCCTAGCTTTATAGCCATGGTTCGGGAACAATCCTTCTCAGGACGTGATAGTGAAAATCCCTACGATCATCCGCTTGAGTTTGAGAAATTGTGCTCGTGCCTACCAATCGATGGCATGACACAAGAAATCTTAAAGTGGAAATTGTTTTCCATCTCTCTTACAGAGGGGACGAAGCAACACCCATATCGTTAAGAAGACGCATGGTGAATGGGAGGAACTTAAAAGCAGGTTCTGCCTCACTTTATTCTCGTTAACCTGTGTAGTCTCCCTACGTATGGAAGTTCTTAGCTTTCGATAGAATGAGAAGGAGTCCGTCAGTGCAACCTGGGTGAAGTTCTCCTTGTTAACTCAAGCCAGCACAGACTTGTCTCCTCCCGATCATGTGTTGTTACAACACTTCTGCTTGGGTTTAGACAAGGAATCTACCATGTATCTCGATACTTCTGTTGGAGGTTCGTTCACACAGAAAACGACGTCACAAGGAAGGGATCTCTTGGATCGTATCCTGGAGAGCACCTCTTCTGTTCATTGCGAAACCGTCCAAAAAATCGAGCATACACATGAGGAGCCATCAACTGTCGAATCGAAGCATGCACCCTACACATCCCAAGATTTGACTATTAAATCCTCACCCGAATCTCAGGAATCGGAGTAAGAAGGAATTCAGCCTTAGGAATTCCCCTTCCATTTTGAGGGTGATCGTTTTGAAGATTATGGAAACAACTCAAACTATTCCTGTTAAAAGAGACCATCGGTCCTGCATAGTTCCCTAAGTTGCTTGAGGGAAAATTCCTCAAAGAGACGGTGCAGGAGTTAACTACTATCATAAGTAATGAGTGGTTAAGGGAGGTGGAGCTTTCCTCTGAAGCAATTCAGATTAGCTCCCCGTCCTTAACTATTCTATGTCTCGTGAAAGAGGCCACGGTGAAAGTTATTTATAATCCCACTATTGGTGCAAACATTATGTCCGCAACGTTCACATTAACATGCTTAGGGGAAGGTTATGGGATTATTTGCTTAGGGGAAGGTTATGGGATTATTTGGTGAGTGCCAATAAGGCAAGATAATGTTGAAGCTATCCTGGACTTCCATGTGTTCGAAGACTCTGACTTCGAACTTCTCATAGGCCATCCTATAGAAAAACTTCTCATATATGTGCCACAAACTGGAGTCCTCGAAATAAAACTTTTTCAATAGGGCATATGTTAATTCTATATGATTATTAGAATTTAAAATATTTTCCAATAGGGCATATGTTAATTCTATATGATTATTAGAACTTAAAATATTTTCAATAGGGCATATGTTAATTCTATATAATTATTAGAATTTAAAATATTTTTCAATAGGGCATATGTTAATTCTATATGATTATTAAAATTTAAAATATTTTTCAAATAGGGCATATGTTAATTCTATATGATTATTAAAATTTAAAATATTTTTCAATAGGACATATGTTAATTCTATATGATCATTAAAATTTAAAATATTTTCTAATAGGGTATATGTTAATTTCATATGATTATTAAAATTTAAAATATTTTTCAATAAGGCATATGTTAATTCTATATGATTATTAGAATTTAAAATATTTTCTAATAGGGCATATGTTAATTCTATATAATTATTAGAATTTAAAATATTTTTCAATAGGACAACATCATGTTATACGTGTTGACCAACCTCGATGAAGTGGAGCCGTACATGCGGTAAGTTCTCAAGAAATTTGTTACCAATTAGTAATTATTCTCATTGTTCAACCTTCTTGTTCTCGTTCGTACAGGGAATTTCAACATCAATTCTGGCGTCAACCAAGGGAACCTACCCTGCAAGAAGTCAAAAATCTTCTAAGGCAGGGTGCGGGAAATGGAATGCCCGATTTCATTTCTTGGTTCAAAAATAAGGTACTATCGAAATTCTATCTAATGCTTAATCTTTTTGCTTATGCTGGCGAAGTTTGACTCTACAACCTGCTTTAACTTGCAGGGCCAAAACGATGCGTCTATGAGTGCCGAGTTGAGACAAGTTTCTGGTGGCTGTTCGTATAGGGTTAAGTCATTTTTCGGCATGATGTGAATGGATATCGCTTTCACACAACAAGCCATGAGCAGAGTCAACCCAATCAAAGAACTAGAAATACTGGAGTTTTTACTCCAGGGCTTGATGGGGTTGATTACTATGGAAGAATAGAAGAAATATATGAACTCGAGTTTCATGGTTGTAGACCTCTTAATCCTGTTATATTCAAATGTCATTGGTTTGATCCTGCTCAAGTGAGACAGACTCCTAATCTTGGCCTAGTCGAAATTCAACAGTCAACCGTCATAGCAGGAGACGATGTGTATATCATTGCTCAACAGGCGACATAAGTTTATTATCTATCATATCCGTGCCAAACCGACGACCGTCTTCAGGGTTGGGATGTTGTGTACAAGGTAGCGCCACACGGTAAACTACCTGTACCAAACAATTAAGACTACATCATGGACCCAAACACATATGACGGAGAGTTCTTTCAAGAAGATGGGCTACAAGGAAGTTTTGAGATAGACTTAACCGAAGCGATGGGGATGGATGTAGACAATGAAATGGTCGTTGATGAGGACGCTGGAGAAGAGGTTCGTAATGTGAAGGACTTAGAATTGCTTTAGCGGTTACATTTAGGAAATGAGAGGGACGACAACATTCCTCCTGCCGAGGAGGAACCTAATGATTATATCGACATGGGTGATAGTGATGATGACAATTATGATCCAGCTAATCCTGACCATGATGACTATTTCTAATACATGTATGCACTGCGTTAACTATGTTCTCTTTATCTATTAATTTTGCATCTCTCTCTTCGTATTTTTGTATATCTGTGCTAATTGGTTTACGTTTTCTACGTGCAGGTGATTCAACAAAGATGGTGGGTGGTTTGAGGAAGTGCGCGTCAGTGTTCAGAAGAGCCAAAGATGTCATTCGAGGGGCCGATGCAGCTGAGGGGTCTGGTAGGAGTCGCGGCAGGGGTCGTCGCAAGGTGTGTGCTGGCAGGGGTCGAGGGAGGATACCCTCCCCTGTACCGTCCTCTAGTGACGACGAGCAGGAGGAGCGGGTGGAGGAGGAGGCCGAGGGTCCTACCGCCTCTAGTGAGGAGGAGAAGGAGCAGGAGGCCGGGGGTCCGGCTCGGTGGGGTTCGCTTCCGCAAGGGGGTCCCTCTGTTTGGTTGCGAGGTCCCTCGACCCTCCCACGGCGACCAATACCTTTCGAGAGACGCCCGTTGATTCAGCCTGAAGGGACTCGGTAAGTAACCTTGGATGTTGTCAATACTTTTTCATTTGATTTATTAAAAATTACAATTAAAACTAATAATTCATCGCATTTTCACTTGTCAGGTGTTGGACTGTGATCAGAGGAGGTGATCACAAACGCCAAGTCAACGACATCCTGGGTCTTCTGTGCAGAGTACACTTTCCTGGCCTTGTTCAGTAGGCCGAAAGGTCGGAGCCTGCCTACACGTTTGACCACTACGTCGCCGTCCCCGATTTCCCTGATCGAGATGGAAGGATCTTCAACAACAGGGCAATGCGGGTGAAGGCCGAGTTGTGGGTAAGTCTTCTGTCAAACCACGTCCCTCAATACATCACATTCATTGCACATTATTGAAACAATGGCTCAATACATAATGTGTTTATGCATGATTTTTTTAGATGCCAGACAGGATACGAGGCAAGAGAGGCTGCGGTGGCTGAAAAATCCTGTCACAAACTCATGACTGACATGTGTTACGAGGCGCGCATCCAGGCCATCATTGCATACAACGCTGCATACAACAACCTGAAGGTCACCAAAACCGAAGCAAGAACCATGACTCTAACAAAGGAACAATACATGCTGGTAAATATAACATCGGATTTTTGAACGATTAAATACATTTGATTTGATCTAGGTATATCTCTTATACTTGATGACGTGTAGGTGCCTGTTTGGTGGTGCGGCCAGCTTCTCGATTGCTGGGAGCGCATGGTGGATAGGTGGTGCGCTGCCGAGTGGCAGGAGACGCACTCCGCTTGCCGGGAGCGGCGTTTGATGATGCCAGGTGCACCACACCACCAAGGCAGCCTTAGCCTCAACCAGTATGCAGCTAGATGGGTACATGAATTCTATTTTTCATTTCAACGACCAATGCTCAATAGTTCTTAACCATACTATTGTTTTATTCGCAGTCGGCGTCGCATGATGGGCAACCTATCTCCCAGTTCAAGGCATGGGCTTTGGCCCACAAGGGCAAGGCGACGTCCGAGCGTCGACTACAACCTAGAGGACGGGCCCTCGGCGTACACCAATGCGACCGTCCACAGCCGCCTCAATCAGTACACCACGATGGCAAGGGAGCTCCATGGGGAGGATTTCGATCCTACTACCCAGGATATTGATGGAGAAGTCGTCATGAGGGTGGGAGGAGGCAAGAAGCATGGGCGGTACTGGATTGGCGACAACCTCCTCGACACAGCCAGTACACCCACTCTGTCCCAGCTTCGAGCAAGGAGCACGAGCGAAAGCCCGGCCATACGCACACGGCCGACCGCTTCACACACCGAAGTGCAGCACCTCCGGGTTAGAAAATTCTTTTTTCCTCAATTCATTAATATTGTAGGACGAGTTGGAAGAGGAGAAAAGGAAACGGCGGGAGATTGAGATGAGGATGACTGAGATGTACAGCTACGTGCAATCAATTAGTCAAAACATGGGTCTTCCTGTCGTACCGCCACCACAGCCTGTGGTATTCACTCCTCCACATCCTTTTGTAGGCACTCCGGTGAGTCACTCAACCTCGCATTTAATTTTCTTATTTGCGAATGTTACTATCTTGACAACCTATACTATTCTATTTTCCTTTTGTGCAGTCTCAGTCGGCGGCATCAAATAACCCCCCAGTAATGACCACGACGGTTGGGCGCCGTGGCCATCTCGGTAAATTTCTTTGAACAATTGTAATTCTAGACTATCTACTGTGAACTACTATATTTTCTTTGAATTTCGTTTGTGAATGGTGGACTACGTACTGTGAACTACTATGTTTATGTTTTGTGGATTGTGACTGTGACTACGATTGTGAATTATATTTATGTCTTGTGGATTGTGAATTATGGCTAAGCTGTTGTGATTGTGGTTGTCGATGTGGTTATACTGATTGGGGATGTGGAATGATGCTTATGGGGTTGTGGAATGATGGGGGTTGTGTATGTGATGTATATTTTGAAAATTTGTGAAATATGAGACTGAACAAATAAAACAGGGTTAAAATTTTCACTTTGCTGAGTGCAACACTCGGCAAAGAGGGCCTTCGCCGAGTGCAATGGCCAAAACACTCGGCAAAGAGGGCAACCTGGGGATTCGGCAACCCTCTTTGCCGAGTGCCCATACTTCACCAAGAGCTGTGACAAAAGCACTCGACGAAATTCCCCCTTTCACCGAGTGTTTTTGCAAAAGCTCTTGGCGAAGTTTTCAACTTTGCCAAGAGCTTTTGCAAAAGCACTCGGCGAAGTATGGGTTTTCGCCAAGTGTTTTCTTCCCAAGCACTCGACAAAATTAAAAACTTCGCCGAGTGTTTTTTCCGGCACTCGGCAAACTTTTCCGTCACCGTATACCCAACCTAACGTGTACTTTTTTTGCCGAGTGTCGAAAGGACACTCGGCGAAGATTTCGCCGAGTGCCCGATGGAAAACTCTCGACAAAGAGCTCTTTGCCGATCCAAAGTTCACCATGTGATCTATGCCGAGTGCAACACTCGGAGAAATTTTCGTCGAGTGTTAAACAGCCTTCACCAAGTGTTAAACAGCCTTCGCCGAGTGTCCTAGGCACTCGGCAAAAAGGGGATTTCCCGTAGTGATTCAAGGTAAACCTGCTAAAAAGGCTTATTTTACTTTACTAAATGGTTCAATTGCTAGAAGCTTATTGAAGCAAGGATTACTTTTTAGGCAATGATGAGTCCAAGTATTTCTATAATAAAGTGATGCTTTTGGAGCTTCATGATTTGCTAGCAGAGTATGATCGTGCTCCAGGGAAGGCAGTGGGTAGTGATGCAGCAGAGAGCAGTCTTATAACATCCTCTCATATTGAGAAGAACTTTGTTAAATGTTTTGCAAAGGAAACATTACATTCTATTATGAAAGAACTTGATCATCCTGTATTTTGTTTGTTAGTTAATGAGTCTAGAGATGTTAGAATGTTAGTTGAATAGTCTTATTTTGGTTTATTTATTCTAGCTAGGCTTTTAAGCTTAATTTGAAGCAAGTAAGAGGCAAAGGATATGATGATCCTAGCAATATGAGAGGTGAGTTTAATAGGTTATCATAAGAGAAAAATAGTTCAGTTTATTTACCGTGTTGCTCACCAACTAAAATTTGTTGTTATAGTTGTGAGAAAACATAAACACATTAGTATTTTATTTGTCATGATTTATACTTCATTGAGAATGTAGTGGCTAGATCATCTAAAAGAAGAGACATGATTAGAGGTATACATTATGAGCAATGATTAGGTTGTGGGGTCCTTTAGACTAGATCATTGTTGAATCAACCGTAGTGTTTTTCAGCCACAACCTAATACCCTGTTCTTTTATAATTGGTCTCATTAATTATGTGTCTTCTCTTAAATGATCCACCCACCATATTTAACAGAGTAGAAATTACACCAAAAAATACTAATAATTTTATGCTTTCTCACAATGGTTACAATTTATTGAAGTTGCTGAGCAAAATAATGAATATCATAAGATGATCTATTCTTATGATTATGATTTTAACCCATTGAACTCACCTCTCATATTGCTTGCTAGCACCATGATATACTTGTTCTCTTACTTTCTCTTACTTGCTTCAAACTAGGTTAAAGCTTGTTAGTGATATGTCCTAGAGATAACATGGAGATGTTGGATATCATGGTCAATGTTTATCTATTTATGAATAAAGTGTTATTCAGTTCCATGAAATAGACGTGACTTATTTATGAGACTCTTTATATATTAATCTATTTCTAAACGATCCCTGATCATATGTCATATTGTTGGAACAAATATGATTCTAAGATCCGCATGTTTTTTGATTGATGATCATGTCTCATAGATCATGGGTATAGAAATACCAAATCAATATATGTGGACATGTGTTAGAGAACACATTGTTGGAGACCCACAATGAGACACTACAGGAATTAATGTGCCATTAGTTGGTCTCGAGTAGTGTTGGTGCAAAGTCCTTAGATCTGAGATCATCATAGATACCAACATGTGTAGTAGCCTACTTTGGGACTGCCAAACGTTATTTCGTAACTGGGTAGTTATAAAAGTAGTTTTCGGGTTTGCTATGAAAAATGTAGTGGGATGTGAATGATCAAGATGGAATTCGCCCCTCCTTTGGGAGAGATATCTTTGGGCCCCTCGAGGTAATGGATTATGAAAGTGCACGGCCATGCCGAGTTGATTGAGGAGTCAATCAACAGAGCGATAATCCAATACGGTTCGAGTGAATGATTAAGCTATTGAAAGGATGGCACACATCTTGCCTATAGCTTAATTGGTATCATGAGGCAAAGGGATTTATGTACACATTACAGGTTTAGAGCCGATATTATATTGTTGTGTACTATGGTGTCAATATATGCTGCTAGGTGCCGCTATTGATGGTCGGCCGAGTTGGACTCGGGTCAAGACCATGTATACCTGAACCTACAGGGTCGCACACTTAAGGGGATAGGAACAGGCATTCGAGTTGGACTCGGATACGGCTTGATCGAATAGGGATCCGATCGGATAGAGTCCCGATGGGCTCTATGTCAAAACGTTATTTCCGCTTCATGTTTGCAAGCGGAAGGATATGATTTTAGATCAATGAACAATGGTTGTTCAATATATCTCAAAGATATGTTATATTTTCATGCTCCATTGGTGAATGGATTATACGTTTTGAATCTTGAAGCGTCTCCCATCTATAACATTAATACAGAAAGGCAACTCTCTAATGATATAAACCCCACGTTTATCTGGCATTGTCGCTTAGGCCATATAAATAAGAAACGCATGGAGAAGCTCCATAAGGATGGACTGCTTCACTCTTTTGATTTTGAATCATTTGAGACATGTGAGTCTTGTTTACTTGGTAAGATGACAAAGGCACCTTTCACGGGACATAGTGAGAGAGCAAGTGACTTATTGGCACTCGTACATGCGATGTATGTGGACCAATGAGCTCAACGGCCGAGAGGTGGTTATCGATCTTCATTACCTTTACCGATGACTTTAGTAGATATGGTTATATCTACTTAATGAGGCATAAGTCCGAATCCTTTGAAAAGTTCAAAGAATTCCGAATGAAGTACGAGAATCATTTAGGGAAAACAATCAAGTTTCTACGATCGGATCGTGGAGGGGAATACTTGAGCCAAGAGTTTGGTAATCATCGAAAGATTGTGGAATTGTTCCACGGTTGACTCCGCCGGGAACTCCACAATGGAACGGAGTGTCCGAACGGAGAAATCGCACCTTGTTGGATATGGTGCGGTCGATGATGAGCCAAAGTGATCTTCCGTTATCCTTCGGGGATATGCTCTTGAAACATTGCGCTCACACTAAATAGAGTTCCATCTAAGTCGGTTGAAAGGACACCATATGATATATGGACAGGCAACCCCCTAGTTTGTCTTTTCTCAAAAATTTGGGGATGTGAGGCTTATGTAAAACGTTTACGGTCGACAAGCTCACACCCAAATCGACAAGTGCTTCTTTGTGGGATATCCTAAGAAAACTAAGGGATATTACTTTTATAATCGGGAACAAGGCAAAGTGTTTGTCGCCGACACGGTGTCTTCTTGGAGAAAGAGTTTCTTTCAAGAAGGGTTAGTGGGAGCGGGGTGCATCTTGAAGAAGTTCAAGAAACACCGAAAACGTTTCGGCGACCACGAGAACCACAACGGGAGGAGCAAAGTGTTGCGCCACCGGTTGTAGATACACCACCCACGGAGGTACGAAAGATCACGTCGTGCGCGACACGTACAGTGCGGAACAACGTGATATATTGTTGTTGGACAACGATGAACCTAAGACCTATGAGGAAGCGATGGTGGGACCCGATTCCAACAAGTGGCTTGGAGCCATGAAATCCGAAATAGAATCCATGTATGACAATCAAGTTTGGAACTTGGTTGATCCACTGATGGTGTCAAAACCATTGAGTGTAAATGGGTTTTTAAGAAAAGGCCGATATGGATGGAAATGTTCACATCTATAAGGCGCGATTGGTGGCGAAAGGTTTTAAACAGATTCAAGGAGTTGATTATGATGAAACCTTCTCGCCGTCGCAATGCTTAAATCTATTCGGATTATCCTAGCGATTGCTGCATATTTCGATTATGAGATATGGCGGATGGATGTCAAAACGGCTTTCCTAAATGGAAACCTAAGCGAGGATGTATACATGATACAACCTCGGGTTTTGTCGATCCGAGAATCGCCGGAAAGATATGCAAGCTACGAAATCCATTTATGGATTGAAGCAAGCATCTCGGAGTTGGAATATTCGTTTTGATGAAGTAATCAAAGGGTTTGGTTTCATCAAAAACGAAGAAGAGGCCTGTGTTTACAAAAGGTCGGTGGGAGCGCAATTGTATTTCTAATCTTATATGTGGATGACATATTACTGATTGGAAATGATATCCCTATGCTAGAATCCGTCAAGTCTTCATTGAAAAATAGTTTTTCCATGAAAGACTTAGGGAGGCGACATACATATTGGCATTCGGATCTATAGAGATAGATCCAAGAGGCTAATTGGATTAAGCCAAAGTACATACATTGACAAGGTGTGGAAAAGGTTCAACATGCATGATTCCAAGATGTCTCGTGTATGCCATGCTTTGTACAGGCCCAGATGTCTCGTACGCTTTGAGTGCTATGAGCAGATACCAGTCGATCCAGGTGAAGGTCACTGGACTGCTGTAAAGAATATCCTTAAGTACTTGAAAAGAACTAAGGATATGTTCCTAGTCTATGGAGGTGAAGAAGAGCTCGTTGTAAGTGGTTACACCGATGCTAGCTTCCAAACGGACAAGGATGATTATAGATCGCAATGCGGGTTCGTGTTACGCACGAACGGAGGCGCGATCGGTGGAAGAGTTCCAAGCGGGATACGTTGCTGATTCTACAACGGAGGCCGAGTACATTGCTGCTTCGGAAGCTACAAAGGAGGCTGTTTGGATCAAGAAATTCGTTTCTGAGCTTGGTGTGATGACTAGTATGACTGGTCCAATGTCTCTCTATTGTGATAATAGTGGAGCCATTGCGCAAGCCAAGGAGCCGAGGTCACATCGAAGTCCAAACACATACTTCGGCGATATCATCTCATCCGCGAGATAGTGGACGAGGTGATGTCAAGATATACAAAGTGCACACGGATCTCAACATAGCCGATCCGCGACAAAACCTCTCCCTCGGCCCGAAGCATGAGGCGCACACAAGAGCAATGGGTATTAGATACTTACATGATTGACTCTAGTGCAAGTGGGAGATTGTTAGTGATATGCCCTAGAGGCACCATGGAGATGTTGGATATCACGTCAATGTTTATGTATAAATGAATAAAGTGTTATTCAGTTCCATGAAATAGACATCTTGTATTGATCAATAAGTACGTGACTTATTTATGAGACTCTATATGTATGAATCTATTTCTAAACGATCCCCGATCATATGTCATATTGTTGGAACAAATATGATTCTAAGATCGGCATGTTTATTGATTGATGATCATGTCTCATAGATCATGGGTATGGAGATACCGAATCAATAAACATGGACATATGTGTTAGAGAACACATTGTTGGATAGACCCACCATGAGACACTACAGGAATTAATGTGCCATTAGTTGGTCTCAGGTAGTGTTGGTACAAAATCCTTAGACCTGAGATCACCATGGATTCCAACATGTGTAGTAGCCTACTTTGGGACTACCAAACGTTATTCCGTAACTGGGTAGTTATAAAGGTAGTTTTCGGGTTTGCTATGAAACATGGAGTGGGATGTGAGTGATCAAGGGTGATTAAGGGTGGCGGGAGAGACGGGGGAGTTAGGGTGAGGCCGTAAGGGCGCGCGGGAGAGGCGGGCGACCGAGATCCGCGCGGGGCAGGGGCGACACCAATGGCGGCGGGGCGGCCAGAGGTAGGGGATGGGGCTGATAGGTGGGCCCCACCTATCAGTGTCCCGTGGAGAAGGGGGAGACGAAGTGGACTTAATTTGCGGTCACGAGAGCAACCTTAGCCGATTAACGAGTTGTTCCAAACGCTGGGGTAATATTTTTTCAGATCCTTGTCATTGAGAGCCCTCCCAAATACTTCTCCGTCCAATCCTTCTAACATGTAGGATCCCTTAGAGACACATTTGTGGATCTTTAAAGGCCCTTCCCAGTTAGGTGACCACTTGTTGAATTTGTTATCCCTTGATCCAATCGGCAATATTAATTTCCAAACGAGCTCGTCCTCTTCAAAAGACTTAGGCACAACTTTCTTGTTATAATGACGAGCTACTCGCTCCTTGTCTCTGGTCACTTTTTCCAAGGCACGCATCCTTGATAGTACTAGGTCTTCTAATTCATCTACCATCAGATTATAATAATCATTTGCTGTTAGCTAGTCTTGTAGTTGAATTCGTCTTGAGCCCATGATATTTTCCCATGGCAGGACTGCTTCATGTCTGTAGACCAATTATATATGGAGACACCTAGATTGATTCGTGGCAAGCCATCCGATAAGCCCAAAGTGATTCGGTTAATCGGCTGTGCCATTGCTTTGGGTACTTGATCAAGCTTTTATTAGAAGCCTCGGCTTGCCCGTTGGCCTGAGCATAGTATGGCGAAGAATTTAACAACTTGATCCCCATGCCGTCGGCAAACTGGACAAACTCGTCGGAGACAAAGATAGATCCCTGATCCGTAGTTATAGTTTGAGGGACGCCGAATCTGTATATGATGTGTTCTTTAACAAACTCGATTGTGTCTCCAGAGTCAACCTTCTTTAAGGGAACTGCTTCCACCCACTTGGTAAAATAATCGGTTGCCACCAATATAAACTTATGTCTTTTGCTTGAGGGTGGATTGATCTGGCCGATCATGTTGATTTCCCAACCTCTGAACAGCCAAGGCTTGATAATTGGGTTCATAACTGATGTTGGTGCCCTTTGGATAGCTCCAAACTTTTGACAGTCTTGGCATCCCTTGTAATACTTGAAACAATCTTCCAGCATAGTCGGCCAAAAGTACCCTGCTCTCCGAAGTAGCCACTTCATCTTATGAGCCGATTGATGTGTGCCATAAATCCCATCATGTACTTCCCCGATAGCAACCTTGGCTTGATCGGCATTGAGACATTTGAGTAGCACACCATCAATCGTCTGATAGTACAATTCTTCGTCGAGCAGACCATATCTCAAAGCCTTGTAGCACAATTTCCTTGAAGCCGACTGGGAGGGATTTTGTAGGTAGTTGTAGACGTCAAATCTCCAGTCGTCGGCTGGCATCGTGGCAATTTCCACTTCAATATCCTTTGTCATCGGCCTGTAGCCTGGTGCCCTCTGAGCTAGATCATTGGCTTCTGCGTTTTGTTCCCTGGGGATATGTTTCAATGTTACTAGCTGAAAGCTGTCCATCAAATCTCGGCACTTTTGATAGTAGACCATCAGCGTGTCGTTTTTGCATTCATATTCTCCTGACAACTGGCTGATGACTAACAGTGAGTCTCCCATTATTTCGATGGCATCGGCTTCGACTTCCTTGAGCAGTTGTAGTCCCTTCAGCACGGCCTCATATTTGGCTTGATTGTTTGTGGCATGGGGCGTGATGGAAAAAGTGAACTCGAAGCTTGCCCCCCTTGGGGAAATTATTACTAAGCCGATGCCGCATCCATTGGCGCAAACTGAGCCGTCAAAAGTTAAAGTCTAGGGCATGATGTCCACTGAGCCGATTGAATCATCTCTATGTTCCATTATAAAATTGGCTATAGCTTGTCCTTTTACTGGCTTGGGTGCCTGGTATCTCAGATCAAACTCCGTTAAGGCAAAAATCCACTTCCCAACGTGTCCTTTTAGAACTGGAGCCGATAGCATGTATTTGACTATGTCGGCTTTGCATACCACAATACACTCGTTGGATAATAAATAATGCCTTCACTTCGTGCATGAAAAATACAAGCATAAACATAACTTTTCCACTGGTGAATATCTCGTTTCTGCATCCAGAAGCCGTCGGCTGAGATAAAAGATTGCCTTCTCCTTTCCTTCGACCTCCTGAATCAAAACCGAGCCGATTGAGTTCTCGTCGGCTGACAGATATAACTTGAATGGCACTCCTTTCTGTGGAGAAATTGGGACTAGAGGGGAACTTAGGCCCTGTTTAGTTGTAGATGAAAAGTGAAAAAATTTTGGATTTTGGCAACATTTTGGCTTTTTGGAACTAAACAGGGGGTGAAAAGTTGAGATGAAATAATTTCAGATTTGGGAGTAGTTTGGCCAAAAAAGGTGAACAATTTTGTTTGGATAAGCATCGGACGCCACTACCCCACGCGTGCCTTCTTCTCTTCTCTCTGCGCGTCGCCCTTCTTCTCTACGTCTGTGCACGCGGTGGAGGCGGGGAGGTGGCTGCGCACGGGGCGGAGGCGGCGGTGCACGGGAAGGCGGCGGAGGCGGGGAGGCGGCGCACGGGGAGACGGCTGGGGAGGCGACACACGGCCACCGCCCTGCGCCTGCGCCGATCTCCGTCTCGCGAGCTGGGGCGGCGCCGTCGTTCGTCCTGCTGCTTCCGCCGTCCACATCCCATCGTGGTGAGCATCCTATCACTTCTGTCTCGAATTTGCGTGTGTTAATGCTAGCTTCTCTTCTGGATCTGGAAGCTTAATTTTTGCCTTAACCCTTAATACAAGTAGTAACAGTTTGTTTGTTTTTTCCCCAAAAAGTTTGGGAGTTCAACTACAAGTTATATCCGCCCCTGATTTGTGTTTTTTTCCTTGTTTTGTTTGCATGCCGTTGGGTCTCACACTCTCTCTTCAGTGTGCTGATTGTTGATTCTCTTGTTCATTTTCCCCTTAGATTTTTGACCATTTCCTGCTTAATCACAGATCAAATCGGCACAAGTATCTTAATTCTCCAAGTTAGATGAAGAGTACTGCAGCGCATTGAGCACCTGTTCAATTCCCTGGACTTGCTGTTTTTTTTCCTGCACTAGTCAGTCGTCTTGCTGCTGTTTGCCAGTAAGTCCAAAGGTGGAGTGGAGTGTGGGGAGGCGGCGCCGCATGGGGGCAGAAGTGGAGGGGGAGGGAAATAGAAGAAGTGGAGGAAGAGGAAGTAGTTTCAGGGGTAAATTTGTCTTTATTACAACAGCCAAAAAAATTTCATATGCAACTAAACACCTACTTTTGTGAAAAGATTTCACCCAAAATTTTTTGGATGAAAAGTTTTCACCAAATTTTGCAACTAAACAGGGCCTTAGATAACTCTTGATGCTGTCCAAGGCTTTTTGCTGCTCTGCCCCCCAGGTGAACGCTTGATTGGCCTTAAGCCGAAGCAATGGTTTGAATGGCTCCATCTTTTCCGACAGATTTGCAATGAACCATCTAATGAAGTTGATTTTGCCGATCAAAGATTGCAATTCCTTCTTGTTCTTTGGAGGCTGAATCATCTTCATTGTGTTGAGGCTCCTCTGCGTGTCTTCGATTCCCCTCTCGTGAACAAGAACCCCAAAACTTGTCCAGCCGATACGCCAAACGCACATTTCGTAGGGTTCATCTTCAGGCCATATTTTCTTGTCTGCTCCAAAACTATCCTCAGATCGGTTATGTGGTCTTCTACCTCCTTGGATTTGACAACAACATCATCGATGTAGATCTCCACTAAAAAGCCGATCCAATCGTGAAAGATGTAATTCGTGGCCCTCTGATACGTAGCCCCAGCATTCTTTAAGCCGAACGTCAGGACAACCCATTCATATAAGCCGATTGCTCCCGGGCACCTAAAAGCTGTCATGTGGATGTCCTCCTCGGCCATAAAGATTTGATTGTAACATGCATTGCCATCCATGAAACTTATAATTTTGTGGCCAGAGGCGGCGTCTACTAGCAAATCGGCTATGGGCATTGGGTATTCATCCTTAGGGCTGGCCTTTTTTAAATCTCTGAAGTCGATACACACCCTAAGTTTGTCGTTTTTCTTCATTTCCGAAACTATATTTGAAACCCATTCTGCATATCGGCAGGGCCGAATAAATCCAACATCATATAGCTGAGTGATTTCAGCATTAATTGCTTCATACATATCGGCTCTAATCCTCCTGGAAGGCTGTTTGTATTGCCGATATTCGGGCTTGATAGGGAGCCGATGTTCAACAATTGTCACGCCCGGAAATTTATCCCAAATTTCCTGACTATTTTATGTATTTAATCCCTGTCCAGGAATCAACCAGGGTACATAAAATGACAAATTAATACACAGTCCAAACATAAAAACAAAGCGTAAAAATAAAAATACTTGCGAAGAGGCACTTAGTCCTCACACCCGAAACTAGGCGGAAAAGAAAGACGACACTAGCGGGGCTTCAGCTCCACTCCACAGGCAAACTCAACTGGGGTCTGAGCCTTGGTCTTCTAACTCCATCTTCAACTCGAAGCACTACACTTCGAAAGGGGAAAAATCGCAAGGCCGAGTACAACCACCGTACTCAACAAGCCACACCGAGGAATGCGGACGTGCAAGGGAGACAAGAGTGGCTTGGGCTATTTTGCATAAATGCGGTTTACAAACATTTAATGTTTAAAAATAGTAAAACAGTTGAGTAATTAAGGCAATATTAATCTTCCACCGAACAACGTTATCCCCACGTTGAACAGGCCCAACCATTCCACCGAACTAAACCGGTTCCATTAAATCAAATTATTCAAGTAATGGGACTAATCATAGTGAATCAGTAAATCGCCCATAACCGCGGGCACGGCTATTCGAATAGTTTTACTCGATCGGAGGTGCGCAACTTTACCCACAAGACACGATTCCACACATGTTACCATGCCTCGAAGTACCACCTTGATACTGCAAAGGGGAAATCGTGACAAGACCGTTCACATAACTCCCTCTAACCAAGCGATACCACACCAAGGTTTCGCCCCCACTCCCCGCAGGGTAGCGGGCAGCCTCCTCTCGTGCCACGGTGAATCCGGGAGCCGATCAACCCGTAAAACCGGGGCCGACCCAACTCCATCACGCCCACCCTCACTAGGGTACATCGGCCAGAGGAAAGCTATACTACGGATCCAGCCGTTGCCCATTCTGGCTTGTGGTTTGCACGGTATGTCTTCCAGGGTTTCCCATGAACCGGTCCTTAATTGCCATGGGTGTGACCATCCAAAACCATGCACCCACAGCCCACCATTATGTCATATTTTAGTTGAGATAATTATGACCAATAAGACATGAAGGGTTACGTGGAAGCTACGCTAGCCGAAAACAAAAATTTCTACCGCGCAAACCAGGAACACTTGCAAGTAAGGGCCGATAGATCGTTACCGATTGGAGTAGAGTGCAGCGGAATAGCCAATCAGGGCAATCCGATCCGGAAGAGTGTAGCCGATTCCCGGAGACAGCCGATTCGAGTCGTCCGGCCGCGTTCTCACGCCTCGCTCCGATGCGCCCGACCGCAGCCGATTCCACCACAGCCGATCGCTCCGATTGCAGCCGATCCGAAGCCGATCAACAGCGCGCAACGTAGCAGCGCCTCTACCGGTATCCACACGTCCGGGGACAGAACGCCGTACACCCGTGTGCTAGCACGCGATGCAAGGCTAGGGTTTGGCTTGAAAGTGGGGAGGGTTTCCGTGGAGATTGATCTCGGCGACTTCGTTGCACGCGATGCAATTGACATGCCGCAACTCTCCACCCCTCCCTCCTTTATATAGAGTTGGCCGACCGGGACTAGTGGCCGATTAGGACTCTATTTTGAATCGGATCTCATCCGTATCTCATAGAGTTGGCCGCCCACACGTCGTAAGCCCATAGGACTCTATCCGATCGGATCCCTATCCGATCGAGCCGTATCCGAGTCCAACTCGAATGCCTGTTCTTATCCCCTTAAGCGTGCGACCCTGAAGGTTCAGGTATACTCGGTTTCGGCTATAGTCTAACTTAGCCGATCGTCGGCTCGAGTCTAACTCGGCCGACACATCAACGGCGGCGCCTAGCAGCACATATTGACACCATAGTATACAAGAATAATATCGGCTCGAACTGTAATGTGTACACAAATCCCTTTGCCTCACGATACCGGTTAAGCTATAGGCAAGATGTGTGCCATCCCTTCAATAGCTTAACCATTCACTCGAACCGTATTAGATTATCTCGTTGATTGACTCCTCAATCAACGTAGCATGGCCATGCATTTCCATAATCCATTACCTCGAGGGGCCCAGAGATATCTCTCCAAAGGAGGGGCAAATTCCATCTTGATCACTCACATCCCACTCCATGTTTCATAGCAAACCCGAAAACTACCTTTATAACTACCCGATTTAGAACGCGTTTGGTAGTCCCAAAGTAGGCTACTACACATGTTGGAATCCATGGTGATCTTAGGTCTAAGGACTTTGTACCAACACTACCTGAGACCAACTAATGGCACATTAATTCCGTAGTGTCTCATGGTGGGTCTATCCAACAATGTGTTCTCCAACACATATGTCCATGTTTATTGATTTGGTATCTCCATACCCATGATCTATGAGACATGATCATCAATCAATAAACATGCCGATCTTAGAATCATATTTGTTCCAACAATATGACATATGATCAGGGATTGTTTAGAAATAGATTCATACATAAAGAGTCTCATAAATAAGTCACGTACTTATTGATCAATACAAGATGTCTATTTCATGGAACTGAATAACACTTTATTCATAAATACATAAACATTGACGTGATATCCAACATCTCCATGTTGCCTCTAGGGCATATCACTAACAATCTCCCACTTGCACTAGAGTCAATCATGTAAGTATCTAATACCCATTGCTCTTGTGTGCGCCTCATGCTTCGGCTGAGGGAGAGGTTTTGTCAGCGGATCGGCTATGTTGAGATCCGTGTGCACTTTGCATATCTTGACATCACCTCTGTCCACAATCTCGCGGATGAGATGATATCGCCGAAGTATGTGTTTGGACTTCTGATGTGACCTCGGCTCCTTGGCTTGCGCAATGGCTCCACTATTATCACAATAGAGAGACATTGGACCGTCACTCTGGTCATCACACCAAGCTCGAAACGAATTTCTTGATCCAAACAGCCTCCTTTCTTGCTTCCGAAGCAGCAATGTACTCGGCCTCCGTTGTAGAATCGGCAACGG
Source organism: Oryza australiensis (assembly GCA_019925245.2). Classification (NCBI taxonomy): domain Eukaryota; kingdom Viridiplantae; phylum Streptophyta; class Magnoliopsida; order Poales; family Poaceae; genus Oryza; species Oryza australiensis. Next base: position 3,269,222 of record JAIFGZ020000414.1, on the reverse strand, counting down.
TATCCCGCTTGGAACTCTTCCAGTGACTGCGCCTCCGTTCGGCGAGAACACGAACCCGGTTGCGATCTATAATCATCCTTGTCCGTTTGGAAGCTAGCATCGGTGTAACCACTTACAACGAGCTCTTCTTCACCTCCATAGACTAGGAACATATCCTTAGTTCTTCTCAAATACTTAAGGATATTCTTTACGGCGATCCAGTGACCTTCACTGGATCGGCGAGTATCTGCTCGTAGCACTCAAAGCGTACGAGACATGCAGGCGTGTACAAAGCATGGCATACATGATGGATCCAATTGCCGAAGCATATGGAACCATACCCATCTTATTCCGCTCATCATGTGTCGAGGGCACCGATTCTTGCTAAGATTAATGCCATGTGACATGGGCAAGAAACCTTTCTTGGAATCATGCATGTTGAACCTTTTCAACACCTTGTCAATGTATGTACTTTGGCTTAATCCAATTAGCCTCTTGGATCTATCTCTATAGATCCGAATGCCCAATATGTATGCTTGCCTCCCTAAGTCTTTCATGGAAAAACTATTTTTCAATGAAGACTTGACGGATTCTAGCATAGGGATATCATTTCCAATCGGTAATATGTCATCCACATATAAGATTAGAAATACAATTGCACTCCCACTGACCTTTTTGTAAACACAGGCCTCTTCTTCGTTTTTACGAAACCAAACCCTTTGATTACTTCATCAAAACGAATATTCCAACTCCGAGATGCTTGCTTCAATCCATAAATGGATTTCGTAGCTTGCATATCTTTCCGAGCGATTCTGGATCGACAAAACCACGAGGTTGTATCATGTATACGTCCTCGCTTAGGTTTCCATTTAGGAAAGCCGTTTTGACATCCATCCGCCATATCTCATAGTCGAAATATGCAGCAATCGCTAGGATAATCCGAATAGATTTAAGCATTGCGACGGGCGGGAAGGTTTCATCATAATCAACTCCTTGAATCTGTTTAAAACCTTTCGCCACCAATCGCGCCTTATAGATGTGAACATTTCCATCCATATCGGCCTTTTCTTAAAAACCCATTTACACTCAATGGTTTTGACACCATCAGTGGATCAACCAAGTTCCAAACTTGATTGTCGTACATGGATTCTATTTCGGATTTCATGGCTCCAAGCCACTTGTTGGAATCGGGTCCCACCATCGCTTCCTCATAGGTCTTAGGTTCATCGTTGTCCAACAACAATATATCACATTGTTCCGCACTGTACACTGTCGGGTGCACGACGTGATCTTTCGGACCTCCGTGGGGCGGTGTATCTACAACCGGTGGCGCAACACTTTGCACCTCTGTTGTGGTTACGTGGTCGCGAAACATTTTACGGTGTTTCTTGAACTTCTTCAAGATGCACCCTGCTCCCACTAACCCTTCTTGAAAGAAACTCTTTCTCCAAGAAGACACCGTGTCGGGCGACAAACACTTTGCCTTGTTCCCGATTATAAAAGTAATATCCCTTAGTTTCCTTAGGATATCCCACAAAGAAGCACTTGTCGATTTGGGTGTGAGCTTGTCGGATTGTAAACGTTTTACATAAGCCTCACATCCCCAAATTTTGAGAAAAGACAAACTAGGGGTTGCCCTTTCCATATCTCATATGGTGTCTTTTCAACCGACTTAGATGGAACTCTATTTAGTGTGAGCGCAATGTTTCAAGAGCATATCCCCGAAGGATAACGGAAGATCACTTTGGCTCATCATCGACCTCACCATGTCCAACAAGGTGCGATTTCTCCGTTCGGACACTCCGTTCCATTGTGGAGTTCCAGGCGGAGTCAGCGTGGAACAATTCCACAATCTTTCGGATGATTACCAAACTCTTGGCTCAAGTATTCCCCTCCACGATCGATCGTAGAAACTTGATTGTTTTCCCTAAATGATTACGTACTTCATTCGGAATTCTTTGAACTTCTCAAAGGATTCGGACTTATGCCTCATTAAGTAGATATAGCCATATCTACTAAAGTCATCGGTAAAGGTAATGAAGTCGATAACCACCTCGGCCGTTGAGCTCATTGGTCCACATACATCGGTATGTACGAGTGCCAACAAGTCACTTGTTCTCTCACTGTGCCCCGTGAAAGGTGCCTTTGTCATCTTACCAAGTAAACAAGACTCACATGTCTCAAATGATTCAAAATCAAAAGAGTGAAGCAATCCATCCTTATGGAGCTTCTCCATGCGTTTCTTATTTATATGGCCTAAGCGACAATGCCGGATAAACGTGGGGTTTATATCATTAGAGAGTTGCCTTTACGTATTAATGTTATAGATGGGAGACGCTTCAAGATTCCAAACGTATAATCCATTCACCAATGGAGCATGAAAATAGAACATATCTCGAGATATATTGAACAACCATTGTCCATTGATCTAAAATCATATCCTTCCGCTTGCAAACATGAAGCGGAAATAACGTTTTGACATAGTGTTGGAACACAATAACAATTATTCAATTCCAAAACTAATCCTAAAGGTAAATGAAGTGGTGCTCGTGCCGACAAGCGCGTAGCAACGCTTGCTCCATTGCGACGCGCGAGTTCACCTCGCCCCTTCTCAATCCTCTACTTCTTCTCATTCCACGCAACGATTTGCAAATATGAGCTACGATCCGGTATCAAATACCCAAGAGTTAGTAGGTGAAGTAGCAAGATTAATGTCTATACAATTAATACCTGAAGCGAAGTCGTACTTTGCTTCTTTTTGAGATCCTCCATGTACTTCTTGCGGTTCCTCTTCCGGTGGCTGTCTCCTTGCAATAGAAGCAAACGGCATCGATGCCGCCGACCCCTTCTTGCCCTTCTTTGCATTAGAGGCACTCGCGATCTCATCGGGAGTTAACTTCCTCTTGGTGCAAAGTTTCTTGACAGTGGTTTGCGTTTAGCCTTCTACATCATCATCACATGATGACCATTCTTCGGATACTCTCCTCACTGTCTTTAGCATCCCATGCAATTCAGCCAAGGTTCTATCCATATTGTTCATGTGATAGTTTAATATGAATGGCTCGAAGCTCGGAGGGAGCGACTGGAGAATCACGTCAGTAGCCAACTCTTGGCTAAGGGGAAAACCTAGTTTTCGAGACTCTCAATGTAGCCAATCATTTTTATCACATGCGGATCGACGGGATTCCCTCAACAAGCCTGCACGCAAACAAGGACTTTGAGGTGTTAAACCTCTCGGCCCGAGCTTGGTTCTCAAACATGCCACGCAGTCCACCGAATAATAGTGTGAGCATCGCTGCTCTCATATTGCTTCTGAAGCTCAGGGGACATTGTAGCAAGCATGAGACAACTTATGTCTAGGGCATCATTAGTGTGCTTCTCGTAAGCTCTCCGTGCAGTTGCAGTGGCATTATTAGGCAAATCCTCCGGATAAGGTACTTCAAGAACGTACTCCTTACGCTCTTGCTTGAGAACAATTCTCAAGTTGCGATACCAATCCATAAAGTTTGTTCCATTTAATTTTTCCTTTTCGAGAATAGATCGCAAGTTAAAGGTACTGGGTGTAGTATTAGCCGCCATTTATTCTACAACAGAAAAAGCAAAGTTTAGCACAATGTTTATGCTATGTCTTTTGTTAAACAATTTAACATTAGACTCCCATTACGTATTTTCCACCTTCCCTCTAGGTTACGTATTGGGTCAAGATCCACATGTTAATTAATTTTCTAGTGAGCTTTGGCATCACTGCTAGAAAATTAGTAACATCGATAAGCAACACCTTGCTAATCACATCTCTATGTGACTCTTGTTGTTGGTGTGGCATCTCCATGCCCGGCGCCAACCTATGCCCCAAGGCCCAAAACTGTTTTGATAGCCTTGTTAAGTAAACCAAATGCTCCTGCTGTATATGTCCGACATATACCCCTCGTGTTATGATAGAGAATGGCACTCTGCTTTGTGGACCCACCATTGACGAGCATAACGGTGACGGATGCAACATTTGGAAGGGCATCATTACTACTTAATTTTGCGAGGGATGCTATCCTATCAAACAAACATATCACATATGAAAGCAAGAAGAATAGCATATAGTGAAATAGTATGGCCCCCTTCACATGGTGATCTCCATCTCCATGCCGGTGTACAGGATCTCCATCTTCATCACCGTTCTTTCGAGTGACGAATGCTTGATTTCTTCAAACTAAGCTACTACTATAGAAGCTCTAATTGAAGATTACATCGACTCGCGAGTCGTGAAAGAATATTACAAGCATTGCACGTATGAAAGAATATTACGGGGATTGCACATATGAAAGAATATTACATGCATCACATGCATCTCATACATACAATAGGGCCATACCATCTCAAAGCATTCTCTGCAAAAACAAGTTAGGCATAGAAACGTTTTCTACTTATCGCAGAGATACGGCACCGAGACGACCTATAAGGGGGTACGCACACGGGGGTCGAGGGGAAGCCGCCTCGCGGGCTTCCGGGCAGCGCGGAACACCACACGAAATTCATAGATCCAATCTATGAATTCGCTTACGAAACCATGTCGGCATAATCATATTATGCCGTCCCGATACACTATCAAGGGAGATGGTTTGCGTAGGCGCGAGGCAGCTAACATGATCGGACTACGAGATAGCTTCGGCATAATCACATTATGCCGTTCCGATACACTATCAAGGAACGCTATCTCGAACCCAACTCAAACCGAGTTATATGGAAATTGCTTCGACGTAATCACATTACGCCGTTCCGATACACTATCAAGGAACGCAATTACCATTAACTCTCCTCAACGAATCCCGTAAAACCGATTGATCTAACCAACCCGTGTGCAAAACTTGTTCCGGATCCAATCTAAAACCCGAACTAAGCAAGATTAGCTCGATACCACTTGAAGGGTTACGCGGAAGCTACGCTAGCCGAAAACAAAAATTTCTACCGCGCAAACCAAGAACACTTGCAAGTAAGGGCCGATAGATCGTTACCGATTGGAGTAGAGTGCAGCGGAATAGCCAATCGGGCAATCCGATCCGAAACAAGTAGCCGATTCCCGGAGACGCCGATTCGATCAGTCGTCCGGCCGCGTTCTCACGCCTCGCTCCGATGCGCCCGACCGCAGCCGATTCCACCACAGCCGATCGCTCCGATTGCGGCCGATCCGGGCCGATCAACAACGCGCAACGTAGCGGCGCCTCTACCGGTATCCACACGTCCGGGGACGAACGCCGTACACCCGTGTGCTAGCACGCGATGCAAGGCTAGGGTTTGGCTTGAAAGTGGGGAGGGTTTCCATGGAGATTGATCTCGGCGACTTCTGTTGCACGCGATGCAATTGACATGCCGCAACTCTCCACCCCCCTCTCTTTATATAGAGTTGGCCGACGGGACTAGTGGCCGATTAGGACTCTATTTTGAATCGGATCTCATCCGTATCTCATAGAGTTGGCCGCCCACACGTCGTAAGCCCATAGGACTCTATCCGATCGGATCCCTATCCGATCGAGCCGTATCCGAGTCCAACTCGAATGCCTGTTCTTATCCCCTTAAGCGTGCGACCACGAAGGTTCAGGTATACTCGGTTTCGGCTATAGTCTAACTTAGCCGATCGTCGGCTCGAGTCTAACTCAGGCACACATCCAACGGCGCCTAGCAGCACATATTGACACCATAGTATACAAGAATAATATCGGCTCGAACTGTAATGTGTACACAAATCCCTTTGCCTCACGATACCGGTTAAGCTATAGGCAAGATGTGTGCCATCCCTTCAATAGCTTAACCATTCACTCGAACCGTATTAGATTATCATCATTGTGATTGACTCCTCAATCAACTTAGCATGGCCATGCATTTCCATAATCCATTACCTCGAGGGGCCCAGAGATATCTCTCCAAAGGAGGGCAAATTCCATCTTGATCACTCACATCCCACTCCATGTTTCATAGCAAACCCGAAAACTACCTTTATAACTACCCGGTTTAACAGCGTTTGGTAGTCCCAAAGTAGGCTACTACACATGTTGGAATCCATGGTGATCTTAGGTCTAAGGACTTTGTACCAACACTACCCGAGACCAACTAATGGCACATTAATTCCGTAGTGTCTCATGGTGGGTCTATCCAACAATGTGTTCTCCAACACATATGTCCATGTTTATTGATTTGGTATCTCCATACCCATGATCTATGAGACATGATCATCAATCAATAAACATGCCGATCTTAGAATCATATTTGTTCCAACAATATGACATATGATCGGGGATTGTTTAGAAATAGATTCATACATATCGAGTCTCATAAATAAGTCACGTACTTATTGATCAATACAAGATGTCTATTTCATGGAACTGAATAACACTTTATTCATAAATACATAAACATTGACGTGATATCCAACATCTCCATGTTGCCTCTAGGGCATATCACTAACAAGACATGGTCAGGTGTATCGAGCTTGCAGCTCATCAGAGATTAGAATAAAGTGTAATTATCCCATTTAGTGAGCTAGTGATAGTTAAGCATGGCTAAGCATATAATTCTAGCTAGAATCAACATTAGTGACTAAAGCTAGTTAAATTATCACCCAAGGTTAACAAAGGACGGATAACAAGTAAATAAGGCACAAACAAGCAGATAGGTAATCCATCATTTCATGTAATTAGCAAAGCAATGCAATTTTATTTGCAAACATAAAACATTTATAAAATAGGATCAATATGCTTCAAGGGAAGTGTGACTTGCCTTGCATCTTCAAGCAAACTTCTGGGCTCTTTCCCTCGCGAGCGCAACCTCCGAAACGGCGGAATCTACACGTTGGCACGCAAAACAAGGAAAAAACCTAATAAAAACCAAATAACAATACATAAAAAGTAAACAAACATGTAGATCTTACTTTTATATGAATTTTACAATTTGAATGGCCCAATTTGGAGTTCGTATGAATTAGATATGAATTTTAGAAGTTTTGGACCATTTAAATGAATTCTGAAATTAAGATGATTTATTACGCAATTTTTAATTAATTTTGAGCTGGAAAAGGATTGTTTAAGACATTAGCTCCGATCGGTTCACGAGTTCACAAAGATTTGGGTGGCTAGGATTGAACTAGGAACAAAGGATGAGTGGCTCAAATTAAACCGAATGAATCTATAAAGATGAACGACTTGGATTAAGTGACCAAGATTTGACTGGTTTAGGGTTAGGATGTGATACACATCAAAAGAGACATGGCACAAAGGAGCTCACACAGCGCTCAGGTGGCGGCCACGAAAGCAGCCATACAGGCACGACGGTCGGCGGCTCTGAATGGGTAGCGGCGACGGCGAAGTGCGACGCGGCAACGACGAACAATGACACTCTGGTGGAAATGGAGTTGACTAGTGGAGAGAGGACGGTGAGGCAACTCTTACCACTACTTACCCAACGACGAGCAGCGGCGGGAGACGGCCGGCGACAAGATGAAAGCGGCGACCGAGCTCGGGTTGACGGCGATCAACGGCTTTCCGGTGGCTTTCGGTGGAGGAGAGGTGGAGGACGGGCTTCGGCTTGCTGCTATGATGCCGACGGTGAAGGCGGCAACGATTAACAGCGGCGGGAACGGCGACGAGGCACGGCCGAAGTGCGAACGAAGGCGGCGACGCACGGGTCCACGGCGACGGGGGCCTTCCGGTGATGTTTGGTGCAAGGGAGATGGATGCCGGGCTTCCTTGAGTCCTTGCGGTGCCGAGGGAGGCGACGGTGCTGTCCAGGGACGGCCGAGACGGAGGGAAAGGGTTGCCGGAGTTGCGGCCGACGGGGAGCGAGATGGAAACTCGCGGGGAAGATGGCTAGAGCACGGGAAAAACTCGGGAAAAATGAGAAAACCGAGGAGGAGATCATGGGGGTTCTTTTTATAGGCTTTGGAGGGAGAGGCCCGCACCGGGAAGAGAGGATTTGGTGCCTGATTTTTAGGGTTTATCCCGAGTTCGTCGGCATAAGAACGGGGCCGAAATTCGCGCGATTTAGCATGGGATTGAGGGGGGTTTCATGGGGAAATGTAGAGGAGATCGATAGGAAGCCGTTCCCGCAACTAATTTTTGATTTGGGCAAAGGATTGGACCGGATTTGGTGGGGGAAACAAAGCCACAGTTTTCGGCATTGTTCGGCACTGTAGCACGGGCTGGAGGTTGAAGACGCCACTGTAGCAGGGAGGTAAAACAGACTTTTCGGTCCAAACATCCTTTAATTCTTATAAATACTTCGAATGCCCAAATAATTCCAAGAAAAATCTTGAAAATATATGAAACCCAAAGTATTTAATAAAAATATTTTCAGCTCATTTAAAGTTTAATTTATTTATTTAAATAATTATTTAATTGTTCTTTGTTTTATTAAAATTATTTCTCGAGCTCCAAAATTTCACGAAAAATTTCAGAGAGTATTTTAGGGCATAGAGAATATTTCAAAAATATTTTCCAGCCATGATTTTTAAAGGAAAATTTAATTTCCTTAATAGTTTCACTTGATTTACTTTACTTTTCTTTTTATTCAATTTCTAGAAAATAATTTATTAAATGATTTTTATTCCCGAACGAAAATCGGGCTGTGACAAATCTACCCCCTTACAGGAATCTCGTCCCGAGATTCGGGCTAGAAAGAAAAGGTAGGGTGAGATTGGGTTGGCTTGCTAACCTCTACGGTTTCTTTTGGCTCTCCCACACTAATTGGTGACCAAACCCGTGCGACGACCGGTGATCAAACTTGCACAACCGAACCGACCGGGCTGATCCTTCTGTTCGACCACGACCGGATTTCATGGACTCAAGTGCTTACTTTTCTCGAACCGCACAATTAATATTGACAAACTTGACAAGCCGAGAACTCACTCTTGCGACCGGTAATTGATGGTACTTTTCGAGACCGTGTAACCGACTTTCGTGGACACACAGACCACTCGAAATTCTTGTTTTTCCCTCGAACTGCTCTCGATCCAACATCAAGTATTTGAAGAAGCGCTCGATCGACCTTTCATCCGGATTGTGACTGTTTTCAAATGATGCTTCTTTAGACGCACCTGTTGACACGACAGCTTGGGTGTGCCTTAGACTCGAACCTGCTAACTTGTGATCGTTATAGCCCCGATAACGGCTCACAACTGACTCTTTTGGTTACAACTCAATCTGCTTCGCGTGGTCGAACCTCCAAACGAACGGTTACTAGATATAACTAAACTCATCTTCGATCTCGCCTTTCAAACCAGTGGTTAAGCTTTCGCCTGACCGTGAATCAATTGTACTGCCATCTTTGAGGTTGACCAACATTTCTGTGATTTGCCAAGAACCTCAACTCTGAACATTGGATACTCCATCGATCAATTGAAATGAAGCAAAGACTATGCCCTTCCATTCTAGAGACTCCTGGAACTCGACACTCAAATGATGACGGGAGGTTATACATAAGAATGACTCTCATGCAACTCTTCAACATATTGACTTTTGATTGACTTTTTCATTGGGTGTAATTACTGACCTACCTGTTCCGCTTCTGACCTGACTTTGGTGTCATCTGCCTGAATATAACGTGTAGTTGATATTCTTTTCTTGAAACAAACACTGATCACTTAACGAATCAAGCTCACAAAGTTAACCCCACGATACAGCATTCCACTTCTTTGCTTATCTTTTACTGACTCCTTTGGGTTGATAGACCATAAGTTCTGCAGTTGCTTTCTTCGCACAATACCAAAATCTGTATGTCTGTTGAAAACTACCCTTGATGCTGCCTAGATTTTCTGTTCTCTGACCAAAACAAGCTCACTTTCATACCTTGGGTAGAATTGATTCACAAGGAATTATTCTCTTATCACATGTTCTACGGACTGTATTGTATGACTTGACCTCTGCATCCATTTACTCCAGGCAGGGGTGATGAAGCAATTCTGTTGTCCTCTTCCTAGGAAACACCGAGGTTGTTTTCCGGAGACGGTAATGAGTCTGGAAATAAAGAAACCATTATTAATCAATGCTCACCATTAGGGTGTGGTTACCACTTACAATTTTGCTTTTGACTGTTTCATTACACTTTTCATCCTCATGAGGTATCACTTATATTGTCCTTCAAAGAGATCTCGCCCTGTCGAGTGTCGTTGTAGTCTAACCTCTCTTACTTCACTGTTTGACCAAATCTTTTCTTTACTGGCAATTAGATTCTTAGTCTTGACAAAAATTCTATGACCTGACAAAGAAACTATAAGTTCCTTGTGACATTGTCAGATACACAAGTCGATCCACTTTTTTTGGCTACACAATATGAACCCTGAGAGAAGGAACAAATTATATGTCTCGTACTCTTATTCTGCTTCCTCTTTCAAGTACATAACTATAATAAGTCTTCTGTGCACAAGGAAGGTACTTGAACACCAAATAATTAAAGACGGTTATTGAGCACTGCTAGCACAACTGTTAACAGGTATGGAATGTGCCCCTTCCTGATCCTGACCGGGTTGATTTTTTTTTGGTTTTCCATCGTAGTGTATAGATTGATCCATGCTTTACTCAATGTTCCCTCTTATTACATAACTGCCATGAAACTTCTGGGTGTCATGAGCGGTTCTTGAACACCCAAGACTTGTAGACCACCGCCGACCTTTACCGATAGAAATTCGGTTGGTAAGGTTTTCTTTTTCCTTTGGTGGTCCTTACATGGTTGACTCGTTCTTTTTAATGATTACCGACTAGGGTTCCAATTAGAACACTAACTTGACGATTGATTTTTTTCCTTAGAGAAATGTCGGTCTTCTTAGTAGCTGAAGCAGACAAAACCTTACTATTGTTGTTGCCACTTTCCTGTGATTACTTGTTAGGTTGTTGAGTTGGAACGACATGGGGTTTCTAGCTGGGGTTGACGACAGTCGGGTGAACTGTTACTTGAGACCTTGCTTGGTAGGTGTAGCTGGGGATTTGTACTATCTTCTTTGCAGCTGGACTAGACAACTGTTTTTCCTGGCACTGCTTGCCTTGTTGGGGTTGGTACTATAGCTTCGGAGCTGTTGCCAGTGGAATAATATAGCTTCTGCTGGTGCTCTTAGTGATAAATTGTTGAGATAGAAACTTCATATTTCAGTTACGGTTGGTGCCTCTTGTTTTCCTGATGTCTTGGGGCTAGACTTGACCACTCTGTGCTGGGGTGAGGCAACTGGGGAAGTAGAGATGTTGGCGGACGGTGTCGGTAACTTGACATGCGTTGAACTACCTTTTTAGTAATTACTTGTCTTTCCCATAATTTAAATAGCGATGGATTGACTTTCTTCAAACCAGACAGTTGTTGCGGCGGTGTCTCAGCTCAAGATCATTAAAACAATCCAACCTTCGTTGGTTTCCACGGTGGTTGGAGTTGGTTGGAGAGAGAAAATCATTGTTAATGTTGTTGTTGTTGACCGGGAGTTAACAGGCAGGTTGCAAGGGTGTCGTTTAGCCCTTCGTTGGCTTTGCTAGCATGGACTTCAGTTAACAGTTCTTAAGCGCATGACTTTTATTCCCTCACACAAGAAATGTGCGACTTTTCTCTTCATAGAGTTGGGCTGCGGTGTACCAAAATTTTATTTTCGGGTAGTTTATCCAAAGCTTCTTTTTTTCTTATGATTAACACTTCATCATCAGTTGGCGTCTTGGCATACAACTTCCAAGCGTGATCGAACACTTTGACATAAGTTGTCCTTGTACACCATAATCACTTTGGGTACACTTGTGAGTTCTGAGGTTGATGGTGACTTACATCTGTTGGCCTGCTAGGGACACTGCTACATACTGACAGTGGCCGTATAGGTGATTGCAATGGAATGTATCGGATTTAATCTTCATTCCGAATTCTGAGCTTGCATCTGTGACCATCGGTACACCTTTGCTATGTCTTACGTATCGGCTTTGTATACATTGTATTCCTTCAGCTTGCATGCTCATGATCGACCTTGGGAACCGAAAGCGAGCAAGAGGGTTTCCGACACGAGCATGGGTGCGGGTGATCGACCAAAGGTTCCTGACTTCAACACACTGCTAAGGGTACTGCAGTTGACGACACTTTCTCTGGCACTGACTAACTGCTGCCTAGACGAAAAGGGCGGAAGAGAGAGGTTGCTAAAGATAAGACCTTAACCCACTTATCTACTGATCTGATATGGGTAGACTTTTACTCTTCAAGTTGATTAAGCAAACAACCTAGTATGGTTACATCCCCACCACTGATTTAAGCCGTACACCTACACACAGCAAACAACACACGGCCTAGGAACTATCGATGCTACTCTTCCGGGAAAGATTGGGTTCTAGGTAAACTCCGGGAAAACTTCGCTTGATCCTCAAGAAGCGCTGACTCGGACTGCTTGGCTTGAAGCTTGGAGCTTGACTTGACTTCCACGGGTTGATGAGCGACTGAGTTTGTCCTCCAGGTTTAACAACTAAGAGAGGTGGGGGGGAAAAGGAGAGAAATTTTACAAATCACTTTGTAGAGACTCCAAAGTGATAGAAGAGATATTTTCGCAAATAAGGTTTTCGCAAACTTGTCCTTAGGGTTTGACCATTTGGCTCAACCTACAGTCAAGATGGCTCTGATACCAACTTGTCACGCCCGGAAATTTATCCCAAATTTCCTGACTATTTTATGTATTTAATCCTGTCCGGGAATCAACCAGGGTACATAAAATGACAAATTAATACACAGTCCAAACGTAAAAACAAAGCGTAAAAATAAAAATACTTACGAAGAGGCACTTAGTCCTCACACCCAAACTCGGCGGAAAAGAAAGACGACACTAGCGGGGCTTCAGCTCCACTCCACGAGCAAACTCAACGGGGTCCGAGCCTTGGTCTTCTAACTCCATCTTCAACTCGAAGCACTACACTTCGAAAGGGGAAAAATCGCAAGGCCGAGTACAACCACCGTACTCAACAAGCCACAGAGGAATGCGGACGTGCAAGGGGAGACAAGAGTGGCTTGGGCTATTTTGCATAAATGCGGTTTACAAACATTTAATGTTTAAAAATAGTAAAACAGTTGAGTAATTAAGGCAATATTAATCTTCCACTCGAACAACGTTATCCCCACGTTGAACAGGCCCAACCATTCCACCGAACTAAACCAGTTCCATTAAATCAAATTATTCGGAATGGGACTAATCATAGTGAATCTGGTCAATCGCTCATAACCGCGGGCACGGCTATTCGAATAGTTTTACTCGATCGAGGTGCGCAACTTTACCCACAAGACACGATTCCACACATGTTACCATGCCCCGAAGTACCACCTTGATACTGCAAAGGGGGAAATCGTGACAAGGCCGTTCACATAACTCCCTCTAACCAAGCGATACCACACTAAGGTTTCGCCCCCACTCCCCGCAGGGCAGTGGGCAGCCCCCTCTCGTGCCACGGTGAATCCGGAGCCGATCAACCCGTAAACCGGGCCGACCCAACTCCATCACGCCCACCCTCACTAGGGTACGTCGGCGGAGGAAAGCTATACTACGGATCCAGTAGTTGCCCATTCGCTTGTGGTTTGCACGGTATGTCTTCCGGGGTTTCCCATGAACCGGGCCTTAATTGCCATGGGTGCGACCATCCAAAACCATGCACCCACAGCCCACCATTATGTCATATTTTAGTTGAGATAATTATGACCAATAAGACATGGTCAGGTGTATCGAGCTTGCAGCTCATCAGAGATTAGAATAAAGTGTAATTATCCCATTTAGTGAGCTAGTGATAGTTAAGCATGGCTAAGCATATAATTCTAGCTAGAATCAACATTAGTGACTAAAGCTAGTTAAATTATCACCCAAGGTTAACAAAGGACGGATAACAAGTAAATAAGGCACAAACAAGCAGATAGGTAATCCATCATTTCATGTAATTAGCAAAGCAATGCAATTTTATTTGCAAACATAAAACATTTATAAAATAGGATCAATATGCTTCAAGGGAAGTGTGACTTGCCTTGCGTCTTCAAGCAAACTTCGGGCTCTTTCCCTCGCGAGCGCAACCTCCGGAAACGGCAGAATCTACACGTTGGCACGCAAAACAAGGAAAAAAACCTAATAAAAACCAAATAACAATACATAAAAAGTAAACAAACATGTAGATCTTACTTTTATATGAATTTTACAATTTGAATGGCCCAATTTGGAGTTCGTATGAATTAGATATGAATTTTAGAAGTTTTGGACCATTTAAATGAATTCTGGAAATTAAGATGATTTATTACGCAATTTTTAATTAATTTTGAGCTGGAAAAGGATTGTTTAAGACATCAGCTCCGATCGGTTCACAGGTTCACAAAGATTTGGGTGGCTAGGATTGAACTAGGAACAAAGGATGAGTGGCTCAAATTAAACTGAATGAATCTATAAAGATGAACGACTTGGATTAAGCTGACCAAGATTTGACTGGTTTAGGGTTAGGATGTGATACACATCAAAAGAGACATGGCACAAAGGAGCTCACACGGCGCGAGGTGGCGGCCACGAGCAGTCATACGAGCACGACGGCGGCGGCTCGAATGGGTAGCGGCGACGGCGGTGCGACGCGGCAACGACGAACAATGACACTCTGGTGGAAATGGAGTTGACTAGTGGAGAGAGGACGGTGAGGCGACTCTTACCACTACTTACCCAACGAGCGGCGGCGGGAGACGGCGGCGACGAGATGGCGGACCGAGCTCGGGTTGATGGCGGTCAACGGCTTTCGGTGGCTTTCGGTGGAGGAGAGGTGGAGGACGGGCTTCGGCTTGCTGCTATGATGCCGACGGTGAAGGCGGCAACGATTAACAGCGACGGGAACGGCGACGAGGCACGGGTCCACGGCGACGGGGGCCTTCCGGTGATGTTTGGCGCAAGGGAGATGGATGCCGGGCTTCCTTGAGTCCTTGCGGTGCCGAGGGAGGCGACGGTGCTGTCCAGGGACGGCCGAGACGGAGAGAAAGGGTTGCCGGAGTTGCGGCCGACGGGGAGAGAGATGGAAACTCGCGGGGAAGATGGCTAGAGCACGGGAAAAACTCGGGAAAAATGAGGAAACCGAGGAGGAGATCATGGGGGTTCTTTTTATAGGCTTTGGAGGGAGAGGCCCGCACCGGGAAGAGAGGATTTGGCACCGGATTTTAGGGTTTATCCCGAGTTCGTCGGGATAAGAACGGGCCGAAATTCGCGCGATTTAGCACGGGATTGAGGGGGTTTCATGGGGAAATGTACGGGAGATCGATAGGAAGCCGTTCCCGCAACTAATTTTTGATTTGGGCAAAGGATTGGACCGGATTTGGTGGGGGAAACAAAGCCACAGTTTTCGGTACTGTTCGGCACTGTAGCACGGGCTGGAGTTTGAAGACGCCACTGTAGCAGGGAGGTCAAACAGACTTTTTGGTCCAAACATCCTTTAATTCTTATAAATACTTCCAATGCCCAAATAATTCCAAGAAAAATCTTGAAAATATATGAACATCCAAAGTATTTAATAAAAATATTTCCAGCTCATTTAAAGTTTAATTTATTTATTTAAATAATTATTTAATTGTTCTTTGTTTTATTAAAATTATTTCTCGAGCTCCAAAATTTCATGAAAAATTTCAGAGAGTATTTTAGGGCATAGAGAATATTTCAAAAATATTTCCAGCCATGATTTTTAAGAAAAATTTAATTTCCTTAATAGTTTCACTTGATTTACTTTACTTTTCTTTTTATTCAATTTCTTGAAAATAATTTATTAAATGATTTTTATTCCCGAACGAAAATCGGGCTGTGACAACAATGGATCGGCAAAGACCAGGCATCTCAAAGTATTCCCAAACAAAACAGTCTTTATATTCCTTTAACAAATAAATAAGCTTGGTTCTAAAATGAGAAGTCAAATTTTTGCTAATATATGTCGGCCTAGGCCTATCTCTTGGACCTATATCAACCTCTTCTAACTCGTCGGCCGACATAAAACCTTGCCCGAGTTTTCTGTCGTTGTCGTCCACGGTGTCCTTGTTGTAGACGCTCGAACCCTCCACGACGCCTTCAAAGTAGTAACTGAGGCTCGTCGTCTCCAATGGGTTGTATATCAGGATCGGACACCTTTAAGAAATCGGCTTGCCAAACTTTGCCAGACAGACAATCAATACCATCGATTTCCCACATAGGCAAATCGGCATTAGCAAGGTTGACTGACCTATCGGCTGGCACGATTTCGATCTTGTCGCCTTGCCACTGGACTAAGCTTTGATGCATTGTGGAAGGGATGCAACAATTGGCATGGATCCAATCCCTCCCAAGCAGCAGGCTATACGACCCCTTCCTATCGATGACGAAAAACGTTGTGGGCATGGTCTTGCTGCCGACGGTCAGCTCGACGTTTAAAACTCCCTTGGCTTCTGAAGGGTTGCTGCCGAAGTTTTTGAGCACCATGTTCGTCTAGATTAGATCCTCGGCTCCTTTTCCCAGTTTCCTAAAAGTCGCGTAGGGCATTAGGTTGACACAGCCCCTCCATCGACTAGCATTTTGGACATCGGCTTGCCATTGACGAATCCTTTGACGTATAGTGGCTTCAAGTGTCGATTTTTGGTCCCCTCAGGTTTTTCAAAAATAGCTTGTTCTGGGGACAGAACCAGTCTAGCCAAGGTCTTCTCCTCTGTGTCTGCATTGGCCTCAACAGCCTCAAACTCGGCTGGCAAAATGAATACCATGTTGACCGATGCAGAGACCACTCCTTTGCCTTTTGCCGCCCTTCTGGCTTTGTCGCTGGGCTTTCGTCGGCTGGGGCCGCTTGTTTCTTGGTGTGCCATTGTTTTGTGCCCTTTCGACGTTGTTGCTGTTGGATCATTCGTCGGACTTCCTCTTCCTATCCCTCGCTCTTAAGCCTTTGAATTTTTCTCTTCTGTGTTTTAGTAAACAGGTCCGAAGGAAACCATTGGGGGTTGCCGATTGCTCTTCATCAGCCTCTTTTTCATCTTCTTCTTGGAAGAAGTCCTGATGGATTGGGCCGAGCTGATCATGGACGGAATATTTCTGTTGGTTAAGTTGAACGGCTCGGGGGACAAATTGGCTAGAACTTTCCAGTGGTGGTCCCCTGTATTCGTCCTCCCTGTAGTCATTGCATGCTGGACAATTTTGGAGGGTTGGTAATCTCATTCCTTGCTCCCAGCAAAACCTAAAAAACTCACAGTGCCAATGCGGGTCACAGCTGTCGTGGCGGCGGTAATATGCCACGCCCAGTCGATCGGGTGCCCTCTGGTATGGCTTGCCGTGTCAGCTTTCTTCTTCCTCCTGCACTCTGCGTTGGAATCAAAGCCAGCTGTCTTGCCTGGGCTGACGATCGACCGATCGTCTATTGGTGTGAACCATGTTGATTGTTGCAGCTGCATCTCCAGTCGGCTCTTTGTGGGATGGTCCTGAGTCGGCACTAATTGATCTTAGTATTTTGGCTAAGCTGTATGTCATTTGATGCTGTCGATCAGCTTGCCTGTGGCGGACTTAGACCATGTTGACCAGGAAGGGGTTGCCATCGACCTTCATCGGCTTAGCCGATTCTTCGAACTTTATTTTCCTGGCTTCGATGGCCGACTGGATTTGCTGTCTGAATACTTTGCAATCGTTTGTGCTATGGGAGGTGGTGTTATGCCACTTGCAGTATTTTTTTTCTTTTTGAGTTCATCGACTGATGGGATTGGTTGTCCGGCAGCCAAATTTGCTTCTCCTTCAGCAGCAGATCAAAAATCCTGTCGGCTTTTTCAACCATTGGCAGGTTATCTCCTTCTTGTTTCTAGTCCACTCGGCTGCTGCCACCTCCGCATTGCTGTCACTTGAATCTATGTCTGTTGCGTAGGCGACGTGGGCGACTTTCTTGAAGGCCTTCCTCGAATCTTGACATCTTTGTTCATGAGCCATCACTTTTTGGGCCAAGTGGGCCAGGTTGTCGAAGTCTTGGGCCAAAAACTTTTCACGGATTGGCGGTAAGAGGCCGTGAAAAGCCAAATCTGCTAGTTGGGAGTCTGATAACACCAAGCTGTAGCATCGGTTCCTCATATGTTTGAAGCGTTGAATGTAATCTTGAAACGATTCTTCGTGCTTCTGCCTGATGCCGGTGAGGTCCGACAACTTCATCTCGTGGGTGCCGGAATAGAAGTAGTTGTGGAATTGTTTCTCAAGATCAGCCCAACTTTGAACTGAGTTGAACCAAGTGAAAGCCGATCCTGAGAGAGAGAGTGGGAATAGGCACACTCTGAGCGCGTCTGTAGCTGATGCTTCTTTGCA
This sequence comes from Oryza australiensis, assembly GCA_019925245.2. Lineage (NCBI taxonomy): Eukaryota > Viridiplantae > Streptophyta > Magnoliopsida > Poales > Poaceae > Oryza > Oryza australiensis. The sequence goes on along the minus strand of JAIFGZ020000414.1, from coordinate 3,250,972 downwards.
TTGAGCCAAGAATCGGCTGATGTGCTCGTAAGTGGACACGCTGTCCTGTTCGGAGAATTTTGAGAAATCCGGCACTTTGTGCCGGTTTGGCAGTGGCACCTTTTTGAAGTATTCTAGATGTGGGTACCGGTACATGTTGCCGGAATCCTGGGGTTTGTGGCCGAACTGATCGTGCATGATGTCGGCAATCAGATCAGCCCAAGGCCTATTGTCCTGAGCTTGAACTTGAGGTATCGGCTCGTAATGCTCGTGGTGAACGGGTCCTTGCCGATACTGGAGTGGTGGTGTCTGCGGCTGATGCTGTTGCTCAAGGTGGCCTCCTGGATATTGGTACTGGAACTGATTTGCAGCGGGAGGTGGTCGAGACACGATCAGCGGTGATTGTTCAGGAAGTAGCCGATTGCCGACGGGACTATGATGTGGCACCAGGGCGATGTTGCCAATCGGCTCATTGGACGCGATTGGCCGCTGATTGGTGTTGAATATGTTCTCCACATGTTCATGCATCACTGTTGGGGCACCACGGCCCTGATGTTGAGGCTTTTGCCGGACCAGGATCTTGGGGTGCACCTCTGAAGTTGATGCCTGTGCATTTGGTTGGATCGGAGCTCCTCCTTGAAGGTTTGGCTGTCCTAGTGGCGGGATCGGCAAACCCTGGGTTGGCAGTGTCCTATAGCCCGGGAATTGGCCATCAGTGAAGTACGTCGGCCCTCTCGGTAGCTGCTCGGCTATCTTCGAGTCGACTACAGTGCTTATCATGTTGTTGGTGTCAGACATGGCGTCAAACTTGGAAGTCTTTTATTGGTCCCACCGAGCATGCCAAAAGCGTGTTGATGAAAAATTCGATTCCCACGCACTGGCCTGAGAGGTTTGCTTTACTCTAGTGCAGGTCCAAATTGGTCGCCTCTGGTGTCGTAAAGGGCGTGTCAGTTGGTTTGATCCTGTAACCAACAAGAAAACAAGAAATAGGCATTAAGGTAAAATTGGATCCTACCGGGTCGGCTGAAGACACCAATAAACATATAATTGTTATCCCAAAATACATTTATACTAAGTGATTGGGATAGATCAGTAGTATACCGAGACAATATAAATCACTTAGGCTAAAGGCACATTAGGATATTAATTATCTGCATAGCTAACCGATGTTGCAGGTCTAATGTGAATCGGCTAGTACTCTGATACATCTTATAAAAAGATATTAATCTAACCCAAATGCACTAAACCTAGATCAATCGGTTGTCAACGTAACTTAACAGATTGATACCAGCTTAGGGCATTTAAACAGATTGAGATCTTAATATAAAAGGCGGTTTTAATATACCTAATAGCAATTAAAACTAGAAGATAACTAAAACAGGTAAGGCCAGCTGAAACCCCAGCACTATGTCTAATGAGAAACATTAAATCGAATAGATCTTGATAGTTCTAGAAGCGACATAACAGTTCGATCAGACGCAGCATTAAGTACAAAAAGAAATATTAGATCTATATAAGCTAATGAGAATCCCTCGAGACGGTAGACACAACATATAATCTGATTCAACGTCTAGATCTAGCTCTATCGGCTGCTGTCTTCAGAGAGAAATCAGCTGATTGCGAGATAGATCTAGACATTGCTCTAGATTATATGTCGCATATGATAGATTAAGCAGCTTATAACATCGAAACTAGAGTATCATGATGATAGAGGCACTAATCTCGACGATACAAACGACTTCTAACAAGGAATTACCTTGTTCAGAGAACAAAACTGATGCAGCCCAAGCAAGAGCAAGAACGTGTCGAAAGGAATAAAAGGGTGGCAATGCGCCGAAGTTGATTGATTGTGTTCTTCTTTTCCACAAGCCCTCGGGTCTTATTTATACCCAGGTACAACGATATCTGTGTAAGACATGATTTCTACCTTATCTACTATTTACAGTACGACAATATCTCGGGATGCAGTCCCATGCCGCGTTACAAAAGGAATATCTATACAACTTCCTAATCTATAAATACAATTGCTGTTATAGAACATTATCCACAGATGGCAATATCTTTAACGCACAATTTGGAGACTGAATCCAACACCTTATCTTCATGTTTTCCTTTCAGGACTGGCTCCACTTCTATCTCAACTCGGAATCGGCTATCGGCTATCCTGGTCTGATTCGGGTTAGCTGACGGGCTCTAAAGCCGATTTGGACTCAGCCGACGCAGCCTCTGTTTCTCTGCAGATCGCGCATTTCCTCTGATTCCGCTTCAATCTCTGCTTCAATCCCGGGGATTTGGTTACCAAATTTGGTCGTTAACAGGTAGAGGAAAAGGGTGGGGGCAGCTGGGCGAGGCAGTTTTTATAGGCGTGGTCAGGCATGGAGGGGAAGCTGAGGCGAGAGCGGTCGTCTTCATCGCACTCCCATGCTTGTCACGAGCGGAAAATGGGAATGACGCGAAGGAAGGGGAGTGACCGCCGGTCACTCGGTTACATCTTGACGGATGGCAGCAACGGGTTGGGCGGGCGGCAGGCCACAATCCTATTGCTCAATAGCAGCGCTGTGTAGTGGGGATGGCTAACATGAGTGCGGGGTCGGGCAAGGACAGGCCGATGTCTACTTGCGTGGAGATCGGGTGAGGACGGTTGACACGACGTCCACTGTTTCTCGCCAAGCGACACGACGCGCGAGTGGCTCAGGCGGGCACACGGCGGTACATGGGGGCGGCCATGGGACACATTGGAGTTCGTGCTACGCCCGTCATGTCACGTCGCTTCGTCAAGCGGGTGCGTGGCGCGTCTCACGGGACAAACATGGCGGTCTTGCACGTGAGTTGGTGTGTAGACGGCTCAGTTAGGGTTTGGGCGATGGCTGTGACACCCCAGGCCACAAAACCCCCGGATATCACTAAAATCCACTACGCAACTAGCTGCTTTGCTAACTATTAGGAGAAAAATTTCAGCAGCAACTCCCTTGTAATTTCAGTAACGCGGAAGCAGAATAATTAATAGATAAGTTGTAAGCAACTGAAACCATAAAGTATCATCCTAACAGTTCATCAGAGATGGAAATTTAAAATTACATCGTCACCACTAGCCTTCCATCACCAATATTAACCAACAAGCTTTAAGGGATAACATTATTTTCAAGATTAGCAAAAGAGACATTTGGAGAATCATGAAGTGTGGATCCATGTAGCTACATCCCTTCCCCACATGACATGCCTCAGGTACCTGGAGGGGGAATTACAAGGGTGAGATTCAAAAATCTCAGCAAGTAAACTTATTTTGACAAGCTATTTAAACCACAGTTTGATTAGGCATCAGCTTAATACTTCCATAGTTGACAAATTGTTATTAGAATATCAAGTGTCATATCATTTCTACCATTAAGTCATATTTCATTCTTTGTCATCACACCGAGCAAGTACTACTAGAACAACTTTTGTAATATTGGAGAATCATTAGGATAAGATATCATGATAAGAACATTTAAACCATATTAATCCTACTACACCCAAACTGCTGTTTTTTCTTCATGTAAACAATATTTGACCAACCCAAAATTATCATCATTTGGGTATTATAGATAACTCATGAAAAACACATAAGTAGTCCATGACAAAAGCAGACGACTAGAATAAGGGTTTCGATGATCCCTTTCATACTAATTCCAAATACAATAATAATTATAAGACAAATGAAGTGCATAACAATAAAATGCAAATCCACACCAAAATCCTTCACAACTCCATCAATACAAACATAGCGCATACAAAATGCCATTCAAAACCGCACATATAATTCCATCCATATCCACAATACCAAGGGTCATCCGCATTACACACTCCTTGAGAAGCATTACTTCTCATGATTACTTCCAATGTTTATGCAATGCTTAAGACAATCACTTCCATGCATCAAATGCACATGAATGCATATGAACTCCTGCCTGCATACCAACAAGGTATGGAGCCACATCCATGGATGTTGTACCGGTACGGTCGTAACCATAAGATCACGACATAACTTCCAATATAATGCATATGCAAATGCACATGCATATAATATGGGGCATTCATAATGCCACCAATAAATCTTCAACTTCCTTCTCAAGTGTGGATTAGCGACACACCACATGATAATACCACCAACTAATATTTAACTTCTTTCTGAAGTGGGAAATTCACAACATACCATAGCCATCACATATAGCAGCAATGTTAAAACATACTTCAATGCATATCAAAATCCATACGTATATGCGTAAGATACTTGTATTGCCAATATCACAAAACATACTCAAACATGAAACCACATGATGAAACTCACCTCTAGAGTCCAAGTCTCTCCACATAACGCCCCTTCTTAAGGTGCTAACCATATAAGCCAACCATCCGTAATACATTAATGCATAATACTATTTTAAATATAAACATATTTGCACGTAGATTGAACTATGAAAATTCATACCATGGCCAAGGCAACCTGTGCACCTATAATTTTTCATACACCATCCAACCACAATATTAGCCATATATTTCCATAACCAAGGAGTGAAGTCTATTTTTGAACGGGAGCCGGATTCTAGTTCGATCTCAGTGTTATCACACCACGATGATTCAATAATAATTGACTAAATCCAAACAAACTCCTAAAATAATGACAGACTCCCTAATCTTTATATTTTGGTAAAGCGCAAGGTGCATGACTGAACCTCATTTGTGAATAATATCACTCAAGCGTGTAATTATCTCTATTCACTAAAAATACCAACATAAACCATAGATTATTCATCATATTGAATTTATCTTCATTTTGTTAGATTACTTCACCAAACAAATAAATCATGTCCAATCTTTCAATTATTGAGTATAGTCATATGTGCTGAGTTTTAGACATTTAGGTGGTAAAAAAATAATAAGTCAAAACGGTAGTAAATCACCGCTATGTTTACTTGCCTGTAACTTGGTAGAAATGAGCGTCCAAGGCACGATCTGCAGCAGTACCAACTGTTGAACATCCCACATTCTCAGCATACAACATGAAAGAAACATACACAATCAATAAGCATCTCAGTACCTATGTCCCACACCCCAATAATTGAATATAAACATAACAGCCCATCCTGAAATCCTCTAACAGGACAGCAGTCCTTATCTTTTTCATATCTTTGTATCCTTGTGGATAAAAATTCTCAAATTTTGTTATATTTAACATAACTTCGCCCTCTACAATTATTTAGTTATTATGATCTCTAACAAAAGTCAGTAAGGTTCTCAAAACTTCAGTCTAATCTCAGTCTGATAGTCTTCCCCAAATTGCAGAGCAGTCATACTAAAACAGTCATATCTTTTGCTACAAAACTCCAATAAACATGTGCTTTACAGATATGGCAAGCTTATAAAATTATCCATAATTTCTACAAACACCACAAAGTCTGATTCGGCCTCTAAGTAGGATTAATCTGCAGTTGAACAGATACTGCCCAAATTCACAGGAAAGAAAAATAGTCAGAAAGAAAAATCCATAACTCACTAACCACAAATCCGATTGAGGTGTTCTTTACGGCCATGGAAAGATCTTTAAATACCCTACAACTTTTAGAAAGGCTTATTATTTTTTGGAGAAACTAAGAGGCCAGAAACTGTAGATTACCAAAACTGCATGGTTTGTCCAGTTTCAGTTCGGGAATCATCTGATTTTGAAGGTTTCTTCTCTAATCCCATCCACTAACCACAGATCTAATCCCCAAAACTCAATCAAACCAGAGGGTTAGGGTTTTACCTTGCCTTGAGTAGGAGCAGCAAGAACCCTAGGTTCTCCACCTCCTCTTCCACCCCATCCTCTTCTTCCTTCTCCTTCCTTCCTCTTCTTCCTTTCCCTCTTCTCTTCCTTCTCTAGATTAGGGGCAGGAGCATGAGAGAGCACGTGAGTAGGATAGCTGGGGACGGAAGAAGTACGAGAGATGACAATAGATGGAAGGGAACTGAACCCCCAAATATCTTGAGTTTCTAGACTCCTATCTAATGACCCACAAACACTCGAATCACCGAAGGGCAATACTTAGCCGAATTGGGCAAGTGAGTAGTCAAACAGACTTGTCTCGACGAGCTCTACGCAACCACGGTCTCTGATCATCCATCCGAGCAACGGATTTAAACGTCAACTTTTACCCCTCTCGAAAGTAATTAGTCAACTCTCTCCTTTTTCTCCAATTATTATGGATTACGGGTATTACAATAGCACGGTTGTTTCTGGCAGCGTCAGGGCATAGCAGGAAGGATGGAGCACGACAGCAAGCTTGCCGATGAGCAGGGATGACCGGGCTCCGGTGGATGGCAGCGTCGGGTGAACGGCTACGGCCGGGCTCTACCGGGTATAAAGGGGATCGAGCTAGCACGGGTGACGACTCGGCTTGATAGCTTGACAACTCACTAGGTCGGCTTGCCCGCGTGGGCTGTCGGGTTGGGCCGACCTAGTTGGCTGGCTAAGAGGGGATGGAAAGAAAAGTTGAAGAGGAAAACTGAGGAACCCAAATTACACTTGTGGTAATTAGGGTTTGGGTCTGAATGGACTAGGCTGGGAAAAGAAAAGGAAGAGAAGGAGAGGAGGCACCCAAAACATACTTTTTGTCAAAAAGCTTTTAAATTAATTTCTTAAAGAAAATTAGTTTCACAAATAGGTTTTTAGAACATAAATTAGTAGTTTTCTTTATTTACAAAATATTTCCCTATATAATATTATTTCGTAATCATTGATTTTTGATTATTCCAAAACTACCCCCTTAAAAATAATCTCGTCCTCGAGATTGCATATGGTTTCGAAAAATAGGTGGGGTAACTACCTTCTAGGACAAGCTTCACTGGATTCAAACTTGCAAGGTGGAGGGGGGCCGGCTTCTGTTCTTTGCGTGCCCCTTTTAGAGGAGCACATCGTGTGATGAGTGGAGGGGGTGAGTGGAGGCGGTATAGCTTGGTAGGGGGAGGAATGGAGCGGAGGTCCAGCTCTGAGGATCGTGGCGACGGCGAAGAGCAAAGCGCTGGCAGCCGTGGTGCCGGAGGCGGTGTGGAGCAAGGTGCTGCCGGTGGGGGTGTACTTCATCGGTAGTCGGGGCCGACGGTTGCGGAGCCTGAGGTGCAACGGGGAGTTCCTCTGTTGACGCAGGCGACAAGTAGGGCTGTCGACGGTGTGGATTCTTGGATGATGATGCCGGGGCATTCCGGCTAAGGAGGAGCCCTCTTGGCGGGGGTGGCCACTATTTGGCGCTAGATGTGGACGGGTATGCAGTTTGTCTGGGCGGCCACTTGTACGCTAGGAGCAGTGGTGTGATCTGATAGAGGATGACCACTCTGATTACTTGTGTGACGCGGTTTGTCTCCTCATTGTATTGGCACCCATTTTGTCCATTGTGAAAATCGGCAATAAGAAAAGGGGGTGGCGTACGAGAGATAAATTAGATTTGTTATGAGACAAAGGTTTAGATAGGTGCAGGCCCTCTCGGCGAGAGGTAATACCCTACTCCTGTTTAGGGATTGGAATCCGTCGGTGTTTTCTTAATCCAAAGATTGAGATGTGTGTCTATACGTAGATATCTAATTCTATGATTCTATGTCCTTGAAAGGCCTCCTGTCCCTCTTACATAGGTTGGGGGCAGGATTACAAGAATAGAAACCTAACAAAACTCGGTACTGGTTTCCAAGTCTAATCTATAATATTACCAAATTAGGACTTTGGCCCGTTCCTTAATACCCAAGGAAACGTAATACCTAACTCATGATCTATTACATATTCCATATACATAATATATCTCTTATATCCTGTCGGATAGCCTAGCCGTGTGGGTATATGATACCCATAATCTCCACAGTAGCCCCTGAGGCCTTCACAGTTGAAAAGATAATCTTTTCTTGAATCAAATTAATCCAAAGTCGAGTGCTTCAATTACCTTCGCCATATCCTCCTGAGTGCTTTTACCAAATCATAAGGTTGTGAAGGGCTGAAAAAAATCTCAAAAAATAATGATAACAATAATAATAAAAATATATACCCATGTGCATCGACTAGGTGCATCTAATTAGGTGCAGCCCCCGACTATGTGGTTAGTTGAACAAACTAAGCATATAGTCAATGGATAAATAATCTAACCAACCGAGTGGTTTTTTTTAACAATTATAGTCAGCAGAGTGACTCAATATTAACATGTAGCACATTCGGTGTAAATCCTTGAATAGCATGATCTGAGTGATATACCGACTGCTTAAGATATGTAATGTGCATAGCTCATGGCCAATCTGTGACTTAAAAATAATCAGCACTAGGCCAACCGTGTATAGAATACGCATAGCACTATGCCAACCACATCTTTGAAATTAATACCAAATAGCACCCGACTCCTATAAAAAAGAAACCCGTTTATGAAAGTCGCAAAAGCATGCTATTGGTCACCTTTAAAATTGCATAGCAAATGACTTTAATAAAAAGTCTTTATACAGTGAATAAACAAATTTTTAACGTATTGGGTTTACATCGCACACATATCACAAAACAAATATGCTCAAGTCCCTATAAGACACACGGCTTTACCACACAAAAAAATAAATGACATATGTAGTGTAAAATCTGAGTGAAATAACACCCATAAATAGATGTACCAACCACTTGAAAAATGAAAAAAATATATAACTAGCAAAAAGCCATAATATTGGTCTAAAAATGCTCACATATGTGGCCTAAAGCAAAGATACACTATCAGTCGACGGGTGGGTCGGCAGTCCTCCAAGGGGGCTATCCAAGGAGGTGAAAGAGTAGTCAGGAACATCTATCGAAAGAACGTGATGGTCGACTCAAAAAAGAAAATGAGCCAAAGAGATTTTAGACAAGTTCGGCCCTCTCGGAGGATAACAAGCCTATGTCCTATGTTTTTTGTTGGGGTGATGTATGAAACAGAGTACAATGGATGAGAGTTCTTGGGGTTCTAGAGATTAGACCTAGCTACCACGGAATTGATCCCCCTCCCCTGCGGTCCTTCCCTCCCTTTTATAGGTCAAGGGGGGCATTTACAAGAGAACTTGAGAGCCAAGAAAGCTAAGACTAAAAGCTAAAAAGCAAGTATGAACAATATCTGAAAAGTACATAGAGATCCCCTCAGGTCCTGCGGTTCGTGGGTATCTCGCGCTCCACCTTCCGTTGGGATCCGCCTTCCATAGGTACCTTCTGCGCAGTCCTGTCAGGTGACATCATCTTCTGTCAGGTTGTCCCCTCCTTATCTTTTCCATGATCCTAACGATGCATGCGTTCTACCGCAAGGAGATCAGAGGTTGGGCTGATAAGACACTGAGTCGAGTCAGTCGGGGGGTCGGGGCTCCCAACCCCAATAAGAAGTCGGGCATTTGATCTCCTCCTGAGGACTTCCAGTCTGACTTCAGCTGATATTAACTCTGCTCCGTGGGCTATCCCGGGGTGATACCCCCGCACAGGATCCAATAAATTGCCTTATAAAATCCACATAGTGCCTTAACTTATACAAAAAAGTTATAAGGACAACTATATATAAAGCTTTACCGTTTGTCACCTTTTAAAATGCATTGTACCAACTCTTAAAAAATTAAGTAGGAGTGGTATAAAAGGATTTTAAGGTATTGGGCACTTGAAAATGCGCATATTGTCATGAGCAAATATGCCTAAGTCCCTAAAGGCACATGTCAGACCACTACAAAGAAATCTAGGCTACAAACTCTTAATTGGTTTCAGCCCAAAAAGAAATTTCGTGGATACCCTTAAAAATAAAATCATCGTGGTCACGTAGATCATTGTCTCCATTGCTTCATTGCAAAAATCCCCTTTTGCGCTCCTGCTTATAGTCGTCATCGCCGCCGCCGCTGCCGCTATGGCTAGAATTCCTCGCACATCCAGCCAACCAAAAGAGTGATCAATCCAGTCCCTGAACAGATCCGCTCCACCTCAACAACATTCATCCCAAATCTCCCTTCAAAAAACCCTAATCCAAAGCTTCCCAAGCTCATCCATGGCAGAGACAAATTTTGTTTGACCAATGGGCGACACCCAGATGTGAAGGAGTCGACCCTGAAGAAGATGGTGAAGGATGGAGTGCTGCTGGCGAAAGAGATCATTGGATGCCGACCGGCATACGACGAGGAATTCCTGACACCAAAAATTGGAGAAATCATGGTATTTACCCCTTTCTTCTACAGTTGTTTCAATCTTCCAACCTCCGATTTCTTTCATAGTCCTCTTGATTTCTATGGGATTAGGATATATCATCTGAACCCTAGTTTCATCCTCCATGTCACCATATTTATTTATCGACGCAAAGCCTTTCTAGGCATTCGTCCTCACTTCAATCTGTACTGACACATGTTTTACTTAAAAGCTCACCCCACAAAAGAAAATCCATGCGCAGTTGGTTGCTCCGGCTTCCAACTGCGTGGAAAACTCTAGCAACACTACTTTGCTCTTCCTTTGACATCATCCAACAAAGGCTAACATTCCAATTGGTTCTATATTTCAAATCATGTCCCTTGCCTTCTGTTGGTGTGATTTTTTACACGCACTGGCCTGGGAGATCTGCTTAACTCCAGTGCAGGTCCAAAATTGGTCGCCTTTTGTGATTGAACAGGCGTGCCAGTTGGTTTGATCCTGTAACCAACAAGAAACAAAAGATGGGCGTTTGGTTAAGGTTGGATCCTACTCGATCGGCTATGCATATTAATAAATATACAATTGCGATCCCAAAGCATATTTACATTAAGTGATTGGGATACATCGGTAGTATACCTAGACAGTATAAATCACTCAGATCAAAATGTACATTAAGACCACAATTATACACATTCATGGCCTAGCCGATGTCGTAGATCTAATGTAAATCGGCTAGTACTCCGATATGTTTTATAAAAAGATATTAATCTGAATTAAAAGCATTAAACCAAGATCAATCGGCTGTTAATATATCTTAACAGATTGATACCAAGCTTAATATATTTAAGTAGATTAAGATCTTAATATAAAAGGCAGTTCCAACATATTTATAAGTAAAAATACATAAAAACGATTAGAACAGATAAGACAGGATGAAACCCCGGTTCTATCTCTAATAGCAAACATTGAACAAAATAAATCTACATAGTTCTAAAGGTGACTTAATAGGTTGATTAGATGCAGCATTAAGTACCAAAATAATTATAGGATCTATATAGGCTAATGAGAACTCTTCGAGATGGTAGATATGCCATATAACCTAAATTAACCTCTGGATCTAACTCTGTCAGCTGCTATCATTGAAGAGATATTAGCCGATTGCGAGATAGATCTAGACATTGATCTAGATTATATGCCGTATATGATAGATTAAGTAGTTTGCAACATCAGAATTAGAGTATCATAATGATGGAAGCACTGGCCCCGATACCACAAGCCGCTTGTAACAAGAAATTACCTGTCCTAGAGATCGAAGTCGATGCAGCCCGAGGTCAAAGCAAGAACTCGTCAAGAAAAACGTAAAACAAAAAGGTTGGTGATGCGCCGAGTGTAGGATCGAATGCCCAACGAAAAGCCAACCAGATGGGGGTGAATGGTTGATTACCCCAAAAAGAAAGTTTTAGCGGAAATAAAACTTTACCTCTGTTTTCTGAAGTCCGGTCTGACCGCGAGTGTCGCGTCGGTCTGACAGAGTAGCCTAGCCGGTCTAACCGCCCGATGACCTCCGGTCTGACCGTCTGTAGCTGATCGCCTCAGCCGATTGAGCGATGATGTTGCCGACCCCGATGTAGTCCAATGCCCGCCGGTCTGACCGCCAATGTACTTGCGGTCTAACCAGGAAGAAGGCGCGGTCTGACCGTCGTAGTGTCTGCGGTCTGACCGGTCTGAACCAACAATTTCGCGGCCACACCGAAGAAGAAGAAGACACAAATAATTCTCAAGAAGATTGATCTTTATTGAAACTCTCTGTGTTTACAAAGTGCAAACAAAGCACTCCTCACAAAATTTCAAGCTAAACTCTAACTTGAAACCCTAAAAACTAAGCAATAGAAGCGACACTGAGAGATACCAAGAGGCCACGCCTCCCCTCACTATTTATACCCAAAATCCGCAGCCAAGAGCCACGAATCCTACTCATACAAGAAGCCCTAATCCACTAGAAAACCTTCCCGTACAAGAAACAAACTATACATAAACCAACCGTAACAATCTCGATTTTCCTAAAACCAAAATTCCGCTTTCCATACGCAACAATATCTCCATTGTATGCCATATGGAAACTTTCCAATCATGCGCACTAAACTCTACCCTTCAGCATCCCGCATGATCCCCATCTCGAACGTCACCTTATCTCCAAGTTGACTCCGACTCGATCACCGGCAACACTTTCCCGAGGTGTATAGAATACCTGCACACAATTAAATAAAGAATACCATATCCGAGCACAAGCTATCCAAACTTGACTCATTGTTAGCATAAACAACCAGACACATGCATAGGAACACGAAACTTGCATGTATGTATAAGGAAACAAACCGAAATAAAAACCGAAACGAAATCGGCAACCAGTCGGACTGGCTCGGCCGGTCTGACCACAGGCAACTGCCCGGTCTGACCGCCGAAACACCTCCGGTCAGACCGGTAGAACAAGCCCGTCGGGCGGGCTATGGAAGCCAACCGAACACTGTTCATCGTCTGAAAATTCAGCTCTTTCAAAATCAAAACACTCAAATCAATAAATCCCAAATAACAATTGTTCATCATTAAATAAAGAATCAAAAACACTTTGATTTTACAATCTCCCCCTTGATGAACACATTGGCAAACAAAATAAAAGAGTTGTTTTTGTTTTGGTGTTTGAAAAGTTAAAACAAAAATGATAAAAAGCATTTTGAAAAAGCATTTTGAGTGCTCAAAAATCAAAGAAAATATCTCTCCCTTTTTAAAAGAAAGAAGAAAATTCCTTTGACCCCAAAAAAAAACTTAAACTTGCTTGCACTTCTTTTGTTTGTTCTCCTGCACCTCTTTTGTTTGTTCTCCCATGCACATGTTCTCCTAAAGAACATTATTTTCTCCCCCTTTTGACAATGAATTCATCAAGCATAGGAATTATGTTTATGAATGTTTAAGAGCTTGGCACCAAACATAAAACAAGTCAAGTCATGTGTTGCAATAATAAGAAGATAAATTTATCAAGTAGATAGCAAATGTGCATTAAAGTATAATCATGAATCAAATATTTTATAATTAAGAGCAATAACACAATAAAGATTCATGGATTTCAATGATTTATAATGCAACATCTTTATAAGCACATAGGTTGAAAGATAAACCCAAATATATATACCTATTGCAATCTTTATTCTTTCTCAAATATACCTTTTTGCACATATAATTCAAGAGAAAAACTTTTTCATATTGAATTGAGCCATATTTGTTGCTCTTTTTTTTCTCTCAATTATTTCGAGTACATCCTTGTCGTCAAGACTGTTTCCAAGGATTCGGTACTCATTATTTTTGCTCACATCAAATACGTCCTTGTCGTCAAGACTGTTTCCAAGGATTCGGTATTCATTTTTTCTCTAATAGACAATATTTTATTCTCTTTTCATAATGAGCAATTTTAAAGTAATTTGAGGAATATGAAAGCAACATAATATATATAAAAGCATTTAAAATCCAACACAAGTATGAGTATCAATATTGCATATTTCTTTAATTCAAGTGTAAAATTAAAGTGTCATGCATTATTTCTCTTAAATATAAAATCTAGATCTCATAAAAATACTAGAATATATATAAGTTATGCTAGTGACAAATAAACCTTCATAATATTGCTAGCATGCACATGATCAACAATATGTATGGATAAAGCTCTCTTTTTAATTTATTTCAATCATGTTGCTCGATAAATCAAAGAGCACAAAAACTCCCCCTCAAAACATTCCAAAAGGATGAATGATTCCCAATTCCCCTCAAAGAAAAGCAAAGCGAGAAGAATCAAACACGAATGCACAAAAACATAAACTCCCCCTAAAATTAACCTCCAATTTTCCCAAGGAAAAACAAAGAAGAAATTAAAGATCTTTGAAGAAGACATCCAATTGCAAATGATATCGCCAAGGTTCTCATAAAATGACATATATCCACTTCTTGATGTCACCATGAAAAACAATCGTTGTCTTCACATTACACACATATGGGAAGTATGCCATCAAAATACCTACAAACAAGAAGATATTGAGGCCTCCATGTTGGGGTTAGAAATAAGAAATTTTGGAACCCAACATTGAGTCACACGACCAGTAGAACTAGTAGGTACGGATGCGCAAACAAAATCAGAACCAGACTTACCTGAAACATTACCTTGTTGCTTTACAAAAGTCTGATTTGAATTATGCACAAAACTGCCCTGAGGCCGGTCTAACCGTCGCTGTACCTGCGGTCTGACCGAGCCTGGCTGCCGGTCTGACCGCCTGTTCAACTGCGGTCTGACCGCTGGTCGTGGCCGGTCTGACCGACTAGTCAGTGTCGGTCTAACTGAGCTCCTCGAACCAAAACCCGATTTTTGCCATCGTTGCTTTGCAAAAGCAATTTCTCTTTCCTTTTTTCTGTTTACGGGCAAGTCTAAAACAAAATCCAACCAAATGTCCATCTTTTCCACAATATGGACAATTATATCTCTTATGATAATTAGGAGCACAAGTAGAAACATATGGTTTTGAAATATTGGTTTTAGTTTATTTTGAACAAACAGAAAGAGAAGGCAAATTTCCAGCAGATTTGAAAATTGTTTTCAAGGCATTAGGTTTTGTTAAGATTTCACCACTTTCAGTCAAATTCAAAACACCTTTGGTGAAATAATCATGAGCATCAAAACCTATTCCCTTGTTGTCGCAACACACTTTAGATTTGTCCAAAATCATGTTAAGTTGTTTCTTACCATCGAAAATTTTTGCAAAGAACTTTTCAAGTAAGAAACTTCTTTTCCAAGATTAACACAATTTTCACAATCAATTAAAACATCTTTGCCTTTGCGACATCTAGAGCAAGAAGCTACCTCATCTTGTTTAACTATTTCTTCCATGTGCTTAACACGAGCTAAAGCATCTTTTAGTTTCAACTCATTAGCATCACAAGTTAAACAAGATTTAGAAGCCAAAACTTGAGAATTATTGACATCTCTAATCTTTGAAATTTCCAGCATTATAACCTCACAATTTTTGCAATTATCATCATTGGGAATAAGAGATTTCAATCTAGCAATTTCAGTATTCAAAGATTCAATGACAAATTCTTGTTTTTTAAACATTTTCTCACATTTTTTATTCTTAGCACTTAAAACAAGAATTGCATCCTCAAGTGAACTTACCTCATTGTCCTCATCTTCGAGTCTTCATCTCCACGCGTCATGAGACAAACGCCGGAGATGTTCTTCCCTTTCTCTTCCTCGCTATCAGAATCTATGTCGCTAAGTGGCTCAAAAGCGGCATAGACTTGACTTAGCACTTTCTTGATTATCTCCTTTGAGCGCTTCACTTTGGGCTTGTCATCCTCCGTCTTCTCCGCGCTCTTGTCCCCCTTCTTGCTTCTCCCAAGTTTGGGGCAGTTGGAGCGGACGTGATCCAAGGCGCCACATTCAAAGCAACGCGTTGGTCCTCCTTTCTTCCTGAACCTGACTTTGTTCACAGCTCGAGAGAGTTTATTAGCAGCAAGAACCAAGTCCTCCTCCTCGAATTGCTCGAGTTGTTCATCGGACATGACTTTAATTAAAGCAAGAATAGTGGGAGCCGATGAAGAAACAACGGATGAAGAAGCAGCCAATGAAGAAGCAACAACAGAAGAGGAAGTAACCAAAGCACTTGTCTTGGAATCAATTTTTCGAGAAAGAATGTTCATCTCATGAGTTTTGAGTTTAGTGTAAAGAGAATCCAAAGTCAAAGTAGCCATGTTGACAGACTCCTGAATTGAAGTAACTTTCATCTCCCAAATAGACATATCAAGACCATTTAAAAAGTGGCGAGAAATATCAAACTGTGGATAATTAGTGTCATAAGAAGAATCAACAGATCTAAGATTACTCAAAATTTTGTTAAACCTACCAAGATAGTCATCTAAAGCTTCAGCAGGTTTCATCTCAAATTTTACATATTCCTTTTTGAAAAGATCTCGACGAAGTTCTTTTATGTTGGTAGTTCCTTGATGAAAGTTTTTCAAAGCATTCCAAATCTCGTTGGCAGTTTGAAGATGTGAAACGCGATCAAAATCCGAACGAGAAATCCCATTCAACAAAATATTTCGACCTTTGCAATTATTATTAAATTCAATTTTCAAAGCATCAGTATTAATTGCATCGGGTATGGTGTAGGGAAGAGCAACCTTTTGCCACACATCATAGTCTTGAGCCATGATGTAGGATTGCATCTTACTATACCAATACACAAAATTGGTTCCATCAAAAACATGTGGCTTAGTTAAAAAATTATGAGACATGGCGAAAAAACTTTAGATCGATGAAAAAAAAACCAAAGCAGAGAAACGAGGCTCTGATACCACTTGTAGGATTGAATGCCCAACGAAAAGCCAACCAGAGGGGGGTGAATGGTTGATTACCCCAAAAACAAAGTTTTAGCGGAAATAAAACTTTACCTCTGTTTTCTGAAGTCCGGTCTGACCGCAAGTGTCGCGCCGGTCTGACCAAGTAGCCTAGCCGGTCCGATCGCCCGCCGACCTCCGGTCGACCGTCGTAGCCGATCGCCTCGCCCGATTGAGCGATGATGTTGCCGACCCCGATGTAGTCCAATGCCCACCGGTCTGACCGCCAATGTACTTGCGGTCTAACCGGGAAGAAGGCGCGGTCTAACTGTCGTAGTGTCTGCGGTCTGACCGGTTAATAGATCCGGTTGAACCAACAATTTCGCCGCCACACCGAAGAAGAAGAAGACACAAAGAATTCTCAAGAAGATTGATCTTTATTGAAACTCTCTGTGTTTACAAAGTGCAAACAAAGCACTCCTCACAAAATTTCAAGCTAAACTCTAACTTGAAACCCTAAAAACTAAGCAATAGAAGCGACACTGAGAGATACCGAGAGGCCACGCCTCCCCTCACTATTTATACCCAAAATCTGCAGCCAAGAGCCACGAATCCTACTCATACAAGAAGCCCTACTCCACTAGGAAACCTTCCCGTACAAGAAACAAACTATACATAAACCAACCGTAACAATCTCGATTTTCCTAAAACCGAAATTCCGCTTTCCATACGCAACAATATCTCCATTGTATGCCATATGGAAACTTTCCAATCATGTGCACTAAACTCTACCCTTCAGCATCCCGCATGATCCCCATCTCGAACGTCACCTTACCTCCAAGTTGACTCCGACTCGATCACCGGCAACACTTTCCCAAGGTGTAAAGAATACCTGCACACAATTAAATAAAGAATACCATATCCGAGCGCAAGCTATCCAAACTTGACTCATTGTTGGCATAAACAACCAGACACGTGCATAGGAACACGAAACTTGCATGTATGTATAAGGAAACAAACCGAAATCAAAACCGAAACGAAATCGGCAACTGGCCGGACGGCTCGCCGGTCGACTCAAGCACCGCCCGGTCGACCGGGCGAAACACCTCCGGCCGACCGGTAGAACACACTGCCGGACCGGCCGTGTGGGCAGCCCGAACACTGTTCATCATCCGAAAATTCAACTCTTTCAAAATCAAAACACTCAAATCAATAAATCCCAAATACCAATTGTTCATCATTAAATAAAGAATCAAACACACTTTGATTTTACACCGAGGTTGTATTGATGTGTGTTGATATGTTTTACAAGGTCTCGAGTCATATTTATACCCGAATATACAATGAGTCTGTAACGGACATGATTCCTATTACAGATTAAGTCTCTAAACAAATTGACATTATCAAAAAATATATAAGATATCCTAAATTAAAAGATACAATTGCCGTTGCAGGACCTTATCTGTAGATGGCAATATCTTTAACGCACTTTGGAAACCGAATCCAATACTTTATCTTTAAGCTTTCCTTTCGGGATTGGCTTCACCTCTATCTTCAATCAGAATCAGCTATCAGTTGTCCGGGTCCGATTCGGACTTAGCCAACTGGCTCCGTAGCCAATTTGGACTCAGCCGATGCGGCCTCTGTTTTATCGCAGATCACGTGCTCTCTCAATTCCGCTTCAATCTCGGCCTCAAAATCAAGGATTTGGTTACCAAATTTGGTCGTTAACACATGCCCCCCAAGTCCGCGATATGATAGTGTTGCGGATTTTGTGCAATTCGAATTCCCGATGCAACCCTATGTCGAGTCTGTTTCGGCCATCGCAAAACCCTTTAAATAACGCTTCACCCCCGCCGAGCAACTCACGCTGTCAAACGCAATCCACAACAACCACAAAATGCCCTCGATTTCTCCAGCGATGTCTTCAGCCTCCCCGAGCCCGCGGCGGCGATTCTTTTCTCCGGCGACCCCAAGCGCTCTAATGGCTACCTCCGCCGCTCCATCGGCTTCCTCCCCCGCCGAGTTTCTTGAGGTACGCTCAATCGGCTAAAACTCCCTTCTTATTTGCTCTTAGCTATAGATCCGAATGTTTAGGGTTTATGATTCTGAAATTTTCTTCCTTTCCGATTGTAGCATCTCACCCACCAAGTAGTGATCCCAAGTTTGCTCAACAATGAAAGATACTTCTTAGGGCCGACTAGCAGTAAGGACCCAACTAACTTTATCATAGCCGAAACCAACAGAATGCCTTATAGAATAAGGAACCCAAGTCTGAACCACTGGGCTGACACTTTTAAATCTTGGCCCTCCATGGATAAATCTTGGCCGACATGGTATAAGAGGATGCAGCTGGCCAAGCAGAGGCATTGGGAAGAAATGGGAATAGTCCAATGCCTTGCACTGTCGGTGGCCGATGTGCCTAAGGACGAACCATTAATGTTGTTTGCCACATACTTTTGGAACAACACACTGAACACTTTTGTTTTCCAGCAAGGCCCCATGACTGTCACCTTAGCCGATGTGGTTATGATTACTGGACTAGACATCTTATCATCGGCTAACCCGAACAGACTGGAGGGCAAAGGCCAGTTATCGTTTAAGACCAAAGCGATAGGGGGTTGGAACGGTTATGTAGCGATGAACATGGGAGACGGGCCGATTAACCCCAGGGAGCATGCCGCATTCCTCATGATGTGGCTTGAGAAGTTCTTCTTTTGCGGATCGAGCTGTGGGCCGACAACCAACTGGCAAATAGTAGCCGAGGCCTTAGTCGATAAGAAAAAACTTCCTCTAGGCAAATTCCTCATCGACTATCTCTACCAAACCCTGAAACAGGCCGTGTCGAAGATTGCAGCCAATGCCAACATCAATACTGGAGGCCCCTGCTGGTTTCTTCAGCTCTGGCTTATATTGATGACCCAGAAAATATCCGGTCGGCCAAAGTTGTCTGAAGTGTGCTTCCCCCTCCTGGAGCCAATCGAAGATGATGATGGAAACGAGGAGACTACCAGGAGGTGTCAATCCTTTGGAGAAGCGGTAGCCACACACGCCGGGTCAAAAGCAGTCAGCCGATCTATTGGCCGAATGGTTCCTTTCCCTCTACGATGGATTTGCCAGAGACAATCGGTGCTGGTTTTTCTATGAGGACAGGACATCCTTTGAATTGCCGATTGAGCTAAACTTTGATGAGATCAACTCGGCTGATCACCCCAGGTGCAAATAAATATTCACCACAGTGCTCTCCCCATGCATCCTGTCGACTATGATCCACCAAGGCCGAAACGTTGTGAAGACATACGAGTTTTATTACCCAGTGTCGGCCGGCAGACAGTTTGGACTTGGGCAACTGCCCATCGGTTGTTATTACGTCGAAAAGATCGAAACCCGAGGAGTGGTGGACTCTAAATTAGTAATGAATAGGCTGATGGATATAGAGGGACCACCTCTCGGTAGTATTGGAATCATGGAGATGGCCAACAAGAGGAGTTTAGCCTACGACAGGTGGTGGGTAGAAATAAAAATGCATATCTTCCATCATCGATCTTCCATGTACATTACCACCCTACTGCCAGATGAAATCACCTTGGTAAGCTCTTCACCCTCGAGTACTTTTCCTTTTGAACGATCGGCTCTCATTATTTGCTAATACTTGAAACCTTTTTCCCCTTGCAGATGACAGAAACGGACCAGCCGATGGTGAGCAATTCTGGTGTTGCCATCGAGTATCATCTGGGCGTCCTTCTAGGCGGCTGTGGATAAGCACCATCGGCCATCGGCTGGGATGCACCGAAGCTGAAAATGTCGTTGTACGGGCAAACTCGTCAACCTGTAGCGAGGAAAAAGAGGGCTGCTCCGCCGGTCGTAAAACCATCGGTTGCTCCTGCGAAGAGATAAAAGAAAGTGAAGCCGACTACAGCAACCGACAGTCTTCCGTCCATTGACCCAAGCGTTGATGAGCTCCTTAATAAAGAAGTCATGGACGAAGAGATCTCTCAAGCCGTTGCGGAGGCGGCTGAATCAAGCAGTTCAAGTAACAATTCGGTTAGCTCGCCAGCCGATGATCCAGCCCCTTCAAGTCCTCCTATTCAGAAACGGTCGATAAGTACTTTGTCCTTTTAAATTTGGCTTTTAAACCCCGATCACTTAAGCTTTAACCAAATTTTCCTTGTAGTTCAAGAGATTAGTCGGTCGCACTCCCCGTCCAGTCTCACTAGTAGTTTTCCTGAACTCATCCCCTTCTTTGCTTATTCTTCTATACTTAGCCGGTCATCAATAACACTTGTCTTTTGTACAGCCTTCCCGGTCTCCATCGGCTGTCCCCCATGCTTCAAGTGAGCGAACTCAGTCGGCTACGGGCAGCCATGACGCCGAGGAAGCTGCTACTCCAACCAGCCAACACACTAAAGAGGTGGCTGCTTTGGCTAGCCATGATGCCGAAGAAGTTGCTGCTCCAGCCAGCCCATGTGCCGAAGAAGTAGCTGGCCCAGCTCCTGCCGTACAGGTAAACCTCACTTCTCCCTTTTTCTTAGAAGCTTATGAATCGGCTGTCTCATTCCCTCCTTAATCGCTCTGATCTCTTTTACAGACTCTAGCCGAGTTGCAGCCTTTCGACGTAAAAGAGTTCATCGGCGATGAAGAAGTGAAGGTCACCAATCCGAACAAGGCCGCCATAGCCGATGAAGTTAAAGACAAGCTTCAAGGTATTCGTCGTCGGTTGGACATCGATGTAGACCGGCTGGTTGTGAAATGTGGATCGGCCCGGTCACGTTTTTACGAAATCGAAGACAAGCTCCCTGATGACTTGGCCAAGAAGATCTCGAAGGTCGTCTACATTGACCAGCATCGGTCCAGGCTAGAGCGTGCAATGTACATGATGCTTGAGCAGCAGGCCCAAGCCGATCTGGCAGCCAGGATCAATGCCACGGTGAAGAATGTGATGACCAAGAAGGAGAAATTAGACGAACTCCTAGCCGGACTATCGGCTACATAGGCCGAAATCAATGAACTCGAGCAAGAAGAAGTCGGCCTGCTGTTGCAGTTGGAGCAGTGCAGGGGAAAAATTGCCGCTAAGAAACAATTGCTGGCCGATCTCCCCAAGGCCGCAGACGACCAAAGGGGCAAGGTGATTACCACCATAAAGCACTTGGGGGAGCTGAATAAATCGGCAAAAACGGTCCCTGGCACTGAGAAAGAGGATATGGCCATAGTTGACAAAGTAAATGCCATCAAGGATGCAGCGATATCGGCCATAGACAACTTCTTGGGGGTGTAATAGGACGCAACCTTCAGAACCTCTTAACGCTTGTAACTTGTAACTTGTGTTTTGCTCATGTAACTATGTAATCGGCCCGTTGCATCTTTGATTCCAATCATGTTCCTTCTGCCGATTCACTTGTCTCTACGTCCCGAATGCTTTGAAAAACTTGAAAATCCCCAAAAAAATTTTGAGTCCACGGTCTCTAATTTCTGACTTTGTATGGTATATGCCCCCTAATTTTCTCAATGATGCCATCAACATTGATAAAATTATAAAACAAAACTGTCCAACACCTATCGGCTAGATTAAGCCGATTGGAAAGATCAGAGGGGAAAAAACTTAGAGTAACAATGTCCTAAAGGCGATGTGCGTAACACATCGGCTAGCATGGATCGGCAAGGACTTAGCCGAATCATGAGTTGATCCAAACACTTGGGTAATATTTCTTCAAGTATTTACCATTAAGAGCCCTTCCAAATACATCTCCATCTAATCCTTCTAGCATGTATGCTCCTATAGAGACGCATTTGTGGATCTTGAAAGGTCTTTCCTAATTAGGTGACCACTTGCCGAATTTGCTATCTCTCTAGCCGATCGGCAGTATCAGTTTCCAAACAAGCTCGCCTTCTTCAAAAGACTTAGTCACAACCTTCTTGTTGTAATGACGAGCCACTCGTTCTTTATCTCTGGTCACCTTTTCCAAAGCGCGCATCCTGGACAAAACTAAGTCTTTGGACTCATCCACCATCAGATTAAGATAGTCATCGGCTGTCAATTCATCCTGTAATTGAATTCTTCTTGAGCCGAAGATGTTTTCCCATGGTAAAACTGCTTCATGTCCATAGACCAATTTATATGGGGGTACCTGAATTGCTCCATGGCAAGCTATTCAATAAGCCCATAATGATTTAGCCAATCGGCTATGCCATTGCTTTGGATATTCAGCGATATTTCTCTTTATCAACTTGATCAAACTCTTATTTGAAGCTTCAGCCTGTCCGTTAGCATGAGCATAATACAGTGAAGAATTCAACAACTTGATTCCCATGCTGTTGGCAAATTGGACAAACTCGTCGGAGACAAAGATAGATCCTTGATCTGTAGTGATAGTCTGAGGGACGCCGAATCTGTATATGATATGCTCATTAACAAACTCGATCGCATCCCTAGAGTCAACCTTTTTCAAGGGGATTGCTTCCACCCACTTGGTAAAATAATCGGTTGCCACCAATATAAACTTGTGTCCCTTGCTAGAGGGTGGATTGATTTGGCCGATCATGTTGATTCCCCAACCTCTGAACGGCCAAGGCTTGATGATAGGATTCATAGCCGATGCTGGTGCCCTCTGTATAGCCCCAAATTTCTAACAATCTTGGCAGCCCTTATAGTACTTGAAACAATCTTCTACCATAGTCGGCAAAAAATATCCTGCTCTCTGAAGTAGCCACTTCATCTTATGAGTCAATTGGTGCATCCCACGTATTCTTTCATGCACCTCTCCTATAGCAACTTTGGCTTGATTGGCACTGAGGCACTTGAGTAACACACCATCAATCATTCGATAATACAAGTCTTCATCGAGCAAAACATATAGTAGAGCCTTGTAGCGCAATTTCCTTGGAGCCGACAGGGAAGGGTTCTGTAGATAGCTGTAGATATCATTCCTACAGTTGTCGGCTCAGATGGTGGCAATCTCTACTTCAATTTCCTTTTTCATCGGCTTGTAGCCCGATGCCCCTTGAGCCAAATCGTTTGCTTCTGAGTTCTGCTATCTGGGGATGTGCTTCAGAGTTACTAGCCAAAAACTGTCCATCAAATATCGGCATTTTTGATAGTAGACCATCAGCGCGTCGTTCTTGCACTCATATTCTCCTGATAACTGGCTGATGACCAACAGTGAATCGCCCATTATTTCGATGGCGTGGGCTTGAACCTCCTTGAGCAGTTGTAATCCTTTGAGAACGGCTTCATATTCGGCTTGGTTGTTTGTGGTGTGTGGCGCGATGGAAAAAGCAAACTCAAAGCTCGCCCCCTGGGAGAGATTATCACCAAGCTGATGCCGCATCCATTGGTGCAGACCGAGCCATCAAAAGTCAAAGTCCAAGGCATGATATCCACCGAGCCGATTGAGTTATCTCTGTGTTTCACTATAAAATCGGCTATGGCTTGCCCTTTTACTGCCTTGGGTGCTTGATACCTTAAATCAAATTTTGTCAAAGCAAATATCCATTTCCCAACTCGTGCCTTCAGAACTGGAGCCGATAGCATATACTTTACTACGTCGGCTTTGCAAACTGCAGTGCATTCGTTGGATAATAAATAATGCCTTAACTTCATGCATGAAAAAATATAGGCACAAACACAATTTCTCCATGGGAGAATACCTTGTCTCTGGCTAAGATAGAAAATTGCTTTCTCTTTCCCTTCGATCTCGTGAATCAGGACCGAGCCGATAGACTTCTCATCGGCTGACAGGTATAATTTGAACGGTACTCCCTTTTGTGGAGGAATCAATACTGGAGGGGAGCTCAAATAATTCTTGATATTGTCCAAAGCCTGCTGCTGCTCTGCCCCCCAGGTAAATGTTTGATCGGCTTTCAGTTGATGCCCCCATGGAATTAGTTGATTTTGCCGATCAAAGACTGCAATTCCTTCTTGTCCTTCGGAGGTTGAATAGTCTTGATAGCATTAATGCTTCTCTGGGTGACCTCGATCCCCCTCTCATGAACAAGAAATCCTAGGAACTGGCCAGCCGATACGCCAAACGGGCACTTCGTAGGGTTCATCTTCAGGCCATATTTCCTTGTTCTCTCTAACACCTTTCTTAGATCGGCTATGTGGTCTTCCACTTCTCTAGATTTGACAATGATATCATCAATATAAATCTCCACTAGGAAGCCGATCAAGTCGTGAAAGATATAATTCATGGCCCTTTGATACGTAGCTCTAGCCTTCAAGCCAAATGTCATGACGACCCACTCGTATAAGTCGATTGCTCCTGGGCACCTGAAAGCTGTCTTGTGGATGCCTTCCTCAGCCATAAAGATCTAATTATAACCTGCATTGCCATCCATGAAACTTATGATTTTGTGGCCAGAGGAGACATCTACCAGCAAGTCGGCTATAGGCATGGGGTATTCGTCTTTAGGAGTGGCCTTGTTCAAATCTCTAAAGTCGATGCACACCCTAAGTTTGTCATTCTTCTTTACCACTGGAACTATGTTTGAGAGCCACTCGGCATATCAGTAGGGCCGAATAAAGCCAACATCATATAGCCGAGTGATTTCGGCCTTAATCGCCTCATACATATCGGCTTTAAACCTTCTAGTAGGCTGTTTGTACTGCCGATATCCAGGCTTAATCTGATGTTCAACAATAGATCGGCTGAGACCAGGCATCTCAAAATATTCCCAAGCAAAACAATCTTCATATTCCTTTAATAAATCAATAAGCTTTGTTCTAAAATGAGAAGACAAATTTTTGCTAATGTATGTCGGCCTAGGCCTATCTCCTGGACCTATATCCACTTCTTCCAAATCATCGGCCGACATAAAATCTTACCCGAGTTTTGCCATCAATGTCGTCCACGGTGTCCTTGTTGTAGACGTTCGAGCCCTCCACGACGCCTTCAAAGTAGTAATTGAGGCTCCTCGTCTCCAATGGGCTGTATGTCAGAATCGGAAACCTTTAATAAATCGGCTTGCCAAACTTTGCTGGAAAGGCAATCAATACAATCGATTTCCCAAAAAGGTAAATCGGCATTCGCGACGTTGACTAACCTGTCGGTTGGCATGATTTCTATCTTGTCGCCTTGCCACTGATTAAGCTTTGGTACATAGTGGAAGGGATGCAACAGTTGGCGTGGATCCAATCCCTCCCAAGCAATAGGCTATACGACCCCTTCCCGTCGATGATGAAAAACGTTGTGGGCATGGTCTTGCTGCCGACGGTTAACTCGATGTTTAAAACTCCCTTGGCCTCTGATGGGTTGCCGCTGAAGTCCTTGAGCACCATGTTGGTTTTGATCAAGTCGTCGGCTCCCTTGCCCAGTTTCGTGAAGGTTGCGTAGGGCATGAGATTGACAATAGCTCCTCCATCAACTAGCATCTTTGACATCGGCTCTCCGTTGACAAATCCTTTGACATATAGGGGCTTCAGGTGCTGATTTTCGGTCCCCTCGGGTTTCTCAAAGATGGCTTGCTCCGGAGACAATACTAGTTTGGCCAAGGTATCCTCGACATTGTCTGCATCGGCCTCGTCAGCCTCGAACTCAGCCGACAATATGAATACCATATTGACCGATGCAGAAGCTATTCCTTTCCATTTCGTGGCCCTTTTGGCCTTGTCGGCTGGGCTCTCGTCGACTGGGGCTACCTATTTCTTGACACGCCACTGTTTTCTGCCTTGCCGACGTTGTTGTTGTTGAATCATCTGCTGGACTTATTCTTCCTGTCCTTCGCTCTTCAGTCTCTTTTCCTTTTCTACGTTTTGGTGAACAGGTCAAAAGGACACCATTGGGGGTTGGCCAATTACTCTTCTTCAGCCTCCTCCTCATCTTCTACTTGGAAGAAGTCCTGGTGGATTGGGCCGAGCCGATCATGGACGGAAAGTTTCCGCTGGTTGAGTTGAACGGCTTGGGGGACGAATCGGCTAGAACTTTTCATTGGTGGATCCCTGTATTTGTCCTCCCTGTATTCGTTATAGGCCGAGCAGTGTTCGAGAGTGGCAACCTCATCCCTTGCTCCCAGCAGAACCTGAAGAACTCACAGCACCAATGCGGATCACAGCCGTCCTGGCGACGGTGGTATGCTATGCCTAGCCGATCGGGTGTCCTCTGGTATGGCTTGCTGCACTGGGTTTCTTCTTCTTCCTGAATTCTCTGCTGGAATCACAGCCGGCTGTCCGTCTGTCTGGGCCGACGATCGGCCGATCGACCGTTGGTGTGAACCATGTTGATTGGCACAACTCTCACTGTAGTCGGCTCTTGTTGGTCCGAGTTGGCCATGGTTGTTTGCTGGTCCTCGACTAAGTTGTGCGCCATTCTGTCCTGTCAATCAGCTTGCGCAGGACTGGCTTGGACAGTGTTGACAGGGAAGGGATTGCCGTCGACCTTCATAGGCTTAGTCGGTTCTTTGAACTTGATCTTCCCTGCCTTGATGGCCGACTGTATCTGTTGGCGGAAAACCTTGCAATCATTGGTGCTGTGGGAGGTGGTGTTGTGCCACTTGCAGTATCTCTTCTTTTTGAGCTCCTTGGCCGATGGTATGACGTGGTTGGCAGGAAACTGTATTTGTTTCTCTCTTAGCAATAGATCAAAGATCCTGTCGGCTTTGGTTATGTCGAAATCATATTTTTCCTCCTTAGCCGACTTCTTCAACCACTGGCAAGTTATAGCCTTTTTGTTCTTAGTCCATTCGGCTGCTGCCACTTCTTTGATTGTTCTTTGTTCGTGGGCTGTCACTTTCTGAGCCAAATGGGCTAAGGTCTTGAAATCCTGGGCCGAAAACCGCTCACGGATCGAACCAAAAGGCCATGAAAGGCTAAATCGGCTAGCTGTGAGTCTGATAGTACCAGGATGTAGCAGCGGTTCCTCATGTCCCTAAACCGCTGGATGTAGTTGTTAACGACCAAATTTGGTAACCAAATCCCTAAGTTCGAGGTTGAAATTGAAGTGGAATCGGATCGGGAAGGTGATCTACGGAGAAACAGAGGCTGCATCGGCCATGATTAAATCGGTTGGGAGATTAGTCGGCTGAGGCCGAATCGGATAGGGACAGCCGATAGTCGATGGCCGATTCCGATTCAGAGAAGAAGATGGAACCGTTTCCGATAAAGAAGCTTGAAGATAAAAGGAAGATTTGGTTCCCAAATCTTCATTAAGATATTGCCATCTATAGATAGAGTCCTGTAACGGCAATTGTATCTATAAAATAGGGATTTGTATAGATTTTCCTTTTGTAACGCGGCATGGGATTACTTCCCGGAATATTGTCGTACCGTGTATAGTAGATAGATAGAAACCATGTTCTACACGGACTTTGTTGTACTTGGGTATAAATAGGACCCAAGATCCCTTGTAAAATAAAAACACACACACAACAATACAAACTCGGCGCATCGCCAAACCTTTTTCGTTTAGACAAGTTCTTGATCTCGCTTCGGGTTGCATCGATCTCGACCCCGGAATAAGGTAAACACTTGTCATTCGGTTGTTTGTATGGTCGAATCTAGTGCTTACATCGTCATGACACTCTAGATTTAATGTTATAAACTGCGCAATTTATCATATACGGCATATAATCTAGAGTAATATCTAGATCTATCTTGTCATCGACTCGTTTCTCTTGGGAGACAGTAGTCGATAGAGCTAGATCTAGATGTTAAACTAGTTTATATGTTGTATCCACCGTCTCGAAGGGTTTACATCGGTTCATATAGATGTAATACTTCTTTTTGTACTTAATGCTGCATCATCATGACCTATTGAGTCGCTCTTAGAATTATTAAGATCTATTCGACTATATGTTTATCATTAGAAACAGTGCCAGAGTTTCAGCCGGCCTTATCGATTTTAATTATATTTTAGCATTATTTACTATTAGATATATTAAAGCTATCTCTTATATGAAGATCTTAATCTGGTTAAATGCCTTAAGCTAGTATCAATCTGTTGGCATCAGCCGATACCCGATTGATCTAGGTTTAACACATTTAAGTTAGATTAATATATTTTCATAAGATGTATCGGAGTAATAGTGGATCCACGTTAGATCTGCACCATCGGCTAGGTTTTAAATGCATATATTCGTTATCCTGTGTACATTTAGATTAAGTGGTTTATACTGTCTCGGCGTAGCCGATCTATTCTAATCACTTAATTTAAATGTGCTTTCGGATAGAAAATATATGTAAATTGATTCCCTGAGCCGATCCGATAGGATCTAACCTTAACCTCAACGCATATATCTGTTTATTTCTTGTTGGTTAACAGATCAAACCAACTGGCACGCCTAACTCATCAAAGGTAGCCAAGGACAGACCTGCACTAGAGTTAAGCAGATCTCCCTGGCCAGCACGTGGGAAAGATTTCTCATCAACAGTAGTCTTGCACCGACTCGTCGTGCCTCTGCCTGACACTGGTCAAATCTGACAACTTCATTTCGTGCATGCTGGAGTAGAAGTAGCTGTGGAATTGCTTCTCGAGATCGGCCCAGCTCTGGACCAAGTTGTAAGGTAGGGATGAAAACCAAGTAAAGGCCGATCCCGAGAGTGACAGTGGAAATAAACATGCTCTGAGCGCGTCAGTAGCCGACACTTCTCCACATTGTGCCAAGAATCAGCTGACGTGTTCGTAGGTTGATACGTTGTCTTGCCCAGAGAACTTCGAAAAGTCCGGCACCTTGTACCGGTTTGGCAGGGGCATCCTCTACAAATATTCTGGATATGGGTACCGGTATATGTTGGCAGCGTCTTTTGGCTTGAGGCCGAACTGATCACGCATGACATCTACGATCAAATCGGCCCACGGCCTATTTTCTTGCAATGGTTGTATCGGCTCGTATTGCTCGTGGTGTACGGGTCCTTGCCGATACTGCATTGGTGGCGTCTGAGGCTGGTAGTGCTACTCGTAGTTGCCTCCTGGAAGCTGATGCTGAAACTGGTTTATAGCAGGAGGCGGCCGAGAGGCAAACGGTGGTGTTTGCTCGGGGAGAGGCCGATTGCCGCCAGAGTTGTGAAGTGGATCCGGCAGATAGTTACCAATCGGCATGTTATGTATGATGGGTTGCCGATTGGTGGTGAACATGTCTTTTGCCTGCTCCTGAGTTGTCACTAGAACGCCGAGGCCCTGATGTTGAGGTTGCGGCTTAACCAGGACCTTGGGATGCCGCCACGCAGCCGATGATTGCGCATTCGGCTGGATCGGGGCTCCCCCTGGAGGAATCGACTGCCCAAGTGGCGGGACTGATAACCCGTGGGTTGACAGCGTCATGTACGGTGGAAACTAGCCATCAGTGAAATATGTCGGCCCTCTTGGCAGCTGCTCGGCTATCTTTGAGTCAACCATGATGCTTATCATGTTGTTTAATGTGTTCACCAGTATCCCTGACAGATTGAAAAGCGTCTGGTGGACGGCCGAGTCGATCCGATCTTGCAGCATGTGGAACTCGAATCATCCTATTCCCGCTTGACTTCCTCCATCTTTTCTTCCCTTTCTTGTCCTCGCGGAGGAAGTATCCGTTAGTGATATGCCCTAGAGGCAACATGGAGATGTTGGATATCACGTCAATGTTTATGAATAAATGAATAAAGTGTTATTCAGTTCCATGAAATAGACATCTTGTATTGATCAATAAGTACGTGACTTATTTATGAGACTCTTTATGTATGAATCTATTTCTAAACGATCCCTGATCATATGTCATATTGTTGGAACAAGTATGATTCTAAGATCGGCATGTTTATTGATTGATGATCATGTCTCATAGATCATGGGTATGAAGATACCAAATCAATAAACATGGACATATGTGTTGGAGAACACATTGTTGGATAGACCCATCATGAGACACTACAGGAATTAATGTGCCATTAGTTGGTCTCAGGTAGTGTTGGTACAAAGCCCTTAGACCTGAGATCACCATGGATTCCAACATGTGTAGTAGCCTACTTTGGGACTACCAAACACTATTCCATAACTGGGTAGTTATAAAGGTAGTTTTCGGGTTTGCTATGAAACATGGAGTGGGATGTGAGTGATAAAGATGGAATTTGCCCCTCCTTTGGAGAGATATCTCTGGGCCCCTCGAGGTGATGGATTATGGAAATGCATGGCCATGCTAAGTTGATTGAGGAGTCAATCAATAGACAGATAATCCAATACGGTTCGAGTGAATGGTTAAGCTATTGAAGGGATGGCACACATCTTGCCTGTAGCTTAACTGGTATCGTGAGGCAAAGGGATTTGTGTACGCATTACAGGTTCAGAGCCGATATTATATTCTTGTATACTATGGTGTCAATATGTGCTGCTAGGCGCCGCTGTTGACAGGTCGGCTGAGTTGGACTCGAGCCGACGATCGACTAAGTTAGACTATAGCTGAAACCGAGTATACCTGAACCTACAGGGTCGCACGCTTAAGGGGATAGAATAGATATTCGAGTTGGACTCGGATATGGCTCGATCGGATAGGGATCCGATCGGATAGAGTCCTATGGGCTTACGACGTGTGGGCGGCCAACTCTATGAGATACGGATGAGATCCCATTCAAAATAGAGTCCTAATCGGCCACTAGTCCCAGTCGGCCAACTCTATATAAAGGAGGGAGGGGTGGAGAGCTGCGGTACGTCAATTGCATCGCGTGCAACAGAAGTCGCCAAGATCAATCTCCACGGAAACCCTCCCCACCTTCGAGCCAAACCCTAGCCTTGCATCGCGTGCTAGCACATGGGTGTACGGTGTTCTGTCCCCGGACGTGTGGATACCGGTAGAGGCGCTGCTACGTTGCGCGCTGTTGATCGGCTTCGGATCGGCTGCAATCGGAGCGATCGGGTGTGGTGGAATCGGCTGCGGTCGAGCGCATCGGAGCGAGGCGTGAGAACGCGGCCGGACGACTCGAATCGGCTGATTGGCGTATCGGCTGTCTCTGGGAATCGGCTACACTGTTCCGAATCGGATTGCCCTGATTGGTTATTCCGCTGCACTCTACTCCAATCGGTAACGATCTATCGGCCCTTACTTGCAAGTGTTCCTGGTTTGCGCGGTTAAAATTTTTGTTTTCGGCTAGCGTAGCCTCCACAACCCTTCAGTGGTATCAGAGCTAATCTTGCTTACTTCGGGTTTTAGATTGGATCTGGAACAAGTTTTGCGCACGGGTTGATTAGATCAATCGGTTTTACGGGATCTGTTGAGGAGAGTTAATGGTAATTGCGTTCCTTGATAGTGTATCGGAACGGCGTAATGTGATTACGTCGAAGCAATTTCCATATAACTCGGTTTGAGTTGGGTTCGAGATAGCGTTCCTTGATAGTGTATCGGAACGGTATAATGTGATTATGTCGAAGCTATCTCGTAGTCCGATCTTGTTAGCTGCCTCGCGCCTACGCAAACCATCTCCCTTGATAGTGTATCGGGATGGCATAATATGATTATGCTGACATGGTTTCGTAAGCGAATTCATAGATTGGATCTATGAATTTCGTGTGGTGTTACGGGCGCTGCCCGAAGCCCGCGAGGGGCGCTGCCGGAAGCCCGCGGGACCGCCGTGTGCGTACCCCCTTATAGGTCGTCTCGATGCCGTAGCTCTGCGATAAGTAGAAAACGTTTCTACGCCTAACTTGTTTTTGCAGAGAATGCTTTGAGATGGTATGGCCCTATTGTATGTATGAGATGTATGAGATGCATGTGATGCATGTAATATTCTTTCATATGTGCAATCCTGTAATATTCTTTCATACGTGCAATGCTTGTAATATTCTTTCACGACTGCATGAGTCGATGTAATCTTCAATTAGAGCTTCTATAGTAGTAGCTTAGTTTGAAGAAATCAAGCATTCGGCACTCGAAAGAACGGTGATGAAGATGGAGATCCTATACACCGGCATGGAGATGGAGATCACCATGTGAAGGGGGCCATACTATTTCACTATATGTGGCTGTCTCCGGGAATCGGCTACACTGTTCCGGATCGGATTGCCCTGATTGGCTATTCCGCTGCACTCTACTCCAATCGGTAATGATCTATCGGCCCTTACTTGCAAGTGTTCCTGGTTTGCGCGGTTAAAATTTTTGTTTTCGGCTAGCGTAGCCTCCGCGTAACCCTTCAGTATCAAGGTCTTCAATGTTGAACTTGAATTTCTGGAGGATTGCCCCAGATCTGGTCTGGACGAAAGATTGCAGATAATGTGCTTGCAGCCTCTTAACCATTTGCTGATATTCGGCCTTTTATTCAACCAAAAGTTTATCAATGGTTACCAGGATGACGTTTTCCTGGTCGAGATCAGCCGATATGACGTTCACCATTGCGTTGGATCTGGAAGATGAAGTCTCACCGGGCGTGCCAAAAGCGTGCTGGTGTGATTTTTACACGCACTAGCCTGGGAGATCTGCTTAACTCCAGTGCAGGTCCAAAATTGGTCGCGTTTGGTGATTGAACGGGCGTGCCAGTGCAGGTCCGAAATTGGTCGAGTTTGGTGATTGAACAGGCGTGCCAGTTGGTTTGATCTTGTAACCAACAAGAAACAAAAGATAGGCATTTGGTTAAGGTTAAATCCCACTCGATCGGCTATGGATATTAATAAATATACAATTGCCATCCCAAAGCATATTTAGATTAAGTGATTGGGATAGATCGGTAGTATACCGAGACAGTATAAATTACTCAGATCCAAATGTACTTTAAGACCACAATTATATACATTCATGACCTAGCCGATGTCGCAGATCTAATGTAAATCGGCTAGTACTCTGATATGTTTTATAAAAATATATTAATCTGAATTAAATGCATTAAACCAAGATCAATCGGCTGTTAATATATCCTAACAGATTGATACCAAGCTTAATATATTTAAGTAGATTAAGATCTTAATATAAAAGGCAGTTCCAACACATTTATAAGTAAAAATACATAAAAACGATTAGAACAGATAAGACCGGCTGAAACCCCGGTTCTATCTCTAATAGCAAACATTGAACCAAATAATTCTACATAGTTCTAAAGGCGACTTAATAGGTCGATTAGATGCAACATTAAGTACCAAAAGAATTATAGGACCTATATAGGCTAATGAGAACTCTTCGAGATGGTAGATACGTCATATAACCTAAATTAACCTCTTGATCTAACTTTGTCGGCTGCTATCATTGAAGAGATATTAGCCGATCGCGAGATAGATCTAGACATTGATCTAGATTATGTGCCGCATATGATAGATTAAGAAGTTTGCAACATAAGAATCAGAGTATCACAATGATGGAAGCACTGGCCCCGATACCACAAGCCGCTTGTAACAAGAAATTACCTATCCTAGAGATTGAAGTCGATGTAGCCCGAGGTCAAAGCAAGAACTCATCAAGAAAAACGTAAAACAAAAAGGTTGGCAATGTGCCGAGGTTATATTGATGTGTGTTGATATGTTTTACAAGGTCTCGGGTCATATTGATACCCGAATATACAATGAGTCCGTAACGAACACAATTTCTATTACAGATCAAATCTCTAAACAAACCGACATTATCACAAGAGGAAACTATACTAGATATCCTAAATTAAGAGATACAATTGTCGTTGCAGGACCTTAGTCGTAGATGGCAATATCTTTAACACACTTTGAAAACTGAATCCAATACTTTATCTTTAAGCTTTTCTTTCGGGATTGGCTTCACCTCTATCTTCAATCAGAATTGGCTATCGACTGTCCTGGTCCGATTCGTAGTTAGCCGACTGACTTCGTAGCTGATTCGGATTCAATGACATACTTCATATAGAAAAAGAAAAAATATTTAGAGAAATTTCTGAACAAATAGTGAGTAACTACAAGTTACATTCTAGAATTGGTTCCTATGTTTGGTAAGCTAAAAATGGACGAATCCTTTCATGTTTTTCCACCTAGCAAATAAATCATTGATCTATGATAGTCCCCACAATTTACTTGCCAATTGAATGTATGATTTGGTTGCATTACAGCCGGTCAATTTCATCGATCCAGATGTTGGAGTACATGTCACGGACCACAATTTATGTGAACAATTATTCCAAACATATGAACATGAGCCAATATTCCAATTTCTAAAACCGCAAGTCAAAACCTAAGCCGTACTTCCTCCTATAGCCCCGTATAATATAATTTGTTTAAAACAAGACAACCAATGAGGTTGACACCCAAACCAACAAATCCACCATCCCCTTCACTAGTTAATTATCTCCGATGAACCAAACAAATCGATCTGAAGAATTAATCGAGAGGAGTAAATTAGCTAGTAAACTAGAATGAATACCTTAGATGCCTCAATCGTCGGTGACGGTGGACATTGGCGCAGAAGCGAGCACAGCAAACATCAATCGAGGCCTTCCTGAGACAGGCCGGTGATCAAGCACGCGGGCAGACGCCGCCGCTGCTCCGTTTGACCAATGGGTGACATCCGATGTGAAGGAGTCGACCCTTAAGGAGATGGTGAGGATGGTGTGTTGCCGGCAAAAGACATCATTGGATGGCGACCGGAATGCTATGAGGAATTCCCAACACCAAACACTAGAGAAATTGTGGTATTTGCCCTTTTCTTCTACTGTGGTTTCAATCTTCCAAGCTTCGATTTCGTTCATGGTCTGCTTGATTTCTATGGGATTAGGATATATCCTAATTTCATCCTCTATGTCACCATATTTATTCATCTATGCAAAGCCTTTCAAGGCATTCGTCCTCATTTCAATCTATTCCGACACATGTTTTACTTAAAAGCTCACCTCACAAAAGAAAATCCATGTGTAGTTGGTGGCTCCGACTTCCAACTGCATGGAAAACTCTAGCAACACTACTTTGCTCTTCCTTTGAGATCATCCAACAAAGGTTGGCATTCCAATTTGTTCTATATTTCAAATCATGTCCCTTTTCTTCCTGCCTTTGTCGCTCTTCCTCCTGTCCACAGTGCCAACTAGAATTCCCAACCAGAAGGGGCTGATCTAGCCGAGGCAAATGCCCTTCTGGCAAAAATTGTAAACATCAAAGAAGCCGGCTTACTTGGGGAGCAAGTCGCTCAGCATTTTATCAAGTGTCGACTGGCCCTGATGAAGGAGAGGTCCAAACTAGCCTTCGAACATGAAGGCCAAACTGACCCCAACCGAGAAGACCCTGATTTGATCGAGTTCAAAACCATGTGCTCTCGGATGTATAAAGTCTTCTCATCTAGGATATGGTTGACTATGGTCACAAGCTCCCAGTCACTCCATACAGCTTGATGCGGCTACCGCCTTTGGTAAGCAACTCTAATCCTTTTTTTAAATGTTCTAATCTTGAATAAATAAATAATTATGCCATTGCTGATATCTTGTTTTTGTAGGAAAATGTATCAATAATTTCGAACCCTCCTATTGTGGCTCAATAGTCCCCTCAAAGGAGCCCAAAAATAAGCAACCAATTGGGAGCCTTTCGATTACAACCTCTCAAAAGGGAAAGAGGCCAACCGACAAGCAACATCAACGAGGGCTGAGAAGAGAACAAGAAAAATCTAGATTGACGAATCTGACAAAGATGATGATCCGGCTCCAGGTGTAGGTGCAACTAACAAATCAAGCACTGACATGCCCCATGCCTCGAGCTCCACTCCAACTGCACCTAGACCCAAAAGGGAAGTTCCCAAATTTAGGACATAACCCAGGTATCCAAACAATCCTTGGCTTCATAGTATATCAAACCATTGAAATGCATGTGATGAATGCCTACTGAAAATATTGTAGATAAATATCTTCATCCATGTAATATTTTTGTAGGAAGCCGCAAGACATAGATCCCTGTAGTAAATCTAATACCATCAATGAAGACCAGTCGAACACCACCAAGAAACCACCCAATGATCAAGAGCACCCAACTGTTGACCTGTCAGGGCCAAATGATGGACCAGCTGCCAATGACGAGCCCCCGATTGGTGATTCAACTAAACCAGTCGGAGAGGAGGAAACCAGCAAGGAAACCTCAAGCTCAAAGCACTCAAAACAAGGCGGGATTAATCCCGAGAGCCAAGAGGCCCCGAGTAATGAAAACCCTGCTGGTCCTACTGAAGAAACAAGGGAAGACTCCTCCTCCAATGCCAGTCCTTCGAGAGATAAGGCAGAAAAACACAAGGGCCTCCTCAGAAAATACCTGGCGTAATAACAGGTAAAACCTCTCATATCTTGCCTTGAACAAATATATTGTCACATACCCAAATCATAGGGTTAAGTAAAACTCTATCAAGACAAATTTAGAAGTAAGGATCTCCAATTTCATGAACCAAAAATTTTCATTCCTAACCTAGGTGAAGTATTTTTAAACCTAACGCATGATTAAACCTTTGAGATTAAAATAAAACTTTTTCAAACATAAACATTGATCCATTTATATCTGAGCATGCATATGCATAAAACCTCTTTTGCTAAAAGATACCTTTGTGCATTGAGATTTTTGAACCCTCATTTCATTATAGGTGCATCTTATCAGCTCAAGAAAATTTAATAAGGACCCTTAACCAAATTAGATACGTAAACATGGAGGGGGTGGCTAAACAAAGAAAGGTTACCCCAATTTTCTAAACTAATTCATATAAGATAAAAAATGGAAAAACACATATAGGTGCCACACATTATAGTCAACCCAAAATAATTTTGGTAAAATTTAATAATAAGTTTTGACATCCCAAACAAAACAGACAAAACTATCACCTAGGGTAATAATTAAAATCCTCAATCTACTAAAACAATAACTCACACAAAAGTGAGTTAAAATGCATATATAGAAATACATAAAATAATTTAATCAAATACTAGGTTAAACACCAAAATTAAATATAATTTTTCTAGAATTTTTGTGGACTGTTTGGACCTCCTAAAAATTCAAACAGGGTTTAAAATACCCAAATTTTGCTGAATTTCTGAGGGCAAACTATAAGTGATGTTTGAGTGAAATCAAAGAAAATAGGTCCTATGTCTACTCCCCTAACTGCAGAAAAATTTTAACTAATTTACCCAAACCACACAGTGATCTATAGGGCTGCAAAGTCAAAGGTGAGGAATAAATCGAAAATCAACTTCAAAATTCGGTTGCATCCAGAAACTTACCCATACCCTTTTCCCTGCCTTGCTTACCATGGACTTGGGCCCACTGTCAGCGCTTGCGGCTAGCTCGGCCTCGGTCCCCTCCAACCAACCGACCAAGCAACACTAGCGCGCGGCCGACCACGCGCAGAGCGTCATCGACGCGTGGCCACGATGTGCCGATGCCCGAAATCACCCTCTCACGGCCTCAAAACCCCTCTAACCGTCTTGCCTAGCTCCACACTCCATCACTGAGCCGACCAACTCGAGGAAGGAATCCCTAGCTACCCATCTCCATCGCCTTGTCTCCATCGGACCCGAAGGAGACGAAGGCCACCGTCGCCAAGGAGCCACGGTCAACTCTCTTTTTCTCACGTTCTGTCCTAAGCACACAATGCCGGGCATTTTCGTGGTTGACCTCATCTCCTTTCATCCATTGTAGCTACGGGAATGTCGACTCATTGTACCGGAGTCAGAAGCGCACACCAAACATCGCCGCCGCACCATCGACGTCGTTCTAGGCAATGTAGGCTGAGACAAGCCACGCCACTGCGCCACAATCTTCGCGCTTACTTCCTCGACGTCTCCCCTCAAGAATCCCAACGAAAGGCGCACTGAGAAGGAAGATCGGCCTTCGTTTTCCTCGACACCAGCCAACCACCGCCATGGGCCGCCTCCGTCGAATCTACTCATCCCGGTGAGCCATTGTCCAATTCCTCGCGTTTGAGCCATCCCTAGGATCTCCCTAACATGTGAGACGTACGTCCATGCCAGTTCGTTAGGCGAATCGAGCCATCACCGTGCAACCCCAGAGGTTTCCGCCGCTGCCAGATCCTCCTTCGCGCCGCCGGTGGTGACCAGGCTCCGCGAGCACGCGCGTGCCCTCAAGTAAGTCTCAAGGGACCCTATAGACCCTCATGCATGCATTGGTTCACTCTATAATGGGCTAAAGCTTGATGAGCACTTTCATATGGAGCCAAACTGCCGCCTGCGCTCGTCGCCGGCATTATTCCGGCCACAACTATGCACAAGACCACCACCACTAGATTCATATTAATAGACCACTCTAAATTTTCTCTTTTAGTCATCCCCTCTGAAACGCCGCCGTTCGCCGCCGGCGAGATCGGGAAACATCACCGGTGCACCCCAGCCCTGCTCCTAAGACCCTAGGGCCACAACCATAGAGTACTATAGGCCTAAAACATGTTATAGTTTCGTAAAATACTTACTAAATTTACTATAGCTCCAAAAAGAATTATGAAATAAACTGCATTAATCCTAGGAAACATGTTCCCTCACCTCTGGAAGGTCAAGGTTAACCTTAACCAAGAGGTAAAAGCAATTTAGGATGATACTTAATTAAATCCTACGCTATGCTGAGCCGACTTTAAAAATTAACAACTTCCAAAATAAAAGAGGTAAAATAGAAATTCATTCACCATAAATTATATCCACACAGCACCTAGCCACACTAAAGAATCCATGCATTTTAAGGCAAATTTAATTTTTACATGTTTTGGTATTTACCCGTTATCGATATTTTCCTTTAGCGGATAATTTCGCGACGGTGAGAAGATTTGCATTCTAACTCATCCCAGGAAGATTATATAACAGCCAAGGCAAGTTCTTCCCCTCTTCCCTTTGAACGCATTGAATCCCATGTTTTGAGGGATGAAATTATTTGTTTGCAAAATTGCATGAGAACTTAGACTATATTGGTATTTTAAAACTTGGCTACGGTAGTTATAACCAATTTGCTGCATTTCCTACCTTGAATATTTGAAACCATTGCTATTTGTAACCCTAGAGATGGTTAGAGTACTTACGTTGTGCTCGAATGGGTTTAATCATGTTTTCTGCAATACTTGCTTAGCCCTGCCTAGAAATTTTGCAAATACTCGTTCCATGTATAAATATTATGTGTGAACATTATTATAATGAACCCTTGCTGGAATGGGTTGAATTTGATGATTATTTGCGAACTAAAATGTGTGAAAGTATAATTTAGACTTGGGTGGCAAGTGGCGTGCAATTGATGTATTTGCATTTGCCGATAGGGGGAGTGTTTTCCCAAGTCTGTAAGGACCGAATTTGTGTCACCAACTTAAAGATACCATACATCCACATGTGCTAGTATGGCATAGCCTTAGCCAAGTAATCTATTTAGCATCTAGCCTTGCATTATGGTAGGCCGAAGTGCATGGGTTCGGATAACCCAGAGGAACTTCCTATTTACCCTGATGTGGTAGTTTAGGTGACTCACTCTGTTCAAGACAATGATATCGTGCCACGTGGGTTGGTTCCTATCGTGTCCGCCACCACGGCGTTAAGTTTAGGCGTGGGCCCGCCACTTAACGGTTCTAGGTCACATTTCCAGTATGACCTTGGATGGAGGGAACACATATTGTGTTGGTGCAAGGCTAGGGATAAGTAGTGTAAAGGCTTCGTGGTGACCTCTAAACTATACTCAAAGTGTAGAGTATGGTGGTACCGACAGGTACCGAATAAACTAGAGCGATTCACTTCATATGGGTAAAGCTGTACAAACTCTGTAGAGTTATTAAAACTAATCGATTAGCCGTGCTCACGGTCAAGAGCGCTTTTGTGAAGTGTCATGAGTATAGACTCAATTGTTTTAAATATGTTATTATGTGTTTTCAACAAAAAGTGTTGAGTTGTGTGAGTGTGATGATATAATGTGACTTGTTGTCATGGAGGATGAGAATATATTGATTATGATGGAACCAAAACGAAATTAATGATGATACTAAAATGATTTTTAATTGAATGGTCAACTCCTTCTCAAATGATTTGTGAAATAAAACTTGCTTTAGGCTGAAAATAAACTACTCATATAGCCTTTCCTTGATTATATGCCAATCATGTAGCCTGTTAGGTTTGATTGTGCGCTTGCCAGTATATTAACCTGTTTAGTGTACTGACTCTTGCCACTGGAATATCCATTTTGTTTGCAGGACTTAGACTTAGTCTTTTGAGAGGTACGGGTAATCAACTGCTTCTTTTAGGATTGAACTTAACGGGGTAAACCCCTAGTCAGCGTGCTTGTGGATGGGTAGTTAAGCCATCGCTGTTCGCTGCTCTCTGATATATATTTATTTGGCCTGTCGGCTTATGTAATTATCTAATTGTTGTAATCCTTTAAGTTCCATTCAATTTAAGTGTATTTGCCATGTATATTCATGCTTGTGACGAAAGTGTGAATCTAGCGCACATCCTGGGAGCTAGATTCGCATGAGTATGAGTTAGGAATATCTAAGACGTTGTAGATCTTTAGCCATTTTGTCAAGTCTCCTGAGCGTGTAACACATCTGATCGCCCCCTTCGTGTGGTTTGACGGGCAGACTTCAGGCTGAAGTTGATTGGCAGGCTAAAGGCCCAGCTATGTCTCACATATCCCTCTCTCGGGACGTCAGATGTTCCATTATGCTTGTTGGATGAGCTGAAGCGTTTCATCTTATCTAGCAGATGTAATGAGAGGTCCGGGGTGTCTCCGACATATATCTTGCTTAACTTGTTAATCACATCATGGTACACATCCCATCATCGCTGAGGATGAAGAAGAAATCTTGCAAATAAAATCTACCGAAGATTCTTTGCTACCATTGAAGATTTCATGGCGCAATGCTGACGAGATTGCGCATGGGTCATCCTCAATAAGCAGAAAGAAGAAGAAGATTGCCAAATGTTGGTGAAAAGCTTAAATGAATCCACCAAGATGCTGAATGTAAGTCTTGTACTTCATCATTTTTTGAATTTGTCTTTGTATGATAACTCATGGAATCTTATTCCATAATGAAGAGAATATGGTGTCAACCTCAAGCCAAATTTGAAACCATGGAGAAGCTGGTGCCGCACATGGATACACTTAAAGAAGTTGAACAACAACTTATAGATTCCAAAGATGCAAGCAAAGCCAAAGGAGCCCAATTGATGGCCGAGATCAAAAGCTTGAGAGATGCCAATCTAGAGCTCCGAGGAACACTTGGAGGTAATATCCAGTCTTGCGTCTTACAACTGTAGTTAATCACCTTTGTTGTTTCTCATTGAGTCTTGTCTTTTTTGCAGCTAAAAACACCAGAATAACTTTCTTGGAGCGCAAGATGGAGATAAACAAAGAGACCATTGAAGAGCTGAAGAAGGAAAAGGCAAAAGCCAAAGCCGGCTTAGAAGGTAACTTTCATAATCCCTTTTATCATAGTCAATCTTGCTAGTGAATCCAACACCTTTTATGTCCATGAATCCTAGCTCACAACGTGAAGACTCAAGCTGATTTCAAAATTTTTGTTGGTAGAATAAAAAGAGATGAGTCTGTTAGAGATGATATTGCCAATGTTGTTGCGCCGATAATTAACATTATCTTCCAAAACGGCCTTGGGTCAAGCTCAGAGGATGCTGTAGAAATATTTGATAAACTGCGGACTACGCTAGAGAAATACTTGAAAAACATCACCAAGCCGCGAACATGGGGGCTAGCCAAGCTTTGGCTATGATGAAGTCTCTCTATCCACGAGTAGATACCAATGCAGTCGGTGATGGCTTTGCAGATGGCACCTCTCACGAGCAAGTTGTAGAGCTAATTGACGAAGCCCAACAAGCTGCTAAGAAGATAGCCAAGGATGTAGCAGACCGTTTCAGCAATTCAGTCTTGTATATAAACTTTGACTTTGTAAAATATATTCCTCTTGTGAATGCATGTAAACATATCTATCTTATGACTCTTGTTCCGACTGTCATGATCAACTTAAAGCAAAGAACGAAAACTTTACCCACAAGAATAGAGCCTAAAACTCAATCAAGTAGGTAAACATTTATGCTTAATGATATCACTTATTCAAAAACAATCATAAGCAAAAGTAATGAAAAATATTGAAGAAACGACACTAAGCTCCATGATTATTATTGATAGCCCCCGACTGACAACTCAAGAAGGTAACTTACTTGACGTCAACAGTCGAGAAAAGGTGATATACATGATAATAATAATAATAATAATAACTTAATAGTAAAAATGATATAGATACGCAATGTTCCAAGAATTTTCTACATTCGACCCATCTTCGTGCTTTAGTCGATAAGCTCTTGGGCGAGTAACTTTTGAGATAATGAAAGGCTCTTCCCACAAGGGAGAAAACTTATGCTTGTTGTTGGTCGTCTGAATCTTCTTGAGAACCAAATCCCCAACAATGAACGCCCTTGAACGGACATTGCAATTGTGGTAATGCCGAAGACCTTAAAGATATCTGGCCAACTGGATACAAGCAATATCACGGGCTTGTTCCAGTCGGTTCAAATCATCAATACACATGTTATTATTCTGTTGCTCATCAAATTTATGTACTCCAAGGGATTCATACTCCATCTCACTCAACAACATTGCTTCAGCCCCATAAACTAAGAAGAAATGGTCTGACCGGTGACCTTGCTTGGGGTTGTGAGAAGTGACCATAATACCGGGGGTAATTCTGCAACCCAGTGGCCAGCATAAGGATGTAATCTATCGAAGACACAGGCTTTGACACCTTGAAGAACCATCCCATTAAGAACCATCCCATTAGCACCATCAACTTGACCATTGCTCATTGGATGCAGAACTGACGCGTAGCAGATCTTGATTCCAAAAGTCCTCACAAAAATCCTTGAAAACGCATCCAGTGAATTGAGTCCCATTGTTAGTAATAATCCTGTTTCGAGCACCAAACACCAGTGCACAATGTTGAGGAAGAAATCTCTAGCTTTATCTGTCGTGATCGTCGCAGGCTTGGCTTCAATCCACTTGATGAAATTGTCAACAGCAACGAACAAGTGTGTAAAACTGCCTGACGCTGTCTTAAATGGACCAACCAAATTAAGCCCCCATATCGCAAACGGTCATGAAAGGGGGATGGTTTGCAATTCCTAAGCAGGGACATGATATCTAGCAAAAAACTGACAGCCCTCATAGGTCCGAACAACTTTTTTCGCGTTGATAACAGCAGTCAGCCAAAAGAAACCCTACAAATACGCTTTTCCAACCAAAGTGCATGCTACAACATGACTACCGCATATCCCCAAGTGGATATCTTTTCATAACTGCTATCCTTCATCAGTCAGGATACACCTAAGCAACACGTAAGATGAACTATGTTTATACAGTTCTCCTCCAAAAGCGTGTAAACTCGGCAGCAACATTGAACGCGTTCAGCTTTAGCCCTGTCCACGGGTAACTCTTGAGTAGTCAAGAACTTGATGAAAGGCGTCCTCCAATCGGCATCAATTATAGAGACCTGCCTTGAAGCATCTTCTTTAGTAGGTAACTTCTTCACAGCAGACAGCTGGTGAAGGTGCTCGACTAAGACATCAGTTGGCACAGGTACTCCTTTAGATCCAAAATTCACCAACTCGTCAGATGCTTCATTGTGATGTCTTATCAAATGGGACAACTCGAGGCCATCAAATTTATCTTGTAGCTTACGAACCATGTTCTCATCTAAACAAGACCAATCTTTCATGACCTGGTTGACGACCAATTGAGCATCTCCTCGAAAAACCATACGACATATCCCAAGGGACACTGCAAGCCACAAACCATGAAGTAGAGCTTCATACTTGGCCATGTTGAGCGATGTCGAAAAATGAAGTTGAAGGGCATATCGTAGCCACTCTCCAGTCAGGAAAATCATAACGACTCTAGCTCCAGCCCAAGTAACTCTTTTAAACCCATTGAAATACATCGTCCAATACTCTAGCTTCTTTGAAGGCAACTCCTCTTGGATTTCTGTCCACTCAGCGACAAAATCAGCTAACACCTGGGACTTAATTGACATTCGGGCTTTAAAGGTGATGTCGAATCCCATCAATTCTAGAGCCCA
This sequence comes from Oryza australiensis, assembly GCA_019925245.2. Lineage (NCBI taxonomy): Eukaryota > Viridiplantae > Streptophyta > Magnoliopsida > Poales > Poaceae > Oryza > Oryza australiensis. The sequence continues at coordinate 3,206,547 of JAIFGZ020000414.1, read as the reverse complement.
TTTGGCAAATTGTCCCGTGACTTTGCGGTTGTGAAGAACATCTCCAAGGGGGAAAGAGGTGACCACAGTAACCAAGTGGCTTTGAAAATAATGAACCAACTTCCTCACCATGATCAAAACTTCATACAATAGCTTCTAGACTTGCAGATAACGCATCTTGGAGTCAACTAAAACTTCCTAACAAAATAAATTGGCCTCTGGACCTTTTGGATATGTCCCTCTTTCTTTCCTTCAATAACCAACACTGTGCTAACCACTTGAGAAGGGTCCGATATGTAAAGCAGTAGAGGCTCTTGTGAATGTGGCAAGGCCAACACAGGCAGTGTGGTGAGGAAGGTCTTGAAGTCTTCTATAGCTTTCTGAGCATCAAGGGTCCATTGGAAATCATCCATTTTCTTGACAACTGAAAGAACGGGATACCACGTTCCCTGAGTCTAGAGATAAAATGAGCCGAGGGCTGCAATGCATCCCGTGAGTTTCTAAACATCTTTTTGGGAACTCAACGGCGTCATATTGATTATATCTTTGATCTTCTCTGGTTGGCTTCAATACCATGATGTGATACCATGAAACCAAGAAGCTTCCCTGACAATACTCTGAAGGTGCATTTCTCCGGGTTCAGCTTCATCCTGAAGGCCCAGATGTTCTAGAAAGTTTCTTCAAGATCAGCAATTAGGTTGTCCTTCCACTTGGTCTTGATAACAACATCGTTGACATATGCCTCCACGTTGCGTCCAAGGCTGAGATTGCAAACACCTTTGAATCATATGCTGGTAAGTAGCCCCAGCATTCTTCAAGCCAAAAGGCATGGTGATGTAGCAGTAGACGCCGGACGGAGTGATGAACAAAGTCTTCAAGCAGTCGGATTCCTTTAGGATGATTTGATGATATCCCAAATAGAAGTCGAGAAAGCTAAGGAGCTCGTAGCTAGCTGTCGAGTTGGCGACCTAGTCAATGCGAGGCAATCCAAAAGGGTCTTTAGGGAAAGACTTGTTGAGAACAATGTAATCCACACACAAACGTCATTGTCCTATCTTCTTCCAAACTAGAACCGAGTGAGCCAACCAGTCGGGATGATAGACTTCTTTGATAAATCCAGCTGCCAAGAGTTTTGTTGATTCTTCTTTGATAGCATCGATATTGAGCAAATCGACAAAGTCATTGCTTGATAGGTTTAATGTCAGGCTTTACATTTAAGGAGTGCTTGATCACATCTCTAGGAATACTAGGCATATCAGAAGGTTTCCATGCAAATGTATCTTTATTAGCTTAAAGAAAGGTAATGGGCACACTTTTCTATTTACAATCTAATTCAGCATCGATAACGATAGTCTTAGAAGGATTAGTCAGATCCAACTGAATTTTCTTGGTCTTGGCATCGCCTTCTGTTGACATAGGGATCTTCTTGGCTGGGACTTCTCCTTCCTATGATGTTGACGTGACCAGTTGGATCTCCTGTCAACCGAGTGCTCTCTCACGAGATTAGGCCATCTCACAGCTCTCCTTGTTGCAAGTAAAGGCTTGTCTGATGTCACTTCGCAGAGAAATTAATCCTATTGACCCGACTGTTAGTGATATGCCCTAGAGGCAACATGGAGATGTTGGATATCACGTCAATGTTTATGTATTTATGAATAAAGTGTTATTCAGTTCCATGAAATAGACATCTTGTATTGATCAATAAGTATGTGACTTATTTATGAGACTCGATATGTATGAATCTATTTCTAAATGATCCTCGATCATATATCATATTATTGGAACTAATATGATACTAAGATCGGCATGTCTATTGATTGATGATCATGTCTCATAGATCATGGGTATGGAGATACCAAATCAATAAACATGGACATATGTGTTAGAGAACACATTGTTGGATAGACCCACCATGAGACACTACAGTAATTAATGTGCCATTAGTTGGTCTCGGGTAGTGTTGGTACAAAGTCCTTAGACCTGAGATCACCATGGATTCCAACATGTGTAGTAGCCTACTTTGGGACTACCAAACACTATTCCATAACTGGGTAGTTATAAAGGTAGTTTTCGGGTTTGCTATGAAACATGGAGTGGGATGTGAATGATCAAGATGGAATTTGCCCCTCCTTTGGAGAGATATCTCGCCCCTCGAGGTAATGGATTATGGAAATGCATGGCCATGCTAAGTTGATTGAGGAGTCAATCAACGGACGGATAATCCAATACGGTTCGAGTGAATGGTTAAGCTATTAAAGGGATGGCACACATCTTGCCTATAGCTTAACTGCGGTATCGTGAGGCAAAGGGATTTATGTACACATTACAGGTTCGAGCCGATATTATATTCTTGTATACTATGGTGTCAATATGTGCTGCTAGGCGCCGCGTTGACGGTCGGCTGAGTTGGACTCGAGCCGACGGTCGGCTAAGTTAGACTATAGCCGAAACCGAGTATACCTGAACCTACGGGTCGCACGCTTAAGGGGATAAGAACAGGCATTCGAGTTGGACTCGGATACGGCTCGATCGGATAGGGATCTGATCGGATAGAGTCCTATGGGCTTACGACGTATGGGCAGCCAACTCGTGAGATTCGGATAGGATCCGATTCAAAATAGAGTCCGATCGGCCACTAGTCCCGTCGGCCAACTCTATATAAAGGAGGGAGGGGTGGAGAGCTACGGCACGTCAATTGCATCGCGTGCCACGAAGTCGCCAAGATCAATCTCCACGGAAACCCTCCCCACTTTCGAGCCAAACCCTAGCCTTGCATCGCATGCTAGCACACGGGTCCCGGACGTGTGGATACCGGTAGAGGCGCTGCTACGTTGCACGCCGTTCATCGGGTGGAGGAATCGGCTGCGGTCGAGCGCATCGGAGCGAGGCGCGAGAACACACTCGGACGACTTGGATCGGCTACGGCATCTGCGAATCGGCTGTCCCCGGGTATCGGCTGTCGGCTTGCGAGAATCGGCTACACTGTTCGGATCGGATAGCCCGATTGGTGTTTCCACTTGCATACTCCAATCGGTGACGATTCGGCCCTTACATGCAAGTGTTCCTGGTTTGCACGGTAGAAAATTTTTGTTTTCGGCTAGCGTAGCTTCCGCGTAACCCTTCAGTGGTATCAGAGCTAATCTTGCTTAGTTCGGTTTTAGATTGGATCTGGAACAAGTTTTGTGCACGGGTTGATTAGATCAATCGGTTTTACGGGATCTGTTGAGGAGAGTTAATGGTAATTGCGTTCCTTGATAGTGTATCGGAACGGCGTGATGTGATTACGTCGAAGCAATTTCCATATAACTCGGTTTGAGTTGGGTTCGAGATAGCGTTCCTTGATAGTGTATCGGAATGGTATAATGTGATTATGCCGAAGCTATCTCGTAGTCCGATCTTGTTAGCTGCCTCGCGCCTACGCAAACCATCTCCCTTGATAGTGTATCGGGATGGCATAATATGATTACGCCGATTTCATAGATTGGATCTATGACCGCTGTGTGCGTACCCCCTTGTAGGTCGTCTCGATGCCGTATCTCTGCGATAGGTAGAAAACGTTTCTACGCCTAACTTGTTTTTGCAGAGAATGCTTTGAGATGGTATGGCCCTATTATATGTATGAGATGCATGTGATGCATGTAATATTCTTTCATACGTGCAATCCTGTAATATTCTTTCATACGTGCAATGCTTGTAATATTCTTTCACGACTGCCGAGTCGATGTAATCTTCAATTAGAGCTTCTATAGTAGTAGCTTAGTTTGAAGAAATCAAGCATTCGACACTCGGAAGAACGGTGATGAAGATGGAGATCCTCTACACCGGCATGGAGATGGAGATCACCATGTGCAGGGGGCCATACTATTTCATGCTATTCTACCTACTTTCACATATGTGATATGTTTGTTTGATAGGATAGCATCCCTCGCAAAATTAAGTAGTAAAGATGCCCTTCCAAATGTTGCACCGTCCACCGTTATGCTCGTCAATGGTGGGTCCCCAAAGCAGAGTGCCATTCTCTATCATAACACGAGGGGTATATGTCGACATATACATGCAGGAGCATTTGGTTTACTTAACAAGGCTATCAAAACAGTTTTGGGCCTTGGGGCATAGGTTGGGCCGGGGCATGGAGATGCCACACCAACAACAAGAGTCACATAGAGATGTGATTAGCAAGGAGTTGCTTACCGATGTTACTAATTTTCTAACGGTGATGCCAAAGCTCACTAGAAAATTAACTAACATGTGGATCTTGACCCAATACGTAACCTAGAGGAGGGTGTAAAATACGTAATGGGAGTCTAATGTTAAATTGTTTAACAATAGACATAGCATAAACATTGTGCTAAACTTTGCTTTTTCGTTGTAGAATAAAATGGTGGCTAATACTACACCCAGTTCTTTTAATTTGCGATCTATTCTCAAAAAGGAAAAATTAAATGGAACAAACTTTATGGATTGGTATCGCAACTTGAGAATTGTTCTTAAGCAAGAGCGTAAGGAGTACATTCTTGAAGTACCTTATCCGGAGGATTTGCCAAATAATGCCACTGCAACGCACGGAGAGCTTACGAGAAGCACACTAATGATGCCCTAGACATAAGCTGTCTCATGCTTGCTACAATGTCCCCCGAGCTTCGAAGCAATATGAGAGCAGCGATGCTCACACTATTATTCGGGGACTGCGTGACATGTTTGAGAACCAAGCACGGGCCGAGAGGTTTAACACCTCAAAGTCCTTGTTTGCGTGCGAGCTTGTTGAGGGAATCCCGTCGGTCCGCATGTGATAAAGATGATTGGCTATATTGAGAGTCCGGAAAAACTAGGTTTTCCCCTTAGCCAAGAGTTGGCTACGATGTGATTCTCCGTCACTCCCTCCGAGCTTCGAGCCATTCATATTGAATTATCACATGAACAATATGGATAGAACCTTAGCTGAATTGCATGGGATGCTAAAGACAGTGAGGAGAGTATCCGAAGAATGGTCATCATGTGATGATGATGCGAAGGCTAAGTGCAAACCACTGTCAAGAAGCTTTGCACTAAGAGGAAGTTAACTCCCGATGAGATCGTGAGTGCCTCCAATGCAAAGAAGGGCAAGAAGGGGTCGGCGGCATCGGATGTCGTTTGCTTCTACTGCAAGGAGACAGCCACTGGAAAAGGAACTGCAAGAAGTACATGGAGGATCTCAAAAGAAGCAAAGTACGACTTACGCTTCGGGTATTAATGTTATAGACATTAATCTTGCTACTTCACCTACGACTCTTGGGTATTTGATACCGGATCGGTAGCTCATATTTGCAAATCGTTGCGGGAATGAGAAGAAGTAGAGGCTTAAGAAGGGGTGAGGTGAACTGCGCGTCGGCAATGGAGCAAGCGTTGCTACGCTTCTGTCGGCACGCATACCACTTCATCTACCTTCGGGATTAGTTTTGGAATTAAATAATTGTTATTGTGTTCCAACACTATGTCAAAACGTTATATCCGCTTCATGTTTGCAAGCGGAAGGATATGATTTTAGATCAATGAACAATGGTTGTTCAATATATCTCGAAGATATGTTCTATTTTCATGCTCCATTGGTGGATTATACGTTTTGAATCTTGAAGCGTCTCCCATCTATAACATTAATACGAAAGACAACTCTCTAATGATACAAACCCCACGTTTATCCGGCATTGTCGCTTAGGCCATATAAATAAGAAACGCATGGAGAAGCTCCATAAGGATGGATTGCTTCACTCTTTTGATTTTGAATCATTTGAGACATGTGAGTCTTGTTTACTTGGTAAGATGACAAAGGCACCTTTCACGGGACATAGTGAGAGAGCAAGTGACTTGTTGGCACTCATACATACCGATGTATGTGGACCAATGAGCTCAACGGCCGAGGTGGTTATCGACTTCATTACCTTTACCGATGACTTTAGTAGATATGGTTATATCTACTTAATGAGGCATAAGTCCGAATCCTTTGAAAAGTTCAAAGAATTCCAGAATGAAGTACGAATCATTTAGGGAAAACAATCAAGTTTCTACGATCGATCGTGGAGGAGAATACTTGAGCCAAGAATTTGGTAATCATCCGAAAGATTGTGGAATTGTTCCACGTTGACTCCGCCAGAACTCCACAATGGAATGGGGTGTCCGAACGGAGAAATCGCACCTTGTTGGACATGGTACGGTCGATGATGAGCCAAAGTGATCTTCCGTTATCCTTCGGGATATGCTCTTGAAACATTGCGCTCACACTAAATAGAGTTCCATCTAAGTCGGTTGAAAAGACACCATATGAGATATGGACAGGGCAACCACCTAGTTTGTCTTTTCTCAAAATTTGGGGATGTGAGGCTTATGTAAAGCGTTTACGATCGACAAGCTCACACCCAAATCGACAAGTGCTTCTTTGTGGGATATCCTAAGGAAACTAAGGGATATTACTTTTATAATTGGGAACAAGGCAAAGTGTTTGTCGCCCGACACGGTGTCTTCTTGGAGAAAGAGTTTCTTTCAAGAAGGGTTAGTGGGAGCAGGGTGCATCTTGAAGAAGTTCAAGAAACACCGAAAATGTTTCGCGACCACGGAACCACAACGGGAGGAGCAAAGTGTTGCGCCACCGGTTGTAGATACACCACCTCACGGAGGTCCGAAAGATCACGTCGTGCACCCGGGTACACAGTGTGGAACAACGTGATATATTGTTGTTGGACAACGATGAACCTAAGACCTATGAGGAAGCGATGGTGGGACCCGATTCCAACAAGTGGCTTGGAGCAATGAAATCCGAAATAGAATCCATGTACGACAATCAAGTTTGGAACTTGGTTGATCCACTGATGGTGTCAAAACCATTGAGTGTAAATGGGTTTTTAAGAAAAGGCCGATATGGATGGAAATGTTCACATCTATAAGGCGTGATTGGTGGCGAATGGTTTTAAACAGATTCAAGGAGTTGATTATGATGAAACCTTCTCGCCCGTCGCAATGCTTAAATCTATTCGGATTATCCTAGCGATTGCTGCATATTTTGACTATGAGATATGGTAGATGGATGTCAAAACGGCTTTCCTGAATGGAAACCTAAGTGAGGATGTATACATGATACAATCTCGGGGTTTTGTCAATCCAGAATCGCTGGAAAGATATGCAAGCTACGAAAATCCATTTATGGGTTGAAGCAAGCATCTCGGAGTTGGAATATTCGTTTTGACGAAGTAATCAAAGGGTTTGGTTTCATCAAAAACGAAGAAGAGGCCTGTGTTTACAAAAGGCCGGTGGGAGTGCAATTGTATTTCTAATCTTATATGTGGATGACATATTGCTGATTGGAAATGATATCCCTATGCTAGAATCCGTCAAGTCTTCATTGAAAAATAGTTTTTCCATGAAAGACTTAGGGAGGCAACATACATATTGGGCATTCGGATTTATAGAGATAGATCAAAGAGGCTAATTGGATTAAGCCAAAGTACATACATTGACAAGGTGTTGAAAAGGTTCAACATGCATGATTCCAAGAAAGGTTTCTTGCCCATGTCACATGGCATTAATCTTAGCAAGAATCGGTGTCCTCGGACACATGATGAGTGGAATAAGATGGATATGGTTCCATATGCTTCAGCAATTGGATCCATCATGTATGCCATGCTATGTACACGCCCGATGTCTCGTACGCTTTGAGTGCTACGAGCAGATATCGATCGAGATCCAGGTGAAGGTCACTGGATGCCGTAAAGAATATCCTTAAGTACTTGAGAAGAACTAAGGATATGTTCCTAGTCTATGGAGGTGAAGAAGAGCTCGTTGTAAGTGGTTACACCGATGCTAGCTTCCAAACGACAAGGATGATTATAGATCGCAATCGGGTTCGTGTTCTGCCCGAACGGAGGCGCGATCACTGGAAGAGTTCCAAGCGGGATACTGTGCTGATTCTACAACGGAGGCCGAATAAATTGCTACTTCGGAAGCTGCAAAGGAGGCTGTTTGGATCAAGAAATTCGTTTCGAGCTTGGTGTGATGACTAGTACGACGGTCCAATGTCTCTCTATTTTGATAATAGTGGAGCCATTGCACAAGCCAAGGAGCCGAGGTCACATCGAAGTCCAAACACATACTTCGGCGATATCATCTCATCCGCGAGATAGTGGACAGAGGTGATGTCAAGATATGCAAAGTGCACACGGATCTCAACATAGCCGATCCGCGACAAAACCTCTCCCTCACCGAAGCATGAGGCGCACACAAGAGCAATAGGTATTAGATACTTACATGATTGACTCTAGTGCAAGTGGGAGATTGTTAGTGATATGCCCTAGAGGCAACATGGAGGTGTTGGATATCACGTCAATGTTTATGTATTTATGAATAAAGTGTTATTCAGTTCCATGAAATAGACATCTTGTATTGATCAATAAGTACGTGACTTATTTATAAGACTCGATATGTATGAATCTATTTCTAAATGATCCACGATCATATATCATATTATTGGAACTAATATGATACTAAGATCAGCATGTCTATTGATTGATGATCATGTCTCATAGATCATGGGTATGGAGATACCAAATCAATAAACATGGACATATGTGTTAGAGAACACATTGTTGGATAGACCCACCATGAGACACTACAGAATTAATGTGTCATTAGTTGATCTCGGGTAGTGTTGGTACAAAGTCCTTAGACCGAGATCACCATGGATTCCAACATGTGTAGTAGCCTACTTTGGGACTACCAAACACTATTCCGTAACTCGGGTAGTTATAAAGGTAGTTTTCGGGTTTGCTATGAAACATGGAGTGGGATGTGAGTGATCAAGATGGAATTTGCCCCTCCTTTGGAGAGATATCTCTGGGCCCCTCGAGGTAATGGATTATGGAAATGCATGGCCATGCTAAGTTGATTGAGGAGTCAATCAACAGACAGATAATCCAATACGGTTCGAGTGAATGGTTAAGCTATTGAAGGGATGGCACACATCTTGCCTATAGCTTAACTGGTATCGTGAGGCAAAGGGATTTGTGTACACATTACAGGTTCAGAGCCGATATTATATTCTTGTATACTATGGTGTCAATATGTGCTGCTAGGCGCCGCTGTTGACTGAGTCGGCTGAGTTGGACTCGAGCCGACGGTCGGCTAAGTTAGACTATAGCCGAAACCGAGTATACCCGAACCTACGGGATCGCACGCTTAAGGGGATAAGAACGAGGCATTCGAGTTGGACTCGGATACGGCTCGATCGGATAGGGATCCGATCGGATAGAGTCCTATGGGCTTACGACGTATGGGCAGCCAACTCTGTGAGATTCGGATAGGATCCGATTCAAAATAGAGTCCTGATCGGCCACTAGTCCCAGTCGGCCAACTCTATATAAAGGAGGGAGGGGTGGAGAGCTGCGGCACGTCAATTGCATCGCGTGCAACAGAAGTCGCCGAGATCAATCTCCACGGAAACCCTCCCCACTTTCGAGCCAAACCCTAGCCTTGCATCGCGTGCTAGCACACGGGTGTACGGCGTTCTGTCCCCGGACGTGTGGATACCGGTAGAGGCGCTGCTACGTTGCACGTTGTTCATCGGCTGTGGAGGAATCGGCTGCGGTCGAGCGCGTCGGAGCGAGGCGCGAGAACACAGTCGGACGACTCGGATCGGCTACGGCATCTGTGAATTGGCTGATTGGCGAATCGGCTGTCCCGGGTATCGGCGTCGGCTTGCGGGAATCGGCTACACATTCGGATCGGATAGCCACGATTGGCTGTTTCCGCTTGCATACTCCAATCGGTAACGATCTGTTGGCCCTTACTTGCAAGTGTTCCTGGTTTGCGCGGTAGAAAATTTTTGTTTTCGGCTAGTGTAGCTTCCGCGTAACCCTTCACCGACATCTACATCATCAGATAGGTGTAATGGGGAAAAACCATGAACTTTGCAAGAGCCGACTGTCCTAGTATGGCATAGTAAGCTGCCTCAAAATCAGCAACCTCAAAGCAATTTTTTTTGGTCTAGAAATTATCTCGGGTTCCAAAGGTGACTCGAAGAGTAATTTGCCCGAGAGGTGTTGAAGATAACCTAGGGATTACCTGTGAAACGAGGCAGAACTCGGCTTCAACTCGAAACTTGGAATCTGCATCTCATCCAGTGTTTAGGAAAGAGGATATTGAGAGTGATGCCCCCATCAATGGGGACGGGCTTCAACTTGATGTCGCAAACCACTGGGTCTAGCAACAAGGGGTACCAACCAGAGTGAGCCACTCGGTCAGGATGATCCGAGCGATCGGACATAATTGCCACCTCAGACCATCGTAGATATTACGGTACTTCCAGTTGAATCGTGTTGATCTCCCTGTTGGTAAGCTTTTGTTTTCTCTTGGACTCGTATGCAAGCGGGCCTCTGAAGATGTGGTCTAAGTCGGCTTGATAGTCCTGAAAGGAACCTACACCAGTATCACCATCGTCCTTTTTCTGCCTTGAAGTCCCTTCTCCTACAGCGGTCTTGAGCTGGGCTGCATATTCTTCAGCAAACTTCTTGTAGATGAAGCAGTCCTTGTCCATATGTTTGGAGTTTGGATGATGTTGGCAAGGGTCGTTCATTATCTTGTCATAGGTGCTAACGCGTGGACGTTGTTGCTGATGATTCAAAGTCGTGGTCACTAGATCCTCTGGCTTACGCTTACGATCTTTTTGATTGTTGTTGCCATGGTCCTTATTGGGGTGCCAACTAATTCCTGACTACTTCTCTTGGTGTGATGCTTTGATGGCATCGTCCAATTTTGGCATAAGAATTCGTCGTCTCAAATAACTTTTTGACCGTCCTCGGGGGCTTACACCCAAACTTTCCAATCAGCAGCTCATTGCGGATCCCCTTCTAAAAAGTAGCAATGATGACATCGTCAATGACATTAGGAATCTGTTATAGGCTTCAAAGAAACACCAAGTGTAGTCCTTTAAAGGCTCATCAGGTCTCTAAATCACATGGTTGTTGACAGTCCCGAAATATTAAATCCGACCATCAATCCCTGCATAAAACGGATAAACGATAAACATCAACATAGCTATAGGGTTATTTACTAATCCTTTCCACAAGTGTTGGTGAATATTTGTATATAGGTGATTAATACACTAAAATGGAGCAAAAGCAAACCTACATGGTGAAGAAGCACAACTCCGACCAACCGACGCTCGCCACATCAGCATCCCACGGATTGGGAGGCCCACAAGTCAACTTAAACCGACTTAAAGTGAGACCAAACCACCCTCAACCACCTTAGGGGTCCACCAAAAATCCTTTGGTGAAAGGCGGTGGAGAGAGGTGGGCCGAGGGTTTGGCCGAACCAGCCTTGGCCCCCCCTCATCTCCACCTTCCACGTGGATGCTCCTGATGACTCTCCAACAGCGGTGATGCATGTTTAGCAGGAAGAAACCGACCTATCAATAACCATTTGAAGTCTATAAAAGGAGGGAGCCTCACTTCACTCAAGACACAACACAAGAAGATCAAAGCTCCATTCCAAAGGCATAGCCCTAGTTCTCTAGTGCATAGAAAGTAGGGAAGAGAGTGATGGGTAGTCCGGAGGAGTGCCAAGTATCTCGGCACCAACCTCCGACCTTGTACCTCGACGGATGCTTGTTCAATTGAGTAAGTGTTTGTGATTTCCTATGATTGCATTCATTTTTGTTGAGTAATTAATTTACTTCATTTACTTACGGGATCATCATCCATTCGTGTGTGCTCTAGTCTAAGACCACTCATGAAGATTGGAGTTCTTGGCCAAAGACTAGAGTAGTAATCAATAGCGTAGACATGATGTCTAGGATAGGGTTTACCTTTGTTTGCCGCATACTCGACGGGTTGTAGAGGTAGGTGGTAGGTGGTGACAGGCCTATTTGTCCTTTGTAATCCTCCATGTTTGGGTACATCATAGAGCTTTAAGCCAGAGTCACTCGGCAAACCGAGTGTAAGTCGGCGGCCAAAATAAGTAAATAGAGTAAGGCAATTACCATCTATCTAGAGCCACAACCAAAGAAATCCTGTCTATACCCTGGCCTATAAATTCTTGGTGTCCTTGGATGAACTTGACCCTTGGATAATTCACACAGCTTCCTTGTGAATTCGATACCTTGGAATACTCCTGGGTGAATTGCTACAATGGTATTCCTTGTGATTGTGGATTAATCTGTGATCGTAAGAAATACCAACAAGCATTTTTGGCGCCATTGCCAGGGAACGGTTGCTATTTTATCCTAGAGCCTAGGTCATCCTCGTATCTTTTTATTTTTCTTTTTAGATTATGGAGCAATCAATCAACATCCTATCCGCTTCGAAGGGCGAGTTCTATGAGCCACCATCATCTTCTAAGTCAATCCTTTTATCTGGCTATGAACTCTGCCCTAGTTTTATAGCCATGGTTCAGGACCAATCCTTCTTTGGACACGACCATGAAAATCCATACCATCGTCTACGAGAGTTTGAGCAACTGTGTTCATGCTTGATGATTCCAGGCATGACGCAGGAAACTTTAAAGTGGAAATTGTTTCCCTTTTCTTTTACTGAGAGGGCGAAGCAATGGTACACTCCCACCGTGAGGAATGCAAACAGTGAGTGGGAAAAACATAGAGATAAATTATGCCTCGCTTTCTTTCCACTATCATGCATTACGTCTTTGCGAATAGAAGTTCTCAGCTTTCAGTAGAATGAGAAGGAAATCATAGGTGCAGCTTGGGCTAGGTTCTTAACGCTAATTCAATCCGGTCCTGACTTGTCTTTACCCGACCATGTGTTGTTCTAACATTTTTGGTCAGGTCTTAGCAAGGAATCTGCCCTATACCTTGACATCTCCGCCGGTAGTTCTTTCTCACATATAACTCTGACGGAAGGAAGGGAGATCCTAAATCATATCTTAGAAAACACTTTCTTCATCAAATAATACCATGAACTTCCGTATGAAGAAGTCATGGCAAGCAACGAGGACCCATCACAAGCCAAATCCAATCCTTTAACCTATACATCTATTGGGTGGCACACTTAACGGATTGAAACGCATATTCGAGTTTGACTCGGATGTGGCTCAATCGGATAGGGATCCGATCGAATATAGAGTCCCGATGGGCCTTTAGGCCCAGTCGGCCAACTCTATATAAGGAGGGCAAGGGGTGGAGATCAGGGTACACAACTTCTAAGCCGGATCAACTTCTCCACGGAAACCCTAGTCCACGTCTGAGCCAAAACCCTAGCCGTGCATTGTGCGCTAGCATGCGGGTGTTCGGCGTTCCTTCCCTGGATGTGTGGATACTGATAGAGGCATCGCTATGTTGCGGTGTAATCGGCGCGACGTCGATGAGATCGGCGAGGTCGGGCAAAGCGCTGTCCTGTCCGAAGTCTGCGAGGTTGGGCGAGGCACTGTACGAGGTCGACAAAGCGTTGTCCAAGGTCAGCAAGACTTCCCGACGTGCGTACGTTGGGTCGGCTACTCCAACGCAGTTTTTCTGCTGCACTACATGTCACTTGGTAACAATATATATGAAGGGTTACGTGGAGGCTACGCTAGCCAAAAACAAAAACTTTTCTACCGTGCAAACCAGGAACACATGCAAGTAAGGGCTGATAAATCGTTACCGATTGGAGTATGCAGGCGGAAATGAGCCAATCGGGGCTATCCGATGCAGGCTGTGCTGGCCGATGACGGCCGATTCCCGCAAGCCGACGGCCGATTCACGGGGACGACCGATTCGCCAATCCGGCCGATCCGCCGAGTCGTCTGGTCACGTGCTCGCGCCTCGCTCCGATGCGCTCGACCGCAGCCGATTCCTCCACAGCCGATTCGTAGCCGATCAACAGCGCTCAACGTAGCAGTGCCTCTACCGGTATCCACACGTCCGGGGACAGAACGCTGAACACCCGTGTGCTAGCATGCGATGCAAGGCTAGGGTTTGGCCGGAAGTGGGGAGGGTTTCCGTGGAGATTGATCTCGGCGACTTCGTTGTCGGATTCGGTTCAATGCGATACCGCAACTCTCCACCCTCGCCCCTTTATATAGAGTTGGCCGACTAGGACTAGTGGCCGATCGGGACTCTATTTTGAATCGGATCCTATCCGAATCTCACGAGTTGGCCACCCATATGTCGTAAGCCCATAGGACTCTATCCGATCGGATCCCTATCCGATTGAGCCGTATTCGAGTCCAACTCGAATGCCTGTTCTTATCCCCTTAAGTGTGTGACCTGTAGGTTCAGGTATACTCGGTTTCGGCTATAGTCTCACTTAGGACGTCGTCGGCTTGAGTGCAACTCGGCCGACTGTCAACGACGGCGCCTAGCAGCACATATTGACACCATAGTATACAAGAATATAATATCGGCTCGAACCTGTAATGTGTACATAAATCCCTTTGCCTCACGATACCAATTAAGCTATAGGCAAGATGTGTGCAATCCCTTCAATAGCTTAACAATTCACTCGAACCGTATTAGATTATCCGTCTTGATTGACTCCTCAATCAACATAGCATGGCCATGCATTTCCATAATCCATTACCTCGAGGGGCCCAGATATCTCTCCAAAAGAGGGGCAAATTCCATCTTGATCACTCACATCCCACTCCATGTTTCATAGCAAACCCGAAAACTACCTTTATAACTACCCGTATGGAATAGCGTTTGGTAGCCCCAAAGTAGGCTACTACACATGTTGGAATCCATGGTGATCTCAGGTCTAAGGACTTTGTACCAACATTACCGAGACCAACTAATGGCACATTAATTCCTGTAGTGTCTCATGGTGGGTCTATCTAACAATGTGTTCTCTAACAGATGTGTCCATGTTTATTGATTTGGTATCTCCATACCCAAGATCGTTAGACATGATCATCAATCAACAAACATACCGATCTTAGAATCATATTTGTTCCAACAATATGACATATGATCGGGACCGTTTAGAAATAGATTCATACATATAGAGTCTCATAAACAAGTCACGTACTTATTGATCAATACAAGATCTCTATTTCATGGAACCGAATAACACTTTATTCATAAAAGCATAAACATTGATAATGATATCCAACATCTCCATGTTGCCTCTAGGGCATATCACTAAAAATCTCCCACTTGCACTAGAGTCAATCATGTAAGTAGCTAATACCCATTGCTCTTGTGTGCGCCTCATGTTTCGGTGAGGGAGAGGTTTTGTCGCGGATCGGCTATGTTGAGATCCGTGTGCACTTTGCATATCTTGGCATCACCTCTGTCCACTATCTCACGGATGAGATGATATCGCCGAAGTATGTGTTTGGACTTCGATGTGACCTCGGCTCCTTGGCTTGCGCAATGGCTCCACTATTATCACAATAGAGAGACATTGGACCGCCGCACTTGGTCATCACACCAAGCTCGAAACGAATTTCTTGATCCGAACAATCTTCTTTGCGGCTTCCGAAGCAGCAATATCCTCGGCCTTCGTTGTAGAGTCGGCAACGGTATCCCGCTTGGAACTCCTCCACTAACTGCGCCTCCGTTCGAGCGAACACGAACCCAAATTGCGATCTATAATCATCCTTGTCTGTTTGGAAGCTAGCATCGGTGTAACCACTTACAACGAGCTCTTCTTCACCTCCATAGACTAGGAACATATCCTTAGTTCTTCTCAAGTACTTAAGGATATTCTTTACGCAGTCCAATGACCTTCACTGGATCGACTCGTATCCGCTCGTAGCACTCAAAGCGTACGAGACATCCGGACGTGTACAAAGCATGGCATACATGATGGATCCAATTGCCGAAGCATATGGAACCATACCCATCTTATTCCGCTCATCATGTGTCTAAGGACACCGATTCTTGCTAAGATTAATGCCATGTGACATGGGCAAGAAACCTTTCTTTGAATCATGCATGTTGAACCTTTTCAACACCTTGTCAATGTATGTACTTTGGCTTAATCCAATTAGCCTCTTGGATCTATCTCTATAGATCCGAATGCTAATATGTATGCTGCCTCCCCTATGTCTTTCATGGAAAAACTATTTTTCAATGAAGACTTGACGGATTCTAGCATAGGGATATCATTTCCAATCAACAATATGCCATCCACATATAAGATTAGAAACACAGGTCTCCTCTTCGTTTTTGATGAAACCAAACCCTTTGATTACTTCATCAAAACGAATATTCCAACTCCGAGATACTTGCTTCAATCCATAAATGGATTTCTGTAGCTTGCATATCTTTCCAGGCGATTTGGGATCGACAAAACCCTCAGGTTGTATCATGTATACATCCTCGCTTAGGTTTCCATTTAGGAAAGCCGTTTTGACATCCATCTGCCATATCTCATAATCAAAATATGCAGCAATCGCTAGGATAATCCGAATAGATTTAAGCATTGCGACGGGCGAGAAGGTTTCATCATAATCAACTCCTTGAATTTGTTTAAAACCTTTCGCCACCAATCGCGCCTTATAGATGTGAACATTTCCATCCATATCGGCCTTTTTCTTAAAAACCCATTTACACTCAATGGTTTTGACACCATCGGGTGGATCAACTAAGTTCCAAACTTGATTGTCGTACATGGATTCTATTTCGGATTTCATGGCTCCAAGCCACTTGTTGGAATCGGGTCCCACCATCGCTTCCTCATAGGTCTTAGGTTCATCGTTGTCCAACAACAATATATCACGTTGTTCCACACTGTATACTGTCGGTGCACGACTTGATCTTTCGACATCCGTGGCGTGTATCTACAACGGTGACGCAATATTTTGCTCCTCCCGTTGTGGTTACGTGGTCGCCAAACATTTTCGGTGTTTCTTGAACTTCTTCAAGATGCACTCTACTCCCACTAACCCTTCTTGAAAGAAACTCTTTCTCCAAGAAAACACCGTGTTGGCGACAAACACTTTGCCTTGTTCCCGATTATAAAAGTAATATCTCTTAGTTTCCTTAGGATATCCCACAAAGAAGCACTTATCGATTTGGGTGTGAGCTTGTCGACGTAAACATTTTACATAAGCTTCGCATCCCCAAATTTTGAGAAAAGACAAACTAGGGGGTTGCCCTGTCCATATCTCATATGGTGTCTTTTCAACGACTTAGATGGAACTCTATTTAGTGTGAGCGCAATGTTTCAAGAGCATATCCCCGAAGGATAATGGAAGATCACTTTGGCTCATCATCGACCGCACCATGTCCAACAAGGAGCGATTTCTCCGTTCGGACACTCCGTTCCATTGTGGAGTTCTGGCGGAGTCAACGTGGAACAATTCCACAATCTTTCGGATGATTACCAAACTCTTGGCTCAAGTATTCCCCTCCACGATCCGATCGTAGAAACTTGATTGTTTTCTCTAAATGATTACGTACTTCATTCTAGAATTCTTTGAACTTTTCAAAGGATTCGGACTTATGCCTCATTAAGTAGATATAACCAGATCTACTAAAGTCATCGGTAAAGGTAATGAAGTACTGATAACCACCTCTGGCCGTTGAGCTCATTGGTCCACATACATCAGTATGTATGAGTGCCAACAAGTCACTTGCTCTCTCACTATGTCCCGTGAAAGGTGCCTTTGTCATCTTACCAAGTAAACAAGACTCACATGTCTCAAATGATTCAAAATCAAAAGAGTGAAGCAATCCATCCTTATGGAGCTTCTCCATGCGTTTCTTATTTATATGGCCTAAGCAACAATGTCGGATAAACGTGGGGTTTGTATCATTAGAGAGTTGCCTTTCGTATTAATGTTATAGATGGGAGACGCTTCAAGATACAAAACGTATAATCCATTCACCAATGAAGCATGAAAATAGAACATATCTCATTGATCGAAAATCATATCCTTCTGCTTGCAAACATGAAGCGAAAATAACGTTTTTACATAGTGTTGGAACACAATAACAATTATTTAATTCCAAAACTAATCCCGAAGGTAGATGAAGTGGTACTGTGCCGACAAGCAACTCTAGCAATGCTTGCTCCATTGCCGATGCGCGATTCACCTCGCCCTTCTTAAGCCTCTACTTCTTCTCATTCCCGTAACGATTTGCAAATATGAGCTACGATCCGGTATCAAATACCCAAGAGTCGTGGCGAAGTAGCAAGATTAATGTCTATAACATTAATACCGAAGCGAAGTCATACTTTGCTTCTTTTTGAGATCCTCCATGTACTTCTTGCGCCTTTTCCAGTGGCCTGTCTCCTTGCAATAGAAGCAAACGACATCGATGCTGCCAACCCCTTTTTGCCTTTCTTTGCATTAGAGACACTCGCGATCTCATCGGGAGTTAACTTCCTCTTGCTGCAAAGTTTCTTGACAGTGGTTTGCGCTTAGCCTTCTGCATCATCATCACATGATGACCGTTTTCTGGATACTTTCCTCACTGTCTTTAGCATCCCCAAAAATGCAATTCAGCCAAGGTCTTATCCATACTGTTCATGTGATAATTCAGTATGAATGGCTCGAAGCTCGGAGGGAGCAACCGGAGAATCACATCGTAGCCAACTCTTGGCTAAGGGAAAACCTAGTTTTTCCGGACTCTCGATATAGTCAATCATCTTTATCACATGCGGATGACGGGATTCCCTCAACAAGCTCGCACGCAAACAAGGACTTCGAGGTGTTAAACCTCTCGGCCCGTGCTTGGTTCTCAAACATGCCACGCAGTCCCTAAATAATAGTGTGAGCATCGCTGCTCTCATATTGCTTCAAGCTCGGGGGACATTGTAGCTAGCATGAGACGCTTATATCTAGGGCATCATTAGTGTGTTTCTCGTAAGCTCTTTGTGCGGTTGCGGTGGCATTATTAGGCAAATCCTCGGGATAGGGTACTTCAAGAACGTACTCCTTACGATCTTGCTTGAGAACAATTCTCAAGTTGCGATACCAATCCATAAAGTTTGTTCCATTCAATTTTTCCTTTTCGAGAATAGATCGCAGATTAAAGGTACTGGGTGTAGTATTAGTGCCATTTATTCTACAACAAAAAGCAAAGTTTAGCACAATGTTTATGCTATGTCTATTGTTAAACAATTTAACATTAGACTCCCATTACGTATTTTACACCTTCCCTCTAGGTTACGTCTTGGGTCAAGATCCACATGTTAATTAATTTCTAGTGAGCTTTGGCGTCACTGCTAGAAGATTAATAACATCGGTAAGCAACTCCTTGCTAATCACATCTCTATGTGACTCTTGTAGTTGGTGTGGCATCTCCATGCCCCAGCGCCAACCTATGCCCCAAGGCCCAAAACTATTTTGATAGCCTTGTTAAGTAAACCAAATGCTCCTACTGTATATGTCCGACATATACCCCCTCGTGTTATGATAGAGAATGACATTCTCGCTTTGGCGGACCCACCATTGACGAGCATAACGGTGACGGGTGCAACATTTGGAAGGGCATCATTACTACTTAATTTTGCGAGGGATGCTATCTTATCAAACAAATATATCACATATATGAAAGCAGGGTAGAATAGCATATAATGAAATAGTATGGCCCCCTTCACATGGTGATCTCCATCTCCATATCGGTGTAGAGGATCTCTATCTTCATCACCGTTCTTCCGAGTGCCGAATGCTTGATTTCTTCAAACTAAGCTACTACTATAGAAGCTCTAATTGAAGATTACATCGACTCATAGGTCGTGAAAGAATATTACAAGCATTGCACGTATGAAAGAATATTACATGCATCACATGCATCTCATACATACAATAGGGCCATACCATCTCAAAGCATTCTCTGCAAAAACAAGTTAGGCATAGAAACGTTTTCTACCTATCGCAGAGAAACGTCATCGAGACGACCTATAAGGGGGACGCACACGGCGGTCCCGCTAGCCGGTTAGCGGGCGGGGGGTCGAGGGGGAAGCCGCTATCTCGATACACTATCAAGGAACGCTATCTCGAAGCCGACTCAAACCGAGTTGATATTGCTTCGATGTAATCACATTACGCCGTTCCGATACACTATCAAGGAACGCAATTACCATGAACTCTCCTCAACAAATCCCGTAAAACTGATTGATCTAATCAACCCATGCGCAAAACTTGTTCCAGATCCAATCTAAAACCCGAACTAAGCAAGATTAGCTCTAATACCACTGAAGGGTTACGCGGAGGCTACGCTAGCCAAAAACAAAAACTTTTCTACCGCGCAAACCAGGAACACTTGCAAGTATGGGCCGATAGATCGTTACCGATTGGAGTATGCAGCGAAAACAGCCAATCGGGCTATCCGATCTGGAACTGTGCTGGCCGATGACAGCCGATTCCCGCAAGCCGACAGCCGATTCCTGGGGATAGCCGATTCGCCAATCAGCCAATCCTCCGAGTCGTCCGGTCACGTTCTCGCGCCTCGCTCCGATGCACTTGACCGCAGCCGATTCCTCCACAGCCGATTCGTAGCGGATCAACAGCGCTCAACGTAGCAGCGCTTCTAACGGTATCGACACGTCCGGGGACAGAACGCCGAACACCCGTGTGCTACCACGCGATGCAAGGCTAGGGTTTGGCTCGAAAGTGGGGAGGGTTTCCGTGGAGATTGACCTCGGCGACTTCATTGCGGATTCGGTTCAATGCGATACCGCAACTCTCCACCCCTCGCCCCATTATATAGAGTTGGCCGACGGGACTAGTGGCCGATCAGGGACTCTATTTTGAATCGGATCCTATCCGAATCTCACGAGTTGGCCGCCCATACATCGTAAGCCCATAGGACTCTATCCGATCGGATCCCTATCCGATTGAGCCGTATTCGAGTCCAACTCGAATGTCTGTTCTTATCCCCTTAAGCGTGCGACCACAGTAGGTTCAGGTATACTCGGTTTCGGCTATAGTCTCACTTAGCCGATCGTCGGCTTGAGTCCAACTCGGCCGACCTGTCACACGGCGCCTAGCGGCACATATTGACACCATAGTATACAAGAATATAATATCGGCTCGAACCTGTAATGTGTACATAAATCCCTTTGCCTCACGATACCAATTAAGCTATAGGCAAGATGTGTGTCATCCCTTCAATAGCTTAACCATTCACTCGAACCGTATTGGATTATCGTCTCGTTGATTGACTCCTCAATCGACTTAGCATGGCCATGCATTTCCATAATCCATTACCTCGAGGGCCCAGAGATATCTCTCCAAAGAAGGGGCAAATTCCATCTTGATCACTCACATCCCACTCCATGTTTCATAGCAAACCCGAAAACTACCTTTATAACTACCCGATTACGGAATAGCGTTTGGTAGTCCCAAAGTAGGCTACTACATATGTTGGAATCCATGATGATCTCAGGTCTAAGGACTTTGTACCAACATTACCGAGGCCAACTAATGGCACATTAATTCCTGTAGTGTCTCATGGTGGGTCTATCCAACAATATGTTCTCTAACACATGTGTCCATGTTTATTGATTTGGTATCTCCATACCCATGATCTATGAGACATGATCATCAATCAATAAACATGCCGATCTTAGAATCATATTTGTTCCAACAATATGACATATGATCATGGATCGTTTAGAAATAGATTCATACATATAGAGTCTCATAAACAAGTCACGTACTTATTGATCAATACAAGATGTCTATTTCATGGAATTGAATAACACTTTATTCATAAATGCATAAACATTGACAATGATATCCAACATCTCCATGTTGCCTCTAGGGCATATCACTAACACTGTAGACCCTTACTTGCAAGCTTTCCTGGGATGGGCGGTAGAAAATTTTTATTTTATGCTATCGTAGCCTACGCGTATTCCTTCAGTGGTATAAGAGCTAGACTTGCATAGTTTGGGTTTTAGATTGTTCCATATGTTGATATGGAGTTGTAGTAGATTAGATCTATTACAAAATTTTGCACACGGGTTGATTAGATCAATCGGTAGAGGGTAGGAACAAGCAGTAAGAGTCGGATTCGGGATGGAGTTCCTTGAGACTGTCTCGGAACGGTATAATTGATTATGCCGAAGCTATATAGTAGTCAAACTATGTCTGCCGCCTTGCGCCTATGCAAACCATGTCCCTTGAGAGTGTCTTGGGTCGGCATAATGTGATTATGCCGATGTGGTTTTCATAAGCGATTTCATAGATTGGATCTATGATTTTCGTGCGGTGTTCCGAGTGCTGCACGGAAGCTCGCGAGGGACTGTCGTGTGCGTACCCCCTTTTATTGCGTCTTGGTATCATATCTCTGCGATAGGTAGAAAACGTTCTACGTCTAACTTGTTTTTGCAGAGAATGCTTTGAGATGGTATGACCCTATTATACGTATGAGATGCATGTGATGCATGTAATATTCTTTCATACGTGTGATGCATGTAATATTCTTTCACGACTTGCGTGTTGATGTAATCTTCAATTTGTAGCTTCTATAGTATTAGCTTAGTTTGAAGAAATTCAACATCAGACACTCAGGAGAACTATGATGAAGATGGAGATCCTCTACACCAGCATGGAGATGGAGATCACCATGAGAAAGGGCCATACTATTTGATTAATAATTGTTATTCTTCTTGCATATATATATGTGATATGTTTGTTTGATAGGATAGTATTCCTCAAGAAAATTAACTAGTAATGATGTCCTCCAAATGTTGCATCTATCACGGTTGTGATCGTCAATTGGTAGGTCTACCATAACAGAGTGCCATTGTCTATCATGACACGATGGGTTATATGTTAGACATATACATGCAGGAGCATTTGGTTTACTTAACAAGGCTATCAAAACAGTTTTGGGCCTTGGGGCATAGGTAGGGTCTGGGGCATGATGATGCCACCCAACGAACAAGAGTCACATAGGGATGTGATTAGCAAGGTGTTGCTTACCCATGTTACTAATCTTCTAGCAGTGATGCCAAAGCTCACTAGAAATTAATTAGCATGTGGATCTTGACCCAATACATAACCTAGAGGGAAGGTTTAAAACACGTAGTGGGAGTCTTTTGTTAAATTGTTTAATAAAACACAACGCATAAACATTGTGCTAAACTTTGCATATTCTTTCTGTTGTAGATTATGGCAGCTAATACTGCACCCAACTCTTTTAATTTGTGATCTATACTTGAGAAAGAAAAGTTGAATGGAACAAACTTTATGGATTGGTCTGAAGGAAGAGCGAAAGGAGTACGTTATCGAAGTTCCTTATCCTGATGATTTGTCTGATAATGCTAATGCTGCTGCATGGAGGGCTTATGAGAAGCACACTAATGATTCCCTAGATATAAGCTGTCTCATGCTTGCCACAATGTCCTCTGAGCTTTAGAAGCAATAATAGAGCAGTGATGATCACATTATTATCGAGGGTCTATGTGGCATGTTTGAGAACCAAGCTAGGGCCGAGAGGTTCAACACTTCAAAGTTCTTGTTTGCGTGCAGGCTTGTAGAGAGGAATCCCGTCAGTCCACACGTGATAAAGATGATTGGCTATATTGAGAGTCTTGCAAAACTATGTTTTCCTCTTGTTGATGAGAATTTTTTCCACGCGCTGGTTTGGGAGATCTTCTTAACTCTAGTGCAAATCCAAAATTGGTCGCCTTTGGTGATTGAGCAGACGTGCCAGTTGGTTTGATCCTGCAACCAACAAGAAACAAAAAGATAGACATTTGGTTACGATTAGATCCTACTCGATCGGCTATGAATATCAATAAATATATAATTGCTATCCCAAAGCACATTTAGACCAAGTGATTGGGATAGATCGGTAGTGTACCGAGACAGTATAAATCACTTATATCTGAAAGTACATTAGGATAATAATTACTTTCATTTATAACCAAGCCGATGTTGCAGATCTAATTTAAATCGGCTAGTACTATGATATATTTTATAAAAAGATATTAATCTGAACTAAATGCACTAAACCAAGATCAATCGGCTGTTAATATGACTTGACGGATTGATAACAGGTTTAGCAAAATTAAGTAGATTGAGATCTTAATATAAAAGGAGGTTCCAATACATCTAGTAGTAATAATACATGAAGATGATTAAAATAGGTAAGAGTGACTGAAACCCCGGGACTATCTCTAATAGTAAACATTAGATCGAATAAATCCATATAACTCTACAAGTGACTTAATAGATCAAATTGATACAGTATTAAGTACAAAAAGAGGTATGAGATCTATTTAGGCTAATGAGAACCCTCGAGATGGTAGACACACCATATAACCTAAATCAACCTCTAGATCTAGCTCTGTCTACTCTTATCTTCAAAGAGACATTAGCTGATCGCGAGATAGATCTAAACATTGATCTAGATTATATGTCGCATATGATAAATTAAGTAGTTCATATTATCAGAGTTAGAGTATCATGATGATGGAAGCACTAACCCCGACGATACAAGCCACTTTTAACAAAAAATATCGTAAAGCCTTGTAGCGCAATTTCCTTGAAGCCTACTAAGAAGGGTTCTGTAGAGAATTGTAGACATCAAACCTCCAGTCGTCGGCTGTGATGGTTGCAATTCCTACTTCAACATCTTTTGTCATCGGCTCGTAGCCCGATGCCCCTTGAGCCAAATTATTTGCTTCTGAATTCTGCTCTCTAGGGATGTGTTTTAAGGTTACTAGCCAAAAGTTGTCCATCAAATCTTGACATTTTTTATAGTAGATCATCAGCGCGTCATTTTTGCATTCATATTCTCCTGATAACTAGCTAATGACCAATAGTGAATCGCCAATTATTTCGATGGCATCGGCTTCGACCTCCTTCAGTAGCTACAAACCTTTGAGAACAACTTCATATTTGGCTTGATTGTTTGTGGCATGAGGCGTAATGGAGAAAGCAAATTTTAAGCTTGCCCCCTGGGAGAGATTATCACCAAGCCAATTCCGCATCCATTCGTGCAAACCGAGCCATCGAAAGTTAAAGTCGAGGGCATGATATCAACTGAGCCGATTGAGTCATCTCTGTGTTCCACAATAAAATCGGCTACAGCTTATCCTTTTACTGCCTTGGGTGCCTGATACCTCAAATCAAACTCTGTTAAAGCAAATATCCACTTCCCAACATGCCCCTTCAGAACTGGAGCCGATAGCATATATTTCACTACGTCGGCTTTGCAAACTATGGTGCACTCATTGGATAACAAATAATGCCTTAACTTTGTGCATGAAAAATACAGGCACAAACATAACTTCTCCATGGAGAGTACCTTGTTTCTGCATCCAGAAGTCTTATCCTAATATACAAAACTGCCTTCTCCTTTCCCTCGATCTCCTGAATCAGAATTGAGCCGATGGACTTCTCGTCGGCTGACAGATATAACTTGAATGACACTCCCTTTTGTGGAGGAATCAATATTGGAGGGGAGCTCAGATAATCCTTAATGTTGTCCAAAGCCTTCTGCTGCTCTGTCCCCCAGGTGAACGCTTGATCGGCTTTTAGCCATAGTAGAGGCGTGAATGGCTCCATCTTTTCTGATAGTTTGGTTATGAAGCGTAGTTTCTCGTTCTCTCCAACACCTTCCTTAAATCAGCTATGTGGTCTTCCACTTCCTAGGATTTGACAACGACATCATCAATGTAGATTTCCACCAAGAAGCCGATTAGGTCATGAAAAATGTAATGCATGGCCCTCTCATACGTACCTCTAGCATTCTTCAAGCCAAAAGTCATGACGACCCATTCATATAAGCCGATTGCCCCAGGGCATCTAAAAGTTGTTTTATGAATGTCCTCCTCGGCCATGAAGATCTGATTATAACCACCATTGCCATCCATAAAACTTATGATTTTGTGGCTGGAGGCGGCATCTACCAGCAAGTCCTTAGGGTAGTCGTCCTTAGGCATAGCCTTATTTAAATCTCTGAAGTCGATACACACCCTAAGTTTGTCATTTTTCTTTACCACTGGAACAATATTTGAAACTCATTCTGTGTATCAGCAGGACCGAAAGAAACCAACATCATATAGCCGAGTGATTTCGGCCTTAATCGCATCATACATATCAGCTTTAAACCTCCTGGGAGGCTGCTTGTAGTGCCGATATCCAGGCTTAATAGGGAGCCGATGCTCAAAAATGGATTGGCTAAGACCAGGCATCTCAAAATACTCCCAAGCAAAAAGGTCTTCATACTCCTTCAATAAATCAATAATCTTGGTCCTAAAATGAGAAGACAAATTATTGCTAATGTATGTCGGCCTAGGCTTGTCCCCTGGACCTATATCAACCTCTTCTAACTCATCGGCCGACAAAAAACCTTGCCCCAGTTTGCCATTGATGCCGTCCACGGTGTCCTTGGTGTAGACGCTCAAGCCCTCCACGATGCCCTCAAAGTAATAATTGAGGCTCTTCGTCTCCAATTGGCTGCATGTCAGAATCGGACACCTTCTGAAAATCAGCCTACCAAACTTTGCCGGACAGGCAATCAATGTCGTCGACTTCCCATAGAGTTAAGTCGGTGTTAGCAACGTTGACTGACCTGTCGGCTGGCACGATCTCTATCTTATCGCTTTGCCATTGGATTAAGCTTTGATGCATTGTAGAAGGGATGCAACAGTTGGCATGGATCCAATCCCTTTCGAGCAGTGGGCTGTACGATCCCTTCCCGTCCATGACGAAAAACGTTATGGTTTTGCTACGGACGGTCATCTCAACGTTTAAAACACCCTTGGCCTCCGATGGGTTGCCGCCAAGTCCTTGATCACCATGTTGGTTTTTATCAAGTCATCAACTTCCTTGCCTAGCTTTCTGAAGGTCGCGTAGGGCATGAGGTTGACCGCAGCTCCTCCATCGACTAGCATCTTTGACATTGGCTTCCCATTCACGAAACCTTTAACATATAGGGGCTTCAAGTGCCAATTTTTGGTCCCCTCGGGTTTTCCAAAGATGGCCTATTCTGGGGATAGTACTAGCTTGGCCAAGGCGTCTTCAACGGTGTTTGCATCGGCCTCGACAGCCTCGAATTCGGCTGGCAGTATGAACACCATTTTGACCGATACAGATACTATTACTTTGCCTTTTGCCGTCCTTTTGGCCTAGTCAACTGGACTTTCATCGGCTGAGGCATCATCTTTCTTCATGTGCAATTGTCTCTTTAGGTGGTTGTGTTCTTTTTTCTTTCTCAGCCAATAGTCGATCTCAGCCTGGACTTCTTTCAGTCGACCCTCACTCTTTAGCCGTTGCACCTTTCGCTTTTGTGTTTTTGTGAAAACATCGAAAGGGCACCATTGAGGGTTAGCGATCTGCTCTTCTTTATCCTCTTCTTCATCCTCCTCTTGGAAGAAGTCCCGGTGAATTGGGTCGAGCCGCTCGTGAACCGAGAGCTTTTGCTGGTTGAGTTGAACGGCTCGGGGAACGAATTGGCTAGAGCTCTCCATTGGTAGGTCCATGTATTTGTCCTCCTTGTACTCGCTGTAGGCCGAGTAGTTCTCGAGGGTAGGCAGCATCATTCCCGATTCCCAGCAAAATCAGAATAACTCGCAGCGCCAATGTGGATCACAGCTATCGTGGCGGCAAAAATATGCCACACCTAGTCGATTCGACGCCCTCTCGTACAGCTTGCCATGTCGGGCCTCTTCCTCCTCTTGGACCCTCAGTTAAGACCGGAGTCAACTGTCCATGTGCCTGGCCCGACGATCGGCCGATCGGCCACTAGTGTAGACCATGTTGATTGGCGCAGCGTTGGTTGCGATCGGCTTGTTGGATGGCTCGTGGCGATCTGAGCCGGCTGCGGTTGCTTGTTGGGCTTTGGCTAAGCTATGCGCCATGCTGTTCTGTCGATCAGCTCGCTTTGGGCCGGCTTGGACTATGCTGACAGGGAAGGGATTGCCGTCGACCTTCATTGGCTTAGCCGATTCCTCAAACTTTATTTTCCCTGCCTCGATAGCCGACTGAATTTGCTGGCAGACAACTTTGCAGTCGTTGGTGCTGTGGGAGGTGGTGTTGTGCTCTTGCAGTACTTCTTCTTTTTGAGCTCCTCGGCCGATGGAATGACATGGTTGGCCGGAAGCTGTATTTGCTTCTCCTACAGCAGCAGATCGAAGATCCTATTGGCTTTTGTGATGTCGAAGTCATATCTTTCTTCCTTAGCCAATTTTTCTAACCACTGGCACGTTATTGCCTTTTTTTCCTGGTCTACTCGGCTGCTGCCACCTCGGCGTCGCTGTCACTCGAGTCGGAGTCCGTTGCGTAGGCGACGTGGGTGACTTTCTTGAAGGCCTTCTTTGATTCTTGAAAGCGCTATTCATGGGCCGTCACTTTTTGGGCCAAATGGGCCAAGCTCTCAAAGTCTTGGGCCGAAAACCTCTCCCTGATGGGGGCCAAAAGGCCATGGAAGGCTAAGTCGGCTAACTGTGAGTCCGACAACACCAGGCTATAACAGCAGTTCCTCATGTCTCTAAATCGCTGGATGTAATCTTGAACCGATTCTTCATGCTTCTGCCTGACGCTGGTCAAGTCCGACAACTTCATCTCATGTGTGCCGGAGTAGAAATAACTATGGAATTGCTTCTCGAGATTGACCTAGCTCTCAACTAAACTGTAGGGCAGGGGCAAAAACCATGTCAAGGCCGATCCCGAGAGAGACAATGGGAACAATCGTACTATGAGCGCGTCGGTAGCCGATGCTTCTCTGCACTGAGCCAGAAATCGGTTGACATGTTCATAGGTCAAGACGTTGTCTTGCCTAGAGAACTTTGAAAAATCCGGCACCTTGTATCAGTTTGGCAAGGGCACCCTCTCGAGATATTTTGGGTATGGGTACCGGTACATATTGCCGGAGTCCTTCGGCTTAAGGCCGAACTGACCCAAGGCTTATTTTCTTGAGCTTGCAATTGTGGCATCGGCTCGTACTGCTCATACTGCATGGAGACTGCCGATGCCGTGTCTGTGGTGAATGAGGTTGATAGTACTGCTTGTAGTTGCCTCCTAGATACTGATGTTGGACTTGGTTCATGGCAGGAGGCGGCTGTGGCATAAATGGAGGGCGCTGCTCAGGGGGAAGCCGAACACCATTGGAGTTGTGAGATAGGTCTGGCGCATAACTACCGATCGGCATTTTTTGCATGAGAGATTACCGATCAGTGCTGAACATGCTCTCCACCTGTTCTTTGGGAAGTATTGGAGCCCCGTGGCCCTGATGCAAGGGTCGTTGTCTAGTTAGGAGCTTGGGCACTAGTTTTGCAGCCGATGGTTGTTCATTCGGCTAAATAGGGGCTCTCCCTGGAGGAGTCGGTTGTCCTAATGGAGGAATTGGCAGCCCTTGTGTCGACAGAGTTCTGTAAGGTGGGAATCGGCTATCAGGGAAATAGGTTGGTCCCCTTGGCAACCGCTCAGCTATCTTTGAGTCAACCACGGTGCTTATCATGTTGTTCAATGTGTTCACTAGTATCCCTGACTGGTTGACAAGCGCGTAGTGGACAACCGAGTCGATCCGATCTTGAAGTGTGTGTAGCCCTAAGTCATCTTGCTCTTGCTTCATATCTTCAATCTTCTTTTTCCCCTTCCTGTCCTTGCTGGAGGTGGCT
Source organism: Oryza australiensis (assembly GCA_019925245.2). Lineage (NCBI taxonomy): Eukaryota > Viridiplantae > Streptophyta > Magnoliopsida > Poales > Poaceae > Oryza > Oryza australiensis. Next base: position 3,177,079 of record JAIFGZ020000414.1, on the reverse strand, counting down.
TCGGAGTCGAAGTCCTCGGGGATCACGAACTTGTACTTTTGAACGATTGACCCAAACCAAATCTGATTGTAGGTTTGCAAATTATGTGCTTGCAATCGTTCCACCATCCGCTGATAGTCGGCCTGCTGTTTAGACGACAGTTTGTCCATAGTTACAGGGATGATGTTGTCCTGGTCCAGCTCCGTGGCCACAACGTTCACCATTGTGTTGGATCTAGGAGTTGGGGTCCCACCAGGCGTGCCAAAAGCGTGTTGATGAGAATTTTTCCCACGTGCTGGCCTGGGAGATCTGATTAACTCCAGTGCAGGTCCAAAATTGGTCGCCTTTGGTGATTGAGCAGACGTGCCAGTTGGTTTGATCCTGCAACTAACAAGAAACAAAAGGATAGGCATTTGGTTATGATAAGATCCTACTCGATCGACTATGGATATCAATAAATATATAATTGCTATCCCAAAGCATATTTAGACCAAGTGATTGGGATATATCGGTAGTGTACTGAGACAGTATAAATCACTTATATCTAAAAGTACATTAGAATAATAATTACATTCATTTAAAACCAAGCCGATGTTGCAGATCTAATGTAAATCGGCTAGTACTCCGATATATTTTATAAAAAGATATTAATTTGAACTAAGTGCACTAAACCAAGATCAATAGGATGTTAATATGACTTGACGGATTGATAACAAGTTTAGCACATTTAAGTAGATTGAGATCTTAATATAAAAGGCGGTTCTGATACATCTAGTAGTAATAATACATGAAGATGATTAAAACAGGTAAGACCGACTGAAACCCTGACACTATCTCTAATAGTAAACATTAAACCAAATAGATCCATATAACTCTACAAGTGACTTAATAGATCAAATTGATGCAGCATTAGGTACAAAAAGAGGTACGAGATCTATTTAGGCTAAGGAGAACCCCTCGAGATGGTAGACACGCCGTATAACCTAAATCAACCTCTAGATCTAGCTCTGTCGGCTGCTATCTTCAAAGAGACATTAGCCGATCGTGAGATAGATCTAAAGATTGACCTAGATTATATGTCGCATATGATAAATTAAGCAGTTCATAACATCAGAGTTAGAGTATCATGATGATGGAAGGTGATGCAGCCCGAGATCGAAGCAAGAACTCGTCAGAAAGTAAAAATAGAAAGGTTGGCGATGCGCCGAAGTTGTATTGATGTGGTTCGATTGATTACAACAAACCCTCGGTTCTTATTTATACCCGGTTACAACAACAACCATGTAGGTCACGGTTTCTATCTTATCTACTATTTACAGTAAGACAATATCCTCGTATAGGGTCCCATACCACGTTACAAATGGAATATCTACAAAATATCCTATTTTATAGGTACAATTGCCGTTACAGGACCTTATCCATAGATGGCAATATCTTTAACGTCCTTTGGAAACCGAATCCTAATAGTTATCTCCAAGCTTTCTTTCTGGGATTAGCTCCACCTTTGCCTCCAATCGGAATCGGCTATCGGTTGTCCTGGTCCGAGTCAGACTTAGCCGATTGGCTCCGTAGCCGAATCAGACTTAGCCGATGTGGCCTCTGTTTCCGCAGATTGCACTTCTCCTCCAATTCCGCTTTAATCCTTGCTTCAAACTCGGGGATTTGCTTACCAAATATGGTCGTTAACACCTCTTAGCCAAGAGTTGGATACAGATGTGATTTTCCAGTCGCTCTCTCCGAGCTTTGAGGCATTCATACTAAATTATCACATGAACAGCATGAATAAAACCTTGGCCGAATTGCATGGGATGCTAAAGACTGCGCAGGAGAGTATCAAGAAAAACGGTCATCATGTGATGATGATGCGAAAGCTAAGCGTAAACCCCGTGCCAAGAAACTTTGCACCAAAAGGAAGTTAACTCCATGAGATCGCGAGTGCTTCAAAAGCAAAGAAAGGCAAGAAGGGGTCGGCGCACGGATGTTGTTTGCTTTTATTGCAAGGAGGCGAGTCACTGGAAGAGGAACTGCAAGAAGTACTTGGAGGATCTCAAAAAGAAGCAAAGTGAGACTTCGCCAGGTATTAATGTTATAAAAATCAATCTTGCTACTTCATCTACGACTCTTGGGTATTTGATACCGGATCGGTAGCTCACATATGCAAATCGTTGCGGGGTCCGAGAAGAAGTAGAAGCTTGAGATGGGGCGAGGTGAACTGCGGGTCGACAATGGAGCAAGGGTTGCTACGGTTGTCGTCGACATTATGCCTTTCCACTTACCTTCGGGATTAGTTTTGAAATTAAATAATTGTTATTGTGTTCCAACTCTATGTCAAAACGAAATTTTCGCTTCATGTTTGCAAGCGAAGGATATGATTTTAGATCGGTGGACAATGGTTGTTCAATTTATCTTAAGGATATGTTCTATTTTCATATTCATTGGTGAATGGATTATACGTTTTGGATCTTGAAGTGTCTCCCATACATAACATTAATACGAGATAGGCAACTTCCAAATGATATAAACCCCACATTTATTTGGCATTGTCGCCTAGGCCATATAAATGAGAAACACATGGAGAAGCTCCATAAAGATGGTCGCTACACTCTTTTGATTTTGAATCATTTGAGACATGCGAATCTTGTTTACTTGGTAAGATGACAAGAGCACCTTTCACGGGTCACAATGAGAGGGCATCCGACTTGTTGGCACTTATACATACGGATGTATGTGGACCAATAAGTTCAACACCAAGGGAGGGTTTCATTTCATAACTTTTATCGACGACATTAGTAGATATGGTTATATCTACTTAATGAGGCACAAGTCCAAATCCTTTGAAAAGTTCAAAGAATTCCAAAATGAGGTACATAATCATTTAGGGAAAAAAATTAAGTTTCTACGATCTGATCATCGTGGTGAATACTTAACCTAGGAATTTGGTAATCATCTAAAATATTTTGGAATCGTTCCACAGTTGACTCCGCCAGAACTCCTCAATGGAACGGGTGTCCGAACAAAGAAATCACACCTTGTTGGACATGGCGTGGTCCATGATGAGCCAATGTGATCTTCCATTATCCTTCTGGGGATATGCTCTTGAAACAGCTGTGTTCACACTAAATAGAGTTTCATCTAAGTCAGTGGAAAAGACACCATATGAGATATGGATAGGGCATCCCCCTAGCTTGTGTTTTATCAAAATTTGGGGATGTGAAGCTTATGTAAAGCGTTTAAAATCCAACAAGTTTACACCCAAATCTAAGTGGATATCCTAAGGAAACAAAAGGATATTATTTTTATAATCGAGAACAAGGCAAAGTGTTTGTCGCCCGACATGGTGTTTTCTTGGAGAAAGAGTTTCTTTCAAGAAAGGTTAGTGGGATTAGAGTGCATCTTGAAGAAATTTAAGAAACACTAGAAAACATTTCAGCTACCACAAGACCACAACAGGAGGAACAAGATGTTGCGCCACGTGTTGTAGATACACCAGCCCCACATAGGTCAGAAAGATCACGCTGTGCCCCTGAAAGATACACAGTGGTAGAACAACGTGACATGTTGTTGTAAGACAACGATGAACCTAAGACCTATGAGGAAGCAATGGTGGGACCAGATTCCAACAAATGGCTTGGAGCCATGCAATCCGAAATAGAATCCATCTATGACAATCAAGTTTGGAACTTGGTTGATCCACCGATGGTGTCAAAACCATTGAGTGCAAATGGGTTTTTAAGAAAAAGAGACATGGATGAAAATGTTCACATCTATAAGGCGCGATTGGTGGTGATATGTTTTAAACAGATTCAAGGTGTTGATTATGATGAACCTTCTTGCCTGTCACAATGCTAAAGTCTATTCGGATTATTCTAGCGATTACTGCATATTTTGATTATGAGATATGGTAGATGGAGGCCAAAACTGCTTTCCTTAATGGAAACCTAAGTGAGAATGTGTATATGATACAGCCTGAAGGTTTTGTTGATCCACAATCGCCTGGAAAGATATGCAAGCTATAGAAATCCATTTATGGATTGAAGCAAGCATTTCGGAGTTGGAATATTCATTTTGATGAGGTAATCAAAGGGTTTAGTTTCATCAAAAATAAGAAAGAGGCATGTGTTTACAAAAAGGTCAGTGGGAGCGCAATTGTGTTTCTAATCTTATATGTGGATGACATATTGTTGATTAGAAATGATATCCCTATGCTAGAATCCGTCAAGTCTTCATTGAAAAATAATTTTTCCATGAAAGACTTAGGGGAGGCAGCATACATTCTGAGCATTAGGATCTATAGAGATAGATCTAAGAGGCTAATTGGATTAAGCCAAAGTACATACATTGACAAGGTGTTGAAGAGGTTCAACATGCATGATTCCAAGAAAGGTTTCTTGCCAATGTCATATGGCATTACTCTCAGCAAGAATCAATGTCCTAGGACACCTGATGAGCGGAGTAAGATGAATATGGTTTCATATGCTTCTGCAATTGGATCCATCATGTATGCTATGCTTTGTACATGTCCAGATGTATCGTATGCTTTGAGTGCTACGAGTAGATACCAATCAGATCCAGGAGAAGGTCACTGGATAGTTGTAAAGAATATCCTTAAGTACTTGAGAAGAACTAAGGATATGTTCCTAGTCTATGGAGGTGAAGAAGAACTCGTTGTAAATGGTTACACCGATGCTAGCTTTCAAACAGACAAAGATGACTATAGATCACAATTTGGGTTTGTGTTTTTCCTAAACGGAGGCACAGTCAGCTGGAAGAGTTCCAACCAGGATACTGTTGTTGATTCTACAACGGAGGTCGAGTACATCGTTGCTTCTGAAGCTGCAAAGGAGGTTGTTTGGATCAAGAAATTTGTTTTTGAGCTGGGTGTGATGACTAGTGCTACTAATCTAATGTCCCTCTATTGTGATAATAGTGCAGCCATTGTGCAGGCTAAGGAGCCTAGGTCACATCAGAAATCCAAACACATTCTTCAGCAATATCATCTCATCCGCGAGATAGTGAACGGAGATGATGTAAAGATATGCAAAGTGCACACGGATCTAAATATTGCTAATCCGTTGACAAAGCCACTCACTCAGCCTAAACATGAGGCACACACCAGAGCAATGGGTATTAGATACTTAAATGATTGACTTTAGTGAAAAACTGTTAGTGATATGACCTAGAGGCAACATGGAGATGTTGGATACCATGGTCAATTATTATGTATTAATGAATAAATTGTTATTCTGTTCCATGAAATAGATAATTAGTAGTGATCAATAAGTATGTGACTTATTCATGAGACTCTTTATGTAATATAAATCTATTTCTAGATGATCCCGATCATATATCATATCTATGGAACAAATATAATTCTAAGATCAGCACGTGTATTAATTGATAATCATGTCTCATGGATCATGGTATGGAGATACCAAATCAATAAACGTGAACACATGTTAGAGAACATGTTGTTGGATAGACCCACCCTAAGACATTACAAGGAATTAATGTGTCATTAGTTGGTCTCAAGTAGTGTTGGTGTAAAGTCCTTAGACTGAGATCATCATGAATTCCAACATGTGTAGTAGCCTACTTAAGGACTACCAAACGCTATTCAGAATGGGTAGTTATAAAAGTAGTCTTCGGGTTTGCTATGAAACATGTAGAGGGATGTGAATGATCAAGATGGAATTTGCCTCTCCTACGGGAGAGATATCTATGGGCCCTCGATGTAATGGATGATGGAAGTGCATGGTCATGCTGAGTTGATTAAGAAGTCAATCAACAGATATATAATCCAATACAAGATCGAGTGAATGATTAAGCTATTGATAGGATGGCACATGTCTTGCGTATAGCTTAATCGGTATCGTGAGGCAAAGAGATTTGTGCACACATTATAGGTTCAGCCGATATGATCTTTGTGTATACTTTGGTGTCAATACGTTACGCTAGGGGCTCTTTGTTGAGGTCGGCCAAGAGGTATTCTCGTGCCGGGACCAAGTGTACACGAACCTATTGGGTCGCACACTTAATGGATTGGAACAGATATTCGAGTTTGACTCGGATGTGGCTCAATCGAATAGGGATCCGATCGAATATAGAGTCTCAATGGGCCGTTAGGCCCGGTTGGACAAGTCTATATAAGGAGGGCAACGGGTGGAGATCGGGGTACACAACTTCTAAGCCGGATCAACTTCTCCATGGAAACCCTAGTCCATGTATGAGCCAAAACCCTAGTCGTGCATTGTGTGCTAGCACATGAGTGTTTGGCGTTCCTTCCCACGGATGTGTGGATACCGGTAGAGACATCGCTACGTTGCGGTGTAATCAACGCGACGTCGATGAGATCGGCGAGTCGGGCAATGCACATCTGTCCGAGGTCGGGCGCGCTGTCCGAGGTCGGCAAGCGTTGTCCGAGGTCGGCAAGATTTCTTGACATGCGTACGTTGGGTCGGCTCTGCAACGTAGATTTTTCGCTTGCCTTGCACGTCACTTGGTAACAATCTATAGACCCTTACTTACAAGCTTTTCGGGATGCATAGTAGAAAATTTTTGTTTTATGCTATCGTAGCCTACCGCGTATTCCTTCAAATTCCCCATCGGGAATTGTTCATAATCCCCATCCCATTGGGAGAAAATTCCCTGTCGCCGTCCCGCCAATGCTCACGGGGATATTTTCTTCCCATCCCCGTGTCATATGGGGATTTTGTACCCGACGGGAAACCCATCCCCGAACACCCTAAGTACCATGATTTGATCCCTCATGGGTAAAGTTTTACTTTCAAGTCTTAACTAACACATTGCATTGCGACTAGGGCTTTCGATCCAAGATGTAGTTAATAGGGCACATGCACAATTAGATAGCTAGTACTAATAGATCTTATTTGATTAAGTGCATATCACTTAGTTACTAAGTTGTTTACTACCCTAGCTATCGGGTGCGCGGGTTCATGGAGATGGGAATAGTCGCCGTACCCGCCCGTCATACTCGACGGGGATTAAAATTTCCCCATTTCAATCCCCGTGGGGATGAATTTTCCCCGTCCTCATACCCTAATGGGGAATCGGGAACGGGTCCCCATTGCCATTCCTACTCAAATTTTTTGCAAAAAGAGACCACCGTTTCGGTTGCTCCTCCGTGTCTCTTGAGGATGAATTCCTTAGGGAGGCTGTGAAGGGGTTAACGTCGTTATGAGCCATGAGTGGTTGAAAGAGTGTGTCCAAAGCAATTCGGATTAGCTCACCTTCATCACCCATTCATTACGACATATGGGAACTCTGGTTGAGATCCTTTACAATCCCATCCTCAGGAGAATATCATAACCGATTCCTTTGCGTTCGCACTTTTGGGTGATGAACCTTTGACCCCGACCAACACAACTTTCCACACCCCATCTAGAAATCTTTTAGAAAGTTACAGGATTTTGCAAAAGGTGACCGTAAGGCACGGAAACCTCAAGGCCATCCTAGATTTTCACGTGTTCGAAGCCCTAGATTTTGACATTCTAATCGGGCATCCGTTTGAAAAACTTTTCTTAGATGCACCAACAATAGGAAACCTAAATTCGTAAGAGAGGCATTTTCCATTCTTATCTCTAGAGCTATCAACACCATAGCAGAACCCTGTCCCTAGTATGAACCTATCAAGGAAGCAAAGGAGGTTTCTTCTTTCGAACCCCAGAATCCGTCCTTGAGAAAGAAGCTCATCTCTTTACCCAAGAAACAAATGAGTCGGAGAGACTATCGAGTGCCCAAGTTTGAACGACCATCACGACCTCGATAGAGCTTAAACCTAACCATCGGCCTTCAATACGCTTTTCAACATGGAGATACGAATCCCTTGTCATCATTAGTGACAAGCTTTTCGAAAAGAAACTACAAAACTCATCACCATCTTAGAAAAGCATTGATCATTCGTGCTATTCACTCCAAGACCTCAAAGGGATAACTCCCTCTCTCTACACCCATCGCATCCCTACGGATCCAACTCTTACACCATCTAGGGAACCTCAAAGAAAGTTAAACATTGCGATGAGAGAAGTAGTAAAGAAAGAGGTCCTGAAACTCTTGAACGCGGGGATAATTTATCCCGTTCCTTATAGTGTGTAGGTTAGCTCCATACAAGTAGTGCCAAAGAAGGGCGTATAACGGTTGTTGCCAATGTTAATACCGCAAAGAACCGTCACAGGATGGATAATATGTATCGACTACCGGAATCTCGGCAAGGCAACTAAGAAGGATCAATTTCGCTTCCTTTCATCGATGAGATGTTAGAGCGGCTTGCTAATATTAGGTTTCTTATGTTCACGAGATAAATGCAAGCACACGGATATATCGTTGTAGCATTTCACCTAGGGAGTATTCCAAGAGTATCTTTTTTGTTTTATCCCAAAGGAAGACTATGGTCTAGAAGAGAAGACTAAGGTGCCTTGGATATTTATGAGTTATAGATGAGATACCTAGGTCCAGATAGGGGTAAGATAATAATGGGTAAAGTAGTGTGACACACACAAAAGAGTCCTAATTGAATAATACACTAGTGCTAAGTGGAGAGTAGTTAGAGTCAGGTTCCTATATTTATTCTAGTAAGAGTACATAGTTTAACTAATTATTCTAGTCATGCCTAAAACCAGTTCTATGCTTCCAAGACTTCGGGAGTACCGTTGCCCGGTGGCTCGATCGCCATCATTAAGCGATCTCTTACCGTTCGCCCTACGGCAAATCCGAATGTGGAGGAATACAATTGATGGAGAGGGCTGTCACCACCGCCGCCTACATCTCACACTGGAAAGTGGCCATAACCAATGTCTATAAAATAATCTAAGCACCATGCTTACATTACCATAGATACTTCTACCTCTCATGAATAAGATAGAAGCAAACCTACATCCTAATTGCTCACTGGACCGCGTCCGTGGCAATAGAGTTACTCGTCTAAACACAACAAGACTATGAATTAAATTAATAATGGAACTCTTATCTACTAAAGCATAAGAAGAACCACATTCATATGAACTAGAAGATAACATCTTTATTAAGCTCAAAGTCGTACAAAGGAAGAAGAGTACTAAAGACATACCCGAATTCGAAGGCGACTCGGGAATCAAAAAGAACTCTAAACTACTCTCTAAATCCACTAGCCTAGATACTAAGTTAGAACTTGTAGGAACTTCTTCTTGTGGTGTGTGTTGAAGTGAAGTGAGATCCATCCTTTTATAGGCCTCAATGGCAGTTGTTATGGTGGTTATTAACCACCATAACCACCTAACCGTCATGCCAAGCCAATGAGATGTTGACACGTCAAAGGACAGGTGGAGTAGGCCTCAAGGGTGGTTCGGCCAAACCAGGGTTCGGCCGAACCCCTATAACGCCTTACTCCACCGACTTTCTCCGAGGCTAACATGTGGTCCCCTAAGGCGGTTCCCGGTGGTTTGGTCCCACTCCAAGTCGGTTTCACCTGACTTGTGGGCTCTCTGATCCGTGGGAATCTGACGTGGTGATCGCCGATTGGTTGGAGTTGTGTTTCTTCGCCACGCGAGCTCATCCTCGCTTCAATTATGTGATAAATGTTCCTGCATCCAACTAAAGTCCAAGGACATATTGAATTTTATTAATTCTAAACCTAAATGCTGGTAGCGGACGATAATTCCCTTTTATTTCCAAGGTCTGTGATGGTCGGAATCATTACTAAACGATTGTCAACACCAATCATTACTAAACGAATTGGAAAGTGGATTTTCGCACTAACAGAATTCGATCTGAGGTATCAGGCACCAAGGGCAGTCAAGGGGCAAGCCATAGCCGATTTCATTGTGGAGCACAGAAACGATTCAATTGGCTTAGTGGAAATTATGCCTTGGACTTTGACGTTCGATGGCTCGATGCACCAACGGCGTGGCATCGGCTTGGTCATTATTTCGCCCGGGGGCAAGCTTGAATTTGCTTTTGCCATCAACCCCACGCTACAAACAACCAAGCCGAATACGAAGCCGTCCTTAAAGGATTGCACCTGCTCAAGGAGGTTGAAGTCGACACCATCGAAATAATGGGAGATTCATTGTTGGTCATCAGCCAATTATCAGGAGAATATGAATGCAAAAACGACGCGCTGATGGTCTATTATCGGCAATGCCGGGAATTAATGGATGGCTTTCGGCTAGTTACTTTGAAACATATCCCGAGAGCATAACACGAGGCCAATGACTTGGCTCGAGAGGGCATCGGGCTATCGGCCGATCTTTGAAAGAAATTGACATAGACGTTGCCGCCATCACACGGAGATGATTGGAGGTTTGAAGTTTACAACTATCTCAAAAACCCTTCTCAATCGGCTACAAGGAAGCTACAATACAAGGCATTACGATGTGTGTTGCTCGATGAAGATCTGTACTATCGGACGATTGACGGCGTGCTACTCAAGTGTTTGGGAGCCGATCAGGCTACAGTGGCATCGAAGAAGTACATGAAGGAATCTGTGGCACACATCAATCGGCCCACAAAATGAAGTGGCCGTTTCGCCGAGCGGGGTATTCTGGCCGGCGATCTTTGGAGGATTGGTATTACAAGGGGTGCCGGGATTGCCGAATTTTGGCGCTATACAACGAGCACCAGCATCAGCTATGAACCCAATTATTAAGCCATGGCCATTTAGAGGATGGGGCATTGATATGATCGGCCAGATCAATCCACCCTCAAGCAAAGGAAATAAGTTTATCCTGGTGGCAACGGATTACTTCACGAAGTGGGTGGAGGCAATTCCCCTCATAAAAGTGGATTTTAAGGACGCAATCGAGTTTGTCAAAGAACACATCATCTACCGATTTAGCGTTCCACAAACGATAACAACAGACTAGGGATCTAGCTTTGTATCGGACGAATTCATTCAGTTTGCCGACGGCATGGGGATCAAGTTGCTTAATTCATCGCCGTACTACGTACAAGCCAACGGGCAAGCCGAGGCCTCAAACAAAAGTTTGATCAAGTTGATTAAGAGAAAGATCTCTGAGTACCTAAACGGTGGCACGTGCCGGTGCTTGAATCACTTTGTGGGCATATCGGATGGCATGCCACGGGTCAATTCAAGTCCCTCCGTACAAGGCGGTCTACGGACATGAGGCGGTGCTACCATGGGAAAGTGTCGTCGGCTCAAGGCGCATTCAGCTACGGGATCAACTCACAGTAGACGATTTTTATCACCGATGGTGGACGAATCGGAAGATTTAGTTTTATCCAGGGATGAGGGCCTTGGAAAAAGTCACAAAAGACAAAGAACGAGTAGCCGAGACATTATAATAAAAGGTGGTGCCTAAATCATTTGAGGAAGGCGAACTTGTTTGGAAATTGATACTGCTGATTGGATCTAGGGATAACAAATTCGGCAAGTGGTCACCAAATTGGGAAGGGCCTTTCAAGATCCACAAATGTGTCTCTAAAGGATCTTACATGCTAAAAGGGCTGGACGGAGAAGTATTTGGAAGGGATCTTAATGGAAAATACCGAAGAAATATTACCCAAGCATATGGATCAACTCGTGATTCGGCTCACGGTCGTCCCGATTTACGACAACGATGTCTTGCGTTAACAAGGCATTTTTATGCAACGTTTTTTTGCCAAGTTTTCTATGATCGGCTAATGATTGGTCGATAGGAACGGCAAGGATGTGCCAACGGCTCAAACTCACAATTTTGTCGACACAGAAGCTATCAACAAAACTTAGGGGACATATATGTACACGAGCCGATTGCAAAACTAGGCGTCAGGATCTGGATTTTTTTAAGCTTTTTAGCCTCGTAATTGGCAGTCCGAATAAGGGCGTTGGAAGTGGTCTGGATCGATAAACATAATTCGAGCGCTGACACTAACGGTTGTGGTGTGGTCTCAGAATCGGCACACGAGGCGATACAGGCGGCTAGAGCCGATTTCGACATGAACAATTCGAGACAATACGCGCGGCCGAAAGCCGATCTTATCTACAAGCATAGCGGCAGAAGATTGATAAATTATATTACACATTCAAAGCCGATTACAAATGCAACTAAAGTGATTGTCCAATCCCAGCATAAAAGTATGACAAGTATAATACAAGAGGCATTAGCCGATTTCAGAATGTCAGAATATTACAAACTCATTGTTTTAAAAAAATTGGCTATGGCCGAAACGCCTTCCGCCTAATCTGGTCTATCCCTTCGATGGCCCTGACGTCGTCGGCCTCGGACCCCGCCACCGACCGGATGCCCTTCACCAGGTCTCGCAAATGCGCCACAGCTGCCTTGATGCCTTGGCGTTGAGCTTCGATCTTGGCCGGCAGACCAGCCATATACTCCTTATGGACATCGATCTCGTTCGTGACTTGAACGAGATCGGCCATCAGCTGATCTTGGCGTGCAAGGAGTTGCTCGAGCTTGGCGCCGGCTCAGTCTTCAGGCGGTCGAAGGCAGCCTTTTGGCTCTCGATGGCGTCCTTGATCGGCGAAGGGTGGCCGACCGCGCCGGCTCTCGTGGCAATCGGGTATCATTGCCGTGCTGTTCATACTTAATTTGGTGGGCTTATATGAAAGTGGCCGACACAATGGCATTGGCTAGGGCTTCCGACAGCTGGCCTTGGATCTCTTTGAATCGCGCGTGTATCGAGCGGCTATCAACCACCAGCGCGTCCAGCGAGGCCTCCAGCCGGTTGCCGATGTTAGTTAGGGTGGCCCTCAGGTCCTCAACCGGCGTCACCAACGCCTCCTCGCCGATTTCGCCGAACTCCTCGAACTCCGACAAGTGAAAGATGAGGAGGTCGGCTATGTTCTGCAGCAAAGAAAAGAGAGATGATCAGAAGACATTAAGTTGACAGAAGCCGATCGTCAGTTTCAGTTGGCCTACCGTTGGCACTGGGGTCGGAGCAGTCGGCTCGGCTGGATCGCCGTCTGCGGCCGTCGGGGCCTCTTCGTCGACGTCATCGCCGCGGCCCGCGGCAGGCGCAGCATGCTCGCTGGACGCCTGGGGGCAGCCAATGGAGATCGTGGGGGCTGCAAAAGAAGATTTAGCGGACAAATCGACTAATTACTACAGGTCAAATGGCAAGAGGCGATTACCAATGGCGCGGGGCGTGAAGTACGGCCGACCAATTTCTTGACCTAAAAAGAATGGTTCGGTCAGATGCAAGTGAGATCATCATGAAGCAAAATTTGGTTGAGGGGGCTTACCGGCCGATTTTTCGCTAGAGGACTTGGGACCGGCGGGACGTCGGTCGGGGCGTTGACCGACTCATGGCTCGAACTCCCGGGTTCGCCCTCCACTCCAACAGCCGCCGACATTTCCTCGATGGCGACGGCGTCGAGGAACTGCGCGACGGCCGAGTCTAAGGGAAGCGTCGGTGGCGCTGTCGGCTTCTTCTCTTTCACCTCTTGAGGGCGAGCGCGGCCGGCGGCCGTGGGGTGGTGCAGCCCTTTTCTTACCAGGGCGATCGGTTGGCACACTGCCCTCGCGATGCGATGCCGGCTTTGGCGCCCCCCGATCGATGACCGACGAGGCGAGGCCGCCCCATCTAGAACACCTGAATGGTATTCGATGGGGCACCCAGAGTCGCTCACCGTCAGCCGCTCCATCTCCATCTCCTACAAACCGAAGGGCAAACGTTAATCAGCTATATCAGCCGATCATGAGAAGAAAATCATTTGGGACTTAAAGCTTACCGAGGGATCTCCTCGGGCGGGAGGAGGTCGACGTAATAAGACGACCGGGCTGGAAAATGTGGCGCTTGATTTCAGTCCACCATTGGTCGTAAGCGGCGCTTTTCTTCAGCGCCAGTGTCATCATGCCGACGTCGCCGAGGGGAGGGTCGGCTATATTCAGCAGCCGATCCATCATCGAGTCTGTCTTACCACTCCCCTCGTCTCAATCTTATCGGCATAAAAGAAGCTAATGGGCGCTGCCCAAGACCGAACCTTGCCTTCTTTGCCGGCCTTTGGTAGTAGAACTTGTAGCTCTTGGCCACTGATCGACCCTGATGGATCCCGGTCGGCAAGATGCAGGGGGACATAGCAGCGATGAATAGCTCCCTGCACCTCGGGTTGTCGGCTGAGTTGACATCTTCCCGAGTTGAAGTCGGCGGCAACTCGAGCGATCCACTGGTCCCGGTAGAAGTACCGGGCGCGGTTTTCACGGGACAGCCCATCGTAGAGGGCGATGAACCATTCGGCCAGCAGTTTGGCCGATTGCTTTGAGCCTACGTGGGCGGCTGCTGCCTCTCCGTAGCTCATGCACCTGGTGGTGGTGATCTGGTTGCCGTCTTCATCTTCGATTGGCTCCAGCATTGGGAATACGGCGTCTGTCAGAGAGAGCCGATCGGCCACCCTTTGGGTTGCCAGCACTAACCAGATCTGAAGGAACCACCAGGGATCGCCAGTGGTGATGGGGGCGTTGGCGGCTATCTTCGTGGTGGCCTGATGCAACATTTGATATAAGTAGCCGAGGAGGTGTTTCCCCAGCGCAAGTTTGCCTGTCGGCCGGGACTTCGGCTACGACACGCCGGTTGGCGGACGGCCCACGGCTCGATCCACGAACACTAATTTTTGAGCCACATCATCAAGAATGCGGTATGCTCTCGTGGCGGCCGACGATCCATCGTTCATGTTTTGGGCAATGAAGCCGCTCCACCCGCCGATGGCCTTGTTTTGAATTGGTGCTGCCACTTTCGGCTCAAGTTGCTGGGGTTGGCCGATGACTCAATGTCCAAACTGATTGTCATGTACACGTCGGCTAGCGTGATGGTCATCGGCCCTTGACGAAAGATGAAGGCGTTGAAGCTGTCCTTCCAGAAATACGTTGCGGCCGACAGAAGCGGCTCGTCCTTCTCCATGTTGGCAATAGATAGAGCCAAGCCTTGGGCTATCCCGGCCTCTTCCCACTGTGTGTATTTGGCTGATCGCACCCTTTTGTACCACTCAACCCAGGCTGCGTCGGTGGTCGGCCATGATTTGAATGTCCCATTCCAGTGGGCGAGGGATGGTTTGGTGGTGTTGAAGGGGATCCGGTTGGTTTCAGCTATGATCACATCGGCTGGATCCGTGTTGCCGATGGGTCCGAGGAAGTACCTTTGCGCTTGTGTCAGATTGGGGATAAGCACTTGACGCGACAGGTGCTACAGTTCGGAAAAAGAAAAGAGGGGCGCTAATCAAGAACGGTTGCATACTACGGTTCGAGGAAAGGAAAAGTACTAATTGATAAAAATGAAGGAAAGTGATACTCAAAAATGGCTGAACGTAATATTGATGCAATGTGTTTAAAGGAGCAGATTCGAAAGTAAAAGAAAGTTATGGATCAAAAGGGAGTACCTCAGGGAACTCGGCCATGGCGGCGGCCGAAGCAGCAGCGGTGGTTGGCGCAGCGGCTACGGCTGGCGTGGCGGTGGTGGCCAGCGCGATGGAGGTGCTCGATGCGGCGACAGTGGAGGCCATCGGAATGCTTGAGGGTGGAGATGCGTATGGTTCATGGAGTGTGACGAGGCTTGACGAACGCCGGTGGGATCGCCGAAGAGGAGAGAGAAGGCAAGAGGCTTGTGTGCAAAGGAGACCGAGTGCGCTTTGAAGGCGTAAGCGTCTCGGCCGAGGAGAGTGAATATTTAAAGGGCATTTGGGGAGAAGCCAAAGCGGTCTAGGTCAAGAAAAGAGCGGGAGTTTGAACAGGTAAGCAAATTCGTAACACTTCGTATCACGGACTTGGGGGCATGTGTTAACACTTGAAATTTGGTAATCGAATCCACAAGTCTGCAAGGCGAAGCGAGAATAGGATCGGCTTGAGACGGGGTCGCATCGGCTAAAGAGTGATCGGTGCGAGGCCAATCGGCTAAGGTTGGATCGGACGGGGGCAACCGATGGCCGATTCCAGTGCAGAAGAGATGAAACCGTTTACGATGCAGCGGTTTGAGGAAAATAGAAGATTTGGTTGTTAATTGCACGTTAAACGATATTGCCACTTATGGATAGAGTCACTGTAACGGCAATTGTATCTCGTAATTTAGGGGTTTGTTTAAACTATTGGTTGTAACACGACGTGGGTCCCGTTCGGGATAATGTTGTGTTTTAAATAGTAGTTTAGATAGAGTCCAGGGTTTGTACAGATAATTGTATCTTGGGTATAAATAGGACCCGAGACCTCCTGTAACATATACAATCATAATCAATCAAACCTTCGGCGCATCGCCAACCTTTTTTCTTCAGACGAGCACTTTGTTTGGCTATGGGCTGCATCGTTTCGATCCCCAGATCTAGGTAAATGCTTGTCATTAGTGGTATGATTTGTTGTTTCTAGTGCTTCCATCATAATGACACATTAGAATCAAGAGTTTATACTGCGCTATTTATCATATAGCGCATATAAATTAGATCAATGTTTAGATCTATCCTGCCATTGGCCAGTTCTATCAAGAACTTGCAGCCGATAGGGCTAGATCTAAAGGTTGGCTGGTTTATATGCGGTATCCACCGTCTCGAGAGATATAAATCGGCTGCAACAGATCAGGTTTTTCTTTTTATACTTCATACTGCATCGGGTTCGAACTATTAAGTCATTTTTAGAACTATCAGTGATCTATTCGGCTAAGATTTATATTGTTTAGAGACAGCTTGGGGTTTCAGGGCCTTATCTCGCATACGATATGTTTCTTTTAATATATTTATTATTAGATGTGTATTAGGACTGCATTTTATGTTAAAATCTCATTCTTGTCGGACGTTGCCAGCCGAAATCGGCTTATCATCGACAGCCGACGGTCGATTTCCAGGCTATGCATCTGTTTCAAGAATGATATCTTTCTATAAGATTCATCGGAGTACTAGCCGATTCATTGTTTGCTTTCCAGTATCGGCTAGGTTATCGATTCATATATTTATTATCCTTTACTGTATTTAGGTTACACGATTGATGTTGTCTCGGTATAGCCGATCCATTCCAGTCGTCTGGCTTAAATATATTTTAGGATAGCATATATATGCTCATGGATTCCCTCAGTCGATCCAGTGGGGATCTAACCTAACACTTAACGCATATTCTCTTGTTTTTCTTGTTGATTAAGCAGATCTCCCAGGCCAGCGTGTGAGAGAAATTTCTCATCAACACTGCTCACTAAGAAAGATGCTAAAACTAGGCTTATAAGATGGATTCTTCTACTCCAAGAGTTTGACATTGAAACAAAAGATAAGAAGGGAGTAGAAAATTTTGTCGCGGACCACTTGTCTCGTATGCATTACACTAACCCGATTTAGAAAGTGATGTTTGTATCCTCGTTCACATCGGGGAATGAGACTGAACGATCGTCATCACCCTTGATCGAGTTTAAGCCTCTCCCCTCTGGCCCACAGTATGGTGTTCTCGACGACAATCGAGAATCGACCTTGATCCTTCATGATAAATCTCTTGGGAGGGAGAACTCCTGGGCCATGGAAGAGCTAGAGGAGTCGAATTTGGAGTCTGACAGGAAGGGCCATTTAGACGAGCATGAAAAAAAATTTTCTTGAACATAAGGAACTTTGCTCTCTTAAGGTATCCTTAGAGTCAGCCACATTCTATGCCGTGAGCACATTCAACCACCTTATGGTCCTTACTGAAAAAATATTTAGAAGTGATGAGGACATCAATACTACCGATACATCCACGCCTCCACACGTACAACTTCATGGCCCAATAACCCGCGCTCGTGCACGTCAACTCAACCATCAGGTGAGTTCATTCTTAAGTTTATGTTCCTCTTCTTTATACCCTGGAGGCGCGTGCACTTTTGTTTTACTCAGGAACGATGGAGAGGATCCAACGGGAAGAGGATTCGCACGGGGTGGATTCGGACTGCAGCATAGTGCCAAGTTCTAACGGCCGCCACTACTTCATGCAAACTCCGATTTGGGCGTTCAAGTACTTGATGGAAAGGTTATCAAGTCTACTTTCAAATGGATCCAGCCCCATGTCAATATCTGTCCTGGAGCGGCAGCAATTATTCTTTTTCTACCGAGTGTTTTCTGTCTTTGGTGCTGCGTCACCTCTTTTGGCCCAATGGGCCGTGTATCAAGTTGGGCCCATTAGGGGGGCGTCCTAGGGTTTAGCACGACTCCGGCACCCCTGTGGTCGTCTCTCCCCTCTACTTAATCCTTCAGCCGCCGCCAAGAAGGGCGGGTTTTGTTGATTAGAGTTAGCCTTTTGCTACTTGCACACAGCGCGCGTGTCGGCTAGACCGTCCGTCTGTTTGTCTTCGGAACCCCACCATATCGTGTATTCAGATTGAATCTTTCATCTTAATATATAGCAATTTCAGTGCTTGTTTTACTTGTTCTTGCTTGTTCTTCGATTGCTTGCAGGACGAGTGCCCTAGTGGCTAGGTTGTCGCGCACCGCAAGATCGCGTCAACCATCGGAGACGGTGTATCGGTTGCTAAGGCGCATCGTCCTTGGACGGTTGTAGTCGGGCCGTGAACGTCGCCTCCATTCCCCAATCGAGTTATCCTCCACCTCTCATCGAAAGATCGGGACTAAACCTAGCGGGATCGCATCGGTTGGTATCGGGCGCGGTTGATCGGTGAGAGATTTTTTGCCCTTCATTGTTTAATTTTGTTTCCTATAGTCCAGAAAAAGCCAAAAAATAGTAGATTAGATCAATCCTAAAAAACCCTTTGAGCCTTTTTTTACTAGGACTGCTTAGTTAGAGCTTGTTGAGTCTTCGATTGCATGGTTGTGTCAATGTGCTTTGGTCTTAGTGTTTAGGCGATTAGAGTTTCGAGTTCTTGCCACCACATACCGCCACCTTCACCATCGTCGCCGTCACCTTTGTTTGAGCCGTCATCACCACCGTTGCTGTCACCTACCAATTACTTTCCTTCCATAGTTTGATCATTTTTCCGTCTCATGTCTGTCTTGCCTTTGATCCATCCATCGCAAGAAAGGAAATAGAACCCGATTCGAGTTGCTGCCTTAAAACAGTGATATCTTTCTCATACGGGCTCGAAATTAGGCAAATAAGATATCTACGGACATCTACGAAAAAGTTACATCCGTCTGTTCCCGCTTTGTCGGGTTCGGCAATCTTAAAATCGCCAAATTCCGCTTGCAAAATTCTGTTTTCGTGGCGAGAAGCTTGGAACCCCTTTCGGTAAAACTTTGAAAAATTCCACGTGCCTCATTTTTGTCCGTTTGAGCTAAGAATTTTTGTGGTTGGTTCTAGCGTGCCCCTGATTGTGAAAAAAATATCAAAAAAATAAAAAAAATAAAAAAAGTCGCATCTCTCTCCTCAGCACTAGAGAGAGAAGAGCAAAAAAAAGAAAAAAAAGAAAAAAAAGAGAGCAAAAAAAAAAAGAAAGAAAGGGGCCGACTCGTGAGAACCTTCCTTCCACCTAGTCCCCTTTGTCTCCACCTTCTGTGATCGTGTCTGTTTGGGTTTGTATCTTGTGGTGTCCTTTGTGGTTAGGCTCGCGTCTTTTATTCGTCTAGCCTAGGACCAGCACGGTACCGACCTTGAGCGTTTACTCAATTTGCTTTGACTAACGTGGTTGCTAGTACTCCCTTGTGCATTACTTTCAGCCCTCCTACAGCTCCACACATACGACTACAGCTTGACAACAGGCCTTGTTGCTACGGCGCCGATACACCTCGTTCCACGGTTGCAGACTTGTTGGTTGTCGTCACCCCTCCTGTGAGCATGGTAAGAACTGGTAAGAGCTTGTGAGATAAGCTGAGAGCGAGCGCCTTTCAGTAGCCACACCCCAATAGTTTTAGGGATTAATTCTTGTCAACTGTTTTTGTTGTTGTTTTGTTATATTAACCATGGCAGGCTCGGAGGAAGAAGAAGGTGCATCCCATTCTCCACGCACCAGACGCATTATACAACATTTTGCAAGGGAAGTGAAGCGGCACACAGAAGGACTTGATGCAGATCTGCAGGTGACGAATGACAAGATCGGGCAACTGGAGGCCACACAGATCGATGCCACAACCAGGCTCGCCGGGTTGGAGGCATCGGTTGCGCGTATTGACACTAGCCTTGCTACACTTGTGAGGCATTTGGATAACCTCAATGCTCAGGGCCATGATCAGCGTGATGAAGACGACGTTGATGGTGAGTACGGTGAGGACAACTTCGATGGTGACTATACCGGCGACCTTGAACATGATGACCGCAACGCTCGTGATCGCCGTCGGCTACGTAACAATCGTAGAGGCATGGGAGATCACCGCCGACGAGAGGTACGCAATAATGAAGATGCTTTTTCTAAAGTCAAATTTAAGATACCTCCTTTTGATGGAAAATATGACCTGATGCATACATTACATGGGAGATTCTTTGTTGATCAAAAATTTGCATGCCATGACTTCCTGAGACCTCTAGAGTTAGAGTTGCTACTAGTGAGTTCACTTGCTTTTGCCTCGTGTGGTGGATAGAACATGGCAAGAAAAATCCTAACAACATGCCACGAGACTTGGGATGCTTTGAAACGGGTCATGTGGGCTAGATTTGTTCCTTCTTACTATGCACGTGATTTGTTAAATAAATTGCAAAAATTGAGGCGGGGTGCTAAAAGTGTAGAGGAATATTATCGGAATTACAAATGGGCATGCTTCGCTGTAATTTAGGCGAGTCCGAGGATGCTGCTATGGCTAGATTTTTGGGTGGTCTAAACCGTGAGATCTATGACATTGTGGACTACAAAGATTACACTAATATGACTCGATTGTTTCATCTTGCTTGCAAAGCTGAAAGGGAAGTGCGGGGACGACGTGCTAGTGCCAAGACTAATGTTTCTGCAGGAAAATCGACATCATGGCTGCCACGCATGCCTTCTACTCCTTCACCATCTTCCACACCCGGCGGTCAAGCACCTTCTCCATCCAGCGACAAGCCACGTGTCCCTGTTAGTGCACCGACTAAGACAGCCCGGCGCCGCCGCGAGTGCTTCTTCGTTGCATCCTTTGGAAGAACAAGAGATGTCCAATGTCACCATTGCAAGGGCTATGGGCATGTCCGGCGTGGTTGCCCGGCAAGCGTGTTTTGGTAGTAAAAGATGATGGTGAGTATTCCTCGGCTAGTGATTTCGATGAAGATACACTTGCTTTGCTTGCGGTGACCATGCGGATAAAGATGAGGAACGAGAAGAACATATTGGTGCTGATGCTGGGAACGCTATGACAGCCTCATTGTGCGGCGTGTGCTCGGCACACAAATGGAGAAGGCCGAGCAAAATCAGCGGCACACCTTGTTCCAAACAAAGTGCGTCATTAAAGCGTTCTTGCCGCTTGATCATCGATGAAGGAAGCTGCAACAACTTGGCTAGCGACGAAATGGTGGAGAAGCTTGCACTCAACACCAAACCACATCCCCACCCATATCACATTCAATGGCTAAACAACGGTGGTAAGGCAAAGGTAACCAAGGCTGGTGCGTATTAATTTTGCAATTGGGGCATATCGTGATGTTGTTGAGTGTGATGTTGTACCTATGCAAGCTTGTCATATTACATTAGGTAGGCCATGGCAATTTGATATGGATTCTATGCATCATGGTAGATCAAATCAATATTCTTTTATGTACCATGATAAGAAAATTGTGTTGCATCCCATGACCCCGAAGCTGTTTTTTGAGGATGATGTTGCTAGAGCTAAGAAAGAGAAGAATCGGGTCCATGTTATAAGCGAAAATCAGATTGTAGCCAAAGAACATGTGCAACATAACAAGAGAGAATCTAAATCGACAATAAAAATGTGATTCAATTGAAAGGTTCTTGCATGCTTCTTGTTAAATCGATGTTGCCAATTTGGATACAACTGAAACTGTATGCTATGCTTTTGTATGCAAGGATGCTTTGTTTTCCTTTGAGGATATACTGTTTCTTTTCCACTGCGGTCACTAATCTTTGCGGGAGTATGAGGATGTTTTCCCAGGATGTGCCGCGGGGCTGCCACCGGTGCGTGGAATTGAGCATTAAATCGATCTGATTCAGGGGCTTCACTACCCAACCACGCACCATACGAGAACCAACCCTGATGAGACCAAGGAAATTCAGCGTCAAGTTCGGGAGTTGCTTGATAAAGGGTACGTACGAGAGTCTCTTAGTCCATGTCTTGTGCCGGTGATTTTGGTGCCTAAGAAAGATGGATCTTGGCGTATGTGTGTTGATTGTAGAGCTATTAATAACATTACCATTAGATATCGTCATCCAATTCCTAGGTTAGACGATATGCTTGATGAATTAGTGGCTCTCTGTCTTCTCTAAAGTTGATTTGCGTAGTGGATACCACCGATTCGTATGAAGTTGGGAGATGAGTGGAAAACAGCTTTCAAAACTAAGTTTGGATTATATGAGTAGTTAGTGATGCCTTTTGGTTTAACTAATGCACCTAGCACTTTCATCAGGTTGATGAATGAGGTTTTGCGTGCTTTCATTGGCAAATTTGTGGTGGTATACTTTGATGATATTCTGATTTATAGCAAATCTTTAGAGGAACACCTTGATCATTTACGTGCTTTGTTTTTAATGCTTTGCGCGATGCATGTTTGTTTGGTAACCTTGCGAAGTGCATTTTTTGCACCGATCGTGTATCGTTTCTTGGCTATGTTGTTACTCATGAGGGTGAGGTTGATCAAGCCAAGGTCGAGGCAATTCGAGTTGGCCGCCTCCTAAAACGGTCACACGAGTTCGAAGCTTTTAGGACTTGCAGGATTCTATCGGTGCTTCGTGCGGGATTTCAGCACCATTGCCGCACCGCTGAATGAGCTTACAAAGCGGGGCGCCTTTCGCGTGGGGCACCGCACAAGTGAACGCCTTCAACATGTTAAAAGATAAGTTGACACATGCACCTCTCCTCCAACTTCCAAATTTTAATAAGACTTTTGAACTCGAATGTGATGCTAGTGGGATTGGATTGGGTGGTGTTTTGCTACAAGAGGAAAACCCGTTGCATATTTCGAGTGAAAAATTGAGTGGGCCTGTTCTGAATTATTCTACTTATGATAAAGAATTGTATGCTCTTGTGAGAACTCTGGAAACATGGCAACATTATTTATGGCCCAAGGAATTTTCATACATTCGATCATGAATCTTTAAAACATATTTGTAGTCAAGGCAAACTGAATCGTAGGCATGCTAATGGGTTGAATTTATTGAATCTTTTCCTTATGTCATTAAACACAAGAAGGGAAAGGAGAATATCATTGCGATGCTTTGTCTAGGAGATATACTTTGTTGACACAACTTGACTACAAAATCTTTGGCCTCGAAACAATCAAAGCCCAATATGTGAATGATGATGATTTTAAAGACGTGTTGTTGCACCGTAAGGATGGAAGGACATGGAACAGATTTGTCTTCAATGATGGGTTTATTTTTAGATATAACAAGCTATGCATTCGGCTAGCTCATTCGTTTGTTGTTCTTTGCAGAAGCGCATGGCGAGTGGGTTGATGGGGCACTTTGGTGCCAAGAAGACGGAGGACATCCTTGCTAGCCATTTCTTTTGGCCGAGGATGAGAAGAGACGTGGAGCGATTTGTGGCTCGCTGCACGACATGTCAAAAGGCTAAGTCACGCTTAAACCCCCATGGTTTATATATGCCTCTACCTTCCTAGTGTTCCTTGGGAAGATATTTCAATGGATTTTGTGTTGGGCTTGCCTAGGACCAAGAGGGGCGAGATAGCATTTTTGTGGTTATGGATAGGTTTTCTAAAATGGCACATTTCATACCATGTCATAAAGCTGATGATGCTACTCATATTGCTTGACTTGTTCTTTCGGGAGGTTGTTCGCTTGCATGGTGTGCCAAACACCATTGTTTGACAGTGACACTAAATTTCTCAGCCATTTTTGGAGAACTTTGTGGGCTAAATTGGGGACTAAGCTTTTGTTTTCTACTACTTGTCATCCCCAAACTGATGGGCAAACGAAGTTGTGAATAGGACTTTGTCTACTATGTTAAGGGCTGTTTTAAAGACAAATATTAAGATGTGGGAAGAATGTTTGCCTCATATTGAATTTGCATACAATCGTTCGTTGCATTCCACTACAAAAGATGTGCCCTTTTGAGATTGCTTATGGATTTTTGCCTCGTGCTCCTATTGATTTAATGCCTTTGCCATCTTAGAAACTGAATTTTGATGCTAAACAACGTGCTGAGTTGATGTTAAAACTCCATGAAACAACTAAAGAAAACATAGAGCGCATGAATGCTAACTATAAGCTTGCTGGTGACAAAGGTAGGCGTCAATTGAATTTTGAACTGGTGATTTGGTTTGGTTACATTTGCGAAAGGAACGGTTTCTGATTTGCGAAAGTCTAAGTTGATGCCTAGAGCTGATGGACCTTTTAAAGTGCTTGAAAAATTAATGAAAATGCATACAAGCTTGATCTCCTGCAGATTTTGGGGTTAGTCCCACTTTTAACGTTGCAGATTTAAAGCCATATTTGGGAGATGAAGATGAGCTTGAGTCGAGGGCGACTCCAATGCAAGAAGGGGAGGATGATGAGGACATCAATACTACCGATACATCCAAGCCTCCACACGTACAACTTCATGGCCCAATAACCCGCGCTCGTGCACGTCAACTCAACCATCGGGTGAGTTCATTATTAAGTTTATGTTCCTCTTCTTTATACCCTGGAGGTGCGTGCACTTTTGTTTTACTCGGGAACGATGGAGAGGATCCAACGGGAAGAGGATTCGCATGGGGTGGATTCGGACTGCAGCACAGTGCCAAGTTCTAACGGACGCCACGACTTCATGCAAACTCCGATTTGGGCGTGTAAGTACTTGATGGAAAGGTTATAAGGTCTACTTTCAAATGGATCCAGCCCCATGTCAATATCTGTCCTGGAGCGGCCGCAATTGTTCTTTTTCTACCGAGTGTTTTCTGTCTTTGGTGCTGCGTCACCTCTTTTGGCCCAATGGGCCGTGTATCAAGTTGGGCCCATTAGGGGGGCGTCCTAGGGTTTAGCACGACTCCGGCACCCCTGTGGTCGTCTCTCCCCTCTACTTAATCCTTCAGCCGCCACCAAGAAGGGCGGGTTTTGTTGATTAGAGTTAGCCTTTTGCTACTTGCACACAGCGCACGTGTCGGCTAGACCGTCCGTCTGTTTGTCTTCGGAACCCCACCATATCGTGTATTCAGATTGAATCTTTCATCTTAATATATAGCAATTTCAGTGCTTGTTTTACTTGTTCTTGCTTGTTCTTCGATTGCTTGCAGGACGAGTGCCCTAGTGGCTGGGTTGTCGCGCACCGCAAGATCGCGTCAACCATCGGAGACGGTGTATCGGTTGCTAAGGCGCATCGTCCTTGGACGGTTGTAGTCGGGCCGTGAACGTCGCCTCCATTCCCCAATCGAGTTATCCTCCACCTCTCATCGAAAGATCGGGACTAAACCTAGCGGGATTGCATCAAGAAGGTTGGTTGTAGATGTATTTGTTTATCATAAACATTGCAAATTTTGTTTTTACACCTGTAGCACAACCTTGCAGCTACAACTTCAATGATAAACAGCTGGGTGGCGGCCGGGGACTACATTGCCAATTGTGGCTGCAACGTAAACATTCCCCATGGTCAAGCTTTTGACCATAAACAAAGCACTTCAGAGAGGTTGCCGGATTATCATTTCCCATCATCAATAAAAAGCAAAAACATGTTTTTAGGATAAGTTTGCCCTTGGGCACTTTAGGTCACAAACCATTTCAGGTTAAGATTAAAAATAATGATGGTCATGCGACACTGAGAACATGAGAGCTACATCAGCTATAGCACCTTAGTGTTTTTGGTGATGGAACATGTTACGAAGGAGGGTTGAACACCACGCACTTGATTTTTGGTGTCCCGCGACACAAAAATCCAAGTGCGGAGGAGTTGGTACGAATCTCATAACAAACTCTATTCATGCCAAACTTCCACCTTGGTTTAGAGATGATGTTAGTTTTGGTATCTTGCCATGCTAAAAAAGGAGTTTGAAATGTCCTGCTTTTGACATTAAACAAAGCTCTTCGAGGTACTCGAAGTTCACCATTCATATACTCATATTTATCTTCACATGAATATAACTTAATCACATGCTTCCTTTGTCTATTCTCGCATGATGTGGTTTGAATGAATATGCAAAGTCCACTCACAAGCTCTTTAAATTAAGCATGGTGCTTAGGTTAAAAAGTCTTCTTTTAATCAAATTAGACATGGTGTCGAGTTTGCTTAATGAACCTTGGAGTTAATGCTTGTATAGATCTTGGTTGTATAAATATGGACTAACCCCTACAGGAAACTTTCAAGTTTGAGTGGGTAAGTCTTTAAATTGATTCAAACTGGAGATAACCCAAGACACGATATACGACAAAGTTGCATAACATACGAGAGGAGGCGCAAAACCCTCGGTGTTTATGTTGAGTCAATTTTAATTTTGCCTTGTTTGAGTATAAGAAAGCTGCTGAAAATAAAATTTCAAAATAATAAAATAATAAAATAATTATTATTATTAAAAATGAAAATGGAAATGAGTAGAAAATTCCATAGCAGATTATATGTCGTGTATGCAAATCACTAACATGTAGAAACTACCGACAAAAAAAATCCTATAGGACAACATGTCACTTAAAAGCGGTAAGAATGATAAGAATCCCTTTTACACTTATTATTTTTGTATGTTTGTAAATGGCCTATGGTGACGCGGCCTTCATGCACAAAGTCCCCATGTGGATTCAAGGTAAGTTCTAGGTAAGTTTCGTTTCAATTAAATAAAATAAAGGTTTTGACTCTCCAGTTTCAAACCGATGGAGTCCCTTTTGTTCTCACTTTTTTATTTTTGAATAAGCAACCCAGGTATAAGAACAAGTGTGGGGGTAATCTTGTGTTCACATTGTACACTCACGTATCAATATCACCCATGTCGTGCTTCACCATGATGCTGCACATTCATGAGATGAGATAAAACATCCATTGCACATCGGTTGTTTGCCTCTACACTCACTTTGCACCCGTTTGGTTTGCGTTTATCCTCTCATCCCCTTAAATTTTGAGTTTGATAAATTCTCATCATGAAATATATCTAGAAAAACTAAACTCAACTTTTAACATGAGCACAGATAATTAAAACTAGAGACGTATATGACTTGCACAAATATCATGCATACTCTTTATTCCTCGCATGTTACCTCGTGCTTGTGAACATATATCATTAGGAACACATGCCATCTAAGTATGGATTCTATGAATGAGAGATTACAATATGAGATGATCCTTGCTTTCTTTTGTTCAATCCTTGGGAATTTTATAAAAATAAAACACTATAACTTTACATACTCCTCATTGATGTTTTATTCCCACGAGCCATATGTCAATCTTCGTGGTAAAACGTATACATATAAGAATCTAAATCGACAATAAAAATGTGATTCAATTGAAAGGTTCTTGCATGCTTGTTAAATCTGATGTTGCCAATTTGGATACAACAAAGCGTATGCTATGCTTTTGTATGCAAGGATGCTTTGTTTTCCTTTGAGGATATACTGTTTCTTTTCCACCTGCGGTCACTAATCTTTTGCGGGGAGTATGAGGATGTTTTCCCCCGGGATGTGCCGGGGCTGCCACCTGCGTGGAATTGAGCATTAAATCGATCGATTCCGGGGCTTCACTACCCAACCACGCACCATAGCTGTAACCAACCACTGATGAGACCAAGGAAATTCAGCGTCAAGTTCGGGAGTTGCTTGATAAAGGGTACGTACGAGAGTCTCTTAGTCCATGTCTTTGTGCACGGTGATTTTGGTGCCTAAGAAAGATGGATCTTGGCGTATGTGTGTTGATTGTAGAGCTATTAATAACATTACCATTAGAATATCGTCATCCAATTCCTAGGTTAGACGATATGCTTGATGAATTGAGTGGCTCTCTTGTCTTCTCTAAAGTTGATTTGCGTAGTGGATACCACCAGATTCGTATGAAGTTGGGAGATGAGTGGAAAACAGCTTTCAAAACTAAGTTTGGATTATATGAGTAGTTAGTGATGCCTTTTGGTTTAACTAATGCACCTAGCACTTTCATCAAAGTTGATGAATGAGGTTTTGCGTGCTTTCATTGGCAAATTTGTGGTGGTATACTTTGATGATATTCTGATTTATAGCAAATCTTTAGAGGAACACCTTGATCATTTACGTGCTGTTTTTAATGCTTTGCGCGATGCATGTTTGTTTGGTAACCTTGCGAAGTGCATTTTTGCACCGATCGTGTATCGTTTCTTGGCTATGTTGTTACTCCGCAGGAATTGAGGTTGATCAAGCCAAGGTCGAGGCAATTCGAGAGTTGGCCGCCTCCTAAAACGGTCACACGGGTTCGAAGCTTTTAGGACTTGCGGGATTCTATCGGTGCTTCGTGCGGGATTTCAGCACCATTGCCGCACCGCTGAATGAGCTTACAAAGCGGGGCGCCTTTCGCGTGGGGCACCGCACAAGTGAACGCCTTCAACATGTTAAAAGATAAGTTGACACATGCACCTCTCCTCCAACTTCCAAATTTTAATAAGACTTTTGAACTCGAATGTGATGCTAGTGGGATTGGATTGGGTGGTGTTTTGCTACAAGAGGAAAACCCGTTGCATATTTCAAAAAATTGAGTGGGCCTGTTCGAATTATTCTACTTATGATAAAGAATTGTATGCTCTTGTGAGAACTCTGGAAACATGGCAACATTATTTATGGCCCAAGGAATTTTCATACATTCTGATCATGAATCTTTAAAACATATTTGTAGTCAAGGCAAACTGAATCGTAGGCATGCTAATGGGTTGAATTTATTGAATCTTTTCCTTATGTCATTAAACACAAGAAGGGAAAGGAGAATATCATTGCGATGCTTTGTCTAGGAGATATACTTTGTTGACACAACTTGACTACAAAATCTTTGGCCTCGAAACAATCAAAGCCCAATATGTGAATGATGATGATTTTAAAGACGTGTTGTTGCACCGTAAGGATGGAAGGACATGGAACAGATTTGTCTTCAATGATGGGTTTATTTTTAGATATAACAAGCTATGCATTCCAAACTAGCTCTGTTCGTTTGTTGTTGCTTTAGGGAAGCGCATGGCGGTGGGTTGATGGGGCACTTTGGTGCCAAGAAGACGGAGGACATCCTTGCTAGCCATTTCTTTTGGCCGAGGATGAGAAGAGACGTGGAGCGATTTGTGGCTCGCTGCACGACATGTCAAAAGGCTAAGTCACGCTTAAACCCCCCATGGTTTATATATGCCTCTACCGTTCCTAGTGTTCCTTGGGAAGATATTTCAATGGATTTTGTGTTGGGCTTGCCTAGGACCAAGAGGGGCGAGATAGCATTTTTGTGGTTATGGATAGGTTTTCTAAAATGGCACATTTCATACCATGTCATAAAGCTGATGATGCTACTCATATTGCTGACTTGTTCTTTCGGGAGGTTGTTCGCTTGCATGGTGTGCCAAACACCATTGTTTGACCGTGACACTAAATTTCTCAGCCATTTTTGGAGAACTTTGTGGGCTAAATTGGGGACTAAGCTTTTGTTTTCTACTACTTGTCATCCCCAAACTGATGGGCAAACGAAGTTGTGAATAGGACTTTGTCTACTATGTTAAGGGCTGTTTTAAAGACAAATATTAAGATGTGGGAAGAATGTTTGCCTCATATTGAATTTGCATACAATCGTTCGTTGCATTCCACTACAAAGATGTGCCCTTTTGAGATTGCTTATGGATTTTTGCCTCGTGCTCCTATTGATTTAATGCCTTTGCCATCTTCCTCGAAAAACTGAATTTTGATGCTAAACAACGTGCTTTGAGTTGATGTTAAAACTCCATGAAACAACTAAAGAAAACATAGAGCGCATGAATGCTAACTATAAGCTTCTTTGGTGACAAAGGTAGACGTCAATTGAATTTTGAACCTGGTGATTTGGTTTGGTTACATTTGCGAAAGGAACGGTTTCCTGATTTGCGAAAGTCTAAGTTGATGCCTAGAGCTGATGGACCTTTTAAAGTGCTTGAAAAAATTAATGAAAATGCATACAAGCTTGATCTCCTGCAGATTTTGGGGTTAGTCCCACTTTTAACGTTGCAGATTTAAAGCCATATTTGGGAGATGAAGATGAGCTTGAGTCGAGGACGACTCCAATGCAAGAAGGGGAGGATGATGAGGACATCAATACTACCGATACATCCAAGCCTCCACACGTACAACTTCATGGCCCAATAACCCGCGCTCGTGCACGTCAACTCAACCATCAGGTGAGTTCATTATTAAGTTTATGTTCCTCTTCTTTATACCCTGGAGGTGCGTGCACTTTTGTTTTACTCGGGAACGATGGAGAGGATCCAACGGGAAGAGGATTCGCATGGGGTGGATTCGGACTGCAGCACGGTGCCAAGTTCTAACGGACGCCACGACTTCATGCAAACTCGATTTGGGCGTGTAAGTACTTGATGGAAAGGTTATAAGGTCTACTTTCAAATGGATCCAGCCCCATGTCAATATCTGTCCTGGAGCGGCCGCAATTGTTCTTTTTCTACCGAGTGTTTTCTGTCTTTGGTGCTGCGTCACCTCTTTTGGCCCAATGGGCCGTGTATCAAGTTGGGCCCATTAGGGGGCGTCCTAGGGTTTAGCACGACTCCGGCACCCCTGTGGTCGTCTCTCCCCTCTACTTAATCCTTCAGCCGCCACCAAGAAGGGCGGGTTTTGTTGATTAGAGTTAGCCTTTTTGCTACTTGCACACGCGCACGTGTCGGCTAGACCGTCCGTCCTGCTTGTCTTCGAACCCCACCATATCGTGTATTCAGCATTGAATCTTTCATCTTAATATATAGCAATTTCAGTGCTTGTTTTACTTGTTCTTGCTTGTTCTTCGATTGCTTGCAGGACGAGTGCCTAGTGGCTGGGTTGTCGCGCACCGCAAGATCAGCGTCAACCATCGGAGACGGTGTATCGGTTGCTAAGGCGCATCGTCCTTGGACGGTTGTAGTCGGGCCGTGAACGTCGCCTCCATTCCCCAATCGAGTTATCCTCCACCTCTCATCGAAAGATCGGGACTAAACCCTAGCGGGATTGCATCAAGAAGGTTGGTTGTAGATGTATTTGTTTATCATAAACATTGCAAATTTTGTTTTTACACCTGTAGCACAACCTTGCAGCTACAACTTCAATGATAAACAACTGGTGGCGACGCTGGGGACTACATTGCCAATTGTGGCTGCAACGTAAACATTCCCCATGGTCAAGCTTTTGACCATAAACAAAGCACTGCCGAGAGGTTGCCCGGATTATCATTTCCCATCATCAATAAAAAGCAAAAACATGTTTTTAGGATAAGTTTGCCCTTGGGCACTTTCGGTCACAAACCATTTCAGGTTAAGATTAAAAATAATGATGGTCATGCGACACCGAGAACATGAGAGCTACATCAGCTATAGCACCTTAGTGTTTTTGGTGATGGAACATGTTCGAAGGAGGGTTGAACACCACGCACTTGATTTTTGGTGTCCGCGACACAAAAATCCAAGTGCGGAGAGTTTGGTACGAATCTCATAACAAACTCTATTCATGCCAAACTTCCACCTTGGTTTAGAGATGATGTTAGTTTTGGTATCTTGCCATGCTAAAAAAGGAGTTTGAAATGTCCTGCTTTTGACATTAAACAAAACTGCCGAGAGGTACTCGAAGTTCACCATTCATATACTCATATTTATCTTCACATGAATATAACTTAATCACATGCTTCCTTTGTCTATTCTCGCATGATGTGGTTTGAATGAATATGCAAAGTCCACTCACAAGCTCTTTAAATTAAGCATGGTGCTTAGGTTAAAAAGTCTTCTTTTAATCAAATTAGACATGGTGTCGAGTTTGCTTAATGAACCTTGGAGTTAATGCTTGTATAGATCTTGGTTGTATAAATATGGACTAACCCCTACAGGAAACTTTTCAAATTTGAGTGGGTAAGTCTTTAAATTGATTCAAACTGGAGATAACCCAAGACACTGATATACGACAAAGTTGCATAACATACAGAGGAGGCGCAAAACCCTCTGGTGTTTATGTTGAGTCAATTTTAATTTTGCCTTGTTTGAGTATAAGAAAGCTGCTGAAAATAAAATTTCAAAATAATAAAATAATAAAATAATTATTATTATTAAAAATGAAAATGGAAATGAGTAGAAAATTCCATAGCAGATTATATGTCGTGTATGCAAATCACTAACATGTAGAAACTACCGACAAAAAAATCCTATAGGACAACATGTCACTGCAAACAGGTAAGAATGATAAGAATCCCTTTTACACTTATTATTTTTGTATGTTTGTAAATGGCCTATGGCTGACGCGGCCTTCATGCACAAAGTCCCCATGTGGATTCAAGGTAAGTTCTAGGTAAGTTTCGTTTCAATTAAATAAAATAAAGGTTTTGACTCTCCAGATTTCAAACCGATGGAGTCCCTTTTGTTCTCACTTTTTTATTTTTGAATAAGCAACCCAGGTATAAGAACAAGTGTGGGGGTAATCTTGTGTTCACATTGTACACTCACGTATCAATATCACCCATGTCTGTGCTTCACCATGATGCCTGCACATTCATGAGATGAGATAAAACATCCATTGCACATCGGTTGTTTGCCTCTACACTCACGCACACCTTTGGTTTGCACGTTTATCCTCTCATCCCCTTAAATTTTGAGTTTGATAAATTCTCATCATGAAATATATCTAGAAAAACTAAACTCAACTTTTAACATGAGCCTGGATAATTAAAACTAGAGTATATGACTTGCCTGTAAATATCATGCATACTCTTTATTCCTCGCATGTTACCTCGTGCTTGTGAACATATATCATTAGGAACACATGCCATCTAAGTAACTGATGAATGAGAGATTACCTGATGAGATGATCCTTGCTTTCTTTTGTTCAATCCTTGGGAATTTTATAAAAATAAAACACTATAACTTTACATACTCCTCATTGATGTTTTATTCCCACCAGAGCCATATGTCAATCTTCGTGGTAAAACGTATACATATGTTGCTTGTAGTCATTTTGAGTTTGGTCAAATGGTTAGGCCGTTGTTAGATTCTTTTAATTCTTTCATGATCAAAGTCTTGTACATACTTACCATACAAATTGTTGTCCCTCTACACTAGAGGTTTAGCAAGGATATCCCATTCACCATCATATGCAAAACTTCTACTTCGGAAGTCTGCATCTACCATCATCCCTCCACCAGATAAAGACTCCAAATGATTATGATTCTCTATCCTCCTATCCATGACAAATGAGACATGAGCTAAAAAAATATATGATGGTGATGTTAGAAAATCGGAATGCTCACAAGAGAAGAAACAAATATTCTTGAGAATGATAAAAAAAGAAAAGAAAACCGAGCCATGTTCTCTAAATAAAAGATAGGGACGAGAATCATAAAAAGGAGTCACCAACCCTTTTTTTCATATATATTTTTCCATTTTTCCACTCACATATCCCCTTCGACATTTATGCACAAGCTTGATCATGGTTGCATGTCTAGCATTCTTCTTTGATCTACTCTTTGACTTTACAAAATATTTGATGCAAGTATGTCATTCTTATTTTCCTACCCTAAGATCCACGTAAGCCTTATTAGAAAGGTAGGATAAGAATAGGCAACATCAAGCCTTGGTGAGGAATTAAACACATTGAACGATATGAGAGAATCAATGGAGGAGTAAAAGTAAAGTTATCGTATTATGAGCATAAAGAAAAACCCAAAGGTAATTTATTAGAAGAAGTAGAGGTGATTCGAATCAAGGCCATTCCATTATACAATCACCCAAGATGACATGGTAGACACTTCAAAAGTTCACGGGTACAGGTATGGCTTGGAATACATTATATGTTTGCGTTATACAGGAAGTTCATACTCTATTTGATATCCATGAGCTTTACTCAGAGACTAGTAAAGGATAAGTGTGGGGGTGTTGTTGACAATCCTTAAATATTAAAATCCGATCGTCAATCCTTGCCTAAAACGGATAAAAGATTAACATCAACATAGCGGTAGGTTTATTTACTAATCCGTCCCACAAGTGTTGGTCAATATTTGTATGCAGGTTATTAATACACTAAAATGGAGCAAAAGCGCACCTACATTGCGAAGAAACACAACTCTAACCAACCGACGCTTGCCACGTCAGCATCCCACAGATTGGGGGCCCCACAAGTCAGCTTAAACTGACTTAAAGTGAGACCAAACCACCCTCAACCACCTTAGGGTCCACCTAAAAACCTATGATGAAAGACGATGGAGAGCGGTGGGGCTTAGGATTCGGACAAACTATGGTTGGACCGAACCAGCCTTGCCCCCGATCTCCACCTTCCACGTGGACGCTCCTCACGAGTCCCCAATGGCGGTTATGCACGTTTAGCGGGAAGAAACCAACCTATCAACCGCCATTTGAAGGCTATAAAAGGAGGGAGCCTCACTTCACTCAAGACACAACATAAGAAGATCAAAGCTCAAATCCAAAGGCATAGCCCTAGTTCTCTAGTGCGTAGAAAGTAGGGAATAGAGTGAGGGATAGCCGGAGGAGTGCCGAGTATCTCGGCACGACCTCCGACCTTGTACCTCGACGGATGCTTGTTCGATTGAGTAAGTGTTCGTGAATTTATATGGTTGCATTCCTTTACGTTGAGTAATTACTTTACTTTATCTACTAATGGGATCATCGTCCATTCATGGGTGCTCTATTCTAAGACCCCGATGAAGATGGGAGTTCTTGGTCAAGACTAGAGTAGTAATCAATAGCGTAGACATGGTGTCTAGGCTGGGGTTTACCTTTGTTTGCCGCGTACTCCACGGGTTGTAGAGGTAGGTGATAGGTGGTAATAGCCCTATCCGTCCTTTGTAATCCTCCACATTCGGGTATGTCGTAGAGCTTTAGGCCGAGTCACTCGGCGGACCAAGTGTAAACCGGCACACGAAGTAAGTAAATAGAGTAAGGCAATTACCATCTATCTAGAGCCACAACCATAAAAATCCTCTCTATACCTGGACTATAAATTCTTGATGTCCTTGGATGAACGACCCTTAGATAATTCACACACGTTCCCTATGAATTCAATACCTTGGAATATTCCTAGGTGAAGTGCTATAATGGTATTTCGTACGCTTGTGGATTAATCGTGATCGTAAGAAATATCAACAGTGCTACAAGTCGAAGTGGGTTCCCGACCTCTCGATGGTGCCTTGGAAGTTAGCAATGAAGTGGTCGTGAATTTTGCTCCAAGAGTCGATTGAACCCCTTGGTAAGCCGGCCGACCAACTCCTAGTGGAGTCGGCGAGTGTTACGGGAAAATAATTCGCCATAGCTTTGGTATCGCCTCTGCTACGCAGATGACCGGAAGTAGATGGTAAGCCATGCCTCATGGTCGGTTTTTTTGTCTTGTTTTCTAATCCCTATTGGTTTGAAACTAGTCGTCCGATCCACTCGACACAATTGATGAGTGAATGTGGGAACTCCATTGTCGCCGGCTTTGGGGGAGAATCTTTGGTCTTCATAACAGGATCGATGCTCCCATTCGTGGTGGCGTTGATTGAGCTTGTGCCTCAAGTCGCTGGATGCTGATGCGTGCGGCCGGTGGCCGTCATTGTAGTTAGGGTCGCCGTGGTGATTCCTACTGTGAAAAAGCAAAGCATGGCATCGGTCGTGTGAATCGACCGACTGGTTTGGACGTCTTCTTTTGTTGTTTCAATGATGCAAGTTTGATCTTGTGTGTCGTTTGTTGCGCTTAGGTGCCCGATAATCTCTGGAACATAGAGGTGGAAGACGACTACCTATAGGTGTTTCTGTAGTAGATTCCACGGGCCGATGGCTGCTTCAGCCTCTTGTGGTATGGTAGCGGCAATCATGGTCTTGACTTTATTTAAGACTGGTGTCACATTAGGTGGAGCCACCTCAATAACGGTGTCAAGAAAGGTGACAACTGCAAATCACATTTGCTGAGGTGTAACGAACACATTGGTGTTGTCGACATGAGTCTGAACAATGGCATTGTGAGCAGCACGCCCAGCCATAGCCATATCTCGCCTTCTCCTGTCTTCCTCTTCCTTGTGCTTGTGCTCGTCTTCAAGCCTTGCCCTCTCCTCTTCTTCCCTAGCCAATCGCGCTTGAGTCTCGTTGTCAACTGCATCTGCCGTGAACACACCGAAGATAAGCAGGGTGTAGTCGTCATTAAATTCAGAGCTACCCATACTCTCGGTGTCTTAGCTATTGTAGTTTTTAGAAGAGCTGAGGTAGTCGGCAATCTCTGTATCGGAGCAAGATCTGAGTGGTTGAAGCATAACGCCCACCTCCCTGAAGACCTGTCCAAATGAAGCCGAAGCTTGTCTAGATGTGGTCCTACAGGGGGAAATGAACTTGGATCCGAACGTGGCAACGAGGAGTGGAGGGAGTCACATGGCAATCCGAGGATACATCTTCGCGCTGTTGGGGAGGCCATGAAGGCCACTTGACATTAACGTTTCCCCCTAGTGGTTTGAAGTGACCCGGAGGAAAGGACCTTGGAATATATCTTGGTGCTTTGTTTGGCAAACCAAATGGGACCGAGTGGATATAGCTCCTCCCCAACCGGTTCAAATCCAAGTCGAGGAGAGAAATCTTCCCAAAATCGTTGGTGATGAAGTCGAGGTTGTCGAAACGGTAAGCTGCTCTAGTGGGAAGGCGAAGTCATCGGCTCCCGGAGCTGATCCTATCGTACTTGTCCGCGAAAAACTAGATGCTACCCCTACCTGACACGACAACTGACGATTGTGGAAATCGTAAATAAGAAAAGGGGTGACGTACGAGAGCTAAAGTAGTTGGGTTGTGAGACAAGGGTTTAGAAGTTCGGACCCTCTCGACGAGAGGTAATACCCTACTCTTTGTTTTTGGGATTGGAATCATTGGTGTTGTCTTAATCCAAAGATTGAGATGTGTGTATATAGGTAGCTATCTAATTCTATTATTCTATGTTATTGGAGGGCCTCCTGCCCCTCCCCTTATATAGGTTGGAGGGCGGGATAACAAGAATAGAAACCTAACCAAACTCGGTATCGGTTTCCTAGTCTAATCTATAATATTACCAACTCGGGACTTTGGGATATTCCTCAATATCCAAGGAAATGTAATACCCAAGTCATGATCCATTATATATTCCACATAATCTATCCTTTATATCCAGTCGGATAGGCTAGCCATATGGCTATATGGTACCCATAATCTCCACACATTGTCTTCCTTTCTTTCATGGGAGCGATGCTAGAGTAGGTAGCTGATACTATGGTTGTTAGATCCTAACGTGTAACCCTAATGTACAGACCTTCATGGTCCCTGCCCTTAGTCTTTTACCTTTTGTGCCAGGAGTATGGCTACCTTTGGTTTGTACTTGTGTCTGATTCGTGTTGTCTATTAATGGAATGTGCATTTTGGGTTAGAGAAGAATTGGGGTAACTCTACTTCAAAAATTTCTCTTGTTCTTGAGCGAAGGATAACAAGGGATTTTCACAAAATAGAATTCTTAAAAAGAAGGTTTCAAAAATTCGTGATGAAACAAAAGGATATGATGCATCGGATTCCTAATGCAAGGGGGTATGGATTCGAGAAATGTACTGATCACAACGCCTTCACCATCTTGGGCTTCTTCAGCTTGAACGTGGTTAACATGTCCTCTAGTGATGGACGTCAACGCACTCATCTTCACTGGGGTTTGCAGAGGTGCACATGATGCAAGAGGTGTAGTTTTTCCACGAGTAGATGTTGTGCCTATTGGAAAAGGAACTGGTGTTACGTTCCATGGTTGGGGGCACTCACGAGCAAAATGTCCTGTAACCCCACAATTGTAGCAGTTGATATTGGTTCCTCCTGGTCCTAGGAAATTGAGACCCGAAGTGCAAAATCCTGTGGCTGGGCGCGCTGCAGATGTTGCAGGAGCGGCAACAGCCATTGCAGTGCGAGTGGGTGCTGGTGCCATGTACACAGGCTTCCAAATTGATCATGTGGCACTCCTAGTCCTGACTTCAATTTGTTGCTTGTTCTTCAAGGCAACAAACCTACACTTCCTATTTGTCTCCACCGTCACGTTGTTAGCTTCTGCCCTGAGAGCCTTGTTGATCATGCTCTAAAAGCTGGTATGGTCTTGAATGAGCAGGGGCCCATGTAGAGAATCATTCAATCCTCCAAGGAACTTGTTAATCCTTTCTTCATCATCCAATATGTCCAAAGGGGCATAACGTGCCAACTGAGTGAACATGTTCAGGTATTCTTAAACGTTCATGTTATCCTCCTTGAGTGCTCTGAACTCATCTGTCTTCATCTTCATGATTACTTTGGACACAAAGTTTTCATGAAACACTTCCATGAATTCTTCCCATCTGGGCTCTTTGGCATCTTCCTCTAAGGACGCCTTATAGGATTCCCACCAGTCGCTAGCTAGATCGTCCAGCTGACTTGTGGCAAACCTGACCTTGTCTACATCCTTGGCACGAATGAGATCCATCTTTCTCTAAATCATTCATAACCAATCTTCAGCTTCATGTGGCCCTTTAGCTTCGGAGGACACTGGTGGCTTGGTCCTCATGAACTCTCCATAGCTGAACCAAGCGTGGTTGGCTTGAGTTGCTTGGCACCATGGGCGTTTGCACCGGCTTGAGCGGTGGTCCACCTTGAGTGTTCATAGCCATCATACGGATCATGTTACGCATCGCTAGTTCTAGGTAGCCATTATTTTAGCTATTGTCGATGGTTAGCGGGGGTGGAGGGGTGGTGTTTGTTCTCCTTCTTCATAAACATAACCTTCTCGGTGAATGACGGGTCATAGGTTGGTCTCCCTATTCTAACACAAAGAGGGAAAATCCTAGAAAGAGGGTAAAAATGCAACTCAGTGCCACTGGGTAGTTCTTGATTTTAGAAGAATTTTGGTGAATGTTTCGTTGTAATCCGATTTAAAACGAGTAAGTGATGGCCTTTAGTTTCAAATTTGAATTAAATCAAATTAATTGCCAAATCCTATTGTTCTGCCATTTACCTATTTTTGGAATTATTTTTGTGAAGGAAAATATTTTGTGTCACTGACACGGGGCCCACATTCTTTTCTTTTATAAAGCAATTATTCTTGTAAAGGAAAACTCTGAGTCAATGACAGGTGGGGCTAGGGTCAACCTTTGCCCTGGTCAACCTAACCATTTAAAATGGCCTTGGGCCCACATGTCAGTGGCACACACTTTAAACATGATTTTAAATAGGTTTTATTAGTAGGTGTGCCCACATGTCAATCTAATATGCTAATCACTTTATTAAATTAATCTTTTTCATTAGTTTCTTTATTAAACTTTTCCATGGTGGGGCCTGCTGTTAGTCTCTTCCTCTCCTCTCTCTCTCGCTCTCTCCTTTCACTCGCATGAGCGCACATGGCAAGCCGATGCTAGCATTCACCCGTGTGGCAACTGGCCAGGCCGAAGGCCGGTGCGGCCAGCGAGGGAAGAGCCACGAGGGTGTGGGCCACCTCTGGGTGGAAGTACGAGGGCGGAGGAGGCTTGGGGTGGCGCCGATGGTTGGGTGCGGCAGCAACAGTCTTTGGGTCTAGAACGCGCCAGCAAAGCGGTGGTGGAACGGCGAAGCCGAGGCCGGCGACACGGCCTAGGAGCGCTGGGAGGCTCGCCGAAGCTCGTGCGAAGACGATTGATGGCTGGGATGGGCGACGAAGGTGGTGGCACGAGATGGCCATGGCCATGGCAGTGGGGCTTGGGTTGCCGGCAAAATTCGTCGAGACCGATGGGCGATTGGGTGGCTTGGGGCATCGAACGGCTTCCTAGCGACCAAGGAAGGTTTCCCCTTTACTTAGCACGACATGCAATGGTATCTAGGGGTGTGGTTGCCGACGAACTCAGTACCAGTCATGGCTTCATGAGCGCGGCGATGACGGCGGGGTGTAATTGACAGTAGGGTGTGCAGGGATGGATTTGGGGATCCTAGGGGAGTCTACCGGTGAGAGGGATACGTTGGGGATAGCACAAGGATGGGACAAACAGAGCACAGGCTCACGCGTGTGCTTTCATGCGCATGGGTGAGGCTGAGCATGGTGGCACGCCACGTTCGGTGGTGCCGGCGGTTGTGCGCGCTTGCTCAACATAGGAAAGCGTCGGTAGGGAGGAGGGAAGGACAACGGCTTCGGTTTCTCATTGAGTGGTAGCCGGGAGCGGCACACCAAGGCGGCGGAAAAACGATGGGCGGCAAGGTACGGTTTGGTGGAGGGCGATCGTGTGGTTCATCCTCGCTATTCCGGCATGTGTTGACGGTCATCAAGTACAAAATATGGCCATCACAGACCTCAAAAATAAAAGGGAATTAGCATCCTTTACTGTATATAGGTTTAGAATTAATAAAGTTCCACATGTCCTTGGGGATTATAAGAATGTGGGAACATTTATCAATAAATGAAGTGAAGACGCGCTCGCGTGGTGAAGAAACACAACTCCAACCCATTGGTGTTTCCCACATTAGCTTCCCATGGATCGGAGGGCCCACAAGTCGGGTGAAACCACCTTAAAGTGGGGCCAAACACTTGGGAACCACCTTAAGGGCCCACATGGAAGTGACCGGGAGAAAGTCGGTGGAGAGGGAACCGACCAAGGTTCACGCGAACCCGGCTCGCTCCTCGATCTCACCGACCATGTGGCACTCCCTCAACCTCTCACCGATGACGTTTACGGGGTTATGGCAGATGCAAACCGCCATTTGGTTCTATTTAAGGAGGATGCCTCACTTCAATCAACACATACCACAAGAAGTAGTTCCTATATTTCTATCTTAGTCTCTAGGCTAATGGAGTTTAGGAAATAGTTTAAAGTTTCTACTCGGTTCCCGAGTAGTCTTCCAAAGTCGGGTATGTCTTTTGTATCTTTCTTCCTTTGTATGACTTTGAACTTATTAATATATCCATCTTCTAGTTTATTCGAGTGTGGCTCATATTCTACTTGCTTAGATATGCATTCCATTTATAGTTTATATAATAATTATGCCATGGTTAGACAAGTAACTCTATTGTCATGGACACGATCTAATGTGCAATTAGGATGTAGGTATGCCTTTGCCTTAGTCAATGACGTCCTGTGAGGTAAAGGTATCTATGGCAATGTAAGTGCGGTGCTTATATTACATAGTGAGGTAAGACCAACACCAGTCTTTTCTGCGCACTTTGTCCTCACTCATGCGCACCCGGGAAGAATGTCCCAATCGGTCACCCATCCCAAATTGGCCTAGGCCAAGCATGCTTAACCTCAGAGTTTTTAGGAGATAAGCTTCCGAAAAAAGAAGTTGCAACTTGTTGGTATGAGTATTCTATTAATCCTATTAAGCCCTGGGTCAGGATGTTACATCCACACCTCCTTAGAAGACCCGACGTCCTCGTCGGTCAACCCTAGGCCAGGAACCTCCCCTGGCCACATCCGTGCGTCCAGTGCCGACGCATGTGCCATGCCGTGTCCCCTCAGGGCCCACGCGCCATGCGCACCATGCCCGCGCAACTGACCCGCCACGCACCCCGTGAAACCGTGAGGGTCGGCACCCGCCACGCA
Organism: Oryza australiensis; assembly: GCA_019925245.2. Taxonomy (NCBI): domain Eukaryota; kingdom Viridiplantae; phylum Streptophyta; class Magnoliopsida; order Poales; family Poaceae; genus Oryza; species Oryza australiensis. Next base: position 3,135,507 of record JAIFGZ020000414.1, on the reverse strand, counting down.
CCCCGTGAAACCGTGAGGGTCGGCGCCGGGCTACATCTGAAAGCTCTCTAGGATCTTAGACTGCCCTTACAGACCAACACTAGTCTTTTATGCGCACTTTGTCCTCACTCATGCGCACCCGAGAAGAACTTCTCAATCGGTCACCCATCTCCAAATTGCCCTAGGCCAAGCACGCTTAACCTCGAGTTCTTAGGAGATAAGCTTAGGAAAAGAAGTTGCATGAGTATTCTATAAATCCTATTAAGCCACAGGTCGGGATGTTACATTGGTTATGGTCAAACCCCATGGGTTGTAGAGGCGAGACGACGGTGGTAATAGCTCGTTTGTCCATTGTAATCCTCCATGTTCGGGTATGGCGTAGGGCGGACGGTAGAGGCATCATTGGTGGTAGGTCGGGCCCTTGTGGCGGTATCCCCATAGTCTGGGAGCGTAGAACTGGATAACTAGCCATGGACACAATTATTTGTATAATCTATACACTTATACTAGAAGAACATTAGGAACCTAACTCTAACACTATTCTTCACTTAGCACTAGTTTACTATTTATTAGGACTCTTTTGTGTATGTCACACTACCTTTTATCCAATTATCTCTTACCCCTGACTAGACTTAGGCATCTCAACTATAACTTTTGGATATGCACAATACCTTAATATTCCCTTCTAGACCACTGTTTTCCTTTGGGATATAATTAATATGATACCCTGGAATACTCTAGGGTGAAATGCTACAATAGTATATCCTGCGCTCGCGGATTTATCTATAAATGTAAGAAATACCAATAAGCATTTTTGGCGGTGTTGCTGGGGAAGACATTGGTCTGAGAAGAAATATTAAGTACTTGTATATTGATATAGTTATAGTCGATTTACCTTTGCTCTAGTAGGCTTACCTTGGTCTCTTTTCTCTTTTATGTGAAAACAGGGTAGTGGATGACCAGTTTCAACTTGCCGACGAATTATACTCCAAATCCAAAAGCACTTGTAAGAAGAGTTCAACCTCGTGTCGTTCCTCCTCAAGTCATCCTCTCGGTAGTTGAACCATCATTCATAGCACCATCAAGCTCAATGGCCCAGAAGACCCTTCGCGATTTCTCGGCACCCTCGGCTACCAATGTCCTTACCGGACTGGCTGTCAATACGGCTGAAGCCGGTTTCAAAATCAAGACTGGTTTCATTACTATGGTGCAGGCTAACCCCTTCTATGGAAAAGCCAATGAGGACAAGACTGCTCATCTCCAGACATTCCTAGAGATCTGCAACACTTTTACCATCAAGGGAGTCACACAAGATGCTATCCGACTTATTGTTCCCGTTACGCCTCATTGGGAGGGCAAAATAGTGGTTCTATACGAACCAAGATGTTGTGGATACCTGGGAAAAATGCTCAAACGCATTCCTCACGAAGTTCTTCCCGATGGGTAAGACCAATGCCCTTCGTGGAAGGATTTTGAGTTTCTAGCAAACAACGGATGAGTCAATCCCCGAAGCGTGGGAGCATTTCCAAAAGTACATCTTGGATTTCCCTCACCACGGGATGGATGATTAGCTCATAATTCGAACTTCTACAACGGGTTAACTACGGTGTCATCAGTGATCATATCGATCTTCTTGCGGGAGGAGTCTTCTTTTCATTAACCATTGCTAATGCAACAAAGTTGATTGAAAAGATTGTCTCCAACCAAGGGTGGAGCGACGATCGTCTCCAACCCCGTAAGCGGGGCATGCATACCGTTAAGGAAACGGACATGCTCGCCGCCAAATTAGACCTCTTACTAAAGAAGCTGGACGACAAGACCGAAGGAGTTTAGGCCATAGATGCTCGCATGACGTGCGAGATATGTGCCAACAACGGCCACTCGGGAATAATTGCCACTGAGACCAATGAAGACATGTTCTATCGAACAACAACGAGATATCATTCACAAGAAGGTCGAGGGTGGAATCAGCAACACCCTTACTATCAAGGAGGTAACAATTCTTCCCATGCTTTCAATTCGAATCAACCCTCCTTAAAAGATCTTGTCTTAGGCCAAGCTAAAGTTAATGAAAACATTTCTAAAAGATTAGTTGCCAATGACAAATCTTTATAGAGCATTAATGCAAAAATGAAAGGTATTTCCTCTGCTATCAAAAACCAATTGAGTTTTAATAAAATGTTAGAAACCCAATTAGCTCAATTGTCTGTTGCTATCCCTTCATCTGAATTGGGGAAGATTCTGGGCCAACCCAAACCTTCTCTAGAAAATGTTAGTGCGGTGACCACATGAGGGGGTAAAACCACTCGTGATCTGCCATATCCTAACAATACAGGGAAGGCAAAAGAGAAGGAGGATGGACCATCCAACTCAGAATCAAGTGCATGAGGGAAACACGGCTCCAAAAGAGTTCCATGACACCACCTTGTTGTCGTTCCCTCATTGCAATAGGAAGTCAACCGTGGACGAGCAGTTTGCTTGTTTTGTTGAGGTTATTCAGAAGATCCATATCAATGTCCCTCTGATGGATGTGATGCAAGTTCTCACTTATGCTCCCTACCTCAAGGACATCCTCAACAACAAAAGGCTGATGCCAACCATGAAAATCATTAAGTTAACGAAAGAGTGTAGGCGCTATACTCAACTAGCTTCCTGAGAAGAAGAAAGATCCGGGGTGCCCCACAATTTCCAGTTCAATTATGGAACAGCAATTTGACCACGCCATTTGTGACCTTGCGGCAAGCGTCGGCGTCATGCCCAAGCAGATTTTTGGCTGGCTGAATTACACTACCTTGGCATCAACTCCAATGCGGTTGCGGTGGCGATTCATCGGTCCGCAACCCAGCAGGATTGTTGAAGATATTCGGTGAAAATCGAGGTTGTTTCATTCCGTGGATTTCGTGGTGCTCGACATGGATATCGATAAAAGGACGCCGCTCATCCTTGGGCAACCATTCCTTAGCACTGCGGATGCCGCATCGATGTGGGAGCGGAGAAATCCGGCTCCACATCAATGGAAAGGAGGAGAAATTCAATTTTTAACCAAGAGTGGAGCGAGTGTTCAATGGTCGAATCAAATATGGGCCGAACACAAAGAATATCAAAGAGGTCGAAGTTAAACCCCCATAGAAGGACAGCCTCATCATGTTCATGATGAAATTACTGGAAAAGGAATTACCGTCGGAAAGGAAAATAAAAAAGACGGTGAGGCAGGTGGTGTCAGTTCAACCACCGCCGAAGTCCGGAAAATCCTCGACCACATCGGCAAAACAAGAGAAAACCAAAAAGGTGTGACGAGCAAAACAGGTGAAATCGTCGCGTCTAATTCTCAGAGACCGGGTGATGCTACGAGATTAAATTTCATGGAGGAAGTCATGCTCGTCGGACTTTAAACGAGGAGTCCTTGCCGACGGTAAATCGGTATGTATCCCCATATTTATTTTCCCCAATTGCATATTTAATTTCCTTGCAATTTTGAATTTCAAATCCTGCATACTAGCATGGCATGTTTACTTTTCCAAATCATGCATAGAAAATACTTGAATTTATGATTTTAATATTGAGAATTATTGTGCTCAATAATGACAAAGGTTTTTCCTTGGATTCCAATCACCAAACATGCACTATGCTGAACTTAATTGAATAAGTGGAGGCCTCTAGTGCTCAAACTTTTTTGTGTAGTGTGCTTTGATGCTTCGACTAGGGAATCCAAAGTTTAGAGGGGAGAGGAGCACCCCTTGGTTCGGCCGAACCAAGGGTGAGCTCACTCTATAAAAGGCAAGGCATGGAGCTTGCTCTTCTTGCCCCAAATTGAGTTACACTGGTTTGCTCTCAAGTTCTCTCTTCCTCTCTTGAGTTCTCATAATATTATTATCCTAAATTCATAAAAAAGTATTTCCTAAATTTTCTTTGCATTCGGAGTTTCCTCCGCATGTTGTCACGCAAGAACAATTTGTGGAGGCAACCAAGCTCCACAAGAATAGCTAACTCTTGGATGGCTGACTTGTTTTGAACTAACCTTTAACCCATTCCGAGTATTCTTGTGTTGTTGTTCTCTTGTAGCTGTGGGTATGAAGAAGGGTGTCAAGCGGTTGTTTGGTGCTATGCGCAAAGCATCGAGGACGAGCTCGAGCCATACAAGCTTAGCACCGTCCACCGGCTATGCACCTAGCTCGACAAGACAGGATGAACCGCAAGCTGCTAATTAAAGGGGAGAAGCAAGCTCTCATGCTTCACCACTCCTATCTGACACCGATCTCGATCTGAAGGATGATCGAGAAAGACAAGCCTACGTCACTCTCAAGGACCGGGACTTTTCTCATACCATAGCATATGACCTGGAATTGCTCACCAAAACAGGTATGGATACTGACTTCCTTAATGTTTGGCATACCCTAGGATGGCAAAATTTTGCACATGTGGGGGAAGAAGGTTCACGCCTTCTTACCATCCAATTTCTTTGCACTCTAAAAGAAATAGGAGATGGTATTACTTTATGATTTTTCGGGAAGGAATACTATTATACATGGAAAGAATTTAGTCTCCTTATTGGTTTTGCTCAACAACGTTCTATGAACTGGGAGTCAAGGTTATCAAATTTTAATAAACATAGTTTTTGGCAAAGTATATCTGGTGAAACCTTTTGTAGTAAGCCAATAGCTAATGTCATTCATAATCCTACCTTAAGATTGATGCATAAATGGTTAGCATTCACTATCTATCCTAGAGAAGATGTTAGGCCAATTAGAGTTGGTGAATTAATAATCCTTTATGCCATGGTCAAAAAGATAAAAATTTATCCTGTGAAAGTAATGATCAAACAATGGTTAGAACAATTTAGGATGAAGGGACCCATTGAATGCACTTCACTAATCACTCGCATTGTTCTTAATGCTGGGGCCTCAGGAAATGTACAAGTTTTGTACATCACCAAACTCCGCGAAATAATAGACAAGGAGTATTTAGTGAAGGGCCATACTTTGAAACATGGTCCCAATGGATCCCTTGTGTTTTCCTTTCCCGGATATACAAATGAAATTTTGCTTCCTAACCCTGAGTATCATTTGTATAAGTGTTGAGTGCTAACCATTACTCTCCAGCCAAGAGAGGTTGCTCGCAGGAGTAGTATGTCTGGCAGGGTCACAAGAAGCAGGTCGAGAAGGGTCACTATGGAGGAAGAACCTCAACAGCCTCCGCAACACATAGCTCAGTCGGGGTGGGTTCCAACTGGATAAGTATCAGGTTGGAAACAACCCCCGCAGTATTACGAGGCTGGAGATTTGTCATGGCAATCAGCTAGTAGTGAACAATGGACACAAGGACCTAGCTAGTACCATGGTCAGGCCACGGAGTCATCAAGCTCCAGTGGTCTACCTCCATCATTTGGTGCTCAACGCTCATTCTTGGCACGGGGCTTTCATGACCAAGGATTTGTGGAGATCACCCAAAGGATGGGAGAATTGGACATGAGAACCACAAAAATTCAAGACACACTTTATCAACATATCCAAGAACAGACCAATGAACAGCTCTGAGAAATCAACTCAACGCTGCAGCAAGGCCAATCAGACTTGATGGCCTACTTTCGTTCGTAGGGATTCAATTCCATCGTGGACCATGAGAAAAAGAACAAGCTTGGGGGAGGACCCCCATGTGAGGTTTCGTATCACCTATCCAGTTATTTATTTCCCACATTGCATCCAAAAGAAAAAATATAAGGTAGCTATGCATGGTAGGAATGTTTAATTCCCACATTTTGGATATGATGATAGTTGGTTTATTTTAGTTCCCTTTCGTGCCTAGTTTACAACTTAGCATTGTACAAGTTTTGAGTTTGTTTGCTTGAGTATATCACGTTGAACTTGAAAACTTGTGGGTAGCAAGTGCATGATCTAAGTCTAGGTTGTTGTGGAGTTTGATTTGGTAGAGTGGAGTAACTATTGCCTTATTCTAAGTGAAACTGGAATCTCAAGATTTTATTTTTAAAAATACAAAAAATGATGAGTTCCTCAATGATGAGATATTCCTACCGAGCCATATGTTAATCAATTGCAAAATCCTATACATATGATGCTTGCAATCATTTTGAGTTTGGGCAAATAGTTAGACCCTTATTAGAATCTTTTCATGCTTTCATGATCAAAGTCTTGTGCATATCCACCATAAAAATTTCTCTCCCTCTACATTAGAGGTTTAGCCAAAAAAATTTCATTCCATACCATATGCTAAGTTCTACTTCAGAAATTTGCATCCACCAAATAAACACCTCAAACAATTATGATCCTCAATCCTCATATCGATGCCAAAAGAGACATGAACTAAAAGAGTGCACACAAAAATGCTAGTAGAAAATTCATGATGCTTACAAAAAGAAGAAACAAATCTTCTTGAGCATGATGACAAAAAAGAGTGTATTCATACCTTGTTCTCTAAAATAAAAAGATAGTGAGGATAGATCATATAGAAAGGAGTCACCAAACTATTTTTCTTTTTCCAATTTTCCGCTCATATTTCCACCTCCAAATATATGCACAAGCTTGATCCTGGTTGCATGATTAGCATTCTTGTAGGATCTACTTTTTGACTTTACAAAATATTTGACGCAAGTAGGCCTCATGATTTTCCCTACCTTGAGCCCCACATAAGCCTTGTTAGAAATAGGAGAAAAGAAGGTGAAATAATGTCTTGGTAAGGAATTCAAACACATTGAGTGATACGAGAGTATCATTCGAGGAACTCTTCTCTTTTCTTTTTTCAAAATTTTGAAAACCTCCGGATGAAAGTGGAACGAGGAATGATATAGTAGCACTCTCACATCCACCATTCTATTTCTCAACCATCCAAGACAAGGAAAAGCCAAAAGCCCCATGAGGACTAAGGTAAAAGGGTGAGACTAACATTGCCAACTTATTCAATTCAAGGTAGAATACTTGGTTGTAGGCATGGTACTTTAGAGAAATAAAACATGGTAGCAACTCCAGATCCACCAAGCCTAAGTCTTGACTTTGCTTAGGGAAGATCGTTAAGCTTGGGGAGTTTGTTGACGGTCGTTAAGTACCAAATCCGACCATCACCGGACCTCGGAAATAAAAGGGAATTAGCATCCTTTACCTGCATACAGGTTTAGAATTAATAAAGTTCCACATGTTCTTGGAGATTATAAGAATGCGGGAACATTTATCAATAAATGAAGTGAATACACGCTCACGTGGTGAAGAAACATAACTCCAACCAATCGGTGTTTGCCACGTCAGCTTCCCGCGGATCGGAGGGCTCACAAGTCAGGTGAAAACGCCTTAAAGTGGGACAAAACACCCGAGAATCGCCTTAAGGGCCCACATGGAAGTGACCGGAGAAAGTCGGTGGAGAGGGGAACCGACCAAGGTTCGGCCGAACCTCAACGGCTCCTCTTATCTCACCGACCACGTGGCACTCCCTTGGCCTCTCACAATGACGGTTAGGGGGTTATAGCGGTTGCAAACCGCCATTACAACTGCCATTTGGTGCTATTTAAGCAGGAGGCCTCACTTCAATCAACACACACCACAAGAAGTAGTTCCGACATTTCTATCTTAGTCTCTAGACTAGTGGAGTTTAGGAAATACTTTAGAGTTTCTACTCGGTTCCCGAGTCGTCTTCGATAATCGCGTATGTCTTTTTTATCTTTCTTCCTTTGTATGACTTTGAGCTTATTAATATATCCATCTTCTAGTTTATTTGAGTGTGGCTCATATTCTACTTGCTTAGATATGTGTTCCATTTATAGTTTATATAATAATTGTGCCATGGTTAGACGAGTAACTCTATTGCCATTGACACGGTCCAATGTGCAATTAGGATGTAGGTATGCCTTTGCCTTAGTCAATGACGTCCTGGGAGGTAAGTGTATCTATACCAATGTAAGCGCGGTGCTTATATTGTTACATAGACATTGGTTATGGTCATACCCCATGGATTGTATAGGTAGGCGGCGGTGGTGACAGCCCTATCATCCATTGTAATCCTCCACGTTCGGGTATGGCGTAGGGCGGACATTAAGAAGCTGTCTTTGGTGGCGGTGGGCCACCGTGGCGTATCCCCGTAGTCCTAGGAGCGTAGAACTGGGTAACTAGCCATGGACACAATTATTTGCATAATCTATACACTTATACGAGAATAACATTAGGAACCTAACTCTAACACTATTCTCCACTTAGCACTAGTTTACTATTTATTAGGACTCTGCCTTGTGTGTCGAACTACCTTTTATCCAATTATCTCTTACCCCTGACTAGACTTAGGCATCTCAACTATAACTTATGGATATGCACAGTACCTTAATATTCCCTTCTAGACCACCATTTTCCTTTGGGATAAAATAAATACGATACCCCAGAATACTCCAGGGTGAAATGCTACAATGGTATATCCGTGCACTTGCGAAATTATCTGTAAACGTAAGAAATACCAACAGCATGTCGACGGCTTGCAGTTCATCCTTGAGCGCGTGGTTCGTCCTTGCTCTTCCACGATGGTGGCACGGCGCGATCACCAACGACCTCCGCTCGGCATTTCTCCAAGCGGCGTCGGTTGTTCGATGCGGGTCGGTGGCGTGAGGGTTGGGAAGGAAGGTGTTCGACGCGGTGGTCGAAAAAAATGGTGGTGAGAGGCGCACATGGGTGGAGGAAAAGAGATGGAGGCGGCCAGGTGGGGTAGTTTTTATAGATGCGGTCGGCCTTGAAGGGGAAGCCGAGGCAAGTGTGGTCGTTGTCCTCACACTCCCATGGTTGTTGCGAGTGGAAAAAGGGAGCGCGCGAAGAAAGCGAGTCACCTCGGTCACTCGGTTGCCCCTGCGTGCATGGCGCGATGGGTTGGGCGGACGGCGAGCCACAATCCTCTTGCGGAATAGCAGTGTGCTGTGCAACGGAGACGGTTGACCTCGAGCGCGGAGCCGACAAGGATGGGTCGATGTCTACTTGTGCGGATACGGGTGAGGACGGTTGACACGATGTCCGCGGTTTGTCGCAACACGACATGACGCGTGAGTGGCTTAGCGGTGTTAATGGCAAAAGTTGGCATATTCCGTTAAAAAGAGTGGTTGCGAGCGGGATTGGCAAATGATTTCAGTTGCCGAAACAGGATTGTATCGGCTAAAAACGTATCGGCAGGAGACATCGACAAAATGATATCGGTTGGTGATTGCCAATAGGTAATAAGAGTTCGAGTTCTTGTCGGATTTGGTTGATGACATCGAGGTTATCACTAAAAGGGGATCGATTTGGGAAGGAAACAACGCGAAGATTTATATATTAATTAGGCGGGTTTAATTATTTTCCTTTCCTAATTTTAGGAAGATTGTGTTGAGTCTAGTTTGGATTTGTAAGCTTATCTTTGGAAAAATCGTGTCGTGCTCGATATGGATTTGTTTATGCTCATGGGCATAAATATGTACACCTAGAGTATTGTAAGACAATAGTTAACAACAATTCAATATATACTTTTGGCGCATCGACACCCTAGTTTTTAGGTTTTCATCTCGATGAGTTCTTGTTTCGAGTTGGGCTACATCGGTTAGGTTCGATCTCCGGCAATAGGTGAGTACCGTCTATAGTTGCTTGTATCGGCGGGGCTAGAGCTTCCATCGGTTGAGTTCGACGCTATATTCCGGTCAATACAAGCACTTTATCATATACATTAGCTAATTTAAATTGTTAGTCTTGTTTACCCATATTGGATGATTCATTTAGAATTTGTTGATATCAACTAAACCATTTTTGACGGTTTGGATTGCTTGACGTATCTACCACCCGAAAAACAATCAAAGATTTGATTAGACCTTATCATTTCTTTCATACTTAGTGTTGCATCGGTTTAGTCTCACCTTCTAAGTTGTGATTGAAATTGTAAGAACTAACTTGCTCTTGGATTGATAATAAGGGTAGTATCAAGGTTTGATCGATCTTACAGTATGGTATAAATGTTTTGCTTTAATTTACATGCTTTATTTTGCTTAACTATTTATATCTATCATCTTATTTAAGTTTATCAAACCTTTAAATCTACTAAGCTTGTTATTAGCCTCGCCTTGTCTCGGTTAGGTCGATATGTTGAGGTTGTAACTGTTTAGTGGATTTAATTAAGATAATAGTCTTATAAAAGGTTATATCGGAGTTTTAGCCGATATGTTATCCGATTGCCCAAACTATTCAATCGGCTATGATATAAGTCCCTATAATTATTAATTTGTATGATCTTGGTTATAAGTAACTAATCTTGTCTCGGTTAGGTCCAACCAATCATAATTGCTTGAAACCAAAAGAAAGATTGAATTAACTATTATATGCCATTTATATCTATAGCCGATCATGATTGTTTTTGTCTAATCTTCAATACCTATCCACGGCTTATTTAGATCATATAATAGTATAAAAATTGACTTTAATAATCTCGAGTCTTATCTTTGCATCGATTGGGTTCGACCTATAGGATTAATTTTCTAAAAGAAAAGTTGTTTGTGATTATATCTAATCTAAATCTAGTTCATGAACAATATATTTCACCTTACAGCCAATTTGACTTGTTCACATCGGCTAGGTCACCACGACGTGACATCGGTTTATTAGCTTATTGGCTATCGTCTTCTAATGTCTACCATGTCATTGGTTGCGGGATCAAACCAAGCGGCACACTGCATTCGACCAACATTTTGGACCTAGATTGGAGCTAAGCAAAATTCCTAGGTCGTTTGTGTTTTGCATCGATAGCGGGGCACACGCGTACATGGGGATGGTCATGGGACACATTGGCATTCGCGCCACGTCCGTTGCGTCATGTTGCTTCGTCGACCAGGCACGCGGTGCGTCGCACGGGACAAAAAGGCGACGGCGCACGCGAGTTGGTGTGGCAACAGCTCAGTTAGGGTTTGGGCGATGGCGTGGCGGTTTCTGGCGACGTCAGGGCATAGTGGGAAGGACGGAGCACGGCGCAGTACAAGAAATGTGTTGGTTTATGACGTTTATGACATGACATTTGATCAAAAGGTCACTAAATCGACTTGTTTATGACATTTTCTTTGAAAACATATCAACTTAGTGATATAACTAAATAAACGTCACAAAAAACGTCTTAAAGGTAGTCAAATTCCATATTGTGACATTTTTTGTCCTGTCGAAACCACCAATTGCAGTCGTAATAAATATATGAAAAGGATATTATGTAAAAAAGTATTTTATATAACAAGAATAATTTGTGAACAACATATAGTCTCACTTGATCAAAACCACATATAGTCTCACATGATCAAAAATGATTGATTTTTTATGACAATGTTGTGGACCAAAATTAAGCTACCATGTCGATTTATAGAATTTTCTTACCAAATTTAGATATTATTATAATTTTTAGTCCAATTTAGAGATGTATATTGGACTAAAAAATTGTAATCTGATGAATTAAATAAAAAATCTATGAAAATTATTTAATAATTAAATAAAAAATCTATGAAAAATCTAGAAATTATTTAATAATTAAAGAAAGTGTTTGAATAAAATCTATGAAAATTTGAACATCAAATTGAGCATCAAAAGTATATATAAATAAATTTTATTAATTTTTAGGTGAAGTAAAATGTGAGAAATAAAATTTCTTAATTGGAACATGGGTGGATTTAATTTTTATTAAATTCTCCATGATTAAATTTACTCTCTGAAATTTTCGAGATTTTTCGAGCTCAAATATTAATTTTAATGCTACAAAGAGCATTTAATTCATTATTTAAATAAATAAATTAATTATGAAATGATCTAGTTATATTTTTATGAAATACTTTGAGTGTCCAACTATTTTTAGAATTTTCATGGAATTATTGGAGCATTGTAAGTATTTATGAAAATTCAAAGATTATTTAAATGGCAAAGTAATTTAAAATCCACTTTCCAGATTTGGGCCAAATTCTGGAAGTCTTTTCTCCTCCCTTTATTCAGTTCGGCTGGTCTTCCTATTTTTTAGCCGGAACTATTTAGAAAGAAAAAGTATATTTTGCCTTCTGTCATAGCATGCGGATTGTTCATTTCATTGTTAAAAAATAATTTATTACTTAAAAATTTGAAATTCCTCTCAAAAATATATACATAGTCTAATCCATGTGAAAAAAATATAAGAGTTTGTAATAAAATATTTATATAGGTTCATTCACGATGGTCCATTATGCAATTACTTTGAAAATAGAAAAAACATTTTTTCACAAAACAAGTGACAATATAACTTCATATCTCGTAACATTGCGCTTAAGTTAAGATTATGTCCAAATTTGAGGTGCATACGAGTTCAAAAATATTATATGTTATGCAAACTTCAATTTTTAGTTAAGTTATATGAGATTATGTGAGAAGTGTAACTATCATGTGCACAATATATATCTTGATTTGATCAATATCGTTTGAAATTTTTATGGCAATGTTACATACCAAAATTAAGCTATCATGTCAATCTATAGATTTTTCGACCAAATTTAGATATTATTATAGTTTTTGTAAACCAATTTAGAGATGTAAGATTTTAATTATCTATAGCAACCTATTGAATTCTCCATCTAATTCTTGGATATGGGATAGAATGAAATATAGGGGCACATATATATTTTTGTTTATTTTTTAAACCTTATTTGCGGTACTCGTAGTTCAATTCGGAATTAATTTTGAAAAGTACACAAAAGTTTATTTAATTGTTAAAAAATAGTAGATGAATTAAAAAAATTTGAAACTCCTCTGAAACAACATATACACATTCTACTCCATGTAAAAAAATTATGTGAATATGTGTGTTTAAAATTATTTGTATTTATGTCTATTTATTTGTACACTAAAAATACAAATAAAAAATTGGTAAGGAAATTTTCATACTGGGCTCTTTTTCTCTATTTCCCGGCCCAATTCAGCCCAACTTAAGACAGGAGCGTGTGTGCGCCGTCGGACTTTCACCAATGGACAGGATTCATTAGATTTCGGTATAAAACAGGAGCAAACCCTAGCTTCTTTCTACTCTGTGCCGCACCCCTCTCTCCCTGCTCCTCGCTCTCCTTCGGCGGGTGGCGTTGCTACCTCCGACGGACGGCGCCGCCCTGTCCAGCGTCCTCCATGTGTTTCTCCCTCCATAGGGTTTTGTAGACCCCATTTTTGCAGCAGGAATCAGTCGTGTTCATAGTATCATTTCCCTGGATCGACTAGTTTGGTACCCACGAATGCATTGCTGAATCATCTGGTGCACGATACATTCATCGACACACACAAAATATTACAATATAGGGCCTGAAGGCGATGTCTAGAACATAGGACCAAACGGTCTGGAATACAAGCAAAAGCAGAAATTAGATAAGGCAGCGAAAAGAAGGCAGCGGCACGCCATTGCCACAGGCAACGACCGGAGCTAAGACCTATTAGGCACCTTCGTCTTCCTCACCCTCCTGGTAGTAGGCGTACGGGTCTTCCATGTCTTCATTTCCTCATCTGAAGGGTTGTGTATATAGCAAGGGTGAGTACCAACTGTACTCAGCAAGCCAACACAACAAAGATGCATATGATAGGAGATTCTCAAAGGATGGATGTGGTTCATTTGCACAAAGCCAGTTTTGTCATTCTTTTCACAAAACCCTATCTCTAGCCAGATCAAGTTTTATTTCCATAGTTTATTAAGTCGGCGACGGTTCTGTCCACCATCCATTGTGATACCAAGGATAGCTTCCCGCCACCGGTTCGTCATGGTTTTCTAGGGAGTCTACCCTCTTCTCACAGTTCGAGCAGAGGATCCCCAACACATAAAATTATCATGCATACCAACCCATAATTTTAAAGTTTAAGAATCTAGCCAAGAGAGAAACTTGTCACGCTGCTCCATATCCGCGAGCACGGCTATTTGAATAGATTGATTTATTCACACTACAGTAGATGTACACTTTACCCGTACTCTGTGACTGCCCAACGAATGAGCCTACGTCCCAACACATGAGACAGTCACGGCAAAGCCTTTCGATAATCTCACTTTGGCAGTACCCGCTCCATGAACTTAAATCCTCTTGCACTCTTGCTGTCCTTTCCTAGCAATGAGAGGAGTTCTGGCGCTCCCGAGGTAGAAAAAAACTCACTCAATCCTCGTTCATCACTCAATACGTAGGCCGTAGCCACATCTCAACAATACTAACCACAACTCAACACCTGAACCACTATGCAGGGATACTGCCTCCGCTCGGCTATCTACTCCGCTAGGTCTATACCCATTCGAGAAGTACGGTTGTACTGGCTCGTTCCATGTTATAAATCTCATGGCTCGGTCCTTAGCTGACCAGGGACCGTACTTGCCTTTGCCGGAATCCACCCAAATCATCCAGCCGCCCCAGTCTAAAACATTTATTTTGTATTTTCAGTTTTCTTCAAAACTCATTTTATCATTCTCATGGCAATGTGGCGCTCATGTCTCCACATGCCGTATCTCAACTACCTTTCCCAAAGGTAGTTGCCCAAGCATATAGCTTTTTGCAAAAGCATGAGTATGCATGAATCTAATAATAGCATGGCTAAGAATTCTACTGAAGATTCCCTTCGGTTATATCATATCGAGGGTTACAAAGAATATAACTAAAGGTAATCAACATCAAGGCATGGCAAAACAAGAATAGGAAGTCTTTTTGTTATAGCATGCACTTTTTAGTTTTAGAATCAACACAAGTTCGCAAATAGGATCAATATGTTTAAAGGGAGTGATGACTTGCCTTGCTCGTGACCTTCTTGACTTGTGTCCTCAGCGTACTCAACGGCTCCCACGGATTCTATACATACGTGCGAAATATCCAATTGAATTCGATTAGAATTCAAATAAAAACCATCAAAAACCAAATAAATCGCAAAAGCGGTCCCTAAGACGAAACTACGGTTTTAAATGGATTTAAGTTCGAGTTTCGCTAAAATCCGGGTTGAAGCGAGCGAGCGTATTAATTTGAACTTTTGCATTTTCACCGATTTTATTTATATGAGGTGACCTTATTCCAAGTTAATTCGTATCTAAGTTTAGAGGCATTATATTGATGGTCCAAAATATTTATTTGACTAGAGGGTAACGAGAGCGTTTACGTCGATATTTTGGTTGAATCTAAATCCTTTTATGAGCTTGGTGTCGTGGTCTAATTATAAATAAGACAAGAAGGATTTTAAGAAGCAAATATTAAATATCAAAATTTTCATACAATAGGAAAAAGTTTAATAGGCTTTATAAAGATAGTTTATAGTTCTTGAAAAAGTTCTTATTTGTGAGTATAAAACTAAGTAAATTAATGAGCTTCTCAAAAGATAATAATTTGGGTCTTGAATAGGTTAAATAGTTTAAATATAAAATAATTTGGGATAATAAATATATGCTTTAACAGTCTAGCTGATATCGTAAGTCCAACTATGAATCGGCTAATACTCTGATTTATCTTATGAAAAGATATTGATCTGAGCTAAATGCGCTAAACCTAGATCAGTCGGCTGTCGGCTATAGCTTACAAACTGATTCTGGCTTAGAACATTTAACTAGAGCTAGATCTTAATATAAGAGGCGATTTTAATAATCTTGATGACAAATATCAAAAGAACATTAAAACATATAAGACCGGCTGAAACCCCGGCACTGTCTCTAAACATATACATCTAGCTGAGTAGATCATGAAAGCTCTAAAAACGACTTAATAGTTCAACATTGATGCAGCATTAAGTATAAAAAGAACAAACTGATCTAGTGTAACTGATGTAAATACCTCGAGACAGTGGATATCGCATATAATCTAGGTCAACCTTTAGATCTAGCTCTATCGGCTGCTAATTCCTGACAGAAGTGAGCCGATGTCGAGATAGACCTAAATATTGTTCTGGATTATATGTGATATATGATAACTAGCGCAGCATAAATCATCGAATTTAGAGTGTCATAACGATGGAAGCACTAAATTTGACGAGATACACCACTAATGACAAACATTTACCTGAACTTGGGGATCGAAACGATGTAGCCCGAAGTCGGATCAGTTGTTCGTCTGAAGAAAGAGGAGGCGATGCGCCGAAGGTTGTATTGATCGTGAGTATTTTAATTACAAGGGTCTCGGGTCTTATTTATACCCAAGTACAGCAAAGATCGCGCTACACACGGTTACAACTAACTACTGTATCTATACGACAAAAGCGCGGGAAGCAATCCTTTGCCGCCTTTACAATAGGGTTATCCCTAAACAAATCTCTAATTTACATACATTCGCCGTTATGGACTTTATCCCTATATGTCAATATCTCTTAATGCGCAATTTGGAAACCGAATCTTCTATTTTATCACCAAATATCTGCATCGAAACGTCTTCAACTTCTACGAACTTGGAATCGGCTATCGGATGTTCTTGTCGATTCAACCTTAACCGGCGCCGCGGCCGATCGCATCTCGGCCGACCTGGCCTCTGTTTCTCTGTCAAACCAGCCGATCCAATTCTGCTTCAACTTCAGCTAGGACTTAGAGATTTGGTTACCAAATTTAGCTGTTAACACATGCCCCCAAGTCCGTGATATGAAATGTTACGGATTTGTCGCCCTTTCGAATCCCCGCTCTTTTCTGACCTAAACCGTTTCGGCTGCCCAAAATATCCTTTAAATAGTCTTTCCCCTCCACTGAAACGGCCACGCCTTCACTCCGCACATCTCGAGCGCTCCGCAACCAAATCCTTTTTCTCTCTCCTCTCCAGCAATTCACCGGCGCGCTTGGTGAACCTCGACGATTCCGGCAGCCAAAAGCTCGAATCCACTCCGACGATCTTGATGGCTTCCTCCACCGTCGCTGCATCGGCCGCCGCTGCCGCTGAGTTCCTTGAGGTACGTCCCAATCGGCTCAAAATCCCTCTTTCTCTACTTCCCTTTTCTTAATTTGCACTCTAGGGTTCTTGATTTGTAATTTCCTCTCCCTTTTTTCGACTGTAGCACCTGTCCCATCAGATAGCAATGCTGATCCTTAAACCACTGGACGAGCACTTTTAAGTCATGGCCGACCACGGATAATTCCTGGATCGAGTGGTACAAAAGAGTGCAATCGGCTAAACAAGCCCAGTGGGAGGAATCAGGGATAGCCCAGTGCTTAGCTCTGTCCACGGCCAATATGGAAAAAGATGAGCCCCTCATGTTGGCCGTGACTTACTTTTGGAACGACACCCTGAATGCCTTTATGTTTCAGCAAGGCCCCATGACTATAACCTTAGCCGATGTAGTTATGACAACCGGGCTAGACATTTTGACATCGGCTAATCCTAGAGACCTGAGCAGAAAGGGCCAACATCAGTTCAAAACAAAGGCCATTGGTGGATGGAGTGGCTAGATCGCCCAGAACATGAAGGACGGATTAGTCAGCCATAGGGAACACGTCGCTTTCCTTATGATGTGGTTGGAAAAGTTCGTGTTACGTGGCTCAAGCTATGGGCCGGCCGCCAAGCGGCGGTCGTAGCCGAATCCTAGCCGAAGGAAAGAAGCTTGCTCGGGCAAATATCTTCTCGGCTATCGTACCATACTCTTTATCGGCCGTCGCGAAGATAGCCGCCAACGCTTCAGTCAACACTAGCGGCCCCTGGTGGTTTCTTCAAATCTGGCTCGTGTTGATGACCCAGAAGATAGCCGGTCGGCTACCCCTGACCAAAGCCCGTTTCCCCTGCTTGGAGCCAATCGAAGACGACGACGGCAACGAGATCACCACCACCAGATGCATGAGTTATGGAGAAGCAGCAGCCACACATGCGGGTTCGAGGCAATCGGTCGATTTGCTGGCCGAATGGTTCATCTCCCTGTACGATGAGCTCTCCCACGACAATCGGATTTGGTACTTCTACTAGGACTGGGCATTGTTTGAGCTGTCGATCGACTTTAACTTGGAGGAGATCAACTCAACCGACAACCCCAAGTGCAGAGAATTGTTCACTGCTGCTCTCACCCCTTGCATCCTGCCGATCGAGATTCATCAAGGCCGATCAGTGGCCAAGAGTTATGAGTTCTATTACCTCGTGTCGGCTGCCAGGCAGTTTGGGTTTGGGCAACTGCCCATCGGTTGTTATTACGCTGATAAGATCAAGACCAGGGGGTTTGTGGACCAAGCCCTCATCATGCATCGGTCCCCCCTCGGCAGTATTGGAAAGATGGTGCTGGCGTACAAGAAGAGCGCAGCCTACAGCCGCTGGTGGACCGAGATCAAACAGCACATCTTCCATCACCGGTCCTCCTACTACGTCGACTCGCTGCTTCCCGAAGAAATCCCTTCGGTGAGTTTTGAAGTCCAAATCATTCTTCTTCTCACATCATCGGCTAACTTAGTCGGCTAACACTTGTCTTCTTTTGTTCGCAGGAAACTGAAATAGAACGGCCAACGGTGAGTAACTCCGGGATTCCCATCGAGTACCGCCTAGGCGTTCTGTCGGACAGAAGTGGCCTCGCCCCGTCGGCGATCGGCTGGGACGCGCCGAAATTAGCGTCCTTGCTGCACGGGCAGACGCGCGAGCCGATAACCTGCAAGAAAAAAGCTGCGCCCCCCACAAAGCCATTGGCCGCCCCTGCCCCCAAGAAGAAGAAACAACCGATCGCGCCTGCCGATAACCGCCCTTCAGTGGATCCGAGCGTCGAGCGTACCTTGAGGAAGCTCGGGCGACGAAGAGATGTCGGCGGCCGTCGGGCAGCGGTGAGTACGCAGTTCAAGTCATCAATCTGTCAGCCCTCCAGCCGATAATCCGCCGGTTCCAACTCATCCCATGAAGAAACGGCTGGTAAGTCTTCACCTTATCGAGCTTGGCCTTAATATGATATCACTCTGTACTCAGTCGAACATGCCTTTTCCAGGTTAAGAAATTGGCTGGCCGCACTCCGCGTCACGCTCCATCAGTAATTACCTCTTTTGGCTTGCGCCTCAGCCCACGAATTTCAGCCGACTTAACTGCTAATACTTGTCTTTTTTTTGCAACCTCCTCGATCTCCATCGGCTGCCCCCCCAAGCGTCGAGCGAGTGCACAACGTCGGCCGTGGGTGACCAAGGAGTTGGAGACACCCCAGAACCGGCCGAAGCTAAAGCAAAAGCCGACCTAGTGCCCGCGGCGAAGGTAAGTTCACTCTTTCCCTTTTCTAGCAATATCTTGAGCAATCGGCCATTTGATCTAATCTCGTTGTTCCTTTTGCGCAGTCTCTGGCCGATCTGCTTTCCTTCGACATCAAGGAGTTCTTTCGTGAAGATGAGGCAGAGGCAGCCAGTCCTAGTGAGGCCCCAACCGACGAGCTCAAGGAAAGGCTCGAAGATATACGCCGTCGACTGGACATCAACATCGACAGGCTCGTGGAGGAATGTGGATCGGCCAGGAGCCGATTCTTCGAGATCGAGGGCCGACTCCCAGACGACCTAGCTGCCAAGATCTCGGCCACAGTCTGCATTGATGTACACCGGTCAAGGCTTGGACGCGCCATGCAACGTATGGTTGAAAGGCTTGCCCAAGCCGACATAACCGCCAAGATCCAAGACACGGTCAAGACTGTGGAGGCTGAAAAGGAAAAATTGAATGAGCTGGAAGCCGGCCCAAGCACCTTCTAGGTCCGGATTGCTAATCTGAAGGAGAAAGAGGCCAACTTGATGAAGCAACTGGAGGATTGCCGCGTCGATATCGCCGCCGAGGAGAAAGCACTGGCTGACTTGCCCAAGACTACCGAAGATCAAAAGGGCAGGTTGACAGCCATGATCAAGTATTTGAAAGAACTCCACAAATCGGCTAAAGTGCTCCCCGGCTCCGATGCTGAAGATCAAGCCGTCATCGACGAAGTCAATGCGATAAAGGTCGCGGCAATATCAGCCATAGACACATTTTTGGCTCAATAGCCGATGTAACAGATAAACTTAAACCAGATTATCCCATAATCGGCTTTAGCTCTTTGTAATCGACCGCTTGAAACTTTTATAATCGGCTTCGGCCTTCTGTGAATATTTACCAACTTTTGTAATCGGCGTCGTCTCTTTGAACACTTAATATAACTTGTTAACTTCTGAAATGGTGTTTGTGAATTAAATCGGCTTCGGCCTTATGTATCATCTTTAATTTAACCGTCGACTCCAAAACCACTTATACCAAAACTTAGGGATTTCGGCCTTGTGCGTTAGATCATGTTTGCCGATTCCGAAATCGCATCATGGCTATCGTTCCCAACACTTGCATTACGGCCGCCGATCCCAACCGCTCAAAAGTTCCTTAGGTCCGTGTTTTGCCTTCTCAGAATCGGCTTAGATCCTGTGCTCAACCTGATGCCATGCTGATCCCAAAACTTTTATATTGACTGCCGATTACGATGACCACCGACAACGATGCTCGAAAAACATTTGATTCCTGTAATAACGCTGATTATGAAGCCCAAAAAATTTTTGACGTCCACCTTTCTGTAATCGGCTCGAATCTTGTGTGTGTATATGTCCCCCTAATTTTGTTGATGTCTTCGATGTCGACAAAATTATGAAGTCAATTGTGCCGTTGCGATCGGCAATCCGCAGCCGATCGTCAAAAATTAGGGAAAAATGTGCCACAAAAATGGCCTAAAGGCGATGCATGATTGAAACAGGACATCGGCTAGCACGAATCTGCTAAGCAAACAGCCGAATCATGAGTTGATCCATACGCTTGGGTAGTATTTTTCAAGTATTTTCCATTAAGAGCCCTTCCAAACACTTCTCCATCTAAACCTTCTAGCATATAAGCTCCTTTAGAGACGCATTTGTGGATCTTGAAAGGCACTTCCCAATTTGGTGACCACTTGCCGAATTTATTGTCTCTGGATCCAATCGGCAGTATCAATTTCCAAATGAGTTCGCCCTCTTCAAAATATTTAGGCACAACTTTTTATTATAATGTCGGCTACTCGTTCTTTATCCCTTGTAACCTTTTCCAAGGCCCTCATCCTGGATAAAACTAGGTCTTCGATTCGTCCACCATCAAGTGATAATAATCGTCGTGTGAGTTGATCCCCGTAGTTGAATGCGCCTTGAGCCGATGATGCTTTCCCATGGTAGCACCGCCTCATGCCCGTAGACTAGCTTGTATGGAGGGACTTGAATTGATCCATGGCATGCCATCCGATATGCCCACAGTGATTTGGCTAATCGGCTGCCATTCCTTGGGGTACTCGAGAGATCTTTCTTTTAATCAATTTAATCAAACTTTTATTTGAAGCTTCGGCTTGCCCGTTAGCTTTGTGCGTAGTACGGCGAAGAATTAAGTAGCTTGATCCCCATGCCGTCGGCAAACCGAACGAATTTGTCGATATGAATATAGATCCCTGGTCCATTGTAAATGTTTGTGGGACGTCAAATCGGTAGATAATATGTTCTTTAATAAACTCGATTGCGTCTTTAGAGTCAACTTTCTTTAAGTGAACTGCTTCCACCCATTTTGTAAAATAGTCTGTTGCCACCAGAATAAACTTATGCCCTTTGCTTGAGGGTGGATTGATCTCGGCCGATCATGTCAATGCCCCATCCTCCGAACGACCAAGGCTTGATGATTGGATTCATAGCCGATGCGGTGCTTGTTGTATGGCGCCGAATTTCTGACAATCCTGGCAACCCTTGTAATACTCGAAACAGTCCTCCAGCATTGTCGGCCAGACATATCCTGCTCGTCGAAGCAGCCACTTCATCTTATGAGCCGATTGATGTGTGCCGCAAATCCCTTCATGCACCTCTCCGATAGCCACTTTGGCTTGATCGGTTCCCAAACACTTAAGATGCACACCATCAATCGTCCGATAATACAGATCTTCATCGAGCAAAACATATCTTTGTGCCTTGTATCGCAGTTTCCTTGTAGCCGATTGAGAGGGGTTCTTGAGATAGTTGTAGACTTCAAACCTCCAATCATCGGCTGTAATGGCAGCAACTTCAATTTCAATAGCTTTTATCATCGGCCTGTAGCCGGATGCCCCTTGAGCTAAATCATTGGCCTCAATATTCTGTTCTCTGGGGATATGCTTCAATGTGACTAGCCGAAAGCCCTCCATCAATTCCTGGCATTGTTGATAGTAGATCATCAGCGCATCGTTTTTTCATTCGTATTCTCCTAACAACTGGCTGATGACTAACAGTGAATCTCCCATTATTTCGATGGCGTCGGCTTCAACTTCCTTGAGTAGATGCAATCCTTTAAGTACGGCTTCGCATTCGGCTTGGATGTTTGTAGCATGGGGGTTAATAGCGAAAGCAAATTAAAAACTTGCCCCCTAGGCCAAATAATGACCAAGCCGATGTCGCGGTCATTGGTGCAAACCGAGCCATCAAATGTCAATGTCCAAGGCATGATTTCTACTGAGTCGATTGAGTCATTCCTGTGCTCCACGATAAAATCGGCTATAGTTTGTCCTTTGACTGCCCTGGGTGCCTGATACCTCAAATCAAACTCTGTTAGAGCAAACATCCACTTCCCAATCCTTCCTTTCAATACTGGAGCCGATAGCATGTACTTAACTACATCGGCTTTACAGATTATTGTGCACTCGTTGGATAGCAGATAATGTCTTAACTTGGTACACGAAAAATATAGGCATAGGCATAGCTTCTCCACTGGTGAATACCTTGTTTCTGCATCTAGAAGCCGTCGGCTGATATAGAAGATAGCCTTTTCCTTGCCCTCAACCTCTTGGATTAAAACCGAGCCGATTGACTTATCATCGGTTGATAGGTACAGCTTGAATGATATCTCTTTTTGTGGAGGCATTAAAACTTGAGGGGAGCTTAAATAATCCTTGATATTGTCCAAAGCCTTTTGTTGCTCTGCCCCCCATGTGAATGCTTGATCGGCCTTCAGCCGAAGCAGTGGTGTGAACGACTCCATCTTTTCTGAGAGATTGGCTATGAACCTCCTGATGAAGTTGATTTTGCCGATCAATGATTGAAGCTGCTTCTTGTCCTTCGGAGGTTGTATCGTTTAGATAGCATTGATGCTTCTTGGTGTGACCTCATTTCCTCTTTCATGAACAAGAAACCCTATAAATTGCCCGGTCGATACGCCGAACGCACACTTCAACGGATTCATCTTCAGGCCATATTTTCTTGTCCGCTCCAAAACCTACCTCAGATCGGCTATATGATCCTCTATCTCCCTGGATTTGACAACGACATCGTCGATGTAGATCTCCACCAGAGAGCCGATCATATCATGAAAAATGTAGTTCATGGCTCGTTGATATGTTGCCCCAGCATTTTTTAGCCCGAACGTCATAACGACCCATTCATACAAGCTGATTGCCCCAGGTCATCGAAAGGCAGTTTTGTGAATGTCCTCTTCGGCCATGAAGATTTGATTGTAGCCTGCATTGCCATCTATAAAGCTGATAATTTTGTGGTCTGACGCAGCGTCTGCGAGCAAATTGGCTATGGGCACTGGGTATTCATCTTTGGGGGTAGCCTTATTCAGGTCTCTGAAGTCGATGCATACCCTGAGCTTGCCGTTCTTTTTCAACACTAGGACAATGTTTGAGACCCACTCGGCGTATCGGCAAGGCCGAATGAATCCAGCATCGTATAGCCGAGTTATTTCGGCTTTGATCGCGTCGTACATATCGACTTTGAACCTCCTAGGAGGTTGTTTGAATGGCTGATAGCCTGCCTTGATTGGCAGTTGATGAACGACAATAGATCGGCTAAGACCGGGCATCTCAAAGTACTCCCAAGCAAAACAGTCTTTATATTCTTTTAACAAATTAATGAGCTGGGATCTACAATGAGAAGATAGATTTGTGCTAATATATGTCGGCCTCGGCTTGTCACTAGAGCCGATATTAATTTCTTCTAACTCATCGGCCGACGTAAAACCTTGCCCGAGCTTGCCATCGTCTTCGTCCGTGGTGTCCATGCCGAAGACGCTTAAGCCCTTCACCATGTCTTGTTCAAAGCAGCGTGCGGCTTGTCATCTCCAATCGGCTGTATTGTGGAATTGGACACATTTAGAAAATCGGCTTGCCGATTTTCCCAGGACAAACAATCAATGCCTTCGATTTCCCAAAGCGGCAAATCGGCACTGGCGACACTAACTGACCTGTCGGCGGAAACGATCTCGATCTTGTCGCCGTCCCATTGGATCAGGCTCTGATGCATTGTAGAAGGAACGCAACAATTGGCATGTATCTAGTCCCTTCCGAGCAACAGGCTATAAGACTCCTTCCCATCGATGACAAAGAATGTTGTGGGCACGGTCTTATTGCCGATGGTCAGTTCGACGTTCAGGACGCCCTTGGTTTCTGATGGGTTGCCGCCGAAGTCCTTGAGCACCATATTGGTCTTGATCAGGTCTTCAGCTCCTTTGCCTAGTTTTCTGAATGTTGCGTAGGGCATAGGTTGACTGCGGCTCCCCCATCAACTAGCATCTTAGACATCGGCTTGCCGTTGATGAATCCTTTAACATACAACGGCTTCAGGTGCCGATTTTTGGTCCCCTCGGGTTTGTCAAAAATAGCTTGGTCTGGGGAGAGTGCTAGTTTCGCCAAGTCATCTTCGATAGTGTCTGCATCAGCTTCAGGAGCACCGAACTCGGCTGGCAATATGAGTACCATGTTGACCGATGCAGAAACTTTGTCTTTCCCTTTGGCTGCCCTCCTTGCTTGATCGGCTGAACTCTCCTTGGCTTGCTCCTCATCAGTTGTGGCGGTTTTCTCTTTGGGGATCCATCGCCTTTTGATTTTACCCAGCTGACGGTGTTGTTCTTCGATCATCTGCCAAACTTCTTCTTCCCTTCCTTCACGCTTTAGCCTTTGAATTCTTCGTTTCTTTGTTTTGGTGAAGAGGTCAGAGGGGCACCATTAGGGGTTGGCCGATTCTTCATCATCGGCCTCTTCTTTGTCGTAGTAGTCATCGTTCTCGTTTTCGTCGAAGAAGTCTTGATGGATTGGCCCTAGCCGATCGTGAACGGACTGTCGGTGCCGGTTGAGCTGAACGGGCCTTTGGACGAACCGAGTTGGATTGGTGATCGGCCGGCTTCTATGTTCGTCCTCGGGGTACTCGCTGCAAGCCGTGCAATTTTCTAGCATCGGCAGTCTCATCTCGGTTTCCCAGCAGTGCCTAAAAAATTCACAATGCCAATGGGGATCAACATCGCTGTGATTCTCGTCGTACCGGCAGCCTCGCGTTTCTGGCTCTTGCCGATAAAACCTTTCAAACCAAGCTTCTTCCCGCCAAGATTGCTGTTGGAGGCGGCGTCGGCTGTTCGTGTTGATCAGCCGTCGATCAGCCGATCGGGCAACGGGGCGCACCATGTTGATTGGAGTGGCTTGGCTTCCAGTCGGCTCATCTTCTGCATTGACCCTTTTCAATGCTTCGGCTAAGCTGTACGTCATTCTACGCTGCCGATCAGCTTGCCTAGGGCCAGTTTGAACCATGTTGATTCGAAGGGGTTGCCATCTACCTTCATCGGCCGAGCATAATCGGCAAACTTGAGTTTCCCAACCTCTATTGCCGACTGAATTTGCTGCCTGAAGACTTTGTAGTCGTTGGTGGCATGAGATGTAGAGTTGTGCCACTTGCAGTACTTTTTCTTCTTTAGTTCTTCGGCCGATGGGATCACGTGGTTCTCGAGAAGCTGGATCTGTTTCTCCTTGAGCAGTAAGTCAAAAATTCTATCGGCCTTGGTGATGTCGAAGTCATATCTTTCCTCCTTGGCCATCTTCAGCAGCCACTGGAAGACGATGGCCTTTTTGTTTTTGGCCCATTCGGCTGCCGCCACCTCTGCGTCATCGTCGTTGGAATCGGAGTCTGACTCAACGATGACTTGAGTTATGTTTTTGACGGCCTGCCTGGTGTCCTGAAACCTTTGTTCATGGGTCGTCACCTTCTGCGCCAGATGTGCTAGGCTACCGAAGTCTTGAGCGGAGAAGCGCTCGCGGATCGGCGTGATCAGGCCATGGAAGGCCAAATCGACTAGCTGGGCATCCGACAGCACCAGGCTGTAGCATCGGTTGCTCATCTCTCTGAAGCGTTGGATGTATTCTTGAACCGACTCGTTGTGCTTCTGCCTGATACTGGTGAGGTCCGACAACTTCATTCATGGTTGCCGGAGTAGAAGTAGCTATGAAATTGTTTTTCGAGAACGGCCCAGCTCGGAATTGAGTTGTAAGGCAATGAAGAGAACCAGGTGAAAGCCGATCCCAAAAGCAACAAAGGGAACAACCGAACTCTCAAGGCGTCTGTAGCCGATGCTTCACCGCAGTGCGCCAGGAATCGGCTGACATCCTCGTAGGGCGACACATTGTCTTGCCCTGAGAACTTCGAAAAATTTGGGATCTTGTATCGGTTGGGCAATGAAATCCGCTCAAAATGCTCCAGATAAGGATACCAATACATGTTCCCTGAGTCCTTTGGCTTGAGGCCGAACTGATCGTGCATGACGTCCGCAATCAAATCGGCCCAAGTCCAGTTGTCCTGCTGTATCGGCTCATATTGATCATATGGTGCGGGTGCTTGCCGATACAGTGGTGGTGGCGTCTGAAGCCTGTAGTGATAATCTTGACGGCCTTCTTGATACTGGTACTGGAACGGGTGATCAGCGGGAGGCGGCCGATTTGCCGGTGGTGGCATTGGTGGACCCGGGAACAGCTGTCGGCCACCGGCATTGTACTGTCTGTCCAGGCCAATCTTGGCAACCGGCTCTAACTGTCGATTGTCGTTGAACATGTTGGCGATCTGATCCTGGGGCAGCGGTTGCTGTCAGTTCAGCATGGTGATTACTGGTCTCGCAGCAGATCCGGACGGATTCGGCTGGTTGAGGACCCCTCCTGGCGGCCCTGGTTGTGCTGGCGATGGAATCAGCCGATGCTGGGTGGCCAATGTCCTGTAACCAGGAAACTGGCCGTCTGTGAAGTACGTCGGCCCCCGCTGCAGCTGGTCGGCTATCTTGGCGTCGACCACATTAGCTCCACCTTTGCCTCCAATCGGAATCGGCTATCGGTTGTCCTGGTCCGAGTCGGACTTAGCCGATTGGCTCCGTAGCCGAATCAGACTTAGCCGATGTGGCCTCTGTTTCCGCAGATTGCACTTCTCCTCCAATTCCGCTTTAATCCTTGCTTCAAACTCGGGGATTTGCTTACCAAATATGGTCGTTAACACCTCTTAGCCAAGAGTTGGATACAGATGTGATTTTCCAGTCGCTCTCTCCGAGCTTTGAGGCATTCATACTAAATTATCACATGAACAGCATGAATAAAACCTTGGCCGAATTGCATGGGATGCTAAAGACTGCTGAGGAGAGTATCAAGAAAAACGGTCATCATGTGATGATGATGCAGAAAGCTAAGCGTAAACCCCGTGCCAAGAAACTTTGCACCAAAAGGAAGTTAACTCCTGATGAGATCGCGAGTGCTTCAAAAGCAAAGAAAGGCAAGAAGGGGTCAGCGACGACAGATGTTGTTTGCTTTTATTGCAAGGAGGCAGGTCACTGGAAGAGGAACTGCAAGAAGTACTTGGAGGATCTCAAAAAGAAGCAAAGTGAGACTTCTGCTTCAGGTATTAATGTTATAAAAATCAATCTTGCTACTTCATCTACTGACTCTTGGGTATTTGATACCGGATCAGTAGCTCACATATGCAAATCGTTGCAGGGTCTGAGAAGAAGTAGAAGCTTGAGATGGGGCGAGGTGAACCTGCGGGTCGACAATGGAGCAAGGGTTGCTACAGTTGTCGTCGACATTATGCCTTTCCACTTACCTTCAGGATTAGTTTTGAAATTAAATAATTGTTATTGTGTTCCAACTCTATGTCAAAACGAAATTTTCGCTTCATGTTTGCAAGCAGAAGGATATGATTTTAGATCAGTGGACAATGGTTGTTCAATTTATCTTAAAGATATGTTCTATTTTCATATTCATTGGTGAATGGATTATACGTTTTGGATCTTGAAGTGTCTCCCATACATAACATTAATACAGATAGGCAACTTCCAAATGATATAAACCCCACATTTATTTGGCATTGTCGCCTAGGCCATATAAATGAGAAACACATGGAGAAGCTCCATAAAGATGGTCTGCTACACTCTTTTGATTTTGAATCATTTGAGACATGCGAATCTTGTTTACTTGGTAAGATGACAAGAGCACCTTTCACGGGTCACAATGAGAGGGCATCCGACTTGTTGGCACTTATACATACGGATGTATGTGGACCAATAAGTTCAACAGCCAAGGGAGGGTTTCAGTACTTCATAACTTTTATCGACGACATTAGTAGATATGGTTATATCTACTTAATGAGGCACAAGTCCAAATCCTTTGAAAAGTTCAAAGAATTCCAAAATGAGGTACATAATCATTTAGGGAAAAAAATTAAGTTTCTACGATCTGATCATCGTGGTGAATACTTAACCTAGGAATTTGGTAATCATCTAAAATATTTTGGAATCGTTCCACAGTTGACTCCGCCAGGAACTCCTCAATGGAACGGGGTGTCCGAACAAAGAAATCACACCTTGTTGGACATGGCGTGGTCCATGATGAGCCAATGTGATCTTCCATTATCCTTCTGGGGATATGCTCTTGAAACAGCTGTGTTCACACTAAATAGAGTTTCATCTAAGTCGTGGAAAAGACACCATATGAGATATGGATAGGGCATCCCCTAGCTTGTGTTTTATCAAAATTTGGGGATGTGAAGCTTATGTAAAGCGTTTAAAATCCAACAAGTTTACACCCAAATCTAAGTGGATATCCTAAGGAAACAAAAGGATATTATTTTTATAATCGAGAACAAGGCAAAGTGTTTGTCGCCCGACATGGTGTTTTCTTGGAGAAAGAGTTTCTTTCAAGAAAGGTTAGTGGGATTAGAGTGCATCTTGAAGAAATTTAAGAAACACTAGAAAACATTTCAGCTACCACAAGACCACAACAGGAGGAACAAGATGTTGCGCCACGTGTTGTAGATACACCAGCCCCACATAGGTCAGAAAGATCACGCTGTGCCCCTGAAAGATACACAGTGGTAGAACAACGTGACATGTTGTTGTAAGACAACGATGAACCTAAGACCTATGAGGAAGCAATGGTGGGACCAGATTCCAACAAATGGCTTGGAGCCATGCAATCCGAAATAGAATCCATCTATGACAATCAAGTTTGGAACTTGGTTGATCCACCTGATGGTGTCAAAACCATTGAGTGCAAATGGGTTTTTAAGAAAAAGACAGACATGGATGAAAATGTTCACATCTATAAGGCGCGATTGGTGGTGATATGTTTTAAACAGATTCAAGGTGTTGATTATGATGAACCTTCTTGCCTGTCACAATGCTAAAGTCTATTCAGATTATTCTAGCGATTACTGCATATTTTGATTATGAGATATGGTAGATGGAGGTCAAAACTACTTTCCTTAATGGAAACCTAAGTGAGAATGTGTATATGATACAGCCTGAAGGTTTTGTCGATCCACAATCGCCTGGAAAGATATGCAAGCTATAGAAATCCATTTATGGATTGAAGCAAGCATTTCGGAGTTGGAATATTCATTTTGATGAGGTAATCAAAGGGTTTAGTTTCATCAAAAATAAGAAAGAGGCATGTGTTTACAAAAAGGTCAGTGGGAGCGCAATTGTGTTTCTAATCTTATATGTGGATGACATATTGTTGATTAGAAATGATATCCCTATGCTAGAATCCGTCAAGTCTTCATTGAAAAATAATTTTTCCATGAAAGACTTAGGGGAGGCAGCATACATTCTGAGCATTAGGATCTATAGAGATAGATCTAAGAGGCTAATTGGATTAAGCCAAAGTACATACATTGACAAGGTGTTGAAGAGGTTCAACATGCATGATTCCAAGAGAGGTTTCTTGCCAATGTCATATGGCATTACTCTCAGCAAGAATCAATGTCCTAGGACACCTGATGAGCGGAGTAAGATGAATATGGTTTCATATGCTTCTGCAATTGGATCCATCATGTATGCTATGCTTTGTACATGTCCAGATGTATCGTATGCTTTGAGTGCTACGAGTAGATACCAATCAGATCCAGGAGAAGGTCACTGGATAGTTGTAAAGAATATCCTTAAGTACTTGAGAAGAACTAAGGATATGTTCCTAGTCTATGGAGGTGAAGAAGAACTCGTTGTAAATGGTTACACCGATGCTAGCTTTCAAACAGACAAAGATGACTATAGATCACAATTTGGGTTTGTGTTTTTCCTAAACGGAGGCACAGTCAGCTGGAAGAGTTCCAACCAGGATACTGTTGTTGATTCTACAACGGAGGTCGAGTACATCGTTGCTTCCAAGCCGCAAAGGAGGTTGTTTGGATCAAGAAATTTGTTTCGAGCGGGTGTGATGACTAGTGCTACTAATCTAATGTCCCTCTATTGTGATAATAGTGCAGCCATTGTGCAGGCTAAGGAGCCTAGGTCACATCAGAAATCCAAACACATTCTTCAGCAATATCATCTCATCCGCGAGATAGTGAACGGAGATGATGTAAAGATATGCAAAGTGCACACGGATCTAAATATTGCTAATCCGTTGACAAAGCCACTCACTCAGCCTAAACATGAGGCACACACCAGAGCAATGGGTATTAGATACTTAAATGATTGACTTTAGTGAAAAACTGTTAGTGATATGACCTAGAGGCAACATGGAGATGTTGGATATCATGGTCAATTATTATGTATTAATGAATAAATTGTTATTCTGTTCCATGAAATAGATAATTAGTAGTGATCAATAAGTATGTGACTTATTCATGAGACTCTTTATGTAATATAAATCTATTTCTAGATGATCCCTGATCATATATCATATCTATGGAACAAATATAATTCTAAGATCAGCACGTGTATTAATTGATAATCATGTCTCATGGATCATGGTATGGAGATACCAAATCAATAAACGTGAACACATGTTAGAGAACATGTTGTTGGATAGACCCACCCTAAGACATTACAAGGAATTAATGTGTCATTAGTTGGTCTCAAGTAGTGTTGGTGTAAAGTCCTTAGACCTGAGATCATCATGAATTCCAACATGTGTAGTAGCCTACTTAAGGACTACCAAACGCTATTCTGTAACTGGGTAGTTATAAAAGTAGTCTTCGGGTTTGCTATGAAACATGTAGAGGGATGTGAATGATCAAGATGGAATTTGCCTCTCCTACAGGAGAGATATCTATGGGCCCCTCGATGTAATGGATGATGGAAGTGCATGGTCATGCTGAGTTGATTAAGAAGTCAATCAACAGATATATAATCCAATACAAGATCGAGTGAATGATTAAGCTATTGATAGGATGGCACATGTCTTGCGTATAGCTTAATCGGTATCGTGAGGCAAAGAGATTTGTGCACACATTATAGGTTCAGCCGATATGATCTTTGTGTATACTTTGGTGTCAATACGTTCTGCTAGGGGCTGCTGTTGACAGGGTCGGCCAAGAGGTATTCTCGTGCCGGGACCAAGTGTACACGAACCTATTGGGTCGCACACTTAATGGATTGGAACAGATATTCGAGTTTGACTCGGATGTGGCTCAATCGAATAGGGATCCGATCGAATATAGAGTCTCGATGGGCCGTTAGGCCCAGTTGGACAAGTCTATATAAGGAGGGCAACGGGTGGAGATCAGGGTACACAACTTCTAAGCCGGATCAACTTCTCCATGGAAACCCTAGTCCATGTATGAGCCAAAACCCTAGTCGTGCATTGTGTGCTAGCACATGAGTGTTTGGCGTTCCTTCCCTGGATGTGTGGATACCAGTAGAGACATCGCTACGTTGCGGTGTAATCAACGCGACGTCGATGAGATCGGCGAGGTCGGGCAATGCACTGTCCTGTCCGAGGTCGGGCGAGGCGCTGTCCGAGGTCGGCAAAGCGTTGTCCGAGGTCGGCAAGATTTCTTGACATGCGTACGTTGGGTCGGCTACTCCAACGTAGATTTTTCGCTGCACTGCACGTCACTTGGTAACAATCTATAGACCCTTACTTACAAGCTTTTCTGGGATGCATAGTAGAAAATTTTTGTTTTATGCTATCGTAGCCTACCGCGTATTCCTTCAAATTCCCCATCGGGGAATTGTTCGCAATCCCCATCCCCGCTGGGAGGAAAATTCCCTGTCGCCGTCCCCGCCAATGCTCACAGGGGATATTTTCTTCCCATCCCCGTGTCATATGGGGATTTTGTACCCGACGGGGAAACCCATCCCCGCGAACACCCTAAGTACCATGATTTGATCCCTCATGGGTAAAGTTTTACTTTCAAGTCTTAACTAACACATTGCATTGCGACTAGGGCTTTCGATCCAAGATGTAGTTAATAGGGCACATGCACAATTAGATAGCTAGTACTAATAGATCTTATTTGATTAAGTGCATATCACTTAGTTACTAAGTTGTTTACTACCCTAGCTATCGGGTACGCGGGTTCATGGAGATGGGAATAGTCGCCCGTACCCGCCCCGTCATACTCGACGGGGATTAAAATTTCCCCATTTCAATCCCCGTGGGGATGAATTTTCCCCCGTCCTCATACCCTAATGGGGAATCGGGGAACGGGTCCCCATTGCCATTCCTACTCAAATTTTTTTTGCAAAAAGAGACCACCAGTTTCGGTTGCTCCTCCTGTGTCTCTTGAGGATGAATTCCTTAGGGAGACTGTGAAGGGGTTAACGTCGTTATGAGCCATGAGTGGTTGAAAGAGTGTGTCCAAAGCAATTCGGATTAGCTCACCTTCATCACCCATTCATTACGACATATGGGGAACTCTGGTTGAGATCCTTTACAATCCCATCCTCTGGGAGAATATCATAACCGATTCCTTTGCGTTCGCACTTTTGGGTGATGAACCTTTGACCCCGACCAACACAACTTTCCACACCCCATCTAGAAATCTTTTAGAAAGTTACAGGATTTTGCAAAAGGTGACCGTAAGGCACGGAAACCTCAAGGCCATCCTAGATTTTCACGTGTTCGAAGCCCTAGATTTTGACATTCTAATCGGGCATCCGTTTGAAAAACTTTTCTTAGATGCACCAACAATAGGAAACCTAAATTCGTAAGAGAGGCATTTTCCATTCTTATCTCTAGAGCTATCAACACCATAGCAGAACCCTGTCCCTAGTATGAACCTATCAAGGAAGCAAAGGAGGTTTCTTCTTTCGAACCCCCAGAATCCGTCCTTGAGAAAGAAGCTCATCTCTTTACCCAAGAAACAAATGAGTCTGGAGAGACTATCGAGCTGCCCAAGTTTGAACGACCATCACGACCTCTGATAGAGCTTAAACCCTAACCATCTGGCCTTCAATACGCTTTTCAACATGGAGATACAGAATCCCTTGTCATCATTAGTGACAAGCTTTTCGAGAAAGAAACTACAAAACTCATCACCATCTTAGAAAAGCATTGATCTGTTCTGTGCTATTCACTCCAAGACCTCAAAGGGATAACTCCCTCTCTCTACACCCATCGCATCCCTATAGATCCAACTCTTACACCATCTAGGGAACCTCAAAGAAAGTTAAACATTGCGATGAGAGAAGTAGTGAAGAAAGAGGTCCTGAAACTCTTGAACGCGGGGATAATTTATCCCGTTCCTTATAGTGTGTAGGTTAGCTCCATACAAGTAGTGCCAAAGAAGGGCGTATAACGGTTGTTGCCAATGTTAATACCGCAAAGAACCGTCACAGGATGGATAATATGTATCGACTACCGGAATCTCAGCAAGGCAACTAAGAAGGATCAATTTCTGCTTCCTTTCATCGATGAGATGTTAGAGCGGCTTGCTAATATTAGGTTTCTTATGTTCACAGATAAATCTGCAATCACACGGATATATCGTTGTAGCATTTCACCTAGGGAGTATTCCAAGAGTATCTTTTTTGTTTTATCCCAAAGGAAGACTGTGGTCTAGAAGAGAAGACTAAGGTGCCTTGGATATTTATGAGTTATAGATGAGATACCTAGGTCCAGATAGGGGTAAGATAATAATGGGTAAAGTAGTGTGACACACACAAAAGAGTCCTAATTGAATAATACACTAGTGCTAAGTGGAGAGTAGTTAGAGTCAGGTTCCTATATTTATTCTAGTAAGAGTACATAGTTTAACTAATTATTCTAGTCATGCCTAAAACCAGTTCTATGCTTCCAAGACTTCGGGAGTACCGTTGCCCAGTGGCTCGATCTGCCATCATTAAGCGATCTCTTACCGTTCGCCCTACAGCAAATCCGAATGTGGAGGAATACAATTGATGGAGAGGGCTGTCACCACCTGCCGCCTACATCTCACCTGTGGAAAGTGGCCATAACCAATGTCTATAAAATAATCTAAGCACCATGCTTACATTACCATAGATACTTCTACCTCTCATGAATAAGATAGAAGCAAACCTACATCCTAATTGCTCACTGGACCATGTCCGTGGCAATAGAGTTACTCGTCTAAACACAACCAGACTATGAATTAAACTAATAATGGAACTCTTATCTACTAAAGCATAAGAAGAACCAAACTCATATGAACTAGAAGATAACATCTTTATTAAGCTCAAAGTCGTACAAAGGAAGAAGAGTACTAAAGACATACCCGAAGTCCGAAGGTGACTCGGGAACCAAAAAGAACTCTAAACTACTTTCTAAACTCCACTAGCCTAGATACTAAGTTAGAACTTGTAGGAACTTCTTCTTGTGGTGTGTGTTGAAGTGAAGTGAGATCCATCCTTTTATAGGCCTCCAATGGCAGTTGTTATGGTGGTTATTAACCACCATAACCACCTAACCGTCATGCCAAGCCAATGAGATGTTGACACGTCAAAGGACAGTGGAGTAGGCCTCAAGGGTGGTTCGGCCAAACCAGGGTTCGGCCGAACCCCTATAACCGCCTTACTCCACCGACTTTCTCCTGAGGCTAACATGTGGTCCCCTAAGGCGGTTCCCGGTGGTTTGGTCCCACTCCAAGTCGGTTTCACCTGACTTGTGGGCTCTCTGATCCGTGGGAATCTGACGTGGTGATCGCCGATTGGTTGGAGTTGTGTTTCTTCGCCACGCGAGCTCATCCTCGCTTCAATTATGTGATAAATGTTCCTGCATCCAACTAAAGTCCAAGGACATATTGAATTTTATTAATTCTAAACCTAAATGCTGGTAGCAGACGATAATTCCCTTTTATTTCCAAGGTCTGTGATGGTCGGAATCATTACTAAACGATTGTCAACACCAATCACTCCTTATTTTGTTTCTTGGACGGGTATTCTGGCTATCACCAAATTTCCATCCATCCGACGATCAAAGTAAGATCACCTTTACATGTCCCTATGGAACATATGCCTATTGTAGGATGTCTTTCAGGTTGTGTAATGCACTAGCATTGTTCCAAAGGTGCATGATTTCTGTCTTCTCGAACATGATTGAACGAATCATGGAAGCTTTCATGGACGATTTCTCCGTCTATGGAAAAACATTTGATCATTGTCTTGAGAATTTAGACAAGGTCTTGCAAAGATGCAAAGAGAAGGACTTAGTGCTTAATTGGGAAAAGTGTCATTTCATGGTCCGAGAAGGAACAGTCCTTGGACATCTTGTGTCTGAAAGAGGAATAGAGTTGGACAAATCCAAAATAAATGTCATAGAATAACTTCCACCTCCTATCAATGTGAAGGGAGTCCGAAGCTTTCTAGGTCATGCAGGGCTCTATCGATGGTTCATTAAGGATTTTTCTCAAATCGCTAGACCCCTCATGAACCTTTTAGCTAAGGACGCCCCATTTGACTTTGATGATGAGCATTTGCATGCTTTTAATATTCTGGAAAAAGCACTCATTTCTGTGCCAATCATTCAACCTCCCAATTGGTCGCTACCCTTTTAAATCATATGTGATGCTAGCAACTATGCTGTAGGAGCAGTTCTTGGTCAAACCAATAATAAGAAACAGAATGCCATAGCCTATGCTAGCAAAATTCTAACCGAAGCTCAACTTAACTATGCTATCGCTGTAAAAGAAGTCTTTGCTGTTGTTTTTACTATCGATAAGTTTAGATCTTACTTAGTAGGAGCCAAGGTAATAATTTATATTGACCATGCTGCTTTGAAATACCTGCTTGTTAACACTGAAATTTGGTAATCAAATCCCCAAGTTTGCAAAGATGAAGCAGAATCAGATCAGCTGGAGACAGGGGTCGCATCGGCTGAAGAGTGATCGGCTGCGAGGCCAATCGGTTAAGGTTAGATCGGACAGGGGCAGCCAATAGCCGATTCTAGGTCCGGAAGAGATGAAACCGTTTCTGATGCAGTAGTTTGAGGAAAAATAGAAGATTCGATTGTTAATTGCGCATTAAACGATATTGCCACTTATGGATAGAGTCCTGTAAAGGCAATTGTATCTATAATTTAGGGGTTTGTTTAAACTATTGGTTGTAACACGGCGTGGGTCCCGTTCGGGATAATGTTGTGTTTTAAATAGTAGTTTAGATAGAGTCCAGGGTTTGTACAGATAATTGTATCTTGGGTATAAATAGGACCCGAGACCCCCTATAACATATACAATCATAATCAATCAAACCTTCGGCGCATCGCCAACCTTTTTCTTCAGACGAGCACTTTGTTTGGCTACGGGCTGCATCGTTTCGATCCCCAGATCTAGGTAAATGCTTGTCATTAGTGGTATGATCTGTTGTTTCTAGTGCTTCCATCGTAATGACACATTAGAATCAAGAGTTTATACTGCGCTATTTATCATATAGCGCATATAAATTAGATCAATGTTTAGATCTATCCTGCCATTGGTCAGTTCTATCAAGAACTTGCAGCCTATAGGGCTAGATCTAAAGGTTGGCTGGTTTATATGCGGTATCCACCGTCTCAAGAGATATAAATCGGCTGCAACAGATCAGGTTTTTCTTTTTATACTTGATGTTGCATCGGGTTTGAACTATTAAGTCATTTTTAGAACTATCAGTGATCTGTTCGGCTAAGATTTATATTGTTTAGAGACAGCGCCGGGGTTTTAGCCGGCCTTATCTGCCCTGATATGTTTCTTTTAATATATTTATTATTAGATGTATATTAGGACTGCCTCTTATGTTAAGATCGCATTCTTGTCAAACGTTGCCAGCCGAAATCGGCTTATCATCGACAGCCGACGGCCGATTTCCAGGCTATGCATCCGTTTCATGAATGATATCTTTCTATAAGATTCATCGGAGTACTAGCCGATTCATTGTTAGCTTTCTAGTATCGGCTAGATTATCGATTCATATATTTACTATCCTTTACTGTATTTAGGTTACACGATTGATGCTGTCCTGGTATAGCCGATCCATTCCAGTCGTCTGGCTTAAATATATTTTAGGATAACATATATATGCTCATGGATTCCCTCAGCCGATCCAATGGCGATCTAACCTAACACTTAACGCATATTCTCTTGTTTTTCTTGTTGATTAACAGATCAAATCAACTGGCACGCCCTGCACAGCACAGGCAGGCGAGAAGGACCTGCACTAGAGTTAAGCAGATCTCCCATGCCAGCGCGTGAGAGAAATTTCTCATCAACACGCTTCTTGGCACGCCCGGTGGGACTTTCTCTGTCGACTCGACTCGAACACATAGATTCAGCCGGCAAGATGGTCGGCTCCAAGAGCCCCAGCATTACGCAGGACAACATCGTGCCTGTAAAGATGGAGCAGTTATCGGCTGAACAGCAAGCCAACTATAAGAAGATGGTAGTAGAACTCCAGGCTAACTACTTGCAATCTTTCACCCAAACAAGATCCGGGGCCGTGCATCAAAAGTATAAGTTCAGCATGAACGGCACTAAGGCATCCTCCTCTGGTGAGACAAAAGGCAAACAGAAGATGGAGGAGCCGACCTAGGAACAGGATGATTCAGCTGTATATTCTCTACAAGACCGGATTGACTC
Source organism: Oryza australiensis (assembly GCA_019925245.2). NCBI lineage: Eukaryota > Viridiplantae > Streptophyta > Magnoliopsida > Poales > Poaceae > Oryza > Oryza australiensis. The sequence continues at coordinate 3,097,608 of JAIFGZ020000414.1, read as the reverse complement.
GGTCATCCATCACGCGCTAGTCAATCAAAGTAGCATTCTGGTCAACACTCTCAATAACATGATCGCTACTGTGGTCGACTCCAAAATAGCCGACCAGCTGCGACAAGGGCCGACGTACTTCACAGACGGCCAATTTCCTGGTTACAGGACGCTGGTCACACAGAATAGGCTGATCCCACCACTAGCACAACAAGGGCCATCGGGAGGAGTCCTCGGTCAGCCAAATCCAGGTGTATCGGCTATAAGGCCAGCAATTACTATGCTGAACCGACAGCAGCCGCTGCCCCAAGATCAGGTCGCTAACATATTCAACGACAATGGACAGTCAGAGCCGATTGATCCAAACAGGCGGTACAACGCCGGTGGCCGACAGCTATTTCCAGGACCACCATCGCCACCACCGGCGCATCGGCGCCTCCCGCCGATCATCACTACCAGTACCAAGGGGGCCGTCAAGATAATCATTATAGTCCTCAGACACCACCACCGCTATATCGCCAAGCACTCGCGCCATATGACCCATACGAGCCAATACAGCAAGACAACCAGACATGGGCCGATTTGATTGCAGATGTCATGCGCGATCAATTCGGCCTCAAGCCGAAAGACTCAGGGAACATGTATCGGTATCCCTATCCAGAGCACTTCGAATGGATCCCGTTGCCCAACCGATACAAGATCCCAAATTTTTCGAAGTTCTCAGGGCAGGAAAACGTTTCAACCTACGAGCATGTTATCCGATTCTTGGCACAGTGCGGCGAAGCATCGGCTACAGACACCTTGAGAGTCCGATTGTTCCCTCTTTCTCTTTCAGGATCAGCTTTTACTTGGTTCTCCTCATTGCCCTACAACTCAATTCAGAGCTGGGCCGATCTTGAAAAACAGTTCCACAGCTACTTTTACTCCGGCAACCACGAAATGAAGTTGTTGGATCTCACCAGCATCAAGCAAAAACACAACGAATCGGTTCAAGAATACATCCAATGCTTTAGAGAGATGAGGAACCGATGCTACAGCCTGGTGCTATCAGATGCCCAGTTGGCCGATTTGGCCTTTCATGGTTTGATCGCTCCGATCCGAGAGCGATTCTCTGCGTAGGACTTTGACAGCTTAGCCCACTTGGCGCAAAAGGTGACGGCCCACGAGCAGCAATTCCAAGACACCAGGAAGGTCATTAAGAATATAACTCAGGTCATCGTCGAATCAGACTACGAGTCCGACGACGACGACGCAAAAGTGGTGGCAGCCGAATGGGCCAAGAACAAAAAAGCCATCGTCTGCCAATGGCTGCTGAAGACGGCTAAGGAAGAAAGATACGATTTCGACATTACCAAGGCCAACAGGATTTTCGACTTGCTGCACAAGGAGAAGCAGATTCAATTGCCTGAAAATCACGTGATCCCGTCGACCGAAGAATTGAAGAAAAAGAAATATTGCAAGTGGCACAACTCCACATCCCATGCCACCAATGACTGCAAAGTCTTCAGGCAGCAAATCCACTCGGCAATTGAGGCCGGGAAGGTGAAGTTCGCCGATTCAAATCGGCCGATGAAAGTAGACGGCAATCCTTTCCCGGTCAACACGGTCCAAGCCGGCCCCAGGCAAGCCGATCGACAGAACAGAATGGCGCACGGCTTAGTCAATACACCAGTCGGGGCCAAGGCAGAAGGCGATCAAATTGGACGTCACCCCGCGCCGATTAATATGGTGCGTCCAGTTATCAGATCGGCTGACCGACGGCCGATCCATGAACGTAGCCAACACCAACATCAGTATCGGTCTCGGTAGGAAGAGAACGATGAAGCACCTCGTCGGCGCGAGCCGAACACCCAAAGCCGACGATACGAGGTAAACCGCGACAGTGCCGATCCGCATTGGCATTGTGATTTTTCAGGTATTGCTGGGAATCCAGCATGAGACTGCTAACACTAGACAATTACCCAGCATGCAACGATCACTGTGACGACGAGCGCAGGAGCTCATCGGCTGTGAGCCCAAATCGGTTCGTCCCCAGAGCCGTTCAGCTAAACCAAAGGCGGCGGTCTGTCCATGATCGGCTCAGCCCGATTCACCAAGACTTCTTCGTCGACGAAAACTGCAATGGGAACAACCACGACGATGAAGGGGCCGACGGTGAGGAATCGGCCAACCCCCAATGGTGCCCGTCCGATCTCTTCACAAAGACGCAAAAAAGAAGGGTCCAACGGCTTAAGCGTGAAGGGAGACAAGAGAAAGTTCAGAAAATGATCCATGAATAGCGTCGTCGGTTGGGCAAAATCAAAAGGCGATGGGTACCCAAAAAGAAAGCTGCCACAGCCGACGAAGAGCAAGCCGAGGAAAGCCCAGCCGAGTAAGCCAAGAGGGCAGCCAAAGGGAAAGGCAAAATTTCTGCATCGGTTAACATGGTGTTCGTGCTGCCAGCCGAGTTCGGCGCTCCTGAAGCCGATGCAGACACCATCGAGGACGGCCTGGCGAAACTGGCAATCTCACCAGATCAGGCTGTCTTCGATAAACCAGAAGGAACCAAAAATTGGCACTTAAAGCCGTTGTACGTCAAAGGGTTCATAACGGCAAGCCGATTTCCAAAATGCTAGTTGATAGGGGAGCTGCAGTCAACCTCATGCCTTACGCAACATTTAGAAAACTATGCAAGGGAGCCGAAGACCTGATAAAAACCAACATGGTGCTCAAAGACTTCGGCGGCAACCCATCGAAAACCAAGGGCGTTCTCAACATTGAACTGACCATCGGCAATAAGACCGTGCCCACAACGTTCTTTGTCATCGACGGGAAGGGGTCTTATAGCCTGCTGCTCGGAAGGGACTGGATACATGCTAACTGTTGCATCCCTTCTACAATGCATCAGAGCCTGATCCAATGGGACGGCAACAAGATCAAGATTGTGCCAGCCACCAGGTCAGTTAGTGTCGTCAGTGCCGATTTGCCGCTTTGGGAAATCGAAGGCATCGATTGTTTATCTGGGAAAATCTGGCAAGCCGATTTTCTAAATGTGTCCAATTCCACAATACAGCCGATTGGAAATGACAAGCCGCAGCTGCTGCTTTGAACAAAACATGGTGGAGGGCTCAAGCGTTTTCGGCGTGGACACCGCAAACGAAGACGATGGTAAGCTAGGGCAAGGTTTTACGTCGGCCGACGAATTAGAGGAAATTGTCATCGGCTCTGGTGATAAGTCGAGGCCGACGTACATTAGCAAAAATCTATCTCCTCATTGTAGATCCCAGCTTATTGAATTGTTAAAAGAATATAGAGATTGTTTTGCTTGGAAGTACTTCGAGATGCCCGGCCTCAGCCGATCAATAGTGGTCCATCAGCTGCCGATTAAGGCAGGCTATCGGCCGTTCAAACAGCCTCCCAGGAGGTTTAAGGCCGATATGTACGATGCAATTAAAGCCAAAATCACTCAGCTATACGACGCGGGATTCATTCGGCCTTGCCGATACGCCGAGTGGGTCTCAAACATCGTCCCAGTGTTTAAGAAAAACGGTAAACTTAGGGTGTGCATCGATTTCAGAGATCTAAACAAGGCAACCCCTAAAGATGAATACCCAATTCCGATAGCCGATCTGCTTGTCGATGCTGCTTCAGGCCACAAAATCATCAGTTTCATGGATGGCAATGTAGGGTACAATCAAATATTCATGGCGGACGAGGACATCCACAAGACCACTTTTCGGTGCCCCGGCGCAATCGGCTTGTACGAATGTGTAGTAATGACGTTCGGCTTGAAGAACACTGGGGCAACATATCAACGGGCCATGAATTACATCTTTCATGATATGATCGGCTCGTTAGTAGATATATACATTGACGACGTGGTTGTCAAGTCAAGGAAGATAGAAGGCCATATAGCCGATCTGCGACAAGTGTTAGAACGGACGAGGAAGTACGGTCTGAAGATGAATCCGCTTAAGTGCGCGTTCGGCGTATCGGCCGGGCAATTCTTGGGATTTCATGTCCATGAAAGAGGAATTGAAGTTACACCAAGAAGCATAAATGCTATCAAGACAATTCAACCTTCGAAGGAAAAAAACAACTCCAATCATTGATCGGCAAGATAAACTTCATCAGACGGTTCATAGCCAATCTCTTAGAAAAGATGGAGCCGTTCACGCCACTGCTTCGGCTGAAAGCCGATCAGACATTCACATGGGGGGCAGAGTAGCAAAAGGCGTTAGACAACATAAAAGATTATCTAAGCTCCCCTCCAGTTTTAATGCCTCCACAAAAGGGAATACCATTCAAGCTATACTTATCAGCCGATGACAAATCAATCGGCTCCATCCTAATCCAAGATGTCGACGGCAAAGAAAAAGCCATCTTCTATCTCACCGACGGTTGCTAGATGCGTAAACGAGGTATTCACCGTGGAGAAACCGTGCTTATGCCTCTATTTTTCATGTACAAAGTTAAGGCACTATCTGCTGTCCAACGAGTGCACAGTAATCTGTAAAGCCGATGTAGTAAAGTATATGCTATCGGCTCCAGTGCTCAAAGGAAGAATTGGAAAGTGGATTTTCGCACTAACAGAATTCGATCTGAGGTATCAGGCACCAAGGGCAGTCAAGGGGCAAGCCATAGCCGATTTCATTGTGGAGCACAGAAACGATTCAATTGGCTTAGTGGAAATTATGCCTTGGACTTTGACGTTCGATGGCTCGGTCTGCACCAACGGCTGTGGCATCGGCTTGGTCATTATTTCGCCCAGGGGGCAAGCTTCGAATTTGCTTTTGCCATCAACCCCCACGCTACAAACAACCAAGCCGAATACGAAGCCGTCCTTAAAGGATTGCACCTGCTCAAGGAGGTTGAAGTCGACACCATCGAAATAATGGGAGATTCATTGTTGGTCATCAGCCAATTATCAGGAGAATATGAATGCAAAAACGACGCGCTGATGGTCTATTATCGGCAATGCCGGGAATTAATGGACGGCTTTCGGCTAGTTACTTTGAAACATATCCCCAGAGAGCAGAACACAGAGGCCAATGACTTGGCTCAGAGGGCATCGGGCTATCGGCCGATGCTGAAAGAAATTGACATAGACGTTGCCGCCATCACAGCCGATGATTGGAGGTTTGAAGTTTACAACTATCTCAAAAACCCTTCTCAATCGGCTACAAGGAAGCTACAATACAAGGCATTACGATGTGTGTTGCTCGATGAAGATCTGTACTATCGGACGATGGACGGCGTGCTACTCAAGTGTTTGGGAGCCGATCAGGCTACAGTGGCATCGAAGAAGTACATGAAGGAATCTGTGGCACACATCAATCGGCCCACAAAATGAAGTGGCTGCTTCGCCGAGCAGGGTATTTCTGGCCGACGATGCTGGAGGATTGGTATTACAAGGGGTGCCAGGATTGCCAGAATTTTGGCGCTATACAACGAGCACCAGCATCAGCTATGAACCCAATTATTAAGCCATGGCCATTTAGAGGATGGGGCATTGATATGATCGGCCAGATCAATCCACCCTCAAGCAAAGGAAATAAGTTTATCCTGGTGGCAACGGATTACTTCACGAAGTGGGTGGAGGCAATTCCCCTCAGAAAAGTGGATTTTAAGGACGCAATCGAGTTTGTCAAAGAACACATCATCTACCGATTTAGCGTTCCACAAACGATAACAACAGACTAGGGATCTAGCTTTGTATCGGACGAATTCGTTCAGTTTGCCGACGGCATGGGGATCAAGTTGCTTAATTCATCGCCGTACTACGTACAAGCCAACGGGCAAGCCGAGGCCTCAAACAAAAGTTTGATCAAGTTGATTAAGAGAAAGATCTCTGAGTACCCTAAACAGTGGCACAGCCGATTAGCCGAATCACTGTGGGCATATCGGATGGCATGCCACGGGTCAATTCAAGTCCCTCCGTACAAGCTGGTCTACGGACATGAGGCAGTGCTACCATGGGAAAGTGTCGTCAGCTCAAGGCGCATTCAGCTACAGGATCAACTCACAGCCGACGACTTTTATCACCTGATGGTGGACGAATCGGAAGATTTAGTTTTATCCAGGATGAGGGCCTTGGAAAAAGTCACAAAAGACAAAGAACGAGTAGCCAGACATTATAATAAAAAGGTGGTGCCTAAATCATTTGAGGAAGGCGAACTTGTTTGGAAATTGATACTGCTGATTGGATCTAGGGATAACAAATTCGGCAAGTGGTCACCAAATTGGGAAGGGCCTTTCAAGATCCACAAATGTGTCTCTAAAGGATCTTACATGCTAAAAGGGCTGGACGGAGAAGTATTTGGAAGGGATCTTAATGGAAAATACCTGAAGAAATATTACCCAAGCATATGGATCAACTCGTGATTCGGCTCTGGTCGCTTCAGCCGATTTACGACAGCCGATGTCTTGCGTTAACAAGGCATTTTTATGCAACGTTTTTTTGCCAAGTTTTCTATGATCGGCTAATGATTGGTCGATAGGAACGGCAAGGATGTGCCAACGGCTCAAACTCATAATTTTGTCGACACAGAAGCTATCAACAAAACTTAGGGGACATATATGTACACGAGCCGATTGCAAAACTAGGCGTCAGGATCTGGATTTTTTTAAGCTTTTTAGCCTCGTAATCGGCAGTCCGAATAAGGGCGTTGGAAGTGGTCTGGATCGATAAACATAATTCGAGCGCTGACACTAACGGTTGTGGTGTGGTCTCAGAATCGGCACATGAGGCGATACAGGCGGCTAGAGCCGATTTCGGCATGAGCAATTCGAGACAATACGCGCGGCCGAAAGCCGATCTTATCTACAAGCATAGCGGCAGAAGATTGATAAATTATATTACACATTCAAAGCCGATTACAAATGCAACTAAAGTGATTGTCCAATCCCAGCATAAAAGTATGACAAGTATAATACAAGAGGCATTAGCCGATTTCAGAATGTCAGAATATTACAAACTCATTGTTTTAAAAAAATTGGCTATGGCCGAAACGCCTTCCGCCTAATCTGGTCTATCCCTTCGATGGCCCTGACGTCGTTGGCCTCGGACCCCGCCACCGACCGGATGCCCTTCACCAGGTCTCGCAAATGCGCCACAGCTGCCTTGATGCCTTGGCGTTGAGCTTCGATCTTGGCCGGCAGACCAGCCATATACTCCTTATGGACATCGATCTCGTTCGTGACTTGAACGAGATCGGCCATCAGCTGATCTTGGCATGCAAGGAGTTGCTCGAGCTTGGCGCCGCTCGCTTCGGCGGTCGAAGGCAGCCTTTTGGCTCTCGATGGCGTCCTTGATCGACTGAAGGGTGGCCGACCGCGCCTGGCTCTCGTGGCAATCGGGTATCCGCTGCCGTGCCTGTTCATACTTAGGCTGGTGGGCTTATATGAAAGTGGCCGACACAATGGCATTGGCTAGGGCTTCCGACAGCTGGCCTTGGATCTCTTTGAATTGCGCGTGTATCGAGCGGCTATCAACCACCAGCGCGTCCAGCGAGGCCTCCAGCCGGTTGCCGATGTTAGTTAGGGTGGCCCTCAGGTCCTCAACCGGCGTCACCAACGCCTCCTCGCCGATTTCGCCGGACTCCTCGAACTCCGACAAGTGAAAGATGAGGAGGTCGGCTATGTTCTGCAACAAAGAAAAGAGAGATGATCGGAAGACATTAAGTTGACGAAGCCGATCGTCGGTTTCAGTTGGCCTACCGTTGGCACCGGGTCGGAGCGGTCGGCTCGGCTGGATCGCCGTCGCGCCGTCGGGCCTCTTCGTCGACGCATCGCCACGCCGCGCGCGCAGCATGCTCGCTGGACGCCTGGGGGCAGCCAATGGAGATCGTGGGGGCTGCAAAAGAAGATTTAGCGGACAAATCGACTAATTACTACAGGTCAAATGGCAAGAGGCGATTACCAATGGCGCGGGGCGTGAAGTACGGCCGACCAATTTCTTGACCTAAAAAGAATGGTTCGGTCAGATGCAAGTGAGATCATCATGAAGCAAAATTTGGTTGAGGGGGCTTACCGGCCGATTTTTCGCTAGAGGACTTGGGACGGCGGGACGTCGGTCGGGGCGTTGACCGACTCATGGCTCGAACTCCCGGGTTCGCCCTCCACTCCAACAGCCGCCGACATTTCCTCGATGGCGACGGCGTCGAGGAACTGCGCGACGGCCGAGTCTAAGGGGGGGAGACTGTCAGCTGGCGCTGTCGGCTTCTTCTCTTTCAGCCTCTTGGGGGCAGACGCGGCCGACGGCCGTGGGGGTGGTGCAGCCCTTTTCTTCTGGGCGATCGGTTGGCACACCTGCCCTCGCAGTAACGATGCCAGCTTTGGCGCCCCCCAGTCGATGACCGACAGAGCGAGGCCGCCCCATCTAGAACACCTGAATGGTATTCGATGGGGCACCCAGAGTCGCTCACCGTCAGCCGCTCCATCTCCATCTCCTACAAACCGAAGGGCAAACGTTAATCAGCTATATCAGCCGATCATGAGAAGAAAATCATTTGGGACTTAAAGCTTACCGAGGGGATCTCCTCGGGCAGGAGGAGGTCGACGTAATAAGACGACCGCTGGTGGAAAATGTGGCGCTTGATTTCAGTCCACCATTGGTCGTAAGCGGCGCTTTTCTTCGGCGCCGTGTCATCATGCCGACGTCGCCGAGGGAGGGTCGGCTATATTCAGCAGCCGATCCATCATCAGGTCCTGTCTTACCACTCCCCTCGTCTCAATCTTATCGGCATAAAAGAAGCTAATGGGCAGCTGCCCAAGACCGAACTGCCTTGCTGCCGACGCCTGGTAGTAGAACTTGTAGCTCTTGGCCACTGATCGACCCTGATGGATCCCGGTCGGCAAGATGCAGGGGGACATAGCAGCGATGAATAGCTCCCTGCACCTCGGGTTGTCGGCTGAGTTGACGTCTTCCCAGTTGAAGTCGGCCGGCAACTCGAACAGTCCCGGTCCCGTAAAAGTACCGGCGCGGTTTTCACGGGACAGCCCATCGTAGAGGGCGATGAACCACTCGGCCAGCGGTTTGGCCGATTGCTTTGAGCCTACGTGGGCGGCTGCTGCCTCTCCGTAGCTCATGCACCTGGTGGTGGTGATCTGGTTGCCGTCTTCATCTTCGATTGGCTCCAGCATTGGGAATACGGCGTCTGTCAGAGAGAGCCGATCGGCCACCCTTTGGGTTGCCAGCACTAACCAGATCTGAAGGAACCACCAGGGATCGCCAGTGGTGATGGGGGCGTTGGCGGCTATCTTCGTGGTGGCCTGATGCAACATTTGATATAAGTAGCCGAGGAGGTGTTTCCCCAGCGCAAGTTTGCCCCTGTCGGCCAGGACTTCGGCTACGACCTGCCAGTTGGCGGACGGCCCACAGCTCGATCCACAGAACACTAATTTTTTGAGCCACATCATCAAGAATGCGGTATGCTCTCTGTGGCCGACGGATCCATCGTTCATGTTTTGGGCAATGAAGCCGCTCCACCCGCCGATGGCCTTGTTTTGAATTGGTGCTGCCACTTTCGGCTCAAGTTGCTGGGGTTGGCCGATGACTCAATGTCCAAACTGATTGTCATGTACACGTCGGCTAGCGTGATGGTCATCGGCCCTTGACGAAAGATGAAGGCGTTGAAGCTGTCATTCCAGAAATACGTTGCGGCCGACAGAAGCGGCTCGTCCTTCTCCATGTTGGCAATAGATAGAGCCAAGCCTTGGGCTATCCCGGCCTCTTCCCACTGTGTGTATTTGGCTGATCGCACCCTTTTGTACCACTCAACCCAGGCTGCGTCGGTGGTCGGCCATGATTTGAATGTCCCATTCCAGTGGGCGAGGGATGGTTTGGTGGTGTTGAAGGGGATCCGGTTGGTTTCAGCTATGATCACATCGGCTGGATCCGTGTTGCCGATGGGTCCGAGGAAGTACCTTTGCGCTTGTGTCAGATTGGGGATAAGCACTTGACGCGACAGGTGCTACAGTTCGGAAAAAGAAAAGAGGGGCGCTAATCAAGAACGGTTGCATACTACGGTTCGAGGAAAGGAAAAGTACTAATTGATAAAAATGAAGGAAAGTGATACTCAAAAATGGCTGAACGTAATATTGATGCAATGTGTTTAAAGGAGCAGATTCGAAAGTAAAAGAAAGTTATGGATCAAAAGGGAGTACCTCAGGGAACTCGGCCATGGCGGCGGCCGAAGCAGCAGCGATGGTTGGCGCAGCGGCTACGGCTGGCGTGGCGGTGGTGGCCAGCGCGATGGAGGTGCTCGATGCGGCGACAGTGGAGGCCATCGGAATGCTTGAGGGTGGAGATGCGTATGGTTCATGGAGTGTGACGAGGCTTGACGAACGCCGGTGGGATCGCCGAAGAGGAGAGAGAAGGCAAGAGGCTTGTGTGCAAAGGAGACTGAGTGCGCTTTGAAGGCGTAAGCATCTCGGCCGAGGAGAGTGAATATTTAAAGGGCATTTGGGGAGAAGCCAAAGCGGTCTAGGTCAAGAAAAGAGCGGGAGTTTGAACAGGTAAGCAAATTCGTAACACTTCGTATCACGGACTTGGGGGGCATGTGTTAACACTGAAATTTGGTAATCGAATCCACAAGTCTGCAAAGGCGAAGCAGAATAGGATCGGCTTGAGACAGGGTCGCATCGGCTAAAGAGTGATCGGCTGCGAGGCCAATCGGCTAAGGTTGGATCGGACAGGGGCAACCGATAGCCGATTCCAGGTCTGGAAGAGATGAAACCGTTTCTGATGCAGCAGTTTGAGGAAAATAGAAGATTTGGTTGTTAATTGCACGTTAAACGATATTGCCACTTATGGATAGAGTCCTGTAACGGCAATTGTATCTGTAATTTAGGGGTTTGTTTAAACTATTGGTTGTAACACGACGTGGGTCCCGTTCGGGATAATGTTGTGTTTTAAATAGTAGTTTAGATAGAGTCCAGGGTTTGTACAGATATGTATCTTGGGTATAAATAGGACCCGAGACCTCCTGTAACATATACAATCATAATCAATCAAACCTTCGGCGCATCGCCAACCTTTTTTCTTCAGACGAGCACTTTGTTTGGCTATGGGCTGCATCGTTTCGATCCCCAGATCTAGGTAAATGCTTGTCATTAGTGGTATGATTTGTTGTTTCTAGTGCTTCCATCATAATGACACATTAGAATCAAGAGTTTATACTGCGCTATTTATCATATAGCGCATATAAATTAGATCAATGTTTAGATCTATCCTGCCATTGGCCAGTTCTATCAAGAACTTGCAGCCGATAGGGCTAGATCTAAAGGTTGGCTGGTTTATATGCGGTATCCATCGTCTCGAGAGATATAAATCGGCTGCAACAGATCAGGTTTTTCTTTTTATACTTCATACTGCATCGGGTTCGAACTATTAAGTCATTTTTAGAACTATCAGTGATCTATTCGGCTAAGATTTATATTGTTTAGAGACAGCGCCGGGGTTTCAGCCGGCCTTATCTGCCCTGATATGTTTCTTTTAATATATTTATTATTAGATGTGTATTAGGACTGCATTTTATGTTAAAATCGCATTCTTGTCGGACGTTGCCAGCCGAAATCGGCTTATCATCGACAGCCGACGGTCGATTTCCAGGCTATGCATCCGTTTCAAGAATGATATCTTTCTATAAGATTCATCGGAGTACTAGCCGATTCATTGTTAGCTTTCCAGTATCGGCTAGGTTATCGATTCATATATTTATTATCCTTTACTGTATTTAGGTTACACGATTGATGTTGTCTCGGTATAGCCGATCCATTCCAGTCGTCTGGCTTAAATATATTTTAGGATAGCATATATATGCTCATGGATTCCCTCAGTCGATCCAGTGGGGATCTAACCTAACACTTAACGCATATTCTCTTGTTTTTCTTGTTGATTAAGCAGATCTCCCAGGCCAGCGTGTGAGAGAAATTTCTCATCAACACTGCTCACTAAGAAAGATGCTAAAACTAGGCTTATAAGATGGATTCTTCTACTCCAAGAGTTTGACATTGAAACAAAAGATAAGAAGGGAGTAGAAAATTTTGTCGCGGACCACTTGTCTCGTATGCATTACACTAACCCGATTTAGAAAGTGATGTTTGTATCCTCGTTCACATCGGGGAATGAGACTGAACGATCGTCATCACCCTTGATCGAGTTTAAGCCTCTCCCCTCTGGCCCACAGTATGGTGTTCTCGACGACAATCGAGAATCGACCTTGATCCTTCATGATAAATCTCTTGGGAGGGAGAACTCCTGGGCCATGGAAGAGCTAGAGGAGTCGAATTTGGAGTCTGACAGGAAGGGCCATTTAGACGAGCATGAAAAAAAATTTTCTTGAACATAAGGAACTTTGCTCTCTTAAGGTATCCTTAGAGTCAGCCACATTCTATGCCGTGAGCACATTCAACCACCTTATGGTCCTTACTGAAAAAATGTTTAGAAGTGATGAGGACATCAATACTACCGATACATCCACGCCTTCACACGTACAACTTCATGGCCCAATAACCCGCGCTCGTGCACGTCAACTCAACCATCAGGTGAGTTCATTCTTAAGTTTATGTTCCTCTTCTTTATACCCTGGAGGCGCGTGCACTTTTGTTTTACTCAGGAACGATGGAGAGGATCCAACGGGAAGAGGATTCGCACGGGGTGGATTCGGACTGCAGCATAGTGCCAAGTTCTAACGGCCGCCACGACTTCATGCAAACTCTGATTTGGGCGTTCAAGTACTTGATGGAAAGGTAATCAAGTCTACTTTCAAATGGATCCAGCCCCATGTCAATATCTGTCCTGGAGCGGCTGCAATTATTCTTTTTCTACCGAGTGTTTTCTGTCTTTGGTGCTGCGTCACCTCTTTTGGCCCAATGGGCCGTGTATCAAGTTGGGCCCATTAGGGGGGCGTCCTAGGGTTTAGCACGACTCCGGCACCCCTGTGGTCGTCTCTCCCCTCTACTTAATCCTTCAGCCGCCGCCAAGAAGGGCGGGTTTTGTTGATTAGAGTTAGCCTTTTGCTACTTGCACACAGCGCGCGTGTCGGCTAGACCGTCCGTCTGTTTGTCTTCGGAACCCCACCATATCGTGTATTCAGATTGAATCTTTCATCTTAATATATAGCAATTTCAGTGCTTGTTTTACTTGTTCTTGCTTGTTCTTCGATTGCTTGCAGGACGAGTGCCCTAGTGGCTAGGTTGTCGCGCACCGCAAGATCGCGTCAACCATCGGAGACGGTGTATCGGTTGCTAAGGCGCATCGTCCTTGGACGGTTGTAGTCGGGCCGTGAACGTCGCCTCCATTCCCCAATCGAGTTATCCTCCACCTCTCATCGAAAGATCGAGACTAAACCCTAGCGGGATCGCATCAGTTGGTATCAGAGCGCGGTTGATCGGTGAGAGATTTTTTTGCCCTTCGTTGTTTAATTTTGTTTCCTATAGTCCAGAAAAAGCCAAAAAATAGTAGATTAGATCAATCCTAAAAAACCCTTTGAGCCTTTTTTTACTAGGACTGCTTAGTTAGAGCTTGTTGAGTCTTCGATTGCATGGTTGTGTCAATGTGCTGGTCTTAGTGTTTAGGCGATTAGAGTTTCGAGTTCTTGCCACCACATACCGCCACCTTCACCATCGTCGCCGTCACCTTTGTTTGAGCCGTCATCACCACCGTTGCTGTCACCTACCAATTACTTTCCTTCCATAGTTTGATCTGTTTCCGTCTGTAATCTGTCTTGCCTTTGATCCATCCATCGCAAGAAAGGAAATAGAACCCTGATTCGAGTTGCCTGCCTTAAAACAGTGATATCTTTCTCATACGGGCTCGAAATTAGGCAAATAAGATATCTACGGACATCTACGAAAAAATTTACATCCGTCTGTTCCCCGCTTTGCCGGGTTCGGCAATCTTAAAATCGCCAAATTCCGCTTGCAAAATTCTGTTTTCGTGGCGAGAAGCTTCGGAACCCCTTTCGGTAAAACTTTGAAAAATTCCACGTGCCTCATTTTTGTCCGTTTGAGCTAAGAATTTTTGTGGTTGGTTCTAGCGTGCCCCTGATTGTGAAAAAAATATCAAAAAAATAAAAAAAATAAAAAAAAGTCGCATCTCTCTCCTCAGCACTAGAGAGAGAACATCAAAAAAAAAGAAAAAAAGAAAAAAAAGAGAGCAAAAAAAAAGAAAGAAAGGGGCCGACTCGTGAGAACCTTCCTTCCACCTAGTCCCCTTTGTCTCCACCTTCCTGTGATCGTGTCTGTTTGGGTTTGTATCTTGTGGTGTCCTTTGTGGTTAGGCTCGCGTCTTTTATTCGTCTAGCCTAGGACCAGCACGGTACCGACCTTGAGCGTTTACTCAATTTGCTTTGACTAACGTGGTTGCTAGTACTCCCTTGTGCATTACTTTCAGCCCTCCTACAGCTCCACACATACGACTACAGCTTGACAACAGGCCTTGTTGCTACGGCGCCGATACACCTCGTTCCAGGGTTGCAGACTTGTTGGTTGTCGTCACCCCTCCTGTGAGCATGGTAAGAACTGGTAAGAGCTTGTGAGATAAGCTGAGAGCGAGCGCCTTTCAGTAGCCACACCCCAATAGTTTTAGGGATTAATTCTTGTCAACTGTTTTTGTTGTTGTTTTGTTATATTAACCATGGCAGGCTCGGAGGAAGAAGAAGGTGCATCCCATTCTCCACGCACCAGACGCATTATACAACATTTTGCAAGGGAAGTGAAGCGGCACACAGAAGGACTTGATGCAGATCTGCAGGTGACGAATGACAAGATCGGGCAACTGGAGGCCACACAGATCGATGCCACAACCAGGCTCGCTGGGTTGGAGGCATCGGTTGCGCGTATTGACACTAGCCTTGCTACACTTGTGAGGCATTTGGATAACCTCAATGCTCAGGGCCATGATCAGCGTGATGAAGACGACGTTGATGGTGAGTACGGTGAGGACAACTTCGATGGTGACTATACCGCTGACACTGAACATGATGACCGCAACGCTCGTGATCGCCGTCGGCTACGTAACAATCGTAGAGGCATGGGAGATCACCGCCGACGAGAGGTACGCAATAATGAAGATGCTTTTTCTAAAGTCAAATTTAAGATACCTCCTTTTGATGGAAAATATGACCCTGATGCATACATTACATGGGAGATTGCTGTTGATCAAAAATTTGCATGCCATGACTTCCCTGAGACCTCTAGAGTTAGAGCTGCTACTAGTGAGTTCACTGCTTTTGCCTCTGTGTGGTGGATAGAACATGGCAAGAAAAATCCTAACAACATGCCACAGACTTGGGATGCTTTGAAACGGGTCATGTGGGCTAGATTTGTTCCTTCTTACTATGCACGTGATTTGTTAAATAAATAGCAAAAATTGAGGCGGGTGCTAAAAGTGTAGAGGAATATTATCAGGAATTACAAATGGGCATGCTTCGCTATAATTTAGACGAGTCTGAGGATGCTGCTATGGCTAGATTTTTGGGTGGTCTAAACCGTGAGATCTATGACATTGTGGACTACAAAGATTACACTAATATGACTCGATTGTTTCATCTTGCTTGCAAAGCTGAAAGGGAAGTGCGGGACGACGTGCTAGTGCCAAGACTAATGTTTCCAGAAAATCGACATCATGGCTGCCACGCATGCCTTCTACTCCTTCACCATCTTCCACACCCCGGCGGTCCAGCACCTTCTCCATCCAGCGACAAGCCACGTGTCCCGGCTGTTAGTGCACCGACTAAGACAGCCCAGCAGCCCGCCGCGAGTGCTTCTTCCATTGCATCCACCGGAAGAACAAGAGATGTCCAATGTCACCGTTGCAAGGGCTATGGGCATGTCCAGCGTGATCGCCCGCAAGCGTGTTTTGGTAGTAAAAGTTGATGGTGAGTATTCCTCGGCTAGTGATTTCGATGAAGATACACTTGCTTTGCTTGCGGTGACCATGCGAGATAAAGATGAGGGAGAAGAACATATTGGTGCGATGCTGCGGAACGCTATGACAGCCTCATTGTGCAGCGTGTGCTCGGCACACAAATGGAGAAGGCCGAGCAAAATCAGCGGCACACCTTGTTCCAAACAAAGTGCGTCATTAAAGAGCGTTCTTGCCGCTTGATCATCGATGAAGGAAGCTGCAACAACTTGGCTAGCAGAAATGGTGGAGAAGCTTGCACTCAACACCAAACCACATCCCCACCCATATCACATTCAATGGCTAAACAACAGTGGTAAGGCAAAGGTAACCAAGCGGTGCGTATTAATTTTGCAATTGGGGCATATCGTGATGTTGTTGAGTGTGATGTTGTACCTATGCAAGCTTGTCATATTCTGTTAGGTAGGCCATGGCAATTTGATATGGATTCTATGCATCATGGTAGATCAAATCAATATTCTTTTATGTACCATGATAAGAAAATTGTGTTGCATCCCATGACCCCGAAGCTGTTTTTGAGGATGATGTTGCTAGAGCTAAGAAAGAGAAGAATCGGGTCCATGTTATAAGTGAAAATCAGATTGTAGCCAAAGAACATGTGCAACATAACAAGAGAGAATCTAAATCGACAATAAAAATGTGATTCAATTGAAAGGTTCTTGCATGCTTGCGTTAAATCTGATGTTGCCAATTTGGATACAACTGAAACCGTATGCTATGCTTTTGTATGCAAGGATGCTTTGTTTTCCTTTGAGGATATACTGTTTCTTTTCCACTGCGGTCACTAATCTTTTGCAGGAGTATGAGGATGTTTTTCCCAGATGTGCCGCCGGGCTGCCACCGGTGCGTGGAATTGAGCATTAAATCGATCGATTCCGGGGCTTCACTACCCAACCACGCACCATACGAGAACCAACCCCGATGAGACCAAGGAAATTCAGCGTCAAGTTCGGGAGTTGCTTGATAAAGGGTACGTACGAGAGTCTCTTAGTCCATGTGTTGTGCCGGTGATTTTGGTGCCTAAGAAAGATGGATCTTGGCGTATGTGTGTTGATTGTAGAGCTATTAATAACATTACCATTAGATATCGTCATCCAATTCCTAGGTTAGACGATATGCTTGATGAATTGAGTGGCTCTACTGTCTTCTCTAAAGTTGATTTGCGTAGTGGATACCACCGATTCGTATGAAGTTGGGAGATGAGTGGAAAACAGCTTTCAAAACTAAGTTTGGATTATATGAGTAGTTAGTGATGCCTTTTGGTTTAACTAATGCACCTAGCACTTTCATGAGGTTGATGAATGAGGTTTTGCGTGCTTTCATTGGCAAATTTGTGGTGGTATACTTTGATGATATTCTGATTTATAGCAAATCTTTAGAGGAACACCTTGATCATTTACGTGCTGTTTTTAATGCTTTGCGCGATGCATGTTTGTTTGGTAACCTTGCGAAGTGCAGTTTTTGCACCGATCGTGTATCGTTTCTTGGCTATGTTGTTACTCCGCAGGGAATTGAGGTTGATCAAGCCAAGGTCGAGGCAATTCAGAGTTGGCCGCCTCCTAAAACGGTCACACAGGTTCGAAGCTTTTTAGGACTTGCAGGATTCTATCGGTGCTTCGTGCGGGATTTCAGCACCATTGCCGCACCGCTGAATGAGCTTACAAAGCAGGGGCGCCTTTCGCGTGGGGCACCGCACAAGTGAACGCCTTCAACATGTTAAAAGATAAGTTGACACATGCACCTCTCCTCCAACTTCCAAATTTTAATAAGACTTTTGAACTCGAATGTGATGCTAGTGGGATTGGATTGGGTGGTGTTTTGCTACAAGAGGGAAAACCCGTTGCATATTTCAGTGAAAAATTGAGTGGGCCTGTTCTGAATTATTCTACTTATGATAAAGAATTGTATGCTCTTGTGAGAACTCTGGAAACATGGCAACATTATTTATGGCCCAAGGAATTTTTCATACATTCGATCATGAATCTTTAAAACATATTTGTAGTCAAGGCAAACTGAATCGTAGGCATGCTAATGGGTTGAATTTATTGAATCTTTTCTTATGTCATTAAACACAAGAAGGGAAAGGAGAATATCATTGCGATGCTTTGTCTAGGAGATATACTTTGTTGACACAACTTGACTACAAAATCTTTGGCCTCGAAACAATCAAAGCCCAATATGTGAATGATGATGATTTTAAAGACGTGTTGTTGCACCGTAAGGATGGAAGGACATGGAACAGATTTGTCTTCAATGATGGGTTTATTTTTAGATCTAACAAGCTATGCATTCCAGCTAGCTCTATTCGTTTGTTGTTGCTCGAGGAAGCGCATGGCGGTGGGTTGATGGGGCACTTTGGTGCCAAGAAGACGGAGGACATCCTTGCTAGCCATTTCTTTTGGCCGAGGATGAGAAGAGACGTGGAGCGATTTGTGGCTCGCTGCACGACATGTCAAAAGGCTAAGTCACGCTTAAACCCCCATGGTTTATATATGCCTCTACCTGTTCCTAGTGTTCCTTGGGAAAATATTTCAATGGATTTTGTGTTGGGCTTGCCTAGGACCAAGAGGGGGCGAGATAGCATTTTTGTGGTTGTGGATAGGTTTTCTAAAATGGCACATTTCATACCATGTCATAAACCGATGATGCTACTCATATTGCTGACTTGTTCTTTCGGGAGGTTGTTCGCTTGCATGGTGTGCCAAACACCATTGTTTCGACCGTGACACTAAATTTCTCAGCCATTTTTGGAGAACTTTGTGGGCTAAATTGGGGACTAAGCTTTTGTTTTCTACTACTTGTCATCCCCAAACTGATGGGCAAACGAAGTTGTGAATAGGACTTTGTCTACTATGTTAAGGGCTGTTTTAAAGACAAATATTAAGATGTGGGAAGAATGTTTGCCTCATATTGAATTTGCATACAATCGTTCGTTGCATTCCACTACAAAGATGTGCCCTTTTGAGATTGCTTATGGATTTTTGCCTCGTGCTCCTATTGATTTAAAGCCTTTGCCATCTTCGAGAAACTGAATTTTGATGCTAAACAACGTGCTGAGTTGATGTTAAAACTCCATGAAACAACTAAAGAAAACATAGAGCGCATGAATGCTAACTATAAGCTTGCTGGTGACAAAGGTAGACGTCAATTGAATTTTGAACCTGGTGATTTGGTTTGGTTACATTTGCGAAAGGAACGGTTTCTGATTTGCGAAAGTCTAAGTTGATGCCTAGAGCTAGATGGACCTTTTAAAGTGCTTGAAAAAATTAATGAAAATGCATACAAGCTTGATCTCCCGCAGATTTTGGGGTTAGTCCCACTTTTAACGTTGCAGATTTAAAGCCATATTTGGGAGACGAAGATGAGCTTGAGTCGAGGACGACTCCAATGCAAGAAGGGGAGGATGATGAGGACATCAATACTACCGATACATCCAAGCCTCCACACGTACAACTTCATGGCCCAATAAACCGCGCTCGTGCACGTCAACTCAACCATCGGGTGAGTTCATTATTAAGTTTATGTTCCTCTTCTTTATACCCTGGAGGTGCGTGCACTTTTGTTTTACTCAGAACGATGGAGAGGATCCAACGGGAAGAGGATTCGCATGGGGTGGATTCGGACTGCAGCACAGTGCCAAGTTCTAACGGACGCCACGACTTCATGCAAACTCCGATTTGGGCGTGTAAGTACTTGATGGAAAGGTTATAAGGTCTACTTTCAAATGGATCCAGCCCCATGTCAATATCTGTCCTGGAGCGGCCGCAATTGTTCTTTTTCTACCGAGTGTTTTCTGTCTTTGGTGCTGCGTCACCTCTTTTGGCCCAATGGGCCGTGTATCAAGTTGGGCCCATTAGGGCGTCCTAGGGTTTAGCACGACTCCGGCACCCCTGTGGTCGTCTCTCCCTCTACTTAATCCTTCAGCCGCCACCAAGAAGGGCGGGTTTTGTTGATTAGAGTTAGCCTTTTGCTACTTGCACACAGCGCACGTGTCGGCTAGACCGTCCGTCTGTTTGTCTTCGGAACCCCACCATATCGTGTATTCAGATTGAATCTTTCATCTTAATATATAGCAATTTCAGTGCTTGTTTTACTTGTTCTTGCTTGTTCTTCGATTGCTTGCGGACGAGTGCCCTAGTGGCTGGGTTGTCGCACACCGCAAGATCGCGTCAACCATCGGAGACGGTGTATCGGTTGCTAAGGCGCATCGTCCTTGGACGGTTGTAGTCGGGCCGTGAACGTCGCCTCCATTCCCCAATCGAGTTATCCTCCACCTCTCATCGAAAGATCGGGACTAAACCCTAGCGGGATTGCATCAAGAAGGTTGGTTGTAGATGTATTTGTTTATCATAAACATTGCAAATTTTGTTTTTACACCTGTAGCACAACCTTGCAGCTACAACTTCAATGATAAACAACTGGTGGCGACGCTGGGGACTACATTGCCAATTGTGGCTGCAACGTAAACATTCCCCATGGTCAAGCTTTTGACCATAAACAAAGCACTGCCGAGAGGTTGCCCGGATTATCATTTCCCATCATCAATAAAAAGCAAAAACATGTTTTTAGGATAAGTTTGCCCTTGGGCACTTTCGGTCACAAACCATTTCAGGTTAAGATTAAAAATAATGATGGTCATGCGACACCTGAGAACATGAGAGCTACATCAGCTATAGCACCTTAGTGTTTTTGGTGATGGAACATGTTCTGAAGGAGGGTTGAACACCACGCACTTGATTTTTGGTGTCCCGCGACACAAAAATCCAAGTGCGGAGAGTTTGGTACGAATCTCATAACAAACTCTATTCATGCCAAACTTCCACCTTGGTTTAGAGATGATGTTAGTTTTGGTATCTTGCCATGCTAAAAAAAGGAGTTTGAAATGTCCTGCTTTTGACATTAAACAAAGCCTGCCGAGAGGTACTCGAAGTTCACCATTCATATACTCATATTTATCTTCACATGAATATAACTTAATCACATGCTTCCTTTGTCTATTCTCGCATGATGTGGTTTGAATGAATATGCAAAGTCCACTCACAAGCTCTTTAAATTAAGCATGGTGCTTAGGTTAAAAAGTCTTCTTTTAATCAAATTAGACATGGTGTCGAGTTTGCTTAATGAACCTTGGAGTTAATGCTTGTATAGATCTTGGTTGTATAAATATGGACTAACCCCTACAGGAAACTTTTCAAATTTGAGTGGGTAAGTCTTTAAATTGATTCAAACTGGAGATAACCCAAGACACTGATATACGACAAAGTTGCATAACATACGAGAGGAGGCGCAAAACCCTCCGGTGTTTATGTTGAGTCAATTTTAATTTTGCCTTGTTTGAGTATAAGAAAGCTGCTGAAAATAAAATTTCAAAATAATAAAATAATAAAATAATTATTATTATTAAAAATGAAAATGGAAATGAGTAGAAAATTCCATAGCAGATTATATGTCGTGTATGCAAATCACTAACATGTAGAAACTACCGACAAAAAATCCTATAGGACAACATGTCACTGCAAACGTAAGAATGATAAGAATCCCTTTTACACTAATTATTTTTGTATGTTTGTAAATGGCCTATGGCTGACGCGGCCTTCATGCACAAAGTCCCCATGTGGATTCAAGGTAAGTTCTAGGTAAGTTTCGTTTCAATTAAATAAAATAAAGGTTTTGACTCTCCAGATTTCAAACCGATGGAGTCCCTTTTGTTCTCACTTTTTTATTTTTGAATAAGCAACCCAGGTATAAGAACAAGTGTGGGGGTAATCTTGTGTTCACATTGTACACTCACGTATCAATATCACCCATGTCTCGTGCTTCACCATGATGCTGCACATTCATGAGATGAGATAAAACATCCATTGCACATCGGTTGTTTGCCTCTACACTCACTGCACACTGGTTTGCACGTTTATCCTCTCATCCCCTTAAATTTTGAGTTTGATAAATTCTCATCATGAAATATATCTAGAAAAACTAAACTCAACTTTTAACATGAGCCTGGATAATTAAAACTAGAGTATATGACTTGCCTGTAAATATCATGCATACTCTTTATTCCTCGCATGTTACCTCGTGCTTGTGAACATATATCATTAGGAACACATGCCATCTAAGTAACTGATGAATGAGAGATTACCTGATGAGATGATCCTTGCTTTCTTTTGTTCAATCCTTGGGAATTTTATAAAAATAAAACACTATAACTTTACATACTCCTCATTGATGTTTTATTCCCACCAGAGCCATATGTCAATCTTCGTGGTAAAACGTATACATATGTTGCTTGTAGTCATTTTGAGTTTGGTCAAATGGTTAGGCCGTTGTTAGATTCTTTTAATTCTTTCATGATCAAAGTCTTGTACATACTTACCATACAAATTGTTGTCCCTCTACACTAGAGGTTTAGCAAGGATATCCCATTCACCATCATATGCAAAACTTCTACTTCGGAAGTCTGCATCTACCATCATCCCTCCACCAGATAAAGACTCCAAATGATTATGATTCTCTATCCTCCTATCCATGACAAATGAGACATGAGCTAAAAAAATATATGATGGTGATGTTAGAAAATCAGAATGCTCACAAGAGAAGAAACAAATATTCTTGAGAATGATAAAAAAAGAAAAGAGAAAACCGAGCCATGTTCTCTAAATAAAAGATAGGGAACAGAATCATAAAAAAGGAGTCACCAACCCTTTTTTTCATATATATTTTTCCATTTTTCCACTCACATATCCCCTTCGACATTTATGCACAAGCTTGATCATGGTTGCATGTCTAGCATTCTTCTTTGATCTACTCTTTGACTTTACAAAATATTTGATGCAAGTATGTCATTCTTATTTTCCTACCCTAAGATCCACGTAAGCCTTATTAGAAAGGTAGGATAAGAATAGGCAACATCAAGCCTTGGTGAGGAATTAAACACATTGAACGATATGAGAGAATCAATGGAGGAGTAAAAGTAAAGTTATCGTATTATGAGCATAAAGAAAAACCCAAAGGTAATTTATTAGAAGAAGTAGAGGTGATTCGAATCAAGGCCATTCCATTATACAATCACCCAAGATGACATGGTAGACACTTCAAAAGTTCACGGGTACAGGTATGGCTTGGAATACATTATATGTTTGCGTTATACAGGAAGTTCATACTCTATTTGATATCCATGAGCTTTACTCAGAGACTAGTAAAGGATAAGTGTGGGGGTGTTGTTGACAATCCTTAAATATTAAAATCCGATCGTCAATCCTTGCCTAAAACGGATAAAAGATTAACATCAACATAGCGGTAGGGTTATTTACTAATCCGTCCCACAAGTGTTGGTCAATATTTGTATGCAGGTTATTAATACACTAAAATGGAGCAAAAGCGCACCTACATTGCGAAGAAACACAACTCTAACCAACCGACGCTTGCCACGTCAGCATCCCACAGATTGGGGGCCCCACAAGTCAGCTTAAACTGACTTAAAGTGAGACCAAACCACCCTCAACCACCTTAGGGTCCACCTAAAAACCTATGATGAAAGACGATGGAGAGCGGTGGGGCTTAGGATTCGGACAAACTATGGTTGGACCGAACCAGCCTTGCCCCCCATCTCCACCTTCCACGTGGACGCTCCTCACGAGTCCCCAATGGCGGTTATGCACGTTTAGCGGGAAGAAACCAACCTATCAACTGCCATTTGAAGGCTATAAAAGGAGGGAGCCTCACTTCACTCAAGACACAACATAAGAAGATCAAAGCTCAAATCCAAAGGCATAGCCCTAGTTCTCTAGTGCGTAGAAAGTAGGGAATAGAGTGAGGGATAGCCCGGAGGAGTGCCGAGTATCTCGGCACTGACCTCCGACCTTGTACCTCGATGGATGCTTGTTCAGTTGAGTAAGTGTTCGTGAATTTATATGGTTGCATTCCTTTCTGTTGAGTAATTACTTTACTTTATCTACTAATGGGATCATCGTCCATTCATGGGTGCTCTATTCTAAGACCCCCTGATGAAGATGGGAGTTCTTGGTCAAGACTAGAGTAGTAATCAATAGCGTAGACATGGTGTCTAGGCTGGGGTTTACCTTTGTTTGCCGCGTACTCCACGGGTTGTAGAGGTAGGTGATAGGTGGTAATAGCCCTATCCGTCCTTTGTAATCCTCCACATTCGGGTATGTCGTAGAGCTTTAGGCCAGAGTCACTCAGCAGACCAAGTGTAAACCGGCACACGAAGTAAGTAAATAGAGTAAGGCAATTACCATCTATCTAGAGCCACAACCATAAAAATCCTCTCTATACCCTGGACTATAAATTCTTGATGTCCTTGGATGAACCTGACCCTTAGATAATTCACACACGTTCCCTATGAATTCAATACCTTGGAATATTCCTAGGTGAAGTGCTATAATGGTATTTCGTACGCTTGTGGATTAATCTGTGATCGTAAGAAATATCAACAGTGCTACAAGTCGAAGTGGGTTCCCGACCTCTCGATGGTGCCTTGGAAGTTAGCAATGAAGTGGTCGTGAATTTTGCTCCAAGAGTCGATTGAACCCCTTGGTAAGCCGGCCAGCCAACTCCTAGTGGAGTCAGCGAGTGTTACGGGAAAATAATTCGCCATAGCTTTGGTATCGCCTCCTGCTACGCAGATGACCAGGAAGTAGATGGTATGCCATGCCTCATGGTCGGTTCTTTTGTCTTGTTTTCTAATCCCTATTGGTTTGAAACTAGTCGTCCGATCCACTCGACACAATTGATGAGTGAATGTGGGAACTCCATTGTCGCCGGCTTTGGGGGAGAATCTTTGGTCTTCATAACAGGATCGATGCTCCCATTCGTGGTGGCGTTGATTGAGCTTGTGCCTCAAGTCGCTGGATGCTGATGCGTGCGGCCGGTGGCCGTCATTGTAGTTAGGGTCGCCGTGGTGATTCCTCGTGAAAAAGCAAAGCATGGCATCGGTCGTGTGAATCGACCGACTGGTTTGGACGTCTTCTTTTGTTGTTTCAATGATGCAAGTTTGATCTTGTGTGTCGTTTGTTGCGCTTAGGTGCCCGATAATCTCTGGAACATAGAGGTGGAAGACGACTACCTATAGGTGTTTCTGTAGTAGATTCACGGCCGATGGCTGCTTCACCTCTTGTGGTATGGTAGCGGCAATCATGGTCTTGACTTTATTTAAGACTGGTGTCACATTAGGTGGAGCCACCTCAATAACGGTGTCAAGAAAGGTGACAACTGCAAATCACATTTGCTGAGGTGTAACGAACACATTGGTGTTGTCGACATGAGTCTGAACAATGGCATTGTGAGCAGCACGCCCAGCCATAGCCATATCTCGCCTTCTCCTGTCTTCCTCTTCCTTGTGCTTGTGCTCGTCTTCAAGCCTTGCCCTCTCCTCTTCTTCCCTAGCCAATCGCGCTTGAGTCTCGTTGTCAACTGCATCTGCCGTGAACACACCGAAGATAAGCAGGGTGTAGTCGTCATTAAATTCAGAGCTACCCATACTCTTGGTGTCTTAGCTATTGTAGTTTTTAGAAGAGCTGAGGTAGTCGGCAATCTCTGTATCGGAGCAAGATCTGAGTGGTTGAAGCATAACGCCCACCTCCCTGAAGACCTGTCCAAATGAAGCTGAAGCTTGTCTAGATGTGGTCCTACAGGGGGAAATGAACTTGGATCCGAACGTGGCAACGAGGAGTGGAGGGAGTCACATGGCAATCCGAGGATACATCTTCGCGCTGTTGGGGAGGCCATGAAGGCCACTTGACATTAACGTTTCCCCCTAGTGGTTTGAAGCTGACCCGGAGGAAAGGACCTTGGAATATATCTTGGTGCTGTTTGGCAAACCAAATGGGACCGAGTGGATGTAGCTCCTCCCCAACTGGTTCAAATCCAAGTCGAGGAGAGAAATCTTCCCAAAATCGTTGGTGATGAAGTCGAGGTTGTCGAAACGGTAAGCCTGCTCTAGTGGGAAGGCGAAGTCATCGGCTCCCAGAGCTGATCCTATCGTACTTGTCCGCGAAAAACTAGATGCTACCCCTACCTGACACGCCAACTGACGATTGTGGAAATCGTAAATAAGAAAAGGGGTGACGTACGAGAGCTAAAGTAGTTGGGTTGTGAGACAAGGGTTTAGACAAGTTCAGACCCTCTCGACGAGAGGTAATACCCTACTACTGTTTTTGGGATTGGAATCCGCTGGTGTTGTCTTAATCCAAAGATTGAGATGTGTGTATATAGGTAGCTATCTAATTCTATTATTCTATGCTATTGGAGGGCCTCCTGCCCCTCCCCCTTATATAGGTTGGAGGGCAGGATAACAAGAATAGAAACCTAACCAAACTCGGTATCGGTTTCCTAGTCTAATCTATAATATTACCAACTCGGGACTTTGGGATATTCCTCAATATCCAAGGAAATGTAATACCCAAGTCATGATCCATTATATATTCCACATAATCTATCCTTTATATCCAGTCGGATAGGCTAGCCATATGGCTATATGGTACCCATAATCTCCACACATTGTCTTCCTTTCTTTCATGGGAGCGATGCTAGAGTAGGTAGCTGATACTATGGTTGTTAGATCCTAACGTGTAACCCTAATGTACAGACCTTCATGGTCCCTGCCCTTAGTCTTTTACCTTTTGTGCCAGGAGTATGGCTACCTTTGGTTTGTACTTGTGTCTGATTCGTGTTGTCTATTAATGGAATGTGCATTTTGGGTTAGAGAAGAATTGGGGTAACTCTACTTCAAAAATTTCTCTTGTTCTTGAGCGAAGGATAACAAGGGATTTTCACAAAATAGAATTCTTAAAAAGAAGGTTTCAAAAATTCGTGATGAAACAAAAGGATATGATGCATCGGATTCCTAATGCAAGGGGTATGGATTCGAGAAATGTACTGATCACAACGCCTTCACCATCTTGGGCTTCTTCAGCTTGAACGTGGTTAACATGTCCTCTAGTGATGGACGTCAACGCACTCATCTTCACTGGGGTTTGCGAGGTGCACATGATGCAAGAGGTGTAGTTTTTCCACGAGTAGATGTTGTGCCTATTGGAAAAGGAACTGGTGTTACGTTCCATGGTTGGGGGCACTCACGAGCAAAATGTCCTGTAACCCCACAATTGTAGCAGTTGATATTGGTTCCTCCTGGTCCTAGGAAATTGAGACCCGAAGTGCAAAATCCCGTGGTCAGGCGCTGCAGATGTTGCAGGAGCGGCAACAGCCATTGCAGTGCGAGTGGGTGCTGGTGCCATGTACACAGGCTTCCAAATTGATCATGTGGCACTCCTAGTCCTGACTTCAATTTGTTGCTTGTTCTTCAAGGCAACAAACCTACACTTCCTATTTGTCTCCACCGTCACGTTGTTAGCTTCTGCCCTGAGAGCCTTGTTGATCATGCTCTGAAAGCTGGTATGGTCTTGAATGAGCAGGGGCCCATGTAGAGAATCATTCAATCCTCCAAGGAACTTGTTAATCCTTTCTTCATCATCCAATATGTCCAAAGGGGCATAACGTGCCAACTGAGTGAACATGTTCAGGTATTCTTAAACGTTCATGTTATCCTCCTTGAGTGCTCTGAACTCATCTGTCTTCATCTTCATGATTACTTTGGACACAAAGTTTTCATGAAACACTTCCATGAATTCTTCCCATCTGGTCTCTTTGGCATCTTCCTCTAAGGACGCCTTATAGGATTCCCACCAGTCGCTAGCTAGATCGTCCAGCTGACTTGTGGCAAACCTGACCTTGTCTACATCCTTGGCACGAATGAGATCCATCTTTCTCTAAATCATTCATAACCAATCTTCAGCTTCATGTGGCCCTTTAGCTTCGGAGGACACTGGTGGCTTGGTCCTCATGAACTCTCCATAGCTGAACCAACTGTGGTTGGCTTGAGTTGCTTGGGCACCATGGGCAGCTGCACCAGCTTGAGCAGCTGGTCCACCTTGAGTGTTCATAGCCATCATCTGGATCATGTTCTGCAGTCGCTAGCTCTAGGTAGCCATTATTTTAGCTATTGTCTGATGGTTAGCGGGGGGTGGAGGGGGTGGTGTTTGTTCTCCTTCTTCATAAACATAACCTTCTCGGTGAATGACGGGTCATAGGTTGGTCTCCCTATTCTAACACAAAGAGGGAAAATCCTAGAAAGAGGGTAAAAATGCAACTCAGTGCCACTGGGTAGTTCTTGATTTTAGAAGAATTTTGGTGAATGTTTCGTTGTAATCCGATTTAAAACGAGTAAGTGATGGCCTTTAGTTTCAAATTTGAATTAAATCAAATTAATTGCCAAATCCTATTGTTCTGCCATTTACCTATTTTTGGAATTATTTTTGTGAAGGAAAATATTTTGTGTCACTGACACGGGGCCCACATTCTTTTCTTTTATAAAGCAATTATTCTTGTAAAGGAAAACTCTGAGTCAATGACAGGTGGGGCTAGGGTCAACCTTTGACCTGGTCAACCTAACCATTTAAAATGGCCTTGGGCCCACATGTCAGTGGCACACACTTTAAACATGATTTTAAATAGGTTTTATTAGTAGGTGTGCCCACATGTCAATCTAATATGCTAATCACTTTATTAAATTAATCTTTTTCATTAGTTTCTTTATTAAACTTTTCCATGGTGGGGCCTGCTGTTAGTCTCTTCCTCTCCTCTCTCTCTCGCTCTCTCCTTTCACTCGCATGAGCGCACATGGCAAGCCGATGCTAGCATTCACCCGTGTGGCAACTGGCCAGGCCGAAGGCCGGTGCGGCCAGCGAGGGAAGAGCCACGAGGGTGTGGGCCACCTCTGGGTGGAAGTACGAGGGCGGAGGAGGCTTGGGGTGGCGCCGATGGTTGGGTGCGGCAGCAACAGTCTTTGGGTCTAGAACGCGCCAGCAAAGCGGTGGTGGAACGGCGAAGCCGAGGCCGGCGACACGGCCTAGGAGCGCTGGGAGGCTCGCCGAAGCTCGTGCGAAGACGATTGATGGCTGGGATGGGCGACGAAGGTGGTGGCACGAGATGGCCATGGCCATGGCAGTGGGGCTTGGGTTGCCGGCAAAATTCGTCGAGACCGATGGGCGATTGGGTGGCTTGGGGCATCGAACGGCTTCCTAGCGACCAAGGAAGGTTTCCCCTTTACTTAGCACGACATGCAATGGTATCTAGGGGTGTGGTTGCCGACGAACTCAGTACCAGTCATGGCTTCATGAGCACGGCGATGACGGCAGGGTGTAATTGACAGTAGGGTGTGCAGGGATGGATTTGGGGATCCTAGGGGAGTCTACCGGTGAGAGGGATACGTTGGGGATAGCACAAGGATGGGACAAACAGAGCACAGGCTCACGCGTGTGCTTTCATGCGCATGGGTGAGGCCGAGCATGGTGGCACGCCACGTTCGGTGGTGCCGGCGGTTGTGCGCGCTTGCTCAACACAGGAAAGCGTCGGTAGGGGAGGAGGGAAGGACAGCGGCTTCGGTTTCTCACTGAGTGGTAGCCGGGGAGCGGCACACCAAGACGGCGAGCGGAAAAACGATGGGCGGCAAGGTACAGTTTGGTGGAGGGCGAGCGTGTGGTTCATCCTCGCTATTCCGGCATGTGTTGACGGTCATCAAGTACCAAATATGGCCATCACAGACCTCAAAAATAAAAGGGAATTAGCATCCTTTACCTGTATATAGGTTTAGAATTAATAAAGTTCCACATGTCCTTGGGGATTATAAGAATGTGGGAACATTTATCAATAAATGAAGTGAAGACGCGCTCGCGTGGTGAAGAAACACAACTCCAACCCATTGGTGTTTCCCACATTAGCTTCCCATGGATCGGAGGGCCCACAAGTCAGGTGAAACCACCTTAAAGTGGGGCCAAACACTTGGGAACCACCTTAAGGGCCCACATGGAAGTGACCAGAGAAAGTCGGTGGAGAGGGGAACCGACCAAGGTTCAGCCGAACCCCGGCTCGCTCCTCTGATCTCACCGACCATGTGGCACTCCCTCAACCTCTCACCGATGACGTTTACGGGGTTATGGCAGATGCAAACCGCCATTTGGTTCTATTTAAGGAGGATGCCTCACTTCAATCAACACATACCACAAGAAGTAGTTCCTATATTTCTATCTTAGTCTCTAGGCTAATGGAGTTTAGGAAATAGTTTAAAGTTTCTACTCGGTTCCCGAGTAGTCTTCCAAAGTCGGGTATGTCTTTTGTATCTTTCTTCCTTTGTATGACTTTGAACTTATTAATATATCCATCTTCTAGTTTATTCGAGTGTGGCTCATATTCTACTTGCTTAGATATGCATTCCATTTATAGTTTATATAATAATTATGCCATGGTTAGACAAGTAACTCTATTGTCATGGACACGATCTAATGTGCAATTAGGATGTAGGTATGCCTTTGCCTTAGTCAATGACGTCCCGTGAGGTAAAGGTATCTATGGCAATGTAAGTGCGGTGCTTATATTACATAGTGAGGTAAGACCAACACCGCTCTTTTCGCGCACTTTGTCCTCACTCATGCGCACCGGAAGAATGTCCCAATCGGTCACCCATCCCAAATTGGCCTAGGCCAAGCATGCTTAACCTCAGAGTTTTTAGGAGATAAGCTTCCGAAAAAAGAAGTTGCAACTTGTTGGTATGAGTATTCTATTAATCCTATTAAGCCCTGGGTCAGGATGTTACATCCACACCTCCTTAGAAGACCCGACGTCCTCGTCGGTCAACCCTAGGCCAGGAACCTCCCCTGGCCACATCCGTGCGTCCAGTGCCGACGCATGTGCCATGCCGTGTCCCCTCAGGGCCCACGCGCCATGCGCACCATGCCCGCGCAACTGACCCGCCACGCACCCCGTGAAACCGTGAGGGTCGGCACCCGCCACGCACCCCGTGAAACCGTGAGGGTCGGCGCCGGGCTACATCTGAAAGCTCTCTAGGATCTTAGACTGCCCTTACAGACCAACACTAGTCTTTTATGCGCACTTTGTCCTCACTCATGCGCACCCGAGAAGAACTTCTCAATCAGTCACCCATCTCCAAATTGCCCTAGGCCAAGCACGCTTAACCTCAGAGTTCTTAGGAGATAAGCTTCCGGAAAAGAAGTTGCATGAGTATTCTATAAATCCTATTAAGCCCTGGGTCAGGATGTTACATTGGTTATGGTCAAACCCCATGGGTTGTAGAGGCAGACGACAGGTGGTAATAGCTCTGTTTGTCCATTGTAATCCTCCATGTTCAGGTATGGCGTAGGGCGGACGGTAAGAGGCTGTCATTGGTGGTAGGTCGGGCCACTGTAGGCAGTATCCCCCATAGTCCTGGGAGCGTAGAACTGGATAACTAGCCATGGACACAATTATTTGTATAATCTATACACTTATACTAGAAGAACATTAGGAACCTAACTCTAACACTATTCTTCACTTAGCACTAGTTTACTATTTATTAGGACTCTTTTGTGTATGTCACACTACCTTTTATCCAATTATCTCTTACCCCTGACTAGACTTAGGCATCTCAACTATAACTTTTGGATATGCACAATACCTTAATATTCCCTTCTAGACCACTGTTTTCCTTTGGGATATAATTAATATGATACCCTGGAATACTCTAGGGTGAAATGCTACAATAGTATATCCTGCGCTCGCGGATTTATCTATAAATGTAAGAAATACCAATAAGCATTTTTGGCGGTGTTGTGGGAAGACATTGGTCCGAGAAGAAATATTAAGTACTTGTATATTGATATAGTTATAGTCGATTTACCTTTGCTCTAGTAGGCTTACCTTGGTCTCTTTTCTCTTTTATGTGAAAACAGGGTAGTGGATGACCAGTTTCAACTTGCCGACGAATTATACTCCAAATCCAAAAGCACTTGTAAGAAGAGTTCGACCTCGTGTCGTTCCTCCTCAAGTCATCCTCTCGGTAGTTGAACCATCATTCATAGCACCATCAAGCTCAATGGCCCAAGACCCTTCGCGATTTCTCGCACCCTCGGCTACCAATGTCCTTACGGATCGGGTGTCAATACGGTGAAGCCGGTTTCAAAATCAAGACTGGTTTCATTACTATGGTGCAGGCTAACCCCTTCTATGGAAAAGCCAATGAGGACATGACTGCTCATCTCCAGACATTCCTAGAGATCTGCAACACTTTTACCATCAAGGGAGTCACACAAGATGCTATCCGACTTCGACTGTTCCCGTTCTGCCTCATTGGGAGGGCAAAATAGTGGTTCTATACGAACCAAGATGTTGTGGATACCTGGGAAAAATGCTCAAACGCATTCCTCACGAAGTTCTTCCCGATGGGTAAGACCAATGCCCTTCGTGGAAGGATTTTGAGTTTCTAGCAAACAACGGATGAGTCAATCCCCGAAGCGTGGGAGCATTTCCAAAAGTACATCTTGGATTTCCCTCACCACGGGATGGATGATTAGCTCATAATTCAGAACTTCTACAACGGGTTAACTACGGCTGTCCGTGATCATATCGATGCTGCTGCGGGAGGAGTCTTCTTTTCATTAACCATTGCTAATGCAACAAAGTTGATTGAAAAGATTGTCTCCAACCAAGGGTGGAGCGACGATCGTCTCCAACCCCGTAAGCGGGGCATGCATACCGTTAAGGAAACGGACATGCTCGCCGCCAAATTAGACCTCTTACTAAAGAAGCTGGACGACAAGACCGAAGGAGTTTAGGCCATAGATGCTCGCATGACGTGCGAGATATGTGCCAACACTGGCCACTCGGGGAATAATTGCCCTGAGACCAATGAAGACATGTTCTATCTGAACAACAACAGATATCATTCACAAGAAGGTCGAGGGTGGAATCAGCAACACCCTTACTATCAAGGAGGTAACAATTCTTCCCATGCTTTCAATTCGAATCAACCCTCCTTAAAAGATCTTGTCTTAGGCCAAGCTAAAGTTAATGAAAACATTTCTAAAAGATTAGTTGCCAATGACAAATCTTTATAGAGCATTAATGCAAAAATGAAAGGTATTTCCTCTGCTATCAAAAACCAATTGAGTTTTAATAAAATGTTAGAAACCCAATTAGCTCAATTGTCTGTTGCTATCCCTTCATCTGAATTGGGGAAGATTCTGGGCCAACCCAAACCTTCTCTAGAAAATGTTAGTGCGGTGACCACATGAGGGGGTAAAACCACTCGTGATCTGCCATATCCTAACAATACAGGGAAGGCAAAAGAGAAGGAGGATGGACCATCCAACTCAGAATCAAGTGCATGAGGGAAACACGGCTCCAAAAGAGTTCCATGACACCACCTTGTTGTCGTTCCCTCATTGCAATAGGAAGTCAACCGTGGACGAGCAGTTTGCTTGTTTTGTTGAGGTTATTCAGAAGATCCATATCAATGTCCCTCTGATGGATGTGATGCAAGTTCTCACTTATGCTCCCTACCTCAAGGACATCCTCAACAACAAAAGGCTGATGCCAACCATGAAAATCATTAAGTTAACGAAAGAGTGTAGGCGCTATACTCAACTAGCTTCCTGAGAAGAAGAAAGATCCGGGGTGCCCCACAATTTCCAGTTCAATTATGGAACAGCAATTTGACCACGCCATTTGTGACCTTGCAGCAAGCGTCAGCGTCATGCCCAAGCAGATTTTTGACTGGCTGAATTACACTACCTTGGCATCAACTCCAATGCGGTTGCAGCTGGCCGATTCATCGGTCCGCAACCCAGCAGGAATTGTTGAAGATATTCTGGTGAAAATCTGAGGTTGTTTCATTCCCGTGGATTTCGTGGTGCTCGACATGGATATCGATAAAAGGACGCCGCTCATCCTTGGGCAACCATTCCTTAGCACTGCGGATGCCCGCATCGATGTGGGAGCCGGAGAAATCCGGCTCCACATCAATGGAAAGGAGGAGAAATTCAATTTTCAACCAAGAGTGGAGCAGTGTTCAATGGTCAGAATCAAATATGGGCCGAACACAAAGAATATCAAAGAGGTCGAAGTTAAACCCCCATAGAAGGACAGCCTCATCATGTTCATGATGAAATTACTGGAAAAGGAATTACCGTCGGAAAGGAAAATAAAAAAGACGGTGAGGCAGGCGGTGTCAGTTCAACCACCGCCGAAGTCCGGAAAATCCTCGACCACATCGGCAAAACAAGAGAAAACCAAAAAGGTGTGACGAGCAAAACAGGTGAAATCGTCTGCGTCTAATTCTCCGAGACCGGGTGATGCTACAGATTAAATTTCATGGAGGAAGTCATGCTCGTCGGACTTTAAACGAGGAGTCCTTGCCGACAGGTAAATCGGTATGTATCCCCATATTTATTTTCCCCAATTGCATATTTAATTTCCTTGCAATTTTGAATTTCAAATCCTGCATACTAGCATGGCATGTTTACTTTTCCAAATCATGCATAGAAAATACTTGAATTTATGATTTTAATATTGAGAATTATTGTGCTCAATAATGACAAAGGTTTTTCCTTGGATTCCAATCACCAAACATGCACTATGCTGAACTTAATTGAATAAGTGGAGGCCTCTAGTGCTCAAACTTTTTTGTGTAGTGTGCTTTGATGCTTCGACTAGGGAATCCAAAGTTTAGAGGGGAGAGGAGCACCCCTTGGTTCGGCCGAACCAAGGGTGAGCTCACTCTATAAAAGGCAAGGCATGGAGCTTGCTCTTCTTGCCCCAAATTGAGTTGCACCTGGTTTGCTCTCAAGTTCTCTCTTCCTCTCTTGAGTTCTCATAATATTATTATCCTAAATTCATAAAAAGTATTTCCTAAATTTTCTTTGCATTCGGAGTTTCCTCCGCATGTTGTCACGCAAGAACAATTTGTGGAGGCAACCAAGCTCCACAAGAATAGCTAACTCTTGGATGGCTGACTTGTTTTGAACTAACCTTTAACCCATTCCGAGTATTCTTGTGTTGTTGTTCTCTTGTAGCTGTGGGTATGAAGAAGGGTGTCAAGCGGTTGTTTGGTGCTATGCGCAAAGCATCGAGGACGAGCTCGAGCCATACAAGCTTAGCACCGTCCACCGGCTATGCACCTAGCTCGACAAGACAGATGAACCGCAAGCCGCTAATTAAAGGGGAGAAGCAAGCTCTCATGCTTCACCACTCCTATCGACACCGATCTCGATCAAGGATGATCGAGAAAGACAAGCCTACGTCACTCTCAAGGACCGGGACTTTTCTCATACCATAGCATATGACCTGAATTGCTCACCAAAACAGTATGGATACCGACTTCCTTAATGTTTGGCATACCCTAGGATGGCAAAATTTTGCACATGTGGGGGAAGAAGGTTCACGCCTTCTTACCATCCAATTTCTTTGCACTCTAAAAGAAATAGGAGATGGTATTACTTTATGATTTTTCGGGAAGGAATACTATTATACATGGAAAGAATTTAGTCTCCTTATTGGTTTTGCTCAACAACGTTCTATGAACTGGGAGTCAAGGTTATCAAATTTTAATAAACATAGTTTTTGGCAAAGTATATCTGGTGAAACCTTTTGTAGTAAGCCAATAGCTAATGTCATTCATAATCCTACCTTAAGATTGATGCATAAATGGTTAGCATTCACTATCTATCCTAGAGAAGATGTTAGGCCAATTAGAGTTGGTGAATTAATAATCCTTTATGCCATGGTCAAAAAGATAAAAATTTATCCTGTGAAAGTAATGATCAAACAATGGTTAGAACAATTTAGGATGAAGGGACCCATTGAATGCACTTCACTAATCACTCGCATTGTTCTTAATGCTGGGGCCTCAGGAAATGTACAAGTTTTGTACATCACCAAACTCCGCGAAATAATAGACAAGGAGTATTTAGTGAAGGGCCATACTTTGAAACATGGTCCCAATGGATCCCTTGTGTTTTCCTTTCCGGATATACAAATGAAATTTTGCTTCCTAACCCCGAGTATCATTTGTATAAGTGTTGAGTGCTAACCATTACTCTCCACCAAGAGAGGTTGCTCGCAGGAGTAGTATGTCTGGCAGGGTCACAAGAAGCAGGTCGAGAAGGGTCACTATGGAGGAAGAACCTCAACAGCCTCCGCAACACATAGCTCAGTCGGGGTGGGTTCCAACTGGATAAGTATCAGGTTGGAAACAACCCCCGCAGTATTACGAGGCTGGAGATTTGTCATGGCAATCAGCTAGTAGTGAACAATGGACACAAGGACCTAGCTAGTACCATGGTCAGGCCACGGAGTCATCAAGCTCCAGTGGTCTACCTCCATCATTTGGTGCTCAACGCTCATTCTTGGCACGGGGCTTTCATGACCAAGGATTTGTGGAGATCACCCAAAGGATGGGAGAATTGGACATGAGAACCACAAAAATTCAAGACACACTTTATCAACATATCCAAGAACAGACCAATGAACAGCTCTGAGAAATCAACTCAACGCTGCAGCAAGGCCAATCAGACTTGATGGCCTACTTCCGTTCGTAGGGATTCAATTCCATCGTGGACCATGAGAAAAAGAACAAGCTTGGGGGAGGACCCCCACGTGAGGTTTCGTATCACCTATCCAGTTATTTATTTCCCACATTGCATCCAAAAGAAAAAATATAAGGTAGCTATGCATGGTAGGAATGTTTAATTCCCACATTTTGGATATGATGATAGTTGGTTTATTTTAGTTCCCTTTCGTGCCTAGTTTACAACTTAGCATTGTACAAGTTTTGAGTTTGTTTGCTTGAGTATATCACGTTGAACTTGAAAACTTGTGGGTAGCAAGTGCATGATCTAAGTCTAGGTTGTTGTGGAGTTTGATTTGGTAGAGTGGAGTAACTATTGCCTTATTCTAAGTGAAACTGGAATCTCAAGATTTTATTTTTAAAAATACAAAAATGATGAGTTCCTCAATGATGAGATATTCCTACCAGAGCCATATGTTAATCAATTGCAAAATCCTATACATATGATGCTTGCAATCATTTTGAGTTTGGGCAAATAGTTAGACCCTTATTAGAATCTTTTCATGCTTTCATGATCAAAGTCTTGTGCATATCCACCATAAAAATTTCTCTCCCTCTACATTAGAGGTTTAGCCAAAAAAATTTCATTCCATACCATATGCTAAGTTCTACTTCAGAAATTTGCATCCACCAAATAAAGACCTCAAACAATTATGATCCTCAATCCTCATATCGATGCCAAAAGAGACATGAACTAAAAGAGTGCACACAAAAATGCTAGTAGAAAATTCATGATGCTTACAAAAAGAAGAAACAAATCTTCTTGAGCATGATGACAAAAAAGAGTGTATTCATACCTTGTTCTCTAAAATAAAAAGATAGTGAGGATAGATCATATAGAAAGGAGTCACCAAACTATTTTTCTTTTTCCAATTTTCCGCTCATATTTCCACCTCCAAATATATGCACAAGCTTGATCCTGGTTGCATGATTAGCATTCTTGTAGGATCTACTTTTGACTTTACAAAATATTTGACGCAAGTAGGCCTCATGATTTTCCCTACCTTGAGCCCCACATAAGCCTTGTTAGAAATAGGAGAAAAGAAGGTGAAATAATGTCTTGGTAAGGAATTCAAACACATTGAGTGATACGAGAGTATCATTCGAGGAACTCTTCTCTTTT
This sequence comes from Oryza australiensis, assembly GCA_019925245.2. Taxonomy (NCBI): domain Eukaryota; kingdom Viridiplantae; phylum Streptophyta; class Magnoliopsida; order Poales; family Poaceae; genus Oryza; species Oryza australiensis. The sequence goes on along the minus strand of JAIFGZ020000414.1, from coordinate 3,060,126 downwards.
CTTTTTTCAAAATTTTGAAAACCTCCGGATGAAAGTGGAACGAGGAATGATATAGTAGCACTCTCACATCCACCATTCTATTTCTCAACCATCCAAGACAAGGAAAAGCCAAAAGCCCCATGAGGACTAAGGTAAAAGGGTGAGACTAACATTGCCAACTTATTCAATTCAAGGTAGAATACTTGGTTGTAGGCATGGTACTTTAGAGAAATAAAACATGGTAGCAACTCCAGATCCACCAAGCCTAAGTCTTGACTTTGCTTAGGGAAGATCGTTAAGCTTGGGGGAGTTTGTTGACGGTCGTTAAGTACCAAATCCGACCATCACCAGACCTCGGAAATAAAAGGGAATTAGCATCCTTTACCTGCATATAGGTTTAGAATTAATAAAGTTCCACATGTTCTTGGAGATTATAAGAATGCAGGAACATTTATCAATAAATGAAGTGAATACACGCTCACGTGGTGAAGAAACATAACTCCAACCAATCGGTGTTTGCCACGTCAGCTTCCCGCGGATCGGAGGGCTCACAAGTCAGGTGAAAACGCCTTAAAGTGGGACAAAACACCCGAGAATCGCCTTAAGGGCCCACATGGAAGTGACCAGAGAAAGTCGGTGGAGAGGGGAACCGACCAAGGTTCGGCCGAACCTCAACTGGCTCCTCTTATGTCACCGACCACGTGGCACTCCCTTGGCCTCTCACAATGACGGTTAGGGGGTTATAGCGGTTGCAAACCGCCATTACAACTGCCATTTGGTGCTATTTAAGCAGGAGGCCTCACTTCAATCAACACACACCACAAGAAGTAGTTCCGACATTTCTATCTTAGTCTCTAGACTAGTGGAGTTTAGGAAATACTTTAGAGTTTCTACTCGGTTCCCGAGTCGTCTTCGGTAGTCGCGTATGTCTTTTTTATCTTTCTTCCTTTGTATGACTTTGAGCTTATTAATATATCCATCTTCTAGTTTATTTGAGTGTGGCTCATATTCTACTTGCTTAGATATGTGTTCCATTTATAGTTTATATAATAATTGTGCCATGGTTAGACGAGTAACTCTATTGCCATTGACACGGTCCAATGTGCAATTAGGATGTAGGTATGCCTTTGCCTTAGTCAATGACGTCCTGGGAGGTAAGTGTATCTATACCAATGTAAGCGCGGTGCTTATATTGTTACATAGACATTGGTTATGGTCATACCCCATGGATTGTATAGGTAGGCAGCAGGTGGTGACAGCCCTATCTGTCCATTGTAATCCTCCACGTTCAGGTATGGCGTAGGGCGGACATTAAGAAGCTGTCTTTGGTGGCAGGCTGGGCCACTGTAGGCAGTATCCCCCGTAGTCCTAGGAGCGTAGAACTGGGTAACTAGCCATGGACACAATTATTTGCATAATCTATACACTTATACGAGAATAACATTAGGAACCTAACTCTAACACTATTCTCCACTTAGCACTAGTTTACTATTTATTAGGACTCTGCCTTGTGTGTCGAACTACCTTTTATCCAATTATCTCTTACCCCTGACTAGACTTAGGCATCTCAACTATAACTTATGGATATGCACAGTACCTTAATATTCCCTTCTAGACCACCATTTTCCTTTGGGATAAAATAAATACGATACCCCAGAATACTCCAGGGTGAAATGCTACAATGGTATATCCGTGCACTTGCGAAATTATCTGTAAACGTAAGAAATACCAACAGCATGTCGACGGCTTGCAGTTCATCCTTGAGCGCGTGGTTCGTCCTTGCTCTTCCACGATGGTGGCACGGCGCGATCACCAACGACCTCCGCTCGGCATTTCTCCAAGCGAGCGTCGGTTGTTCGATGCGGGTCGGTGGTGTGAGGGTTGGGAAGGAAGGTGTTCGACGCGGTGGTCGAAAAAAATGGTGGTGAGAGGCGCACATGGGTGGAGGAAAAGAGATGGAGGCGGCCAGGTGGGGTAGTTTTTATAGATGCGGTCGGCCTTGAAGGGGAAGCCGAGGCAAGTGTGGTCGTTGTCCTCACACTCCCATGGTTGTTGCGAGTGGAAAAAGGGAACGACGCGAAGAAAGCAGAGTCACCTCAGTCACTCGGTTGCCCCTGCGTGCATGGCAGCGATGGGTTGGGCAGACGGCGAGCCACAATCCTCTTGCGGAATAGCAGTGTGCTGTGCAACGGAGACGGTTGACCTCGAGCGCGGAGCCGACAAGGATGGGTCGATGTCTACTTGCGCGGATACCGGGTGAGGACGGTTGACACGATGTCCGCGGTTTGTCGCAACACGACATGACGCGTGAGTGGCTTAGCAGGTGTTAATGGCAAAAGTTGGCATATTCCGTTAAAAAAAGAGTGGTTGCGAAGCGGGATTGACAGCATGATTTCAGTTGCCAGAAACAGGATTGTATCGGCTAAAAACGTATCGGCAGGAGACATCGACAAAATGATATCGGTTGGTGATTGCCAATAGGTAATAAGAGTTCGAGTTCTTGTCGGATTTGGTTGATGACATCGAGGTTATCACTAAAAGGGGATCGATTTGGGAAGGAAACAACGCGAAGATTTATATATTAATTAGGCAGGTTTAATTATTTTCCTTTCCTAATTTTAGGAAGATTGTGTTGAGTCTAGTTTGGATTTGTAAGCTTATCTTTGGAAAAATCTGTGTCGTGCTCGATATGGATTTGTTTATGCTCATGGGCATAAATATGTACACCTAGAGTATTGTAAGACAATAGTTAACAACAATTCAATATATACTTTTGGCGCATCGACACCCTAGTTTTTTAGGTTTTCATCTCGATGAGTTCTTGTTTCGAGTTGGGCTACATCGGTTAGGTTCGATCTCCAGCAATAGGTGAGTACCGTCTATAGTTGCTTGTATCGGCGGGGCTAGAGCTTCCATCGGTTGAGTTCGACGCTATATTCCGGTCAATACAAGCACTTTATCATATACATTAGCTAATTTAAATTGTTAGTACTGTTTACCCATATTGGATGATTCATTTAGAATTTGTTGATATCAACTAAACCATTTTTGACGGTTTAGATTGCTTGACGTATCTACCACCCTGAAAAACAATCAAAGATTTGATTAGACCTTATCATTTCTTTCATACTTAGTGTTGCATCAGTTTAGTCTCACCTTCTAAGTTGTGATTGAAATTGTAAGAACTAACTTGCTCTTGGATTGATAATAAGGGTAGTATCAAGGTTTCAGTCGATCTTACCTGGTATGGTATAAATGTTTTGCTTTAATTTACATGCTTTATTTTGCTTAACTATTTATATCTATCATCTTATTTAAGTTTATCAAACCTTTAAATCTACTAAGCTTGTTATTAGCCTCGCACTGTCTCGGTTAGGTCTGATATGTTGAGGTTGTAACCTGTTTAGTGGATTTAATTAAGAGTAATAGTCTTATAAAAGGTTATATCGGAGTTTTAGCCGATATGTTATCCAGTTGCCCAAACTATTCAATCGGCTATGATATAAGTCCCTATAATTATTAATTTGTATGATCTTGGTTATAAGTAACTAATACTGTCTCGGTTAGGTCCAACCAATCATAATTGCTTGAAACCAAAAGAAAGATTGAATTAACTATTATATGCCATTTATATCTATAGCCGATCATGATTGTTTTTGTCTAATCTTCAATACCTATCCACTGGCTTATTTAGATCATATAATAGTATAAAAATTGACTTTAATAATCTCAGTCTTATGCTGCATCGATTGGGTTCGACCTATAGGATTAATTTTCTAAAAGAAAAGTTGTTTGTGATTATATCTAATCTAAATCTAGTTCATGAACAATATATTTCACCTTACAGCCAATTTGACTTGTTCACATCGGCTAGGTCACCACGACGTGACATCGGTTTATTAGCTTATTGGCTATCGTCTTCTAATGTCTACCATGTCTGTTGGTTGCAGGATCAAACCAACTGGCACACCTGCATTCGACCAACATTTTGGACCTAGATTGGAGCTAAGCAAAATTCCTAGGTCGCTGTGTTTTTGCATCGATAGCAGGGCACACAGCGGTACATGGGGATGGTCATGGGACACATTGGCATTCGCGCCACGTCCGTTGCGTCATGTTGCTTCGTCGACCAGGCACGCGGTGCGTCGCACGGGACAAAAAGGCGACGGCGCACGCGAGTTGGTGTGGCAACAGCTCAGTTAGGGTTTGGGCGATGGCGTGGCGGTTTCTGGCGACGTCAGGGCATAGTGGGAAGGACGGAGCACGGCGCAGTACAAGAAATGTGTTGGTTTATGACGTTTATGACATGACATTTGATCAAAAGGTCACTAAATCGACTTGTTTATGACATTTTCTTTGAAAACATATCAACTTAGTGATATAACTAAATAAACGTCACAAAAAACGTCTTAAAGGTAGTCAAATTCCATATTGTGACATTTTTTGTCCTGTCGAAACCACCAATTGCAGTCGTAATAAATATATGAAAAGGATATTATGTAAAAAAGTATTTTATATAACAAGAATAATTTGTGAACAACATATAGTCTCACTTGATCAAAACAACATATAGTCTCACATGATCAAAAATGATTGATTTTTTTATGACAATGTTGTGGACCAAAATTAAGCTACCATGTCGATTTATAGAATTTTCTTACCAAATTTAGATATTATTATAATTTTTTAGTCCAATTTAGAGATGTATATTGGACTAAAAAATTGTAGTCTGATGAATTAAATAAAAAATCTATGAAAATTATTTAATAATTAAATAAAAAATCTATGAAAAATCTAGAAATTATTTAATAATTAAAGAAAGTGTTTGAATAAAATCTATGAAAATTTGAACATCAAATTGAGCATCAAAAGTATATATAAATAAATTTTATTAATTTTTAGGTGAAGTAAAATGTGAGAAATAAAATTTCTTAATTGGAACATGGGTGGATTTAATTTTTATTAAATTCTCCATGATTAAATTTACTCTCGAAATTTTCTGAGATTTTTCGAGCTCAAATATTAATTTTAATGCTACAAAGAGCATTTAATTCATTATTTAAATAAATAAATTAATTATGAAATGATCTAGTTATATTTTTATGAAATACTTTGAGTGTCCAACTATTTTTAGAATTTTCTTGGAATTATTGGAGCATTGTAAGTATTTATGAAAATTCAAAGATTATTTAAATGGCAAAGTAATTTAAAATCCACTTTCCAGATTTGGGCCAAATTCGGAAGTCTTTTTCCCTCCCTTTATTCAGTTCGGCCTGGTCTTCCTATTTTTTTAGCCCGGAACTATTTAGAAAGAAAAAGTATATTTTGCCTTCCTGTCATAGCATGCAGATTGTTCATTTCATTGTTAAAAAATAATTTATTACTTAAAAAATTTGAAATTCCTCTCAAAAATATATACATAGTCTAATCCATGTGAAAAAAATTATAAGAGTTTGTAATAAAATATTTATATAGGTTCATTCACGATGGTCCATTATGCAATTACTTTGAAAATAGAAAAAACATTTTTTCACAAAACAAGTGACAATATAACTTCATATCTCGTAACATTGCGCTTAAGTTAAGATTATGTCCAAATTTGAGGTGCATACGAGTTCAAAAATATTATATGTTATGCAAACTTCAATTTTTTAGTTAAGTTATATGAGATTATGTGAGAAGTGTAACTATCTGTGCACAATATATATCTTGATTTGATCAATATCGTTTGAAATTTTTATGGCAATGTTACATACCAAAATTAAGCTATCATGTCAATCTATAGATTTTTCTGACCAAATTTAGATATTATTATAGTTTTTGTAAACCAATTTAGAGATGTAAGATTTTAATTATCTATAGCAACCTATTGAATTCTCCATCTAATTCTTGGATATGGGATAGAATGAAATATAGGGGCACATATATATTTTTGTTTATTTTTTAAACCTTATTTGCGTACTCGTAGTTCAATTCGGAATTAATTTTGAAAAGTACACAAAAGTTTATTTAATTGTTAAAAAATAGTAGATGAATTAAAAAAATTTGAAACTCCTCGAAACAACATATACACATTCTACTCCATGTAAAAAAATTATGTGAATATGTGTGTTTAAAATTATTTGTATTTATGTCTATTTATTTGTACACTAAAAATACAAATAAAAAATTGGTAAGGAAATTTTCATACTGGGCTCTTTTTCTCTATTTCCCGGCCCAATTCAGCCCAACTTAAGACAGAGCGTGTGTGCGCCGTCGGACTTTCACCAATGGACAGGATTCATTAGATTTCGGTATAAAACAGAGCAAACCCTAGCTTCTTTCTACTCGTGCCGCACCCTCTCTCCCGCTCCTCGCTCTCCTTCGGCGGGTGGCGTTGCTACCTCCGACGGACGACGCGCGCCGCCCATCCGGCCCCTCCATGTGTTTCTCCCTCCATAGGGTTTTGTAGACCCCATTTTTGCAAGCAGAATCGCCGTGTTCATAGTATCATTTCCTGGATCGACTAGTTTGGTACCCACGAATGCATTGCTGAATCATCTGGTGCACGATACATTCATCGACACACACAAAATATTACAATATAGGGCCTGAAGGCGATGTCTAGAACATAGGACCAAACGGTCTGGAATACAAGCAAAAGCAGAAATTAGATAAGGCAGCGAAAAGAAGGCAGCGGCACGCCATTGCCACAGTGCAACGACCTGAGCTAAGACCTATTAGGCACCTTCGTCTTCCTCACCCTCCCGGTAGTAGGCGTACGGGTCTTCCATGTCTTCATTTCCTCATCTGAAGGGTTGTGTATATAGCAAGGGTGAGTACCAACTGTACTCAGCAAGCCAACACAACAAAGATGCATATGATAGGAGATTCTCAAAGGATGGATGTGGTTCATTTGCACAAAGCCAGTTTTGTCATTCTTTTCACAAAACCCTATATCTAGCCAGATCAAGTTTTATTTCCATAGTTTATTAAGTCGGCGACGGTTCTGTCCACCATCCATTGTGATACCAAGGATAGCTTCCCGCCACCGGTTCGTCATGGTTTTCTAGGGAGTCTACCCTCTTCTCACGGTTCGAGTAGAGGATCCCCAACACATAAAATTATCATGCATACCAACCCATAATTTTAAAGTTTAAGAATCTAGCCAAGAGAGAAACTTGTCACGCTGCTCCATATCCGCGAGCACGGCTATTTGAATAGATTGATTTATTCACACTACAGTAGATGTACACTTTACCCGTACTCTGTGACTGCCCAACGAATGAGCCTACGTCCCAACACATGAGACAGTCACGGCAAAGCCTTTCGATAATCTCACTTTGGCAGTACCCGCTCCATGAACTTAAATCCTCTTGCACTCTTGCTGTCCTTTCCTAGCAATGAGAGGAGTTCTGGCGCTCCCGAGGTAGAAAAAAACTCACTCAATCCTCGTTCATCACTCAATACGTAGGCCGTAGCCACATCTCAACAATACTAACCACAACTCAACACCTGAACCACTATGCAGGGATACTGCCTCCGCTCGGCTATCTACTCCGCTAGGTCTATACCCATTCGAGAAGTACGGTTGTCGGCTCGTTCCATGTTATAAATCTCATGGCTCGGTCCTTAGCGACCGGGGACGGTACTTGCCTTTGCCGGAATCCACCCAAATCATCCAAACGCCCCAGCCTAAAACATTTATTTTGTATTTTCAGTTTTCTTCAAAACTCATTTTATCATTCTCATGGCAATGTGGCGCTCATGTCTCCACATGCCGTATCTCAACTACCTTTCCCAAAGGTAGTTGCCCAAGCATATAGCTTTTTGCAAAAGCATGAGTATGCATGAATCTAATAATAGCATGGCTAAGAATTCTACTGAAGATTCCCTTCGGTTATATCATATCGAGGGTTACAAAGAATATAACTAAAGGTAATCAACATCAAGGCATGGCAAAACAAGAATAGGTAGTCTTTTTGTTATAACATGCACTTTTTAGTTTTAGAATCAACACAAGTTCGCAAATAGGATCAATATGTTTAAAGGGAGTGATGACTTGCCTTGCTCGTGACCTTCTTGACTTGTGTCCTCAGCGTACTCAACGGCTCCCACGGATTCTATACATACGTGCGAAATATCCAATTGAATTCGATTAGAATTCAAATAAAAACCATCAAAAACCAAATAAATCGCAAAAGCGGTCCCTAAGACGAAACTACGGTTTTAAATGGATTTAAGTTCGAGTTTCGCTAAAATCCGGTTGAAGCGAGCGAGCGTATTAATTTGAACTTTTGCATTTTCACCGATTTTATTTATATGAGGTGACCTTATTCCAAGTTAATTCATATCTAAGTTTAGAGGCATTATATTGATGGTCCAAAATATTTATTTGACTAGAGGGTAACGAGAGCGTTTACGTCGATATTTTGGTTGAATCTAAATCCTTTTATGAGCTTGGTGTCGTGGTCTAATTATAAATAAGACAAGAAGGATTTTAAGAAGCAAATATTAAATATCAAAATTTTCATACAATAGGAAAAAGTTTAATAGGCTTTATAAAGATAGTTTATAGTTCTTGAAAAAGTTCTTATTTGTGAGTATAAAACTAAGTAAATTAATGAGCTTCTCAAAAGATAATAATTTGGGTCTTGAATAGGTTAAATAGTTTAAATATAAAATAATTTGGGATAATAAATATATGCTTTAACAGTCTAGCCGATATCGTAAGTCCAACTATGAATCGGCTAATACTCGATTTATCTTATGAAAAGATATTGATCTGAGCTAAATGCGCTAAACCTAGATCGGCCACTGCTTGGCTATAGCTTACAAACCGATTCTCGCTTAGAACATTTAACTAGAGCTAGATCTTAATATAAGAGGCGATTTTAATAATCTTGATGACAAATATCAAAAGAACATTAAAACATATAAGACCGGTGAAACCCTGAGACTGTCTCTAAACATATACATCTAGCCGAGTAGATCATGAAAGCTCTAAAACGACTTAATAGTTCAACATTGATGCAGATTAAGTATAAAAAGAACAAACCGATCTAGTGTAACGATGTAAATACCTCGAGACAAGGATATCGCATATAATCTAGGTCAACCTTTAGATCTAGCTCTATCGCCGCTAATTCCCGACAGTGAGCCGATGTCGAGATAGACCTAAATATTGTTCGGATTATATGTGATATATGATAACTAGCGCAGCATAAATCATCGAATTTAGAGTGTCATAACGATGGAAGCACTAAATTTGACGAGATACACCACTAATGACAAACATTTACCTGAACTTGGGGATCGAAACGATGTAGCCCGAAGTCGGATCAGTTGTTCGTCTGAAGAAAGAGGAGGCGATGCGCCGAAGGTTGTATTGATCGTGAGTATTTTAATTACAAGGGTCTCGGGTCTTATTTATACCCAAGTACAGCAAAGATCGCGCTACACACGGTTACAACTAACTACTGTATCTATACGACAAAAGCGCGGGAAGCAATCCTTTGCCACCTTTACAATAGGGTTATCCCTAAACAAATCTCTAATTTACATACATTCGCCGTTATGGACTTTATCCCTATATGTCAATATCTCTTAATGCGCAATTTGGAAACCGAATCTTCTATTTTATCACCAAATATCTGCATCAGAAACGTCTTCAACTTCTCTGAACTTGGAATCGGCTATCGGATGTTCTTGTCTGATTCAACCTTAACCGACTGGCTTCGCAGCCGATCGCATCTCAGCCGACCTGGCCTCTGTTTCTCTGTCAAACCAGCCGATCCAATTCTGCTTCAACTTCAGCTAGGACTTAGAGATTTGGTTACCAAATTTAGCTGTTAACACATGCCCCCAAGTCCGTGATATGAAATGTTACGGATTTGTCGCCCTTTCGAATCCTCGCTCTTTTCTGACCTAAACCGTTTCGGCTGCCCAAAATATCCTTTAAATAGTCTTTCCCCTCCACTGAAACGGCCACGCCTTCACTCCGCACATCTCGAGCGCTCCGCAACCAAATCCTTTTTCTCTCTCCTCTCCAGCAATTCACCGGCGCGCTTGGTGAACCTCGACGATTCCGGCAGCCAAAAGCTCGAATCCACTCCGACGATCTTGATGGCTTCCTCCACCGTCGCTGCATCGGCCGCCGCTGCCGCTGAGTTCCTCGAGGTACGTCCCAATCGGCTCAAAATCCCTCTTTCTCTACTTCCCTTTTCTTAATTTGCACTCTAGGGTTCTTGATTTGTAATTTCCTCTCCCTTTTTCGACGTAGCACTGTCCCATCGATAGCAATGCTGATCCTTAAACCACTGGACGAGCACTTTTAAGTCATGGCCGACCACGGATAATTCCTGGATCGAGTGGTACAAAAGAGTGCAATCGGCTAAACAAGCCCAGTGGGAGGAATCAGGGATAGCCCAGTGCTTAGCTCTGTCCACGGCCAATATGGAAAAAGATGAGCCCCTCATGTTGGCCGCGACTTACTTTTGGAACGACACCCTGAATGCCTTTATGTTTCAGCAAGGCCCCATGACTATAACCTTAGCCGATGTAGTTATGACAACCGGGCTAGACATTTTGACATCGGCTAATCCTAGAGACCTGAGCAGAAAGGGCCAACATCAGTTCAAAACAAAGGCCATTGGTGGATGGAGTGGCTAGATCGCCCAGAACATGAAGGACGGATTAGTCAGCCATAGGGAACACGTCGCTTTCCTTATGATGTGGTTGGAAAAGTTCGTGTTCTGTGGCTCAAGCTATGGGCCGACTGCCAACTGGCAGGTCGTAGCCGAATCCCTAGCCGAAGGAAAGAAGCTTGCTCTGGGCAAATATCTTCTCGGCTATCTGTACCATACTCTTTATCAGGCCGTCGCGAAGATAGCCGCCAACGCTTCAGTCAACACTAGCGGCCCCTGGTGGTTTCTTCAAATCTGGCTCGTGTTGATGACCCAGAAGATAGCCGGTCGGCTACCCCTGACCAAAGCCCGTTTCCCCTGCTTGGAGCCAATCGAAGACGACGACGGCAACGAGATCACCACCACCAGATGCATGAGTTATGGAGAAGCAGCAGCCACACATGCGGGTTCGAGGCAATCGGTCGATTTGCTGGCCGAATGGTTCATCTCCCTGTACGATGAGCTCTCCCACGACAATCGGATTTGGTACTTCTACTAGGACTGGGCATTGTTTGAGCTGTCGATCGACTTTAACTTGGAGGAGATCAACTCAACCGACAACCCCAAGTGCAGAGAATTGTTCACTGCTGCTCTCACCCCTTGCATCCTGCCGATCGAGATTCATCAAGGCCGATCAGTGGCCAAGAGTTATGAGTTCTATTACCTCGTGTCGGCTGCCAGGCAGTTTGGGTTTGGGCAACTGCCCATCGGCTGTTATTACGCTGATAAGATCAAGACCAGGGGGTTTGTGGACCAAGCCCTCATCATGCATCGGTCCCCCCTCGGCAGTATTGGAAAGATGGTGCTGGCGTACAAGAAGAGCGCAGCCTACAGCCGCTGGTGGACCGAGATCAAACAGCACATCTTCCATCACCGATCCTCCTACTACGTCGACTCGCTGCTTCCCGAAGAAATCCCTTCGGTGAGTTTTGAAGTCCAAATCATTCTTCTTCTCACATCATCGGCTAACTTAGTCGGCTAACACTTGTCTTCTTTTGTTCGCAGAAACTGAAATAGAACGGCCAACGGTGAGTAACTCCGGGATTCCCATCGAGTACCGCCTAGGCGTTCTGTCGGACAGAAGTGGCCTCGCCCCGTCGGCGATCGGCTGGGACGCGCCGAAATTAGCGTCCTTGCTGCACGGGCAGACGCGCGAGCCGATAACCTGCAAGAAAAAAGCTGCGCCCCCCACAAAGCCATTGGCCGCCCCTGCCCCCAAGAAGAAGAAACAACCGATCGCGCCTGCCGATAACCTCCCTTCAGTGGATCCGAGCGTCGAGCAGTACCTTGAGGAAGCTCGGGCGACGAAGAGATGTCACGGCCGTCGGGCAAGCAGTGAGTCCGGCGCTCAAGTCATCAATCTGCGCCCTCCACCCGATAATCCGCCGGTTCCAACTCATCCCATGAAGAAACGGCTGGTAAGTCTTCACCTTATCGAGCTTGGCCTTAATATGATATCACTCTGTACTCAGTCGAACATGCCTTTTCCAGGTTAAGAAATTGGCTGGCCGCACTCCGCGTTGCGCTCCATCAGTAATTACCTCTTTTGGCTTGCGCCTCAGCCCACGAATTTCAGCCGACTTAACTGCTAATACTTGTCTTTCTTTTGCAACCTCCTCGATCTCCATCGGCTGCCCCCCAAGCGTCGAGCGAGTGCACAACGTTGGCCGTGGGTGACCAAGGAGTTGGAGACACCCTGTAACCGGCCGAAGCTAAAGCGAAGCCGACCTAGTGCCCGCGGCGAAGGTAAGTTCACTCTTTCCCTTTTCTAGCAATATCTTGAGCAATCGGCCATTTGATCTAATCTCGTTGTTCCTTTTGCGTCTCTCCGATCTCGCTTTCCTTCGACATCAAGGAGTTCTTTCGTGAAGATGAGGCAGAGGCAGCCCTAGTGAGGCCCCAACCGACGAGCTCAAGGAAAGGCTCGAAGATATACGCCGTCGACGGACATCAACATCGATGCTCGTGGAGGAATGTGGATCGGCCAGAGCCGATTCTTCGAGATCGAGGGCCGACTCCCAGACGACCTAGCTGCCAAGATCTCGGCCACAGTCTGCATTGATATACACCGGTCAAGGCTTGGACGCGCCATGCAACGTATGGTTGAAAGGCTTGCCCAAGCCGACATAACCGCCAAGATCCAAGACACGGTCAAGACTGTGGAGGCGAAAAGGAAAAATTGAATGAGCCGGAAGCCGGCCCAAGCACCTTCTAGGTCCGGATTGCTAATCAAGGAGAAAGAGGCCAACTTGATGAAGCAACGGAGGATTGCCGCGTCGATATCGCCGCCGAGGAGAAAGCACCGGCCGACTTGCCCAAGACTACCGAAGATCAAAAGGGCAGGTTGATGGCCATGATCAAGTATTTGAAAGAACTCCACAAATCGGCTAAAGTGCTCCCCGGCTCCGATGCTGAAGATCAAGCCGTCATCGACGAAGTCAATGCGATAAAGGTCGCGGCAATATCAGCCATAGACACATTTTTGGCTAAATAGCCGATGTAACAGATAAACTTAAACCAGATTATCCCATAATCGGCTTTAGCTCTTTGTAATCGACCGCTTGAAACTTTTATAATCGGCTTCGGCCTTCTGTGAATATTTACCAACTTTTGTAATCGGCGTCGTCTCTTTGAACACTTAATATAACTTGTTAACTTCTGAAATGGTGTTTGTGAATTAAATCGGCTTCGGCCTTATGTATCATCTTTAATTTAACCGTCGACTCCAAAACCACTTATACCAAAACTTAGGGATTTCGGCCTTGTGCGTTAGATCATGTTTGCCGATTCCGAAATCGCATCATGGCTATCGTTCCCAACACTTGCATTACGGCCGCCGATCCCAACCGCTCAAAAGTTCCTTAGGTCCGTGTTTTGCCTTCTCAGAATCGGCTTAGATCCTGTGCTCAACCTGATGCCATGCTGATCCCGAAACTTTTATATTGACTCGCCGATTACGATGACCACCGACAACGATGCTCGAAAAACATTTGATTCCTGTAATAACGCTGATTATGAAGCCCAAAAATTTTTGACGTCCACCTTTCTATAATCGGCTCGAATCTTGTGTGTGTATATGTCCCCCTAATTTTGTTGATGTCTTCGATGTCGACAAAATTATGAAGTCAATTGTGCCGTTGCGATCGGCAATCTGCAGCCGATCGTCAAAAATTAGGGAAAAATGTGCCACAAAAATGGCCTAAAGGCGATGCATGATTGAAACAGACATCGGCTAGCACGAATCGCTAAGCAAACAGTAGAATCATGAGTTGATCCATACGCTTGGGTAGTATTTTTCAAGTATTTTCCATTAAGAGCCCTTCCAAACACTTCTCCATCTAAACCTTCTAGCATATAAGCTCCTTTAGAGACGCATTTGTGGATCTTGAAAGGCACTTCCCAATTTGGTGACCACTTGCCGAATTTATTGTCTCTGGATCCAATCGGCAGTATCAATTTCCAAATGAGTTCGCCCTCTTCAAAATATTTAGGCACAACTTTTTTATTATAATGTCTGGCTACTCGTTCTTTATCCCTTGTAACCTTTTCCAAGGCCCTCATCCTGGATAAAACTAGGTCTTCTGATTCGTCCACCATCAAGTGATAATAATCGTCGGCTGTGAGTTGATCCTGTAGTTGAATGCGCCTTGAGCCGATGATGCTTTCCCATGGTAGCACTGCCTCATGCCCGTAGACTAGCTTGTATGGAGGGACTTGAATTGATCCATGGCATGCCATCCGATATGCCCACAGTGATTTGGCTAATCGGCTGTGCCATTCCTTGGGGTACTCAGAGATCTTTCTTTTAATCAATTTAATCAAACTTTTATTTGAAGCTTCGGCTTGCCCGTTAGCCTGTGCGTAGTACGGCGAAGAATTAAGTAGCTTGATCCCCATGCCGTCGGCAAACTGAACGAATTCGTCTGATATGAATATAGATCCCTGGTCCATTGTAAATGTTTGTGGGACGTCAAATCGGTAGATAATATGTTCTTTAATAAACTCGATTGCGTCTTTAGAGTCAACTTTCTTTAAGTGAACTGCTTCCACCCATTTTGTAAAATAGTCTGTTGCCACCAGAATAAACTTATGCCCTTTGCTTGAGGGTGGATTGATCTGGCCGATCATGTCAATGCCCCATCCTCTGAACGACCAAGGCTTGATGATTGGATTCATAGCCGATGCTGGTGCTTGTTGTATGGCGCCGAATTTCTGACAATCCTGGCAACCCTTGTAATACTCGAAACAGTCCTCCAGCATTGTCGGCCAGACATATCCTGCTCGTCGAAGCAGCCACTTCATCTTATGAGCCGATTGATGTGTGCCGCAAATCCCTTCATGCACCTCTCCGATAGCCACTTTGGCTTGATCGGTTCCCAAACACTTAAGATGCACACCATCAATCGTCCGATAATACAGATCTTCATCGAGCAAAACATATCTTTGTGCCTTGTATCGCAGTTTCCTTGTAGCCGATTGAGAGGGGTTCTTGAGATAGTTGTAGACTTCAAACCTCCAATCATCGCGTAATGGCAAGAACTTCAATTTCAATAGCTTTTATCATCGGCCGTAGCCGGATGCCCTTGAGCTAAATCATTGGCCTCAATATTCTTCTCGGGGATATGCTTCAATGTGACTAGCCGAAAGCCCTCCATCAATTCCTGGCATTGTTGATAGTAGATCATCAGCGCATCGTTTTTTCATTCGTATTCTCCTAACAACTGGCTGATGACTAACAGTGAATCTCCCATTATTTCGATGGCGTCGGCTTCAACTTCCTTGAGTAGATGCAATCCTTTAAGTACGGCTTCGCATTCGGCTTGGATGTTTGTAGCATGGGGGTTAATAGCGAAAGCAAATTAAAAACTTGCCCCCTAGGCCAAATAATGACCAAGCCGATGTCGCGGTCATTGGTGCAAACCGAGCCATCAAATGTCAATGTCCAAGGCATGATTTCTACCGAGTCGATTGAGTCATTCCTGTGCTCCACGATAAAATCGGCTATAGTTTGTCCTTTGACTGCCCTGGGTGCCTGATACCTCAAATCAAACTCTGTTAGAGCAAACATCCACTTCCCAATCCTTCCTTTCAATACCGGAGCCGATAGCATGTACTTAACTACATCGGCTTTACGATTATTGTGCACTCGTTGGATAGCGTATAATGTCTTAACTTGGTACACGAAAAATATAGGCATAGGCATAGCTTCTCCACTGGTGAATACCTTGTTTCTGCATCTAGAAGCCGTCGGCTGATATAGAAGATAGCCTTTTCCTTGCCCTCAACCTCTTGGATTAAAACCGAGCCGATTGACTTATCATCGGTTGATAGGTACAGCTTGAATGATATCTCTTTTTGTGGAGGCATTAAAACTTGAGGGGAGCTTAAATAATCCTTGATATTGTCCAAAGCCTTTTGTTGCTCTGCCCCCCATGTGAATGCTTGATCGGCCTTCAGCCGAAGCAGTGGTGTGAACGACTCCATCTTTTCTGAGAGATTGGCTATGAACCTCCTGATGAAGTTGATTTTGCCGATCAATGATTGAAGCTGCTTCTTGTCCTTCGGAGGTTGTATCGTTTAGATAGCATTGATGCTTCTTGGTGTGACCTCATTTCCTCTTTCATGAACAAGAAACCCTATAAATTGCCCGGTCGATACGCCGAACGCACACTTCAACGGATTCATCTTCAGGCCATATTTTCTTGTCCGCTCCAAAACCTACCTCAGATCGGCTATATGATCCTCTATCTCCCTGGATTTGACAACGACATCGTCGATGTAGATCTCCACCAGAGAGCCGATCATATCATGAAAAATGTAGTTCATGGCTCGTTGATATGTTGCCCCAGCATTTTTTAGCCCGAACGTCATAACGACCCATTCATACAAGCTGATTGCCCCAGGTCATCGAAAGGCAGTTTTGTGAATGTCCTCTTCGGCCATGAAGATTTGATTGTAGCCTGCATTGCCATCTATAAAGCTGATAATTTTGTGGTCTGACGCAGCGTCTGCGAGCAAATTGGCTATGGGCACTGGGTATTCATCTTTGGGGGTAGCCTTATTCAGGTCTCTGAAGTCGATGCATACCCTGAGCTTGCCGTTCTTTTTCAACACTAGGACAATGTTTGAGACCCACTCGGCGTATCGGCAAGGCCGAATGAATCCAGCATCGTATAGCCGAGTTATTTCGGCTTTGATCGCGTCGTACATATCGACTTTGAACCTCCTAGGAGGTTGTTTGAATGGCTGATAGCCTGCCTTGATTGGCAGTTGATGAACGACAATAGATCGGCTAAGACCGGGCATCTCAAAGTACTCCCAAGCAAAACAGTCTTTATATTCTTTTAACAAATTAATGAGCTGGGATCTACAATGAGAAGATAGATTTGTGCTAATATATGTCGGCCTCGGCTTGTCACTAGAGCCGATATTAATTTCTTCTAACTCATCGGCCGACGTAAAACCTTGCCCGAGCTTGCCATCGTCTTCGTCCGTGGTGTCCATGCCGAAGACGCTTAAGCCCTTCACCATGTCTTGTTCAAAGCAGCAGCTGCGGCTTGTCATCTCCAATCGGCTGTATTGTGGAATTGGACACATTTAGAAAATCGGCTTGCCAGATTTTCCCAGACAAACAATCAATGCCTTCGATTTCCCAAAGCGGCAAATCGGCACTGGCGACACTAACTGACCTGTCGGCGGAAACGATCTCGATCTTGTCGCCGTCCCATTGGATCAGGCTCTGATGCATTGTAGAAGGAACGCAACAATTGGCGTGTATCTAGTCCCTTCCGAGCAACAGGCTATAAGACTCCTTCCCATCGATGACAAAGAATGTTGTGGGCACGGTCTTATTGCCGATGGTCAGTTCGACGTTCAGGACGCCCTTGGTTTCTGATGGGTTGCCGCCGAAGTCCTTGAGCACCATATTGGTCTTGATCAGGTCTTCAGCTCCTTTGCCTAGTTTTCTGAATGTTGCGTAGGGCATAGGTTGACTGCGGCTCCCCCATCAACTAGCATCTTAGACATCGGCTTGCCGTTGATGAATCCTTTAACATACAACGGCTTCAGGTGCCGATTTTTGGTCCCCTCGGGTTTGTCAAAAATAGCTTGGTCTGGGGAGAGTGCTAGTTTCGCCAAGTCATCTTCGATAGTGTCTGCATCAGCTTCAGGAGCACCGAACTCGACTGGCAATATGAGTACCATGTTGACCGATGCAGAAACTTTGTCTTTCCCTTTGGCTGCCCTCCTTGCTTGATCGGCTGAACTCTCCTTGGCTTGCTCCTCATCAGTTGTGGCGGTTTTCTCTTTGGGGATCCATCGCCTTTTGATTTTACCCAGCTGACGGTGTTGTTCTTCGATCATCTGCCGAACTTCTTCTTCCCTTCCTTCACGCTTTAGCCTTTGAATTCTTCGTTTCTTTGTTTTGGTGAAGAGGTCAGAGGGGCACCATTAGGGGTTGGCCGATTCTTCATCATCGGCCTCTTCTTTGTCGTAGTAGTCATCGTTCTCGTTTTCGTCGAAGAAGTCTTGATGGATTGGCCCTAGCCGATCGTGAACGGACTGTCGGTGCCGGTTGAGCTGAACGGGCCTTTGGACGAACCGAGTTGGATTGGTGATCGGCCGGCTTCTATGTTCGTCCTCGGGGTACTCGCTGCAAGCCGTGCAATTTTCTAGCATCGGCAGTCTCATCTCGGTTTCCCAGCAGTGCCTAAAAAATTCACAATGCCAATGGGGATCAACATCGCTGTGATTCTCGTCGTACCGGCAGCCTCGCGTTTCTGGCTCTTGCCGATAAAACCTTTCAAACCAAGCTTCTTCCCGCCAAGATTGCTGTTGGAGGCGGCGTCGGCTGTTCGTGTTGATCAGCCGTCGATCAGCCGATCGGGCAACGGGGCGCACCATGTTGATTGGAGTGGCTTGGCTTCCAGTCGGCTCATCTTCTGCATTGACCCTTTTCAATGCTTCGGCTAAGCTGTACGTCATTCTACGCTGCCGATCAGCTTGCCTAGGGCCAGTTTGAACCATGTTGATTCGAAGGGGTTGCCATCTACCTTCATCGGCCGAGCATAATCGGCAAACTTGAGTTTCCCAACCTCTATTGCCGACTGAATTTGCTGCCTGAAGACTTTGTAGTCGTTGGTGGCATGAGATGTAGAGTTGTGCCACTTGCGTGTTTTTCTTCTTTAGTTCTTCGCCGATGGGATCACGTGGTTCTCGAGAAGCTGGATCTGTTTCTCCTTGAGCAATAAGTCAAAAATTCTATCGGCCTTGGTGATGTCGAAGTCATATCTTTCCTCCTTGGCCATCTTCAGCAGCCACTGGAAGACGATGGCCTTTTTTTTTGGCCCATTCGGCCGTCGCCACCTCTGCGTCATCGTCGTTGGAATCGGAGTCCGACTCAACGATGACTTGAGTTATGTTTTGACGGCCCGCCCGGTGTCCTCGAAACCTTTGTTCATGGGTCGTCACCTTCTCGCCGATGTGCTAGGCTATCGAAGTCTTGAGCGGAGAAGCGCTCGCGGATCGGCGTGATCGTGCCATGGAAGGCCAAATCGACTAGTGGGCATCCGACACCAGTGCGTAGCATCGGTTGCTCATCTCTCGAAGCGTTGGATGTATTCTTGAACCGACTCGTTGTGCTTCGCACGAATTGGTGAGGTCCGACAACTTCATTCATGGTTGCCGGAGTAGAAGTAGCTATGAAATTGTTTTTCGAGAACGGCCCACTCGGAATTGAGTTGTAAGGCAATGAAGAGAACCGGTGAAAGCCGATCCCAAAAGCAACAAAGGGAACAACCGAACTCTCAAGGCGTCGTAGCCGATGCTTCACCGCAGATGCGCCAGAATCGGCGACATCCTCGTAGGGCGACACATTGTCTTGCCCCGAGAACTTCGAAAAATTTGGGATCTTGTATCGGTTGGGCAATGAAATCCGCTCAAAATGCTCCGTAAGGATACCAATACATGTTCCTCGAGTCCTTTGGCTTGAGGCCGAACCGATCGTGCATGACGTCCGCAATCAAATCGGCCCAAGTCCGGTTGTCCCTTGTATCGGCTCATATTGATCATATGGTGCGGGTGCTTGCCGATACAAGGTGGTGGCGTCTCGAAGCCTCTAGTGATAATCTTGACGGCCTTCTTGATACTGGTACTGAACGGGTGATCGGCGGGAGGCGGCCGATTTGCGTGGTGGCATTGGTGGACCGGAACAGTGATCGGCCACCGGCATTGTCTGTCTGTCTGAGCCAATCTTGGCAACCGCTCTAACGTCGATTGTCGTTGAACATGTTGGCGATCGATCCCGGGGCGCGGTTGCTGTCGGTTCAGCATGGTGATTACTGGTCTCGCAGCGAGATCCGGACGGATTCGGCCGGTTGAGGACCCCCGGCGGCCCCGGTTGTGCCGGGCGATGGAATCGCCGATCTGGGTGGCCAATGTCCGTAACCAGAAACCGCCGTCTCGTGAAGTACGTCGGCCCCGCCGCAGCTGGTCGGCTATCTTGGCGTCGACCACGTAGCGATCATGTTGTTAAGGGTGTTGACAAGGATGCTACTCTGGTTGACCAGCGTGTGATGGACGGCCGAATCAATTCGGTCTTGCAAAGTATGCAGGGCCGAATCGTCTTGTTCCTGAATCGGCTCCTCCGCCTTCTGTTTGCCCTTTGATCCACTGGAGGGGGACGCCTTGAGTTCGTCCATGCTGAACTTGTACTTTTGATGCACGGCCCCGGATCTTGTCTGGGTGAATGATTGTAGGTAGTTGGCCTGGAGCTCTTCTACCATCTTTTTGTAATTGGCTTGCTGTTCAGCCGATAATTGCTCCATCTTCACAGGCACGATGTTGTCCTGAGAAACACTAGGGCTCTTGGAGTCGACCATCTTGTCAGCTACGTCGATGCGTCCTAGCCGAGTTGACAGAGAAAGTCCCACCGGGCGTGCCAAGAAGCGTGTTGATGAGAAATTTCTCTCACGTGATGACCTGGGAGATCTCCTTAACTCCAGTGCAGGTCCTTCTCGGCTACCTATGTTGTACAAGGCATGCCAATTGGTTCGGTCTGTTAACCAACAAGAAAAATACAGATATATGTGTTAAGTGTTAGGTTAGACCCTACTGGATCGGCTACAAGAGTCAATTTATATATATATATATATATATTCTCGAAGTGTATTTAAACCAAGTGACTAGGATAGATCGGCTGAGCCGAGACAGTATTAACCACTTAATCCAAATATACAATGAGATAATAAATATATGCTTTAACAATTTAGCCGAATTGTAAGTCCAACTGTGAATCGGCTAATACTCCGATTTATTTTATGAAAAGATATTGACCTGAGCTAAATGCGCTAAACCTAGATCAGTCGTCTGTCGGCTATAGCTGACAAACTGATTCTGGCTTACAACATTTAACTAGAGCAAGATCTTAATATAAGAGGCGGTTTTAATAATCTTGATGACAAATATCAAAAGAACATTAAAACATATAAGACCGGCTGAAACCCCGGCACTGTCTCTAAACATATACATCTAGCTGAATAAATCATGAAAGCTCTAAAAATAACTTAATAGTTCAACACTGATGCAACATTAAGTATAAAAGATCATACTGATCTACTTTAGCTGATGTAAATACCTCGAGACGGTGGATATCGCATATAATCTAGGTCAACCTTTAGATCTAGCTCTATCGGCTGCCAATTCCTGACAGAAGTGAGCCGATGTCGAGATAGATCTAAACATTATTCTGGATTATATGTGATATATGATAACTAGCGTAGCATAAATCATCGAATTTAGAGTGTTATAACGATGGAAGCACTAAATTCGACGAGATACACCACTAATGACAAACATTTACCTGAACTTGGGGATCGAAACGATGTAGCCCAAAGTCGGATCAGTTGTTCGTCTGAAGAAAGAGGAGGCGATGCGTCGAAGGTTGTATTGATCGTATTTTAATTATAAGGGTCTTGGGTCCTATTTATACCCAAGTACAGCAAAGATCGTGCTACACACGGTTACAACTAACTACTGTATCTATACGACAAAAGCGCGGGAAGCAATCCTTTGCCGCCTTTACAATAGGGTTATCCCTAAACAAATCTCTAATTTACATACATTCGCCGTTATGAGACTTTATCCCTATATGGCAATATCTCTTAATGCGCAATTTGGAAACCGAATCTTCTATTTTATCTCCAAATATCTGCATCAGAAATGGCTTCAACTTCTCTAAACTTGGAATCGGCTATCGCTGTTCTTGTCCGATTCAACCTTAATCGATCGGCTTCGCAGGCGATCGCATCTCGGCCGACCCCGCTCTGTTTCTCCGTCAAACCAGCCGATCCAATTCTGCTTCAACTTCAGCTAGGACTTAAGGATTTGGTTACCAAATTTAGCTGTTAACAGCGGTACGGCGCGACCGGCATCGAACACCCGGCGGCGGATGAATAGTATACTTTTTCTTTTTCCCGATTTTCTTTTTCCCTTTTCTTTTTTTTTAATTTTTAATTTTTTATTCCTTTTTCATTTCACCCATAATTTTAAAAATATAATTTGGCCCAATTATAAATTTAATTTAATTCTAAATTTTCAACCCTTTTGTCCAACTTTATTATTATATATATTTATATGTATATATCATTTTTATTTGCACTCTTATATATTATATTATTTTATTTTATTTTGTATTTTCCAGAATATAGTTTTGATGCAAAATAAATTCATATCAACCTTAGTTTTTCATAATTATATATTTTTATAATTTTTATTTCTAATATTTATTTTGGAGTTTCCTTTTTGTTTAGGGTTTCTAGAACCTTTTCAACATTTCCGTCATTTATTAAATATTTTTTTATTTATAACACAGTAAAACTTGCAAGTAAGAGTCAAATAGTATGACAAAATGTGTTTTGTAAGTTATTTTTAAATCTTCGATTTTGAGTGTTATAGGTTTCCTCCTCCAAGGGTCCTCTCTCCCGAGGCAAGCAAGTGCCAGCCACCCAGCAGATTTGGCGAGTGTTGCCCAGCTTCCCACGCCACGCTGCCCAGTGCCGCCCTGACTCCCCGCGCCGTGCCGCCCCGCGCGCCCTCTCCCTCCCTTTCCCCCGAAACCCTCGCTCTCTCCCCCATCCGTCGCCCTGGCTCCCCGCGCGCCTCCGGGAGTGCTTCCCGCGCTCATCCCCGACGACCGGGGCGCCTACGCGCGCCCTGGATCGACAAGCTCGCTGCGTCGCCCCGGCTCCCCGCGTGCTTCAGGGAGCGCATCCCGTGCTCATCCCTGACGACTAGGGCACCTATGCCGCGCCCTGGATCGACGAGCTCGCCGTGCCGCTCGAGTGCCTCAAGGCGCTCCACCTCCGACGCATGACCATCACCGACGCCTACATCGTCGCCCTTGTCCACGCCCGCGGACACATGCTGCAGGAGCTAAAGCTCGACAAGCGCCTCGACAAGCGCCCGTAGACACATCCTTCGAGCATTTTGCTATGGAAATTGGTAAATTGTTGTGGATTAGTTCTTCACCTTCTTCGAGCATCTTGCTGTTGATATTTGTTGATTTGTGGATTAGTTCGCTGCCTGCCTAGCCATGGTCTGTGCACTCTACTAAGGCACTAAGGTTGTAATGCATGATTTGTTGATTTGTGGATTAGTTCGCTGTCTGCCTAGCCATGGCCTGTGCATGTATCAACTCAGTGCCTAAATATTAAGTCAGTGCCTAAACTATATCAAGTCAGTGCCTAAACATTTTTGAATGTTTCTCAAATGTTCTATCTTAAACCGCTACTGAAAATTTGGAAAAATGGATTGAAAGGATTATAATATTTGGAATGATCTAAAGAATGAGAGTTTTAGAAAATGGGGTAATAAAAATTTGATAGCCATACTATGTAAGGTGCAGATTTGGGGCAGGATGGACTTTGATATGCTTAAACCCCAAGATTGTTTGCTTAGAATGACTTCCCAAAAATTTTGTAATCTCTAGTAATCTCTGGACCAATACTTTGTCATAATATCAATAGGGCATGAATTTACCATGACTGCATCATATTTTAAAAATTCAAAAACTCTTGTCTGCACAGTTTCGGTTGCAAGTAGTAGTCCCACTTCACATTTTTGCACTGGTCGGAGTATAGGTGCTAAATATTTGTCCATTTACCCAACTCATCCAGAATGTATCATGATTTTTCCTGGGAAAATGTGTTAATAATTCCATGAGTACGGTATGACTAGCTGTTCCAGAACTGCACCATCTCACTTTATTTTACTTGTGTGGAAATGGTCCATGAAGCAAACTTTATATGTTGTAGGGAGTAGATAGGGATGAACATATATGAACTTCACAATAATGTTTGTTCACCTACCAAACTATATCTGGCAACATTACTAGTTCATCCTTGCAGACAAATACACGTTTTCTGTTGAGAGAGGGGAGGCAGACAAACTCTTCCAATGCCCTAAATTCAATAATAACTATAATAAGATGTATATGTAGACTATATATCTATGGGAGTGCAAATGCATCCTAGGTAAGTTTCCCTCTAGGTAAGGTGCTGCATTATTTTGTTCCTCCAATCTAGCTAGCTATTGTTTCCCTCTACAAATAAAAGAAATGTGTTGATCTTTATTATATCCAGCTGATATATATATATAATCCAATCTCTGCAGTATACATATATAATCCAATCTCTGAAAAAAATTATCATATGGTTTAAAGAAACAAGGACCATTATGTTTTCTGAAGAGTGCAGGCTGAAGACCTTTCAGAAAAATTATAAAGAAAGATATCATATGGTTTAAAGAAACAAGGACCATGTTCAGAAGTTACTTTTCTTTGGGTGCACAAACAAGTTTCTTTGGCTGTTCCCTACTATATATTGATGACATCCACATACAGTAACCTTTATCAATGAATTTAGTATGAACTATATGAACAAGCTAATTTCTATGTTTTTAAGTTGATACTGCTTCTGTATTGATAATGTGATTTTGTAGCACAAGTGTATGGTGATAAATGAAGTCTATGCAAATTCTATTTGATTCATACGTACATATCTGAAATGGGCTACACTTCCACTTTTTCTATTGCTGAATTCTGCATGCTAGTGTTTGACCATTTTATTAATTTAATTTCTGTCAGTTAATTGAAAGTACGGGATGGGTTTTGTGCAGCTGACCTATTGGGGGTTTTGAACCGGCACCTATTAGATTTTCTGTACTAGTGGTTATTTGAATGGATATTATTTGAAATGTAAGATTTGTGAATTGGCTGTATTTGAAATGCAATAGTGGTTATTTGAATGGATGTTATTTGAAATGTAAGATTTATGAATTGGTTATATTTGAAATGCAAGATCTATTGTATTTGGAATGCATATATGAATGTTTTTTAATTTATAAATTATGTTGTTTGCATGGCTCAATTATAAATTAGGTTGGGCTGGAATCAATAAAATTGGGCTAAAATGGTTGGGCCAAAATTCAATCACACTAAGCCTAGTGTAAGGCTATTCCTATGTGGGTTTTAGCAAGTCATGGTTTAATTTTATCACATAAAACCTAACGTCATAAAATTTTATGACATCTAAACCAATGTCATACATTTATAACTCTAACATCGAAACGTCATAAATCATGGTTTAAGGCGCATGGTTTTTGACGCAGGCTTTTTCGTTATCCAGTCGACATAAACGTTAACCTATGACATAAATTACAGATATTATGACAAAAATAAAATGACATAAACCTTAAACCTTAAGATCTCTTATAGTGGCAGCGAGCTTGTCGACGAGCAGGACAGCCCGGGCTCTACATGGGAGAAAGGGGATCAAGCGGGCACTGGTGATGACTCGGCTCGATGGCTTGACAGCTCGCCAGGCCGGCTCAGCCCCGTGGGCTGTCGGGTTGGGCTGGCCTAGTGGGCTGGCTAAGAGGGGAAGGACAGAAAAGGAGAAGGGGAAAACTGAGGGACCCAAATTAGACTTATGGTAATTAGGGTTTGGGTCTGGATGGACTGGGCTAGGGAAAGGAAAGGAACAGAAGGAGAAGAGGCACCCAAAACAGACTTTTTCTGAAAAAGCTTGTAAATTAATTTCTTAAAGAAAATTAGTTTCACAAATAGGTTTTTATAAAATAAATTAGTAGTTTTCTTTATTTACAAAATATTTCCCTAAATAATATTATTTCATAATCATGGTTCTTTAAATATTATTTTGAATCCATAATTTGAATTTAATTATTTCTTTCTAGATTATTCTTTAAATTGGTTTATTTGGGTTTATGGCACATGCACAACAAGAAAAGAAGAAAATCCTATAAATATCAACATGTAGAGATTCGAAAAAGATTTTTGATTGTTCCAAAATTTTGTTTGTGGATTTTAGAATTGAAATTTTGAGGGTGTTACAACACCACGTTTGATATGGGAACATGCGTTGAATATCTTGTTTCTTGCAGACATCGAGTTTAGCCTTCATGTGATGGACCTCCTTGTTGGCATAGTTTGGCCGCTCAAGGAATCCCATCGGTAGATCATGATGTCGACACTTCGTTCTCGGAATAAACTAGAGAAGTGGTCATTGTTGGGGTAGCATTCACCTGTTCCGTAGTTGTGGCTATGTTTTCGACGGGAGCCGAAGACATGGCTATCTGTACGGCAGAGAATACCAAGAAGACGATAGTTCTGACTTGGACCAACGTGAACATCAGCTAGGTTGGATCTCCCAGGCCAGGATGATCGTAGAAGCCCTTGTCAAAAAATATGGCTCTTGAAGTCATCTCATCGAGATCCCTTTACACCAAACCGCCTAACTAGCATGCCTATGTTGACGGGCTATACCCGAAGATGGTATCTAAAGAGTATAGGAGACGTTGGAACTAGGGTATACACGAGATCGTAATAAGAAGACACGGGACAATAATTTATACTGGTTTGGACGCTTAAGATGAGTAATAACCCCACTTCAGTTTATATGAATATATGGAGAAATACCACACAGATTACAATGGAGAGTAAGATGGCTGAACTAACCCGCCAACTAGAATCTGTCGAGAATTGTCCGACAAGATCTAACTCGACAAATATGTCTCTGGCTTCCTTCGGATTATCTTTTGATGTGGTTTTGGCTATGGCTTGTGATTTAATCCTGCCCCTCCTTGAGGGAACCTTGTATTTATAACGTATATCAACTTTTTTCAAGTAGAACTCGAAGAACTAGAATAGGATATGGGCTAGGGAGACCTTATCTTCCCTGAATATGACTCCTCTTTATTTCATTCTATATCTATTGTATTTCCTTAATTAAAGGGTATCTTCCCTTACATCTTTAGGTATATGATATTGTCGTATACTATAAACCTAAGTATAGAACGTATGTCTTATCCTTAACACCGATACTTCTCAAAAAAGTAAAAAGAATCATCAAACAAGTACTTAGTCATGTCATATGGATCATGAGAATTAATAATGAAAATGGTCCGATTGTGAAGGAAAACTGAGAAAATTCCACATTATGTGGATAACACAATACTGCATATGTGTACATTAATCTATATAGCTGACTGAGGCATCAATCCAGAGCATGTGCAGTATATTATTGGTTGAATTCGGAAAGCACTACAATAGCCACCATTTAACATATATTGGTCAACATTATCATAAATCCCCAAATAAAAAAGATAACTTTAACAACAAAAATGATCCATCTAGCATGCAGCTACTAAATCCAACAATAAATTATCGTCACTCCAAACAACTTTGGTCAAAATGGATTAAAAACTCAACACAATGTCAAGAATGAAAAGACCTCCGTGCTGGCATCTTCCTATTTAATGCTCAAAACATTCGGAAGAAATGGCGAAATTAAACCAACACAGCAATCGCATGATCAGCTAGAGCTAGAGATCGAAACAGAGAAAGATTGTGACCATGGCGAGCGGCGGCTGCGTCGTGAGAGTGAAGGCCGGGACGCGGCCGCCGTGGGTGGGGCTGGCGGCGGCGGTGTGGGTGCAGATGGCGGCGGGGAACGCGTACACGTTCCCGCTCTACTCGCCGGCGATCAAGACGGCGCTCGGGTACACGCAGCAGCAGCTCGCCGTGCTCGGTGTCGCCAAGGACGTCGGTGAGAACTTCGGCATTGTTGCCGGCGTGCTCTGCAACAACTTCCCACCCTGGGTCGTGCTGCTTGTCGGTGCGGCCTTCTGCTTCGTCGGCTACGGCGCGCTCTGGCTTGCCGTCGGTGGGGCCGTCGTCGCCATGCCGTACTGGTTGGTAAGCACTCATCTGATTCCACCCCATCCGGTTAAACACATGAAAAATAGATTTTTTAAAGCCTTCTTTTAGGAATGCAACGAGATTTCAATAAAATAACCAATTATACACGATAACAAAATAGAATTATTTTCACTCTCCAATCTATGACCATCCTTGGTATCATTGTTTACCCCCATATGTTTAGCTTGTTCCAACTGATAAACAACCGATCGATGCAAATTATCTTATGTCTAAAATATTATATTTGATTCATATATAATCTAAGAACATAATCTAAGGCTCATTAAATAGTAAAAAAAAGAGACGAAATATACTAAAGGCTAACGCTAGCAGCAAGTTGTGAAAGGGTGGGAATAGGAATGGATAGAAGTTTCCCTTCAGTGGTCTCATATGGTTGTCTTTTTATGTGCTGTATTTTTATGTAGTATAAATTAATTTCACTCTTAGTTTCTACTATGTGATTATAAAAATAAGACTATACAATTTATACAATTATTAACGAAAGTATTTTGACAAATCTACACATACAATTTTCGTCTTTTAAAGCTACTAAGTATTTTAAAATCAGTTGACAAAGGAAGTTTAAAAAATTTGACCAAATGTCATTCAAAACATTTATGGTTGTACACTCGTCCAGTGTCCAAGCCGGGATTTTGTCTCGGTCCATTCATTCATATTATTTTTCCAATCTTAGAGATTATGTTGAAAAGTGCCTATCAGATTTACAAGATTAGCATTATAATGCCTCTTGGTAATGGGAGATTGGATCATATACCCTCTATTCATATTGAAATTGACGATTTATCCTTGACTCACATATCAGTGATCTTAGATCCACATGTCAGCTGATCAGCGATGTGATCTGAGGTTAACATATTTCTCATTGACATATAAGGGTAAATCATCATTTTTTCCTATCTAAATAGAGGGTATATGATCAAATATTTTGCCTTAAAAACCCCCAAGTGCAACCAAGGTTCTAATAATTCTGATGCTATCAATGGCAGCTATGGATTGTGCTAGCAATTGCAACAAACAGCAACGCGTGGTTCCTGACAGCCGTGCTGGTGACAAACATGCGCAACTTCCCGCTGCGCCGCGGCGTCGTCGCCGGCCTCCTCAAGAGCTACATCGGCGTCAGCGCCGCCCTCTTCACCCAAGTGTTCTCCGGCGTGCTCCACCGCTCGCCGACGAGCCTCCTCCTCCTCCTCGCCATCGGGCTCCCCGCCATATGCCTCGCCACGATGTACTTCGTCAGGCCCTGCACGCCGGCGCTCGACGCCGCCGCCGCCGACGCCGAGGAAGACGGCCATTTCGCCTTCACGCAGGCCGTGAGCGTCGTCCTCGCCGTCTACCTTGTGACGACCACCGTCCTCGGCAACGCCGTCGAGCTCTCCGACACGACCAGCCACACGCTTCTCGTTATAACCGTGCTGTTGCTCCTTGCGCCGCTGGCGATCCCGGTGAAGATGACATTGTTCAGGAGGAGATCGGGGCGGCGGCAGAGAACGGAAACAACGGAGGAGGAGGAGCCATTGCTGATCCCGTCGCACGTGGTCGACGACGAGGAGGAGGAATCTAACAGGATGGATGTGCTACTAGCGGAAGGGAAGGGGGCGGTGATGAGGAAGAGGCGGCCGAGGAGAGGAGAGGACTTCGAGTTCAGTGAGGCGCTTGTCAAGGCTGATTTCTGGCTGCTGTTCGTTGGATACTTCATTGGAGTTGGAACCGGTGTCACCGTGCTGAACAACCTTGCACAGATTGGTGTTGCTGCTGGTATAGGTGACACTACGGTTTTGTTGTCCCTGTTTGCGCTTGGTAACTTCTTTGGCCGGCTTGGTGGAGGTGCAATTTCAGAGAAATTTGTGAGGTATGTGTGTTATATAGAAAGCATAGATAATTTTTAGAAAATTTGATTGAAAAAAGACCAAAATTTTTATAGATTGCGGTGGTTTTTTTATTCGGTTTAGTAAAAGGATTTGGACAGAGTGAGATAATTGGTTTTTTATACTATGATCTGTTTTTATAAGATGGAAGTATTTTTTTAGGAAATAGTGGGGGAGAGGAATGGAAGGAGAATGACTCTCTCTTTTAAGTAGTAGAGAAAATCTAAACAGACCAAATATTTATTACTAATGCTTTTTTAAAGAAGTATTGTTTTGTTTTGTGGTTAGGTCGACATTGTTGGTTCCTAGGCCAATATGGATGGCTTTGACGCAAACCATCCTTGTCGTCGCCTATCTCTGCTTGGCCTACGTCCTTGGCCCGATCGTTGCCTATGCTTGCACAGCGGCCGTTGGCCTCTGCTACGGCATGCAGTTCTCAGTGATGATCCCGACGACCTCAGAGCTATTCGGGCTCAAGAACTTTGGCCTCTTCTACAGCCTCATGTCCTTGGCGAACCCGCTCGGCGCGGCGCTCTTCTCCGGCGGGCTCGCCGGTCGGCTGTACGACGAGGAGGCCACGAGGCAACAGCATTCTGGTGGCTCGGAAGAGCACGGCGCAGCGTGCCTCGGCCCGGGTTGTTTTAGAGTCGCGTTCGTGGTGCTCGCCGGCGCTTGCTCATTGGGGACGGTGGTGAGCTTAGTCCTGGTAGCGAGGATACGGCCGGTGTACCGGGTTCTCTACTCTGGCGGGTCGTTTAGGTTGCCCAATGCGTCACAACAACACTAAGAGTCAACAATTCTTGAAATTGAGTTGCTGCATGTCAAACGTTACAATTATATTACATTGGTGTTTGTCAATTTTTGGAGATTTGGATTTCTAGCCGATCGGTTTGTGAATATTGGTGACATGTATATTATTCAAAATGGCTTCTGGCTTTTGCATTTGAAGGTGAGATGTGGGTTTCTGATATCTGGGGAAGATTTTGCTAGTAGTTCAGCTGTTTGGAAATTTTTTAATGCTAAGGAATTTTTAAGATATACAAAAAAGGGTGGTGTATACGAAATTTGTTTATTGCTGTTGTTCTTTTCATATGAAAATTAATTTCCTTGGAAATTCATGCCAAATAATTTGGATGGTGCATATAGAACGTGCTGACCATACGTTTTATAAAGGAGCTATGAATTGAAAAATTACATCTAATATTAACATGCCCATTTATGTCAACAAATCGAACTATGGGTCCTATGGCGCTCTCGCTTTCGCTCTTCCGCCTCGCATCTCCTTCACTGCTGTTCAAGATGTTGATCCCTAGTGCTCTCTTGGTCATTGGTAGCTGGACATGGGCTCCTCCTCGGACCTGGCCGATAGACAATTTTAATCGGGGTCTGACTTTCCAGGATGAGCTTCGCCAACTCTTCAAATCCCCGGTACATCATCCTTTGCCCTCGCCCTCCGGCTCGTTCTTTCTGCTTGTCACTTTTCGCCGATTTTTATTTTGGCTCTCAGAGGATTCAGTTTCGTTGGCTCTTCAATCTTGCTTGGGCAGCAAATCTTCTGACTTCCATGTCTCGTTCCTAAGTAACAACCACTTTCGGTTTTTGTTGTTCTCCAAACATGTGGGTTTTCACATCTACAAGCTTTGTCATGTTACCACTAAGCTCTTTGTTTGCTATTTCCATTTGTGGAACAATGGCACCCCCCATAGGAAGCGTGAGAAACGCCTCTGGGAGATTGAGCAGGAAAAGGAATGGATCAAGGTCATCTCCAAAAGTTCTAGAAAGAAGGCTCTTAAGAATGCAAGAAAGTTTCCTTTGCCAAAAATCTGATTCTGTCACCAATCAAAAGGTCGGCCAAGAAAAAGTTCATCTCCTTTGGTGCTTTCTCGTTCCGATTCGTGAAGATGATATTGATCCGTCTTCTAGCAAGTTGGTTTTTGGTAATCCTTCCCTAGTTTCAAAGAACGAGCATGAACAGGAGCTGGTTCTCCGCCCATGCTTGAAACGGTCATCCGTGTCAAGGAGCAATACGCGCATTCAAGGCGTCGTGTGTAGCACCAATCCGGCTGCCCTGAAATCTTTGGTGGCTCGTTCTTCCACTTCCAAATCCCTGGTTTTTGGGCTTTGTTCTTCCTATGTCAATCCAGGTCACATCGGCTTTAATTGCCTGGGGAGAACCCGTTGCTTTCAATGTTCAAAGTTTGGCCACACTTCAAAGTGTTGCATGTCACGTTCTCCCTCCGTCCCCCACTTGGTGTGGCAACCGAAGTCTTCTGTGTCAACTGCTCGTACCCGCCTCGGCAGTCGTGTGACTCATGTCAAGCCCAGGATCCACTGGACTCCAAAGGCTAAATATTGGAAGCCAATCGACACCATCGTTTCTCGTGCCCATCTCTCTCATAGCAAAGAACAGAAACTCCCGGCTATCCACCCACATTCTCTGCAACATTCCCAATCTCGCAATCTTCTCCACCAAAGCCTTCCCCCCAAGCTACAGGAAAAATCTCTCAATCTCCCGCCGGACGACATCATCTCGGTTTCTCCTTCTACCGATATGGCAAACTTCCCAGTAAACCCAAGGACGTTCTTCTCCGGCGACCTGCAGGTCGACCATGGTGGGAGCGTCCCACGCGCGGGAGGGTGGCCCTTGGAGGAAAACCACCCAGAGGGCATGAAGAATATGCCATTGTCTCCTTGGAGCCCATGCCGCAAGAGGATGACCAGCTTCGGCCATCTCAACAATGTGTGCAACTTCCTTCAAGAAGACCAGCAGGTTCGGATTGTGGATGCTCACCTCTCCCCCCTTGGTCTTGGCCTGATCAAATTGCGCTCAGTAGTCCAACGAGACAGATTAGTCCGCAACTCCCCTTTCCACCCGGGTCAGGATCACGTCATCAGGGTGGTCAAGCACGATGAGGCCATCAACTCCACGTCTTGCAGTTACTCCAGAGTCTGTTGGATCATGTTCCTGGCTTTTCCGCTAGACTACCATAGCGATGTCTTTATCAAGGCGGCAGTCTCCTCTTTTGGACGGATGTTGGAGTGGTACAAGAATGCAAACTAATCCAGGATTCTCGTCTGGACCCTGCTCCTGAACCCTGATAGGGTTCCGAAAAGCACATTAATTTCATGTGGGTCCATGTTTGATGGCCTTGGCAGATCCTGGACTGTGCCAGTTTATATCCTCAATGAGCAATTTCCTAATTAGTTCCCTGCCGACGAGGATCTGGATCCACAAGATGGTGTGCTGCACCTGGAGCATGGCCCAATCTTGCTTGGCCCGGACCCGCAAATTCCTAACTGGCAGCACAAGCACCAGGGGGCCGCTGAGCACCTTGGGTTTCTTGGAGGAAACCCTCATCAGGTGCAACTATTTCATCATTAGCACTGTCATGCCTAGAAATTCAAACCAGAATTTCCATAGCTAATTTGTGCATTCAATCTCATCCAGGAATTAGCCGAGGTACACAAATTGATAATTATTGATATTACATAATCCACGTCTTAGAAACAGTATAAAAGATTACATAAATGTAACGAAAAAGAAAAGACTAACTAACTGAAACTCTATTCTTGCGACAGAACTCCAACACACCACATGCAACCTTGACATCGGATGCAAGCATAATCCTTGACGAAACTTTCCTCTTCTTCAACCTCTGGCTCTGGTGGGGAAAATTAAGCAAGACTGAGTACTACCCACTGTACTCAACAAGTCATACCGAAAGATAAGGTATGATGCAGGATAATCCACAAGGAAGGATAGGGTCTCATTTGTATAAACAACATTTCAGAAATAATAAAAGTTAAAAAGCAGTAAAACAGTAATAATATTTAAGCAACATTAAATAAACATTGTCCAACGTTAAACCCATCTTGCAACAGGCCCAACCATCCATCTATACTAGTCAAGTTCCATTAGTCAAATTATTTACTTAAATGAGACTAATCACAGTAAATCTGGTTGATCGCTCATAACCACGGGCACGGCTATTCGAATAGTTTTACTCTGATCAGAGGTGTACAACTGTACCCACAAGACACACACAGCCCCATAACACGTTACCGCGCGACGGTGTACCACCATGATACCCCGGAAAGGGACTGTGACAGGACCCTTCACATAAGCCCCTCTAACCAATCGTACCACACCAAGGTTTCGCCCCCACTCCCATCAGGGTAATGGGCAGCCCCCCTCCCCCTGTGCCGCGGTGAATCTGAAAGCCGATCAACTCTTAAAACCGGGACCGACCCAACTCCATCACTCCCACCCTCACTAGGGTACGTCGACTAGAGACAACTACACTACGGATCCAGCCATTACCCGTGCTGGCTTGTGGTATGCACGGTAATTCTTCTAGGGTTTCCTGAGAACCGGTCCTTAACGGTCATGGGTGTTACTATCCAAAACCATTGCACCCACAACCACCATTGTCATATTTTAATATTATTAGTATAGTATCACATACTTAAGATCACCTGCATATTAATCTCCACTGTAATATTTGGATAGTGTGATTCCCTTAAGTGAGCTAATTGATCTAAGGCAGACTAAGCATGTCCTAAACCACTGTCTAGTCATGTTGAACCCAAGTTATCAATGGTATGAGGTAATCAATTCCTATGGCTGAGTACAATAGGTTTAATAGTCCCATGAAATGGCATTCTAAGACATATGCAGTATTTGAGAAAAATGAGATATTTAAATAAAATAGGTACAATATAATCAATGTAAAGTATGACTTGCCTTGCTCTGAAGATTGAGGAACTTCAGCGACTACTTCGAAATAAACGGGATTGCTGGAATTACCAGAATCTACATAACAAACAAAGCACTCAACAAAACATGCTAAAAGTCTACTGAAATAGCATAAGAAAATATTTTTAATGGAATCTTGACATTTTTTGGATTTAATGAAATTTGAATGGACTAAAACGGAGCACGGATTAAAAAGATATGAATTTTAGAAATTTAATTGCAATTTTTAAACTAAACAGAAAAGCCTAAATTAATTAATTGCGCAATTAAGTCCCTGATGACGCAAGCGGCTGACACGGGTGTTGATGAGAAATTTCTCTCACGCGCTGGCCTGGGAGATCTGCTTAGCTCCAGTGTAGGTCCTTCTCGGCTACCTGTGCTGTACGAGGCGTGCCTGTTGGTGTTATCTGCTAACCAACAAGAAAAATATAGATATATGCGTTAAGTGTTAAGTTCGATCCTACTGGATCGGCTGCAAGAGTCAATTTACATATATATGCTATCCCGAAATGTATTTAAACTAAGTGACTAGAATAGATCGGCTGCGCCGAGACAATATTAACCACTTAATCCAAATATACACTGGGATAATAAATATATGCTTTAACAGTCTAGCCGATATCGTAAGTCCAACTGTGAATCGGCTAGTACTCCGATTTATCTTATGAAAAGATATTGATCTGAGCTAAATGCGCTAAACCTAGATCAGTCGGCTGTCGGCTGTAGCTGACAAACTGATTCTGGCTTAGGGCATTTAACTAGAGCAAGATCTTAATATAAGAGGCGGTTTTAATAAACCTAATAGCAAATGTATCACAAGAATATTAAAACAAATAAGGCTGGCTGAAACCCCGGCACTGTCTCTAAACATATACATCTGGCTGAATAGATCATAAAAGCTCTAAAAATGACTTAATAGATCAATATTGATGCAGCATTAAGTATAAAGAGAACAACCAGATCTACTGTAGCTAATGTAAATACCTCGAGACGGTGGATATCACATATAATCTAGACCAACCTTTAGATCTAGCTCTATCGGCTACTGATTCTTGACAGAAACAAGCCGATGTCAAGACAGATCTAAACATTGTTCTAAATTATATGTGATATATGATAACTAACGCAGCATAAATCATCGAATTTAGAGTGTCATAGCGATGAAAGCACTAAATTCGATGAGATACACCACTAACGACAAACATTTACCTTAATTCGGGGATCGAAACGATGTAGCCCGAAGCCGGATCAGGTGTTCGTCGGAAGAAAAAGGAGGCGATGCGCCGAAAGTTGTATTGATTGTGTGAATTCGATCATTCACAGGGATCTCGGGTCCTATTTATACCCAAGAATAACATTATCCGTGCGAACCATGGTCTCTATCTAATCTACTATTTAAAATACGACAATATCCCGGGATACGGTCCCATGCCGCATTACAATAACCAATCTAAACAAACTCCTAATTTACAGATACAATTGCCGTTACAGGACTCTATCCATAGATGGCAATATCTTTTAACGTGCAATATGGGAACCGAATCTTCTATTTATCTTTAAGCACTTTCATCAGAAACGGTCTTATCCTCTCCTCTGACTCAGCATCGGCTATCGGCTATCCTTGTCCGATTCAACCTCAGCCGATTTCCCTTGTAGCCGATCGCATCATAGCTGACTCGACCTCTGTTCTTCCAATCTGATTTCTAAATGATCCCTGATCACATGTCATATTATTGGAACAAATATGACTCTAAGATCGGCATGTTTATTGATTGATGATCACGTCTCATAGATCATGGGTATGGAGATACCAAATTAATAAACATGGACACATGTGTTAGAGAACACATTGTTGGATAGACCCACCATGAGACACTACAAGAATTAATATGCCATTAGTTGGTCTCAGGTAGTGTTGGTACAAAGTCCTTAGACCTGAGATCATCATGGATTCCAACATGTGTAGTAGCCTACTTATGGACTACCAAATGCTATTCCGTAACTGGGTAGTTATAAAAGTAGTTTTCGGGTTTGCTATGAAATATGGAGTGGGATGTGAGTGATCAAGATGGAATTTGCCCCTCCTTTGGAGAGATATCTCTGGGCCCCTCGAGGTAATGGATTATGGAAATGCATGTCCATGCTAAGTTGATTGAGGAGTCAATCAACAGACAGATAGCCGATAGAGGCTGCATCGGCCACGATCAAATCAACTAGAAGACCAGTCGGCTGAGGCCGAATCGGACATGGATAGCCGATAGCCAATTCCGATTCAGAGAAGGAGATGGAACTGTTTCCGATAAAGAAGCTTGAAGACAGAATAAAGATTCAGTTCCTAAATGTTCGTTAAAATATTGCCATCTATGGATAAAGTCCTGTAACGACAATTGAATCTATAAAATAAGGTTTTGTTTAGATATTTCCTTTTGTAATGCGACATGGGACTGTATCCCGAGATATTATCGTATTTCGAATAGTAGATTAGATAGAAACCATGTCTTACACGGATAGTATTATTCTTGGTTATAAATAGGGCCCGAGACCTCTTGTAAATAACAATCACACATCAATACAACTTCGGCACATCGTCTCCTATTTTCTTTCAGACGAGTTCTTGATCCGGCTTCGGGCTGCATCGATTTGATCCCTGAATAAGGTAAATTCTCGTCATTAGTGGTTTATTCCGTCGAATCTAGTGCTTACATCGTAATGACACTCTAGGTTTAATGTTATAAACTGTGCAAGTTATCATATACGACATATAATCTAGAACAATGCCTAGATCTATCTCGCCGTCGGCTCGTTTCTCTCGGGATACAGCAGCCGATAAAGCTAGATCTAGATGTTGGACTTGGTTATATGTTGTATCCATCGTCTTGAAGGGTTTACATCAATCTATATAGATCTAATACTATCTTTTTGTACTTAATGTTGCATCATCTATGATATGTTAATTCGCTTTTATAAGTATTTAGAACTATTCGATTAGATGCCTACTTGTAGAGACAGTGCTGGGGTTTCAGCATGCCTTACCTATTTTTAATAATCTTTTAGCATTATTTACTATTAGATATATTAAAGCTGCCTCTTATATTAAGATCTCAATCTAGTTAAATGCCTTAAACCAATATCAGTCCGTTGGCATCAGCCGACAGCCAATTGATCTAGGGTTTACGTATTTAGGTTAGATCGATATCTTTTTATAAGATGTATCGGAGTATTAGCTGATTCACGTTAGACCTGCAAGTATCGGCTAGGTTATAAACGTATATACTTATTATCTTGATGTATATTTATGTCAAGTGATTCATACTGTCTTGGCACAGCCGATCTATCCCAGTCACTTATTTTAAATATGCTTCGAGAAGATAATTATATG
Source organism: Oryza australiensis (assembly GCA_019925245.2). Taxonomy (NCBI): domain Eukaryota; kingdom Viridiplantae; phylum Streptophyta; class Magnoliopsida; order Poales; family Poaceae; genus Oryza; species Oryza australiensis. Next base: position 3,022,190 of record JAIFGZ020000414.1, on the reverse strand, counting down.
CAAGTTGGTTTCCTGAGCCGATACGGTAGGATCTAACTTTAACCTTAACGCATGTATCTGTTTATTATTTCTTATTGGTTAGCAGATCAAACTAATTGGCACACCTAGATCATCACAGGTAGCCAAGGATGGATATGCACTAGAGCTAAGCAGATCTCCCAGGCCAACGCGTGAGAGAATTTTCTCATCAACAGCTATCAACGGTAAATACCTGAAGAAATACTTCCGAGTGTTTGGCAAGATGCTTAGGAAGTTTTATGGCTGGTAGTTAGATTATCGCCCTGAGCCAAACATGTTTTATGCTTTTAGATTCACGATGTTCATCATAAAAGGTAGGGGGCATGTGTTTACACCCAAAATTGGTGCCTAGGATTGAAATAGGGAAAATTGCCAATATTTGGAAAATTTGCTGGTTTCCTCTAGAAGGCCGATCTGACCGCCATGTATGGGCTGGTCAGATCGGGCCTAAGGGCTGTTCAGATCGGCGACATGTGGCCGATCTGACCGATAGAGTCCGAAATCGAGTTAATTTTATTGGTACTCGGGTTTCCTTGCTCCATAAGATAGGTTTCGGATTTTCTAAGGTGTCTATCCTGAATTGGACGTGGAGGAGGGCCTATAGAAGGCAAGTCCAACCCCTATTTAAGGGCTAAGGCCGATTTAATTGGCAATATACATACACAACACACAAGATCCAATCTAGTTTCTAGTTTTTAGCCAATTGAATCGTTCCTTTACTTTCTTCACATTAGTTCGTTCATCTTTTTCGATTTGCACTGTAAATTGTCCGCCGCCGCTACGAGAGTGCGACACTTCTTTGTAGGTTTGTCCTAAAAACCTTCCGTTTGTGCACGAGACGGGTATTTATCCATCGTTCTATTCAAATCGGCTTCGCTAGCCGGTTTAATCTACAAAACCCATCTTTGTTTAGTTTTTGCTAGATCGAGGTGGTTGGCGACTCTAGATCACCACAAGGAGTTTAGGTGTGTCGATCGTGTTCGTCTTCTTGCCAAAAAAGTTGCCAACAACTGTCACCATCCCATGAAAGTATTTGGTGTATTCATCCCCAGCCTGATCCTGTTCACTGTATGTCAGTTTCGCCAGTACAGATTCTTGTAGTGTAGCCAGGTTTGGAACTATTTTTTTACTGCAACTCAGGTTGAATTCTAGGTTATGTAAACCTCTTCTGTCCTCAAGAGTATCCAGGAAGCTGATCACCTTATTGCAGTTGCTGATTAAAACCCTGAGGTTAGATATGCTCTTACTCCAATGCTTCAAGATGGCCCTGAGGGTTTTGAACTTTGTTGAGATATTTTTCGCGGCGTTAGTTGAGCTTGGGTTGGAAGCCCAACACATTGCCACTGTCTCCAGGAAATCATTCTGCTCAGTCCGGTAATTTTCAAAGTGAAAGATGCTTGCCTTTGGGATGTTTGTGCTGATAATAATCTTACAAGGAATATGATCAGAGGTGATCTTGGCTAGGGGCATCACAGAGGTATTAGGGAAATCAATGGTCCAATTCGTGGACGTGAAGAACCAGTCTAGTTGCTCTAGGAGAGGATCCGATAGCATATTACTCCACGTGAAAACTCTTCCCTTCAAAGGCAGTTCAATGAGTCCTAGGTGGCCAATTGCTTCATTAAAGATTAGGGTATCCAATATGTTGCCTCCTAGCTTATTCCTGTTGTTTAGAGATCTATAAAAGTTGAAATCCCCAAGGAAAATCTAGTTTTCATTGTCCTCAATGTCATGGCTTTTGAACCAAGTGATAAACTCTGATCTAGTAGGCTCCTCACAGGGGCCATACACCGTTGTCAGCTTCCAAGAATCAAGATTGTGCAAACATTTAAAACTAACTGTGATACCAAACCTTTGTTTATCCATTACCAGGCCCACAAAGATACTGTTGTTCCAAAGAACAAGAATTCTTCCTGAGCCTCCCACCAAAGGAATAAAATCAAAGTTATCAAAGAGGCGTGGGGCAAAGTTTCTGATAAAAGCTTTATCAAAATGTTTCCTTTTTGTTTCTTGGAGGCATATTACAGCGCAAGCACTCTCCTCAATCTTATTTCTCACACCGATAAGATAGGGAGGGGGGTTGCGGGTGATGGAAGGCCTAATTGTCAGCATCATCAACATTTTCATCATTATCTGGCACATTTTGCATCAATGCTTCCTCGGTGAGCTTGCCAGGAGACGCCCCGTAGCTGATCCCCCATCCTTGTAACACCGACAGCTGCACCGACCCCTCCATTCCAGTCGATTTATCGATCTGCACGACCACAATCTTTCTCTTTTTGGAGGGATTCGCGTCCAATCTCACTGTCGGACAGAAGAAACCATTAAGATTAGAGTTCCTCCTGGTACTACGTCTCACAAAGCTTTGCACTAAAGGAGTAGAATTGTTGACAGAAGAGACTGTAATAGGTAGAGCAAGAGTAGATTTACCATCTGACAGCTTGTTCTTCTGGCCCTTGGAGCAAGATGGGCTTGGATCAACCATTCTGCTCTGACCAGCAAGAGAGGGGGTGGTTATCGGCCTTTTCCCACGGGCTTCCCTGAGGCAACAATCAACCGTAGGCCAGTACTACAGAGTAATTTCATTTGGGATCGGCCTCCATGGAACGATCTCTAGCCCGTGGACCGTCTGATCGGCCTGCTGAACCCCAGGGCGAGCCGAGCAGTTAATGACAATAGGATGGGTTTGTGTCAAGGCAAGTGGCAGGATCTCATTAGGCAGATCCCCCCTTCCATAAAAGCAGATGTTTGCACACCTGGATCTGACCGCTTCGAAGCGAGCTTGATCTTCAGTCATCATTGGGGAACTGACATCGCTTGAGGTGGAGCTAACATACTCTTCATTCAATGTCTTAATGAGATCCTCCAACGGTATATCTGGCCCATGGTTCTAAGATATTCCATTGAAGAGCCAGAAATGTCAAGGTCCAGATAGTGCTGGGGCACATATGGGTGCTCTGGGATTTGAGGATCGCAAGCCGACCATTCGTCCCCCTCCCCATCCACCTCCATGTCATTCTCATTCTGCTGTTGTTCTTGCTCCTGCTCCATCTGTTGTTGCTGCTACGACACATTATGATGTTGTTGCTGCTCTTGCAGGACATTGTGGTGTTGGAGCTTGTCACACCCTGAGTTTTGCCCTTTTAAAAATTATTTAAATAATTCTCCAAAAGAATTGGAATTTCTGGAATTATTCTAGAGCAAATAAATAATTTTAAAATATAATTAATAAGTGGAAATGGCATTGTAGGATTTTTCCTAAATTCTACATGTCAAAATACATTAACTGGATTTTTATGGGAATTTTCAGAGCACTAGAAATATTTTTAACCAATTAAATGAATTATCTGGATTAAATTAAGTCCCTGGAAATTATTTTCCTATTTTCCTAATTTTCCCCGTACTTTTCCCACCCTTTCTTCCCTCTTGGGCCGCCGACCCAATTTCCCCTTCGGCCCAGCCCCGCCCCCCGCGCGTGCCTCCTTCCCCTCGGCCGTGGGCCGCGGCCCACAAGCCGCTGTCGCCCGCGCAAGTCCGAAACCCCTCCCCCTCTCCCTCGGGCCGCTGATAGGTGGGGCCCACCTATCGGTCCCATCGCCCCCACGCCCGACCGAGCCGCCGCCATGCACCATTCGCGCCTTACTGCTCCTCTCCGTCCCAGACCGCACCGCAAGCCGCTCGCGTCGCACTTGTTCCGCGTCGCGGTGCACCACACCCATCCGCGCACGCGCCGCCGTGTCCGAGCCCAAGCCGGCCCAACCCTAATTGCGCTCCGCCGCTTCTCTCTCTCTGACTCCGAAACAAACGGTGAGAAATTCCTGGTGATCCCGTGCCCGATCCGGTCTCCAAGCCGCCCCTTTAAAACACGCACGAGCTCTGCCGCGTTTTCCCCATTGTTGCCGCTGGGTTTCGTGCCCTAAATCGCCGTTGCCCAATCTCACCGCCGCGCGCCGCAACTTTCGTCCCCAACGCCGGTGAGGCCCCTCTCCCTCCTTTCCTCACTCCCATGCATGATCTTGAGCCCCACATTGTCTCCCGCGCCGACATCCCGAGCCGCTGCACGTCTCGCGCCACATCCCACGCATCGCGTCGTCGTCCGACGCCGTTCCCCGTGTCACCGATGAGCCGGCCAGCCGCCGCGCGGCCATGGCCGGCCGAGACGAGCTCGGTCACCACCTCCCACGCAAACCCTAACCCTAGTCGTCGCCCCGGCCGTTTGATCTACCGTGCGGTAGATCGGAGCCGTCCAATCCCGCCGGCTCGCACCGCCGTTGCGATGCCGCCACGTGGCACGTTGCCGCCGCCGTTGTATATGGACTCGGTCCACCATGGACCGAGCTTGTGCGCCGCTTGCGTTAACCCTAGCCGACGCGCCCGCCGACATCAATGCCGACGCGCCGCCGTGTCCGTTCGCCGACGCGTGCTTGTGCAATGCCGACGCGCCCTACCCGACCCGTTGTTAGATTCATACATATAGAGTCTCATAAATAAGTCACGTACTTATTGATCAATACAAGATGTCTATTTCATGGAATTGAATAACACTTTATTCATTTGTACATAAACATTGACCATGATATCCAACATCTCCATGTTGCCTCTAGGGCATATCACTAACAGTCTCCCACTTGCACTAGAGTCAATCATGTAAGTATCTAATACTCATTGCTCTTGTGTGTGCCTCATGTTTCGGCTGAGGGAGAGGTTTTGTCAGCGGATCGGCTATGTTGAGATCCGTGTGCACTTTGCATATCTTAACATCACCTCTATCCACTATCTCGCGGATGAGATGATATCGACGAAGTATGTGTTTGGACTTCTGATGTGACCTCGGCTCCTTGGCTTACGTAATGGCTCCACTATTATCACAATAGAGAGAAATTGGACCAGTCGCACTAGTCATCACACCAAGCTCAGAAACGAATTTCTTGATCCAAACAGCCTTCTTTACAGCTTCCGAAGCAGCAATGTACTCGGCCTCCATTGTAGAATCAGCAATAGTATCCTGCTTGGAACTCTTTCAGCTGACTGCGCCTCTGTTCAGGTAGAACATGAACCCAGATTACGATCTGTAATCATCCTTGTCCGTTTGGAAGCTAGCATCGGTGTAATCACTTACAACGAGCTCTTCTTCACCTCCATAGACTAGGAACATATCCTTAGTTCTTCTCAAGTACTTGAGGATATTCTTTACGGCAGTCCAGTGACCTTCACCTGGATCTGACTGGTATCTGCTCGTAGCACTCAAAGCGTACGAGACATCTGGACGTGTAGAAAGCATGGCATACATGATGGATCCAATTGCTGAAGCATATGGAACCATACCCATCTTATTCTGCTCATCATGTCTCTGAGGACACTGATTCTTGCTAAGATTAATGCATGTGACATGGGCAAGAAACCTTTCTTGGAATCATGCATGTTGAACCTTTTCAACACCTTGTCAATGTATGTACTTTGGCTTAATCCAATTAGCCTCTTGGATCTATCTCTATAGATCCGAATGCCCAATATGTATGCTGCCTCCTCTAAGTCTTTCATGGAAAAACAATTTTTCAATGAAGACTTGACGGATTCAAGCATAGGGATATCATTTCTAATCAACAATATGTCATCCACATATAAGATTAGAAATATAATTGCGCTCCTATGGAGGCTAATGATTGGCTTCATGCCATAGGGAAGAAGTTAGATCTTCTGCAGTGCGCGGACCAGGAGAAAGTCTCATTTGCCACTCATCAGTTGCAGGGTCCTGCTTCAGCTTGGTGGGACAACTACTTGGTCACTCGCCCAGCAGGAGCAGCAGTTACATGGGAAGAGTTCTGTCGCAGTTTCAGGACCGCACACATTCCTGCGGGAATAGTTGCACAGAAAAAGCGTGAGTTCCGTTTTCTTGAGCAGGGTAACAGATCAGTTACTGAGTATTTGCATGAGTTCAATCGGCTTGCACGATATGCCCCAGAAGATGTGCGCACCGATGCAGAAAGGCAAGAAAAGTTTTTGGCTGGTTTGGATGATGAACTCACAGACAAGCTAATCTCAGGAGAGTATGCCAACTTTGAGAAGCTGGTTGACAAGGCCATTCGACAGGAAGATCAGCGCAACAAGATGATCAAGAAGAGAAAAGCAATCCAGTCCCGACCTCCTCAACAGCAGGGAAATCAGCAGAGGCGCGTTTCATGTCTGGAAGTCAGAGCGGACCTACCACCATGATTGTTCGTCAGCATCGGCCTTATCACCCAGGGAATTTCCAAGCTGGCAGTAGTGGCAGTGGACAACAACAGCGCGCTCCAGCCCCGCGTCCTCCAACAGCGCCACCTCCGCAACAGTCACAGCCACCACCTCCAAGGAAGGACTCTGGAGGGAAGCCAGGAGTCTGTTTCAACTGTGGTGACCCCGGGCATTTTGCAAGCAAGTGTTCAAAGCCAAGACGCGCTGGGCCAAGGTTCATCCAGGCACGGGTCAATCATGCGTCCGCCAAGGAAGCACAGACCGCTCCTGAAGTTATACTGGGTATGTTTCCTGTAAATTTTACTCCTGCTACAGTATTATTCGATTCTGGCGCTACACATTCATTTATCTCAAAGCAGTTTGTTGGGGCACATGGGTTGTCAGTAGTGGGACTTAAGATACCTATGCGGGTTCAAACCCCTAGAAACCATTTGGATACTACTCAGTATTGTCCCTCTGTGACTAGAAATCCAAGGATCTATATTTCTAGCCAACCTCATTCTCCTTCAGTCCAAAGGCATAGATGTCATTCTTGGAATGGATTGGTTGTCCAGACATAGAGTAATTGACTGTGCTAGTCGCACCATTACTTTAATCAATACAAAAGGAGAAGGAATTGTTTTTCGTTCTCCCATGCCGGCCGAGACCGTAGCAAGTTTGAATCATGTTTCCGCCGGTGGATCGTCCGAAGTGGCGGCAAAGACCCCTATGAAATTAGAGGATATCCCCATCGTCAGAGAATACCCTGAAGTTTTCCCTGAAGACTTAACTCAGATGCCACCAGAAAGAGAAATTGAATTCCGGATCGATTTAGTACCCGGGACCGCCCCAATACACAAGAGGCCGTATAGAATTGGAGCCAACGAGTTGGCCGATGTAAAGAAGCAAGTGGATGAACAGTTGCAAAAAGGGTATATCCGCCCGAGCACGTCGCCTTGGGGTGCTCCGGTGATCTTCGTGGAGAAGAAAGGCAAGACCAAGAGAATGTGTGTCGATTATCGCGCACTCAATGAGGTCACTATCAAGAACAAGTATCCTCTACCACGGATTGACGATTTGTTCGATCAACTCAAGGGGGCAAAGGTGTTTCCAAGATAGACCTGCGATCAGGCTATCACCAGTTGAGAATTCGGGAAGAGGACATTCCCAAGACCGCTTTCATCACCAGGTACGGTCTGTATGAGTGTACGGTAATGTCTTTTGGATTGACCAACGCACCGGCCTTCTTTATGAATCTGATGAACAAGGTGTTTATGGAGTTCTTGGACAAATTTGTGGTGGTGTTCATTGACGACATTTTGGTCTACTCTAAAATGGAGGAAGAACATGAGCAACATCTTCGGGTAGTGCTCGAGAAGTTGAGGGATCATCAACTTTACGCCAAGTTTAGCAAGTGTGCTTTCTGGTTAAAGGAAGTGCAGTTCCTCGGCCACATTGTGAATGCTCAAGGAGTAGCCGTGGATCCGTCAAATGTGGAATCAGTTACCAAGTGGACCCCGCCAAAAACGATCACGTAGATCCGAAGTTTTCTTGGACTTGCGGGTTACTACCGCCGCTTCATTGAGAATTTCTCCAAAATTGCCAAGCCAATGACTCAACTGTTGAAGAAAGATGAGAAATTTAAGTGGTCGGCGAATGTAACAAGAGCTTTGAAGAGCTTAAGAGGAAGTTGGTGTTCGCACCAGATCGATCTTGCCGGATCCAAAAGCACTTCCAAGTTTATTGTGATGCATCTCGCCAAGGGTTGGGATGTGTGTTGATGTAAGAAGGCAAAGTGGTCGCATATGCTTCCCGTCAGTTGCGTCCGCATGAAAACAACTATCCAACTCATGATCTGGAATTATCCGCAGTGGTTCATGCCCTGAAGATCTGGCGACACTACCTAATTGGCAATCGTTGTGAAGTGTATACGGATCATAAAAGTCTCAAGTATATCTTCACCCAACCGGATTTGAACCTTCGACAACGAAGATGGTTGGAACTCGATCAAAGATTATGATTTGGGGATACATTACCATCCTGGCAAAGCTAATGTGGTAGCAGATGCTCTGAGCCGAAAGAGTTACTGCACCACCCTCAACGTCGAAAGAATGTGCCACCAGTTGCAGCAAGAATTCGAGCATCTAAATCTACAATTAATGGAATTTGGTTTTATGGCTGCTCTGGAAGCCCAACCCACTCTCATTGATCAAGTTCGGGCTGCTCAGGCATCAGATCCCGAGATGGCTGAACTCAAGAAGAACATGAGGGTTAGAAAAGCTCGTGACTTTACAGAAGATGAGCATGGCACAATCTGGATGGGAAAGAGATTGTGTCTGCCAGAAGACAAGGATTTGAAAAAAATGATCCTTACGGAAGCTCACCAAACTCAATATTCAATTCACCCAGGCAATACAAAGATGTATCAACATCTTAAAGAGAAGTTTTGGTGGGTCAGTATGAGGAGGGAAATAGTTGAGTTTGTCGCACTTTGTGATGTTTGTCAGTGGGTTAAGGCAGAACATCAACGGCCCGTAGGACTGTTGCAACCCCTCCAGATTCCAGAGTGGAAATGGGAAGAAATTGGAATGGATTTCATCACGGGTTTACCCCGCACATCGTCAGGATATGACTCAATTAGGGTCATTGTGGACCGACTCACCAAGGTGGCCCACTTCATACTAGTGCATACTACCTACTCGAGGAAGAAGCTAGCAGAGCTTTATCTCACGAGGATCATGTGTTTACATGGTGTGCCTAAAAAGATCGTGTCTGACCAGGGAAGTCAGTTTACTTCCAAGTTCTGGAAGAAGTTGCAAGAAGAGCTCGGTACCCGTTTGAATTTTAGTACGACCTATCATCCGCAAACAAATGGTCAAACTAAGAGAGTGAATCAAATTTTGGAAGACATGTTGAGAGCATGTGCGCTTGAATTTGGAATAGCGTGGGACAAGAGCTTGCCCTATGCAGAATTATCCTATAACAACAGTTATCAAGCCAGCATTCAAATGGCACCGTATGAAGCGTTGTATGGACGGAAGTGCCGCACACCCCTTTTCTGGGATCAGACTGGTGAACGCCAGTGGTTTGGCACAGAAGTAATAAGCGAAGCAGAAACAAAGGTCCGAACGATTCGAGAAAGGTTGAAGATTGCGCAATCCCGGCAGAAGAGCTACGCAAACAACCGTCGAAGAGATCTCGCTTTTGAAGCAGGGGATTTTGTGTATCTTCGCGTTACACCACTCCGGGGACTACCACGTTTCCAAACCAAAGGCAAGTTGGCACCACGTTTTGTGGGACCATACAGAATTCGGGAACGTCGAGGAGAAGTAGCCTATCAGCTTGAACTTCCCTCCAGCATGGCTGGTATTCACGACGTGTTTCATGTGTCCCGTTAAAGAAGTGTTTAAGGGTACCAGAAGAGCAGGCGAGTCCAGACCAGATTGAAATTGAAGAGGACTTGACCTACGTGGAGAGACCAGCTCGTATTCTCGAGATCAGCGAAAGAAGGACTCGGAACAAGGTTATCAGGTTTTGCAAAGTTCAGTGGACTCATCACTCAGAGGAGGAAGCTACTTGGGAAAGAGAGGATGAGCTAAAGGCCGCGCACCCGCACCTTTTCGCCGTACCTTTGAATCTCGGGGTCGAGATTCCGTTTAAGGGGTAGGTTTGTCACACCCCGAGTTTTGCCCTAAATCGTTTAAATAATTTACCCTGAAATAATCAGAATTTCTGGAATTAATCTGGAGCCAACCAGTAATTTTAAAATGCAATCAATAAATGGAAACGGCATGGTGGGATTTTTCTTGAATTCTGCATGTCAAAATGCGCTAACAGGATTTTTACTGGATTTTTTAGAGCACTCTAAGTATTTTTAATCAATTAAATAAGAAAACAGCAATTTAATTAAGTCCCAAAATCCCTCTTTTTCCTTTTTCTTTTTTTCTTTTTCTTTTTTTTGTACCGCCGTACGGTTTCCCGCCCTTCTTTCCGAGTCGGGCCGTCGGCCCGGTTCCGCTCCGGCCCAAGCCGCCTTCCTGTGTGCACGCCGCTCCTCCCACGGTCGTGGGCCGAAGCCTACCATACCGGCCGTGCCGCGCAAGTCCGCCAGCCCTCCCTTGCTCCGCAACCGATGTGGCCCCACTGTCGGGCCTCCTGCCTCACGCCCAGCCGGCCCAGCCGGCCCAGCCGCCGCCACCGCCATGCGCGCCGCCGCCCCGCACCACTCCCACGCGCATCCATGCCAAGTCGGACCCATGTCGGGCCTGACCTCGCGCCGCCGCATCCATCCCCGCGCTTCGCGCACACCAAGGCAATCTTATCCGCACGGAAATCGCTGCCGCCGTTTCTCTCTCTCTCTCTCCGAGTTCGAAACCGACGGCGAAGAATGCGCGCTTATCCCGTGCACTTTCCGATCTCCTTGCTGATGGGTTACGCGGAGGCTACGCTAGCCGAAAACAAAAACTTTTCTACCGCGCAAACCAGAACACTTGCAAGTAAGGGCCGATAGATCGTTACCGATTGGAGTGTGCAAATGAAACATGTACCAATCGTGGCTATCCGATCCGGAATAGTGTAGCCGATTCCCGCAAGCCGACAAGATACTCGGGACAGCCGATTCGCCAATCAGCCGATTCGCATGCCGTAGCCGATCCGAGTTGTCCGACCGTGTTCTCGCGCCTCGCTCCAATGCGCTCGACCGCAGCCATCAACAGCGTGCAACGTAGCGCCGCCTCTCGGTATCCACACGTCCGGGGACAATGCCCAACTAAGGGTTACACGGAGGCTACGCTAGCCGAAAAAACTTTTAACCGTGCAAACCAGGAACACTTGCAAGTAAGGGCCGATAGATCATTACCGATTGGAGTGTGCAGCTGAAACAGCCAATCAGGCCTATCCGATCTGGAACAGTGCAGCCGATTCCCATAAACCGATAGGTGATACCGGGACAGCCGATTCGCCAATCAGCCGATTCGCAGATGCCGTAGCCGATCCGAGTCGTCCGATGTGTTCTCGCGCCTCGCTCCGATGCGCTCGACCGCAGCCGATTCCTCCACAGCCGATGAACAGCGTGCAACGTAGCGGCGCTCTTACCGGTATCCACACGTCCGGGGACAAAACGCCGAACACCCGTGTGCTAGCACGCGATGCAAGGCTAGGGTTTGGCTCGAAAGTGGGGAGGGTTTCCGTGGAGATTGATCTCGGCGACTTCTCTTGCACGCGATGCAATTGACGTCCCGCAGCTCTCCACCCCTCGCCCCTTTATATTGAATCAAATCTCATCCGTATCTCATAGAGTTGGCCGCCCACACGTCGTAAGCCCAACTCGAATGCCTGTTCTTATCCCCTTAAGCGTGCGACCGTAGGTTCGGGTATACTCGGTTTCGGCTATAGTCTAACTTAGCCGATCGTCGGCTCGAGTCCAACTCAGGGACCGTCACACGGCGCGCTAGCAGCACATATTGACACCATAGTATACAAGAATAATATCGGCTCTAAACCTGTAATGTGTACACAAATCCCTTTGCCTCACGATACCGGTTAAGCTATAGGCAAGATGTGTGCCATCCCTTCAATAGCTTAACCATTCACTCGAACCGTATTGGATTATCCGTCCGTTGATTGACTCCCCAATCAACTTAGCATGGCCATGCATTTCCATAATCCATTACCTCGAGGGCCCAGAGATATCTCTCCAAAGGAGGGGCAAATTCCATCTTGATCACTCACATCCCACTCCATGTTTCATAGCAAACCCGAAAACTACCTTTATAACTACCCATTCTAAATAGCGTTTGGTAGTCCCAAAGTAGGCTACTACACATGTTGGAATCCATGATGATCTCGGGTCTAAGGACTTTGTACCAACACTACCCGAGACCAACTAATGGCACATTAATTCTGTAGTGTCTCATGGTGGGTCTATCCAACAATGTGTTCTCTAACACATATGTCCATGTTTATTGATTTGGTATCTCCATACCCATGATCTATGAGACATGATCATCAATCAATAAACATGCCGATCTTAGAATCATATTTGTTCCAACAATATGACATATGATCGGGGATCGTTTAGAAATAGATTCATATATAAAGAGTCTCATAAATAAGTCACGTACTTATTGATCAATATAAGATGTCTATTTCATGGAACCGAATAACACTTTATTCATAAATACATAAACATTGACGTGATATCCAACATCTCCATGTTGCCTCTAAGGCATATCACTAACAATCTCCCACTTGCACTAGAGTCAATCATGTAAGTATCTAATACCCATTGCTCTTGTGTGCGCCTCATGCTTCGTGAGGGAGAGGTTTTGTCACGGATCGGCTATGTTGAGATCCGTGTGCACTTTGCATATCTTGACATCACCTCTGTCCACTATCTCGTGGATGAGATGATATCGCCGAAGTATGTGTTTGGACTTCGACGTGATCTCGGCTCCTTGGCTTGCGCAATGACTCCACTATTATCACAATAGAGAGACATTGGACCAGTCGTACTAGTCATCACACCAAGCTCGAAACGAATTTCTTGATCCAAACGCCTCCTTTGCGGCTTTCGAAGCAGCAATGTACTCGGCCTTCGTTGTTGAATCAGCAACCGTATCCCGCTTGGAACTCTTCCAGTGATCGCGCCTCCGTTCGGGCGAACACGAACCCGATTGCGATCTATAATCATCCTTGTCCGTTTGGAAGCTAGTATCGGTGTAACCACTTACAACGAGCTCTTCTTCACCTCCATAGACTAGGAACATATCCTTAGTTCTTCTCAAGTACTTAAGGATATTCTTTACTGCGATCCAGTGACCTTCACTGGATCTCGATCGCAGTATCTGCTCGTAGCACTCAAAGCGTACGAGACATCCAGGCGTGTACAAAGCATGGCATACATGATGGATCCAATTGCCGAAGCATATGGAACCATACCCATCTTATTCCGCTCATCATGTGTCGAGGACACCGATTCTTGCTAAGATTAATGCCATGTGACATGGGCAAGAAACCTTTCTTGCAATCATGCATGTTGAACCTTTTCAACACCTTGTCAATGTATGTACTTTGGCTTAATCCAATTAGCCTCTTGGATCTATCTCTATAGATCCGAATGCTAATATATATCTTGCCTCCCTAAGTCTTTCATGGAAAAACTATTTTTCAATGAAGACTTGACGGATTCAAGCATAGGGATATCATTTCCAATCGTAATATGTCATCCACATATAAGATTAGAAATACAATTGCGCTCCCACTGACCCTTTTGTAAACACAGGCCTCTTCTTCATTTTTGATGAAACCAAACCCTTTGATTACTTCATCAAAACGAATATTCCAACTCCGAGATGCTTGCTTCAATCCATAAATGGATTTCGTAGCTTGCATATCTTTCAGCGATTCGATGGATCGACAAAACCCCGAGGTTGTATCATGTATACATCCTCGCTTAGGTTTCCATTTAGGAAAGCCGTTTTGACATCCATCTCGCCATATCTCATAATCGAAATATGCAGCAATCGCTAGGATAATCCGAATAGATTTAAGCATTGCGACGGGCGAGAAGGTTTCATCATAATCAACTCCTTGAATCTGTTTAAAACCTTTCACCACCAATCACGCCTTATAGATGTGAACATTTCCATCCATATCGGCCTTTTTCTTAAAAACCCATCTCGCACTCAATGGTTTTGACACCATCGGAGTGGATCAACCAAGTTCCAAACTTGATTGTCGTACATGGATTCTATTTCGGATTTGATGGCTCCAAGCCACTTGTTAGAATCGGGTCCCACCATCGCTTCCTCATAGGTCTTAGGTTCATCGTTGTCTAACAACAATATATCACGTTGTTCCGCACTGTGTACTGTCGGTGCACGACGTGATCTTTCGACCTCCATGGGGATGGTGTATCTACAACCGGTGGTGCAACACTTTGCTCCTCTGTTGTGGTTCCGTGGTCGCGAAACATTTTTCGGTGTTTCTTGAACTTCTTCAAGATGCACCTTGCTCCCACTAACCCTTCTTGAAAGAAACTCTTTCTCCAAGAAGACACCATGTCGGGCGACAAACACTTTGCCTTGTTCCCGATTATAAAAGTAATATCCCTTAGTTTTCTTAGGATATCCCACAAAGAAGCACTTGTCGATTTGGGTGTGAGCTTGTCGATCAAACGTTTTACATAAGCTTCGCATCCCCAAATTTTGAGAAAAGACAAACTAGGGGGTTGCCCTATCCATATCTCATATGGTGTCTTTTCAACCGACTTAGATGGTACTCTATTTAGTGTGAGCGTAGCTGTTTTCAAGAGCATATCCCGGAAGGACAACGGAAGATCACTTTGGCTCACCATCGACCGCACCATGTCCAACAACGTGCGGTTTCTTCGTTCGGACACTCCGTTCCATTGTGGAGTTCTGGCGGAGTCAACGCGGAACAATTCCACAATCTTTCGATGATTACCAAACTCTTGGCTCAAGTATTCCCCTCCACGATCGATCGTAGAAACTTGATTGTTTTCCCTAAATGATTACGTACTTCATTCGGAATTCTTTGAACTTTTCAAAGGATTCGGACTTATGCCTCATTAAGTAGATATAACCATATCTACTAAAGTCATCGGTAAAGGTAATGAAGTGCGATAACCACCTCGGCCGTTGAGCTCATTGGTCCACATACATCGGTATGTACGAGTGCCAATAAGTCACTTGCTCTCTCACTATGTCCCGTGAAAGGTGCCTTTGTCATCTTACCAAGTAAACAAGACTCGCATGTCTCAAATGATTCAAAATCAAAAGTGTGAAGCACTCCATCCTTATGGAGCTTCTCCATGAGTTTCTTATTTATATGGCCTAAGCGACAATGCCGGATAAACATGGGTTTATATCATTAGAGAGTTGCCTTTCGTATTAATGTTATAGATGGGATACGCTTCAAGATTCAAAACGTATAATCCATTCACCAATGGAGCATGAAAATAGAACATATCTCTAAGATATATTGAACAACCATTGTCCATTGATCTAAAATCATATCCTTCCGCTTGCAAACATGAAGCGAAATAACGTTTTGACATAGTGTTGGAACACAATAACAATTATTCAATTCCAAAACTAATCTAAGTAGATGAAGTGGTACTCGTGCCGACGGCAACCGTAGCGACACTTGCTCCATTGCCGACGCGCGATTCACCTCGCCCCTTCTCAATCCTCTACTTCTTCTCATTCCCGCAACAATTTGCAAATATGAGCTACTGATCCGGTATCAAATACCCAAGAGTCGTAGGTGAACTAGCAAGATTAATGTCTATAACATTAATACCTGAAGTAGAAGTCACACATTGCTTCTTTTTGAGATCCTCCATGTACTTCTTGCGTTCCTCTTCCAAGGGCTCTCTCCTTGTAATAGAAGCAAACAAAGATCATCGATGCCGCCGACCCTTCTTGCCCTTCTTTGCATTGGAGGCACTCACGATCTCATCGGGAGTTAACTTCCTCTTGGTGCAAAGTTTCTTGACAGTGGTTTGCGCTTAGCCTTCGCATCATCATCACATGATGACCGGTTTTATGGATACTCTCCTCACTGTCTTTAGCATCCCATGCAATTCAGCCAAGGTTCTATCCACATTGTTCATGTGATAATTCAATATGAATGGCTCGAAGCTCGGAGGGAGCGACCGGAGAATCACATCGTAGCCAACTCTTGGCTAAGGGAAAACCTAGTTTTTCCGGACTCGATATAGCCAATCATTTTTATCACATGCGGACTGACGGGATCCCCCTCAACAAGCTCGCACGCAAACAAGGACTTTGAGGTGTTGAACCTCTCGGCCCGAGCTTGGTTCTCAAACATGCCACGCAGTCCCCGAATAATAGTGTGAGCATCGCTGCTCTCATATTGCTTCAAGCTCGGGGACATTGTAGCAAGCATGAGACACTTATATCTAGGGCATCATTAGTGTGCTTCTCGTAAGCTCTCCGTGCAATTGCGGTGGCATTATTTGGCAAATCCTCGGGATAGGGTACTTCAAGAACGTACTCCTTACGCTCTTGCTTGAGAACAATTCTCAAGTTGCGATACCAATCCATAAAGTTTGTTCCATTTAATTTTTCCTTTTCGAGAATAGATCACAAATTAAAAGCACTTGGGTGTAGTATTAGCCGCCATTTATTCTACAACAGAAAAAGCAAAGTTTAGCACAATGTTTATGCTATGTCTTTTGTTAAACAATTTAACATAAGACTCCCATTACGTATTTTTCACCTTCCCTCTAGGTTACGTATTGGGTCAAGATCCACATGTTAGTTAATTTTCTAGTGAGCTTTGGCATCACTGCTAGAAAATTAGTAACATCGGTAAGCAACTCCTTGCTAATCACATCTCTATGTGACTCTTGTTGTTGGTGTGGCATCTCCATGCCCCGGCCCCAACCCATGCCCCAAGGCCCAAAACTGTTTTGATAGCCTTGTTAAGTCAACCAAACGCTCTTGCTGTATATGTCCGACATATACCCCTCGTGTTATGATAGAGAATGGCACTCGCTTTGCGGACCCACCATTGACGAGCATAACGGTGACGGTGCAACGTTTGGAAGAGCATCATTACTACTTAATTTTGCGAGGGATGCTATCCTATCAAACAAACATATCACATATATGAAAGCAGGTAGAATAGCATATAATGAAATAGTATGGCCCCCTTCACATGGTGATCTCCATCTCCATGTCGGCGCTGAGGATCTCCATCTTCGGCACCATCTTCCAATGTGCATGATGCTTGATTTCTTCAAACTAAGCTACTACTATAGAAGCTCTAATTGAAGATTACATCGACTCGTAGGTCGTGAAAGAATATTACAAGCATTGCACGTATGAAAGAATACTACGGGGATTGCACATATGAAAGAATATTACATGCATCACATGCATCTCATACATACAATAGGGCCATACCATCTCAAAGCATTCTCTCCAAAAACAAGTTATGCATAGAACGTTTTCTACCTATCGCAGAGATACGGTATCGAGATGACATAAAAGGGGGTACGCACACGGCGCCTGGAACACCACATGAAATCCATATATCCAATCTATGAAATCGCTTACGGAAACCATATCGGCATAATCACATTATGTCGTCCCGATACACTATCAAGGGAGATGGTTTGCATAGGCGCGAGGTAGCAAACAAGGTCGGACTACGAGATAGCTTCGGTATAATCACATTATACCGTTCTGATACACTATCAAGGAACTCTATCTCGAACCCAACTCAAACCGAGTTCTATGGATATTGCTTCGACGTAATCACATTACGTCGTTTCGATACACTATCAAGGAACGCAATTACCATCTACTCTCCTCTACAGATCCCGTAAAACCGATTGATCTAATCAAGCCGTGTGCTAAACTTGTTCCAGATCCAATCTAAAACCCGAACTAAGCAAGATTAGCTTTGATACCACTAAAGGGTTACGCGGAGGCTACGCTAGCCAAAAACAAAACTTTTCTACCGTGCAAACCAGGAACACTTGCAAGTAAGGGCCGATAGATCGTTACCGGTTGGAGTATGCAGTGGAGATAGCCAATCAGGGCTATCCAATCCGGAACAGTGCAGCCGACTCCCACAAGCCGACAGCCGATTCCCGGGGACAGCCGATTCACTAATCAGCCGATTCGCCGATGCCACAGCCGATCCGAGTCGTCCGACCGTGTTCTCGCGCCTCGCTCCGATGCGCTCGACCTCAGCCGATTCCACCAAAGCCGATCAATCCGCCGTAGCCACGCTTGCGTCGCTGATCTCGCCGCAGCCGCTCGCCTGATTGCACTCGATTCGTAGCCGATCAACAGCCGCTGCAACGTAGCGCTGCTCTACCGTATCCACACGTCCGGGAACGAACGCCGAACACCCGTGTGCTAGCAAGCGATGCAAGGCTAGGGTTTTAAAGTGGGTAGGGTTTCCGTGGAGATTGATCTCAGCGTAATGCAATTCAATTGACGTACCGCAGCTCTCCACCCCTCATCCCTTTATATAGAGTTGCCGGTTGGGCATAGAGGCTCATCGGGACTCTATTTTGAATCGGATCCTATCCGAATCTCATAGAGTTGGCCGGCCGGACTTCGTAAGCCCACAGGACTCTATCCGATCGGATCCCTATCCGATCAAGCCGTATCCGAGTCCAACTCGAATGCCTGTTCTTATCCCCTTAAGCATGCGACCCGTAGGTTCATGTATACTTGGTTTAGGCTATAGTCTAACTTAGCCGACCGTCGGCTCGAGTCCAACTCAGCCGATCTGCCAACAGCGGCGCCTAGCAGCACATATTGACACCATAGTATACAAGAATATAATATTGGCTCTGAACCTATAATCTGTACACAAATCCCTTTGCCTCACGATACCAATTAAGCTATAGGCAAGATGTGCCATCCCTTCAATAGCTTAACCATTCACTCGAACCGTATTGGATTATCTGTCTGTTGATTAACTCCTCAATCAACTTAGCATGGTCATGCATTTTCATAATCCATTACCTCGAGGGGCCCAGAGATATCTTTCCAAAGGAGGGGCAAATTCCATCTTGATCACTCACATCCCACTTCATGTTTCATAGCAAACCCGAAAACTACTTTTATAACTACCCGATTACGGAATAGCGTTTGGTAGTCCCAAAGTAGGCTACTACACATGTTGGAATCCATGATGATCTCGGTCTAAGGACTTTGTACCAACACTACTTGAGACCAACTAATGGCACATTGGTTCCTGTAGTGTCTCATGGTGGGTTTATCCAACAATGTGTTCTCTAACACATGTGTCCATGTTTATTAATTTGGTATCTCCATACCCATGATCTATGAGACATGATCATCAATCAATAAAGACACCGATCTTAGAGTCATATTTGTTCTAATAATATGACATGTGATCAGGGATCATTTAGAAATAGATTCATACATATAGAGTCTCATAAATAAGTCACGTACTTATTGATCAATACAAGATGTCTATTTCATGGAACTGAATAACACTTTATTCATTTGTACATAAACATTGACCATGATATCCAACATCTCCATGTTGCCTCTAGGGCATATCACTAACACCTTCACGGCCAGACTCGTGAACCACTTCAACGGTCGAAGAGAGCAAGACCATCGGCTGCTGCCAGCCTTGCTACTGAACGAAAGAAGAGGGTCTCAAAGAGACCCAAACGAGCTCCAGCCGATGACCTCTCCCCAATTGATCCAGATTTGGAGGCCTTCCTAGAAGATGAAGTCAGATCCGAAGAGATGGAGAAGGCCATCCACAAAGCCGTAGCCGACACAAGCTCGTCGGAGAAATATGCTCAGACGCCTTCGGCTGGTGAGCAATCGGCTCAAAAAACTCTAATTCCTCCAAGAGGGGCTGCTCGTCCGACGCCAGTAAGTCATTCTCTTTGCTCAATTTTTGAATAAGCTCATTCACATTTTCTCACTACCCTTGTTGCATCATCAGAGGAAGAAAATGGTCACCAGGCCGAGAAGGGCCCCTTCTTTGGTAAGTATTTAGCTACTGTAGTTTCCTTGCTCGATCAGTCGATTCTTAAACTAACTCTCTCTCAGCCCCCACGAGCTTCGACACCTGCCCCCAAACTTTCAAGCGAGCATACTCCAACAGCTGCAGGCAATGATGACACCGAAGACATAGCCACCTCGGTCTCAACTATCCGAGTAACTCCTGTTCAGTCTTATAAATCAGCTTATTAATTTTCTCGGCCCCCCTAACCAACTTCTAACTTGCAGTTTGTAGCCGATCTTTTGGATTTCGATCTATCAAAATTCCTTGATCCCGATGAGGGCGCCGATAAGGTCATGGTGGTATCAGACGAGGAACTACGAGCAACTTTGTCAGATATAGCCAAACGGCTGGAATGCTCCCTCGATTTCCTGGCCACCGACTGCGGTTCCATCCGTAATCGGTTTGAGGACATCCAAGATCAGCTGCCGGACTAGCTGGCTGACATTATTGCACCGGCATAATTTATGGAGGTGCATCGGAACAAACTTGAAAGAGCTAAACATAGGATCGCTGATTGCCGCGAAAACCAAGCATTAGAGGCCACCATCAAGGCCAGCAAGCAACAGATTACCGCCGAGAATGCTAAGTTTGACGCTTTGAAGACCGAGCCGATTGCTGAACTTGATCGGCTTCGCAAGCGTCGGGAAGAGCTGATAGCCGAACTTGCCAACATTGACGCTGATATCGTGGCTAAGGAACAATGCATGGCCGACCTGCCGAAGGAGATCAAGGACCAGCGAGCGAAGATCAAGGCGGTCGTGTCAAATATGTCCGATATGGCCAAGGCGATGAAGCCGATCTCGGGGAACGACGTAGCCGATGCAAAGGCCATTGAAGAGATAGACGGGATCCATCATAAGGCAATATCGGCCATCAAGGACTTCCTCTCGCGTTGAACTTACTTGTAATAGCTGGCTAGGTATCCTTGTACTTAAACTTTTCGCGCGTTTTGTGATCGGCTAAAACATCTTCTGTAATCTCCTCTGTAATCGGCTAGTCGCAACTTAATCCCTGTTTAATGTATGCTTGCCGATTATTTCAAACTTACTTGAAGGCATCAAAAAGTTTTGAAAAATTCGCTCTGTGTCCTCTGTCTTCTTGATATTCGTATTGTATCGTATATGCCCCCTAATTTTGTTGATGGTGTTCCCAGTGTTAACAAAATTATCACATCAAATATCCTGTTGTTGTCGGCTAGGCTGAGCCGATGTATGAAAATTAGGGGAAAAAACTTGGCGTGAAAACGCCCTAAATGCGATATGTAAGTTACAACGCATCGGCTAACATGAATCGGCATGACCATAGCCGAATCACGAGTTGATCCATACACTTGGGTAATATTTCTTTAAATATTTGCCATTCAGAGCCCTCCCAAATACTTCTCCATCTAAACCTTCTAGCATATAAGCTCCTTTAGAGACGCATTTGTGGATCTTGAACGACCCTTCCCAATTTGGGGACCATTTGTCGAACTTATTGTCTCTTGATCCGATCGGCAATATCAATTTCCAAACGAGTTCGCCCTCTTCGAATGACTTAGGGACAACCTTCTTGTTATAATGGCAGGCTACTCGTTCCTTATCCTTTGTTACTTTTTCCAAGGCTCTCATCCATGACAACACCAAATCTTCTGATTCATCTACCATGAGGTTGTGTAATCATCGGCTGTAAGTTAATCTTGTAACTGAATTCTTCTAGAGCCGATGATGTTTTCCCATGATAAAACTGCTTCGTGCCTATAGACTAGTTTATACGGAGGAACTTGGATGGATCCGTGGCAAGCAATCCGATAGGCCCAAAGTGATTCGGCTAATCGGCTATGCCATTGCTTAGGATATTCAGAGATCTTCCTCTTTATCAGCTTAATCAGGCTCTTGTTTGAAGCCTCTGCTTGCCCGTTGGCCTGAGCATAATACGGCGCAGAATTGACTAGCTTGATTCCCATGTCGTCGGCAAACTGAACAAACTCATCCGATATGAAGATGGATCCCTGATCTGTTGTTATTGTTTGAGGGACGCCAAATCGATACACGATGTGTTCTTTAACAAACTCGATTGCGTCCTTTGAGTCGACCTTCTTTAGAGGAATTGCTTCCACCCACTTCGTGAAATAATCTGTTGCCACCAGTATGAATTTATGTCCCTTGCTTGAGGGTGGATTGATCTGGCCGATCATATCTATTCCCCAACCTCTGAATGGTCAAGGCTTTATTATTGGGTTCATAGCCGATGCTGGTGCCCTTTGTATAGCCCCAAATTTTTGACAATCCTGACAGCCCTTGTAATAATTGAAACAATCCTCCAGCATCGTTGGCCAAAAATATCCTGCTCTCCACAGTAGCCACTTCATCTTATGAGCCGATTGGTGCGTGCCACAGATCCCTTCATGCACTTCTCCGATAGCCACCTTGGCTTCATCGGCACTGAGGCACTTGAGTAGCACGCCATCAATCGTCCGATAGTATAAATCTCCACCGAGCAGGACATATCTTAAAGCCTTGTAGCGTAATTTCCTTGAAGCCGACTGGGAAGGGTTCTGTAAATAACTGTAGACTTCAAACCTCCAGTCGTCTGCTGTTATGGTGGCAATCTCTATCTCAATATCTCTTGTCATCGGCTTGTAGCCCGATGCCCCTTGAGCCAAATCATTAGGCTCCGCATTTTGCTCCCTGGGGATATGCTTTAATGTAACTAGCCGAAAGATGTCCATCAATTCTCGGCATCGTTGATAGTAGACCATCAGCGCATCATTTTTGCACTCATATTCTCCCGACAACTGGCTGATGACTAACAGTGAATCCCCCATAATTTCGACGGCGTCGGCTTCGACTTCCTTGAGAAGACGCAATCCTTTGAGCACTGCCTCGTATTCGGCTTGGTTGTTTGTAGCGTGGCGGTTGATTGAGAATGCAAATTCAAAACTTGCCCCCCTTGGGGATATGATTACCAAGTCGATACCGCATCCACTCGTGCAAACCGAGCCATCAAACATCAAGGTCCAAGGCATAATTTCCACTGAGCCGATTGAATCATTTCTATGCCCGACTATAAAATTGGCTATGGCCTGTCCTTTAACTGCCCTGGGTGTCTGGTATCTCAAATCAAACTCTGTTAAGGAAAAAATCCATTTTCCAACTTGTCCTTTTAACACTGGAGCCGATAGCATATATTTAACTACATCGGCTTTGCATAATATTGTGCACTCATTGGACAACAGATAATGTCTTAACTTGGTACATGAAAAAAACAGGCAAAGGCATAGCATCTCCACTGGTGAATACCTTGTTTCTGCATCCAATAGCCGTCGGCTGAGATAAGAGATGGCCTTTTCCTTTCCTTCGACCTCTTGGATCAAGACTGAGCCGATTGTCTTATCGTCGGCTGATAGATATAACTTGAACGGTATCCCTTTTTGTGGAGAAATCAGAACTGGAGGTGAGCTTAAATAATTCTTGATATTGTCGAATGCTTTCTGTTGCTTTGCCCCCCAAGTGAATGCTTGATCGCCCTTAAGCCGAAGTAAAGGTGTGAATGGCTTCATCTTTTCTGAAAGAATGGCTATGAATCGCCTGATGAAGTTGAATTTGCCGATCAGAGATTGCAGTTGCTTCTTGCCCATCGGAGGTTGTATTGTCTTAATAGCATTGATGCTCCTTGGTGTAACTTCGATCCCCCTCTCATGAACAAGAAACCCTAAAAATTGCCTGGCCGACACGTCGAACGCGCACTTCAGTGGGTTCATCTTGAGGCCATACTTCCTTGTTCGCTCCAAAACCTGTCTAAGATCGGCTATGTGGTTTTCTGCTTCCCTGGACCTGACAACGACATCATCAATATAAATCTCTACTAGGAAGCCGATCATATCATGGAAAATGTAATTCATGGCCCTTTGATAAGTTGCTCCAGCGTTTTCAACCCAAATGTCATGACAAACCATTCATACAAGCCGATTGCTCCTGGGCATCTGAAAGCGGTCTTGTGAATGTCTTCTTCGGCCATAAAAATTTGATTGTAACCTGCATTACCGTCCATGAAACTTATTATCTTGTGGCCAAAAGCATCCACTAGTAAATCGGCTATGGGCATTGGGTACTCGTCCTTAGGGGTAGCCTTGTTTAAGTCCCTAAAATCGATACACACCCTAAGTTTACCATTCTTTTTTATCACTGGAACAATGTTCAAGACCCACTCGGCATATCGGCAAGGCCGAATGTATCCAGCGTCATATAGCCGAGTGGTTTCGGCTTTGATTGCATCATACATATCGGCCTTAAATCTCCTAGGAGACTGTTTGAATGGCCGATAACCTAGCTTGATAGGCAGCCGTTGCACAACAATAGATGGGCTAAGACCAGGCATCTCGAAGTACTCCTCCTTTAATAAATTAATAAGCTGGGATCGACAATGAGAAGATAAATTTTTACTAATATATGTCGGCCTAGGCCTATCTCCAGAGCCGATATCTATTTCTTCTAGCTCGTCGGCCGACATAAACCCTTGCCTAAGCTTGCCATCGTCGTCGTCCGCGGTGTCCTTGCCGTAGACGCTCGAGCCCTCCACGACGCCCTCAAAGTAATAATTACGGCTCTTCGTCTCCAATGGGCTGTATGGCAGAATCGGACACCTTTAGAAAATTGGCTTGCCAGACTTTGCCGAACAGACAATCAATATCGTCGATTTCCCAAAGTGGCAAATCGGCGTTAGCAACGCTCACTGACCTGTCAGCTGGCACGATTTTAATCTTGTCGCCTTGCCATTGGATTAGACATTGATGCATTGTGGAAGGGACACAGCAGTTTGCATGAATCCAGTCCCTCCCAAGTAGCAGGCTGTAAGATCCCTTCCCGTTGATGACAAAGAATGTTGTGGACAAGGTTTTGCTGCCAACGGGTTAGCTCGATGTTAAGTACACCCTTGGCCTCCGATGGATTGCTGCCGAAGTCTTTAAGCACCATGTTTGTCTTGATTAGATCTTCGGCTCCATTAACCAACTTATGAAAAGTGGCATAGGGCATGAGATTGACTGCAGCCCCCCCCCATCGACCAGCATTTTGGACATCGGCTTTCCATTAACAAACCCCTTCACGTAGAGTGGTTTAAGGTGCCGATTCTCGGTCCCCTCTGATTTCTCGAAGATAGCTTGATCGGGGACGGGGCCGGCTTTGCCAAGGTGTCTTCGACCTGCCGCATCGGCCTCGGGAACGCCAAATTCGGTGGCAATATGAAACCATATTGACTGATGCAGAAGTCTTTCCTTTTCCTTTAACCGCCCTTCTAGCTTGGTCGGCTGCGCTCTCGTCGACCGGGTTTGCGTTGGCTGAGGCATCTTTCTTCTTGGGCCTCCACTGTTTCCTGCCCTGCCGACGGCGCTGATGCTCGATCAATTGTCGGACCTCTTCCTCCTGTCCTTCGCTCTTCAGCCTTTGAATTCTTCTTTTTTGTGTCTTGGTGAACAGGTCAGAAGGGCACCATTGGGGTTTAGCCGATTGCTCGTCATCGGTTGCTTCTTTGTCGCATTCTTCATTATTGTTTTCTTCATCTTCGAAGAAGTCCTGGTGAATTGGCCTGAGCCGATCCTGCACCGACTGTCACCGTTGGTTTAGCTGCACGGCTCTGGGGATGAATTGAGCAGGGCTGCGCATTGTTGGGCCCCTATACTCGTCCTCATGATATTCGCTGCAGGCCGGCAGTTGTCTATTGTCGGCAGCCTCATCCCCGATTCCCAACAGAATCGGAAAAACTCGCATCGCCTGTGCGGATCGCAATCGCTGTGATGCCTAATGTAATGGAAGCCTGTAACCTTGGGCTCCCTCACATAAGGCTTGTTGCACCAGGCTTCTTCTTCCAGCCAAAACCGATATTGAAAGCGGCATCGCTGTCCATGCGGATCGGCCGTTGATCAGCCGATCGGCCATCGGGACGCACCATGTTGATTGGCGCGGCTTGGTCTCCAGTCGGGCTCTTTTCTGCCTTGATCCCCTTGAGAGTTTCAGCTAAGCTGTACGCCACTCTGTTCTATCAATCAGCTCGCCTGGGGCCGGCTGACCGGGAAGGGGTTTCCATCTACTTTCATCGGCCGAGGTGAATCGGCAAACTTCAACTTCCCGGCTTCGATGGCCGACTGGATTTGCTGCCTGAAAACTTTACAATCATTAGTGCTATGAGAGGTGGAATTGTGCCACTTGCAGTACTTATTCTTTTTAAGTTCTTCAGCTGATGGGATCGTGTGGTTTGGAGGAAGCTGGATCTGCTTCTCCTTCAGCAATAAATCAAAGATCCTGTCGGCCTTGATGATGTCAAAGTTGTACTTCTCTTCCTTAGCCATTTTTAGCAGCCATTGGCAGACGATTGCCTTTTTGTTTTTGGTCCATTCGACTGCAGCAACTTCTGCGTCATCGTCACTTGTTTCTGAATCAGATTCGACGATGACGTGGGCAACCTTCTTGACGGCCTTCCTTGATTCTTGAAATCACTACTCGTGGGTCGTCACCTTCTGCGGCAAGTGGGCTAGGCTGTCAATATCTTGAGCCGAAAACCTTTCACGGATCGGCGGCAGCAGCCCATGAAAAGCCAAATCGGCTAACTGGGAATCGGATAGCACCAGGCTGTAGCATCGATTCCTCATCTCCCTAAACCTCTGGATGTAGTCCTGAACCGATTCTTTGTGCTTCTGCATGATGCTTGTCAAGTCTGACAATTTCATCTCATGATTGCCGGTGTAGAAATAGCTGTGAAATTGCTTCTCGAGATCGGCCCAGCTCTGGATAGAGTTATAGGGCAATGAAGAAAACCAAGTGAAAGCCAATCCCAACAGTGAGAGTGGGAATAGACGAACTCTCAGGGCATCTGTAGCCGATGCCTCACCACACTGGGCCAAGAATCGGCTTACGTGCTCATATGTTGAAGTGTTGTCCTGCCCCGAGAATTTGGAGAAATCTGGGACCTTATACCGGTTGGGCAACGGTACCCTCTCAAAGTGCTCTGGATATGGATACCAATACATGTTCCCAGAATCTTTTGGCTTAAGGCCGAATTGATCGCGCATAACGTCGGCAATCAAATCGGCCCAAGTCTTGTTGTCTTGTACCTGTTGTATCGGCTCGTATTGATCATACTGCATGGGTTCTTGCTGATACTGAGGTGGCGTTTGAGGCCGATAATGCCGATCTTGATGGCCTCCCTGGTACTGATACTGAAGTGGATTGCTAGCGGGAGGCTACCGATTCGCTGGGGGTGTCTGTGGTTCTGGGAAGAGCTGTCGGCCACTGGCATTGTATTGTGCTCCTTGAATAAGATTGGCAACCGGCGCTTGCTGCCGATTGAAGTTGAACATGCCGGCTAGCTGCTCCTGGGGAGGAGGTTGTTGTCGGTTCAGAATAACGGGCGATGGTCTTGAAGCCGATGCAGATGCATTCGGCTTATTGAGGACTCCTCCTGGTGGCCCTGGCTGTATCGGAGGCGGGATCGACAGGTTCTGGGTCGCCAAGACCCTGTAATTGGGGAACTGGCCGTCTGTGAAGTAGGTTGGCCCCCGCTATAAATGATCGGCAATCTTGGAATCGACCATAGTGGCAATCATATTATTCAGGGTGTTGACCAAGATGCCACTTTGATTGACGAGTGCATGATGTATAGTCGAATCGATCCGGTCCTGCAAGGTGTGCAGTTCTGAATCGTCTTGTTCTTGTTTCGGCTACTCCATATTGTGTTTTCCTTTTGTATCATCTGAGGAGGATGCCTTGAAGTCGTCAATGCTTAACTTGTACTTCTGGTGGATGGCCCCAGACCTGGTCTGGGCGAAAGATTGCAGATAATTGGCCTCCAGTTCCTCCACCATCTTCTTGTAATCGGCCAATTGCTCGGCCGACAGCTGTTCCATCTTGACAGGAATTGTGTTTTCTTCGTTGATTTCAGGGCTCTTGACATTAACCATCGCGTCAGCTTTGTCGAAGTGCTTTAACCGAGTCGATGGTCCCACCAGGCGTGCCAAGAAGCGTGTTGATGAGAAAATTCTCTCACGTGCTGGCCTGGGAGATCTGCTTAGCTCCAGTGCAGGTCCGTCCTTGCTACCTGTGATGATCTAGGCGTGTCAATTGGTTTGATCTGCTAACCAATAAGTAATAATAAACAGATACAGGCGTTAAGGTTAAAGTTAGATCCTACCGGATCGGCTCAAGAAACCAACTTGCATATAATTGCCTTTTCGAAGCATATTTAAACTAAGTGACTAGGATAGATCGGCTGTGCCGAGACAGTATGAATCACTTAACCTAAATATACATCAAGATAATAAGTATATGTGTGTATAACCTAGCCGATACTTGCAGGTCTAACGTGAATCGGCTAATACTCCGATACATCTTATAAAAAGATATCGATCTAACCTAAATGCGTTAAACCTAGATCAATCGGCTGTCGGCTGATGCCAACGGACTGATACTAGTTTAAGGCATTTAACCAGATTGAGATCTTAATATAAGAGGCAGCTTTAATATATCTAATAGTAAATAATGCTAAAAGATTATTAAAACAAGTAAGGTTGGCTAAAACCCCAGCACTGTCTCTACAAGTAGGCATCTAATCCAATAGTTCTAAATACTTCTAAAAGCGACTTAACAAATCATAGATGATGCATCATTAAGTACAAAAAGATAGTATTATATCTATATAGATCGATGTAAACCCTTCAGATGGTGGATACAACATATAACCTAGTCCAACATCTAGATCTAGCTCTGTCGACTGCTGTCTCCCGAGAGAAATGAGCCGACAGCGAGATAGATCTAGGCATTGTTCTAGATTATATGTCGTATATGATAACTTGCGCAGTTTATAACATTAAACCTAGAGTGTCATTACGATGTAAGCACTAGATTTGACGGAATAAACCACTAATGATGAGAATTTACCTTATTCGGGGTTCGAATCGATGCAGCCCGAAGCCAGATCAAGAACTCGCCTGAAAGAAAATAGGAGGCGATGCGCCGAAGTTGTATTGATGTGTGATTGTTATTTACAAGAGGTCTCGGGCCCTATTTATACCCAAGAATAATACTATCCATGTAAGACACGGTTTCTATCTAATCTACTATTTAAAATACGATAATATCTTGGGATACAGTCCCATGTCGCATTACAAAAGGAAATATCTAAATAAAACCCTATTTTACAGATACAATTGTTGTTACAAGACTTTATCTATAGATGGCAATATTTTAACGAACATTTAGGAACCGAATCTTCCTTCTATCTTCAAGCTTCTTTATCGGAAACGGTTCCATCTCCTTCTCTGAATCGGAATTGGCTATCGGCTATCCATGTCTGATTCGGCCTCAGCCGACTAGTCTTCCAGCAGATTTGATCGTGGCCGATGCAGCCTCTGTTTCCTCCGCAGATCATTTTCCAATCCGATTCTGCTATAATCTCGGCTTGGACATAGGGATTTGGTTACCAAATTTGGTCATTAACAATAGCTCGCTGAAAACGTTCTCCTTGAAGTGTCTCCAGAAAATACGCATTCCCTCAAACAATTCCGCATATCCGATAAGGCCCTTCACAACTTGGTGACCATTTATCAAATTCTTTAGATCGAGAACCCAAAGGCAAAATTGTTTTTCATATCAAATCTCCTACTTGGAACGTCTTTGCCTTCACCCTTTTGTTATATGCTTTAGCCACCCTCTTCTTCTCTTTCTCTATTTCTTCCAAAGCCTTCAAACGCTTGTCGATCACCTCATCAAGATTATCTCCCATCAAGGTATTGTAGTCTTCAACCGACAAATCGTCTTGATTTATATATCGAAGAGAGCCAAGATTCACCTCAACTGGTAAAACGGCTTCTTGTCCATAGACCAACTCAAAAGGGGTTACCTTGGTAGCACCATGTTTAGCTATTCTATGCGCCCACAATGCCTCAGAAAGCACCTCATGCCACCTCTTTGGATGTTCTTCGATCTTCTTTTTGACTAGTTTTAACAAAGTTTTATTACTCGACTCGGCTTGTCCATTAGCCTAAGCGTAGTAAGGAGAAGAACTCAACAATTTGATACCATACGATTCGGCAAAACTTTTCACCTCTTTGAACATGAAGGAAGCTCCTTGGTCCGTAGTCAATGTTTAAGGAATACTGAATCTATGTATAATATGCTTCAAGATAAATTCAATTACCTTCGTATGAGTCATATTCTTGAGCGGCACGGCTTCGGCCCACTTGGTAAAGTAATCTGTGGCAACTAGCACGAACTGATGCCCTTTCGACGACGAAGGATAAATTTGACCAATGAAATCCAAAGCCCAACCTCGGAACGACCATGGTTTAATAATAGGATTCAACACCGCAGCCGGTGCCAATGGAATATTGCCGAACCGTTCACAAGCTTCGTATCCTCTATAATATTTGAAACAATCATCAATCATCTTCGGCCAATAGAATCCCGCTCTCTTAAGCAACCAATTCATTTTATGGGCCGAATTGATGAGTTCCACAAATACCCTCATGTACTTCTCCCATAGCAACCTTAGATTGATCATTATCTAAGCACTTTAATAACACCCCATCTACATTTCGGCGATATAAATCTCCATCAAGCAAAGCATATTTGAACTCTTGCGTCGAATTTTTCAATCAACCTTAAGACTAGGATCTTTCAAATATTGAACCAAAGGAATTCTCCAATCGTCTGCTGTTTCTAGGGCACAAACATTCAAATTTAAAATTAATTCGGCCTCGTATCGATAAATCATGCCCCCAACACCTTCGTGAACTCCGATCTCGACCGGCCAAGCAACGCCGCTTAGATCACTAACAACCCGCGGTCAGACCGAAAGTAATACGCCGGCTAGACCGCCTGCCACCCACGGTCAGACCGGCAGCAATGCACCGGTCAGACCGCCTACAATCTGTGTCTTCGCCAATTTCGTCCAAAAAATTATAATCAAGCACCGATTTTTCTAATACAAGAAAGATCCCTCTCTTGACACTATAACCGATGTTTGCTGAGCCAAATCATTTGCTCTAGAATTTTTACTCCTAACAATATGTTTAATAGTAAAATCATCGAAATTGGCCATAATATCCAAACATTGATCAAGATACCTGTTTAGCGACCCATCAAGGCATTTGTAAACTCCGGCGACTTGTTGCACCATCAATTCTGAGTCACCAAACGCTTCCACGTGTGTTGCTCCAATGATCTCCATCACTTGTAAACCAAATAATAAAGCATTGTATTCGGCTTGATTATTTGTACAAAAATATTCTAGACGAACCAATGCTTCAAAACATTGACCATTGGGCAAAATTAAAACTACACCTATACCTTTACCTTCTTTGCATGAAGAACCATCAAAATAAATCTTCCAAGGTGTAACACTAAGCAAGCAAACCTCATCTTCATAAGCAATATCCACATGATGGTCTACTATAAAATCTACTACAATTTGGCCTTTCATAGATTTCAAGGATTCATAAGCCAAATTATATTCAATCAACATATACGCCCATTTACCAATTCTCCCACTCAGAATTGGCCTTTGCAACATATGTTTAATAACATCGGTCTGACAAGCAACTATGCAAGTACTAGATAACAAGTAATGACGCAACTTGGTACAAGCATAGTACAAGCAAAGACAAAGTCTTTCCACAAAAACATACCACGTTTCGGCATCAAAAAGATGGTGACTCAAATATATAATTATATATTCCTTGTCATCTTCCTCTTGTGTCAAAACAGCTCCAATGACTTTATCTTCAGCAGCAATATATAGCCGAAACGGTATTCCGACTTTAGGCGCTCGCACCATAGGTGGAGTAGATAAATACCTCTTCAATCCCTCAAACGCCTCTTGTTGTGTTGCCCCCCAAGTAAAATCGGCTTCTTTTTTCAAACGTAAGATAGGAACAAAAGCATCAATTTTACCAGCTAGGTTAGATATAAACCTCCTCAAGTAATTTACTTTACCTAGCAACTTTTGAACTTCTCTTTTGCATGTCGGCGCTTTGAAATCTTGAATCTTCTCAACCTTCTTAGGATCAATCTCAATCCCTCTCTCATGTACCATATATCCTAAGAACTTTCCTGCCGACACACCGAAAGCACACTTGAGAGGATTCATCTTAAAACCATACCGGCGCATTCTCTCAAAAGCTAACCTCAAATCGGCTATATGACCATCCATGCCATCTGATTTGACAACAATATCATCAATGTAGATTTCTAAGATAAAACCTAGCAAATCATGGAAAATCAAGTTCATCACCCTTTGATATGTTGCACTGGCATTCTTCAATCCAAACGTCATGACAACCCACTCAAATAATCCAACAAATCCCGGACACCTGAAAGCCGTCTTGTACATATCCTCTTCCACCATAAAGATTTGATTGTACCCGGCATTGCCATCCAAAAAGCTAATCACCTTATGGCCCGAAGCATCATTTATCAACATGTCGGCTATAGGTATAGGATATTCATCTTTGGGAGTAGCTTTATTCAAATTTCTAAAATCTATGCATACTCTAATCTTGTGTGGACCTCCGTTTTTGGAACGGGAATCTTTCGTGTTCATAGTACCATTTCCCTAGATCGAGTAGTTTGGTACCCACGAAATATAGTACTGAATTATCAGGTGCAAATGCACGAATAGTCTTACACCAAAAGTACTACAATATAGGCCCGAAGGCAATATCCAACATATAGGACCTCATGGTCCAGATACAACCAAAAGCAGAAATTAGGTAAGGCAGCGGAATGGAAGGCAGCGGCTTGTCGATTGCCACAGGCAATGACCGGAGACTAAGACCTAGCAGGTGCCATCGTCTTCTTCGTCTTCCTGGCAGTAGGCATATGGATCCTCCAATTCTTCATTCCCACCATCTGAAGGTTTGTGCGTATAGCAAGGGTGAGTACCAACCATACCCAGCAAGCCAACACGGAAAGATGCACATGATAGGGGATTCTCAAGGAATGGCCGTGGTTTATTTGCACAAAGCCAACTTTGCAAATCTTTTCACAAACCTAACATCCAGCCAAGTCAAGTTTTAGTTCCGTAGTTCATTAAGTCGACGACGATTCTGTCTACCATCCATAGTGATTCCAAGGATGGCTTCCCACCTCCGGATCGTCATGGTTCTCTGGGAAGTCTATCCCTTCTTGCCTTTCGAGAAGTTGATCCACCAGTGCATAAAAATCATCATGCAAACCCATCCCATCATTTTAAAATTTAGAGTCTAGCCAAGCGAAAGTCTTCTCACGATGCTCTATATCCGCGAGCACGGCTATTCGAATAGATTGATTCATTCACACTGCAGTGGATGTACACTTTACCCGTACTCCGCGACTGCCCAACAAATGAGCCTACATCCCAACACATGAGATGTGTCACGGCAAAGCCTTTCAATAACCTCACTTTGGCAGTACCCGCTCCAAGAACTTAAATCCTCTTGCACTCTAGTCGTCCTTTTCTAGCAGTGTGAGGAGTTCTGGCGTTCCTGGGGTAAGGGAAAACTTCATTCTTCAAGTTGTAATTAATTTCGATTTTCAATCATCCACTCAGTCTCATCTCATACATAAGAACCACTATGCAGGGGTACCACCTCCGCTCGGCTATTTACTCCACTAGGTCTATACCCATTCGAGAAGTACGGTTGTACTGGCTCGTTTCCCGGCTATCTCATGGCTCGGTCCTTAATTGACCAGGGTCAGCACTTGCCTTTTCCGGAATCCACCCAAATCATCCAACCGCCCTAGTCTAAAACATTTGTTTGTTATTTTTAGTTTTCATCAAAACTCATTTGATCATTCTCATGGCAATGTGGCGCTCATGTCTCCACATGCTGTATCTCAAGTACCTTTCCCAAAGGTAGTTGCCCAAGCATATAGCTCTTTGCAAAAACATGAGTATGCATGAATCTAATAATAGCATGGCTAAGCATTTTACCGAAGATTTCCTTCGGTTACATCATGTCGAAGGTTACAAAGAACATAACTAAAGGTAATTCAACATCAAGGCATGGCATAACAAGAATAGGTATTCTTTTTGTGTATAGCATGCACATTTTAGTTTTAGAATCAACACAAGTTCGCAAATAGGATCAATATGTTCAAAGTGAGTGATGACTTGCCTTGCTCGTGACCTTGTTGGCTTGAGTCTTCGGCGTTCTCAACGGTTCCCTCGGGCTCTATTGTACGTGCGAGAAATCCAATTGAATTCGATTAGAATTCAAATAAAAATCATCGAAAGCCAAATAAATAACAAAAGCGGCTCTTAACACTAGGCTATGATTTTAGGTGAATTTAGGTTCGAGTTTCGATAGAATTCGAGTTAAAATGAACGAGATAAAATAATTTGAAGTTTCGCATTTTATCGACTTAATTAATTATAAGGTGATGTTATTTCGAGTTAGTCTATTATAATTTAGAAAAATAGATATCGGTCAACAATTCAAAAATATTATACTGACAAGGAAAGTGGTTAATTCAAATTTTATTTCCAATTTAACGAGCCGACAAATCCTAGGGTTGCAATTAATTCAAATCCTAAAATAATTTACTCTAAAGCGTGGCACTATGCTAAATGATTTAGAATTTAAATTCCAGCCGATGTGATTATGGCCGAGACCAACAGGATCCCCTTCAACACCGCTAAGCCATCTCTCGCCCATTGGAACGGGACATTTAAATCGTGGCCGACCACTGACGCCGCCTGGGTTGAATGGTACAAAAGGATGCAATCGGCCAAATACACTCAATGGGAGGAGGCTGGGATAGCCCAATGCTTGGCTCTATCCGTTGCCAGCATGGAGAAGGACGAGCCGCTTCTGTCGGCCGCAACATATTTCTGGAATGACAGCTTCAACGCTTTCATCTTCCGACAAGGGCCGATGACAGTCACACTGGCCGACGTGTACATGACAACCGGACTGGACATCGAGTCGTCCGCCAACCCCAGCAACCTGAGCCGAAAGGGGCAGCATCAGTTCAAAACCAAGGCCATCGGCGGGTGGAGCGGCTTCATCACCCAGAACATGAAAGATGGACCCGTCGGCCACAGGGAGCACGCCACATTCCTGATGATGTGGCTTGAAAAATCTTTGTTCTGTGGATCGAGCTACGGGCCGACCGCCAACTAGCAAGTCGTAGCCGAAATCTTGGCCGACGGGGGCAAGCTCGCGCTGGGGAAGTACCTCATCGGCTATTTGTATCAAATGCTGCATCAGGTCGCCGTGAAGATAGCCGCCAACGCCCCAATCAACACCGGCGGCCCCTGGTGATTCCTTCAGATCTGGCTGGTGCTAGCAACCCAAAGGGGGGTCGGTCGGCTCCCTCTGATAGAAGCCGTATTCTCAAGGCTGGAGCCGATCGAAGATGAAGACGGCAACCAGATCACCACCACCAGATGCATGAGCTACGGAGAAGCAGCAGCTGCTCATGCGGGCTCAAGGTAATCAGCCGAACTGCTGGCCGAGTGGTTCATCGCCCTCTACGATGGGCTGTCTCGTGAGAACCGCGCGTGGTACTTCTACCGGGACTGAGGACTGTTTGAGTTGCCGGCCGATTTCAATTGGGAAGACATCAACTCGGCCGACAACCCAAGGTGCAGGGAGTTGTTCATCGCCGCTCTGTCCCCCTGCATCTTGCCGACCGGAATCCACCAGGGCCGATCAGTGACCAAGAGCTACAAGTTCTATTATCCGGCATCGGTGGTGAGGCAGTTCGGTCTTGGGCAGCTGCCCATCGGCTTCTATTATGCCGATAAGATTGAAACGAGGGGAGTGATGAGCCAAGACTTGATAATGCATCGGCTGCTCAACCTACCAGCCCTCCCCTCGGCGACATCGGTGTGATGACCCTGTCGCTCAAGAAGAGCGCGGCCTATGACCAATGTGTTAACACTGGAATTTGGTAATGAGGTTCCTAAGTCCTAAGGAAGCAAGGTGGAATCAGATCGGCTGAGGTCAGGGGTTGTATCGGCTAAAAGAGTAATCGGCTGCAGGGCTGGTCGGCTGGGAATGGGTTGAATGGAACAGCCGACAGCCGATTCCGAGTTTAAAAGAGATAAAACCGTGTCCAATGCGAAACTTTAAGATAAGTGGGGATTCGGATGTTAATGGCGCGTTTAAAGATATTGCCACCTATGGATAGAGTCCGTAATGGCATCGTATTCGTAATTTAGGAGTTTGTTAAATTGTTAGTTGTAATGGATCTCGTTAGGGATGATATGATGTTTCTAAAAAGTAGTTTAGATAGAGTCCGAAGTTGTTACAGATATTTGTATTTCGGGTATAAATAGGACCCGAGACCAGTGTATAAGGACGATTGAATCAATCTAATCTTCGGCGCATCGCCATCTTTTTCCTTTTGGACGAACACCTGTTTGGCTTTGGGCCGCATCGTCTCGATCCCCGAACTCGGGTAGATGTTTGTCGTTAGTGGTGAGATTACTTGTTTCTGATGCTTCCATCACAATGACACATTGGATTCAGTAGTTTTGCTACGCCATATATCATATAGTGCATATGAACCAACCTGGTGTTTAGATCTATCTTGTAGTTGACTTATCTTTTTCGAGGATGTGTGGTCAACGAGGCTAGGTTTAAGGGCTGGTTGATTCGTATGCAGTATCTACCATCTTACGGAGTGTAAGTCGAAAGTAATAGATTGAATGCTTCTTTTGATACTTAATGCTGCATCAAGACTGAACTATTGAGTCGTCTTTAGAATCATTGGCAATTTATTCTTTTGGACTTACATTATCTGGGGATAGCGTCGGGGTTTCAGCCGACCTTATCTATCTTAATACGTTTCTTTTAATATGATTGTTATCAGATCTGCGGTAGGGTTGTGGCTCGTATCTAGATTGTGTTTGCTTACGTCCTTAATCTAGGAACGTTATGCTTGCGCGAGATTCATTGGAGCATCAGTCCATTTAATGTCAGTTTCCCGGAGTCGGCTGGTTTATTGATCTGTATATTTGTTATTCTTCATCATATTTGGACCGGATGGCTGATGATCGCCTTGGCGTAGTCGATGCGCTTCGGTCGCTTGGCTCAAATATGGCCGGGAATAGCATGTGTACGTTCATGGACTTCCTCGGCCGATACCACGGGGGTTTGACCTAACTCTTAACGAATATTTTCTTGTATTTCCTCTTGTTGATTGGCAGATCAAATCAACTGGCACGCTCTACACATTGTAGGCAGCTAAGAAGGACCTGCACTGGAGTCAAGCATATCTCCCAGGCCAGCGCGTGAGAGGGATTTCTCGTCAACACGCTTCTTGGCACGCCCAGTGGGACTATCTTTGTCGGCTCGACTCGGACGAATAGACTCAGCCGGCAAGATGGTCGACTCCAAGATCCCGGCATCACACGGGACAATGTCGTACTGTAAAAATGGATCAACTATCGGTGAACACAAGCCGAGTATAAGAGGATGGTGGAGGAACTCCGAACAATTACCTTCAATCCTTCACCCAAACAAGGTGCGGAACGGTCCACCAAAAGTACAAGTTCAGCCTCAACGATACCATAGCATCCTCGTCGAGTGATGCGAAGGGCAAGCGAAAGTGGAAGAACCAACTCAAGTGCGGGATGATCGGGCCGTGTACTCTTTGCAAGATCGGATCGACTCGGCCGTCCATCACGTGTTGGTCAACCAGAGCAGCATCCTGGTCAACACCCTCAACAATATGATTTCTCATGTGGTTGATGCCAAGGTGGCCGAGCAGCTGCAAAGGGGTCCTACATATTTCACGGATGGCAAGTTTCCTGATTGCAGGACACTAGTCACCCAAGACCGGACGCTTCCACTAATAGCGCCGCCCAACCCGCCGAGGAGTCGGCCACTTGAGCCCAAGCGGGGCCGAGTGGCCGTGAAACCAGCGGTTACTATTTTAAACCGACAACAGCCGCTGCCCCAAGGTCAATTCGACATGTTTCACCATAATCCGCAGCCAGAGCCGATTGATCATGGCAGACAGCAGAATATCGAGGGACGACAGTTGTTTCCAGACCCGCCAACGTCACCACCGGAATCCCGGCCGCCACCTGCTGATCATCGCTACCAATACCAAGGGGGTCGTCAAGATCATCATTATCGGCCTCAGACACCGCCACAGCTGTATCGGCAGGCACGTATGCCGTATGACCCATACGAGCCGATACAGCAAGATAATAGGACCTAGGCCGAGCTAATCGCAGACGTTATGCGAGATCAGTTCGGCCTCAAACCAAAAGACTCAGGGAATATGTACCGGTACCCTTACCCGGAGCATTTCGAAAGAATTACATTACCCAACCGGTACAAAATCCCGGATTTCTCTAAGTTCTCAGGACAAGACAATGTATCTACTTACGAGCATATCAGCCGATTCTTAGCACATTGTGGTGAAGCATCGGCTACTGACCCTTTGAGAGTTCGGCTATTTCCCCTTTCTCTTTCGGGATTGGCCTTCACTTGGTTCTCCTCGTTGACTTACAACTCGATTCGAGTTGGGCCGATCTTGAGAAACAGTTCCATAGCTATTTTTATTCTGGCAACCATGAAATGAAGTTGTCAGACCTCACCAGCGTCAGGCAAAAACATAATGAATCGGTCCAGGACTACATTCAGCGCTTCAGAGAAATGAGAAACCGATGCTACTGACTGGTGCTATCGGACGCTCGGGCCGATTTAGCCTTCCATGGTCGTCGCGCCAATCGGGGAAAGATTCTGCTGCGGGACTTTGAAAGTCTAGCCCACTGCGCGAGAGGGTAACGGCCCATGAACAACGTTTCCAAGAAACCAGGAAGGCCGTCAAGACCATAACACAAGTCGTCGTCGACTCAGATTATGGATCCGACGACGACGAAACAAAAGTGGCGGCAGCCGAATGGGCTAAGAACAAGAAGGCCATCGTCTGCCGGTGGCTGCTGAAGACGGCTAAAGAAGAGAAATACGATTTTGACATCACTAAAGCCGACAAGATCTTCGATTTACTACTCAAAGAGAAACAGATTCAGTTGCCGAAAATCATGTGATCCGTCGGTAGAAGAGTTGAAAAAGAAGAAATACTCGCAAGTGGCACAACTCTACATCTCACGCCACGAACGATTGCAAAGTCTTCAGACAACAGATCCAATCGGCCATCGAGGCCGGGAAGTTGAAGTTTGCTGACTCAAGTCGGCCCATGAAAGTAGACGGCAATCCGTTCCCGGTCAACACAGTCCATGTCGGCCTTGGACGAATTAATCGGCAGGGCAGAACGACGTACGGCTTAGCCGGTACGGCGATCAAGGCCGAAACAAGAGAGGGCCAGATAGGAAACCCCACCGCACAAATCAACATGGTGCACCCAGTTATCAGATCGGCCGGCCGACAGCCGATCCACGAACGAAGCAGATACCACCGTCAATACCAGTCTCGGCGTGAAGAAAGCTACGACGAAGCACCTCGCCGGCACGATCCAAGAGTCCAAAGCCGACGAAACATAGCAAGCCATGACGATCCACATTGGCATTGCGGCTTCTTCAGGCATTGCTGGGAATCCGGCATGAGACTACCAACACTGGAAGACTGCCCGGCATGTAACGACCATCACAGTCATGACGAACACAGGAGCTCGTCATCGGCAAGTCCAGTCCGGTTCATTCCCAGAGCCGTCCAACTAAACCGGAGACGGCGACCGGTCCACGATCGGCTCGGCCCGGTCCATCAAGACTTCTTCGTCGACGAGAATCAGGATGGGGAAGATCGCAATGACGAGGAGGCCAACGAGGAGGGATCGGCCAATCCCCAGTGGTGCCCGTCCGATCTATTTACGAAGACCCAGAAAAGGAGAATTCAGCGGCTTAAGCGTGAAGGGAGAGAGGACGAGGTGGCACAAATGATATACGAACAACGCCGTCGGCTGGGCAAGATCAAGAGACGGTGGGTACCCAAGCAGGAGAACGCTACGGCCACCGAAGAGCAAGGCGAAGAAAGCCCCGCCGACCGAGCCAGAAGGGCAGCCAAAGGGAAAGGTAAAGCTACCGCATCGGTCAACATGGTCTTCGTGTTGCCCGCCGAATTCAGTGCCCCCGAAGCCGACGCAGATACTATCGAAGATGACCCGGCAAAACTAATGATCTTGCCAAACCAGGCCATCTTCGACAAGACGGAAGGAACCAAAAATCGACATCTGAAGCCGTTGTACGTTAAAGGGTTCGTCAACGGCAAGCCGATTTCCAAAATGCTAGTCGATGGAGGAGCGGCAGTCAACCTCATGCCTTACGCAACTTTCAGAAAGATTGGAAAAGGAGCCGAAGACCTGATCAAAACCAACATGGTACTCAAGGACATCGGCGGCAACCCATCAGAGACCAAAGGCATTCTCAACGTCGAGCTAACCATTGGCAACAAAACTGTGCCCACGATGTTTTTTGTCATCGACGGGAAGGGGTCTTACAGCCTGCTGCTCGGAAGGGACTGGATCCATGCTAACTGCTTCATCCCTTCTACAATGCACCTGAGCCTCATCCAGTGGGACGGCGACAAGATCGAGATCGTGCCAGCCGACAGGTCAGTTAGTATCGTCGGTGCCGATTTGCCGCTTTGGGAAGTCAAAGGCATCGAATGTTTATCTGGGAAAGTCGGCAAGCCGATTTTCTAAACGTGTCCAATTCAACAATACAGCCCATCGGAAGCGACGAGCCGCAGCTGCTGCTTTGAACAAGACATGGTGGAGGGATCCAGCGTGCTCGGCGTAGCCACCGCGGACGAAGACGATGGCAAGTTAGGACAAGGCTTCACGTCGGTCGACGAGTTAGAAGAGATCGACATCGGATCTGGCGACAAGCCAAGGCCGACGTACATTAGTAAAAATTTATCTCCTCTTTGTAGATCCCAACTTATTGAATTATTAAAAGAATATAAAGATTGCTTCGCGTGGGAATACTTCGAAATGCCCGGTCTAAGCCGATCGATAGTGGTCCATCAGCTGCCAATCAAGGACGGATATCGGCCATTCAAACAACCTCCTAGGAGGTTCAAAGCCGACATGTACGACGCAATTAAGGCCGAAATCACTCGGCTATACGACGCAGGGTTCATTCGGCCTTGACGATATGCCGAATGGGTCTCTAATATCGTCCCAGTATTAAAGAAGAACGGCAAACTTCGAGTATGCATCAATTTGAGACCTAAACAAGGCAACTCCAAAAGACGAATACCCAATGCCAATAGCCGACTGCTTGTCGACGCCGCCTCGAGCCACAAAATCATCGGCTTCATGGACGGCAATGCGGGGTACAACCAGATATTCATGGCGAAGAGGACGTCCATAAGACACTTTTCGATGCCCAGTGCGATCGGCCTCTACGAGTGGGTGGTGATGACGTTCGGCCTAAAGAATGCCGGGGCAACATATCAAAGAGCAATGAACTACATTTTTCACGACATGATCGGTGCACTAGTAGAGATACATCGACGATGTCGTCGTCAAATCAAGAGAGATAGAAAGCCACATTGCAGATTTGAGGCAGGTGCTTGAACGGACGAGGAAATATGGATTGAAGATGAATCCGCTCAAGTGTGCGTTCGGCGTGTCGGCGGGCAGTTCTTAGGATTCCTCGTTCATGAAAGAGGAATCGAAGTAACACCAAGGAGCATTAATGCAATTAAGACAATTCAACCCCTAAGGATAAAAGACAACTCCAATCATTGATCGGAAAGATAAACTTCATTAGACGGTTCATAGCTAACCTCTCAGAGAAAATGGAACCGTTCACACCATTGCTTCGGCTTAAGGCCGATCAGATATTCACATGGGGGGCAGAGCAACAGAAGGCGTTAGATGACATAAAAAATTACTTAAGCTCTCCCCCAGTTCTAATGCCCCCGCAGAAAGGAATGTCGTTCAAGCTGTACCTGTCTGCCGACGACAAGTCCATCGGCTCCGTTCTGATCCAAGAAGTCGATGGCAAGGAAAGGGCCATTTTCTATCTTAGCCAAGTTTGCTAGATGCGAGACTAGATATTCACTGTCGAAAAGCTATGTACGTGCCTCTATTTCTCATGCACAAAATTAAGGCACTATCTGTTGTCCAATGAATGCACCGTAACTTGCAAAGCCGACGTAGTCAAGTACATGCTATCGGCTCCGGTGCTCAAAGGGAGGATCGGAAAGTGGATATTTGCGCCGACCGAATTCGATCGAGGTATCAAGCCCCAAGGGCGTAAAAGGACAGGCCCTGGCCGATCTCATTGTGGAACATAGAAACGACTCAATCGGCTCCGTAGAAATCACGCCTTGGACCTTGACTTTCGATGGCTCAGTATGTACCAACAGCTGTGGAATCGGCTTAGTTCTTATCTCACCCAAGGGGGCAAGCTTCGAATTCTTCTTCGCCATCGACCCCCATGTTACGAATAACCAAGCCAAGTATGAAGCCGTCCTCAAGGGGCTACTCCTACTCAGAGAAATGGAGGCTGATGCGGTCGAGATAATGGGAGACTCGTTGCTCGTCATTAGTCAATTGTCAGGAGAGTATGAGTGCAAAAATGACGCACTAATAATCTATCATCAACGGTGCCGGGAGTTAATGGAAGGATTTCGGCTAGTCACTTTGAAGCATATTCCCAGGGAGCAGAACACGGAGGCCAATGACCTGGCTCAAAGGGCATCAGGCTACCGGCCGATGCTAAGAGACGTCGACATAGGCATCGCCACCATCACGACCGACGATTGGAGATTCGACGTCTACAATTACCTCAAAAACCCTTCTCAATCAGCCACAAGGAAGCTACGGTACAAGGCGTTGCGGTATGTGTTGCTCGACGAAGATTTATACTATCGGACAATCGATGGCATACTGCTCAAGTGTTTGAGCGCCGATCAAGCCACAGTGGCCATCGGAGAGGTACACGAAGGAATCTGCGGCACACATCGGTCGGCACACAAAATGAAGTGGCTACTTCGCCGAGCTAGGTATTTCTGGCCGACAATGCTAGAAGATTGTTTTAAATACTATAAAGGATGCCAAGACTGCCAAAAATTTGGCACGGTGCAACGAGCTCAGGCGTCGGCCATAAACCCGATCATTAAACCATGGCCTTTCAGAGGGTGGGGCATGGACATGATCGGCCAAATCAATCCACCTTCAAGCAAGGGGCACAAGTTTATACTAGCGGCCACAGATTATTTCACAAAATGGGTAGAAGCAATTCCCCTTCGAAAAGTGGATTCTAAAGACGCAATCGAGTTCGTCAAGGAACACATCATCTACAGGTTCGGCATTCCGCAAACGATAACGACCGACCAAGGGTCCATCTTTGTCTCGGACGAATTCATCCAGTTCGCCGACGGCATGGGAATCAAGCTGCTTAACTCTTCGCCGTATTACGCATAAGCCAACGGTCAGGCCGAAGCGTCAAACAAAAGCTTAATCAAGCTGATCAAAAGAAAGATATCTGAGCATCCCAAACAATGGCACACCCGATTGGTCGAAGCTTTGTGGGCCTATCGGATGGCATGTCATGGGTCCATCCAAGTTTCGCCATACAAACTGGTCTATGGACACGAAGCGGTACTTCCATGGGAAAGCGTAATCGGCTCAAGATGCATTCAGTTGCAAGACCAACTCACAGCCGACGACTATTACAATCTCATGATAGACGAATCGGAGGATCTTGCCTTATCCAGAATGAGAGCCTTAGAAAAAGTAACAAGAGATAAGGAACGGGTAGCCAAGCATTACAATAAAAAGGTCATCCCTAAATCATTTGAGGAAGGCGAGCTCGTTTGGAAGCTCATACTCCCAATCGGATCCAGAGATAACAAATTCGGCAAATGGTCGCCGAATTGGGAGGGGCCTTTCAAGGTCCACAAATGCGTATCCAAAGGAGCCTACATGCTGAAAGGACTAGATGGGGAGGTCTTCGGAAGGGCCCTCAACGGAAAATATCGAAGAAGTACTACCCGAGCGTGTGGATCAACGCGTGAGTCGGCTATCGCCACAATGGGCCGACCCACGACGCCCGATGCTTTATGGGGCATCGCCTTTAGGCATTTGCTTTCCCCTCCCACGCCCCATGACCCCCGGCAGCGATCAACATGACTACTATCAACAAGTTTCGTCGACATCGACGTTATCACCAAAACTTTGGGGGCATACACATACGCTACACATGCGTGAGACAATCAGACAATGCGCATGGTCGGAAAAGCCAACTTTGGACCAATCAAGCCAAGGAGTTGAAGAAACTTCAAGTCAGAAGGAACCC
Source organism: Oryza australiensis (assembly GCA_019925245.2). Lineage (NCBI taxonomy): Eukaryota > Viridiplantae > Streptophyta > Magnoliopsida > Poales > Poaceae > Oryza > Oryza australiensis. The sequence goes on along the minus strand of JAIFGZ020000414.1, from coordinate 2,978,159 downwards.
AGGAACATTACAACGCGTTTTATTCAGAGTCGGCGCAAGGCCGTCTTGGATTACATGTTTGCCAGGTACTCCCTAATGGCCGCCAGGGCTCGCTCAAAGGGCTCTGCAGTTTCCATTTCCAGAGCATCCAGGATCAGATGCTCCAACCGAGTGACCCTTATGTCGGTAGTGGTGATCAACAACTCGTTGGCAAGTTGGGCCTACCTCCCCTCCAGCCGGTCGAGGCGCGCGAGCGTCAGGTACGCCATGGGGGCAGCAGCCGGAATGCCACCGAGGTGGAAAGCCGGCCTGGCCGCCAGGTGGCGAGCCTCCAACTCCCTAAAGCGCTTTAGCTGTGCCCTCACCCGTTGGTCCTGGCTGACCGACAGCTCGTACGACGTCTCCATGATTCCCTGGATCACCCGAAGCGGGTGCGGCGGCTGCAATGGATTCCGTTCCTGAGTTTTCGAAACTAGGAATCGGTAAGAGTAGAAGGGTTGAGGTACCACCTGGTTCACCGACGAGCTAGAAGACGCCATGAGAAGCTTGGCCGCAGAATCAAAGGACTCTATTGGAAGTTCGTCGCTTTCGGCCGTGAGTTATTCAGAAGAGCCGGGGAAGCCCATTTATAGAAAGAAAAGATACGATTCTTGGATATGAAAGGTCGCCAACCCGGGAGTCAAAGAGATCATTATTAAGGGCGTCGGGAATCGTTGAAAACCAGCGATTGTGCGGTATGGATGCTGTCACCGGGGCTCACGGGTTCCGGTCGATTCGAGAGGGTCGGCCTACGAAAACAGGGCGACGACGTAATCGGATATTATCAGCCGATGGCTAGAGAATCGAATAACCAAAAGACAGACGCTAAGCGTTTGGGCGTCACTTCGGGGCAAGTTCTAACTAAACGATACGAGCACGTTTGATACAGGCTGTCCGGTTACATCACAAAGCACATGTCAGAGAAACACGAGCCGACCTCGCGGGGTCGGACATTTACAATCTTCATTTCTTTAGAAAATCGGCTATCGCCGATAGAGCTGTCGACCTAACACAGTCGATCTCGCCGATTGCCCTAAGGTCGTCGGCCTCGGACCCCGCCACCGATCGAGCGCTCTGCACCAAGCCCCGTAAATGCGCAACGGCCGCCCCGATGCTTCTACGCTCAGCTTCAACCCTGGCCGGCAAATCGGCCATATACTCTTCATGGACATCAATCTCGTTGGTAATCTGAACGAGATCGGCTACCAGCTGGTCCCGGCGGGCACGAAGTTGTTCAAGCTTGGCGGCCAGCTCGGTTTTTAGGCGGTCGAAGGCGGTTTTTCGGGCTTCAATGGTGTCTTTGGTCGATTGGATGGCAGCCGCCCGCGCCTGACTCTCCCGCCGATCAATGACTCGCTACCGGGCTCGTTCGTATTTTAGCTGGTAAGCTTCCATGAAGGTCGCCGGCGCGATGGCTTCGGCTACAACATCCGGCAGTTGGTCTTGGATATCCCGGAATCGTGCGCGTATGTAGCCGCAGTCGACCACCAGCACATCTAACGAGGCGTCCAGTCGGTTGCCGATGTCAGCCAGGGTGGCCTTCAGGTTCTCAGCCGATGCTGCAAGCGTTTTCCTCGCCAGCATTGCCGGGCTCCTCGAACTCCGACAAGTCGAAGTTGAGGAGATTGGCCACGCGCTGCAGAAGAAAGAAAGGGTCAGAGGCATGGCAAAACCAATGGCCGGGGCCGGTCAGCTTACCGTCGGCGCCGTCGTCGGGATTACCGGTTTGGCTGGATCGTTCCCCGCGGCCGTCTGGCTTTTCCTGCCAGTGTCATCGTCGCCACCCCCAACAGGCGCGGTACATTCACTCGGCGTCGGGGGAGCGACCGACGGGGATCGTGGAAGCTGCAAAAGGGAAAACGGGATTAGCAGACGAACTAATTGATTATCACGAACAAAGGGGTAAGAGCCGATTACCAGCCGAGCAGGGCGAGGGGCACGACCGGCCAGTTTCTTGAACTACAAGGAACGGACAAATCAGATACGGGTAAACATCGCAAGACCAGGAACAACGAAGTTAAAACTTACGGGAGGATGTCTCATCGGCGGGCTTGGAGCTGGCGGAGCGTCGGTTGGGGCGTTCACCGATTCAGGACTCGAAGCCCCGGTTTCGACCGTCGCCTGGACGGCTACTGGCGCCTCTTCGTCGGTAGCAGCGTTAAGGAACCGCTCGACGGCCGGATCTAGAGGAGGAGGACTGTCGGCCAAGGCGGTCAGTTCTGTCTTTTTCGCCCTTTTGGGAGCAGGCGCAGCCGATGAACGCGGCGGTGGCGCCGTCTTCCTTTTCGGTGCGATCGGATGGCGCACCTGCCCTCGCAATAGAGACGAAAGCTTGGGCGCCCCCCAGCCGATGGCCGACGGAGCAAGGCCCCCCGTGTCCAAAACGCCTGGTTTGTATTCGATGGGGCGCCCAGAGTCGCTTACCGTCGGCCGCTCCGTTTCTGTTTCCTGCGAAGTCAAAGCACAAATGTTAAATCGGCTGACACGGTCGGTGAATGAATCGTAGGAAGGGAATAATCGGCTGTGAGTAGAAATATACCGAGGGGATCTCGTCCGGCAGGAGCAAGTCAATGTAGCAAGACGGCCGTTGGTGAAAAATGTGGCGTCTAAGTTCCAACCACCATCGGTCGTAAGCGGCGCTTCTTCTTGTCGACAGGGTGATTCTGTCGGCGTCACCGAAGGTAGGACCAGCTATGTTCAGCAGTGAGTTCATCATCAGATCTTGGCCGACCGCCCCTCTGGTCTCGATCTTATCGGCGTAAAAGAAGCCGATGGGAAGTTGCCCGAGGCCAAATTGCCTCGCGGCCGATGCCGGGTAGTAAAATTCATAACTCCGAGCTGTTGATCGGCCTTGATGAACCCCGGTCGACAGAATGCAGGGAGATAAACAGAGGAAGAACAATTTTCTACACCTTGGACTATCGGCTGAATTGAGGTGCGTCCCATTTGAAATCGATCGGCGGCTCGAAAGATCCTTGGTCGGAGTAGAAGTACCAGTGCGGTTGTCGCGGGATAACCCATCGTAGAAAGCCACGAACCAATCGGCCAACGGCTCGGCCGATTGCCTTGAACTGCATGGGCGGCGGCGCTTCTCCATAGTTGGTGCATCGCTGGTGGTGATTTGGTCACCTTCTTCATCTTCGATTGGCTCCGGCCTTGGGAATCCGGTGTACGCGGGCGGGCCGGCCGGCCACGTTTTGGGTGGCCAACACCAGCCAGATTTGGAGGAACCACCAGGGGCCGCCGGTGTTGACTGGGGCGTTGGCGGCTATTTTTGTGGCGGCTTGATGCAGCATTTGATACATGTAGCCGAGGAGGTATTTTCCCAATGCGAACTCTGTCCGTCGGCTAGGATTTCGGCCATTATTTGCCAATTAGCGGTCGGCCCACAGCTCAATCCGCAGAACACGAATTTTTCTAACCACATCATCAGGAAGGCAGTGTATTCCCGGTGGCTGACTGTTCCATCTTTCATGTTTTGGGCGATGAAACCACTCCATCCACCGATGGCTTTGGTTTTAAACGGTGTTGGCCTTTTCGGTTCAAGACGCATGGATTAGCCGATGATTCGATGTCCAGCCCGGTTGTCATATGCACATCGGCTAGTGTGATGGTCATCGGCCCCGCACGAAGAGGAAGGCATTGAAACTGTCGTTCCAAAAGTAGGTCAGCGATAGGGAGGGGTTCGTCTTTTTCCATGTTGGCTATGGACAGTTCCAAGCATTGGGCAAGCTTTCTTTCTTCCCATTGGGTGTACTTGGCCGATTGTATTCTCTTGTACCATTCGGTCCAGGCCGTGTCGGTAGATGGCCAAGCCTTGAAAGTCCCGTTCCGGTGGGAAAGAGATGGTTTGGCGGTGTTGAAGGGCATGCGGTTGGTTTCGGCTATGATCACGTCGGTTGGTGCGTATCACCGATAGGCCCAAGGAAGTATTTTCCCTCTTGTGTTAAATTGGGGATGAGCACTTGGTGAGAGAGGTGCTGCAATTCGAAGGAGGAGGGAAAGTGCGATCGAGATGATGGTGTTTATAGTTTGGAGTAAGAAAAGCATTAATTAGTAAGAATGCGGGATGAGGTGATATTGAAAATTACCAAGCAAACTTTTGGTATAAGGGTGTTTGGAGGAACGAGTTGAGGGTAAGATTATAAAGTAAAAAAAGAAGGGAAATACCTGAGGGAATTCGTTCGTGGCGGTGGGCGAGGCGGTTCCGGTGGCGGCGGCGAGGCGAGTTGCGGTCGCGGTAGGTGCGACGGTGGCGGCGAGTTGGAGGTGCTTGAGGTCGCGGCGGAGGCCATCGGGGAGGTCGGAGACGAAGATGGGGCTCGAAGAATGTGGAAAGTGTCGAACGCCGATGGAGTCGCCGGAGGAGAGAGAGAAGGGCGGGAGGTTTGTCGAGAAGGAAGCCGAGCGCACGATGGGAGCGTGGGTGGCTCGCCCAGGAAAGTGGATATTTAAAGAGCCCTTGGGAGAAGCCGAGACGATTCGGGCCAAGAAGGGAATAGGAGTTTGAGTAGATAAACAAATCCGCAACACTTTATGTTATGAACTTGGGGGGCATGTGTTAACACTGGAATTTGGTAATGAGGTTCCTAAGTCCTAAGGAAGCAAGGTGGAATCAGATCGGCTGAGGTCAGGGGTTGTATCGGCTAAAAGAGTAATCGGTGCGAGAGGCGGTCGGTGGGAATGGGTTGAATGGAACAGTGACGCGATCTCCGAGTTTAAAAGAGATAAAACCGTGTCCAATGCGAAACTTGAAGATAAGTGGGGATTCGGATGTTAATGGCGCGTTTAAAGATATTGCCACCTATGGATAGAGTCCTGTAATGGTAGTCGTATCTGTAATTTAGGAGTTTGTTAAATTGTTAGTTGTAATGGATCTCGTTAGGGATGATATGATGTTTCTAAAAAGTAGTTTAGATAGAGTCCAAAGTTATTACAGATATTTGTATTTCGGGTATAAATAGGACCCGAGACCCTGTGTATAAGGACGATTGAATCAATCTAATCTTCGGCGCATCGCCATCTTTTTTCTTTTGGACGAACACCCTGTTTGGCTTTGGGCTGCATCGTCTCAATCCCTGAACTCAGGTAGATGTTTGTCGTTAGTGGTGAGATTACTTGTTTCTGATGCTTCCATCGCAATGACACATTGGATTCAGTAGTTTTGCTATGCCATATATCATATAGTGCATATGAACCAACCTGGTGTTTAGATCTATCTTGTAGTTGACTTATCTTTTTCGAGGATGTGTGGTCAACGAGGCTAGGTTTAAGGGCTGGTTGATTCGTATGCAGTATCTACCATCTTACGGAGTGTAAGTCGAAAGTAATAGATTGAATGCTTCTTTTGATACTTAATGCTGCATCAAGACTGAACTATTGAGTCGTCTTTAGAATCATTGGCAATTTATTCTTTTGGACTTACATTATCTGGGGATAGCGTCGGGGTTTCAGCCGACCTTATCTATCTTAATACGTTTCTTTTAATATGATTGTTATCAGATCTGCGGTAGGGCCGTGGCTCGTATCTAGATTGTGTTTGCTTACGTCCTTAATCTAGGAACGTTATGCTTGCGCGAGATTCATTGGAGCATCAGCCGATTTAATGTCAGTTTCCCGGAGTCGGCTAGTTTATTGATCTGTATATTTGTTATTCTTCGTCATATTTGGACCGGATGGCTGATGATCGCCTTGGCGTAGTCGATGCGCTTCGGTCGCTTGGCTCAAATATGGCCGGGAATAGCATGTGTACGTTCATGGACTTCCTCGGCCGATACCGCGGGGGTTTGACCTAACGCTTAACGAATATTTTCTTGTATTTCCTCTTGTTGATTGGCAGATCAAATCAACTGGCACGCTCTACACATTGTAGGCAGCTAAGAAGGACCTGCATTGGAGTCAAGCAGATCTCCCAAGCCAGCGCGTGGGAGGGATTTCTCGTCAACACAATGGTGGGCCGAAATCAAACGCCACACCTTTCACCAGCGGTCATCACATTACGTCGATCTGCTCCTGCCCGAAGAAATCCCTTCGGTAAGCTTCAAAATCAATGACTTTCCTCCTTTTATCATCGGCTAATATAGCCGATTAACATTCGCCCTCTGTTTTGCAGGAGACGGAGATGGAGCGGCCGACGGTGAGCGACTCCGGGGGCCCCATCGAATACTGTCTAGGTGTTCTGGATGGGGGCAGCCTCGATCCGTCAGCCATCGGCTGGGGAGCGCCGAAACTGGCGTCGTTGCTGCGAGGGCAGGTGCGCGAGTCGATTGCCCAGAAGAAAAGGGCTGCACCATCCCTACGGCCGTCGGCGCGCCTGCCCCAAGAAACCGAAGAGAAGAAGCCGGTGCGCCGGCCGATAGCCTCCCCTTTAGATCCTCGTCGTGCGGTTCCTCGACGTCGTCGCGAGGAAGTGCCGGCGGCTGTTGGAGCGACGGCCAAACCCGGGAGCTCGAGCCATGAGTCCGTCAACGCCCCAGCCGACGTCCCGCCGGTCCCAAGTCCCCCAGTGAAAAACGGCCGGTAAGCCCTCATTTCACCGAGTTCGGCTTCACAATGATATCACTTGCATCTGACCGAACAATTCTTTTTAGGTCAAGAAATTGGCCGGCGCACTTCTCGTCCCGTGCCATCGGTAATCGTCTCTTGCCACTTGATCTGTAGAAATTAGCCGACTCGTCTGCTAACTCTTTTTTTGCAGCCCCCACGATCTCCGTCGGCTGCCCCCCAGGCGTCCAGCGAGCATGTTGTGCCTGCTTCCATTTGCGCCCTCTTTTCCTCCTCGAACCGATTCTTCGATGGAAACCGGCTTCCATTTGACGAAGATATGCGCTCATGTACTGATCTCTTCTCCCTTCCCCATCCTTGATGAAATTGCATTGGAGGCATATGATTATACATTGGTGGGATTGCCCCCCATGGCATAAAATAAGGGAAAGGATATCTCGGCGGCGGCATTGGGCAAGGCCCCTATGGCATGACTTAAGGACAATGCGGGAACGGCGGCTCCAACGCCCTTGGCGAGTGACCAAATTGCTCCCTAGAAGGTGATCTTGGTCTCTTGCCCTTGTTACGCTCCTTCTCCATGCTTCTCTTCTCATATTTGTTCAAGAGCATATCAAAAGAGACCTTCGGCTTCGGGGGTTTTCTTGAACTTGAAGCTTTACCTTCATTCTTCTTCCAAACGCCAACCTCTGGATCCTTGGGCATGAGCATCTTGGGTCTAGACTCTCCAATCATAACCCTTTTCCCCTTAGCAGATTCGGCTTGTTCCGGCCGAATCAACACTTTTTTGTTATTGAAGTCAATGACATTAACAGGAAAAGGATCGCTATCGATCTTCATCTTGGAGCCCTCAGTAAACTTCAATCGTCCTTCCTCTATAGCCGATTGAACATGTCGACGAAACACATTACACTCATTAGTAGAATGAGAATAAGAATCATGCCACTTACAGTAAGACCGACGCTTCAATTCTTCTACTGAGGGTATGACATGGCCTTTAGGCAATTTAATCTGCTTCTCTTGCAAGAGATAATCAAAGATTTTATCACATTTGGCCACATCAAAACTATATTTAATCTCACTTTGCCGATCCTTGCGAGGAGTCGGCGTCAAGCTAGAGCAAACAAAAGGCTTATTTTTATTAGTCCAGGACCACTCAGCAACATACATATCATGATCGCCCTCATCATTATCACAATCACTATCATTGAAGCAATCAATCATACTAACACAAGGTCCTTTGTCATTAGCTCTAACAAATTTCTTACTATCCCTGACCCGGCTTTCCTGAACCAGAGCCTTCTGCATGACTTGACTAACATCAAGAAATTGTTGGCCATCTAACCTTTCTTTAATAGGAGCAAGTAAACCACTAAAAGCAAGATCAGCCAAATCTTTTTCAGTTATTTCAAACTAAAACACCGGTTTCTAGCATCTCTAAATCTCTTAATATAATCAGTGACAGATTCATTATACTTTTGGATAACCGATGTCAAATCACATAGCCTAAGCTCAGTTTCACCAGTATAAAAATAATCATGAAATTTCTGCTCTAGTTGAGCCCAAGTATAAATAGAATTTGCCGGTAAAGAAGTAAACCATGTAAAAGTAGTACCGGACAAAGATAAAGAAAACAAGCGCAATTTAAAGGCATCAGAAGTACTAGCTTCTCCACATTGCGCTAAAAATTGGCCTATGTGCTCCCATATAGTCCTATTATCCTCACCACTAAATTTAGAAAACTCAGGAACTCCATAACCACGAGGATATGGGATATTATCAAAATAATCGGGATACGACTTTTAGTAAACCTTAGCACGATTCCTCGGCTCAATTCCAAAGGACTCTCTAATGATATTCCTAATTCGTTCCACCATATTTTTAGGCCTCGGCGGATTGGGTATGTTTGGCGGCCTAAAAAGTGGTGGTTGCGGCGTAATATTACCATATTGGCCATACCTAGTGTCATGCGGATAACCTCTATTAGGATTATTATATTGATTAGGCACATGTGGAGGAATTTGTGCATGAACAGTAGTTACTGGAGAGTCGTGTACAGGAACGTGGTATAAAACTGAGTTACCCGTGATTGGATCTATATCTTGTACCGGCACCAGTGCACCGGTCTGACCGGCCATATAGTCGCCGGTTAGGCCAGGTGGACGTCGGACCGGCCCGCGTTCGGTCGACCGAGGGCGTGCCGGCGACCGCCGTAGGCCTGTCGACCGATGTAAGGTGCGGTCCGGTCGGACCGACAGGAGCGACAGAACTCTCCCTCCCAGGTTGTTGCACGATCGCCCCATCAGTTTTGCTAAATATTTGATGAACAGGGGCTTGGCTAGTGCTTGCAATAGAGGTAGATGGTAAATCGGCCATGAGAGAACCGAATTTAGCACTCATATAAGTATCAATCATCCTATTAAAGCAAGACTCTATAGTAGATTCAAGTTTGTTGTTGACGGCGGCTGTCACGGATTCATCTATTGAGCTTGCCACAAGCTTTTGAATAGGAAGAGCAATTATTTCAGTGCTTACCTCATCATGGATGACTTTGAGCGGACTTCCGGACTTGAGGACCACGTCTTGACGAGTTTTAGTGTACAATTTGTCCAAAATACGCTGCGTGAGCACTTTGATCCGCTCCTCCATGATCTTACGTGCTTCTTCGTCAAGATCATCCAATGAAATATGCATGACTTTGGACGGATCCACCTCCTATGCGAATTGCTTCGACATCATGGCGTCGAAATTGAGATGGCGTTGAACGGATTTCTCCAGTGGAGTCGCCAAAAATCGTGTTGGCAACTTTTTTTGGCAAGAAGACGAACACGATCGACACACCTAAACACCTTACGGTGATCTGGAGTCGCCAACCACCTCGATCTAGCAAAAACTAAACCAAGATGTGTTTTGTAGATTAAACCGGCTAGCGAAGTCGATTTGAATAGAACGATGGATAAATAGCCGTCTCGTGGGCAAACGGAAGGTTTTCAGGACAAACCTACAAAGAAGTGTCGCACTCTCGCAGTGGCGGCGGACGATTTATAGCGCAAATCGAAAAAAAATGAACAAACTAATGTGAAGAAAGTAAAGGAACAATTCAATTGGCTAAAAACTAGAAACTAGATTGGATCTTGCGTGTTGTGTATGTATATTGCCAATTGAACAGGCCTTAGCCCTTAAATAGGGGTTGAACTTGCCTTCTACAGGCCCTCCTCCACGTCCAATTCGGGATAGGCACCTTAGAAAACCCGAAACCTACCTTATGGAGCAAGGAAACCGGAGTACCGATAAAATTAACTTGGTTTCGAGACTCTGCCCAGGTCGAGCCAGGCCACATGCTGCGCCGTCCAGCCAAGCCCATACATGTTGTCGGACCGGCCTTTGGAGAAAGCAGGCGAGATTTTCCAAATATTGGCAATTTTTCCTATTTCAATCCTAGGTGCCAATTTTGGATGTAAACAACAGTTTCTTACAGAAGAAACTCAATAGCTCAGCTCAAGAATGATAATGGAATCTGGATGCAAGACCATGCCGCTAAGGTAGGAATTATCTGGAATACTTTCAAGAAACCGCATGGGAAGCACTTCGAAACCAATAATGGTCTTTGATCTACTCAGCCTGATACCACAGGTTGATGACCTGGAGTCGCTTACCATGCCCTTTTTTCATCAAGAAATTGACTCAGTAATCAGCAAAATGCCTATTGACAAAGCTCCAGGACCAGATGGTTTTAATAGTCTTTTCATGAAAAAATGTTGGCAATTTATTAAATCAGATTTCTATTCCCAGTGCGATGCCTTCCAGGAGGGCAACATCAACCTTGGTCCTATTAACACTTCCTATATTACTCTCATTCCCAAGAAGGATAACCCAGAGACAGTCAATGAACCGGCCAATCTCTCTTATGAACATCTCCGTAAAAGTTAAAACCAAGATCCTGACTGACAGATTGCAGAAAATTATTCTTAAGGTGATTCATAAGAACTAATATGGCTTCATTCGTATGAGAACAATCCAAGACTGTCTAGATTGGAGCTATGAATATATCCATCAATGCCACCAATCCAGGAGAGAGATCTTAATCCTAAAGCTTGACTTTGAGAAACCCTTTGACACAGTTGAACACTTAGCGATCATTCAGACAATGTCCTGTCTAGGATTCCTAGATAAGTGGTTGGGCTGGATGCAAGCTATCCTCTCCTCGGGTCCTCGGCGGTTCTTCTCAATGGAGTTCCAGGAAAATTCTTCGAGTGTAAAAGGGTAGTGCGACAGGGAGACCCTTCTCTCCTCTCCTGTTTGTTTTGGCAGCCGAACTCCTTCAGGTGCTAATCAACAAAGCAAGAGAGAGTGGACTCCTTAACCTGCCAATTCCATAGCCAATAGATGATTTCCCCATCGTTCAATATGCCGACAACACACTTTTACTTCTTCAAGCAAAGACTAAACAACTTTTCTTTCTCAAAGCTTTATTGCACATCTTTCGGCTCTCAACGGGCCTGCAAGTGAATTACAAGAAGTCCCACATGTAACCCATCAATGTCAATATGGATAAACTCACTATCCTGGCCAATACGTTTGGCTGTGATGTGGGAAAGACGCCCTTCACCTATTTGGGACTACCAATGGGTACAACAAAGCCAAAAATAGAGGATTTGACACCAATGATGGATAGAATAGAAAGCAGGCTTTCGGCCTATGCAACTTGGCTCTCTTACTCCGGCTGTCTAGAAATGGTGAACGCTGCAATTACTCCAATAACAATCTACACAATGTGCACAATCAAGATCCCAAAAGGAGTTATCGCTAACATTGACAGAGCTCGAAAACAATGTCTTTGGAGAGGAAATGACATGGAGAAAAAAAGGGAGGGAACTTGGTAGCATGGCCAACAGTACAACTGCCCAAAATGAAAGGAGGTCTTGGGGTTCTTAATCTTACATTACAAAATGATGCACTTCTCCTCAAACAGCTCAACAAGTTCTATAACAAGGAAGACGTCCCTTGGGTAATCTGATTTGGTACAAATATTACTAAAACAAAGTGCCCCATGTAGCTAGGGAGACAGGCTCCTTCTGGTGGAAGGATGTTCTTAGGCTAAATGAAATCTTCAGAACTATTTCCAGATGCCAGCTAGGCAGCGGGCAGACAATTTGTTTTTGGGAAGACCGCTGGAACAACATTGTTCTCTTCGAGGCTCATCTTCACCTGGCTTGTTTTGTAAAAAAACAGTATCACTTCGGTGGCAGAAATCATGCACGCGATAGATCTGGATAGCATTTTCTTCTGCCCTTATCGTAGCAAGCTTTCCATGAATTAGAAGATCTACAGGCCTATCTGCAAAACCTGCCATATGAAGAAGGTATAAATGATTATTGGACGCCAGTGTGCGGGAGTAAATATACTTCCAGTAGATTCTATTAGCATGTCTTTAACAATATCGATCCGCATCCTTTCTTCAAGAAAATATGGAAGTCCAGCTACACGCCTCGCATCAAATTCTTCGCTTGGTTGCTACTAGTAGACAGACTCTACACAAAATCTATGATACAACACGACACACGAATGTTCAAGATAACACCATCCGTGTAATGTGTGATAGGGGAGAAGAGGAGACCATAAACCACTTGTTTTTCTGCTGCCCTTTTGCTACTGAGTGCTGGGTTTTCATTCAAGTTCAGTGGGATAATACTCTTCATTGAGCCGATAGACTCTGGCATTCTCAGAATTCAAACTCTCTGCCCTTCTTCACTGAGATGACTCTCATAGCGGCTTGGGAGATATGAAAACTTCAAAATGATAAAGTCTTTTATCGAAAAAAACATGACTCTTAGACTTTGGAAATTTAATTTCAGAAGTCAGGGATATCTTCAATCCGTAAGATTTAGGGAAGAGCTCAAATCTTACTTTTGTGCTTGGTTAGATGTTTTTAGCTCATCCTTCCTTCGCCCTCTTGTGCGCTTGTAAAACTTCTTTGCTTGTTCGTGTATTTTTCTTTCTCCAGACTTGTAAGCGCGCATGTCTGAAAGTCACTCTCTCTTTAATAAAATGCTTTGGTCGTTACTGTGGGAATCTCCTCCACAGTATGTCCGGTCAAAAAAAATATGCCCATTTATCAATTTAATTCATGTAAATGTCGTGTGTTTGGTCCCATGCTGGATTTCTTCATCTTACACTGAGAGATTTCAATTACAATCTAGTGATGGTAAAATGGTTTGTGAGAAAATTGATGTGGATAAATTGTGTCGAAACTTGGTTTCGGCAATATAATTTCTGGGGTCGCAGTCAAGATCGCCAAGCACAATGGGTTAGAAGGAGAAGAAGATTTAAACAGGTTCAGGCCCTCTCGTGAGGTAATACCCTACTCCTGTTTCGATGGATTCGATCCGTCGAGTGTCTTTATTGATCTCGTGTGTCTAAAGCTCTTGCTTATGAAATCGTATGATTCTCTGATCTAGCATCCGATATCACTCAAGGGACGCCCCTTACCCCCCCTTATATAGTCTTGGGAGGAGGGCTTACAGATCGGAAACCCTATTTTACTCTAAGTCGGTTTCCTCAATCTTACCAAACCGTGACTATAGGCCGATTGCCTTATCTCTATTGGTAATCGTAATACCCAAGTCATGTTTGGTTTACAGATAAGGCAGGCGCAACCTATCCCTACCTCCAGTCGGATAAGCTTGTCATGTAGATACCCGATTACCATGATCTCCACAAATTGTCAAGATCGATCGATCAACATGACAAATGTTCTCATTAAGAAAACGAAATTGAAGTGGATTTTGGCCCAGCCCCGTCCAAACCATAAACCTACGCGACAAAGTAAGCCCTAAGTAATAACATGTCTGTAAATAACATAACAGGTCTTGTACATTACCAGATTGTACTTTAGCAGCTAACCTATCTTTTAAGCTTATCCACCTGACTACTTATTTTACATTTTTAAAATATGTTTTCGAAAAAAATTTACTACATTATTTATTTAGACACTTGTTTCAAACTATCTGTACATAATCCAATCCACTTAATAATCTAATTCAAATAGTCTTTAAAATATTTGATCGATTCAAGGAAATGGTTGATCTTTTCTTCGACACGTAAAACAAAACTGACCAATTGAGTATTAACTATTATAAATTTAAAAAATATTTTTTATTTTTTTTAAAAAAATATACAAAATGTTTTTGAAAATCATACCGTTTAAGTTTAACCATACAGGAAAAATGCTTACGAGAAATGAGCTAGGGGCCAATCCAAAAATCTGATTCAAACTCAGCCGCTAAGCCTGAGCTAATTACGGCCCACGACTCCGAGCCCAGGCCCAGGCCCAGGCCCATCCTCCGCGGCGCTGCCACCTCCCCATTTCCCCTCGCTTATCACCTCCCAAATCCACTCGTCTCCCTCTTCCTCCACCCATGGCGGCCATGGCGACCCCGCAGCAATGCTGGCTCCCCATCCCCACGCGCGCTCCTCCACCTCCTCGCGCACCCCCCTTCGAGCCCCTCCGTCCGGGCCCCGTCTCCGGACCTCCCGCCTCCCTCCGCTTCGGTGGGCGCCGCGCCGCGTCGGCGTCGCCGTCGCCGTCGGCGGCGAGGAGGAGAGCCTCCCTGCCCTGCTCCCCCAGGTAGCATACCAGTATCACTTCCTGGATTAAACTGTGCAGTACGCTGTTCATCCCGCATTGGCGGGGAGCTCCGCTTCATTTCGATTTGCTTATCTGCTGCGCAGGTGCACGTTGGAGACGGCTGGCCCTCGCTTTGATCCCCTAGGGCTCTACAACGATGGCCCGTCGAGGACTGACACGCAGTCGCCGCTGTCGAACTTCTTCGGCATCCTGTGGCCAGTGTTTTGGAGCTCCAGTGGCGGCAGGAAGGAGAAGTCGTCCTATGGACGAGGAGCAGCAGGTTGCCAAGTTAACCTCTTCCTTTTTGTGCATGTAACTTCGTGAATTTGTTGTTAAATGCTTTTTGTTATATCTGTACTAGTTTACCTATGCAATACCATTCTACATCATTGTAGGAGCGTGTTATTACTTACTAGTATAAATGCATAGTTTGAGTTGAAGACGATGTTATGTTAGTCCATTGTTAGTGAAGAAATGAGTACAAAATTTTCACTCTAATTAATACGATGAAGTTCTGAGAGAGCTACCATGTAATTTACTAATACTGAGATTTTTTTCAACACAGATGCAATCTACTTGGTAATGTTAAAGCCTAGGGACCTCAATAAACATAAAAAGGAACCCTCTTGGTTAAACACATTTTTGAGGAAATGTTATCAGCAGGATTTTGCTTATTATAAATATCTGGTACTACTAGTCTAACTTTAAGTGTTGTTTGTAAAATTAACTCAGCTTATGTTCATATTTTTCAGTCATTGCAAAAATTTATTTTACCTTTGTGTGCCTCATAGGCTGTTACTATTCAATTACCTAACAGCATTGACATATGTTGTTCATGTATTGCAGCTTGAATCCACTTTTAGTAACTTTAACCATCTAGACTTCCCTATTTAAAATGTGTCTTAATCCAAGTAGCTCCCTTTTGATCAGCTGCAATTGAAGATAGTTCCATTGACATTGGTGACTTCTTCAAGGGACCTCTACCTGGGAAGTTCTTGAAGCTCCTTGGTTATTTGGCCTTGTCTCGACTTGGTATTTATATACCTCTGGGTGGAGTGAACCGGGATGCTTTCGCTGGTAATCTTGACCAGAACAGTCTACTAGGCACTTTGGATTCTTTTTCTGGTGGAGGTATTGGCCGGCTTGGAATATGCTCCCTTGGCATTGTTCCATTTATCAATGCACAGATTGTGTTTCAGCTTCTTGCACAACTTTATCCGAAATTGCAAGATCTTCAGAAAAAAGAAGGGGAGGCAGGAAGAAAGAAGGTTCTTCAGTATACAAGATATGCATCTGTTGGTTTTGCAATTGTCCAGGTTAGATTCTTGGAGCACTTCTCAGCTTTATTTGTCAACATAAATTGATTGAAAAGTTGAAGATGTCGGATGCCGGTTTCCAGGGTACCAAGGGGGTACTACAAGTTAGTATAGTCTAGATTTCTGAGCATTAGATTTATTGGTCAACCTTTAAAGTTTGACTTAGGACAAACACTAAATGACTTATAATATGGAATGGAGGAGTAGTATTTTATGGTTATCAGTTACAAAATATTCCTTATTTTGAATGAAAATTCAGAATGTTCTAGTATTTTCCTGGCTGGTAATTTGTTTACTTCTTGCTAGGCTATTGGACAAGTTCTTTTTCTTCGTCCTTATGTTAATGACTTCAGCACAGAATGGGTCCTCACATCCGTGACACTACTGACGCTTGGATCGGTGTTTACAACTTTCATTGGCGAAAGAATATCTGATTTAAAACTTGGAAATGGAACATCTCTTCTTATATTTACAAGTATAATATCGTATTTACCTGCATCATTTGGAAGGACAGTTGCACAGGCATTTCAAGATGGGAATTATGTTGGGCTTCTGACAATCATATTATCATTCCTTTTCCTAGTCCTTGGAATTGTTTATGTCCAAGTAAGCAGGTTTATTTAATTTGTCCAGATACATATGGAATTCCTCTCAAATTGCTCATTGCTCATTTGAGATCACTTGGGTGGTTCAGGAAGCTGAGAGGAAAATTCCGCTAAATTATGCTTCTCGATACAGTAGTCGGAGTGGAGGTCTCCAACGGTCTGCATATCTACCATTTAAGGTTTGTTGTGCTTCCATTTAATTTTATTTAACAACTATATTTCCATATATTTTGTGCAAGGTCAGAGTTTGAGCTTCAGCTTTATGTTGACACTCTGGATGCTTCTCATTTGAATACTTACAATTCAGAAGTGTCTCCAAATTTATTGATACTATTACATTTATATTGTAACTTAGCACATGTTGCAATAATGACCTATCCTCATCTTCATTTGATAGTTGTGGCTTTGTGCAAAATAAGGGATATTTCTGAAAGTTGGTATGCAGACTCTTAGCTGTTATTCTTGATTATATGGTGTAGCCTGTAATCTTCTAACTGTTCATTTGAGTGACACTCAATTCACTTTCTATCTTTCCTTATTTATTACTTGAAACCATTCCATTGGCACTTTTGGATGTCTGAGTTAACAATCTTAATAACTTTATAGAAGGCATATGGACAAAATAAGGCCAGAGGATATCACCCATATGTTCTTGTAAATTTGATCTAACAAAGAGTTGGAGCCTGTAGGACCGAGCACACAATTTTTCTCTTTTTTTTTGCAAATTAAATGAGATCAAGCTTCCAATATTTTTTCCTTAACCTCTCTCCATCATTGGGAGTCATAATTGTAATAATTTCCACTGTATTTGATTTTTTTCTGTCCTACCTTACAAATTACCGCAGGAAATATTACTTATGGCTTACTGTCCTACCATTATGAACAGGTCAATAGTTCTGGTGTCATGCCTATAATATTTTCTACATCTTCTTTGGCTTTGCCTGGTACTTTGGCACGATTTACTGGCTTAGACTTTCTTAAAAAGGCTGCCATAGCCCTAAATCCGGGAGGTAAACCATAAGTTTCTATAGTTCTTTTCAAATTTATTGTCTTTATGTGGAAGATGGCAATGCAATAGACATTCCGTTTGCATATAAATCACATTCTATCAACTTTATGCTGCAGGTGCTTTCTATATTCCAACTAATGTACTGCTTATAGCCTTTTTCAATTACTATTACACCTTCCTTCAGTTGGATCCTGACGATCTTAGTGAGCAATTGAAGCGGCAAGGTGCTTCAATACCACTTGTGCGGCCAGGAAAAAGTACAGCTGCCTTCATAAAAACAGTGAGTTATTGTTCTTCATTAGAATAAATACTGTTCTTTCATCGCATCCAAATTTTTAGTAGTCAATGTGCATAATGTATATGTTCCAGCCCATTAGCTCATTCTTTTCTGTCTGCCTAGTTGATTCTGTGCAATGGTTTTTTTTACATAAATTAGCAACAGTCCTTATCTCCATGTGGTTATTAGTGGGAACTGCTTTTGTAGTGACGTGATGTATTAAACAACTCTGAAACTCAGCTCGCAATCATCTAAAGAAGTCAGTAACCACTAAACAGTTTGTTGTCTGCTCTGCAGTGTTAGATTCATGCAAGGTTCACCTGTTCATGATGGTTTGCTTTTTTCTTTATCATAGGAAATTTGGAGTTGTGTTAATTGCACATACTGCCAACCAGACTGGTTAAACTCATTCATGGGTCATATCATCAAAAGAATGTCCTAGATCCTATGTCTAACTATCTTGTGGTCTGGCGAAATGCTAGTCTTTGGTGGTGGCAAGGTCATTTGCCACATAAAAGAGGATTTAGGATGCAATTTGTAATGAACACTTGCATCCTTCTGGATTAATATAACTCATAAATATTTCTATGTTGGTTATGTGATTAATAAACTGTATGATGTAAATATGCCATCAGCCATCCCTTGGATTACTCACATACATGGGACAACATTTCCCACTGTTAGTGGGAATCCTTACTACTATCTTTTTGAAGATCACAGTCAGTAAGACAGTAACTCTATTACCAGAATTGATTAGTGTGCAAGACAGTGGGACATACAGTTACATTTCATATGTTATGTATGTGAGATGCACCTTTTACTTTTTTGCAGTGCATCATTTTGGGGGAAATTCAATATAAAAGTCTCAAATTCAATAAGAAATCAATTAAAGTATATCTAGTACTACAAACCATTAAAATGCTTCTATATCTTGTTACTGAAATTAAATTGATCTCATTGCAGGTTCTTAGTCGTATATCTGTCCTAGGATCTGCCTTCCTTGCTGTTTTAGCTGCTGGACCATCTGTGGTTGAACAAATCACTCACTTAACGGCATTCCGGGGATTTGCTGGTACTTCAGTGCTTATCCTTGTCGGGTGCGCAACTGACACTGCTCGGAAAGTTCAGGCAGAAATAATTTCACAGAAATATAAGAACATTGAGTTCTATGATGTCAACCGTTTTGACCAATGATTTATGACACCGATCATTATTTTCAACTTGTACCAAATGTTCTGTTGTATAATTGGGTCATGTGGTAGCATTTAAGATTGTTCAATTTTATGCATGTTTTCCTTCTATCGTGCATATCACTTGTATGTTTACTTGAGGAGCAGAAATCATACATCCTTATGTACATAAGTATATTAGAATTATTTACCTCAGAAAATGAACTTTCTACCATATTGCTCAGACCTTACTTTGTTATTTTTACATTATCACAATTGGCTGAGTATACATGTTGAGAGGATGAGAATCAGAGACAGGGATTTAGAGTTATTTAATATTTTTGTTTTACATATGGGCCTATTGCAAACTCTAATATAGCTGGCATATGCTTGCTTGTCGCATATAGATAGTTTGTAACACCTCATGTTTATGTGGACAAATCTTTTCAAATTTTTATTCTTTATCTTGAAATTTTATTTAGTGTACTGCTGATGGTGTAACTCCCCACGTTTGTTTAGTTCAAACTAATTCTTTTCATCATCTTACTTGTGGAGGTGACCCTCCCCACATTTGGTAGCCTTTTCTGCAATACAGTATTTAATAATTTAAGTGAGCATTTAGATAACTAAATGAACAACTATTGGTAAATGAGAGTAAACATCCAGGAGCTATAATTATCATACAGAAATGATCACCACTTATCTAATTAGTATGTTACTATTTACATCATTTGATTATATTGAATGTAGTTTGTATTACTACTGATGATGATCTGCAGAGAAATCAGGTTCTTCAGGTCGCTCCTTCTGTGCTTTTTTGAATATTGATGCTATTTTTGAGACAGTAACTGTTTCTCTGTGTGATAAAGTGCTGGAAGAACCATTAACATCCTCACATCTTGTCTCATTGAAGTCATTGACCAACGAGAAGAATGACTTCCACCTGTTGCTTAGACCTACTTCTGCCATTTTTTGTTGATTCTGGTGCCTTCGCCATGCTGATTGGATAAAGCGAGCGGCCCATGTTCTCCACTGGTATGAGTGTAACCTGAATGTGTGCTGCAGGTGCTTGGAATGCATCATTCTGAATGTGCTGGCTACGCACTTAATGTCATCGGCTTGGAGGGAGAATGCTTCCAATTCGGCTATTGTTTTAACAGTTCTTGTTGATGATGGATAGCAGTCTCTAGAGCTGGGAAGCAATGCCCATGTTAGCAACTCCTCACCACAAAAATCGCCTGGTTTTAGGATGATGGAGTTGAAGAAGCCAGTTCTGCCACCATCTGTAGTGGAGCTCTCTAGCTTGCCACGAATAATGAAGAGCATCACCTTGACAGGGTCTCCCTCACGGATTATGTAGGTGCCTTCGGTGCGAAGGAAGTAGGTCATGCGTTCACAGATGGCATCGAGTAGTTGATGGTCCATTGCAGAAAAAAATGGCACCTGAAATTTCAATCGAAGGGAGCATACTTTAGCTGATCATTATTTTAGGATATATGTTTACTGTCTATCATTAGTTTTTGTTCCTTTTTCTCCTTAAACATGAAGAGTAAGGATAAGTAAAGGTGATGCTTGTGATTGCAGAAGATATTAGCAGGAACAGGACTCACGTACACGTTCGACAAGATCAAGGCACAGGTACCGTTTTATATCTCGATGAAGATCTGCTGGTAATTGTCTCAAGATTGAATCCTCTTCAACTCCCTGCGTAGCAATCCACTTGTATTTGAAGAATTGACTGATGCGGTATCGCAATTCATCAGGTATTTGATGATCTGTCATCCAATCTTCCATTTCTGTTTGCCACATTCTCCAATCTTCAGTATGTTTAGAAAGAGATCTCATGTGTATCTGTGAAGCATGTCTTTCTCTTATTTGGTCTACCACATAAGTAAACTGTTACTGAAAGTGTTTTACAAGATAAATTACCTGCATGTTGCCTATTAGTTGTGCAAACAAACCAATGCTGAGAAGGGTTAACCCTATTGCAAATAGGTTTTCACCAATGAAGGAACTAGTCACCAAAGGATTGCCATACGTGCTGACACCAAAAATATATACAAGATAACATTTCAGTAATCTGAAACCACGATAGGTCCGCCACAAATATTGCAAGCAGCATAAAGAATTTGTACGAACAGGCCATTATGTGGTGAATGCTAGATAATAATTGTTTTCTGGGTGGTAATGCATTTTTGGAGCTTGAAAGATTGAAAATGCATTCGGTAAGTATCAAGATACGAACGTCAACTGTTGAAGTCCCCACCACAGGGAGTAGAAATACTTCTCAGAGAATGAAGTTGCGGTCACTCCATTTTGTATTGCTTGAATGAATATGCCATAGTTGATATAGACACTATTGCTGTTGGCGTTGCAATCTGTGAACACATTTGTGCTATTTGCCCAACTTTGACTGTTACTTGATGTGGCATATTTACAGTCAAGGAAGTGTAAATCACATAGTTCTTCGTGTGCCATTCTGTCCTCAGTAGAGCACTGTGTTTCCCAGCATGTCTTTTGCCGATCCACTGCAGTTAGATAGAATATTGCTCCAACCACCTGGTGGAAACATGGCACAAAGTAATGGTTTAATGAGATAAGTTACATTTTTTTCCTATAGGATGATTTATGTTTGGCATATTTTCCAATCGTTTATTCCATGAAGTGTCTTGACTTAAAAATGCCTAGTGAAATATTTTTGACAACATTAATTCTAGCGTACGGGGCTAAAGTTTATGTTTTGAAATGGGCCATGATCCCAACCAAATTGTCATTTTATCTGTTTGCAGCAATATCTGCTGCAAATATGCTCAATGTTCGTTATGTACTTTTATCATAAAATCATGATATGACAGTTGTTTTTGTAATCCAGGTGAAATAACTAACACTTACGTGACTTGCCACCAAATAAAGAACTAGACTGTAGATAGCTCCTTCCCACCCATTTTTTGCGATGAAACCCACCATCTCCATGATACTAAGGCTGAGAAGAATTACAATGTATAATCTGATGGCAGATTGGACCAATATTATAAGAAAGAAAGGGGCATTGATATGCTTGAAGCTGATAGATGGCATGACTAACCACACAAGAACCTGCACATGGAAAGAAAGAATTAGCCAGCACAAAAATGTCACACCTTTTTCAGATTACTGTTGTGTTATTTCCAACTTCCAAATAAAAGAGACATACTTGTGGAACTGGCAATGCAGCTACTAGGTCAATGAAGAAGTTTCTTCTGATGTATCTATTTGCGATCTTTTTGGGATCTGTGACAAGCTCACCCTTGCCAAGCACTTTGGAGCCTGGATCAACATATGCAGTGGAGAAACTTATAGCAATATGAGCTATGAAGAACATGTCAAGAAAAGACCGTAGACAAGTGAGTATAATTGCGAGATGGTGGTCCATTGTCATGCACAACTGGCGGTCTCTGCCCTCAACAGTTGGCAGGAAGAAGAAGAGAAGATCAATGAAGTGAGAAGCCACACACGAGACGAGGAAGACACGGTTCCATATCAGCAGAACGTTGCCTCCAGGGTCTAGTATACCCTCTTCTCGGCTTATCCAGATTCTGGAACAATCTTTTAACTTGAGCACTATCTTGCTGCTCATTGTTTTAACTGAACCTGTGGCCAAGTTTGTACCTGTCTCTTGCTTCGTTCTCAATAAGATTAAGCCTGCAGAGTAAAAAATCAATGAAAAATTATACGATCTAAGTACAAAGAACTTTACTTTTGTTTTTCCTGGAGATGTTTATAGTTATAGCAATGTTGGTCAACATATGATTCTGCAATCGTTGTACTTAAAGACTGGAGGTAGTTGCCAGTCACTTAAGTAGCAGTAAATTAATAATGGTCATTGAGTAACTCATGTGTTGCTACACTTGTAATGACCTATTATTGCTGTTTAATTGTTTATAATCAATCTTGTCAGTACTGAAAGGTGAGTATCAACATTTTCTAGTGATTCCCGATTAATACAGATTTTTTTTGTTTTTATAATTAAACGGTCTCGTGAAATGCTTAGGTCCAAAACTTGTATCAGTATATTGTCGAAGGTGTTTGGGGTTACTGTTTTGTTTTCCCCACTGTGAAACCTTTTAAAACCGTGATTACTGTACTAATTTACTAGCCCAATGTTGCTTCTATACAATTCTTTCTAAAAACGATTCCTCGTAGGTCAATCTGTCTCTTTTAGGCTGTTCTTTCTTACGCTATATCCAACTGAGTCCCCTCTTAACTCTTGACGGTACTCTGCCTAATCTTACACTTCTACAAATGACAAGCTCACCCAAGTCTCTGCTCTTGGAAATTCTTTAAATGATTATACATGAGACTTGTATGTGTATCATCTGTCCGATAATAATCCATAGAGATTCCTATAGTACTTAAGAGGCACCACGAGATGTTGAATACGTTAATCTAGGTAAAAAAAAATAGTACCTATCCAACGCTAAAAAGTGTAGTAACACCTCAAAAATTTTTAAAAAAAGCTCAAGTATGATACAGCAAATGAAGGTGAGAGCATCTCTAATGGCTTTTCTATCCCCTATTTTATTCAAATTTTAAAGCATCTTCAATAGACTATGTTTTAAAATTTTCAATAACCATTGTTTAGACAGCCTCTTTAAAAGTTTATAATCTATATTTGGTGGTATTCTTCAAGAGAGTCACAAAAATTAAATCCCAAAAATTTAAACTGTGGGTCTTCATCTCTATTGGGCCAACCTACTCAGCCCATCCATATAAATATGGCCCTGTGCATATATATCATCAACCTACTTAGTTCCTTCCGCCGCCGGCGACATTGTGCTCAACGATTGTGATCTGTTTTCTTCTGCACCGATCTGGTAAAACCGGTGTTGCTGTGATTTGTTCTCTACCGTTCAGCCGAGAACCATGTTGTTTATGTGACATTGCACCACAGCATGACAATTGGCTTATATAACCAATTTTTCATTTTCCCTCTTTTGGTTGTAAATAAATATAGCTGATGGTTGCATACTGTTGTATATAACAAGACTACAAGAATTATACTTTATCTATCCTTTAAGAAGATACTAAGCGCATTATAATCATAAGATTCTCCTGCACTTCCAGGCAGCCACAAACTGCCTCTTTGCCTCACCAAAACCCATATAGAATGAAAAATTTATTGATTGCTTCAGCATGACAACACAATTGACAGTTGTTAGCTGATGCATCTAAAAAAGACAGTCGTAGTCTCAACAAGTTCAAACAACACTCAAAAGAAAACGTATAATGAAATCCTAATATCAACAAACATCCCTTGCTACACAAGAATTCCAAATTCACATGGCAGTTCATCGATTTCATAACGAGGATGACTGCGATGCAAATTTGCCACCACATGAAGGAGCACTCTGAGTTGTCCTCATCGAAGGAGGGAAAGAATATGTGAAATTACACCTACAACACGTGTATTACAAAATTCTGTTGGGATTGGATCAGAGACAATGTCAGAAGCTCCATTCTTCTCACAAAAGAGAAGATCATGTGGTTTTTCCAATGCTTGATGCATTAGATTTGCAGACATCACCACGACAAAGTGGACAAACCCTGAAAGACAAGGGTTATGTTCATATTAGCAGGATGGCATATCTTGGTAGCTCTAAAATATATAATGCTAACCTGATACCTACTCTTATCACACACATATATGAAGCCAGATGTTTTGAGATTAAGGAGGAACTAAGTTCAAAGAGAAAAACTTGTATGGTTCTACTACGTAGCTCGTAGCTTTATTGGACAAAGTATATCTAGGTTAGGATACCAAAGTTTGAAATATTTGCACCACAGGTCTTGTGGTTGCCGGCGCACCGGTTCTTGGGGCAGTCGCAGGTGCCATGTTCGACAATGAGTGGCGGCGACAGTGGGAGATGCGGCGGCGGGGAGAGGTGATGCGGCGACGTCGGGAGGAGGGATGCAACGATGCCGGGGGAGGATGCCATCGGCGCCAGGAGGTGGAAGATGCGGCGGTGGGGGGGAGGGGGAGGATGCGGCAGTGGCGGGAAGGCAAAAATGCGGTGGCACCGGGGAGAGGGATGCGGCGGCGCAGGGGGGAGGATGTGGCGGCTGGCAGGAAGGGGAAAATGCGGCGGCGTCGAGGAGGGGGATGCAGCGGCGCCGAGGAAGGGGATGCGGCGCGGCCAGGGGGAATGATGCGTCGACGCCAGGGAGGATGCGTGGGGAGGATGTAGTGGCGGGGGGAGGATGCGGCGCTGTTGTCGGAAAAATAAGTCGGCTCAGCGGGGAAATATCGCGCAAAAGAATTTTTTTTCCACGCGCGCTGACAGATAGCGATCCGGCGGGATTGGCTACAAGAGGCCAGCGGAAAAGGAGGGATAAAAGATCACTAAAAATAAAGAAGCATATAAAAGATCTGTTGGAGGTCATTTTTTAATGTAAATTTTAAAATTATTGGGAATGATAAGGATTTAAAGGATTTATTGGAGATGCTCTTAGGAGTTTTAGACTAAAAACAGCTCCCAATAGATGTCCTATCATATTTCCTAAAAATTTTCATCCCCTATTCTTCCCTCCCCGTTTTCCATTTCTAAGAAACGGAATCTCATCGCCTGTCCACTCTCCCACACGCGTGGATTGGCGGCAAAAAATCTCCCGCGGAAAAATCAGCACGCGGTTCAGGTTGCGTGTTCAGGTTGTGTGCTCTAAACTTTGTGTTCAGGTTTCTGTTCACGGCTTTTGTTCACGGCTTTTGTGTAGCAAGATTAAAAATAGAATTATGTGGCTAGCTCACAGCAGCAGCAGCGAGAAACTAGCTCAGGTTTCTTCTCTGAACTTGTGTGTTCAGGTATTGAGCCTGGAGGTACTGAACTCGTGTGGAAAAAAAATCAGCCGATGCATACTAGCTCACAGTACATCTCAGTAGGAAAAAAAATGAATGCATCGGACCAAAGTATTTTTTATTAAAAAAAGATAGATACTCCATTCACTGAATCAAATATGCGACTGATAAACTGATTTGGGATAAACTGAAAAGCAATACTTGAGCCAAACAACAGATACATAGTACAAGGTTAAAATTAGTATTTGGGTCTAAGAAAATAGGGTTCATAGGTGGCTCAGTTCACGAATTTAAATTTATTGGAGAACTTTTTTTTTTGGTTTCATTGGATGAGAGAATAGTTTCAAGGATATATTTTTTACATGCATCCCAAAACTGTATTATATGACACTATTTTATAAGGAAAGTCATTGAAGATGTTCTGAACTGCGTTATTTATACGGTTACACCTAATTAAAGTATCGAACAATGATAGAATTAATGATTTAAAAAGACAACAAAACCTCATTAAAAATAATATTCAATGCGAAGAAAAGACAATTATCGGTAGGAAAATAACCACTGAATGCTTGTAAATAACGTGCAAGTTCTCATTCTAGCAAAAATATCAATTTGAAAATTAGTCGCTGAGCGAGCAGCTGGTGCATCCAACACTTTTACACTCATTTGAGTCAGAACTCAACTTATTCGGTTTACAAAGAACATAAGAGACATGCAAACCGAAAAAAAAAAGATAAAGTGAAACCAACTAGTAACTAGACTTCAGGATGTACTTGAGGAGTTTTATAAAAAAATGCACTTTTTTTGTTGAAAGATTCAAACTCAAGAACAAACTGAATCTATCCCCCAAAACGTCTCATGAAACTCCTGATTCAATAATACATCAAATTTCAGCGAAATAACCCGAGATCATTTGACATCATCAAAACAATCTGTTGAACTCACCTCATCTTCTGTCAATCCTTTCTCGAGCGCTATCCCTCTTCCTCCACAGCTACCAATCTTGTTCCCTTTGCCTTTTATCTCGCACATAAAACCAAATTTGCTAGACAACACACTCAAGAAAAATTCAATATAACCATAGCATCCCACACATCATCGCTCACTCTCTAGCATGCACACAAAAGAGACACGAGACTGCAATGGTCTAGAAGCTTCTAGAACCTCTCCTCTCATCCTCATGGGAAAGCAATGAAGACACGCTGCGACGAGAAAGAAAATCACCCCTAGATAGGAACTGAGAGAGCTAGGACTTGACTTCCTCAGGTAACTGCTTATAACTTATAAGTATTATTGGGAGTATGGGACAGTGCAGACTATTCACCATGGCATAAAGAAATGTGAAGTTCATACTTCTAAAACTTATATTAGTATTAATCTAAGATCAGATCAGAGGAATGGGATAGTGATGACTTGATAGAAGAAAGACTTGGAAGAAGGTAAGCATATAAAAGTAATTTCTTTTTGTTTGTTTGATTTTAGAGCTTAGGAAGTGGGTGAGTCAGAGTGTCTTGATAAGATGACACCTACTGATTTTCTTTCTTGAAAAATATAATGTAAAGTTTTTGCAGGGTGGATCTCAAGAGGGAGGGCGTTTGTATTGAAGCAAAGACTCCTTTTGGACTAGTTTTTTAGTACTGTTTGAAGAGCTTCAGCCTCATGTTAGTTGTTAAAGCCACCAAGATGTTAAGCTCACATAAGCAAGTGTGGCTGACCTACCTTTTATTTGTCCTACTTGTAACTTACTACCTCTATTCCATAATATAACAAGTATCACATGAGATATATTCTAGCTCCTGATTCATAGTTCTAAGATTTGTCTCATTCAATACTAATTGCCATGTTAGGGATAGAGGGAATCACATTTTAAATTTCAGCCGTACCACTATACACAAAAGTGTTTGAGTTTGTCTAATTAGAACGGAATTAGTAGATTTGTGAACAAAATTGCTTCCATATAATTTATATACTTGTAATACTTTTAACAAGAATAGGAAAAATAATTCCTTGCCCCGACAGCACATCACAATGCACTATCGCAACTTGCCCTACCTTAATTATCCTATAGATAACTAAGCATGCTTAGCTTAGTAGTTTGTCTAGTTGAGCTTCTCAGCGTTGTAACAATTGTTTTCCCAAGAGCAAAGATAAGAGTTAGTTGGTTACAGATAAAAAGGTAAGAAACTACTCCAAGATGAGCTAATACAAAACACAGCTTGAACATTTTTAATTACATGAAACACGTGTATATGTACACGTATCACTATGCATGCACACGCATGAGTGTAGCCCCCAAGATATGTTCGAAGGGATAGGGGCTAACGCTATTTTTTTACCTCACTAAAACTTTATGAAAAGTGGTGAAAATATATGTTTTCTCAGCCCGAACAATTTATTATGTGAATATATATTGCAACAATTTATTATGTGAATATATATTGCATTTAGGACGGAGGGCTCCGTAAAATGTTTGCATGAAAAAGATGACTGAACCGTTCACTTCATTAGTCGGCCTTTGCTTTTTGACTTTGACGCTTGTCTTGTGGGCTTGTGCTTGTGAGCCGCACAAACACATTAGCTAGCCTTTTTATTTTTTAACGTAACGATGACCCATCCTATCTTAAATTTTTTTTTCCTAGCCACTAATTGCATTGTACGTTATATATATTTATTTGTTTTGGGGTGAGGCTTAAACCAAATGATGGTGGTGAGATAAGACTTAAAAGTGACTTTATCTTATACTACACTGAAAGGGAGTTGTCCGTCCGACACTGCATCATATACACACTGATATCCTCGGAAAAAAAACAGAAAAAACCTGAGTAAAAAAAATGTTTAAAGGGCGTGAAGGTAGTGGGTGCTGAGCTAGCCACGGTTTTTCATCCGTCTCTTTTTCCGTATCTACATGATCAGAATTGCAAATGTCCACGTTCGTTCATGAAAAAAGTTTTATGCTCTCAATCTCCCGATTACAAATGTACAGTAATTATTTAGGAAGTGAGCACACGGATACTCATGCATATATATGGTGCAGTAGCTGTATTCTAGACAGGAGACTCCTTATTGGAGTAGTTCAGGGTAATTTGATATGTTTCTTTTTTTTACCTTTTTATTTCTTTTCGACCGAAAGTGAGACATCAGGCTACCAGCTTCACCAGCAAGTTAAAAAAATGCATGGAAAATTAGTGTTCAATAAAAAAATCAGTAGGGAAAATCATACTCCTATATCAAGTTTGTCCTATTACTTACAATAGAGCAAATAGAATTTAGATGCTCAGCTTGTGATCATGTTGTAATTTAGTCCTCTTTGAAACATTTTCAAATTTGATTGATATTCTTCAAAAGTGAATTTGCCGCTGAGTGCTGACTTTGCAATTTTTGCATCACTGCATGTGTTGGCCCTTGGCAAATTTGTGGAGTGCCTTTGCGGCAGCCGACGAACAAACTGGCCAAAATTCCATCAACCTATGGGCTGAAATCTTGCGAATCTATGGGCCGAAATCCTGGGATTAGATGATATGAAATTTAGCAGATTGACGGGCTAGAATCACGCGTACTTATAGACTGAATTTGGTGAGACGAATGGGCTGAAATTCCCTAGAACTACGCAGATCTACGGGTCGGAATCCCACAAAACTGTAGACCAGATCTACTACATTCTAGGCCTTTAATAGGCTCAACTCCATTGCTTTTTAGGCCTGCAATTGGAGAGAAAGAGGGGCACTGGGGTGAAAAGGAATAAGTCCACTTTGACTCCTTCAAATATAGCTCCAATCTAATTCGTATCTCACCCTCTAACTATTGAAACCAGTGTAATTTGACTTTCTCAATGGTTTTGAGAGCAGTTTTTGCTGACATGACACATTGACCTGGTCAAATCGGCTGACTTAGCAGGCAGGTCCCATGTGTCAGGTGTCATCTCCTTTTTATTCTCTCCTCATTTTCTCCTTTTCCCACACGACGCCCCTGGCACGGCAGCGTCAACGCGCTCCACTGCTTGCTTGCCTCCGCGAGTTCTTCATCGACTTCGTGGACACGCTTCGGCGCCGGACCGCTGGCAAGCAGGCGACACAGCAGCTAACCGGGCGACGAGCGACGATAGGCGGACCAAGGGGATTGCAGCGGCGAGCGGCGATGGGTGAACTGAGGGATTGTAGCGAGATGGGGGCAGAGGGGACTATGGCAACGAGCGGCAATGGGCAAACTAAGGGGGTTACGGTAAGATGGGGGTGGAGGGGATTGTGACGGCGAGCTGCAATGGTCGAGGGAGCAAAGAGGTCGGTGGTGGTGTGCTTTGAGGTGGCAGCAGCACCAGACTTCATGGTGGGGAAGCTGCAATCTAGGAGGTGACAGGGTCCTTCTTACTCTTTTCCCAATACTTCATCGCACTGTCGGCGATGCCGGTGTGCCCTCTCATCAGCCTCCACCCTACACGCGACTCCGACGGGATTAGCCACCACTTGAGCTCAAGGAGCACACCAAAGGGACAAGGCTACTACATGAGCTCATCACGTGGAGCTCCGTTGCGGGGCCCTCTCCTCAGCCATCCCCGCTGCTCAACTTCCTTGGTGGAAGACGGCTCCACCTCGGGCCATGTCGGCGCCCAGCTCCATGCCCGCCAAAAGCCGCCAACCGCCCTCTCCCCGCTCTAGCTCGTCAGCGTTGACGTCGTCCCTGCCACAAAGAGAGATAGATGAGAGGTGGAGAGAGAGAGAGAGGAGAAAGAGAGAGTAAAGAGGAAACAATCCCTGGCCCATGGGTCCCACACATTGTTTTTATTATTGTAATGCCACATCAGTCTCAGTGACTAAGTCAATTTGACATGTCGACGCCATGTTAGCAAAAACAATCTTCAAAACCACGGGGAGTCATTTTGCACCGGTTTTAATAGTTGAGGGCAGGGGGCGAAGCCATGATAAATGATCGTCGGGTTCACTACTAATAAGGTCATAGCAGATAACCAAAACATGTTTCACAGGTGACCGGCCGCACCGCTTATGGCTAAAGGCCTTTTGCAGACTGCCTATGAAACCGAATCTTCGTAGGCATGGCCATAAAGCCAGCCATCTACGAAAATGAATCTTCATATGTGGCTATTAGAAAAAAACCCATTTTGTAAGAGTGTGACTATAGCTTATAACAATGTAAGACTACATAAGATGAAAAAAATGTGCTCTAATCCTTCTCCGGTCCTCCTTGCTCATGACCATATACCTGATGTCTGAACAAATGAGAAATCAGAAGTTCATAATTCAGAACTTCTGAATTAGATACCTAGCTTCCTAAAATTTTGGATTTGAGAAACCAGCATAAAACCAAATTGTGATGATAATAATCAAGAAATTGTGATATTATTAGTGGGTTACCTGACCCCTAGGTGGCCTGAGCGCTCGACACTTGCTAATCACCCTCGCGACGTCTGTCGATAGGGCGGTCCTTGCATTCGCCACTCTGCGCCTCCACCTTGAGCCCTAGGATTTGTATTTTGCTTGTGGCGGCAAGCCGACGATGCTTGTGTGTACTACTCAAGGATGAGAAGACGAGAAGTCAAGACATTCGAAGCATTCGGAGTCATCAGGCTGCCGAAGGAATACGATGCAATAGGAGTATTGGTGGGCTGCCGGCCTTGTGGGATCAAATCTAATATGTGTGCTAGCTAATTTTATATTTCCTACTTGCTAGTAACATTCCTAATTACCAATTGGGCGTTAACGAAACAATTTCACCTGTTTCATCGAGATCTACTTGTTCTGGGGTCCTAGCTATTAAAAATTGAAGGGTATGAGAGACGCGCACGAAATCGTCGAGGTCGACTGACCCCAACAGTTGACTATAGCATCGCCTTTGGTTGAGGGGTCAAAATATCTGGGATTTTGGTTAAGCGGTATGAATCAGATTGCCTTGTAATTGAGGGAGTCAAAGTGGACTTATTCCGGGTGAAAATGATGAGCGAACTTCCCAACCGTTTCAGGTATCATTTTTGATTATAGTCATCTATAAAATTTACTTTTTCTAATTTTATGTCCATGTATTGAAGTCGCCGTCAAACAGTAAAGTAAATAGTTGACAATACTGAGAACGTTTCCAGAGAAATGATATTGTTTCTAACTTTCTTTTGTTGCAATGCTAGATGGATGGAAGGAGGCGGCGTTACGTGGATCCTCTATGCAAGCCACTTATATCAAAATCGAGATCAGGAGTAGCGAAGAGTCGATAGGACTAGGAGGGAGAGGAGAGGAGAGAAGAGGGGAGGGGAGGGGAGGGGAGGAAGGAATGAGGAGAGGAGAGAGGAGGGGAAGAAGGAAACTTTAGAATAAGTGAAAATATCGTCCATGGTGCTCTGTTTCTTATGAATTTGGTGACGCATTATCAAATACCAGCATGATGCAAAGGCTTTGATTTTCTTTACTAGCCTATTTAACAATTAGAAAAATAGAGGAAAGCGACAAGACTAACGAAGAAACCACCTAAAAATAATCTGAAGTCAAAAATTCAAAGTCATATTTGAGTTATAAGCCAAAGAGGTACCCTATAGAGCTCGCCCGTGAAAGATACATAGAGTTAAAAGGTGTTAACGAAACAGTCATGTCAAAAGAAAAAAAATATAATTCATAACGTAGCTCATTTAAATGTAATTTAAGAATAGCATTTGACACGCATATAGCACATGCACATCGATTAGTGTTGCTAAATTGTTTCAAATTATAGTAAAAAAATGTTTGAAATTTACAAATAGAGGAGGAGAGTAGCCATAGCTAGCGATGCGATCTGACAGTAACGAGTGATTGGCGAGAAGAGAAGCAGCAATCGGGCATAGCGTTGGGCTAGATGAGGCTCCAAGTGGCAGCAAGTTCCATCGCCTAGCCATGGAGGAAGCTGGACAGGGCACATGAAAAGGAGCAATTTGGATGTGTAAGCCACCACTTTGCCGAATGTCTTCTCACCGATCGCACCAACGTCCAAATTGGACGTGAGGACCCAATGGCTCCAGCATCAAGATAGAAATTGCATTTTTTTCTTTCTAAAAATCACACCATACATTTTATAATTGATCAATATATAAGATATAAAAAACAAGTGAAAGAAATTTTAAAAAAATCATATAGTAAATAAATAAAAATAGAATCCTCTTTTGGACGCGATGACACAATTGCTCCGGCATCGGACCTTTTCGTGCCTCGGACTGTCCTCCCAACAATTTATATATGGTAAGGGCCACCACGAGAGCTCGACGAAGACCCAAGTATCCTTTGCTTCCATCTCTTTTGCTATCACCGCATCCATTCCACCCTCCGCGACTTCACTTCACATTCACTCCCGCTGCCTGCCCGGAGAACCTCCCTCTTGCTGCCGTGATGGACAAATGTACACGTGACAGTTTAGGCGAGACAAGGCCGCTGGTTTTCGAGGGCCTCTTTTTTTTTAATAAAAAAGTGAACCGGTCTCCAAGATAGTCTCAATTTCATTGAACAGTGACGCAGTTTTTAAGATATTTTGGTTGATACGAAGAAAAAGAAAAAGAAATTAGTACATGGCGTTCAAGAAGTACAAAATTGCACAACTTTAGTTTTTACCACCGAACCAGTTTTAGCTCTTGTAGTGATATATTTTCAATAAGACATCGTGTGTGTATATATATATATATATAAAGTTCATTATCATTAAATGTAATTAATGCTAATTCTCTAAGTCACATCATCACAATTCTTTTTAACCTTTGAATGAATCATCAAGAATACAAATTGTACCTTTTCTCTCTAAAACCATATCATGCATTTCATTCATTTATATTCTTTAGATAATTGATATCATGTATAAGATATAAAAAGCACATGAAAAAAATTGTATAGTAAATAAATAAAAATATACAACCTATATTAAAGCACGTGAAAAAATCGTATAGTAAAAAAATTATAAAAATCGTATAGTAAAAAAATTATAACTTGTAGTATCTACTCCTTTCATTCTAAAAATTTTAGGACACAACTATTTTTTATAATATTCTCTTCATTTCTAAATGATCATTGTATAATATGATTTTTTTATATTTGTTGTTTACTAAGTGCATTGAAATAAATGTATGTACATAAGTATTGCAATCAATGTTTTAAAAGATGAGGCATACCTCGAGTTTGTTGTTAAGTAAATGTAGCATAGAAAAGTTATTAATTTTTTTAATTTAATTACTATGGAAGACTATAAAATATGCATGTATGCATTTAGTATGTAATTAATTAACACCTCCTCCCATCTAAATTATTATTTTTTAAATAAATCTTACACTTACAATCATAAGATCTGGGTGCATGTATTAGTTGAGATGATTAAAAAAGATAATAATTATTTTTTGTCTTTTGAGTTAAGATTGATTATGCCTTAGAAATTTTGGAATAGAGACAGTATTGTTCATCGTACAATTATCCCGTAGCAATACGCGAGGTTCCCGTCTATATATTTTTTATAATAGCATGAACCACTTAACCATAAATCCGAATCATCAAGAACACGGTTGACGACGATGACACACGCCTATCTCCACTAATCTCACCCTCCCAAATCTCCAAACGAATCACAACCTCCAACTCCATTTCCATCACCACCATGTCGCCGCCTTCCTCTTCCCTCCTCTCCTCGCCGCTCCCTTCTCCGGCCATTCTCCTCTCCAAGAAGCCGTCCCTGCGCCTCCCGCCGCTCGCCGTCCCCGCCGCCGGGAGGCGCGGGGCCGCCCGGGCTGTGGCTGCGGCGGCGGCGGCGGCGGCGGCCCCGCCGATGTCGGCGCAGCAGCGGGCCCGGCCGTCGGCCGCCGAGGTGGCGCGGACGGTGGTGGAGCTCGCGCCGTCGGGGACGCTCTCCGTGGTCGGCCCCGATGGCTGGCCGCTCGGCGTCGGGGCCCGCTTCGTCGCGGACGCCTCCGGCGCGCCCGCCCTGTGCCTGGCTGCGTCGGGGCCCGGCGCCGCCGCGCCCGATGCGCCGTCCAGCTTCCACGTCGAGGTGAGGGGATGCAGCTCATGGATTGATTTCACCTGTTTACTGTTGTTGGGGGGGGGGGGTAAAATTTTACGGATTGCTCGCATTTTGACTTCACTGTTCGGTTGCGCGTGAGGTAAAGATGAAATTTGAGGTGCTGCAAGGATTTGGTGCACTATTCGAGTAGAATGTGAGTTAGGCGGCGCTGGACTTACATTACGCAGGAGAATTCGTAGCTGAAGCTTTGCATTATGCATTTCCTATGCAGACATTTAGTTTGTGGTGTTGCATTGTTGTGTACTTGTGTTGATTGGAAGTTCTAGAGCCTAGACATCTTAAGATGTCAGATCTTTCCACTACGTTAAATGCATTTTGATTTGGTGGAGAACAAGTGCTTGTAACAAAGGTGAACACTTTCATTACCTAGTTGATGCGCCGACACTGTGAACTCTGCATAGGATTATTTATGAGTAGATTCGAATGCTGATATCAGTTTTATAGTAGCACTAGCACAGCTCTTTTGTATACCTTCTACTCACCATTCCTTCCCTACCTTTTGTGGTTATAGTTTCAGCAAAGTGGGGCCAGGACACCTCAATGTACCTTGCTTGGTGCTTTGACTAAACCTAGCGATGAATATGAATTAAAGGTAAATTCTTTTTATGGTTTTTCATTTTTTTCAAGGCATATTTGCATTACACTTATGAATTATAAATTGATTACAATGGGAAACTGTCTACTGCAGAAGAATAGCATGATATTCTAAGTCGGATTACTGATTAGTAATGTGCTAAATTGAATTATGCAGAAGCTTTCTACTAGGTGGCAAAAGAAATTTGGGGAGGAGATAGATCAAGATCTTTTGTATTTGATATCAGTAGAGCGAATCTTGCACATTGAAGATTTCAATGAGGTAAAACACATTATTTTCTTCTAGTTACTTT
Organism: Oryza australiensis; assembly: GCA_019925245.2. Classification (NCBI taxonomy): domain Eukaryota; kingdom Viridiplantae; phylum Streptophyta; class Magnoliopsida; order Poales; family Poaceae; genus Oryza; species Oryza australiensis. Next base: position 2,942,894 of record JAIFGZ020000414.1, on the reverse strand, counting down.
TGGTTTCTTCATATTCTGCAGTTTGTCATTTTGGGAGTTCTTATTCTGGTACTGCAGTGTTTGTGCCGTATTGATTGCCTGCTTGTTCATTATACTACCAATTTAAATGCTTCTGAATTGCTTTTTTTTTAAAAGAAAAGGATTTAGTGTTCTTCACTCTTCATTCTGTTTTGCTTTTTTTTCCCGAACGGTCAGTCCATTGCCGACATTTTATATATAGAAGGTGTCTCATTTTAAGGAGAAAATGAGAAAAAACCTGAAACTTTTAGTGTTCTTCACTCTTCCTTCTGTTTTGCTAATAATAAGGATGGGTGCAGATCCCCTAGAGTTAGCTCCAAATCCAGCGGGTGAATTTCAGCTGATCCGAGCCATTGTTTGATTTCTATATATCAGATTAAGCAATTTAATTACTTCTTCCCATCTACACGAACGCACACATCATTTTGATCCTTTATTCTTCTCCGCAGCAACACGTCAATATTATCCAGGACCTATACTGCTTCGTAACATGTCATTCTGTATCTTGTTAGCTTCATATATAGGCTATATGAGTAGACAGCCGGTCCTTGATGGAGAACAAACATCTTGTGTGAAAACAAGTCACATTGCAAACAAAATTATATGAGTAATTATATCCTTATTTCTCACCGAATATGAGACACTGATATTTACCGCAATTGATTGAATACTAATAGCGTATCAAGGGCGAGAAGAAATACATGGTGGGGACATTATGCGGTAACTTAAATTATTCATTGTTTTGTCAGTCGTACGAATATATAAGTAGCTCATTGCCTTGCAGAAATTGTAATGCCGTGCTGTATGAATCGTGTGAAGGAAATTTTTAATTCTGATGCTTCTATGGTTCTATGCAATGCCAAATAAAGAGAGAGACAAGGGGGTTCAGGTTCTCATGCATTGAAAAGCCTAATTAGCGCATACGCATCAGATGTGTAACGCGTGTGCACACCCACGTGTGGCTAGCACGAGCAGTGCCATCAAAACTGGAAACTGAATTCGTGCTATATTTAGTAGAGATTAACGAGATTAGTTCCGATTTTTATTCTTTACCGGGTAATTAGGCCGTACCAACATATGGTTGCATTTTCTTCAACTTCTCGAATATAATTTTTGAGGCTTTCAATGAATTTTTTTTAAAACTCAATCCAAAATCTAAAACTTTATATCCCAAATTTTTAAAACTTTCAACTCAAATTTTATAACTTTCAACCCAAATTTGAAAACTTTTTCAACCCAGATTTTGGAACTTTCAACTCAGATTTTGAAAACTTTCAACTCAATTTTAAAAACTTTCAAGTCAAATTTAAAAACTTTCAACTCAAAATATGAAATTTTGAAGTCCCAAATTTCAACTTTCAACTGATATTTTAAAAATTTCAACTTGATGTTTATTTATTATTTTTATTATAAAAATGGTTAATACCATAATTAACACTAAGCGCCATTAGCATGTATTATTAGGGACACATGTGGCGGGAGGATTGCATGCTGGCTCCGCTCCTGGTGTAGACACGCTGATTAGGAGCCCCATGATGCATGGATTAGGGGAGAAGAAAGTGACGTGGCTAACACCTAGAAAAGAAGTAATAGTCCAGATCTGTAGAAATCCACCCGGTGGATTTGACACTAACTCTAGGGGATCTGCACCCAATAAGGATATAGATAGTAGTTAGGGATGGGTTATTTGTGCATGATTTTTGCACAGTGTGTGGGAGACAGTAACAGGAGAAGTGGACAAGAGACGTGGGTTGAATTTTGTTATACTTGCTGAAGATTACTGGAGCAGAACGGTATCAAATAGTTATGCATGCCGCTGAATGGTGATCAGTAAACTAGCTGACAAAAATAGCCTCTTAACATTAAAATGTATATTAAAAGCATTGAGCAAGATAACTTTTACGCTCTATCCTAAGAATATTTTCAGTTGGAACATCCATTTTGTTACCTTAACTGCATTGGTCATCATTTCTGTGTTTCAGGTGTAGTGTACCCCTTGAAAGTGTCTGGCCTTCTTCTTTTTAGTTATAACTGGTTTTGCCTTCTTTCATATTCAGAAGAAGACCTATTTATTGTTTACATTATTCAGATTTTGTTTGGCAGACCTGTATTTTACGAGGATAAATATATGGAGATCACTTTTAGTTGAATGTCTTCTCAATTTCCTTTCATGGATAGCTTCCTGACTTTTGAAAAAAATCATCAAGATAATTTAGCACTTAATAAAATCATCAATTTAATTTTTTCATCTATGATCAACTTGCCCCTACACCTATTCCTCACTTACCGAATCACTTCGACATGACCAAATTACTCCGGAAATGAATTGATATAGGTTACTAATTGAACTTTGAGAAGCTGCTGAAATTTGTTCAACTAACATATTAGGTGCTTTAAATGTTGTCAAGTTTCATCTTTTGCATATGATGTACTTAGTTTTATGTGTGTTGTCCAGTAGTTAACTTCTGATGGATGTGTGCTGGTGAGCCAATTACACCTTAGAACTTTGTTGTTCAAATGAGACTAATATTCATGGGATACTTTTTCTGTTCAGGATGGCATGTGGGTAATTCCATCAGAATACAGTGATGCAGAACCTGACCCTCTTCGAAATTTTGCTGAAAGCATTGTTGAGGAAATGAACAGCAAACATGCTGAAGATGTACATAGGATATACAGTATTTATGTTGAATCAGATTTCCAGGTACTGAAGTTATTCCTGTCATTCCTAAACTTTGTTTCTTACTTCTTGAAGGAAAAATAGCTAATGTTAAGCTAAAACACATGTTTGTCTGTTCATATTTTCTTTATAATCAGACAGCTGTAGAGATTTTTTTTTTGTGGGAACATAGCTGTAGAGAATTACCAAAACAGAAAGATGCAATTTACTGATAGTCTGATAGTGGTATACCTGATTGTGCGTAAGATATATGAGTTAGGCATATTAAACTGTGCACCTTTTTATTCTTTATTTGAAGAAAAGTAATTAAAAGTTGTTGATCTTATCTTTCTAAAAGATACTTCAGCTGATTAGTGTTTTCTGTGCTAAGTGATAATCCTCAGATTGTGAGATGTTATATACTGCACCAAGTGTCGAGTTCCGTCATTTTTTTGATACGTGCTAACAGTGTTCTTTTATGGTGACAGGCGACAGAGGTGAAGATGATTTGGGTAGACAGGTTGGGTTTTGACTTGCACGTTCGTTCCGGGGAAGGTACCTTTGCTGCCCGGATCCCTTTCGCGAGGGAGGTCTCTGATGAGAAGGGAGTGAAATCATCATTCAACATGATGTCTCATCATGCGTGGGAAGTAGAGAAGAGTTATGCTGCCCCAGAGTTTGAGAAGGTAGAGCTCTTGAAGAAAGTCAGATAGGTACTGTGATTTATATGGTGCTGCCTTACCCTGCATCCGTTGTCGGTATTTTTTGTCATTCATACGAGTATAGTGCAACTTTTTACCGCATGAAATGTATAGTGTGTGTATCCATTTTTTGCCATATGTGCTATAGGTTAGTTGGAGCTTTAGCTGTGGCTTCTTCATGAGATGAGATTGAGATAATTAAATCATGTTCCATATATACTCTCCTGGTAATTGTTATATGATCTTCAGTTGTAACATGCAACATTCTACATAGTCAGAATTGCAATGGAGTACTGGCTTTAAAAATGAACTATGCCCCAAGTACAGAGCACTTTTGATGTAATTTGCAGCTACACGTTGTTAGCAAGTGGCATTTTTCTAAAGAAAATCCCTTGGGTATTTTTGGTTTCTCATTACCGGTGAAAGCTAGCTAGAGCCTAGCGCCACCAGTTTATCGAATATACGCAGTGTATTTGTGTTTGAGCATGCTATTGATTTCATTGTTAATTGTATTGATCGTGGTTGCGGTTTGGGTTTAACTAAGATATCTTATTACCTCCGAAAACAATCATAAATTTCTATTTTGTGAAAAGAAATTGAATGACCTTGTTTGCATACTAGTCGTCAGAAAAGAACAGTACACTGCACCATGAATGAAACTTTGGAAATATCATTATTAGAGATACTGTTCATAAGCTTCTAGTGTTTCAATGACAAAACGTTGTACTTATTATTATTATTACTAGCAAAATGTCCGTGTGTTGCAACCGAACGACAACGCAGGGAGGGAAGCAGACGGAGGACGAAGGTCCAGGCGGCGGCACGAGAGCTCCGAGCGATGACCGGAGGAGGGGCGCAGGCGCGGCGCGGGGTGCAACGCGGATGGGGACGAAAGAGAGGAACGTAAGAGTTTTTTTTTCATCCAAGCCCTCCCTTTCTTTTCAGTATTAGAATTACGGGTTAATTTTATAAACACTCAAGGGGTTTTCTGCAAAATAATCAGAGACGAACAAAAATTTTGGATAAAAACACTACTTGCTTTGCTCTATAGATAGTTATATATATACATATATATAACTTTGGAAGCAAAGGTATCTTCAATTTTATGTACCACAACCTTGATTAAGAAACATGAGATAGACATTTAGTATAAGTTAATTTAATTTCACTAAATTAAGTCAAAAATATAATGAAAATAGATATTGACTTACTGATACTTTAAACTGGTTAGAAATTTGGTAAAAGTTTAAAATATTTATGACTCGGATATTATTAGTTACAAAAAGTATATTGATGAATAGGAAAAGTTATATGTATATCGACGGCGGCGTGCTAGCTCATGCGTGCAGCGTGTGCTTGGCCGCCACTTAGGGCAATGCACGGCGACGCAAGAGACGCGTAAGTCGGGCTCGCCTGTTGAAGGTGAGGAAAGTGAGGCAACAATGGAGCGAGAGGTTATACGGATCGAAAATTTTATAGATTTGGACGAAAAAACAATTTGATCGAAAAGTTATAGATTTTTTAAGTAGATAAGATAAGCTCGTATAACTGAGTTTTTTTTAAAAAATAGCCAGGTGGATTTCAGGTTAATTTCGAAAAAACTCAAGGGGTTTCTGTAAAATAGCTAGACAAAACAAAATTTAGATGAAAACACTACTTGCTTTTGCTTTATAGATAGTTATATAGATAGTTATAGATTAAGAGACGGATGGAGTAGTACTAACTTTCGTATGAGGCACTAGGGACAAAAATTCATTGCCAGGAAAGACATTTTCAGCGTCACGAGTCAAAATGCCACAAAAATAATATATTTTATTATCATTTCTCTCTTTTTCTCTTTTACCTCTTTTCAATGCCTGTTTGGTATTCCGTTGGATAATCCTTGTGGTGGAACCGCTTTCTAGTACTAGTATTTTACCGTTTGACTATCTGCTTTGGTGTCGGTAAAGATCGGTAAAATCTACATTTAAAATCACTTTGGTCAACAGGCTTTGCATGCATGCAAATGTAGTTGTTCTTAACCTTCCTCGCCTTATCTCTGTAACAGAGTTTGTTAGATTTTAATGTGATTTGCCACACAGAGGTACTTCCGCAACTACTTTTCCGTGGCAGATGCAAAAAATGATCACAGGATAGCACAACAATCACAACGTGGCCCCTTACTCTTTCGCGCCCTTTAGGGCTCTTTAGACATGACTCTGAACTTTTAAATTTAATTAGCTAAAATTTGAAATTTGACAGGGTTTAAACTTCTAAATTTAAGTCTAAGAGCTACATACATCTGAAATGAAGTTTTCGAGCAACCTTCTACCTTTCTATCATTTTTTTGGTTGGAATTGAAACTGTTTGGTTAAGCTTCATCTTCCAAAGAGATGGAGAGATGAGTAGAGGTGAAGTTGAGACTGAAGCTATTCGAATAACTAATTAAATTTTCGTGCTTTACCAACAAAAATAGGAATCACTCACCACAGGTTTGAGAGTTTAAGCGCAGTCCATTGAGCATCTAGGGCGCGTGACGGCAGCCAGTCAACCAGTGGTATATATGGAGACGAACAAACATATCACTCGCTACGAGATTCTTTTTCTCAGAGTGAATTTTGATACAAATGTAGCCATTTCGTTAAAATCGTAGTTTTGTTGCAACTTTAGCCTAACGTGTTACAAACTTCCAGCGATAATAGCGAGCAATTTAGACACACTGTGTGGCAACGAGGCATGATCAACGTGATCAACAATGTCAAATGTAAGGTACAGTTTACAGGATTACATTCCACAATTTTACTGATCGTGACAAAAGCCGATGTTATATATTGTAATACCGTGAAATAGTGGTATGTCAAACGTAAGGGAATTATGGTAATTCGGTTTACTTGTGTTGACAATCGTTTATGCTACATTTGTTAAGAGGCATATGTCTCACAAAATTACATTTCACATAATCTTTAGCTAATTAAAATTATAGCGGACTGATAATTTTGACGAGATAGTTACAACTTGAGACAAGTTGTATCGAGAATCCACTTATCACTATCCTTTATTAAAAAAATCTTGAACGAGAGTACAATGATAACTAATACATTTAAGGAAAAAATTAAATAGTCATATATCCTATGTTCAAACAAAAGCAACTCCCAAAACTAATCAATTAATTAAGAAACTAGCTAGCAAACGACGTACTAGATTATTAGACGAGGCTAAAAATTAACCAAGGACTTTTACAAATTGTCGATCGATTCCCTCAAAATGTGGTGCAGATTTCGCAGTAACATTTGGCAAATAAACCATGTTTCATGCACTTGTGAACCTTAACTTTGCCTTTATTGTATTTCGCCTCAAGCCAACAGTCCAACTTGCATGTAGGACCCACGCAGACGATCAGCTTGCCAGTAGCTTTGTAGCAATACTCTACAAAAGATGAACTCATTAGTAGCTTATAAAATAATCTTCCTTATCATTTATTAAATCACATGAAACATTGAAACCAGTAGCCTATAATCCCGTCACTAACATATGTCCGTATAATTAATAAAATTTAGAAGCCGTTCAAGAAAACAAATAAAATTTAGAGCGTCTAGAGCGATAAAATCAAATGGGTTGGGAGAAGATGAACTAATTAACTAACTAACCTGTAGCAGAAGCAGGACCTCCAAGTGTTAACACAAGTAGTAAGATAAAGACACTGGCTTTTCTCCCATCCATAGCTGATTTACCGTGAGATCCGATCGATCGAGACTTGACAAGGGATTAGATATAACCCTAATACACTTTAGAAATAAAAATCTACTTTGTGATATTAATGACAAGATGCGTGCGTTGTAGCTATATTTATAGGGAGGATAAATTGAACTAGGCTATAATGCATGCAGGAACGGCCCTTTTCAGCCGGGATGATCGATCTGGTCATCCATCTATCCCTATAACGTAGGAATTTCTTTCGTCGTCATCATTATCGAAATCCAACAGCCAAGACACTTCGCGAGGAGGCGATCCCCCGATTCCGCTCCCGCGATTCCTTCGGCGGCGTGGAGGCGCCGCCACGAACTCGCCGTCACTGGTCGCCCTGCACTCTCTACGGCTCGCCATTTTCGGGCCCCATCCAACTCATAGTTGTTAAGACCGGACCGACATCGAACCAATGAGATCATCGGTTCACTGGTTCATTGGTCTGACCGATTGGATCACTAGTCCAAAACAGTTCAATAATCCATAAATAAAAAAATGATTCCTTGTAATCACATACAAGGAGTTGAATATCCTAGTGGTAGGTATCATGCATGGTTCGAATCCTTATTTGGACCTTTTTCTTTATTTTTTCTTCCTATTCCGCCATCCATACACGTGAACAGAAGCCTTTGTCAGTTCAATCTGATTTTCTGAGAGGATTTTAAGCCGGTTTTGTATAATAGCGGTCTCTTAGAGCATCTCCACGAGTGTGGGGGTGTCACCCCTGGATACCTCACAGAGCGGATTTAAGGATAACTGAAGTCGGACCGAAAGTCCTCGGGACGGGGTCAGAAGCCTGACCTCCTCTTGGAACCTCGGATCTTCTCGGGAAAGAAGGCTTGCTTTGCAAGGCTTGCAGAGGAGGCAAGGATGCAAGCCTTGCAGAGGAGGCAAGGAGGGGACAACCCGGAAAGAAGGCTTGCTTTGCAAGGCTTGCAGAGGAGGCAAGGAGGGGACAACCCGGCAGAAGATGACATCACCCGATAAGGCTGCATAGATAGTACCTGCGAAGGATGGATCCCAAGGCAGGATAAGGCACAAGATGCCCACGACGCATAGGACCCGGAGAAATCTCTATATACCTTTTCTGATGTTGTTTGTACTTACTTTTTAGAATTTTAGTCTTAGCTCTTTTGGCCCCCAAGTCCTCTTGTAACTGCTCCCTTGGACTATAAAAGGAGGGCAGGATGGACGGGAAGGGGGGTAAGGAGAACAATCGTTCAAACTCTTAGACTGTTCTTGGCAAGCTTCTGTCAAAGGCCCATGAACTCTCGCCATTGTAATCTTAGTTCATACTCCACTCCATCAAAGAACATCACACACTGGACGTAGGCCTATTGTCCTTCGGGAGGGCTGAACCAGTATAAATTCTCTTGTCTTTTGGCTCGTTGATACTTGAGTCGAACATCATATTCATCGGTGAGACGCACAGACCATTCTCATTCACCTCCTTGGGTAACCCCCTTGGAGGATTACTGACCATCCCGTCGACAGTTGGCGCATCAGGTAGGGGCGCCTCTTCGCCGTTCCAAGCGATCTGATGGCAGTCCTCTTTCCCACCGACTTCATGGCGCCCGCCGGGACGATGTTCATCTTCGGGTGCCTGGACTTCTACGCCGACGACTTCAGCCGCCTCACCCTCTCTCAGGAGACCTCTAGCGTGTTGGGGTTCGTTTGTGCGTGGGACAAGTTCGTGCATATTCCACTTTCGGACAGCTAAGTACTCTTCACTCAACACTTCTTATAAAGCAGCTTCAATATCTCTCCTTTTATCGCTTGTAGCTTTCCATCCCGCCGTCGAGTAGGCTATGTATACTCAATAGCTTCCGTGCTATGCTTACGGTCAGCCTTGAGCCACGTGGCCCCGACCCGCATTGGTCGGGGTTCCCCGGTAGGATGTCCATGGAGTGCTCCCAAGCTGCTCGGGGGCTCGGCGGATTCTCCCGATTGTCGGGTAGCATTTGTACGCCCGATAGCTTCCGCGTCACGCTCATGATCCGCTCTGGGCTGTGCGGCCCCGACCCATCATGGTCGAGGTTCCTCGAAAGGAAGCCTATCGAGTGCGTCTGTGTTGCCTGGTGGTTCGGCGGTTCCCCCAAGTACCTAGTCGACGCACCCTAGCCTAATGCAGTGGCTCGGCCTGATTGCCCATCGGTCAGAGAAAGGGGATGTCCCCTCCCGGGGTTGGCTAGGGTAGGGTTTCAATGCGAGTCAGCTAAGTGCAATGCCGAATTACTCGGGGGGCTCGGTCTCCAGCGACCTCTTGGTCCACCTATTTACAAGTAAATGACTACGACGCTGAGGCTCGATCTGAAACCCGTTGGGGCCTGGTTAGAGCTTTCTCCCCGCCGCTACGGGCTAAGGTCGTGACCCGACGTGCAGTAGTCAGATGCAATGCGAATAGATGAACCTAAAACCTTCTAGCAGTATGGTAAGCTGTTCTCTAATTCGGCCAGGAGCACAAACTTTGTTACATAAAAAAGTTTGCAGATTCTGGACTTATCTAATTCGGTCTATGTTTACATCATGGTTTTTTACAGGACCAGATCTCTGACTATCTTCTCGACGGTAGGCTCGACATCAGCATAGATGCCCTCTACGTCGCCTTTTGCCACACCAACAGGTCAGCCCTCGGCGATCTCCTCACCTTGACCCACGGGTAGAGCTTGCGCAAGATGCTAAGAGCGTGGGACATGGCAAGCTTTGCCGCATCCCGCACAAGCGCCTAAAGGTGTCGGGGCCCGTCCTGCAGCCGGGCGAGGAATGCCGCCTCCGTCTCCTCGGTCGATGGGGGTTCGTTGTCGGCCACGTCCAAGAGCGCCCAAGCCCCTTCCTGAAACCGTGTCGATCGGGCCTCGGCCGCCTCCAAGAGGGCCTTGAGAACCCCGATCTGCCGCCGAAAAACCGATAGACAGCCTTGTTGACGAGAAATCTCTCTCACGCGCTGGCCTGGGAGATCTGCTTAGCTCCAGTGCAGGTCCTTCTCGGCTGCCTGTTTGGTGGAGGGCATGCCAGTTGATTTGATCTGTTAATCAACAAGAAAAACAAAGGAATATGCGTTAAGTTAGATCCCCACTGGATCGGCTGAGGGAATCCATAAACATATATATGCTATTCTAAACAATATTTAAGCCAAGTGACTGGAATGGATCGGCTAAACCGAGACAACATCAGCCGCTTAACCCAAATACATCACAGAATAATAAATATATGAATAGATAACCTAGCCAATACTGGAAAGCTAACAATGGATCGGCTAGTACTCCGATGAATCTTATAGAAAGATATCAATCTTGAAACAGATGTATAGCCTAGCAATCGGCCATCGGCTGTCGATGGTAGGCCGATTCCAGCTAGCAACATCCGACAAGAGTGCGATCTTAACATAAGAGACAGTCCTAATACAAATCTAAAAATAAATATATTAAAAGAAAATATATCAGGGCAGGTAAGGCCGGCTGAAACCCCGGCACTGTCTCTAAATAATGCAAATCGAGCCGAACAGATTATTGGCAGTTCTAAGAACGACTTAATAGTTCAAACATGATGCAACATTAAGTATAAAAAGAACAACCCGATCTGTCGCAGCCGATTTATATTTCTTGAGACGGTGGATACTGCATATAAACCAGTCAACCTTTAGATCTAGCCCTATTGGCTGCAAGTTCTTGCTAGAACCGGCCAATGGCAGGATAGATCTAAACATTGATCTAATTTACACCCGCTATATAATAAATAGCGCAGTATAAACTCTTGATTCTAACGTGTCATTATGATGGAAGCACTAGAAACAGTAGATTATACCACTAATGACAAGCATTTACCTAGATCCGAGGGTCGAAACGATGCAGCCCGTAGCCAAACAAAGTGCTCGTCCGAAGAAAAGGTTGGCGATGCGCCGAAGGTTTGATTGATTGTGTATTGATTCCCCTTTTATAGGGTCTCGGGTCCTATTTATACCCAAGATACAATTATCTGTATAGACCCTGGACTCTATCTAAACTACTATTTAAAACACAATATTATCTCGAGCGAGACCCATGCTGTGTTACAACTAACAGCTTAAACAAACCCCTAGATTACAGATACAATTGCCGTTACAGGACTCTATCCATAAGTGACAATATCATTTAACGCGCAATTAACAACCGAATCCTATCTTCAAATTTCTGTATTAGAAACGGTCTCATCTCTCCTAGACCTAGAATCGGCTATCGGCTGTCCCTGTCCGATCCAACCTTAACCGATTGGCCTCGCAGCCGATCATTCCTTAGCCGATGCAACCCCTATCTCCAGTCGATCTGACTCTGCTTTGTCTTTGCAGACTTGGGGATTCGACCAAATTTCAGTGTTAACATATGCCCCCCAAGTCCTTGATACGGAGTGTTGCGGATTTGCTTTCCTATTCAAACTCCCGCTTCTTTCTTGACCTAGACCGCTTCGGCTTCTCCCCAAGTGCTCTTTAAATACCCACTCCCTTCGGCCAAGCCGCCTACGCCTTCAAAGTGCACTTAGCCTCCTTCACAAACAAGCCTCCTGTCTTCTCTCTCTTCTCCGGCGATTCCACCGGCGCTCGCCAAACTTCGTCGCGCTCTTCAGACCTTCACCACCCAAGCACTTCAATGGCCTCCACCGTCGCCGCATCGAGCTCCTCAATCGCTCCGGCCACCACCGCTACGCCGGCCGTAACCGCTGGTCCAACCGCCGCTGCTGTTTCGACTTTCGCCGTGATCGAGTTCCCCGAGGTACTCCTTTCCGAGCCCTAACTCTTTTTCATCCAGATTTACTTCTCCAACCATGTTGCATCGATATTACGTTTGGCCATTCGTTGAGTAGCATTTTCCTTTATTTTCACCAATTAGTACTTTTCCCCTCTTTGAACTGTAATGTGCGACCGTTCTTCATTAGTGCCCCTTTTTCTTTTACCTGTAGCACCTGTCACACCAAATATTTATCCCCAACTTGATACAACCGAAAAAGTACTTTCTCGGCCCCATCGGCAACACGGATCCAGCCGATATAATCATAGCCGAAACCAACCGGATCCCTTTTAATACCGCTAAGCCGTCCCTCGCCCACTGGAATGGAACATTCAAATCCTGGCCGACCACCGATGTAGCCTGGGTCGAGTGGGAGAAGAGGGTGCAGTCGGCCAAGTACACTCAGTGGGAAGAAACCGGGATCGCCCAGTGCCTGGAACTGTCTATTGCCGGCATGGAAAAAGATGAGCCGCTCTTATCGGCTGCAACTTACTTTTCAATGCCTTCATCTTCCGGCAAGGGCCGATGACTATCACGTTGGCTGACGTGTACATGACAACTGGACTGAACATCGAATCGTCGGCCGACCCCAGCACCTTGAACCGAAAAGGCCAACATCAGTTCAAAACCAAGGCCATTGGCGGGTGGAGCGGCTTCATTGCCCAAAACATGAGGGACGGGACAGTCGGCCATAGGGAGCACACGACATTCCTAATGATGTGGCTCGAAAAGTTTGTGTTCTGCGGATCGAGCTGTGGGCCGACCGCCAACTGGCAGGTTGTAGCCGAAGTTCTAGCCGATGGGAGCAAACTTGCGCTGGGGAAGTACCTCCTCGGCTACTTGTATCAGATGTTGCACCAGGCCGCCACAAAGATAGCCGCCGACGCTCCCATCACCACTGGCGGCCCCTGGTGGTTCCTTCAGATCTGGTTAGTGCTGGCAACGCAAAAGATAGCCGGTCGGCTCCCTCTGACAGCAGCTGAATTCCCAAGGCTGGAGCCAATTGAAGATGACGACGGCAATCAGATCACCACCAGGAGGTGCATGAGCTATGGAGAGGCAGCAACCGCCCACGCATGCTCAAAGCAATCGACCGAACTGCTAGCCGAATGGTTTATAGCCTTCTATGACGGGTTGTCTCATGAGAACCGTGCCTGGTATTTCTACCGGGACCGGGGGCAGTTTGAGTTGCCGGCCGACTTCAATTGGGACGACGTCAACTCAGCCGACAACCCGAGATGCAGGGAGCTATTCACCGCCACTTTATCCCCCTGCATCCTGCCGACCGGGATCCATCAGGGCCGATCAGTGCCCAAGAGTTACGAGTTCTACTACCCGGTATCGGCAGTGAGGCAGTTCGGTGTCGGGCAGCTGCCCATTGGCTTCTTCTATGCCAACAAGATTGAAACGAGGGGAGTGGTCAGCCAAGACCTGATAATGGATCGGCTGCTGAATATAGCCGGCCCTCTCCTCGGCGACGTCGGCGTAATGACATTGGCCCTGAAGAAAAGCGCCGCTTACGACTGTTGGTGGGCTGAGATCAAGCGCCACATTTTCCATCGTGGTCGTTCCATTACGTCGACCTTCTCCTGCCCGAAGAGATCCCCTCGGTAAGCTTTAAGTCCCAACCGATTTTCTTCTTATCATCATCGGCTGACATAGCCGACTAACATTTGCCCCTTGGTCTGCAGGAGAAGGAGACGGAGCGGCCGACGGTGAGCGATTCCGGTTGCCCCATTGAATACCATTTAGGTGTTTTGCCCGGGGGCGGCCTTGCTTCGTCGGCCATCGGCTGGGGGGCGCCGAAGCTGGCGTCGCTGCTGCAAGGGCAGGTGCGTCAGCCGATCGCACAGAAGAGAAAGGCTGCACCACCACCACGGTCGTCGGCCGCGCCTGCCCCCAAGAGGCTGAAAAAGACAAAACCAGCAGCGCCAGCCGATAGCTTCCCCCCCTTGGATCCGGCCGTTGCGCAGTTCCTCGACACCGTCGCCAGCGAGGAAGTGCCAGCGGCTGTTGGGGCGGCGGTCAAACCTGGGATTTCGAGTCCTGAGTCGGTCAATGCTCCAGCCAACGTCCCGCCAGTCCCAAGTCCCCCAGCAAAACGTCGTCCCGTAAGCCTTCACTTCACCAGATTTGGCTTCATGATGATTACTTGCATCTGATCGAACCATTCCTTCCAGGTCAAGAAATTGGCCGGTCGCACTTCATGCCCTGCGCCATCGGTAATCATCCTCTGCTACTTGACTTGTAGTAATCTATCGACTTGTCCACTAACCCTTTCTTTTGCAGCCCCCGCGGTCTCCATCGGCTGCCCCCTAGGCGTTCAGTGAGCACGCTGCGCCTGTCGGGGGCAGTGGCGACAACGCCGACGAAGAGGCCCCGACGGCCGCGGGCAACGATCCAGCCGAGCCAACTGCTCTGACCCCGGTGCCAACGGTAAGCCAACTAAATTCGATGATCGGTTTTGTCAGCTTAATGTCTTCTTAATCATCTTCTTCTTTGTCGCAGAACATAGCTGACCTCCTCAACTTTGACTTGTCGGAGTTCGAGGAGTCCGGCGACATCGGCGAGGAGGCATCGGTGATGCCGGCTGAGGACCTGAGGGCCACTTTAGCCGACATCGGCAATTGGCTGGAAGCCTCGCTGGACGCGCTGGTGGTCGACAGCGGCTCGATACGCGCGCGATTCAGAGATATCCAAGACCAGCTGCCGGAAGCCCTAGCCGAGGCTATTGTGCCGGCTACCTTCATGGAAGCCCATTAGTTCAAGTATGAGTGGGCACGACAGCGGATAATCGATCGCCGCGAGAGCCAAGCGCGGTCGGCCACCATCCAGTCAACCAAGGGTGCCATCGAGAGTCGGAAGGCCGCCTTCGACCGCCTGAAGACCGAGCCGGCGGCCAAGCTCGAGCAACTCCTCACTCGTCAAGATCAGCTGATAGCCGATCTCGTCCAAGTCACGAACGAGATCGATGTCCACAAGGAGTACCTGGCTAGCTTGCCGGCCAAGATCGAAGCTGAACGCCAGGGCATCAAGGTGGCCGTGGCACATCTGCGCAACCTGGTGAGGAGCGTCCGACCGGTGGCGGGGTCTGAGGCCGACGACGTTAGGGCCATCGAAGAAATAGACCAAATTAGGCGGAAGGCGTTGTCGGCCATAGCCGATTTTCTAAAAAAATGAGATTGTAATATTCCGATCTTCTGAAATCGGCTAACGCTTCTGTATCATACTTGTCATGCTTCTGTGATGGGATTGGACGATCATTTTACTCGT
Organism: Oryza australiensis; assembly: GCA_019925245.2. Classification (NCBI taxonomy): domain Eukaryota; kingdom Viridiplantae; phylum Streptophyta; class Magnoliopsida; order Poales; family Poaceae; genus Oryza; species Oryza australiensis. The sequence goes on along the minus strand of JAIFGZ020000414.1, from coordinate 2,927,760 downwards.
GCTTGTACTTGGCTTCGAATCGTGTGACATAATTTATCGATCTTCTGCCACTGTGCTCGTAGATAAGATCGGCTTTCAGCCGTGAGCGGCGTCCTGACTTGCTCATGTTGAAATCGGCTCCAGCCGCTTGTATCGTTTCGTGTTGCCGATTCCGAGACTACACCACGACCATTAGTGTTAGCGTTTGAACATCGGTCTCATTGGCTATCGGCCGATAATATCCAAATGCACCACCGATTTGGTTTCGTAATCTGACTCATCCGAATCTGTATTTCAGGAACCCGTGATTTCTGAATGATAGGTATCCAGTCTTGAGTAGTCACCAACCATTCAACGTTTCCCAACGCCTTTAATGATGACCTCTTCGACTTTCAAATCGGCAGCGACCTTTCACATCCGAAACCGCATCTTTTCTTTCTATAAATGGACCCCTTCAGGCCTTCCCGAATAACTCACAACCGAAGAAGAAACTCACTCTCCAGGTGTACAACATCAAGATCTCCAAGCTTTCGGCAGGGCTTCCTATGGCTTCCTCAAGCTCGTCGGTGAACCAGGTGATTTCCCAACTCATCCATTCTCACCATTTCTTCTCTCTAAGTACTCAGGAGTTAACCTTCTCGCAGTCGCTCCATCCCCTTTGGGTGATTCTAGCGATCATGGACACGCCGTATGAACTGACGGCTAGCCAGGAACGACAAGTGAGAACCAACTTGAAGCGCTTCAGGGAACAGGACGCTCGTCATCCGACGGCCAGACCTCCCATCAACCTCGGTAGCGTCCCGGCCGCTATTCCTTTGGCGTCTTCAACGCTCACGCGCCTCGACAGGCTGGAAGTAAGGCAAACACGACTTGCCAACGAACTGTTAACCACAACCACCGATGTAAGGGTCACTAGGCTAGAGTATTTGATCTTGGATGCTTTAGAGTTAGAGTCTCCAGAGGCCGTCAACCGAGCCCTGGCGGTCATCAGAAATTACCTAGGAGATATGTAATCAAAAACGGCTTTACGCCAATTATGAATAAAAATCGGCTACTGTCACGCTGATTCAATCGTCGACCCAAATACTGGGGTAATATTTCTTCAGATATTTGCAGTGCAATCGGCCCGATTTTACGATCGGCTTGTGTACGTATATGCCCCCCAAGTTTTGTTGATAGCTTCGGTGTCGATAAAATTGTGAGTTCGAGCCATTCGTGCGTCCTGGCCGTCCCTATCGGTCAATCCTGAGCTGATCGTAGGACACTTAGCAAAAAAATGTTGTATAAAAATGCCTAAAGGCGATGCCTCGTAAATGTAAGACATCGGCTGTCGTAAATCGGCTGAAGTAACCCTAGCCGAATCACGAGTTGATCCACACACTTGGGTAATATTTCTTTAAATATTTTCCATTAAGAGCCCTTCCGAATATCTCTCCATCCAGTCCTTTTAGCATGTAAGCTCCTTTAGAGACGCATTTGTGGATCTTGAAAGGCCCTTCCTAATTTGGTGACCATTTGCTGAACTTGTTGTCTCTAGATCCGATCGGCAGTATAAGTTTCCAAACGAGCTCGCCTTCTTCAAAAGATTTGGGCACCACCTTCTTATTATAATGTCTGGCTACTCGTTCTTTATCTTTTGTGACTTTTTCCAAGGCCTTCATCCTGGATAAAACCAGATCTTCCGATTCGTCCACCATCAGGTGATAATAATCATCGGCTGTGAGTTGATCCTGTAGCTGAATGCGCCTTGAGCCGACGACACTTTCCCATGGCAGCACTGCTTCATGTCCATAGGCCAGTTTGTACGAAGGGACTTGGATTGACCCGTGGCATGCCATCCGATACGCTCACTGTGATTTGGCTAATCGGGTGTGCCATTGCTTAGGATACTCAGAGATCTTTCTTTTAATCAGCTTGATCAAACTTTTGTTTGAGGCCTCGGCTTGCCCGTTGGCTTGTGCGTAGTACGGCGAAGAATTAAGTAGCTTGATCCCCATGCCGTCGGCAAACTAACAAATTCGTCCGATACAAAGATAGATCCCTGGTCTGTTGTTATTGTTTGTGGAACGCCAAATCGATAGATAATGTGTTCTTTGACAAACTCGATTGCGTCCTTAGAATTCACTTTTCTTAGGGGAATCGCCTCCACCCATTTTGCAAAATAATCCGTTGCCACCAGGATAAACTTATGCCCTTTGCTTGAGGGTGGATTGATCTGGCCGATCATATCAATGCCCCATCCCCTGAACGGCCACGGTTTGATGATTGGGTTCATGGCCGATGCTGGTGCTCGTTGTATGGCGCCGAACTTCTGACAATCCTGGCAGCCTTTGTAATACTTTAAACAATCCTCCAGCATTGTCGACCAGAAATATCCTGCTCGGCGAAGTAGCCATTTCATTTTGTGGGCCGATTGATGCATGCCACAGATCCCTTCATGTACTTCCCTGATGGCCACTGTAGCCTGATCGGCTCCCAGACACTTGAGTAGCACGCCGTCAATCGTCCGATAGTACAAGTCTTCATCGAGCAACACGTATCGTAATGCCTTGTATCATAACTTCCTTGTAGCCGATTGAAAGGGGTTTTTGAGATAGTTGTAAACTTCAAACCTCCAATCATTGGCTGTAATGGCGGCCACGTCCATGTCTACTTCTTTCAGCATCGGCCGATAGCCTGATGCCCCTTGAGCCAAGTCATTGGCCTCTGTGTTCTGCTCTCTGGGGATATGCTTCAAAATGACCAGCCGAAAACCATCCATTAATTCCTGGCATTGCCGATGATAGACCATAAGCGCGTCGTTTTTGCATTCATATTCCCCTGATAATTGACTGATGACCAACAGCGAGTCTCCCATTATTTCGACGGCGTCGGCTTCAACTTCCTTGAGCAGGTGCAATCCTTTAAGGATGGCTTCGTACTCGGCTTGGTTGTTTGTAGCGTGAGGACTGATGGCGAAAGCAAACTCGAAGCTTGCCCCCCTGGGCGAAATAATGACCAAGCCGATGCCACAGCCGTTGGTGCAAACCGAGCCATCGAACATCAAAGTCCAAGGCATAATTTCCACTGAGCCGATTAGGTTGTTTCTGTGTTCCGCAATGAAATCAGCTATGGCTTGCCCCTTGACTGCTCTTGGTGCCTGATACCTCAGATCGAACTCTGTTAGTGCGAAGATCCATTTTCCCATCCTCCCTTTGAGCACTGGAGCTGATAGCATATACTTAACTACATCGGCTTTGCAAATTACCGTGCACTCGTTGGACAGCAGATAGTGCCTTAACTTTGTGCATGAAAAATAGAGGCATAGGCATAACTTCTCCACAGGTGAATACCTTATCTCTGCTTTTAGCAACCGTCGGCTGAAGATAGAAAATGGCCTTTTCCTTGCCGTCGACATCTTGGATTAGGACGGAGCCGATTGACTTGTCATCGGCCGATAGGTACAGCTTGAACGGTATTCCCTTTTGTGGAGGCATTAACACTGGAGGGGAGCTTAGATAATCTTTTATGTTGTCTAACACCTTCTGCTGCCCTGCCCCTCATGTGAATGTTTGATCGGCTTTCAGTCAGAGTAGTGGTGTGAACGACTCCATCTTTTCTGAGAGATTGGCTATGAACCGTCTGATGAAGTTTATCTTGCTGATCAATGACTGGAGTTGTTTTTATCTTTCGGGGGTTGAATTGTCTTGATAGCATTTACGCTCCTTGGTGTAACTTCAATCCCTTTTTCATGGATAAGAAATTCCAAGAATTGCCTGGCCGATACGCCGAACGCGCACTTAAGCGGATTCATCTTCAGACCGTACTTCCTTGTCCGTTGCAACACTTGTCTCAGATCGACAATATGGCCTTCTATCTCCTTTGACTTGACAACCACGTCGTCAATGTATATCTCTACCAATGAGCCGATCAAATCGTGGAAGATGTAATTCATGGCACGTTGATATGTTGCCCCAGCATTCTTCAGACCGAACGTCATCACTACCCATTCGTACAAGCCGATTGCGCCGGGACACCGAAAAGCGGTCTTGTGGATGTCCTCGTCGGCCATAAATATTTGGTTATATCCTGCATTGCCGTCCATGAAACTGATAACTTTATGACCGGAAGTAGCATCGACGAGCATATCGGCTATTGGCATCGGGTATTCGTCTTTAGGGGTTGCCTTGTTAAGATCCTTGAAGTTGATGCACACCCTAAGTTTGCCGTTTTTCTTCAATACTGGGACGATGTTCGAGACCCACTCGGCGTATCGGCAAGGCCGAATGAATCCCGCGTCGTATAGCCGAGTAATTTCGGCTTTAATTGCATCGTACATATCGGCCATAAACCTCCGGGGAGGTTGTTTGAATGGCCGATAGCCTGCCTTAATCGGCAGCTGATGGACCACTATCGATCGACTGAGACCGAGCATCTCGAAGTACTCCCAAGCAAAACAATCTTTATATTCTTTTAATAATTCAATAAGCTGGGATCTGTAATGAGGAGACGTATTTTTGCTAATGTACCTCGGCCTCGGCTTATCATCAGAGCCGATGTCGATTTCCTCTAACTCGTCGGCCGACGTAAAACCTTGCCCTAACTTGCCATCGTCTTCGTCTGCGGTGGCTATGCCGAGAACGCTCGAGCCCTCCACCATGTCTTGTTCAAAGCAGCAGCTGCGGCTCGTCATTCCCAATCGGCTGTATTGTGGAATTGGAAACATTCAGAAAATCGGCTTGCCAGATTTTCCCAGATAAACAATCGATGCCCTCGATTTCCCAAAGCGGCAAATCAGCACTGACAACACTAACTGACCTGTCGGCTGGTACAATCTCGATCTTGTCGCTGTCCCATTGGATCAGGCTCTGATGCATTGTAGAAGGGACGCAACAGTTGGCCCAATCCCTTCCGAGCAGCAGGCTGTAAGACCCCTTCCAGTCGATGACAAAGAATGTTGTAGGCACGGTCTTGTTGCCGATGGTCAGTTCAACGTTGAGGACGCCCTTGGTCTCCGATGGGTTGCGGCCGAAGTCTTTGAGCACCATGTTGGTTTTTATTAGATCTTCGGCTCCCTTGCCTAATTTTCTGAATGTCGCGTAAGGCATGAGGTTGACTGCAGCTCCCCCATCGACTAGCATTTTGGAAATTGGCTTGCCGTTGATGAACCCTTTAACGTACAACGGCTTTAAGTGTCAATTTTCGGTTCCTTCGGGTTTGTCGAAGACAGCCTGATCTGGTGAGATTACTAGTTTTGCCAGGTCATTTTCAATGGTGTCTGCATCGGCTTCAGGAGCGCCGAACTCGGTTGGCAACACGAATACCATGTTAACCGATGCAGAAACTTTGCCTTTTCCCTTGGCTGCCCTCCTGGCTTGATCAGCAGGGCTTTCCTCGGCTTGTTCTTCGTTGGCTATGGCATCTTTCTTTTTGGGCACCCACTGCCTTTTGATTTTGCCCAGCCAACGGCACTGTTCGTGGATCATTTGCTGCACTTCGTCTTCTCTCCCTTCACGCTTAAGCCGTTGAACCCTTCTTTTCTGCGTCTTCGTGAAGAGATCGGACGGGCACCATTGGGGGTTGGCCGATTCCTCATCGTCGGCCTCTCCATCGTCACGGCTGTTCCCATCACGGTTTTCGTCGATGAAGAAGTCCTGATGGATCGGGTCGAGCCGATCATGGACAGACCGTCGCCTTTGGTTTATCTGGATGGCTCTGGGGACGAACCAAGTTGGACTCGCAGGCGATAAGCTCCTGTGCCCATTGTCGCGACGATCGTTACATGCCGGGCAATCATCCAGCGTTGGCAGTCTCATGCCGGATTCCCAGCAGTACCTAAAAAAATCACAATGCCGATGTGGGTCGGCATTGTCGCGGTTTACCTCGTATCGTCGGCTTTGGGTGTTCGGGTCGCGCCGACGTGCTTCGTCGTAAGCTTCTTCATGGCGAGACCGGTACTGATGGCGGTGTTGGTTTCGTTCATGGATCGGTTGTCGGTCAGCCGATCTGATGACTGGGCGCACCATGTTAATTGGCGCGGCGTGACATCCAATTTGGTCACCTTCTGCCTTGGCCCCGATCGATGTGTTGACTAAGCCATGCGCCATTCTGTTCTGTCGATCAGCTTGCCTAGGGCCGGCTTGGACCGTGTTGACCGGGAAAGGATTGCCGTCTACTTTCATCGGCCGACTTGAATCGGCGAACTTTAGCTTCCCGGCCTCAATTGCCGACTGGATTTGCTGTCTAAAGACTTTGCAGTCATTGGTGGCATGGGATGTGGAGTTGTGCCACTTGCAATACTTCTTTTTCTTCAATTCTTCGGTCGATGGGATCACGTGATTCTTAGGCAACTGAATCTGCTTCTCCTTGAGCAGCAAGTCGAAAATCTTGTCGGCCTGGGTGATTTTGAAGTCGTACCTTTCTTTCTTAGCCGTGTTCAGCAGCCATTGGCAGACGATGGCTTTCTTGTTCTTGGCCCACTTGGCTGCCGCCACTTCTGCGTCATCGTCGTCGGACCCGTAGTCTGACTCAACTACGACCTGAGTTATATTTTTGACGGCCTTCATGGTGTCTTGGAATCGCTGTTCGTGGGCCGTCACCTTCTACGCCAAGTGGGCTAGGCTGTCAAAGTCCTGCGGAGAGAATCGTTCTCGGATTAGCGCGATTAAGCCGTGAAAGGTGAGATCGGCCAGCTAGGCGTCTGATAGCACCAGGCTGTAAGATCGGTTCCTCATCTCCCTAAAGCGTTGGATGTATTCTTGGACCGATTCGTTGTGCTTTTGCCTGATGCTGGTGAGGTCTGACAACTTCATCTCGTGGTTGCCGGAATAGAAATAGTTGTGGAATTGTTTTTCAAGATCGGCCCAACTCTGAATCGAGTCGTATGGCATTGAGGAGAACCAAGTGAAGGCCGATCCCGAAAGAGAAAGAGGGAACAATCGAACTCTCAAGGGATCCGTAGCCGATGCTTCACCGCATTGCGCCAAGAATCGGCTAACATGCTCGTATGTTGAAATATTGTCCTGCCCTAAGAACTTCGAAAAATCTGGGATCTTGTATCGGTTGGGCAACGGGATCCATTCGAAGTGCTCTGGATAGGGATACCGATACATGTTCCCGGAGTCTTTTGGCTTGAGGCCGAATTGATCGCGCATGACATCTGCGATCAGATCGGCCCATGTCCGGTTGTCTTGTTGTATCGGCTCGTATAGGTCATGCGGCGCGGGTGCTTGCCGATACAGCGGTGGCGGCGTCTGAGGCCTATAATGATGATCCTGACGACCTCCTTGGTACTGGTAGTGATGACCAGCAAGAGGTGGCTGATGTGCCGGTTGTGGCGTTGGCGGTCCTAGAAACAACTACCGACCACCGGCGTTGCGCCGTCTATCTGGATCAATCGGCTCCAACTGCCGATTGTCGTTGAACATATTGGCAATCTGATCGTGGGGCAGCGGCTGTTGTCGGTTCAGCATAGTAACCGTCGGCCTTATAAATGATTCGCCTGGATTTGGCTGACCGAGGGCTCCTCCCGGTGGCCCCTGTTGTGCTATCAGTGGGATTGGCCGATCCTGCGTGACCAGCGTCCTGTAACCAAGAAATTGGCCATCTGTAAAGTACGTTGGTCCCCGTTGCAGCTGGTCGGCTATCTTTGCATCCACCACAGTAGCGATCATGTTATTGAGAGTATTGACTAGGATGCTACTTTGGTTGACCAACGCATGATGGACGGCCGAATCAATCCGGTCTTGTAGAGAATACACAACCGAATCGTCTTGTACCTGGGCCGGCTCTTCTATCTTCTGTTTGCCTTTTGTGTCACCAGAGGAGGATGCCTTAGTATCGTTCAGGCTGAACTAATACTTCTGGTGCACGGTCCCAGATCTTGTTTTGGTGAAAGACTGCAAATAGTTAGCCTGGAGCTCTTCCACCATCTTCTTATATTCGGCTTGCTGTTCAGCCGATAATTGTTCCATCTTTACAGGCACAATGTTGTCCTTGGAAACGAGGGGGCTCTTGGAGTCAACCATCTTGCCGGCTGAATCTATGCGTCCGAGTCGAGCCGACAAAGAAAGTCCCACCGGGCGTGCCTAGAAGCGTGTTGACGAGAAATCTCTCTCACGCGCTGGCCTGGGAGATCTGCTTAGCTCCAGTGCAGGTCCTTCTCGGCTGTCTGTTCGGTGCAGGGCGTGCCAGTTGATTTGATCTGTTAATCAACAAGAAAAACAAAGGAATATGCGTTAAGTGTTAAGTTAGATCCCCACTGGATCGGCTGAGGGAATCCATAAAAATATATATGACATTCTAAACTATATTTAAGCCAAGTGACTGGAATGGATCGGCTATACCGAGACAGCATCAGCCGTTTAACCCAAATACAACACAGAATAATAAATATATAAATAGATAACCTAGCCGATCTTGAAAGCTAACAATGGATCGGCTAGTACTCCGATGAATCTTATAGAAAGATATCAATCTTGAAACAGGATGTATAGCCTAGCAATCGGCCATCGACTGTCGATGGTAGGCCGATTCCAGCTTGCAACGTCCGACAAGAGTGCGAACTTAACATAAGAGGCAGTCCTAATACAAATCTAAAAATAAATATATTAAAAGAAAATATATCAGGGCAGGTAAGGCCGGCTGAAACCCCGGCACTGTCTCTAAATAATGCAAATCGAGCCGAACAGATTATTGGCAGTTCTAAGAACGACTTAATAGTTCAAACATGATGCAACATTAAGTATAAAAAGAACAACCCGATCTGTCGCGGCCGATTTATATTTCTTGAGATAGTGGATACCGCATATAAACCAGTCAACCTTTAGATCTAGCCCTATTGGCTGCAAGTTCTTGCTAGAACCGGCCAATGGCAGGATAGATCTAAACATTGATCTAATTTACACGCGCTATATGATAAATAGCGCAGTATAAACTCTTGATTCTAATGTGTCATTATGATGGAAGCACTAGAAACAGTAGATTATACCACTAATGACAAGCATTTACCTAGATCCGGGGGTCGAAACAATGCAGCCCGTAGCCAAACAAAGTGCTTGTCCGAAGAAAAGGTTGGCGATGCGCCGAAGGTTTGATTGATTGTGTATTGATTCCCCTTTTACAGGGTCTCGGGTCCTATTTATACCCAAGATACAATTATCTGTATAGACCCTGGACTCTATCTAAACTACTATTTAAAACACAACATTATCTCGAGCGAGACCCATGCCGTGTTACAACTAACAGCTTAAACAAACCCCTAGATTACAGATACAATTGCCGTTACAGGACTCTATCCATAAGTGGCAATATCATTTAACGCGCAATTAACAACCGAATCCTCTGTTTATCTTCAAACTTCTGTATTAGAAACGGTCTCATCTCTCCCAGACCTAGAATCGGCTATCGGCTGTCCCTGTCCGATCCAACCTTAACAGATTGGCCTCGCAGCCGATCATTCCTTAGCCAATGGAACCCCTATCTCCAGCTGATCCGACTCTGCTTTGTCTTTGCAGACTTGGGGATTCGATTACCAAATTTCAGTGTTAACATATGCCCCCAATTCCGTGATACGGAGTGTTGCGGATTTGCTTTCCTAATCAAACTCCCACTTCTTTCTTGACCTAGACCGCTTCGGCTTCTCCCCAAGTGCTCTTTAAATACCCACTCCCTTCGGCCGAGCCGCCTACGCCTTCAAAGCGCACTTAGCCTCCTTCGCAAACAAGCCTCCTGTCTTCTCTCTCTTCTCCGACGATTCCACCGGCGCTCGCCAAACTTCGTCGCGCTCTTCAGACCTTCACCACCCGAGCACTTCAATGGCCTCCACCGTCGCCGCACCGAGCTCCTCAATCGCTCTGGCCACCACCGCTACGCCGGCCGTAACCGCTGGTCCAACCGCCGCTGCTGTTTCGACTTTCGCCGTGATCGAGTTCCCCGAGGTACTCCTTTCCGAGCCCTAACTCTTTTTTCATCCAGATTTACTTCTCCAACCGTGTTGCATCGATATTACGTTTGGCCATTCGTTGAGTAGCATTTTCCTTTATTTTCACCAATTAGTACTTTTCCCCTCTTTGAACTGTAATGTGCGACCGTTCTTCATTAGTGCCCCTTTTTCTTTTACCTGTAGCACCTGTCACACCAAATATTTATCCCCAACTTGATACAAGCGGAAAAGTACTTTCTCGGCCCCACCGGCAACACGGATCCAGCCGATATAATCATAGCCAAAACCAACCGAATCCCTTTTAATACCGCTAAGCCGTCCCTCGCCCACTGGAATGGAACATTCAAATCCTGGCCAACCACCGATGCAGCCTGGGTCGAGTGGTAGAAGAGGGTGCAATCGGCCAAGTACACTCAGTGGGAAGAAACTGGGATCGCCTAGAGCCTGGAACTGTCTATTGCCGGCATGGAAAAAGACGAGCCGCTCTTATCGGCTGCAACTTACTTCTGGAACGATAGTTTCAATGCCTTCATCTTTCGGCAAGGGCCGATGACTATCACGTTGGCCGACGTGTACATGACAACTGGACTGAGCATCGAATCATCGGCCGACCCCAGCACCTTGAACCGAAAAGGCCAACATCAGTTCAAAACCAAGGCCATCGGCGGGTGGAGCGACTTCATTGCCCAAAACATGAGGGACGGGACAGTCGGCCATAGGAAGCACACGACATTCCTAATGACGAGGCTCGAAAAGTTTGTGTTCTGCGGATCGAGCTGTGGGCCGACCGCCAACTGGCAGGTTGTAGCCGAAGTTCTAGCCGATGGGAGCAAACTTGCGCTGGGGAAGTACCTCCTCGGCTACTTGTATCAGATGTTGCACCAGGCCGCCGCAAAGATAGCCGCCGACGCTCCCATCACCACTGGCGGCCCCTGGTGGTTCCTTCAGATCTGGTTAGTGCTGGCAACGCAAAAGATAGCCGGTCGGCTCCCTCTGACAGCAGCTGAATTCCCAAGGCTAGAGCCGATTGAAGATGACGACGGCAACCAGATCACCACCAGGAGGTGCATGAGCTATGGAGAGGCAGCAGCCGCCCACGCATGCTCAAAGAAATTGGCCGAACTGCTAGCCGAATGGTTTATAGCCCTCTACGACGGGCTGTCTCATGAGAACCGTGCCTGGTATTTCTACCGGGACCGGGGGCAGTTCGAGTTGCCGGCCGACTTCAATTGGGACGACGTCAACTCAGTCGACAACCCGAGATGAAGGGAGCTATTCACCGCCACTTTATCCCCCTGCATCCTGCCGACCGGGATCCATCAGGGCCGATCAGTGCCCAAGAGTTACGAGTTCTGCTACCCGGTATCGGTAGCGAGGCAGTTCGGTCTCGGGCAGCTGCCCATTGGCTTCTTCTATGCCAACAAGATTGAAACGAGGGGAGTGGTCAGCTCAAAGCCCGCTGGCCCATGATGATGGCCTTCTCGCCCCTTGGCCCAAGCTGGTCCTCGGCGCCCTCGGCCATCTGGTCGTCGGTGCTCGAGGCATGTGGATCCTTGGCCTCTGTTGCGACCAACTTGGTCCCGGGGGCTCCGCCGTCGTCGACTTCAATGAGGGGGAGCAGGTCCCAGTTGATCTTGGGGAGCTCCGGGAGAGCCCTGCCCTCCTCAATCGCTAGCTCGAGGCCGGCCTCTGGGGCTACCTCAGTCACCGCTTCGGCTGCTCCGGCGACTATTGCGTTGACCCTAACCTCGGCTTCCATCACCGGGTGCTCCCCTACTTGTCCAGCCACCGGTCCTTCGGCTCCCGAGCCAGCAGTAGCCGAGGGATGGTAGGATCCCACCCTCTCGACCTAGGTAGCCGGTTCGGCCTCCCTCGCTGGCTTCTCGGCACGAGGCTCCATGTCCTTGGCGACCCTGCTCGAGGAAATTTGTTAGCATACAAAGGAGGAAGAAAATCAAGACAGATCTCCCGATCAAGCACTTATTTAGCGGAGGCTCGGAACGAGACCCCGACGAGCTTGGCCGCCTTCTTCGGGCACCCGGATGCCTCTGGCCGTGGCACCTCTCTCGAGCCGGATGATGGGGATGCGGGACGTGCTTGAACCTCCCATGACTCGTCCTCGTCGGAGGTAACCACAAGCCTTCGCTTCGCGCCAGGGATCTTGAGGCTCCCCGGCGTCGCCCTTTTCGCCTTGGGCTTTTGCTGGGGAAGGTCGGGCTTCTTCCCCTTCCCTTCCGACCTTGGCTGAGGAATGCGAATTCTCTGTATGCTTCCCGCCCCTGTCGACACCAACTCATGGTAGGTGAGATATCGAGCAAAAGAAGAAGAAGCAAACAGAACAAATGAAGAAAGGAAGCCTAACTTACCTCGGGCTGAGGGTGATGGAGGCTATAGCTGAGTGGCCTCCATCACTGATGTTCGCCGAGCTCTGGGAGAAGCTCGACAGCCTTTGGCGCACGCGTTCAAGGGGGACCGTCGCCTCCCAAGTAGGGTCCCGGTCGCCCGAGTACTCATACCCCGGCTTCACCCTCTCCTTGCATGGTTGGACACCTCGGAGGGCGAAGTTGAGCACTACTCGGGTGTCGGTCAGGCCTTGCTCCCTCAGCTGGTCCACCATGGCGACGAGCTCGTCGACTTGGTCCTGGTCGCCGAGGCAGTAGGTGGCCGTCCAGGTGGTCGCTGGGGTCGACTCCTGGTAGATCTCGGGGGGAGATCGCCGGCTCATGGTTCCCAATGTAGAACCACTCGACGTGCCAGCCCTTGTTCGAGGTCGTCAGGTCGACGGGGATGTAGCACTGAGACATCCTTTCCTGGAATTGGATTTTGGCCCTGCCGATTGTGCTGCCACCCATTCTTCGGAGACAGAAGTAGTGGCGAAAGAGGTTGAAGTGCGGGTCTATCGATGGGTGGGTCGGCAGTCCTCAAAGGGGGGTGCCCAAGGAGGTGAAAGAGAACGGTAGAGAAGCTGTCCTCTAATGGATTTGATGGTCGACTCGAGTCCTGAGATGAGCCAAAGAGCAAAGACACAACGAGTTATACTGATCCAACCCTTCCAAAGGATAATAGGCCTACGTCTAGTGTTCTTTGTTGGGGTGTATGATGAACAAGAGTTACAAAGGAGTGAGAATGCAAGCTCGGGATCGGAACCTAGAAGTCTCTCTGGTTCTCCCTGTGTTCCTCTCTTCTTTCTTTCTTGGCCCCGTCGTCCTGCCCTCCCTTCCCTTTTATAGCTCAAGTGGGGCTAGAACAGGATAGCTTGTGGTCAAAGAAAGCTATGTCTAATGTGCTAAAATGTGAGTACAAACAACATCTGAAAAGGTGCAAGATGGTTTGCTATGTCCTATACACCATGGGCATCTTGTGCTCTCTCTCTTGCCTTGGGATCCCTCCTTCGCTGGAGATATTTGTACAGTGCTGTCGGGTGATGTCAGTCTCTGTCGGGCTGTCCCATCCCTCTTCCTCCTTGTGCACCAAGTCTTGTCCCGAAGACGGTCGAGGTCGGGTTGTGGAATTGGGGTCGAGAGAGGAGAGTCGAGGTCGGACTCGGGGAAAGGTCGGGACGTCCAACCCCGTAACGGGGGGTCGGGCCATCGACCACGTGTTGAGGATTCTCTTCTTTGACTTCAGTTGGACTTTGAGTCCAGTCCATGAGGTACCCCGGGGTGACACCCCCCCACACCAGCCCTCGAGCCTAAGAAGGAATGGAACATCCATCCTTAGCATCAAAGTTTCTTTTCTTCGTCGTCTTCAAAGGATCCTCAAAGCATCGAACAGAGGTTTTGGCAGGTGCACCACCTAGGTGCACCTGCTAGGTATAGCCCCCGAGCCTAAGGGCGAATGGAACATTCGGCCTTAGGGTCAAGTTTCCTTTCTAGCTGCTAATTCCTTGCAGGCTGTCGAAGTTTTGGGAGTTTTCAATTCTACAGGTGCACCTGGCAGGTGTAGCCCCCGAGCCTAGGGTTGGATGGCACATCCGAGCCTATGGTCAAATCATCAAGAGTGTCTTTCGTTCACCCTCTGATCTGAGCATTGCCTGGGATCTAACGAAGTTTCTATTGGATTCGACGGGCTCGCTACCCGGAAGCATATAGTGGTCCTTGTGTTGCCTTCATCGTGGCTAGGTGGCCACAGACAGAGTTAAGGAAACCTCGGCCTAGAGGCAGGTGGGATTCGGTGTGCTGGCCGGGGCCACCGCTTGGAGGCTGCTGGTAGTCCCGACCCTGACCGGGGGTCGGCCCGAAAGCCAGCCCCCGAGTCGGGAAAGCCACTGCCTCAGGGCAGTGGAGGTCGACGATGCGATCGGGACTACTGCCCTGAGGCATATAGCAATCCTGACCCCGACCAGGGGTCAGCCCGAAAGCCAACGCTCGAGTCGTTGAGGCCACGGCCCGAAGGCCAGCGGCGGTCAGCGGAGTCAAAGAAGAGATCTTCTGGCATCCTTGTGTAGAGTTCTGTCACGCCTCGCCGAGGGCGTGAAAACCGGCGTAAACGTTACGTGACAGGACAGGACGGGAGACGGAAGCCATGCGGGCGCCGTTTGCCATTCCGAGGATCCGACGGTCAAGGTTTTTTCTTAGGGGCGACGTGGCACACCAGGAAGATGGATGGGCGGGGGGCGCTTCGAATGCTCCGCACCTATCATAAACTGTGCTAGGCACGTTTTCCAAGAATTACGCCACCAAGCCCATCATTGCTCCCTATTTAAACCCGGTCATTCCAGGTTCCTTTCTTCTTACGCCATCTACTCCTTCAGTTCGAAAGAAAACCTCAAGACTCCCGCCATTGCTCCACAACCTTCTGCTTCCTTAAAGCGTTCTAGGGCTTATGGCCTCGTCGCTGAGTCCCACCGAGAGTTGGAGCAGGAGTGGAAGCTCCGAGAGCCATTGCCAAGGGGTAAGTCTTGGATTTCATCCTTTACTCAGATGGTTCTTCTTTTGTTGTCTTTTTGTTCTTCTATTGGAATCTCACCTGCCAGGTGTTGATGCAATGGCAAGATGTTGGTGCTCTGCCGCAGGTGGAGTTTGTGGAGATGCGCATTCCTGTGGTGATGGCCGACCCGAAGAAGCTTCTCCGGACCTACGCTCAAGGCGTGTTGGAGATGGCGGCTACACACGTCCTTGGTGTGGTACAACATGTGCACACGTCGGGGTGCTGGGAAGATATGGTAATGTGTAGGCCTTGTAGTTCCAATCATTCCAGCATGTGCGCACGTCCCTGGAGTGGTACATAAATTGTACCCTCGAGCTGACGTCGACATGGTTGAGGGTGGCCTGCTGGCATCGAGGAGGGCGATGTCGATGACGTCTACGCCGCCATGGAGCCGACGACAGAGAAGATTGTAGCCTCCATGGACCTGTAGGTTAGGGGGACCTCGGGCCCTATGTATGATCATCACCCCGCAAAAATATAATAAAGAAATAGTTTGCAGTCTCCTTTGTATGCCGCTGTGATTGGCGATATGTCCGATATGAATTTTTTTTGGACACCCGACATGCCGCTATGTGACAGACCGTCCGTGCGACCTTGTCCTTCAACAGTCCAAATCCGGAGGGCAGGTAGTCGAGCTTGGGGGAAGCTACCATTTCGGGTAGTTTGCGCCGAGCGACTTAGGCCGTCCATGGACTAACAATCAGAAGGCTTCCAATCAAACTCAAGGACGTCTGTCTCATGGAGTAGATCCTGCTGAACGATCTCGGCTGTTTATAGACCAAGTCCAGAGGGCTACCGATCAAACTCCAAGCAGATCCTTCTCCTTCATAGCGGGACGGAACGCGAAGAGAGAGCCTTCTATCCGCCACATGATCGACCTCCGATGCCGAGTGTTCTTCAGACCTTAATGGATGGATCCGAAGGTTTCCTTGGTCTACTCGGATCGACTCAACCGAGTGCAGGGCGAATAGGTGGGCGGGGGAGGATCAGCGATCATCCGGTACGCGTATCTCTCATGACCGAGCGGCGGAAGCCGACGGGACGGATCCGTGTGGGCATTCGATCGAGCAAGGTCACTTAGTTGTGTATGTAGAGAATGAACGCGAGGTTGTCGTCTGACCAGTCTCTGTGTGTCTAACCCTTGAAGTAGAGCGAGTCGGGCCATCGACTGACATTGTCCGGGTGACCCGAGTCGAGCTCCTGGCGTCTTAGTCGTATACACAGGATTTAGTCGTTAAGAGCCTCGAGGTAATTCACCGGCACTTGACCGAAACATGGATGGTCCCGACCCCAGTCAACCCTGGGTAGGAATGAAGTCACTATCCGAGGGACTCAGGGTCAAGCCGACCATGTTCAGTCAAAGCGGGTAATGAATTAGCCCTCGAGCAGCTCAAGCTCAGCAGGCGGAACATCTTCTCAGAAACCCTTAACGAATAAGCTAGGGCCGCATTTCTCAGCGCTTGCCATGAGTACATTTACAGGAGAAGGGATCAACGCGGCCGGCGATACTGCTCGGGAAGGCTTCCGAGCCCCCGAGCCGTTTGGGGGTCAGGAAAACGTCCTGCAAAAAATGTCAAGAAATAATAGAAATTGCGGAATTGAAGGGATTGAGGGCTAGGTACTTAGCTGTTCAAGCATAGAATCGGCGCAGGTGTTCGATGTTCCATGAGTTCGGCACTTCCTGTCCATCTTCGTGAATCAGCCTGTAGGAGCCCGGACATGTAACGGCGGAGACAATGAAGGGACCTTCCCATGGAGGTGAGAGCTTGTTCATGCCGGCCGAGGACTGCACACTTCGAAGCACGAGGTCGCTGACCTTGAAGGATCTCCCCTGGACGTTCCTGTCATGGTATCGACGGAGCGCCTGCTGGTATCGGTCCATCTGGATTGCTACCGCCATGCGTTCTTCTTCGATGCTGTTGATGTCCTCGGCCAACGTTTGCTCGGCCATCCCTTCATCGTACAACCGAATCCTTGAGGATTCGTGGAGCATGTCGACCGGGAGAATTGTCTCCGAGCCATAGACCAGGAAGAACAGGGACTGTCCTGTGGCTCGGCTCAGCTAAGTACGGAGCCCCCAGATCACAGCGGGGAGCTCGTGCAACCAGCAGCCTTAATGCTTTCGGAGTGGATAGAAGACCCGGGCCTTTAGGCCTTGCAGGATCATGCCATTAGCACGTTCGCACTGCCCATTCGTCCGGGGGTGCGCCACCGAGGTGTACTTGACCTCGATGTATCTTTCTTCACAGAACTCCCAAAAATCGTTCCCGGTGAATTGCGTGCTGAGGTCAGTGATGATCTCCCTCAGGACGCCGAAGCGAAAAGTAATGCCCTCAATGAACTCGGCCGCCTTCTTGGCGGTGCAAGCATTCGACGGCGTTACATCGATCCACTTCGTGAATTTGTCGATTGTGACATAGAGGTGGGTGAAGCCCCCTGGTGACTTTGGGAATGGGCCGACCATGTCGGGCCCCCAGCATGGCCATGACAGCGGGATCGTTTGGAGAGCCTATGCCGGGAGATGGTGCTGTTTGGCAAAAAACTGACACCCCTGGCAGCGCCGAACTAGCTCCTTGGCGTCCTCATTGGTGGTCGGCCAATAGTAGCCTGCACGGAAGGCTTTGCGGACCAACGTCCTAGTGCTCGCGTGGTTGCCACAGATGCGCGTGTGAATTGTTAGTGATATGCCCTAGAGGCAACATGGAGATGTTGGATATCATGGTCAATGTTTATGTATAAATGAATAAAGTGTTATTCAGTTCCATGAAATAGACATCTTGTATTGACCAATAAGGACGTGACTTATTTATGAGACTTTTTATGTATGAATCTATTTCTAAACGATCTTTGATCACATGTCATATTGTTGGAACAAATATGAATCTAAGATCGACATGTTTATTGATTGATGATCATGTCTCATAGATCATGGTATAGAGATACCAAATCAATATACGTGGACATATGTTAGAGAACACATTGTTGGATAGACCCACCATGATACACTACAGGAATTAATGGTGGGACACGATTCCAACAAGTGGCTTGGAGCCATGAAATCCGAAATATAATCCATGTAAGATAATCAAGTTTGGAACTTGGTTGATCCACCTGATGGTGTCAAAACCATTGAGTGTAAATGGGTTTTTAAGAAAAAGGCCGATATGGATGGAAATGTTCACATCTATAAGGCGCGATTGGTGGCGAAATGTTTTAAACAGATTGAAGGTGTTGATTATGATGAAACCTTTTCACCCGTGGCAATGCTTAAGTCTATTCGGATTATTCTAGCGATTGCTGCATATTTCGATTATGAGATATGGCAGATGGATGTCAAAACGACTTTCCTAAATGGAAACCTAAGCGAGGATGTATACATGATACAACCTGAGGGTTTTGTCGATCCACAATCGCCTGGAAAGATATGCAAGCTACAGAAATCCATTTATGGATTGAAGCAAGCATCTCGGAGTTGGAATATTCGTTTTGATGAAGTAATCAAAGGGTTTGGTTTCATCAAAAATGAAGAGGAGGCCTGTGTTTACAAAAAGGTCAGTGGGAGCGCAATTGTATTTCTAATCTTATATGTGGATGACATATTGTTGATTGGAAATGATATCCCTATGCTAGAATCCGTCAAGTCTACATTGAAAAATAATTTTTCCATGAAAGACTTAGGGGAGGCAGCATACATATTGGGCATTCGGATCTATAGAGATAGATCCAAGAGGCTAATTGGATTAAGCCAAAGTACATATATTGGCAAAGTGTTAAAAGGTTCAACATGCATAATTCCAAGAAAGGTTTCTTGCCCATGTCACATGGCATTAATCTTAGCAAGAATCAGTGTCCTCAGACACATGATGAGCGGAATAAGATGGGTATGGTTCCATATGCTTCGACAATTGGATCCATCATGTATGCCATGCTTTGTACACGTCCAGATGTCTCGTACGCTTTGAGTGCTACGAGCAGATACGAGTCAGATCCAGGTGAAGGTCACTGGACTGCCGTAAAGAATATCCTTAAGTACTTGAGAAGAACTAAGGATATGTTCCTAGTCTATGGAGGTGAAGAAGAGCTCGTTGTAAGTGGTTACACCGATGCTAGCTTCCAAACAGACAAGGATGATTATAGATCGTAATCTGGGTTCGTGTTCTGCCTGAACGGAGACGCAGTCAGCTGGAAGAGTTCCAAGCAGGATACTGTTGCTGATTCTACAACGGAGGCCGAGTACATTGCTGCTTCAGAAGCTGCAAAGGAGGCTGTTTGGATCAAGAAATTTGTTTCTGAGCTAGGTGTGATGACCCGCGCAACTGGTCCAATGTCTCTCTATTGTGATAATAGTGGAGCCATTGCGCAAGCCAAGGAGCCGAGGTCACATCAGAAGTCCAAACACATACTTCGGCGATATCATCTCATCCATCAGATAGTGGACAGAGGTGATGTCAAGAAATGCAAAGTGCACACAGATCTCAACATAGCCGATCCGTTGACAAAACCTCTCCCTCAGCCAAAACATGAGGCGCACACAAGAGCAATGGGTATTAGATACTTACATGATTGACTCTAGTGCAAGTGGGAGACTGTTAGTGATATGCCCTAGAGGCAACATGGAGATGTTGGATATCATGGTCAATGTTTATGTATAAATGAATAAAGTGTTATTCAGTTCCATGAAATAGATATCTTGTATTGATCAATAAGTACGTGACTTATTTATGAGACTCTTTATGCATGAATCTATTTCTAAATGATCCCTGATCACATGTCATATTATTGGAACAAATATGACTCTATGATCGGCATGTTTATTGATTGATGATCATGTCTCATAGATCATGGGTATGGAGATACCAAATCATTAAACGTGGACACATGTGTTAGAGAACACATTGTAGGATAGACCCACCATGAGATACTACAGGAATTAATGTGCCATTAGTTGGTCTCAAGTAGTGTTGGTGCAAGGTCCTTAGACCTGAGATCATCATGGATTCCAACATGTGTAGTAGCCTACTTTGGGACTACCAAACGCTATTTCATAACTGGATAGTTATAAAGGTAGTTTTCGGGTTTGCTATGAAACATGGAGTGGGATGTGAGTGATCAAGATGGAATTTGCCCCTCCTTTGGAGAGATATCTCTGGGCCCCTCGAGGTAATGGATTATGGAAATGCATGGCCATGCTAAGTTGATTGAGGAGTCAATCAACAGACAGATAATCCAATACGGTTCGAGTGAATGGTTAAGCTATTGAAGGGATGGCACACATCTTGCCTATAGCTTGATTGGTATCGTGAGGCAAAGGGATTTGTGTACACATTACAGGTTCAGAGCTGATATTATATTCTTGTATGCTATGGTGTGAATATGTGCTACTAGGCGCCGCTGTTGACAAATCGGCTGAGTTAGACTCTAGCCAAAACCAAGTATACCTGAACCTTCAGGGTCGCATGCTTAAGGGGATAAGAACAGGCATTCGAGTTGGACTCGGATACGGCTCGATCGGATAGGGATCCGATCGGATAGAGTCCTATGGGCTTACGACGTATGGGCGGCCAACTCTATGAGATTCGGATGGGATCCAATTCAAAATAGAGTCCTGATCGGCCACTAGTCCCTGTCGGCCAACTCTATATAAAGGGGCGAGGGGTGGAGAGTTGCGGTATTGAATTGCATTGCGCCGAGATCAATCTCCACGGAAACCCTCCCCACTTTCGAGCCAAACCCTAGCCTTGCATTGCGTGCTAGCACACGGGTGTTTGACGTTCTATCCCCAGACGTGTGGATACTGGTAGAGGCGCTACTACGTTGCGGCACTGTTGATTGGCTATGAATCGGCTGCAATTGGAGCGAGGCGACTGCGGCAGATCGGCGACGCAAGATCGGCTGCGGCATCGACGAATCGGCTGATTGGTGAATCGGCTGTCCCCGGGAATCGGCTGTCATCGGCCAACATTGTTCCAGATCAGATAGCCCTGATTGGCTAGTCCGCTGCACTCTACTCCAATCGGTAACGATCTATCGTCCCTTACTTGCAAGTGTTCCTGGTTTGCATGGTAGAAAATTTTTGTTATTAGCTATCGTAGCTTCCGTGTAACCCTTCATGAATCTCATCAAGGATCTGGATTCCACGGTCTCGGCGGACACATAGGAAGAGTACTCGGGTGGAGGCCGTGCGATTGAACAACTCGGAGCCTACCATGACGTATTGCTTGCTACGTCGGGCGACGCGTTCGGCCATGGCCTTGTCAGGAGGAAGCGCCTTGGTAGTGATGTAGTCAACGAGCTCTCGACGCCAGTTCACTCAGAGCGTCGGTGATGGTGAGCACTGACTCAGCTGGAGGTGGAGGGGTAGGCTCGGGAAGCTCCGAGTCCTTGATCGATGGTTTGTGTAACTCGTGGAGGAAGATCCCCTACGGAACGGAAGCTTGGGAAGACCCGAACTTAGCTAGCTGGTCGACCGCCGAATTGGCGTCATAGAGAACATGGTGGAACTCGAGGCCGCTAAACTTGCCCTCGAGATTTCGGACCTCGGCGCAATAGGCGTCCATCTTCTCGCTCGAACAGGACCAATCCTTGTTGACCAAGCTAATTACTAGCTTCGAATCACCGTACACCATAAGGTGATCGACGCCGATGGACTTGGCGATTCGGAGACCATGGAGTAAAGCCTCGTACTCAGCGATATTATTTGATGCTTTGAAAAGCAACTCGAGGACATATTTAAGATGCTCACCCTTTGGGGAAGTCAAAAGCACGCCGGCTCCAGTGCCATCGATGTTGAGGGAGCCGTCGAAATACATGGTCCAGGTCGGCCGAGTCTCGGAGGTCGGCGGGAGCTAGAACTCCGTCCATTTGGCCATGAAGTTGGCAAGGACTTGGGACTTGATGGCTCTACGTGGCTTGTAGTCGATGGAAAACTCGCGCATTTCCAAGGCCCACTTGACTATCCGCCCAGTGGCCTCTCGGTTCCGAATGATGTCCCCAAGGGGGAACCTAGTCACCACCACCACCTTGTGAACCCGGTCATCGACGAATCTCTCGACGATGGTGACCACTTTGGCTAGAGTGGTTGGCTTCGTCCGAATAAGGAAACGGAACAGCTTGGAGGGCTTTCGAAGGCCCTCAGAAAACATGCGCATGACGCTCTCATCGGTGATGCTCGCAACTATGTTGCGAGGCTCTAAGAAGCATCGAATGTAGTCCCTGATGGACTCGCTAGCCCCCTGCCAGACTTCGCGGAGGTCATAGCGGGTGGCTGGGAGCTGCTAGGTGCCATGGTAGTTGGCAACGAAGGCGTCGCAGAGATCATCCCAAGAATCGATGGAGTTCTCGGGGAGACGTGCGAGCCAGTTAATGGTGGTCGGTGCCAGCATGACTGGGAGGTAGTTTGCCATCATGTTGGCATCGCCCTTTGCGGCTCGGATAGCTGTACAGTACAACTGGAGCCATAGGGTGGGGTCGGTCTTGCCGTCGTAGGGGTCGATCCCTATTGGACGAAAACCTTTGGGCCATGTGACACGTCGGAGTTTGGCGGTGAAGGCCGCAAAGCCGTCGTGTCGGGGCACGACGTCAGAGGCTCCATCAGGAGGTCCATGCATCCGGTCGTACTCATCCCGGCACTGCACGTCCTGGTGCCTCCGATCGGCGATGCGTCGCTCGACAATGTTGCGGGCCTCGACCCTCTGCGTGATTATCTCAAGTAGGTCCTCCGTGTATGAGCTCCCATGGTTCTCGACGGTGCAAGCACTCTTGGAGCGACGGGTCGTGCCACCTGGAGCGGCCTCGGTCTTCGTGGCCGCGTCCTTGGTAGGACACGGGGAGGCCGAATGATCAGCACTCCGCTGTAGCCACGATCTCAAGCGTCGAGCACTCCCGGAGGGGCATTCAGACGGGCTCGAAACATCGAGCTGTGCAGCGGCTGCCTGGGTCATGGCCATGGCCTTTCGAACCTTCGAAGAGTTAGGAGGACCATTGAGCGCACGCTCGATGGCGACCAAGTTGGCCATGGGCATCTGGAAGACCTGGTGTCCCTCGAACTCCATGGTGAAGTTGGACTCTAGGCGTCGGGGCTGGATGCGGGGTCGACGGGCCTGCTCATGCCGCGCGACCCGCCCTGCGTTACGTGAACATCATCGGACTCCTGAAAGCCCGAGGCCTCGTCGTCGTACACCACATCCGCCATCATGACAAAGTTGGCGGGTCAGTGGTTGCCAGGAATGAACATTGGACCGCGGAGCCACCTAGCCGACGCCATGCGAGGAAGAGAGGCACGGCGGGTGATCTTGCCGGTGCTCACCGCGCCAGCAGACGTGGGAGTACGTCCAAAAGCGTGCGAGGGTGAAGAAGGAGACCCTCGCAGTGAGGAAGCAGAACACATGGAGTGGAGCCGGCTAGGACGCTCGATCTGGGTCCACGTGTCGTTCGCCCTTAGGACTGCCGTGCGGGCAGTCGGAGGCTTGGGCTGCCAAACCCTAGTGGAGTGCGGGCCTTGGGTGCTGAGGCCGCCGGGTGCGAAGCTGCGCGCCTTGGCCCCGCCATCGTGCACAGTGGCACGACCACGCGCTCCAGCTTGTCTGAAGATGTCGCCAAATGAAGCCCTATTTGGTCGGCGATGCCGAACCCCATTGATGTGGTCAGAAACCGGTGAACAAGCCGTGTTTGGACCTAACATAATCAAAGAGGCCGAGGAAAAGGTCCGTCTAATCCGAGACTGATTAAAGGTAGCCCTGTCTCGACAGAAGAGCTACGCGGATACTCGCCGAAGAGACTTCGAGTTTAATGTAGGCGACTATATGTACCTAAAGGTCTCGCCACTATGAGGAACCGAGAGGTTCAAGGTCAAAGGAAAACTTGCGCCAAGATACATGGGACCATTCCTGATAAGCGCCAAAAGAGGCGAAGTGGCCTACCAGCTAGAGCTACCAGAAAACATCTTCGACGTGCACCCCGTATTCCATGTGTCACAATTGAATAAGTATTTCCGAGTGCCGGAAGAGCAAGCTCCTTTGGAAGCCATCCATATCAACAGTGATCTCACATACCCAAAACATTCGGTAAAGATATTGGGTGAGGTAGAAAAGAGAACACGAACCAAGTCATGGTGCATGTACAAAGTGACATGGAGCAACCACACCGAAGAAGAGGCCACCTGGGAGAGCGAAGATTTTCTAAGGGCCGAATATCCACACCTACTCAACAACCGGTAAGAAATCTCGGGGACGAGATTTATTTAAGGGGTAGGTTTGTAACACCCTAAAAATCGAACACTTAAAAATCAAAAATTTAAAATTCAGAACTTATAAAAACTTTTGAATTGTTGCATCTTGTCGAAATTATTTGCCTCTTATTCGCGAGTTTTGTTGCTTGTTATAAATAAAAGATTATTTATTTAAAAGATGGAAAAGTCGAAAAGGTTTCAGAAACCCTAAAAGAAAAATAAATTGCAAAATGAATATTAGAAATAAAAAATATAAAAATATACAATTTGGAAAAGCTAAGGTTGATAAAATTTATTTTTGGATCAAAACATTATTTTTGGAAATACAATATATATATAATTGTAAATGAAAAGGATATTAAAAATATATAATAATAAAGTTGGGAAAAGATTAAAAATTTAAAATTAAATGAAATTTATTTTGGGGCCAAATTGTATTTTTAATTTAATTGGTGTGATGCAAAAGAAACAAAGGAAAAAAAGGGAAAAAAAAGGAAAAAGTGCACTGTTCATTGACCGCCACATGTTCGATGCCGTACGCGCCCCCCCGCGCGTGCTCGAGCCGCACGCCCGCACGCCCGCACCGTGCCCGGCCCCCGCACGCACCGCGCCGCGCCCGTGCGTCGTCACCTGCGTCCCCGGGCCCTCCTTCCCCGCGTTCTCGCCGCGGCCTATAAATCGCCGCGCGCGCCCCTCTCCATCCTCACCGCGCCCCTTCCCCCCACTTTCCTCTCTTTTTTCCCCTGTGCCGAGGACCGTCGCGTGCCGACGCATCATCGCCCTTCACCTATGTGCCGGTGAGTCCCCCCTTCCCTCCTCTTCACCACCCGCGGCCACGCCGTACCACCCACATGCGCCCCGTGCGCCGGCTTGACCACGCCGCGCCGCCCCTCGCGTGCCCGTGCACTGGTTCGGCAGAGAGAGAGAAGGAAAGAAAGAGAGGGAGAGAAAAATAGAGGAGGAGAGGAGGAAGATGAACATGAGTGAAGAAAATAAAAAGAGAAGAGAAAAGAAAAGAAAAAGAAAAGAAAGAAGAAGAAGAAAAGAAAAAAGAAAACATGAAAAATATTTTGGGAAAAATATTTAGGAAGTTTTGGGGTAAAAAAATATTTTTCTGGAATAAAATTTTAGGGATAATTATAGGCTAAATATAGAATAATATTAAGAGTTCAATTGTCACATCAATTTAATTTAGAAATTAATTATAATCTAATTTGTTAATAAATATTCATTTTATCATATGAATTTCTTTCTAAAATTTAAATTTAAATTTCAAATTAATTAAAATAGTGTCAAGCTTTAGGGTAGTTTATTTTGGATTTAATTGACTTCAACCCTCGAGCTTGTTGGCCCGATAAAAATTTGAGTTTTGTAATTTTCTTTTCGGTATAATATTCTTGAATCATCGATCATAATATTTTTAAAATTTAAAGTAAACTAACTTGGAATATTGTCACCGCATAATTAATTAAATCAGTCTAAATGTGAAACTTCGAACAAATATAACTCGCTCATTTTAACTCGGATTTTATCGAAACTCGAGCCTAATTCGTCTAAAATCGTAGGCTAGTTTTAGGAGTCGCTTTTTTGATTTTATTTGGAATTTTGGTTATTTTATTTTAATTATAATCAAATTCAATTGGTGTGATAGCACATTATTATAGAATTCGAGGGAGCAGCTGAGTGCGTTGAAGACCCAGATCAACAAGGTTGCGAGCAAGGCAAGTCATCACTACCTTTGAACATGTTGAACCCATTTGCGAACTTATGTTTGTTTAGAATCAAATATGCATGCTATACACATATGAACTCCCATACTCGTTTATTCTTTGTACCCTACAGTATTGTGCGTTTGAAGTTATTCTTCGACAATGCTTAGCCCATGCTATTTTAGATTCATCCATAATCATATTTATCAAATGCTATATGCTTGGGCAACTACCATAGGGAAGGTGGTTGACATACGGCATGTGGAGACATGAGCGCCACATTGCCATGACAATGATGAAATGTTTTTGGATGAAAACTACAAACCAAACAAATGTATTAGACTGGGGTGGCTGGATGACTTGGGTGGATTCCGGCAAAGGCAAGTGTCGTCCCTGGTCAATTAAGGACCGAGCCATGAGATAAACATGAAACAAGCTAGTACAACCGTACTTCTCGAATGGGTATAGACCTAACAGAGTAGATAGCCGAACGGAGGCGGTACCCCTGCATAGTGGTTCATTTGTTTATGAGAATAGGCGGGAAGCCTATAGGTGGAACATTGGATTGAAATTTGAATTAATCACAACTTAAAGAATGAGTGAGTCTTTCCCTTCCCGGGAGCGCCAGAACTCTTCTCACTGCTAAAAGCTGTGTACAACTAGAGTGCATGAGAGCTCAAGTTCATGGAGCGGGTACTGCCAAAGTGAGGTTATTGAAAGGCTTTGTCGTAACATGTCTCATGTGTTGGGACATAGGCTCATGTGTTGGGCAGTCGCGGAGTACGGGTAAAGTGTACATCCACTGCAGTGTGAGTAAAACAATCTATCGAATATCTGTGCTCGCGGATATGGAGCGATGGGACAAGTTTTTCGCTTGGCTAGACTCTAAAGTTTAAAATTGATGGGATGAGCATGCATGATGATTTTTATGTGCTGGTGGATCAACTTCTCGAAAGACGAGAAGGGGTAGACCCTAGAAAATCATGACTATCCAGTGCGATAAGCTATCCTTGGAATCACAATGGATGGTGGATAGAACCGTCGCTGATTAAATGAACTATGGAATTAAAACTTGATCAGTCTTAGGTCTTAGTCTTGTGAAAAGAATTGCAAAACTGGCTTTATGCAAAAGAACCACAACCATTCCTTGATTATCCCGTATCATGTGCATCGTTGTTATGGTGGCTTGCTGAGTACGGTTGGTACTCACCCTTGCTATATGCACAAATATTCAGATGTAGGCGATGAAGACCCTGAAGATCCGTACGCATACTACCAGGAGCGTGTAGAGGATGTTGGCGCCCAGTAGGTCTTAGCTCTGTTCGTTGCCTGTGGCAATGGTGTGCCGCTGCCTTCTCTCCGTTGCCTTATCTATTTTCTGCTTTTGGTTGTATTCCAGACCGTTTGGTCCTATGTTCTAGACTTTGCCTTAGGGCTTTATATTGTAATATTTTGCGTAAGTCGATGGATGTATCGTGCACTTGATGATTCAACAATGTATTCGTGGGTACCAAACTACTCGATATAGGAAAATGGTACTATGAACACAATTGATTCGTGTTACAAAAACGGGGGTCTACAGAGCTGGTATCAAAGCGTGCGACTGTAGGATACGACCAATGGCACCCCACCCCCTTTATAGTTGGCAAAAGGGAGAAATCCCCATCTAGGATTATTTTGAAAATAAAAACATTATGTCTACAAAACAAAATGTGTTTTCCCTTATACTCTTGTCTCCTTGTATCTTTACAAAATTTGTTTTACTCTCACTTCCCCCTGACTCTGGAATCTTTGCAAAATGGCTGGTCAAATTTCTCTCCTTTTCCCTCCAACTCTATAGTTGTTAAGCTGGAGCGCCATCGGAAGCCAAGTCAAGTCCAAGCTTCAAGCAAGCCGATCGAGCCAAGTAGACTCGAGTCGGCGCTTCTCGAGGATCAATCGAAGTTTTCCGGAGGTCACTTAAAACCCAATCTTTTCCTAGAAGAGTAGCATCAAAGTTCCTAGGCCTTGTGTTGTTTGCTGCTTGCAGGCGTATGGTTTACATCAGTGGTGGGGAGTGACAATACTAGGTTGTTATTTTAATCAACTGGAACAATAAAAGGACACTCACATCAGATCAGTAGTAAGCGGATTAAGGTCTCATCTTCAGTTAAACCTCTTCTTTCCCCTCTCCTTTCTTCTCCGGGAATAGATGGGTAAAGCCAAGGGCGTGTCGGTAAATCAAGACCTCGGTACGTAACGCCCTAAAAATCGGAGAATTTAAAACCGAGAATTAAAAATCGAACTCACAAAAACTTTTGCTTGTTGCTTCTTGATCGTGTTTATTGCTTCTTATTTGCCAGCTTGGTTGCATAAAATTTATTTTGGAAATGATTTAATTTAAGGTTGGAGAAAAACCAAGTGTCTTGAAATCCCGGATGGGAGAAAAGGTTCAAAATATAGATTGGAAGGAATAAATAATTAAGATTCGGGAATTTATAAAAGTCACTTTGAAAAGTATATACTCTTGGTTTAAACTCTAATTTAGTGATGGAAAAATAACTATTATTTAAATATGGTTGATAAAAATATTTTTGAAAAGAAAATATGAAGTTAGAAAATTAATTTTTACCAAAGGTCTTACTTTCTTGAATTTAAAAGGAAAAAAATTAGAAAATAAAAATATATTTTGAATAATAAAAAGTGGGGAAGAAGTTTGGAAATATATTGTTAAACTAATTTTGGGAATATTAGATTTTATTTTGAATTCTTAGAGTGAAAGGAAAAAGATTTAGGAAAATAAAGCTGAAAATCGGGAAAATTAGGAAAGCGCACTTTCATGATGCGCCACGTGCTCGACGCCGTACCGCGCCCGGCCGCGCGCGCGACACGCGCCGTGCCGCGCCACGCCCGGCCCGGCCTCGCGCCGCGCGCCGGACCCGCCCGCGCCGTGCGCCACTCCCGCCGCGCGTCCCTCCCGTCACGACCCGCCGCGCCATGCGCCACTCCCGCAGCGCCGCCCGCCGTACCGGCCCCGCGTCCATGCATGCCACGCACCACACCTGCACCCGGTCCCTGCCGCCGCACCGCGCTCGCGCCTTGACTCCACGCCGGACCCGCCCGCGCCGCGCCACGCGTCGTGTAACATCTGAAAATCGAAGGAACCGAAATCGGAACATAAAAATCGGAACTTTCAAAAACCTTCGCTCATTGCTTCTTCCTCGGGTTTGTTGCTTCTTATTTTCCAGCTCGAGTTGCATAAACTTAGTCGTGATCAATTCCCTTTCGGTGTTTTTGGATGATTTGGAGTTTGTCGGAATGAAAATGCGAAAGTCCGTATTAGGGATTTTTAAAAAGAAATCGGAGAAGTGCGGATTTATGAAAATACGATTCGGGAGAAATAGAATAGTAATTGTGGTTGACGGAGGATAAATTAGGACACAAAATAAATAAAAAAATATTTGGGAGTCGTACTCAAATCCGGAAAATTTGGAAAATAAAGAGGTGAATTATGAAATTAGGAAAAGGGGTTTAAATAAATAAATATGAAAAATAATGTGGGAAAATAAAAGTGGAGAAAAGCTGAAAATATTATATTAAAAATTATTTTTGAAATATAGGAATTTATTTTGGAATTTTTGGAAGAGAGGAAAATTGAAATAAGAATTAAAAATCAAAAATCGGGAAAATAGAAAACATCACTTGTTCATATTGCATCGGTGTTCGACGCCGTACCGCGCCCGCCCGCGCGCGCACGCGCGCCGCGCCGCTCGCCCGCGCCCGGCCCGCCCTCGCGCCGCGCGCGCCGCACGACCCCCCACCTGCGCGCGCGCGCGCGCCGCGCGCCCACGCGCCGCGCGCCCGCGCCGCGTTGGACCCCGCCGCGCCTTGCGCCCGCGCGCCAGCGCCGTACCAGCCCGCCGCGCCTCGCGCCCTCGTTGCCACGTGCTCGCCGCGCCCGGACCCCCCCACGCCGCGCATGCATCGTGCCCGGACACCGCCCGCGCCACGCGCTCCGCCCGCCGCGTCGCGCCCGCCCGTACCCGGTCCGTTCCTGCGCCTTGCCGCGTGTCGCCAC
Organism: Oryza australiensis; assembly: GCA_019925245.2. Lineage (NCBI taxonomy): Eukaryota > Viridiplantae > Streptophyta > Magnoliopsida > Poales > Poaceae > Oryza > Oryza australiensis. Next base: position 2,897,938 of record JAIFGZ020000414.1, on the reverse strand, counting down.
CGTGCGCGCCACACCGGCCCCTCCCTTCTCCACGCCGCGCCGCGCGCTATAAAAGGCGGCGACCCCGCCCCTTTGCCGCACCGCCGTCGCCCTCTCTCTCCGTTCCCGAGCGCCAACGCCGTCGCCGCCGTGCGCCAAGCCCCTGCCCCACCACACCTCCCGAGTCCGCCGTCGCCGGTAAGCCCCGCCGCCGCCCTCTTTTCGCCATGCGTTCGCGACGCCGCGCCTCTGTTTCGGCCGAACCTCGTTCGAGCACATTGAGTGCAATGAACAGTGGGCGGAAAAGAAGAAGAAAAAAATAAAATAGGAAAAATTTGGAAAAAATTTAGGAAATTTGGAAAAATATTTTGGGAAGATTTGAGTAAAATTTTTGGCAAAATTAAAGTATATTTTTGTATGTTTTCTCGGTGCGAAAATTTGGAAATCAAATCCGGACTTTTCCGAAATTCCGTTTGCGTCGTTTTTGAATCCGAGTTTCGTTTAGACCTTTCTCGCCATTTTAATATGTTTCCATTTTGTGCTCGGACCTTCAAAACCTCTAGCACCAATCCCTCCGCGAATATTTTCAAATCCGTTTTCTCGAACAGATCGCGATCGTCGTTTTGTGAAAACCCTAAGTCGTCGACCCGATGTCTAAACTTGGAGTTTTCCGAGGCGATCGTAGTACAAACTTAAGTAGGAATTTGGGCTTAGCACTTGGAATTGTTTCTGAGACTTTTTCGGATCTTTTTGACCTTTTGGTGTTATATGGGATGCTAATCGGAATCGATTGATTTTTCGCACGTACGGGTAGCACCTGAAGAGACCGGCATCGACCCCGTTGAAGACACCACCCCACAAGCGTGCGAGCAAGGCAAGTCATCACACTCTTTGAACATATTGATCCTACTTTGTGAAATGATGTTGATTTCAAATTACAAATTGCATGCTATACACAAATGAGTACCTATGCTTGATATACCCTGCTTTGATGTTGATCACCATTCGAATTA